>OY754313.1:10555640-12955640 GCA_963573325.1 Astragalus glycyphyllos | reverse complement strand
TTCCATGGTTTATTGCCACGCACTTTTTCAATGAGTCTCTCTCCACGCGCTCTTACTATTTTTAAGAGAAAAAGTCTTATCAAAAGATTTTAATTTAATTCAATTTTTTTTGACGATAATTTAATTCAATTTTTAATCGTAGGAATATATATAAATAATATATTTAGTTTTTTTAAACAAATAGAAGGAAAATAGTGTCTTTAAAACCTTAAAATACAAAATTTTCTTTAAAGAAAAAATATCCAAAAGAAAAAAGAGTACTCCTATTTTAGGGTTTAGGAGGAAAACAGAAGGAGTACAATGAATAAATTAGGGGGATTAGACAGATACATTTGGCAAGAAAAAAATTGTCACTGAAGTTTAGGTGATAGAGCAGACCTAATTTGTTACGGTTAAAATTCTATAAAATAAAAATAGGTGGTAAATCACATCAATTGAAACAACGCTAATAATGTTAAAACTAGCAAGCTTGTTTGTACTATATGAGTTTACTTCTCTATAAATGTGAGAGATAAGAAAATTCATCTTCTTGATTAGAGAGATACATTTCTCCATCTATTTTTATGTCACCAAGGAATCAAACTTAAGGACTTATGAGGTGCCACTACAAAGTATAATTGCATTTAAATCAAAGATTACACCAACTCCTTTTTGAAGCAACTTCAATTGATTTCGTGGTAGGAAAAAATCCGTTGAAAAAATATGCCGATAATACGCATTATTCTGGTGGTGAAAGCCAGGAACATAAAGAATTGAATGTAAGGAAAGGTTTAGAAGAGGGTTTGCTTGACCATGGTTTAGAGTCATTTGCCTTGGTAATAGAGGGGAAAGAATCAAAGTAAGACAATTGAGAGAGAAAAGACTTGTCACCAGTAATAAGGTCAGAAGTACCAGAGCCAAGTACCCAGGGCCCAAGGGAGGACTGAGAGACAAAGGCTACAGGATTACCATAGTGAGAAACAACAACAGACAATGTGGACTGTTGAGCTGCTTTGAATTTGAGAACCTCATTGTAGTCAGCAGCTGAGATAACAACATCTTCAGTAGTGTAGTTGGTTGTTCCAGTAAGTTTTTTACATCGGAGTAGTGGGACATTGGTGCACGTCACTACAACAAAATTAAAAAAACAATTTTTGCAACCTATGGGTTTTTTTAAGGCAAAGAGATATTGAGAGGGGCGCTTGGGTATGAGGAAGGCAGCAGAAGAGCTGCCAGACGGTGGGTCGCAGAAAAAATGAGCAAAAAACCAAATTTGTGAAACACTTGTTTATCTCACGCACCAGAAAGTTGTAGCGCGTGGGCACGTGGGTGGCGATGTGCTTTTGTTGGCAGAGGCGACTTAGGCCGGCGATTCGAGTGGTGGGGTCAGACCAGATATCAGAGTCACGATCGAGGAGTTATGTGGCTTTTACTACCTCGCGTAAACAGTACCGCGAGATGAGGAAGTTGTTGTATCATCTTTCGAAGAGTTTCTGATGCAAAAAATAAAAATAAAAATATAGGAACAACAAAGCTTTTTTTTGGTATACCTAAGCTTTTTTTTGGTATGTAAACGGAGTGGTCCCTACCACTAGAAACTCGCACACGCAACTGTAAGGTCTCGAGTTCGAATCTGAGACATGATATTCATTCTAACAATTTCGGCATTTGCCAGTTAAGTTTAGGCCTTAGGGATGGTATACCTAAGCTTTTGATATCATGTAAATGTGAATTGTAGGGAATTCTACTAGAAGGAGAAACATCATCCAGGCCCTCTTGTCTCATTAGGTTTCAACTTTATACTCCCTTCGTTTCAAAACAATTGTCCCTTTAACAAAACAAAGTTGTTCCAAAATGAATTTCACTTTCGATTTTCAATGCAATATTATTGAATTCTTTCTAATTGTACCCTTTATGTACACTACTTCCAAAATATTACCTCTACTTTACATTAATGATAGTGGAAAAGACGCTAATAGTTGAAAATGATAATTTGGTAAAATATCTATTCTCTTTCTTCTAATCATTACATTTCTTAATATGCATGTGTATAAAAACCATAGACGACAATAATTTTGAAACGGAGGGAGTACATTCTGATCAATTAGAAGTTCATTGCTTTTTTTTTTTTACATTAGAAGTTCATAGCCTAATCGGTTAGAAATGCACAACTCCAAGGAATGAGTTTTGTTGGTTCTAAACGTTTACAAAATCTTAATATATAAAAGGTAAAGAGTGGTTTTCCCTCCATCACTTTTGCCATCTCACACACATATATATATGTATGTATATATATATATATATATATATATATATATATATATACCCTCCACCACCCGCGGCCGGCAACCACCGTGAGTAACCGGAGCACTGCCGTCGGCCGCCGTGTCGACCACTGGAAACCGCAGTCGGCCACCACCGGTCGCCGGAGCGTCGCCGTGCCGGCACCGGGGCTCCTCCGCCGGCCGCAGCCGCCACCACCACCAATATTTTATTTAATTATTTATTTGTATAATATATATATATATATATATATATATATATATATATATTCATAAAAGTTGTTGGGTGTAGCAATTTCGTTAATCCGCCATTTTTTTCACATTAGCGTCATTGGTTTTTCATGTTTCCGCCGTTTTTCCTTCATATTCCGCCAAATTCAATTTAAACATTTGAAGTTAAGTTTAATTGGTTTCTTTTTTGATTGTGAGAAGTTTTTGAAAAGAAAGGTTGAGTGTTAGGTGAGTTTAAATCGGAACATGTCTTTTATTTTGCAGCCTCGTGGTGTGTTGGATATGTCCAGGTTCAATGCTTGGTTTTCCACGTGTAAGATATTTGGGAGATGTCTTGCTGGACATGGCAAGTTTTTTTGCTATAAATAGAGGGCCTTATTTAGTTCACTTCATGCATTGCCTTTGATAGCAAGTGTTAAGTGTCACAACTTTCTCAAGGTTCAGTTATGGAGGTGAGGAAATAACTTTGGTTTCTTTGGTTAATATTTTTAAGAATAATAATGATAAAGAAATGTCAGTAAAAACATTATTTAGTTCATTTAAGGTTTGTTACAACTAATGTGCATGTCAGTTTTTTATTTTCTTCATGGGTTTATAATTTTTCTTTCTTTTTAAATGTAGTCTGAAAGTGATTCGTCGTCACTGTTTGGAATTGGAAGTTCCGTTCTTGGAAGTGATTTGGATAGTTCCAGCGATTCTGAAAGCTACGATAGTAGTTTCATTGTTAGTTCTGGAAGTTCAGATAGCACTGACTGGACAAGTGATAGCCTTGGAGGAGTTCCAGCTAACTCAAATGCAAGTGTGGTTAGGAATGAAGTGATCTTTGTTGAATTTGTTGTTGAGGATGTAAGCCTTTTTTTTGTGTGTATTTCATTATAACAGTCCAAAAAAGTTGTGGTTTTGTTTTGTTTTGGCCTTTCTTTAACTAATGCATGTTAAAACAGGATCTTGCTAAGCTTCCAAAGGTGTTTTGTAAAAGATACTATGAAGAAGTTCGATGTGTTGTTGTTTTGATAGATCAGGCTGAAAATCAGTTTCCAGTTACCATTAAGAAAAAGGGTAATAAGATGTATTTTGCTGAGGGAGGGAAAGATGTTGGAGCTCATTGGATGAGGACAACATTGTTCAATGGGCAATCTATCATCAGAGAGAAGAATAGGTGAAGTCAAAGTACCAATGGTAAAATGTGTTGGAGGTTTTGGGTAAGAAACTTCCCCAAGCAACCTATCAAATACACAGAAATTATAGATGTGATTCTCCTTATGAGTAAGGTTCACATATCCACCATCCTTAAGGTTGTAGAAGATCCCCAATGTACTCCAACCTTGACACAAGTAAACAACATCGTCTATATGCTTAGCAACTACTTCAAATGAATTTCCAACAAGGTCTCGAAGCAAAAGAGTGCTTGGAACAATACGATCAAACATAGTAGTGATGAAATGAATGGTTCCAAAAGCCTATAAATAAAAAGCAAAGCAGTAAGAAAGGCAACAACACACAGAATGAAACACCAAAAAAAATGTAATAAAATAGAAAGAAAGAAAATTCGGGTAGACCTTTGCATTGTCATAAGGACAAATACATGTCTTCAACCTCTCTTGCCTCTGATGTTGAACAATTGTATTGAAGTCAGTTGTGTGTTGTTCGTTAACATGTGACGATGTTGTATGTCGAGTGAATAATTTCGCCGAAAAAATTGGTTTTCAAGACTACTTACTCGAATTGTCATCAAACCGTCTCCATTAAGTCTGAAAAAAATCAGGGATCATGATTCTCAAGAAGGAAATTCTTTCGGAACAAAATGACTTCAAATCTCAAATTCCATCGTATACTATTTATTTATTAATTTTGTTTATTTTAATCCATTTGATTTTTTTTATTGTTGTTTTAATGTTTTATCATTTGTTTTATTGAAGTTTGAAGTGAAAATATTAACTTATTACTGATTTTTAACAGTAAGAAGTTGTTGTTTATTTTATTGTATTTTTTTCATTAAATATTTTATATTTATAGATAGATATATAGATTATAGATAATATTATTTAAATTGTTAATCGCTCTCACCCGTGCATCGCACGGGGGTCTAGTTTGTCTTAAAAGATAAATAATAAAAAACATTAAAAATGGCCCTTCCTAACCCTATATTTGGTTCATCAAAGAAAGTGGAAGGAAAGAAAAGTAAGGAAAAGGAAAGGGAGAGGAAAGAAAGAGACTAGAAAGTGAGTAGAAAATGAGATGATTTTTATGTTGTTTGGTAGAGGTGAAAGTGAATAGGAAGGGAGTGGAAAGAAAGAGATATATTTTGAAAATGACATCAATACCCCAATGTAAAATTAGTAACTAAATTAAATTCTTCACTTAATTTATTAATTTTAATTTATATTTTTAATACATTTCTATTATATATACAGAAATATAAATAATTGTTTTTATTTTTATTTCATTTTTATTTTTAGTATAGAAAAAT
The DNA here is from genome assembly GCA_963573325.1 of Astragalus glycyphyllos. NCBI lineage: Eukaryota > Viridiplantae > Streptophyta > Magnoliopsida > Fabales > Fabaceae > Astragalus > Astragalus glycyphyllos. The sequence goes on along the minus strand of OY754313.1, from coordinate 12,950,678 downwards.
GAGATGCAACAATATGTTGAGAAGGTGTTTTTGGTAACTATGGCTTTTCACTTTGTTTCATCTCAAATTGAGAAGAAATGGTTTTTGACTCGGTAAACGTGTGATGCTTCAGTCCTCCCTTTTTCATGGCTAAACCAAGCTGTTGAAAACATTTTAGGAAATGTGTTTTCAATCCCTTCCTTTCTTTTCCATCCATTTTCACGGCAACCAAACTCACCCTAAAAGTCTATCTACCCAATTGCTCTCCCTAATATGCATCATATGCAAGCACATAAAAATAGTGTTACACGTCGCCCACACAAAAAACTTCTCTTACCACTCTGATTGGCGTATGTTAATAACTACTACTTTCAACCTTTTTATTAGAATTATTACTAAACAAATAGATTATATAGTTATAATATTTTAATTTTTTTTCAAAACTAATGTTATATATTGTTTTGATTAAGATAAGTTTATGATGACTACTTATTATCATGTTTATGTTTGAATATCATTTTGATTTTTGAAATTTTTTTAACTGAAAACAGAAATTGGTTTTGGTTTTTGATATTTTTAAAACTCAAAACAAAAACTGGTTTTGGTTTTTGAAAATTTCAAAATAGAAAAGCACCCCGAACGATGCCTTAAAATTCGAGCTACATGAAGTAAAAGAGGAACTTCAACTTTAAGAAGAAATAAGTTCGGATAAAAATAAAGGGAAACTGAACGAACAAGTAGAACACTCCCACCATAGTTTCCTATATACATGAAAATGCATGATAGGCGTGATGTCACCATATTCAATGGACACACTTGTGGTATTTAAACTTTAAAAAATCATAAAACTTAAGTCCCTGAATTGAACAAAACACATAGTCCATGCTTAAAAATTCATTCACAATTTGAATGCAGTCCGTCAAATACATATTAGCTGACACAAAAGTGAATATGAGTTAGTATGTCTCAATTTGAATGAAGATCTCTCAAATTAGATATAGCTTCAGTTTTTACAATAGAACTATAATTGTGATAAAAGAAAATTAAATTCTCGTTGTGTTAGACACATGTTTTTTTATAAAAAAAATTAATGACACACACACACACATATATATATATCACATTAGCAGGTTGGGTTCATGGGTCCAACTTGAAAACGTCAAATTCACTACCCGAACCAAACACCTTTGAATTTCACTGATTGGTTCAAGTTGGACCCGTACTTAAATTGATTGCGTTAAAATACGAGTTATTGATTTGGATGAGTAGATTCGCGGGTTGGTCCATACTTCTGAGCACCCCCAATTGTCGGACTTGTCTCGCCCACCTTTTGGGAACAATCACCCATCAACATTAACTTGCTAGGTCATCATTCGTAACTTCATCTCTAAATACCATATCATCAAGGCAAGAATGCATTTTTGGTTCTCTATGTTGATCCAAAATTTTAGGTTGGTATTTTTTTTCTCTCACTTTGGTTATTTATGTTTCAAATTTGCAACAAAGTAACTATTTTATTAACTTTGTAACAAAGTTGTTATTTATTTGAATTGAGTTAGTTGAGGTCAGAATATTTGATCATTTAAAATGATAAGAGACCAAGTTAAAACTGCCCAAAAACATAGAGAACTAGGAAAGTCAACAAAAGGGTTACTCTATCTCTATTATACTAAACCATAGGTTTTACAAGCTAATGTCCACGTCACATATTCATTATAAAACACCTCAGATCCATGTCAAATCCACGTCCACATTTAAGTCCGCAAAATAACCACATCAGCACCTAACGCGAATCACGTTACTCTCCATAACAAGCCTTAGTGTGCTGCATACGTTAGTTCATAGCTCCCTACAAAAAGAAATCATCTAATAAATTGTACGCTTGATTTTAGGAAATAATAATATGAATATTCATTGCATTTAATCGTTGACTAAGCAATAATAAAATGGCTTGATTGGAGGCAATTAATACTGCCAAAAATCAATTTGTCAAAAAAAAAATACCACCAATAATCAAGGAATACAACTCCATACTGTTACTCATAGAATTAAATTCGTAAAAAAAAAACATATTGCCAATAAGAACCCATAACCAAATTTTGGAAATACACCTGCTTTGCACCTGCAAAAATATCAGAACAGCAAACAAGATCTCAGTGGTTTCCAACCAGATGGAGTTGCCATTTCATATGTTAAACAAGTTCCTTTTGCAAAACAGTAATCCTAATATCGCCTTCTTAGATAGCGTCCAGCATCTTCAGGTCAGTCCAAATATGAAATTTGTTGTTAAGGGTTTTGCAATCAATAAAAGTGTATAATCGAATAACCACTTATAATTGCTTTTTTCAGGAGTGTTCTTAAGTTGTTATGGCATATATCTATGGAATTATTTCATCTACACCGTAAACATGTGTTAATTTCATATCATGTCAAGCTTTATCGTGTCTACATCTATAAGCTGCATAATTTACTCACGTTTTTTTTCTCAGGTTTTGGGGGTTGACGTTGCTGTTACCGACCACACAATGAAAGCAATCTTCAGCCTCAGAGGATCAAAGAGAAGTCGACTTTTTTGCTGAGCATAAACGTACCTACAGTGTGAATGAACCAGTTAAGAATATTTGCATTACTGTTTATTTCATCAACAAAAAATAATTTTGTTGACTAACAAATATTTCTAATTCACCATGTAGATTGAGGATGCCTATGCGTTGGATGATAAATGGAATAAAATATATCTATTTATAATTAACACAGCACAAGAGGTTTCGGTGCTTGGTCAGAAAGCTTTCGTTGTATATGATATTTGCATGGAAAAAGTTACCATTGATCAATTTGCGTTGTACAAAATGCGCGAGCTGGTGTTATGAATCTGCGTTATATCAATTGTTTTTTAATCAATCTCTACCATGAATCCCCTATATTATCTATTTGTCAAATGTATCAAAAAGCTATCGTGAATGAGGTATTAGTTGATTAGTATCCGTGTCAGAATAGGAAAACCTTCAAAATGGATCTTTAGGGAAAGAAAAAAATTAGTTTTACATTATTATAATCATCCATTAGTTTATAACGCTTATACGAAAAAATAATTTAGATTTTTATTGAAATACAACTGGTGTTGAGATTTTTATTTAGTTTCTAATAAAGATTTTTAAACAGATAAATCAGGTTTAGGCATAATATGCTTATTAAAGTATTATTATGCAAAGCTATCTTAATCTTAATTATACTAAACCATGGAGGCTACATGTAGGCATCCATGTGGATATTACAAGGAAAATACGTCAGATTCCCTAAAAGTCCGCGTCAGCGATTTTAACACATATCGCTTACACGTCAGCAAACAAATGCGATCTAACGGCTTTGATTTCATAAAATTAACACACAAGCCCTGTAATTTACTTCAACGGCTATGATTTTATAAAATTGCGGCTGCTTATTATACGGTCACGATTAATCAGATATTTAAAAACTGTCTATCATAAATTTAATTAATTGAGAGACTCTCAATGATCATTAGACATTTTTTTACTATCATATTCAGTGGGCTGTATGGTCACAAACTAAGATTTTCTACTAATAATTGGTGTCAAACATGTTTGATAAATTAGAAATTTTAAAATACATTTATTTTGTATGTAAAAAAATTGTATTTTGAATCTCAAAATAGTATATATGAATTTTGGTTATAGTTTACGATCATCTGAAATGTACTGGCGATGGCAATATTATAATAATTTACTTTTGAAAGAGTTTAAAACTTTCTTTGTTGAATTTGAATCATACAATTAAAAATTGTACAAATTAGGGTTTATAATGACGGTCAATTGTAGTAATAAAAACAATGTTATTGTAAGATCAAAAGTAAAAAAATAAAACGGAATTATAAAAATTGTAAAATTGTAGTCATAAAAACAATGGTCAATAAGAAATTAATCAGGGAGTTATAGTCATAAAAACAAAAATAATATGCTAATTGGAAATTTAAACTAATTGAATTTATAATTTTCCTATTTTATTGTATTCATTGAATAGATGAATAGATTAATTCAAAAATTGAATTTTTATTCAATGGCATTAAGTGGTTTCAAAGTATAGTAATAGTTATGGAATATGTCAAAAAATTATTTAACAATAAGTATATATGGAAGTTTGCTTTAAAAAAAATAAGTATGGAAGTTTTTGGTACAAAATATTATTACATATTTTACTTCATTGACCAGAAAGTACATCAGCATAAAATATTTGTCTGCATTGAAATTCTTATTCTTATTATGACTTCCTATTGGTTTTATTCCTCATTGTTTGTTATATTTTTATCCTCTGGTTTTTGGCTTTACATTTTTCAATGTTTTTGATTTCATGTTAATTTGTTAGACTTATTTCTGAGTATTTCTCAATTATCATTAGACAACTATTTTATAAATGTTCTGCGTTGTTACACTTAAGTTATTAAACTTTTAATCCAGGCAACGCACGAGGCTTATTTGATGCTTTTATGGTGGATTAAGTAATGAATTCATATTCCATTGTTCTAAGATTGAGCAAATGTCCACAACATCAAAAATTAACTCGAAAATCAATTGGTAAATCTAAAGTAACAAACATGAAATTAACATAACAGTTTTACATACTTCAGTGCTTAAAAAACAATAAGATTCGACTTATTCATCAAATTAACAAACACAATTCGTTAACCCTATCTTTAAAAACAGTAATATTCGTTTTGAAAAAAAACATACCTCAGTATTTTCAGACGATGGATTTCCATTACCAGAAGTCCCACTTCGTCTTTGTCCACGGCGTGAAGAAGAAGATGCATGCTGGGTAGCCATTATTGGAGCAATTATCGTTTCGTTGCCGGTAGAAGGAGGAAGAAGAAACAGATTTGGGGAAAGTCGAATAGCAAGGGCTTTGTGAAAGGAAAGAAGAGTTTAACTCATAGTCAAGTTACGAAATTACCCCTACCCTTTCCTAAAAAACCAAAAACACCCCTCTCCATGTTATAGTTATATTTTCTTTAATTATTTCTTACAACTACAAAATTCTTTTTTTATACAATTATGTTTGTTGAAAAAACATTAAGGAATTAGTTAATATAAACCTCATATTATGTCCCAAAAATTCAATTTCTATCTCCTACTTTATTATTTTTGTTTTCCACGTCGGTCTTTCGTTCGAAAATCAATTAACACAATTCGAGAAGACGATATTACAAAATGTATATATATATATATATACACATATATTTTTTTAAAAAAAAATAATTAGATAGACTAATTTGTATGACATCTTGATAAGTATCTGTTAATAATGTATTTTGCTAAAACTATTATAGAAAATAATAGCTTAATTTTAGATACAATTTTTTTATTATAACACAAAACGCATTTAAATATACAGTTTCTGTTTTTTAATTCCAAAAAAAATTGTCAATTTTTAAGTTACAAATGAATGTCGACCCGTGCTGGCACGGGTGAATCATACTAGTTATACTAAACCATAGGTTTTACAAGTAAACGTCCGTGTCACATATTCAGAAATAAACACCTCAGATCCACCTCAACTCCACGTCGACAATTTATGTCCACTAACTCACCACATCAGCACCTAACGCATGTCCAACCAACGTCTCATACAATCCAGTATTTACAGAACACATATCCAACGGTTACTGTTTCGTAAAAGAAGATTCAGATAGACAAATAAAAGGCTGTGATTTGCCAAACTTCCATCAACAATCTCAACGGTTCAGGGGGCACAAAATTTTGGCTGATTAAAAAAGGTAGGTTTTTAATACATAATTCGTGTCTCTGTCCTATCATTAAAACTATTTGATGACCAATAATTGTTATCCCTACAAAATTGGATCTATAATTATCTTGAAATGGCTCTTGAGGTAATCCTAACCACCCATTTATCAATTTTAAAATAAAAGAAACAATCACAGCCATCATTATCAGATGTAATATTGCTATAGTCTGCACCAAAAAAACTGAGATTAAGGAAATCCAGAAAAGACCAAAAACTTATTGATTGCCTGTTTAAGTCTTCTATTTTATACGCATTGGGCAACAAAATAAGGGGAAAAATGATGTTCAGACATCATTCTCAATACCAGGATATCATCAGTTGTTGAGGATACCTTCTGGATCCACACACCTGTAAAAAACAAAAACATTTCCAGATTAGTATTACCTAAACATTGTACTTTGTTTCTACCACAAATGGAGCAAACCGGAAACGTGATTCAAAGGTTCATCTTCCAACGCAGATCTACCATAGGATCCATCAACAATGATTATCCATCTGATGTAAGTTGTCACCTATTATATTCAACCATTGGTAAACACAAACTAACATATATTTAACATCTATAAATCTGCTGTTATTCGAACGAAGACACAGTGTTTCTGTTTGAAGAAAATCAATTTGCGACAGTGCGTATGTCTGAAGAAAATCAATAGCGATACTTAAGATTCGTAAAGGGTGAAAGCAATAGCATGGACGACAGACTGTTGGGTTTTCATGATGAAAATCAATTTGGGAAAGTGGAGGATCGTAGGTTAAGGAAGAAAGGAAAGTGGAGATTAACTCACAGCCAATTTACATAAATATCCCTACCCCTTTCGGAATAACCCAAAACGCCCCTCTTCATGTTATATTCATATTATATCAAGTGAATTGACGAAACTACCCTTACCCTTCACCGAAGTTTTCAAAAACGACCCTGTTTACTTTATAAACATGTTTTATTTAACGTTGTCTTGCAAACTACAATTTAATGCCCAATAGAAATTTTTTTATAAACGAAACCATTAAAAGGTAATCGATAAATTTCATGTATAAAATTAACTAATTTTATGTTAACGATATTAAACAAAGTAATTTTATGACTAAATGGATACTTTGAGATAAACGATTAAATTCAAAATCTTCTATAATATATTTAGAAGTGTACACCAATAATAAATTTTCACCAACCTATTATATAACATAGTAGGTTATTTTTAGATTGTGTCAATTGTATTTAATATCTCACACAATCCACTTCAACATACAAATTCCAATTTTGAATTTCATAAACAAATTTGTTAAGCATTGCCATTTACAAGTCAATGTCTCTAGCTGTTCGCAAACTTAATATCTGATAAAATGTTATACAATATCATCTAATAAACGTGTCCTGATAAAATTTGTCATGGTGGGTTTATTTTCTAAGGTGTCCAAAGTAGTCATTATTTCACAAAATATACGTACACATTCAACTGGCTCTTTTTCAATCCTCAAACAACAATTTCAAATTTTAAGTTAAAAGGAAATGTATACCCGTGCTGGCACGGGTGATACATACTAGTAAATTTAAAACTGCCCAAAAACATAGAGAACTAGGAAAGTCAACAAAAGGGTTATTCTATTATAAATTTAAAACATAAATGACTTAAGTGAGGAAAAAAAACATAAATGACCAAACTGAAATTTTAGATAAACAGAAACGACTAAAAGTACATTTTCGCCTATAATCAAACACAAAATCATGACTTAATTATATTGAGGTCCTTGAAGAAGTGAATAGAGATTTTATTTAGGTCCAAATTAAGTAGCTAATAATCAACCTACTTGATCAATTTGATCGGTGCCTTAAGAGTGATTTATGCGTTTCCACCTTATTTAGAAGCAAAGGAGTTAACCAATCTACTTGGTCAATTTATTAACAGTTAGGTTCATTCTATAGTTTTGTTCATGAAAGTTGTGCGGCTACTGAGTAAATTAATTGAGTGTAATCATACACTATAGCATATTGTTATGCAGAACAACATGACCTACATTTGGAATAGAGTTCTTGAAGTATTTAGGATCTCAACCACAACAATTAGGAATTATAGCAACTTGTGGTGTATAACCAATGCTTCTGATTATAAGTTGTGATTTATGTCTCCTTTGAATGAAGTTTAGATTACTACCAAATGATTTATTGTTCCAAAGTACAGTAGAGACTAATGAGAATTTGAACTCGAAACCTCTCGAATAAAAATGTTGTCATGCTCTACTAGATCAACTCCTTGGGGTTAAAGCAGAAACTACTGTTGCCCTGCTAGCATATATGAAAGCAAAACTTTATCAACACTTATACCACCTATGAATTTGTGCTCGATCTTCTAGATTTCATTTTCTTCCTTCTTAGTTCTTACTTTTACTTGTCCTTTGCAACCCATATTCTGCCATTCCTTTGTGGGTTCGAAGTGGTTATACAACAATGTGTGTTCAATGTTTGATAAAAGTTACCCTCTGTTATAATTTATTCAAATTCAATAATAATTATTGTGAATCATGTTGAATCATCATTTAAATTATACTAACAATAGGTAGGTTAAATATAAATGTTATTTTTTGTAGTTTCTAAATTATTTCAAAAATAAATAAAAACTGATGGTAGAGTTATGTTTTTTTATAGAACTGAAAGATAAAGCAAAAAACTAAAGTCTAATCCTTTCTATCCCCCAAGCATCAGCTAAGAGAATAGGAGAAATAGCAGCGGGACAATGTTGCCAAATGTGAGCACCGGAATCCATCTTGTAACCTTGCTTTGCTAACCAATCTGCACATTGGTTACCTTTCCGAAGAGAGTGAACGAAAGAGACCTGTCAATCCAAATTCTTCAAAGAACAAATATACTCAACTAATGGAGCGTGAGGATGGGAGTTTGGGACTCCATCGGCGATAAAAGTCAAAGCCATCCTTGAATTTGACTCACAAATGAGTCTATTGAAACCTTCCTGGCGGGCAATAGCGAGGCCCTTTGCAATCGCATGAAGTTCTACACTGATGTTGGTTGTATCCCCACAGCTACCAGAGAAACCAAGAATTCACTTCCCAAGATGATCCCTGAAGATGCCTCCAAAGCCAGACCTGCCTGGGTTTCCAAAGGAATTGCCATCAACGTTCAATTTGTCATATAATTTTGGGGGAGGAGTCCAAGAAACAAGACGAGGTTGTCTAAGAGCTTTCGTCGAATCAACCAACTTGGTAATAGAGTTATGTGATCTGCTAGTTATCCCATTTGACGTCTGAAAATACCTCATCGTTCCTAACTTGCCAAAGCATCCAACAAGCTACTGTAAAGAGAGGACCATAATCACCCTTTGCATTAGTGCGGAACTAGGAATTAGAATCAGTTATATTGAAATCTTGCAGATGAGAGAAACCAAATGTTTGCCAAATAAAAGAGACTCTAGGACAATCTCTTAATGTATGGAGTAAGTCTTCATTGCTGTTGCCGCACCTATGGCATGAATGGTCCGTAGTTATGTGACGGGAGAACTGAAAAGCATTAGTGGCTAAATTATCATGCATGATAAGCCAAACGAAATGCTTAATGTTCTCATGCAGGTTTAATTTCCATATCCATTTCCAAGAGAGAGTATCATCCCCCAAGTCAGGATGATTAGGTTCAGCTATCTGAATGAGCCAAAAATACGTGCTTTTAGCTGAGTACACCCCATTTGGGGATTGTTCCCAGATGAGGAGATCACAGGATTCATTGTTGATGAATAGGCACTGCATCTCAAGTTTGATTGCATCGGGGATTTGAGTATACATGAGGTTGAATTGCAAAGAGTTGTTTATAAAAATGTCTTTGACCCGGGCTTCTATATCCACTACAAGAAAAACTGGTTTTTCTGGCGACCAAAATCCGCCGGAAATGACCAAAATCCGCTGGAAATTTGGACTTTCCGGCGGATTTTATCCGCCGGTAAAACCGTGGTAGCAAACGGTTTCCGGCGGATTTTAGCCCCTCGGAAAATCCGCCGGAAATTTCCGAGGGAAAATCCGCCGGAAATACCAAAGTCAAAAAAATGAAATTCAAAAAAATCCGTCGGAAAGTCCTCAAATCCGCCGGATTTTTTTTTTATTTTATTTTTTTTTAGTTTTTCCGAATTTTAAAATTTAATATGTATTTTAATAAAAAGTAAAAAAAAATGAAATTGAAGTAAAATATTGAAGTAGGAAGGAATAAAAGAGAATATGAGAAGAAATAATATAGGAGAGAATAAGAATGAGGAAGTATGAAGAAATAAGAATGAAGGAGTGAGAATGAAGAAGAAATAAGAATAAAGAAATGAAAATGAATAAGAATGAAGAAGAAAGGAGAATTATAGAAGAGAGATATGTAGAGAAATTTTTGAAGATTAGAGAGTATGAGAAAGAAGAAAAAAGATAAGATAGAGAAAATGTAGAAGAGAATGGGAATGAAAGAAAGAGTTAAATGAGAGAATGAGAGGAGTGTAGGAGAAAGTTATATTTATAGACGAATTTTTTTACCTCAAAATTTTTCCGGCGGATTTTTGAAATTTCCAGCGGATTTTTTTCCCTCCAAATTTTTCCGGCGCTTTTTTTGAAATTTTCGGCGGATTTTTTTTTTTTTGTAAAAATCCGCCGGTAATGTTGAAAAATCCGCCGGAAAATACCGGCAACATTTCCGGCGGATTTTTGTAAAAATAAAAAAAATATATTTTTTTTTTTTTAAAAAAAAATCCGCCGGAAATTTCAAAAATCCGCCGGAAATGTACAGACGAAAAAAAATCCGCCGGTTTTCCGGCGGAAAAAATCCGCCAATAATGCCAAAAATCCGCCGGTAATGCACCGACGGAAAAAATCCGCCGGAAATACTGGGTTTTCTTGTAGTGATCATGAATGTCAACAAATGGGATCCTCCCACTAATTTTGCCCTTATGGATCTATTTTTCATACCAAAGAGAGATATCCCTCCTACCAACTCTAGTAATGTAACCTAGTTGGAGGATAACAGTCGCCTTCTTGATGGAGTTCCAAGTGTAAGAGGCCTCCTTAGGCTGAGAATCACAAAAGAGGTTCTCTGTAGAGTTGTATTTGGAAGATAACAGTTGAACTCAAAGTTTCTCAGGGTGATAAATCATGTCCTAGCATGCTTGCCAAGCATAGCAGTATTGGCTAACCTGTTTCTTCTCAAACCCAAATCGCCCCTACTCATAGGGGTACTAATTGTGCTCCAATTTACCCAATGATTCTGGGAACCTCCCCAAACAAATTGATGAATGCTAGAATCAAGCTTGTCACAAATTCCTTGGGGAAGCCACAGGTTATTCATGGTGTATATTGGCATAGAGCTAAGGGTCGATTTTACCAAGGTGACTCTGCCCCGCTCTACTCAATAGATTACTCTTCCAATTGGCTAGGCGATTATTCACCTTATCAAGGATAAATGACAAATCTGCATTGGCCACTCTTCCTTGAAGAAGAGGAAAGCCTAAATACCGACCAATATTATAAGTATGGCAAAAGTCAACAATTCTTTCAAACCTGATAACTTTGGACCGAGGAAGATTCTTGGAGGGGAGAAATTTGGATTTCTGGATGTTTATCTTCATGCCGGATACCAAACAGAATTCTTTTAGAACCTCACTAACCACTCTTGAAATTCCTTTTCCTGTTTTATTCTTTCATCCTTCTTCATCTCCCGCCCAGAAACCTTCATCGTTCTCCATTCTTTATCATTTTCGCTGATCCTTCTTCATCTCGCTATTGAAATTCCTTCTTTTGTTCTTTATTCTCTCATCGTTCTTCTTCCTCACCTCCGGACAGAGACAGACGTTTTCCTTAACCTATCATTGTCTTCCTCCTCAATCAAATGCAGAGGCAGGTTCTTTTCTCCTTTTTTACTTGATTAATATTTGTTCAACTTCTGATTTTTCCCATTTATAGGTATCTCCTCTGTAGGGAAATGTTTTCGTCGAACTTTACATTATTAGTTAGGGTTACCATTATTTCGGACTTTTCATTTTGGGGTTATCGTCTCATTTAGGGTTATGATTAATTTCGAATACAGTTTACTGCTGCTGCTACTGCTCATATTTGCTAATGCTCAGATTTCCTGGTTTAGTTTAGTGATACCTAACGCGTTTGATTAAATGCCAGAAAGAAGACTTTGGTGTTACACGGCCTTCAACTATTACACCTTTGATTGGTTATAGCTTACACTGATTTTTGGCAATTGATTTTGATTGCGTTTGATTTTGTCTTTATGGTTCTTTGTCTGTTTGAGTTTCCACATGTATGGTTTATGTGTGTTGTTGGTATTCTAATAGCTTTCCATTAAGTTCCATATCCGCACAGAGTTGAAGACCGTATTCTGTATTCTACAATGTATCCATTTATACTAAGTTTGAGAATTACTTGATTAAAAGGGATTGAGAATTAAATTTTAAGATTGAGAATTACCTGTCAACAACGTAAATCCAACTAAATAAAACAACAACAAACAACAATATAATAGATAAATCCGCTACGGCGAGGAAAAAGGATGGACAAGCAAATTACTAATGAGTAAGGGCTGTTTTGTTTAATGATTGTAAATTACTAATCTAAATGGCTGTCTCACCCTTACTCAGCCTTTGATGTGGCTCAAGATTTCCTTGATAACATCTTCAAACTCCATCGCATGCCCACTACAATTGTCAGTGACAGAGATCCTGTCTTTCTCAGCTCTATATGGACTGATTTGTTTACCTTACAAGGTGTTTCACTCAACAAGTCCACTGCTTATCATCCCCAGACAGATGGTCAGACTGAGATAGTAAACAAATGTCTTGAAACTTACCTCAGGTGTATGTGTGCAGAGAAGCCCTCTTCTTGGTCTAAATGGCCCTCTTCTATTCAAACTTCTCCTTATGAGGCCGTATATGGTCAAGCTCCTCCAATTTCACACTACTTTACTACTTTAAAAATTTCCACTACCACTTATGCCTTGTTGATGTCAATTCCACTACCATTGGTTGGAAGGAAAGACGGTACCGGTACTGTGTTTTCGGTCGACAGTATCGTAGAAGGGCCCAGGGGTCCAATTGCCAACTGTATTAAAATGGGCCACCTCATCTAAGAAAAAATATAATGACACATCAGCTTACCAATGACATTAGGGACCAAAATGATTAAAAAAAGGTTTGCAAGGGACTTTTTTAAAAAAATTGCAGGAACTAAAATGGATAGTCACCGTAATTGTAGGGACCAAAATGATATTTAAGCCAAAAATCTATTTTAATTGTTTTAGGACCTGTTTGTTATTGATCATAAAATAAGTGATTTTGATGTTAAATAATATAGAGATTAATTTTTCGAGATTTTTAAGAAAAGCATAAGTCCGTTTGTGTTTGTCAGTTTGTGTTTGTATAACATAATGATTTTTTTTAAATCATGCTATGAAATATGGTTTTTATTAGAAACTACTCAAAACAGTTTTCCATTTTAATCAGTTTTTGTATTCTCATTTTTTTAAAAGCTGTAGCAAACATATGGAAAACTAAGATTATTTCTCTAAAAAATGATTATTGGTAAAAAAAAGCTATAACAAACGGTCTCTTAATTATATTTATTATTATATAATAATTATGATTTTATTATATTAATCCTCAAAAATATAAATTTTGGATTTTTTCCATAAATATATAATAGCGGAATTGAGGACCCATGGAAAACTCGATCCTGGGATAACATTTTTCAGTTGAGCTAGGACTTACGAACGGTATAAATTAAATTCTTACTATTTCCCTTTAGGATTTTCTATTTTTTTTAATAATACCTAACCGACCACTACTTTATTTTGTAAAAAAAAAAAAACTACCACCACTTTATTATTGTCCCGTCCTGAAATCATTTTCATATACCTGTTTCTCAACAGATTCCGATTTCAGTGATAAACAAGTTACACATCGAGTAAACCAGATAAGCGATCCTAAACGAGTTCACGACTCAAAACACGATTTCAACAACGTTAATTAGGTTTTGTTCTTCTCGATTGGATTGCTATTTGCAACTGACAGACAGTTCCTGAAGCTCTCTCTCTATATTTCATCGCAACACAAACAATCAAGCTCAATGTTTCTTTCTAAGATCACCAGGTATGCTGTCTCTGTTCCCATTCCAAACCCTAATTTCATTGTTTGCTTTTCCACTCACTCCCCGCCCCCATTCATTCACAATGATGATGATGATGATGATGATGTTGATCATGCCGTTAACTCATTCCACCGCATGCTTCATATGCATCCTATCCCATACATCACCCAATTTAACAAGATTTTAGGTTCCCTTGTTAAGACAAAGAAGCATTACTCCACCGTTGTTTCCCTTTCTCGTGAAATGGAATTAAACGGAATTAAGTCTGATATTTTCACTATGAACATCTTGATCAATTGTTTCTGCCACCTAGGTCAAATGACTTCTGCCTTTTCCGTATTCAGCAATATTCTCAAGACCGGTTATCATCCATCTATAATAACCTTCACTACACTTATGAAAGGTCAATGTCTAAATGGTGAGGTCCAAAAAGCATTGCACTTTCATGATCACGTGGTAGCACAGGGATTTCGGTTTAACCATGTTAGTTATGGGACATTGATCAATGGGTTATGTAAAATTGGAGAAACACAAGCTGCATTGCAATTGCTAAGACAAGTTGAGGTAAAGCCTAATGTTATAATGTATAACACAATTATTTATAGCTTGTGCAAAGATAAACTTATACTTGAAGCTTGTGATTTATATTCTGAAATGGTTGCAAAGGGAGTATCTCCAGATGTTGTCACCTACAACACTCTAATCTATGGTTTCTGTATTATTGGTCAATTGAAAAAAGCAATTGGGTTGTTTAATGAAATGGTATTGAAAAATGTCAAACCAAATACTTATACTTTTGGTATATTGGTTGGTGATCTATGTAAGAAAGGAAAGGTGAAGGAAGCCAATAATGTGTTAGCCATGATGATGAAAGAAGGTGTAAATCCCAATGTTGTTACTTATAATTCATTAATAGATGGGTATTTCCTAGTTAATGACGTGAACAAGGCCAAATATATGTTCAATTCAATGGCTCGAAGGGGAGTGATGCCAGATGTTCATTGCTACACTATCACGATGAATGGATTGTGTAAGATTAAAATGTTGGATGAAGTCATTAATCTCTTTAAAGAAATGCGCACCAAAAAGATTTGTCCTAATACAGTAACTTACAATATTCTTATTGATGGTTTGTGCAAATCCGGTAGAATCTCTCGTGCTTGGGATTTAGTTGATGAGATGCGTGATAAGGGCCAACCAGCCAATGTATTCACTTACAATTCTTTATTACAAGCTTTATGCAAAAATGATCATCTTGATAAAGCAATTGCATTGGTAAAGAAAATTATAGATGAGGGTATTCAACCAACGTTACGCACATACAATATACTTATTGATGGACTATGTAAAGGTGGAAGGCGGAAGAATGCAAAGGACATTTTTCAAGATCTTTTGACTAAAGGCTATCATCTAAATGTTCGGACATATAATATTATGATAAACGGGCTTTGCAAGGAGGGATTGTTTGATGAAGCACTAGATTTGCTATCAAATATGAAAGACAATGGTTGCACTCCCAATGTTGTAACTTATCGAACAATTACTTACGTAAAAGATGAGAGAGATAAGGCAGAGAAACTTTTACGTGAAATGGTTGCTAGAGGTCTATTGTAAGAGTACAACTTTTGAATTTTCAATAATATGGTCATATGAACAGTATACAGCTTCGTAGTATCATTATTTGATGAGTATTTTCATTTTTATTATTTTGTTCACTTGAATTTGAGTGTATATCAATGCTTTAGTTAATTTGCTAACTACTATTAACTTGAACTATTATGTTAATGGTAGAAATAGTTGTGATTATTCAGAAGGGTTGGGACAAATCTGAGAGCGAGTTGTATAATTGAGTTTTACATAAATGTCTTTGCTTACTATGAAATTTTGATGACAATTGTATCTGCATGAAAACCCCAATTTTTCATGTTGTATTATGTTGAATTGGAATTTTAAATAAAACTGAGTTGGTTGGATATATTTTTATTCTGTTGGATATCAATGACCATTTGTTCTTCATATTCTGATAGAAGGCCTCTCTTGAAGTTTGGCCTTGTATAGTTTGTCCATCTGAGACTGCGACTATTCCCTTTTTTTAGTGTGCTAATGAAAGTTCAATCTATTTGCCGCTAAAATATGGAAGTACTTACAAAAGGTAGATAAATGAATCCAATTTAATTTGTGTTATATTATCATTACAGGCAAAAAGTGTGAAACTGTCATGGAGTGTGCCATCAGCATTCATCAATTCTTCCTTTAGTTTTATTTTACATGCTTTTCCACTAGAAACTAACCATTATTGTATGTTACAATGTTCTCATTTAGTGTTTTACACACATAACTTGTTAATGCTTTAAAGGAACAGATAATGTCCTGTCAAAGAGCAGATATCGGCCGGCACTAGCGCATATGGTTAGGTTACTAATTACTAATGGTGTATGATCACATTAATGTCTGATACAATTTGAGTAAAGAAGTTTTACCTTCTTGAATGGTGTGATGTTCTTCCTTAGAGTTATCATACTCAATATTTAGTGGGCCTTTTTTCTGCTAGTGTCTAGGTAGAACTAGTTAGTTAGTTTGTCATTTGCATAGACTTGTGGCTTCAGGATACCATTGTCTGATCAAAAATATTTCCTCACAATACTGCACATTTTCTACACTGTCTCAGGTTAGTTAGGCAATTAAGAGAAAATAAGGCATGTTGCCTATAAATACTAAAGGGAGGAAGTATCTTGTCATTTGCATACTCTAAGATACTATTGTATGATCAAAAGGTTTCCCTATTTTTTTGTATACTCTAGAATATACATGAGGTAAGTTGCTGCTGCCTGCCAATAAGGCATGATACTGAAACTGGTAGGGTAGTTGGAGCTATTTCTTCTCTTAGATGAAAACATTTCAGTCAAGTTTTGAATTCAGTTTGTGTGGTGATATGTTGAAGTTGAATTATGTGGAATTATGCGGAGTCTCTAAGTGAAGTGCTCTCAAAATGTCTTTTGGTGGCTCGTGGTGGTCTCCATTACTTGATTCACAAGGGGGGTCTATTATGGACCTCTTGAACATGGTCTATGGATATTTGCTTAAACTCAAGACATTGAGTTTTTGCCACAATTAAGGTTGACATAGGGTTGGGGTTACCATAGATGAGGACGCAATCATTCCATAGAGACTAGACAAAATGAGCAAACAGGGACACAAGGGTATCTACCTCTAGCTCATTGTTTTTCCAGTTCAGAACCATGTCCATTGTCCACTAGCCAGGTTGGGAATGAAGAAACATTGAATCTGGCGGGTGTAGGGAACAAATGAGCACCAAACCAAACTGGTTCAGTCCAAGGGCACAGGAGTAGTAGATGTTCAATGGTTTCTGGTTCATTCTTCTCAGAATATTTGTCATGCTCATCACTGCTAAGTGCTAACATATATATGTATCTATATATATATATATATATATATAAACACACACATTATGACTCATCAAATTAATTAAATCCCCCCCCCCTCCCCCCCTCCCCAAAAAAAACTTGCATTCACTGTATTACAATTCTTATGAATCATTGTGTGAGGTTGACTTTTGTAAAAGCTATTAATTTTGTTGTGAAAGCAAAACTTTATCGATTGCTGAAGCATAGAGCTAAAGAATAGTATTTGTTTTGATCAATAATACTTGCACCATGAATTTTGCTCTTCTAGATTTCATGGTCTCCCTTCTTAGTTCTTACTTTTACTTCTCCTTTGTAACCCTTGTGGATGGGAAGTGGATATACAACAATGTTTGTTCAATATTTGATGCATGAAGCACTTACAGTGTCAGGTTAAGTGATTGTTAATAGTAGTTACTAGTTAGCAATGTAGGAATTTATGTTGATTTCTGAACATGTTTTCAGTCCCAAGTTTGCTGGCAAAAGCAGGACTTATTAAGAATTCTCTCTCAATTTGTTTTAATGAGAAGCATTACGAGAGAATTCTATTTGGCGATCAAGGGCGTGTCACCCATCGTATGTATTTCCTCACAAGAGGTAAAATGGATTCAAAAGGGAATCAGACTTACTTCATAAATGCAGTAACAGAAGGATATCGAAGAAGGAAAGCTCTTTAGGTGCATCCAACAAAAAACTACCTCAAAACTTGTAGTTCTTCAAGAAGCCTGCATGTTTAGTTTTCTATTTTTTAAATATCTCTCTCAGGATGATACCAACTTCACATAATAAATGGGCTGATCCTCAGAAAACTATTTTACTTCTATTAGTTGAAGGAACCATTTCATTTATAAGCTTTTCTTCAACTTAGATTTTGATGAATACTACTTTCTTTTTGAAGCAAATGTTGTTTTATGTCTTGCTATCAGTGTCCAGAAAGTTTGTACTATTTTATTGTCGCACAAGCTTTATGGTTTATATGGGTTTTATTGAAACATGTTTAAAAATTATGTGATATTCTCACTATATATGCTTTGGCTCTCTTATTTTGAACATAACTTCCTTGTTTTAAAATCAGAGGCCTTGTCTTAAATTTTACTGTATATGTCTCCTTCTATCTCTTGTTAAATTCAAAACTAAGGGTTGTTTATGTTATTCCAAGGAGGTGAATGGATAGTGTTTTCTACTTGTGATTATGGCCTCTTTAGTCTTAACTATAAATTGATCTGGTACAGAAGGCTCACCAAGGAACAGGGGTAGAGGTATTGCTGAGCACTTTGTTTTCCTTATTTCGCTGCAGTTGAATGTAGTATAGATTTATTATTATTGAATGATAATAAATGCTTTCTTGTACCTTTTTTGTATAGATTTTTAGACTTCTTGATTTATTGTATTTACCTATTATCTTCCCATCACTTAATTTTTTTGGTTACAGAAAAGTTTAGGTGAGTTGGGCTCTGGGGACTCACTAGAGTCAGGGCAGGCCTCAAGGCTCTTTGAGCGTTTACAGAGGTACTTACAAATCACCCACCAAAGGGGTCCTCACGCTGGCAGCGGGAGTTGAACCCATGCCCTTGTGGGGATCTATCCTTCACTTAATTAGTTTTAGAATCAATTAGTTCTTTTTGCTAGTTTGTTAGCCTCTCCTTGATATTTATATAACAGTTCTTTAGTAGCGCTTGTAAAAACAAATACACGAACCATTTTTAGTAGTGCTTTTTTAAAAGCGCTACTTAAAATTAGATCATGAGCCCCTTTAGTAGCGCTGTTTAAAATCAGAACACGGAGCCCTTTTTGCTAGCGCATACTGTTAGGAAACTAATTTCTGGTGGTGTATGATCACATTAATGTCTGATACAATTTGGGTAAGAAAGTTGGTTAGCAGAACACCGTACCCTAAATGACATTGTGTATATGTTTGTGATTGTTACATGGAAAACTACAGAAATTGTCTCCTTTGATTCTTAGAAATGGAGGCAAAAGCATTTTTGAAGCAGATACAGAGCTGCATTCGATCCTTGAATCTACAAGAAGCAAAAGTTGGTTGGTTTTGAAACACTAGGAAGAACTAGTTAGCTAGCCAATTAATGGAAATAAAGCTTGTTGCCTATATATACTAAAGGGAGGAAGTAGCGAATTGTGATTGCCTTCTAGGTATTCTTTAATTTAAGTTCTGTTCACAACTGTTTCTTAGGTTTTTCATTATTTTTTTTGTGAATTTGTGTTCTTTTGTTGTTTGAAGTTTGATAAATTTCTTTGAATATATTTTCTTCTGCAGTTTGTGGTATATAGGATTTTCTTGTTTATTTGTTGGTGTTTTAATGATCTATGTTTTTTATCTTGTATTTGCTGATAAGGATTGATGCTTAATTGTAGAGAATCACGTCTTGATCCAGTAAATTATGAGTCGTTTTGTGATGATTTTAAAGTGTTAGCATATTTACTAGTTAGTTAGTAATGTAGAAATTTATTTTGATGCATGAAGCACTTACCGTGTCGGGTTAAGTAATTGTTAATAGTAGTGTCACCCCTATGAGTAAGCTTAAAAATACAAAGAAGAATTGGAGCAAGGAGCATCTACTATTTTAATGTGCTTTTTTTTGCAGATAATTTTTTCAACAAAAGGAGCATCTTCTAGCACCATTAATCTGGATGATTAAAGACTAGTTGTTTATATTTGATTCTTTTTTTTACTTGGGGATATAGGATCATTGTGATTGAAGTAATATTTCATTCTGATAAGTAATGAGTTATTGTTGCAATTTGATAATGACTTCCATCTTTGTGTCTTTATTATCATTATGACAGTTTAATCTTATTTCATATTGTGGTAATTTATGTTTTTATCACCAAAAACAAATAATAATATTTATGTTTCCTTTACAGTGTTACTAGTTTTGAAATACTTTTGCTTGCTGTTTTGTAGTTGAAAAATTGGCACAACAAAAGTGTATAATTTATAACGTCGATTGTAATTTATAACAAAATTACCTATCGATTTACATGCAAAATTATCTGTAAATTTGCATTTAAAATTATCCGTTCATTTGTAACATAATTGCACCAAAATTTGCGGAACATTTTCCTAGGAATTTTGCTTTAAAAATACCTATGAAATTTCCTTTGAAATTTCTTGTAAATTTTCTGCAAAAAGTTCCCGCGAGTCTTCAAATTCGCAGAACATTAGTACTACCCACGAAGGTTTTACATGGTAACTATATCCGGGCAGGGAGTAGTGTGGGCAATTGCCCCCCGAGATCAAAATAGTTTACTTATGTGTGTTTGATAAATATCTTGGTTTCCCCATAAAAAAAAAGGGTTGCCCCCATATAAATTAATTGCTTTTTGAATGTTTCTATAAAATAATCGATGAAATAAGAAAAGATAACTAGTACTAATTTTATTTTTTATTCTTCTCATTTTTATTATTTCGGTTTGTTCTAAAACTAAATAAACACATAGAGCTTAAGTAGTCCAAAAAAGTCTTTTAAAAAACAAAGATCTATTTGCTCTCTAAAAAATGAATAGTAGCAATTTCACCATTAAAAAAAATTAAACACTAGTTAAAGTAATATCTGAAGAGGACTAAAATGTCTCTAAAACTATTTTAAAAGGATTAATTTAACAGTTATTTAAGGACCAAATTGATATTTTTTATTTTTTTTTCAAATTTTGTAAGTCTCTATTTTTTATATAAATTTGAATATCTACTCTTTTATTTTTTATTTTTATATTGACTACCTACTCTTTTCAATCGCGAGTATAATTATTTTGTAAATATTTATAATATTTTTTCTAAAAGAATGTTTGATTATTCTTTACCCCACCATAAAAAAATTCCTGAACCGTCAGTGTTAGTTCACCGGTGAGAGACTTAGTTTGATCCTTCACCCTAAAAGTACTCAACTAGCACCATATAGATACTAATACTTATCTAGTTTCTTTCTACAACCAATCACAACTTTATTATTGTCCTTTATTCAAAAAGAAATTCAGAGTTAACAAGAAAAGCAATCCTGCACGAAGCAAATCCTACACGAGTCAAAACACAATTTCATCGATTGCGTTGCTAGTTGCTACCGACAGACAGTTCCTGAAGCTCTCTCTTTCATCGCAACATACAAACAATTAAGCACAATGTCTGTTTCTAGAATGATGAGGTATGTTGTCTCTGTTCCCATTCGAAACCCTAATTTCATTGTTTCCTTTTCCACTCACTCCCAGCCCCCATTCATTCACCGTGATGATAAGGATGTTGATCATGCCGTTAACTCATTCAATCGCATGCTTTGTATGCGTCATCCCCCACCAGTCATCGAATTCAACAAGATTTTAGGTTCCCTTGTTAAGACAAAGAACCATTACTCCACTGTTGTTTCCCTTTCTCGTGAAATGGAATTATACGGAATTAAGCCTGATAATTTCACTTTGGGCATCTTGATCAATTGTTTCTGCCACTTGGGTCAAATGACTTCCGCCTTTTCTGTATTCGGTAAGATTCTCAAAACGGGTTATCATCCAAATATCATAATCTTCACTACACTTATGAAAGGTCAATGTCTCAAGGGTGAGGTCCAAAAAGCTTTGCAGCTTCACGACCACGTGGTAGCACAGGGATTTCGGTTTAACCATGTTAGTTATGGGATCTTGACCAATGGGTTGTGTAAAATTGGAGAAACACAAGCTGCGTTGCAATTGCTAAGACAAGTTGAAGGAAAATTGGTAAAGCCTGATGCTGCAATGTATAACACAATTATTGATGGCTTGTGCAAAGATAAACTTGTAATTAAGGCTTGTGATTTATATTCTGAAATGATTGCAAAGAGAGTATCTCCTGATGTTGTCACCTACAGCTCTATAATCTATGGTTTCTGTATTGTTGGTCAACTGAAAGCAGCCATTGGTTTGTTCAATGAAATGATATTGAAAAACATCAAACCAGATACTTATACTTTTAGTATATTGGTTGATGATCTATGTAAAGAAGGAAAGGTGAAGGAAGCCAATAATGTATTAGCCATGATGATGAAAGAAGGTGTAAAACCTAATGTTGTTACTTATGGTTCATTAATAGATGGGTATTTTCTAGTTAACGACGTGAACAAGGCCAGAGATATGTTCAATACCATGGCTCGAAGGGGAGTGATGCCCAATGTTCATTGCTACAGTATCATGATTAATGGATTGTGTAAGATTAAAATGTTGGATGAAGCCATTAATCTCTTTAAAGAAATGCACACCAAAAAGATTTGTCCTAATACAATAACTTACAATTCTCTTATTGATGGTTTGTGCAAATTCGGGAGAATCTCTCGTGCTTGGGATCTAGTTGATGAGATGCGTGATAAGGGCCAACCGGTCAATGCAATCACTTATAATTCTTTCGTACACAATTTATGCAAAAATAACCATCTTGACAAAGCAATTGCATTGGTAAAGAAAATTATAGACGAGGGTATTCAGCCAACTATACGCACATACAATATACTTATTGATGGACTATGCAAATGTGGGAGACTTAAAAATGCACAAGACATTTTTCAAGATCTTTTGACTAAAGGCTATCATCTAACAGTCCACACATATAATATTATCATAAATGGGCTTTGCAAGGAGGAAATGTTTGACGAAGCAATGACCTTGCTATCAAGTATGGAAGACAATGATTGCACTCCCGATGTTGTAACTTATCAAACAATTATCTATGCTCTCTTTGTAAAAGATGAGAGAGATAAGGCAGAGAAACTTTTACGTCAAATGATTGCTAGAGGTCTATTAAAAGAGTACGACTATTGAATTTTCATTAATATGGTCATATGAAAGGTATACAACTTCGTAGTATCATTATTTAAGGAATATTTTCATTTTTATTATTTTGTTCACTTGAGTGTATATCAATGCTTTAGTTAATTTGCTAACTACTATTAAGTTGAACTATTATGTTAATGGTAGAAATAGTTGTGATTATTCAGAAAGGTTGGGACAAATCTGAGAGCGAATTGTATAATTGAGTTTTATATTAGTGTCTTGGCTTACTATGAAATTTTGATGGCAATTGTATCTGCACGAAAACCTCAACTTTTTATGTTGTATTATGTTGAATTGGAATTTTAAATAAAACTGAGTTGGTTGGATATATTTTTATTCTGTTGTATCAATGACCATGTATTCTACATATTCTGATAGAGGGTCTCTGTTCAAGTTTGGCCTTGGATAGTTTGTCAATCTAAGACTGCGACTATTCCCTTTTTATAGTGTGCTAATGAAAGTTCAATCTATTTGCCGCTAAATTATGAAAATACTTACAAAAGCTAGATAAATGAATCCAGTTTAATTTGTGTTATATTATCATTACTAGTGTGAAACTGTCATGGAATGTGCCATCAGTGTACATCAATTCTTCCTTCAGTTTTATTTTCCATGCTTTTCCACTAGAAACGAACAATTATATGTTACAATGTTCTCATTTAGTGTTTTCCATACATAACTTGTTAATGCTATCAAGGAACAGATAATGGCCTGTCAAAGAGCAGATATAGGCACTAGTGCATATGGAAGTTGGATGATCATATTAATGTTCTGATACATTTTGAGTTAGGAAGTTGGATAGCAGAACACCTTAAACCTCCAATGGTATAGTAGATTCAGCTTTTCTAATCCTCTAACTATCTCTTAGTTCTTCCTTATATGTGATGTATGGCAGGCACGTGTTCTTAAGAACAATGCAACACCTACTTAGTGATCTTAATGCATTTTCCTTAGAGCTTACATTCGGTTTCTGTAGCACCGAGTACCGACACGTTAGGTTGAAGACGTGTCCGGTGTCTGATACGTGTTGTGTCAGACACCCCTACACCGACACTGAATTTCTTCCACTTTTAAATGATTTCTAGTGTCTATGTTAGTGTCATGTCTGTGTTGGTAATTCATAGTGTTTCACATCCTATTTAGCTTTACCTTGTTGAATGTTGTGTTGTTCTTAGAATTATCATACACAATATTTAGTGGGCAATACTAAATGGACAAAGTAGCAAGATAACTTGTCATTTGCATAGACTTGAGGCCTTTTGACATTAGGAGGGTCCAACGTCTCTCGAATATTGCAGGATACTATTGTATGATCAAAACATTTCACTATTTTTTGTATAATATCAGGTGGTTCCTATCACTGAGTTGATCAAATAAACAAGACAATAGATCTAGCATAAGCATGCCGGTATCTAAGTAGCATTGTTATTGGGTAATCACTAATCAACCACAAGGGATTCAATCAGCACTGAGTTCTGAAAGCTTGGTTTTTGGGGGTAAGCAAGTTGTTTCCTCACATTCCTGCACACTTTCTGCACTGTCTAAGGCTATTTCTGGTTCTTAGACAAAATTCAAAGTTGTTTTTGTCTCCTGCAAGTTTTTTAGGGGTAAAATGTATTCAAAATGGAATCAAACTTACTTCATAAATGTAGTAACAGAAGGATATCGAAGAAGGAAAGCTCTTCAGGAGACAAAAACTACCAACTTGTAGGAGACAAAAAACTTGTGGTTCAAATGAAGTAAGTTTTGAGGTAGTTTTACCCCTAACTTACTTCATTTGATCCCCAAGTTTTGAGGGAAACAAAAAACTACCTCAAAACTTGTAGTTCTTCAAGAAGCCTGCGTGTTTTGTTTTTTATTTTTTTAAATATCTCTCTCAGGATGATACCAACTTCACATAATAAATGGGCTGATCCTCAGATTAGTTGAAGGAACCATTTTATATCCCCCTCTATCTGTTGTTAAATTCAAAACTAAGGGTTGTTTATGTTATAGTGTTTTCTACTTGTGATTATTATGGCCTCTTCAGTCTTAACTATAATTTGATCTGGTACAGAAGGCTCACCAAGGATGCGAGGAAGAGGGCGTGGTCGTGGAAGGGGCAGGGGTAGAGGTATTGCTGAGCAACTTTGTTTTGCTTATTTTGCTGCAATTGAATGTAGTATAGATTTATTATTATAGAATGATAATAAATGCTTTCTTGTACCTTTTTTGTATAGATTGTTAGACTTCTTGATTTATTGTATTTACCTATTATATATCCTTCACTTAATTAGTTTTAGTGTCAGTTAGATTTTTTGGTTTTAGCTTGTTTAGAATCAGTTTGTTGTTTTTGCTAGTTTGTTAGTCTCTCCTTGATATTTATATAACAGATCTTTGCCAAGGATCTCTCCATAGGATCCTGCATATCAATAAAGTCTTCATGCATAAAGCCAAATAAATTGCAACATCTAAGAAAAGAATGTAACAAAATCCTATAGAACAAAGTACAGTTAATACCAACTCCGATAAGCACACCTAGTGTGATTTGCTCTCACCTTCCGAGACCTCACCAAGCTCGCCGCCTCCGCTCATCTCAATCGAGGCCCATGGTCACTCCTGATGTGTTTCCCCAAGCCATAATTGTAAATAAATAGTGTACCTTTCAGAAGCGCTTCTTTAAAAGCACTATTTAAAAGAAAACATGGAGCCCCTTTAGTAGCGCTTTGCTTGAAAGTGTTTGTAAAAACAAATACACGGACCACTTTTAGTAGCGCTTTTTTAAAAGCGCTACTTAAAAATAGAACATGAGCTCCTTTAGTGGCGCTTCCAAGAAAGCGCGGTTTAAAATAGAACACGGAGCCCTTTTTGCTAGCGCTACAAGAAAGTGCTGCCTATTAGTTTTAGAATCAGTAGCGCTTTCTCTTAATGCGCTGCCTATCCGTTTCAAAAAAATTTAACACCCTCGAACATCTTTCACTGTCTCTCTCTTAAACGCACTCTCTCACACGAACCCTTCTTCTTTGCCTGACCACCTCCACAGCGAAACCCTTCCTCGTCACACGGACCAGCCATTCTGAAACCCTATTTCTCATTCCCTCATTCGATTTGTGTGTCCTGTCTTCGCTTTCCCTAACGAGATTCGCGATTGCTTCTGAAACGTGAGCCTGCCGTTGTTCTATGCTTCCCTTCATCGCTGCTAAATCGGTAACTTCCCCCTCTCAATTTCTATTGCTTTTTCTTCTGTCACTAAATCATTGCTGCTTAATGTGTGTGTGCACTGACAAAATTAAGGGTATGAACTGGATTTATCTTGTTCTATGTTGCATTTGAACTGGGCCACAATCATGAATTTTCAGCAAGATAAATATGTTAGGTTAGGGTAATGCTACATATGATATTTGAGAAACATTTTAGTTGTCAATGGAAGCTAGTCTTTTCTGACCATTGAGATTTAAGACTGTTAGACTTAGAACCACTTTTTAAGTCACCACTCATCAAGACCAGTAGTACGCTTTCAAATTTTCAATCTCTTACCCTATTAACATCACATGTTTTATTACTAAATAAACACTTCTATGTCTGGATATCGCTTCCTCAAGTAGTTAGTCGTGGACTGAGATTTTGTTATTTGTATGATGTTCAGATTTCCGGTTTGGAATTCAGACAACGGTTCTGAGATCAATTCTCCCGGAATTCACTTAATGCGCTGGGGGGAATTTAGAAGTACGCTAAAATCAATTTCAAAGAAGTTTAACAGGGACTTGGAATCTATTTCTAAGAGGATAAAGGGATTAATTACAAAACCATTCAAATCTGAACACTCAAAGTAAGTCGCCATCGCCACTATGTTCAATCATTGCCCTCTCCCAGGTTCTCTCCCTCTCTCCCTCCCTTGAATATATTAGGTTGTTTTTTGGTTTGTGTTGGTTTTTTGTGTGTGAATGACTATGACAGGAGCTCTTGCGATTCTTGGGTTTGTGGTATTGTATCTGGAAATGACACCCATATTCTATGATGATTTCCAGCTTCTACTGTGAACATATGTCACTGTTTCATTCATCATTCATGTAATTATTAAATAAAGGGATAATTACACTAGTGGTCCTTTAAGTTATTTAATTGTAACAAGTTGGTCCTTTAAGTTTTTTTCGTACCACTCAGGTCCTTTAAGTTATTTGATTATAACAAGTTTGTCCTTTAAGTTTTTTTCGTACCACTTAGGTCCTTTAAGTTATTCAATTGTAACAAGTTGTTCCTTTAACTTATTTAATTGTAACTTTTAAAGGCCAAATAACTTACATTTTTCAGCCCCAAATTGTTACAATTAAATAACCAAGAGGACCTAAGTGGTACAGAAAAACTTAAAGGACCAAATTATTACAATAAAAAAACTTAAAGGACCTAAGTGGTACAAAAAAAACTTAAAGGACCAACTTGTTACAATTAAATAACTTAAAGGATCTATGGTATAATTTAGCCTTAAATAAAACATAGATGAGAAAAAGTTCTAAAATATACGGATCTAGTTGATGAGATGTACGATAAAGGTCAGCCCGTTGATATAATCACTTACAATTCCTTATTACACACTTTATGCAAAATTCATCATCTTGACAACACAATTGCATATAGACGTGGGTATTCAACCAAATTTACATACATACAATGTACTTATTGTTGGATTATGCAAAGGTGGAAGGCGTAAGTAAGAATGCACGAGACATTTTTCAACATCTTTTGACTAAAGGCTATCATCTAACTGTTTGGACGTATAATATTATGATAAATGGGCTTTGCAAGAAGGGATTGTTTGATGAAGCTTTGACCTTGCTATCAAATATGGAAGACAATGGTTGCACTCCCGATTTTGTAACTTATCAAACAAACAACTATCTATACTCTCATGAAAAAGAGAGAGAGATAAGGCAGAGATCCTTTTACGTCAAATGATTGTTAAAGATCAATTCTAAGAGTAAAACTAGGTAAAGTGCTTTCTAGTTACACTTCAAGTTATTTTGAATTTTGAATTATCTATGCAAGGGCTCACTATCATTATAGTTTTGATTAAACTCATAAGTTGTTAGGTTTATTTTGATATTGCAACCATAATAATGGTTGAGGTTGAGTCTTGAAAGAGAGTTTGACTTTCATGATTAGTAGTGAAATTGGACAGATAGTTTGGACTGCGATGATTTCAAAATATGAAAGATGGAATATAAGATCATAAACTAATGTGATTTGGATCTTCAATTCATCAACCAATTCAAGAGATTTGCATTTTGACTGAGGCAAAAAACTAAAAAAGAAAATTGAGTCATATACCTTATATTTGCTTCAAAACTTAACTGCAATAGTACTACTGCAATTTTTTTACTTCCAATTGCTGTTTACAAAACCAGAGACATCTGATCCCATATTCTCTCTTCCATCGATTCATGTGTTTTCTTTGTATATATAATATGAGCAGACCATAGTATACTTTTACATATTTATTTGTGTCTTCTCTTCTCTTAACTAAAGATATAATGAATTTAGCAGTGATAGGATGAGAAACAAGGTGATTACAAGAGTGGTGTATCCATTTGAATTGGTGAAACCATGAGGGACAAAAGATGTTGTCTTGCACTTATCCATCACATATCAAATGGATGAAATTTCTCTTCTTGTAATCATTTTCCACGAGTTGCATATATGTATATAATGAATGAATTTGAATATGTGTAATCATTTTTTATATGGAAGAAGGATATGGAAGAAGGAAAGCTCTTAAGGTGCATCCAATAAGGCATGATACTGAAACTGGTAGGGTAGTTGGAGCTGTTTCTTCTCTTTAGATGAAAACACTTTAGTCAAGTTTTGAATTCAGAGTCTCTAAGTGAAGTGCTCACAAAATGTCTGTTCGTGGTAAACCGCAATTCAAAACCATCTGAGACCAATGATTCCTTTGACTACAGTATCTTAAAAATGATACATGTTGCATCCTATTATTGTATCAAACTCTATAGATTTTACGTAAACAAACAAATGAAGTTGTGTATATGTTTGTGATTGTTACATGGAAAACTACAGAAATTGTCTCCTTAGAAATGGAGGCAAAAGCATTTTTGAAACAGATACAGAGCTGCATTCAATCCTTGAATCTACATGAAGCAAAAGTTGGTTGGTTGGAGCATTCAGCAGAGGAGGCAACTTGGGAGGAGACAGCAGCTGTAAGGAGACAATTTCCTGACCTCAACCTTGATTCCTCCCTCAATCTCCTTTCATTTTCCCTCAACATCTGAAGTATTTAGGACAATGTGGTAATCAGATTGGAGCCAAGTTCTAGGAAGTGGTTTGCGCGGAGCACGAGGTCAACTCAACGGGAAGGTATCAAGGGAACAACGATTTGCAACTCGAGCGAGTTAACGTGTCGTTTTGCTGATAAGGATTGATGCTTAATTGTAGAGAATATGTGTCGTTTTGTGATGATTTTAAAGTGTTATCATATTTACTAACTTGACTGTGCAGATTGAATGAAACAATGTGATTATAGTTACTAGTTAGCAATGTAGGAATTTATTTTGATGCATGAAGCACTTACGGTGTCGGGTTAAGTAATTATTAGTAGTAGTTACTAGTTATTTTGATACCATGTAGAAGATAGAGATTTCATTATCTCAATATTTCGGTTTCATTCATTCTGATGCTGTTAAAACATAATTCAGTAACTAACTTGGTGCTGACGTGGCATCACGCGCTTACAAGCACAATACTAATTAATGACGTGGCATCACGCGTCACTATGTCACTGAAATTGCCAAGACAACCAACAATGAGGGACATCCACAAAATATAGTATAGATTCAAATTAAATAGGCTAACATAATCATAATAAATTAAATAGCACTAACACAAAATACAAATTAATTAATTAGTACTAACACAAAGTACCAATTAAATAGTATTAACAGAATCAAAATTAGAAAAATAAGAACAAAAACTGATTCAAGA
This sequence comes from Astragalus glycyphyllos, assembly GCA_963573325.1. NCBI lineage: Eukaryota > Viridiplantae > Streptophyta > Magnoliopsida > Fabales > Fabaceae > Astragalus > Astragalus glycyphyllos. The sequence continues at coordinate 12,920,565 of OY754313.1, read as the reverse complement.
ATTTTTTTAAGATAAAATATGTGAAAGTGTAAGTGGTACAAAACTTGAGACTTGGGTGCAAAGAATATTTTTCAGGATATGCTAAAACATTTTTTTTCCTTAAGGCATTGGTGCTAATTTTATTTCTTAAGGGGGTTTGCTTGAATTCCCTCAAATGTATGAAGGTCCGCCTATGAGTACACTATGTCCTTAATATATACGAGAACACAACCCTACTACTATTTTTATTTAATTTTTTATTTTAAAATAATTTAGAAACTAGTAAATATAATGTGCACTATCACGTTTTTGCATTACACTTAATACATTTTTTTTTGAAGCAAACAAACTTAAGCCATTTCGTTAATCAAAATGTTCGAAATACAAAGCGGTATTAAATCATGAACGTGGTGACTAGCAAAAGATTGAGCCGCCCTAGCTAAAGTATGAACAACACAATTGACTTGTCGACGAATAAAACTGACAGAGTAAAAGTACGCTGACAATTGGAAATTATAACTCCGAACTCGGTATGTAGTTGCGTCCTCCCTGTGAAAGCGTCCACAACCTGTTTACAATCAAGCTCAATGTCAACATCCTGCAAATGTAACTGCCGAAGCCAACGAAGGGCATCAAGCAAGCCCAATGCCTCAACCTCTCTCGGTGGAATATCACCATCAAACCACACCGTCTTTGCTCGTATGAACGAGCCAAGATGGTCACGCAAGCAGATCCCAAGGCCACACTGTCTCTCCTGCTGAAAACAAGCGCCATCAATGTTACACTTGACCAGGCCAGCTGCCGGTTTCTCCCGATGCACCACATGCTGCGTTGCTGGTGGAGAAGGATGCTAATCTGTAACTCTGTGCCACTCCCAAACCACAGTTCTTGCGTCACAAATTAAAAGATTGATGGGGAGATCTTTGGAGTTCCAAACAACTTCATTACGGCGATGCCAAAGACCCCAAATAATGGCTGCAAGATCAAGAACATCAAGCAACCTAAAAATGTATTACACTTAATACATTTGATACAAGTTAAATATAAAAGAAAATAAAATTTATTTATAAATATATGAGAAACACATTTTTGCATTTGGTAAAAATAAAAACACATCTTTGCATTTCATACATATTTCATTAAAATTTGTCATCGTGCTTTTTATTTACAAAGCTGCACTCATCACCTGGAACAGCGAGTTCACTAGTACTACTAACGAGTTTATTTTCAACAACCTGTGTGCGGTGCCCGTGGGTTTCCTGAAGCTCTCTCTCTCTTTCATCGCAACACACAATGTTTCTTTCCAAGATAAGCAGGTATGCTGTCTCTGTCTCTGTTCCCATTCTAAACCCTAATTTCATTGTTTTCTTTTCCACTCACTCCCCATCCCCATTCATCCACAATGATGATGTTGATCATCACAGTGTCTCCTCATTCAATCGCATGCTTTGTATGCGTCTTCCCCCACCAGTCATCGAATTCAACAAGATTTTAGGCTCCCTTGTTAAAACAAAGAAGCATTACTCCACTGTTGTTTCCCTTTCTCGTGAAATGGAATTAAACGGAATTAAGCCTAATATTTTCACTATGAACATCTTGATCAATTGTTTCTGCCACCTAAGTCAAATGACTTCTGCCTTTTCCATATTTGGTAAGATTCTCAAAACGGGTTACCATCCCGATATCATAACCTTCACTACACTTATGAAAGGTCAATGTCTCAATGGTGAGGTCCAAAAAGCATTGCACTTTCACGATCACGTGGTAGCACAGAGATTTCGGTTTAACCATGTTAGTTATGGGACATTGATCAATGGTTTGTGTAAAATTGGAGAAACACGAGCTGCATTGCAATTGTTAAGACAAATTGAAGGAAAATTGGTCATACCTAATCCGGTAATATACAACACAATCATTGATAGTCTGTGCAAAGATAAACTTATAAATGAGGCTTCCGATTTATATTCTGAGATGGTCGTAAAGAGAATATCTCCTGATGTGTTCACCTACAACTCTTTAATCTATGGTTTCTGCATTGCTGGTCAATTGAAAGCAGCCATTGGTTTGTTCGATGAAATGATATTGAAAAATGTCAAACCAGATACTTATACTTTTAATATATTGGTTGATGCTCTATGTAAGGAAGGAAAGGTGAAGGAAGCCAATAATGTGTTAGCTATGATGATGAAAGAATGTGTAAAACCCGATGTTGTTACTTATAATTCATTAATAGACGGGTATTTCCTAGTTAATAAAGTGAACAAGGCCAGAGATATGTTCAATTCCATGGCTCGAAGGGGAGTGATGCCCGATGTTCATTGCTACAGTATCATGATCAATGGGTTGTGTAAGCTTAAAATGGTGGATGAAACCATGAATCTCTTTAAAGAAATGCACACCAAAAAAATTAGTCCTGTTATAGTAACTTACAATTCTCTTATCGATGGTTTGTGTAAATCCGGGAGGATCTCTCATGCTTGGGATCTAGTTGATGAGATGCGTGATAAGGGCCAACAAGTCGATTCATTCACTTACAATTCTTTTTTACACGATTTATGCAAAACTCACCATCTTGACAAAGCAATCACATTTGTAAAGAAAATTATAGATGGGGGTATTCAGCCAAATATAATCACATACAATATACTTATTGATGGACTATGTAAAGGTGGAAGGCGTAAAAATGCACAAGACATTTTTCAAAATCTTTTGACTAAAGGCTATCATCTAACTGTCCAGACATATAATATTATGATAAATGGGCTTTGCAAGGAGGGATTGTTTGATGAAGCACTGAATTTGCTATCAAATATGGAAGACAATGGTTGCACTCCTGATATTGTAACCTATGAAACAATTATTTATCCTCTCTTTGAAAAAGATGAGAGAGATAAGGCAGAGAAACTTATATGTGAAATGATTGCTAGAGCTTTATTGTAAAAGTACAACTATTGAATTTTCAATAATATGGTCATAGGAACAGTATAGAGCTTCGTACTTCGTAGTATGATTATTTGAGGAGTATTTCATTTTTAATATTTTGTACACATGAGTGTATAGTGTATACAATGCTTTAGTTAATTTACTAACTACTATTAACTTGAAATATTATGTCTTTGGTTACTATGAAATTTTGATGACAATTGTATCTGCATGAAAACCCCATCTTTTTATGTTGTATTCTGTTGAATTTAAATTTTAAATAAAAACTGACTTGGTTGGATCTATTTTTATTCTAATGATAATGACCAATTTGTTCTACATATTCTGATAGTTTGTTCTAATGATAATGATCAAGTTTATCCTTGGATAGTTTGTCCATCTAAGCCTCCCTTTTTCTAGATATAATTTGAGAGCAACAAAGCTGTATTTAGTGTGCTAATGAAAGTACAGAAAATGGTGAAAATGTTTATTTACATAATGAAGAACTGGTACCAAGGCACAACAAATGGACAGCAGTACCATTTTGTTCCTTTTAATGTTGATTTAACCATCACTGCTAACATATTTGTTCATTATGGATCATTGTGTGATTCCATTAAGATTATTGTTTTCATAGTTACATCAAATAAAAACTATATTCTGCTGAAGTGATTTCAATACAAAATATTACTGCGTTGCCGAAAAAGATCTTGTATGTAGTCAAAAATATATTTTATACAAGCTCATATTTTGACATATTTTTGCTAGGATGAGGACATGACTGATTTATGACTATGATGAATGAGAACATGTTTTGTGATGAATTCCATCTTGTTCAGCCACTTTATTTTTCTTCCGTCTTGTGTGTCTCTAGAGATTGACTTTTGTAAAACCTATTAATTTTGTTGTGAAAGAAAAACTTTATCACTTTGTTGGAGCATAGAGCTAAAGAGTGGTATTTGTTTTGATCAATACTTATATCATGAATCTTTGTTCTTTATGATTTCATGTTCTCCCTTCTTAGTTCTTACTTTTATTTGTCCTTTGCAACCCATATTTTGCCATTCCTTTGTGGATATCAAGTGGATATACTACAATGTTTGATAAAAGTTATGTGCACAAGGTATGTGCATAAGCACTGACACGAATACGTAGACATCGATAATAATTTGAGAAAGTAGAAGTATCAGCGTCGATGTCGATGTCTGACACGACACGTTAAGGAGAACTTAAGGGGAACTTAAGGGGTTATTTATCATGGGAACGCTAAAACCGGTTATAAAAACTGGTTTACAAGCTTCCTCATAATTCTCAGGTTCTGTAACAGCACGTAGGGAAACAGAAAAATCTTTCTGGGCAGTTGACAAATTGCAAAAGGAGTGGAAATGTGAGATTGGATATGATATACCTGAAGATGATGGTGAGTATGATGTTGTTGTTAAGAGGCTGTTGCATATGTAATCTGATAGGTATCTGGCTGCTGTCTTTCTCTGGATGATCTCCTCACTGCTGGGGGCTTCAGCAGGTTCTGCAGATTGTGCAGAGGCAGGTTCATGGCTAACTGTCTCTGCAGGTGAGTGTTCAAATTGGATGTTGTAATCTGTATCAACTAAATCTTGACAATGGTTGTGTGTTCTTATAGGGTAAAATGTTTTCATGGTTGTTAAATGACAATGTGACATTTCTTGCATCATTTTGATTTTCTATCTTGGTTATGAAATTCTTAACATGATCACACCTCTCCTTTTTTCTTAAGCAAAACTACCCATGTATATCTACTATGGTCATCACATAACATTTTGCAGCTCTACTAGAACTTAGACTATAAGGTAATCTTTATATCTAGCATAGTGGCATACATCACAAATGGATCCTTCATCAACATTTACAAAAGGAAAATCAGTACACAACATTTTCATTCTACTGTGCCATAAGGCAGAATTTGGTAGTTTTCCTGTCCCTTCTTCTCCAATGCTTGCTGTCACACTTCTTCCTTGCATCTCCAAGTGGATTTTCCCCTTAAACATCACACTCGAACCAATCATCCTTTTGGTGTTCATATCCTGTATCACACAATTAGTTCCAAGGAAATGAACCATAACATTTGATTCAATTAGAAGTTTTGGAACTGACAGCATGTTCAAAGAAAACTCAGGGACATATAAAACATTCTTAACAGAAAAATGAGGAGAAAATTCAACTGTGCCTATAAACTTTGCAGTAGTTGAATTTCCATTTGGTAATGTCACATTTTTTGGCTCAATGGACACATAGCCTTTAAAATATTAGAAAGAAGAGCATATGTGGTCTATAGCTCCTTAAATTAATCAATGATCCAAGAGCCAAGGTGACTCGAATTTAAAAAATAGACAAAAGGAGTTATACCTGAAGTAGGATTTTCAAAGGATGGAAGTTCATTACTTCATTCTTGCTCACCAAATTGACTTGGCTACTGGAACTTGAGCCTTGTGAAACAAAATTTCCTTGAATGAGGCTCAACAGCTTCTCATACTGTTCTTGAGTAAAATCTGCCCCTATAACTTTGTTGTCTTCATTCTCTCTTTGTTGACTGAAACTATCACTTGAGCCAATGACATTTGATGCACTTCTCTGCCAGTTTGGAGGGAAACCATACTTCTTGTAAAGTTGTAACAAGTCTCTATGGTGTGCCCATTTCTCCCACAATGAGTGCATACCTTGCCCGAATTCTTTTCAATACTAGCTGCTATTACTTTGTTTTCATCATTACTGCAAAACTGCCTCTCATGGTGTATTACCATAGAAAAAATTCTATTTAAGTTTGGCAGTGGATCCATCATCAAAACTTGGGATCTTATCATGACGAAATTATATTCAAGCCAGTTAAGAACCTAATTGTTTTACTCAAATATTTATGATGTTTGTGTGCAAGAACCATTTCTGTTAAACATACACATTTTCTAGGGCATCCACATGAAGGTTCAGGCATGTAAGATTCTAATTCCTCCCACAAAATTTTTAGTTCGCTTAGAAATTCAGTAACAGTCAATGAACCGTGTTTTAAGCCATATTTCTCACATTGTAATTCTGAAATTCTTATTAAATCACCTTATGAGAACCTTTCCTTAAGTTTATTCCAAACAGCAATTTCATTTTCTAAGAAAACAATGCTCTGCCCAGTTGACTTTTGACTCAGCAACTGAGTTCATGATTCATGAGTGAGCCAAAATATTGCATCTGCTCCAAGCTATTATAGCTTAAATGGAAGGAATCAGGCACCTCAATAGTGCCATCTACAAAATCAATTTTATTCTTACCATTCTTTAATTTTAATAAAATGGACAGCAGTACCCTTTTGTTTGTTGAGTTTGGGGCATTGTAGTTTTAGGATGTGTCAGTACTCTCAGTAACTTTTGAATCCTGTTTGAGTTCTGTTTTTTGGCAATTGTAGTAGTTTCTCTTATATATTTGATGAAGAGAAGCTTATTAGTTCTCTAGCTAATTGATGAACACAACCAGAATGGTCAAGCAATTTAAAAGCTGGTTTATCATGAATATTACTATGAGAATGAGATTGCTGCCATTTGGGATAATCTAAAAGCATGTAATCTTGTTGATATATGAATTTCAGTTATTATTGATTTATTGACCTTGATTTCTAACATTGAGTAATTTTATTGTTATTGATAGTCTCTACAGACTATTCAAGCTTTCAAATCTGATACTCAACTTTCAAATAATAATCGACATCCTGTAATTTATCTTTTTATTGTGGAAAATTAACTAGTTTTTCTTTTAATCAGGTCAATATTAACCTATGAAGCACCAACACAGATACAGACACCATACACGACACTGACACAAACATGTAGAGAGAGATTGGTGAAGATAACAAAAGCCAGTTGTTTAGCTTGAAGGCCATATGAAAGAGAGAGATTGGTGATATTGGCATTTCATATTCCTTTGTATTATGCATATCTTTTGTTTTTCTGTCTAAAAAAGGGCTAGAAGCCTTGTGTCATGCATATCTGCTTCTAATTTGTATTTTGTCAACACAGAATTCATAGTGGGAAGGACATATTCACTCAAAAACAAAGGAAATCTCATGAAGGGGATGCTTGTTACAATTGTTTTTTGTTTCTAGTATTAGCATCCTTTTGTATCTTGTAATGAAAATATTTCAGATGTGTGATTTCACTATTGTACTTAGCTTAACACAGTTGTGTGATCTATAAGAACCCTCTTCTGAGTGTACCAAGGATACAGATACTAGCTATTTCTCAGAAATAATTCTTATGTTATTTTGCACTATTTTGTATTTGACATGTGATGCTAGTTCAAGCAAATATGTGAGTTTGGTTTATTGACTCGTAACAGATTTTTGATGATATGCTGAATTTTGTGGAATTAGACTTTAGTAAATGAGTAGAACTAGAAAATGATACCTAAACTTATTTATAATAAAGACGGATACTAATTTGGTGATATACCTGTTGTGTCCAATTTGAGAATAAGCCAACTAACTCATCAGAAAGTTTGCCTTAGGGGTGTCAAAATAGTCTATTTATCCATCAACCATCAAATTCATCAACTAATAAGTCCCTCCAATCCATCCATAATATTTTTAAAAAACTTAGGATTGGATCCAACTCATCCATTTAACCTTAGGGTCCGACAGTGACCACTAGAAGAATCAGTTCTGGCACTGAGGTTTCCTAGACACCTCCTCTTGAAGGATTTGTTGCTATTAATGTAGAGAGAAGTGCTCCACATAATCCTGTTGTGGCTAGTTTTGGTGGTTTGATTCGGGATAAGAATGGTCGGTTTCTTAAAGGGTTTCATGGCAACTTGGGGAGTTCTACCATTATGCATGATGAGTTAGGTGCTATATTGCATGGGCTGAGTTTATGTTGGGACATGGGCTATAAAAAAGTTGTTTGTTACTCGGATTCTTTGAATACTTTGAAGCTCATTGAGTGTGCTGATACTACTTATCACAAGCTCGGGAACAACATCTCTCTTATTCGTGGCTTTTTATCACGTTCGTGGGGGGTGCAGATTCATCATGTGTTTCAGGAAGCAAATTTTTGTGCAGATTTTCTGGCCAAACTTGGCAGCTTAGATTCTCGCTCTCATATTACAGTAGAGGTTTCACCTGCTGATTTGTTACAGCTTCTTAATGTCGATACTCTAAGGCTTGTTGTTGTCAGGCCTTAGCTTCTTTTGTTTTTTCTCCTTTTGTAACCAAAAAAAAACATTAGAGTTGCATTTTTTAATTTCCTAATTACCCATGCTAAATTTCTACAAAACAGATTTATTAATTTAAAGATAAATCTGTTTTGTAAAAACCAAAAATGGATTTATCTTTAAATTAGATAAATCCGTTTTGAAGAAAATGTACAACAGATTTACCTCACCAATAGATAAATCTGTTATTATATTTTTGCAAAACGGATTTACCTCGGCAAGACATAAACCCGTTTTGTAAATTTATAATAATGGATTTACCTTTTCATTAGATGAATCCGTAATTAAATATTTAAGTACGAATTTGTCTACTAAATAGATAAATCTGTTTTGTAAAATAATTAATAAATTAAAATCAGCATTAAATTACAATTTTAAGGCAAAACTAATCTAAAAAATATTAAAAAACATCACTAAAAATCTAATAAAACCAAAATAAGGTTACACAATTTTTTTTAGATTTGTTAGAGATTATGAAAAATTAATAAAAAATTGTAAACGGTGGAAATTGGAATTTTGAGTCCCGTAGTTCCAATAGAAATCACTTCTTTGGGAGTAATGAGCCCTGATTTTTTTAGGATAGTAATAATTTTTTAGTAGATTTATCTATTTTATTTTGGAAATCGGATTTATCTATTAATAGATAAATCCGTTTACAATTTTTTTTTTGCAAAACGGATTTATCCTAAAAATAGATAAATCTGTTTTACATTTTTAAGGGGTAAAATGGGGATAAAAGGTTTGTGTGGGCGTATGGTGTCTAATTGTCGGGGTACAAAAAACCCAACTCTTAATCTTATTGATGGTTTTGGTCCATCCACTAATTTTCCAAATCCATTAGATTACATTAAAAAACTAGAAAAGTACATTAGACAAAAAAAATAAGTTTTGAAAAAAATAATTTGTTACCAATTTTTTTTAAAAAATACTTGTTTATTTTAAGAAATATTTTTTAAAAATTATTACACTTAGTCTAAAAATATAATTTATATTTATAATAGAGAGGTCTTGGAGCTCCACTACGTCCGCCACCACCTGCAACTGTCAACCACTGTCGGTCGTAGGAGCTCCATCGTCAACTACTGCAGATCGCCAGACCGCGACCACGATCGTCGCAAGAGCTCCGTCGCAGTCACCGTCGGCTGCCACCACAAGACCACCACTATATATATATATATATATATATATATATATATATATATATATATATATATATATATACTCATAAAAAAATTAAAATACTGCGGTGATAAAAAAATAAAATTATATGATTAATTTTTTAATTTTATTTTTTTACTCAAAAGTTTTTTTACTAAAAGTTTTTTGATTTTTTACAAATATTAATGGATCGAATGGATATGATTGGACGACTTTTTTGTTTCATAGATGGATTAGATTGAATTTGTTTAGTACATTTTTAATGGATATAATCAAAAAACCATCTCATCTATTTATCTATTTTGACACCCGTAATTTGCCTTCATAATTTGCACAAAAATGGACCGTCATTGTTTGCATTTGAGCTTTCACATTTGCTACTTTCAATTCAGATTCCATCATTGCCATATTTTCTAATGCACCCAAGACCAAGAAGAACGATTCTTTATTAATTTCAAAACAATTAACACAAATTTCCAAGAAAAGCTACTTCATTTTTATTCTTCTTCTCACTTCAAATCACCAAATCCCACCATAAATCTTATTCACTTGACCCACTTTTTTTTCGTCCAGAAAAGCTACTTCATTTCTCTCTTATGTGCTCTTGGAAAGTATTTTGGGGTTATGGTTTTTGCTCTAAAAGAGGACAAAGGTACCCACACTTTCAAGAGTATATTCACTACTCATTAATTCAAGAATACATCTTTGACACATTAGTTTTGTGATAAAAATTAGCTTCAAGGTTTAGAGTAGATATTTAGGGATTTTGTTGGTTCCATTTGGTTAATAGAGACTTAGAATAACCTTCTAAAAACCTAGGAAATATTATTGGTTTTCAGAGTTGCCTATTATTGCTCTGTTGGTTTTTCCGAGAGGTGTTGGAAAGCTAAACTGTTGACTCATCATAACAGTCGGTGGCGGACCCAAGACCCTAGGTTAAGGTGTACAAAAAAATTTTATCAAAAATGTGGTTCATTAGATTGTTTAAATTTTTTTTCAAATCATTTACTAAAATTAAGGAACCGAGTTATCTAACTCCAAATTTATTTAAGAGTAAATCACTAATTAGTCTCTAAGTTTACCTGTTGTTACCTATTTAAGTCCTAAAGTATAGGAAAATAAGAATCAGTCCGTAAAATTACTTGGTAAAGTTTTTTATATCGTCTCTAACGGAGATTAATAAGACAGATTTATTAAAAAACTGGGTACAAATTGGGTGCAAATATAAGGATACTAGTGCAAACTTAAAATTTCAGGGGATTCAAAATGATTTTATATAGGGGTACTACTACTAATATTTTTTCCCAGGGGGTCCAACTGAACCCTCTGGAATCAATATAGCTCTGCCACTGATAATTGTGACTGGATGACGGTCATCGTCACATATTTAAATTATTTTAAATGTCGCTATTTTATTCTTTTCAAAATTTTAAAGCTATTATTTATTTATTTATAAATGGAAAGCACGCTCTTGGAAAATTCTTAGTTTCTTTGACAATATCTCTCAAGACTATTGATGCTGATATTTAACTTGATTATTTTTGTAAATAACGTGATAATGATTTTAAGACGTAATTGGTAATGTGTGGTGTGTAACTGTCTAAGTGCACCTAGTTATATGATCACAGGTGGAGAGAGTTGTCCGTTAGATGGAGCCACTTCTAAGGGGAGGCCACCCTTAGGAGAGAGGGCTATCAACGAGATATAGATGTCCCCGCAATTGTTATGTGATGTGGTTGAAGGAGGAAAGGGTTATCCATTTGATGAAGCAATGCCCCTAAAGGAAGGTCACCCTTAGGAGGAGAGGGCTACCAACGAGATGGACCCGTCTCTGGGTCCTCTCACGTGTGATTGTTCGGATGCTATTTTGATATTTCTATAATTTCTCGAGATTACTATGATTATTACCTAAACATAGTTTATTAATTTTTCTAAAAACTCGTGCTTTGCGTGTTTTCCCTTCGAGTTGAAGGTGGTTTTATCCCCTCACTAAGTCTTTGTGACTCACCCTTTCCTTATCTCTATTTTTTCAGATTCCCAAATAACTGAGTAAAAGGCTCCTAGCAAGTCTAAAGTGTTCATCTTTTGGTAGCCCTCCTAGATTGGTGACACTACATTTGAGATTCTTTGTATTTTGATATATTCTGCAGCTATAGGAAAGTCTAGTGAAACGTTTCTTTTGGAGATGTATATTGTCTTTAAACTCATTAGAGATGTACTATGTTATTTTGGAAACTTGACAGGTGATGTGTTGTTGTAAACCGAATGTTCGGTATTTTGGGAATACTTGAAATACAAAGGAAACTCCAACAAAATTTCGATAGATATATTATTTTTTTTAACTATATGTCGTTCAAAAGTTATTTTTTTTAGGCTTGCCAGACTAAGTTTGAGTCTGTGCGTCGGTCATGGTTGGGGATTTTGGATCGTGACAAGTACAATGCAGATATAAAATAAATAAAATTTTATAAAAACATGAGAAAAGATTACTCATGTTTTTTTTTTCAAAAAAAGATTACTTGTTATCGATTGTATTATTTTTTATTTTTCATCTTTATGAATTTATCTATTTAAATATCGATTATATATATATATATATATATATATATATATATATATTTCTTTCTTTTGAATTTATCTATTTAAATATCCAACACATTCCGATCAAAAAAAAATATCCAACACATTGTACGCGGTATACGTAATTAGTATCACTAACAAAAAATGGTTGTACGAGGGATCCCATAGAATCACTAACGTTGCTATTTTCTAGTTCCTCAAGCTCTCTCTCTCTCATCGCAAGCACAAACAAACAAGTTCAATGTTTCTTTCTAGGATAAGCAGGTATGTTGTCCCTATTCCCATTCCAAACCCTAATTTCATTGTTTGCTTTTTCTCTCACTCTCCACCTTCATTCATTCACAATGCTGATGATATCCATGATGCCGTTTCCTCATTCCATCGCATGCTTTGTATGAATCCTACCCCGCCCATCATCCAATTTAACGAGATTTTAGGTACCCTTGTTAAGACAAAGAAGAATTACTCCACCATTGTTTCCCTTTATCGTGAAATGCAATTAAACGGAATTAAGCCCGAAGTTGTCACTATGAACATCTTGATCAATTGTTACTGTCACGTGGGTCAAATGACTCTCGCCTTTGCTGTATTCGGCAATATGCTCAAGACCGGTTATCATCCAAGTATAATAACCTTCAATACACTCGTGAAAGGTCTTTGCCTCAATGGTGAGGTTCAAGAAGCATTGCACTTTCACGACCACACATGGTAGCACAAGGGATTCAGTTAGATCAAGTTAGTTATGGGATCTTGATCGATGGGTTGTGTAAAATAGGAGAAACAAGAGCTGCATAGCAATTGCTAAAACAAGTTGAAGAAAAATTGGTAAGACCTAATGTGGTAATGTATAACAAATTTATTGATAGCATGTGCAAAGATAAACTTATAATTGAGGCTTGTGATTTATACTCTGAAATGGTTGTAAATAAAAATATCTCCTAATGTTGTAACTTATAGCTCTCTAATCTATGGCTTTTCCATTGTTAGTCAACGGAAAAAAGCAATTGGTTTGTTTAATGAAATGGTATTGAATAATGTCAAGCCAAATATTTATACTTTTAGTATATTGGTTGATGCTCTATGCAAGGAAGGAAAGGTGAAAGAAGCCAGTATTATGTTGGCCATGATGATGAAAGAAGGTGTAAAACCTGATGTTGTTACTTACGGTTCATTAATTGATGGGTATTTCCTAGTTAATGAAGTGAACAAGGCCAAAGATATGTTCAACACCATGGCTTGAAGGGGAGTGATGCCCAATGTTCATTGCTACAGTCAGAGACGGATCTATGTTATGTTAATTGGGGGCACTTGCCCCCACTTGAAAAATTATTTTGGTTAGAAATATATAACAAAATTTATTTTGCCCCCATAAAAAAATATTAGTTGCCCCCATAAGATTAGTTTTCAAATTAAATATAGAAGTTCACAAGAGAGAAAGTAAAAGGAAAATAAATTGGTACTAATTTTACCTTTTTAGCTATGTAATTTGTAGAAATTGAGGTATTTTAGATTTTTTTTTATACTGAAATTATGTATTTTGTAAAATTTACAATATTTTTTTGAGAAAATATTATAGACTATATTTTGCCCCCGCTGATAAAAAATCCTGGATCCGTCACTGGCTACCTATGAAGCCCAGATACGGGATACGATACGCGATACGATACGACAAGACACGGATACCGTGATACGGAAATTTTTTGAAAATCAGGATACGATACGCTCGGGATACTTCAATAAAAAATTAAATAAAAATTCAAATATATAAAAACATAATATACAAACATAATTAAAGTTGACAATAAATATATATTCACTTTACTAATCGATAGTTTGCTCATTATATTCAAAAGATACGATCACACTTACAAAAAAGATACTTGTAATAAAAAAATACGCACAAAAAATGCACAACAAAGACAATACATAGATTAAAAATACGCACAAAAAACCCAAAAATAGAGATTAAAAACGTAACAGAAACAAAAAAAGGTAGTAACGCTTTTTTTTTGGTAGAAGAAAAGGTAGTAATGCTATCATAGAGTAAACAAAAAAAATAGAAACACGTGAAATATAAAAATAGGGTTCCCTTTTACATTTTAATATTTTATAAATTTACTTTTTTAGATATAATATATTATATTAATCTTAATATAATATATCTTAAGATTAATATTAAGATTAATATAAAAATTTATATTAAAGAAAACAAAAAAAAAGAAAGGAATCCCAATATGCTAACGTCAACCAAAAAGAAAGAAGCGCAACATCTTAACGTTAAAAGTGCCCAAATTGTGTCAATAAAAAAGAAAGGAACCCAACAAGTATTGTCGTATCCCGTGGCGTATCCAGGCTAGCCAGCCGTATCCCTTGAGTATCCCACGCGTATTCCTCAGGTATCAGATCTATTTTTAATTAAAAAATAAATATAAATTCCAGGATACTCCCTGGATACGTATCCCCCGTATCCGACACGTATCGGTGTCTGATACGTGTCCGATACGGGTACTTGGCCTATTTTGGAGTATCGGGGCTTCCTAGCTGGCTACGGTATCATGACCAATGGGCTTCCTATTTTGGCCTATTTTTTTTCACATTTATTAGCAAACCTCATTATAAACATTCATGCTCGATTACTTTTTTAAACTCTACAGAGCTTGTCTATTGCAGGAATCGAACTCAGGAGCATTGAGTCGACCCCGTGTTCCAGAGTTGCTTATGGCAGTGGACCAATGGTATTGTTTTGTAAAATATATAGTCAAATAACTGTGAATAAAAATTAAATTTTAGCTATAAATTAAATAAGATTATAAATTTTAAAAGAATATTAACAAAGATATTGAAATTAAACATTCATAGTTGGTAGTAACCGAACTAAATGAATTTAAAAGATATTTCAAGTTCAAAAGAATATGATTCTAAAAAATATTAGTATAAAAATAAATTAAATTTTAAAGGTTTAGAAAAATATGGTTCTAAAAAAACAAAAAGAATTTGATTTTTCAAAGTGGTGAAATTAGTAAAAGGGTGAGTTGCACGGGTTAGTGTCACAATTTTTTTCTACCAAACTGGTTATAGAGGAACGAACTTTGAGTATTTGAATAATTAAAATTATTTCTAAACGGTAAAGTACCCCAAAACACAGGATCACAAAAAAAATATATCCTCAAACACATTGCTTAGCATTTTTCACCCAATCGGTTATTGAAAAATAAACTTCACATAAAGATCTTAAATTTTTCAAGACTGTAAAGTACTTTGCAAAATATTAAAAAGAAAAAAAAGACATAACCTTAAAATATAAAAGGGGGGAAAAGGAAAAAAGGAAAGAAAACAAAAAAAGAAGCGACATTTTGGCGCTCAATTAAGATGCCGAACCCAATTAGATATAAAGACAACTACCTCCCAAGAGGAAGAGGAAGAGGATGAGTACAATACATTCCTTAGCGGTATGTCAATGATAATGTTTTCTTATATTCAAGATATAGTTAACCCAGGAGCTTATAATAACTATGGGTTTCGGTGTATTGCTACACTACTCGGTATGGATGAGGATGCTTGACGTACAGCGAGACATGATAGATTCAAAAAAATTAAATTATAACTATAAATTAAATAAGAAAATTATTAAATTAAAAATGAACATTAACAAAGATATTAAAATTGAACTTCCATAGATAATGAGAAGAAAAAGTCTAAAGAATTTTAATAACGTTATCCATATTCATCAAATGTAAATATAAAAATAAAAACTCATAATTAGAGAGAAATGAAGACAACACAATTACAAAGCCAAACACATAGGTATCATGTAGAGTTTAATTTAAGAAGACCAATAAGATTGAAACACATATACAAAGTTGAAATTATTATTGTGGAACGAACTGCGCGTATTTGAATATCTAAAAAAAAAATCATCGACCCTAAAGTACCCCCAAATACACCGCTTAGCAGCGCAATTTACATTTTTGTCACAGAGATATTTTTATTTTACCAAACTGGTTATTTAGGAATGAACTTCGAGTATTTGAACGGTTAAATTTTTTTCTAAATCCTATTGTACCTCAAAACACACTGCTTAACATCACACTTTATGTATTTTGTCATGAAATTATGTTTTTCTCACGAAACTGGTCATTGAGAAACAAACTTAGCATACTTGAACATCTACAAATTTTTTTCGGACTCTAAAGTATCTCAAAACACACTTCTTATCGTCGCATTTTACATATTTTGTCCCAAATTTTTTTTCACCAAACCTATTATTGAGGAACGAACTTAGCATTTTTGAACATCTAAAACTTTTTCCAAACTTTAATATTATTTTAAAAATGAAGAAAATTATAAAAATGAAAAAAAACCATTAAAATATAAAGAAATGAAAGAGTGGCATTTGGGGTAAATATACTTAAATTTGGGGGATAAAATTTGGCTGCATTTTGGCGCTACAATGCCAAGCTGCATTAGAGAGAGAGATGAAGCCATGAATCTCTTTAAAGAAATGCACACCAAAAATATTAGTCCTAATACAGTAACTTACAATTCTCTTATTGATGGTATGTGCAAATCTGGGAGAATCTCTCGTGCTTGGTATGTGTAAGTAGCATTGTTATAGGTGATCACTAATCACTAATCAACCAAGACTCGATCTCATCACTGAGTTCTGAAGTTGGTTTTTGGGGTAAGCATAGATTTTGGAGACTAAGCAAGTTGTTTCCTCACAATCTTGCACACTTTCTGCACTATTTTAGGCTGTTTCTGGTTTTTGAATGACTGGTAACAGAGTTTTTCTTCTCTTAGATGAATTCACCGGTGAGGGACTTAGTTTGGTCCTTCACCCTAAAAGCACCCAACTAGCACCATAGATACTAATACTTATCTTTTTAAGAGAAAAATTAAGTCCTTCACCCTAAAAACACCCAATTAGCACCATAGATACTAATACTTATCTTTTTGGGTTTTTTCATACCACCTCCTTAGACCCCATACCCCCATAATTGACCAAACGGACGAAATTACTCCTGAAATAAAAAAATCGGATTTACGTTAAAATGAGCTAAATTCGGAACACAATTTTTTGGTATTTCCGAATATACCTCATTTTAGTGTAATTCCGGAAGGTTAATTGTGTTCCGGAAATACGTCAAAATGAGGTAAATCCGGAAATCCAAAAAAATTGTGTTCCGAATTTAGCTCATTTTGATGTAAATCCGAAAGGTTAACTGTGATTTCGGAGTTATCAAACTTTCCGGAAACACCTTAAAAAGGGGTATTTCCGGAAGCCAATTTGGTTTCCGGAAATACCTTTTTTGAGGTGTTTCCGGGAAGTTTGAAAAAATGGTTTTTGGATTTGTCTATATTTCCGGGAAATTTTTAAAAAATGCTTTTTTTTAAAAAAAAAATTAGGGGTATTTTGGGGTTTATAAAGGTTATGGGGGTATGTGGTCTAAGGAGACGGGGTGGGTATAAAAAAAAAACCCCTATCTTTTTGACGTGAACTAATACTACTTAGGGTTTTTTGGCGTGCACTACACTCTAGTTTTCTTTTTGACGTGAACTAATACTACTTAGGGTTTTTTTTTTGTACCCCCACAGTTTTCCCATCTACCCCCACATAAATTTTTTTGACGAAAATGCCCTTAACAAATTTGACCTTGATCGTATATACCTTTCAATAGGTATATACGACTTTAATAAAATCAAAGCCGTATATACCGTAATTTAAGTAAATACGATGTGGGTTTAAAATAAAAGTCGTATATACATGATGGTTAGGTATATACGACTAGTTAAAATACAAGTCGTATATAGGGGTATATACGACTTGTTATTCATCAAATCGTATATACATAGGTGTGGGGGTACATATGACTCCTTATTATGCAAGTCGTATATACCCCACACTTCGGTATATATGATTTGGATTGAATTTTTTATTTATTTACTTTTTTCATAATAATATTTGCATTAATTTTAACAGTTAGGGTGAGACTTCGAACGATAATCAACGGTGTAGATATGGACAAATAATAATAGTTACAAAAAAGTGGTAAAATATATACAAGAAATATACAATGTCAATGTAGGCCGGCTAAATCGTCCGAATCATCGGATAAGTTTACACATGTAGGCGCATCGGTCGGAATCACCAGAGGAGCTGTAGTCAGCCATAGGGCAAAACGACCGGTATACGGATCCAACCATGAAGTAGAATCCTCTGATCGATTATGGGACCACATCGGAATAATGGGGGGTAACAGGCAGAAGACATCGAAATATGCATCCAATGTGAATCCCGAATGTTCAGAATATATATGATTTATACTTCGAAGAAGAATAGGTACCTCTCAAAGGCAAATAAGTATAACTCATATTCAAAGACAGTTGAACAAGGGCGACATTATACTTTGTTGCAATAAAGAACCCCATCTCTAGCAAAGTCAACCACTTATCCGACTTCTGAAATCTGTGGTATTCAATAGTCAATGCTTTTCGAAGTTCTGCAAGTCGGTCCTTCCCAAACATGTAACTATACAGTGCATCCCTTTCCTTTGTCTCATTGATTAAATCTTGCCTAATGATAGGCCAACCATTGAAGAAGTAGTAGGGAATGCAAGCTCATTTAGTTGTTTCTTCAAAACAAATTTCTCATCCTCTGTCATCTGATTAAATCTGGCCCATATCATCTCCATTTGATAAGAAATATCACATCCATCGGATTTTTGTTGGGAGGTTTTTTCATCTAAAGAATCAAAACTCAGTTGTTTCCAATGATCATCCACAATATCCAATGGAATAGAAGAACCGGAGATATGATAGACACCTATCTCACAAGCACATGGAAGAATATGTGTCTTCCGAATAATGCATCCACATCTGCCTCTATCATGACCAACCCTAGAAGTCGATTTCTCAAACTCTTTCACCATATAATCCAGAGCATTTAAAGAGACAAGGCCGCGAAGCTTCATAAACAAAGGAATATTCGAAGCTACTTCAATGCGGTTGATGCTTTTTTGAAAAGAGGTGATGACTTTATCAAAGTGAAGTGTAAGCATGTCATGAATAGATTTAAAACACTTTGACAAGTCACCTCCAGAAGTCTTCAGATGTCTCTTCAACGCCCAATGAGCTGACTCGGCTCTTAAAAAATTTAAACACATGTCAAAAAAAATTAAACTATAGTAAAAATACTAAACACGTGTCAAAAAAAATTTAATCAACGAAAAAAATACTAAACACGTGTCAAAAAAATTTAAACTACGAAAAAAATACTAAACATGTGTCAAAAAAATTTAATCAACGAAAAAAAATACTAAACACGTGTCAAAAAAATTTAAACTACAGTAAAAATACTAAACACGTGTCAAAAAAGTTTAATCAACGAAAAAAATACTAAACACGTGTCAAAAAAATTTAAACTACGAAAAAAATACTAAACACGTGTCAAAAAAATTTAAACTACGGTAAAAATACAAAACACGTGTCAAAAAAATTTAAACTACGGTAAAAATACTAAACACGTGTCAAAAAAGTTTAATCAACGAAAAAAATACTAAACACGTGTCAAAAAAATTTAAACTACGAAAAAAATACTAAACACGTGTCAAAAAAATTTAAACTACGAAAAAATACTAAACAGGTGTCAAAAAAATTTAAACTACGGTAAAAATCCAAAACACGTGTCAAAAAAATTTAAACTACGGTAAAAATACTAAACACGTGTCAAAAAAGTTTAATCAACGAAAAAATACTAAACACGTGTCAAAAAAATTTAAACTACGGAAAAAATACTAAACACGTGTCAAAAAAATTTAAACTACGGTAAAAATACTAAACACGTGTCAAAAAAATTTAAACTACGGTAAAAATACTAAATGCCAAAATACCTGTTGGTGGTCTGATTACCAAAGTGTGAGATATGGTTAGTCCAAGCCAAGATAAATCTCTCCTTATGCGGTTTCAACCATGTGTCGTGCACATATTTAATAAAAGCGGGAATATCGGCGCAGGAGTCCTGAAAAATCTTCAACTGAGCTAAGTACTCAGACTCGTCAGCTGAATCAATAATATTGTGTCAAAGAGATATGACGTCCTTTTGCCGATCAACGTGCACGAACTCTTTAATTTTTGCTTTCACATTCTTTGTCACGTGCCAAGAACACAATAAATTAGTAGCAGAAGGAAAGATAGCATGAATACCAGCCATACAGCCAAGATCTCTGTCAGTCAGAAAAACCTCCGGTTGAATCCCATGCAAGTCAAATAAATCTTTAAGTTGCTGTAATACCCAAGAGAAATGAATACCAAGTTCATGAGCAATATAGGCAAACCCAACCGAGAAAGATAACTCCGTACTAGTCACTCCCACAATCTCCAATAGAGGTAGATTGTATTTGTTTGTCTTGTACGTAGTGTCGAGAATAAAAACTTTGGGAAACAACCGGAATAACTTGATAGAAGTGGGATGAGCCCACATAATGTCACTGACCACATCAGAATCCTCCACCGTCCTGCTCCAACATAAGTAATTATGTGACTCAATCAATCTCAGCAACTCCTGGATGTCCGTTCTAGGACCCCTCCGAGAAGACCGATGCTTGTGGTGCTGCCTATATATTTGAGGGAGAGAAGTGACATTGCCCGGATAATGACTCCGCAAAGCAATAAGGCAATCCTTCGGGGCAACATCCAAATCACCATGCTCATTAACCATAGCCTTCTGCGGCTTGGTCAAACGACCAAAAGCTGTGCACCCAACTGAGGTAGTAACCAATGGATGGGTGTGTCGACCACACATAACTTTCACGCACCAACCCCCATGACGTAGTGTAGAAGTAGCTTTCAAAGTAAACTGACAACTTCTTCTCTTAGAACCGAACACTCTAGAATCATTACTAAACTTCCCCTGCTTCTCACAACCGAAAATGATCTTATCTCTAGTCCCCTTTTACCAGCTTTATCAGATCTAACTTTGATAACAACAACACCAATGTGTCTCCCAACCGCTATAGCCCACTCCTCCACATCCTCACGTGTAGAAAATATCTACAAAATACAAAAATGTTACGTACTTAATTAATTAAATATTTATCAAACTTCATTAAAAAAATTAGACCGAAAATTATACCCTATCCGTCCTGAATGACTCCGTAGTATCGATGTCGAAAGGAACCAACTGTGACTCTGCAGGCGCTCCAATATCTGTTTCAAAACTAAAAATTAATTAAAAACTTAAAATTACAAATCGTATATACCTATAAACAAGGGTATATACGACTTCAACATCTCAATTTCGTATGTACCCCCACAACAGGGTACATACGACTTACATTTCTCTCAAATAGTATATAGATATATACGATTTGAGCCCCGTTGTAAATACGTATATACGATTTGACATTTTCTTAATAAATACGGTTAAAAAAAGTCAAATCGTATATACCTTTCATGGACGTATATACGACTTGCAATTTAATGCGTATTTATTAGTTATTAAATGCAAGTCGTATTTACCTTCCATTAGGTAAATACGATTTTAGATTTTATGGGTCCCACACCAGAGAGAATCTTGTAAAAGTCAAAATTTGTCAATTATGTGAAGGGTATTTTTGTCAATACGAAAATATGTGGGGTATAAAAAAAAACCCTACTACTTATCTACTACATTGGGGGTATAAAAAAAACCTATTACTGCCCCCAATGTCCATTTCCATGATAAGGAGGTATGTTATCTCTGTTCCCATTCCAAACCCTAATTTCATTGTTTCCTTTTCCACTCACTCCCAGCCCCCATTCATTCACCATGATGATAATGATGTTGATCATGCCGTTAACTCATTCCACCGCATGCTTCATATGCATCCTGCCCCATACATCACCCAATTCAACAAGATTTTAGGTTCCCTTGTTAAGACAAAGAACCATTACTCCACAGTTGTTTCCCTTTCCCGTAAAATGGAATTAAACGGAATTAAACCTGATAATTTCACTTTGGGAATCTTGATCAATTGTTTCTGCGACTTGCGTCAAATGACTTCCGCCTTTTCTATATTCGGTAAGATTCTCAAAACAGGTTATCATCCAAATATCATAATCTTGACTACACTTATGAAAGGTCTCTGCCTCAATGGTGAAGTTCAAAAAGCACTGCAGTTTCACGACCACGTGGTAGCACAAGGATTTCGGTTAGATCATGTTAGTTATGGGACATTGATCAATGGGTTGTGTAAAATCGGAGAAACAAGAGCTGCATTGCAATTGTTAAGACAAATTGAAGGAAAATTGGTCATACCTAATCCGATAATATACAACACAATCATTGATAGTCTGTGCAAAGATAAACTTATAATCGATGCTTGTGATTTATATTCTGAAATGACCGTAAAGAGAGTATTTATTTCCTAATGTTGTTACATACAATTGTCTAATCTATGGCTTCTGTATTGTTGGTCAATTGAAAGCAGCCATTGGTTTGTTCAATGAAATGATATTGAAAAACATCAAACCAGATACTTATAGTTTTAATATATTGGTCGATGCTCTAGGTAAGGAAGGAAAGGTGAAAGAAGCCAATAATATGTTAGCCATGATGATGAAAGAAGGTGTAAAACCTAATGTTGTTACTTATAGTTCATTAATAGATGGGTATTTCCTAGTTAATGCAATGAACAAGGCTAAAGATATGTTCAATACCATGGCTCGAAGGGGAGTGGCGCCCGATGTTAATTGCTACAGTATCATGATCAATGGGTTATATAAGATTAAAATGGTGGATGAAGCTATGAATCTCTTTAAAGAAATGCACACCAAAAAGATTAGTCCTGATATAGTAACTTATAGTTCTCTTATTGATGGTTTGTGCAAATCTGGGAGAATCTCTCGTGCTTGGGATCTTGTTGATGAGATGCGTGATAAGGGCCAACAAGTCGATGCATTCACTTACAATCCTTTTGTACATGATTTATGCAAAAATCACCATCTTGACATAGCAATTGCATTGGTAAAGGAAATTATAGATGGGGGTATTCAGCCAAATATAAGCACATACAATATACTTATCGATGGACTATGCAAAGGTGGAAGACTTAAAAATGCACAAGACATTTTTCAAGATCTTTTGACTAAAGGCTATCATCTAACAGTCCACACATATAATATTATCATAAATGGGCTTTGCAAGGAGGAAATGTTTGACGAAGCAATGACCTTGCTATCAAGTATGGAAGACAATGGTTGCACTCCCGATGTTGTAACTTATCAAACAATTATCTATGCTCTCTTTGTAAAAGATGAGAGAGATAAGGCAGAGAAACTTTTACGTCAAATGATTGCTAGAGGTCTATTAAAAGAGTACAACTATTGAATTTTCACTAATACGGTCATATGAACAGTATACAGCTTCGTAGTATCATCATTTGAGGAATATTTTCATTTTTATTATTTTGTTCACTTGAGTGTATATCAATGCTTTAGTTATTTTGCTAACTACTATTAACTTGAACTGTTATGTTAATCATAGAAATAGTTGTGATTATTCAGACGGGTTCGGACAAATCTGAGATCGAATTGTATAATTGAGTTTTATATTAGTGTCTTTGCTTACTATGAAATTTTGATGACAGTTGTATTTGCATGAAAACCCCATCTTTTCATGTTGTATTCTGTTGAATTTAAATTTTAAATAAAAACTGAGTTGGTTGGATCTATTTTATGCAGATAAAATTGTCATTAAAATTTCAAGTTTGGCCTTGGATAGTTTGTCCATCCAAGCCTGCTACTATTCCTTTTCTTAGATATAGCTTGAGAGCAACAAAGTTGTATTTAGTGTGGTAATGATACAGTTTTGTTTTACATGCATTTCCACTAGAAGCAAACTATTATATGATACAATGTTCTATTTTGGTGTTTTACATACATAACTTGTTATTTGTTAATGCTGTCGAGTAACAGATAATGACCTGTCAAAGAACAGATAACAGTACTGGTGCATATGATTAGGTAACTAATTTCTAGTGGTGTATGATCATATTAATGTTCTGATACAATTTGAGTAAGGAAGTTGGATTGCAGAACACCTTATATGTGATGTAATGATCTTAATGCATTTTCCTTTTTTTTTTGAATAATATCAGCGGGTTCCTATCATTGAATTGATCAATTAAGACCATATATCTAGCATGTATGTAAGTAGCATTGTTATAGGTGATCACTAATCACTAATCAACCAAGACTCGATCAGCACTGAGTTCTGAAGCTTGGTTTTTGGGGTAAGCCTAGATTTTGGAGACTAAGAAAGTTGTTTCCTCACAATCTTGCACACTTTCTGCACTGTTTTAGGCTGTTTCTGGTTTTTGAATGACTGGTAGCAGAGTTGTTTCTTCTCTTAGATGAATTCAGTTTGTGTGATGATATGTTGAATTATGTGGAATTGGACTTTAGTAGACCTTGAGTCTCTAATTGAAGTGCTCCCAAAATGTCTATTCGTGGTTATACAGAAGATGCGGAGTTATTTTCCGTCAACCATTGTACCAAAGTACTAGAAGATGGAAAAAGTTGTTTACATAATGGATGATAATGAACATGTACCAAGGAACAACGAGTATATTGATGGCTAATTGATTCTTATGGGTTGAATATGTAATCATGATGGGATGAAGCACAAATAAGTCTAAGTTGTTTGGATCTTAGACTTATTGAGCAATTACAAACTTGTTTTGGAAAACCTAAATGGATGACTTCTGTGTCCTTTTTATGCACAATAATAAGAAATGAAATAGTGGCATTGTGGTTTGTTTGTTGAGTTTGAAGCATTGTAGTTTTTGCATGTGTCAGTAACTTTTGAATCCTGTTTTTTTGGCAATTGTAGTAGTTTCTCTTATATTTTTGTTGAAGAGAAGCTTATTAGTTCTCTAGTCTAGCTAATGATACAAAAATCATTAAGAATTTAGTGAACACAACCAGAATGGTCTAGCAATTCAAAAGCTGGGCTTCATCCTTGCAGATCATGGTTTTGATGTGCAGATTTTGAAGATTGGAGTTAGAATAGGTGCATTTCCAGTTCACTTCTCAAACACATAGCTTTTCTGTAATCACTTTTAGTAGTTAACTTGGAGGATAGTTTCTCATACACTCTTCCATTATTTCCTCATTTTTTTGTCAACTAAGTTAGTAATAATATCAGTTGATATATTGCTCATAATTATATTATGGAATATTTGCTTATTTTTTACAGACTTGGATGGTGTAATAGTGGTTATTGGACCACCTATAGTTGGCAAGCTATTGTAGTAGGAGTTGGTGTTGTTGGAAAATCACTTTCTCATGGTGCTTCAAAGCAAGGGGCAAGAGTCATAGTTGGAGAGGCAATATAATTTTCTGCAATTTAGAGTAAGATGGTGCTAAAAAAAATTGGCCTTACAATTGACTGTGTCAATGATATTTTGGCTCAAAGTGCAGACTTTGTTAATGCTTTGCTAAATTTATAGAAGTCTTTGATTGATATATATATATATATATATATATATATATATGTACTTACCATTATATTAATAGAAATCCTTTGATGTTCTTTTTCCATGATGTAGTTTTTGAATCTCAGGTGGTTTTTGAATCTCAAACAATGTCTCAGTTGATTTACAGATTCCTTTTATTACACATAGAATAAAGAACCAATCAAGTAGTAGGTGTATGTTTTCTTTCCTTTACACGGTTTGACTTTTATTATGTTCCTACTGAATAACTTTTGTAGTATACATTAATGTGATAGTCTTTATCTAGCAGGAAGAATTCACCATGTTAATAACAAAAGTCATTATCCAGCCACCAAAATGTTGAAACTAGTTTGATTATAATTGTTAAATGTTGTTTAGAATATATACTTTATTCACTTTGAAACTAGCTTGCCACTACTAAGTCTATGACTCACTAATACTTTATGGTGCTAACTTGCCATTTTTTGGTTTACCTTTTTCTTTACTTTCACCACTTCTATACAATAATGTTGGCCTAGCCATTCATTATATTTTTTACTCTAATTTTTTGCACTTCTCTGATCATTTTTCTTTGTTACACAATAGTTCTAGAGTTTATACTTAAGCTGGGCAATAAGAGCTCCTATTTTTAATTTGAAGCCAGTGATGATGATAGTGATGGTGATGGTGAAGCCAATTGATGTCCATTGTTTCTTTCCAATTGCTCCATTAGCTCGGGTTACTATTTTTCTCAAATCTTGATATAGCTATGATTAGTTATAACTAACTGTAACGATTTCAAAGATTATATTAAGATGTGATATTTGAACTTTGAAAACTACTTTTGCTTTTATTTTTCCATACCAAATACATAATAAAATTTGCTCATTACCTATAGCTATGTGATTAATTTACTTCTGCTCTTAGAATGCTGTTGTTGTGACTTCAAATAGGAAGGTATGTTGAAGCAGAACTATGCTGAAAGCTTGCCTGTATTGATGCCAAGGGATGAGAGAATCACAATCGATGTGGATGGACAAGGCAAAACCAATTATTTGTAGGAGTAGGAAGTAGGAACAATGGAAGTGCTAAATTGAAGCAAAAGCTGCTCCAATTAAACATGTTCAAGAAGGAAGCTAAGAATAGAGGAATCATGATATTTCCACAGTTCATTATGAAACATATAAACTTGCATTGTGTTTTAGCTGATATAGAGTAGTTTGTGGCAGCCTTTGATTGGATGCAACATTTCCTCTGTGTTAGTTGATTTCCCTTGTGTGTTACTCCTAAATATTTGAGCATTTTTAGCCCAACTCACCGTACAACATTTCCAATATGCTTAATACATTGTGGAAATGGCTTTTCTTTATTTGATTTTTCAAATACTTTATACAACATTAACTTGGTATGGTTGATGCTATGCTAATGGACATGTCTATTAGAAAATGCATCATTCCCAAAAGTTGGAAATCAAAAGACCAAATGGACTTAAATCCAACGACCAGGAATTGTGGAAGTCAACTCTTCTTATAGAACAATACCCCTTTTCATAAATGATGTACAAAACAGAACATGCATATGAAGATCAGGATTTGAATCTAATTGCAAAAAGGTGATTTCGGGTAAGGTGAATTACAATTACTCGAGGAACTGAGGAAAATTTTAAAAGCCACGAATTAGTGGAAGTACACTTTTAGTCTAGAGATAATGTAACATGTTAAGTGGAAGGGATAAAGACTTTCACCATCCCAAATCCCTTGGTGAAAATTTTGGTTTAAACTGGGTTGGTTTGGTATAGTTTGGTTCAGATTTTCTTTAAAAAGCTGCAGCGCGTACACTTCTACTCTGCGCGCAATTGCAGAGATTAATCTCTCGAACCGGGTAGGACTGCAATGGGCACGAAGCTCTCCCTCAAGTAATTTAACACGCATGATACTACCTTTCTACAACCAAGCACAAACTTATCTACTTCTTTCTATCTAAAAAAGTCAAGTGCTAGACCAACATGACGACAAAAACTTGACAGCTTTTTCAGGTTTTACCTTTTTCATTTTTTTTTCCTTTAATTTCGCTCATTATCTTTTACTTTCTTCTTCAACTTTTTCTTTTTTTTTTTCACTTCCACACCCAAAGGTAACTTTTTGAATCTCGACATACTTTAATTTTCTTCTTTTCCGTTTACTTAAATTTACTTTAATTCTCTATTATATAGATTCTTTTTTTTTGGCAACAAAGAAAAATTATTGTACATTTTTTATTGTTATCACATTTTTAGATTAAATATTAGACTAAATCTAAATTATAAAATTTATCTGATTTATGAATCTGCAATACAATAATGTAATTTCAACGAAGAGCAGCCTGGGGAGTAGCAATAGGGGGCGGCAACAGAGAGCGGCTACGGGATCAGCAACGGAGAGCGGCAATGAGGAGCGACAATGAAAGTAAAACGAGAGTGACAATGAAAGTAAAACGAGAGCGACAACGGTAGCGCAACAAGGTGCAATTTTATATTAGATCTCATTTTCTTTTTTCTGAAAGTAACACTTTTTTTAAAAAATTGACAATTTTTCAAAGTATTTATAGATTCATAGTAAATTATAACAAATAATGTGTTATTCGGATGCACGGTGAAGTACTGCTTTGTTTAAAAAATATATATACCATAACTCTATTATTATACGTCCTCACTAGAATCATTGCAAAGCATATCTAGTGCGGACTAGTTTTTTTAATTCCCATGTCTAACTATCAAAAACTAATTTTTTTAATTTCAAGAGTAGTTTCATCCGTTTAATCAATTTGGGGGCATCTTAAAATCTAAAAGGTAGATAGTGGTAATCCGCCATTTTTTCAGCAATTTTTTCAGCCAAATTTTCACTTCCCACCGGTGAGTTTGAATGTTGTTTACAATGGAAATGGTGAATATTATGGAGAGGGAAGACGCTACAGTAGTGAATAGTATGGAGAGGAAAGAAAAGTTGACTTTCTGTAAAAAAGAAACAATAGGTTGAGTGTGTGAATATATGAATAGTGTAGGTGAATAGTTAGGAGATGTAAACCATTTTGTTTGGTTGCTGTTGGAGTTATAGTTGACAATTAGAATTGATGTGATGAATAGTGTCGATGGTACTGTTTAGCTACAATACAAGTTTGCATGTCTCAAAGACCAGTACTATTTGTGTACAATTTAAGGGAATGAACAATGAAAAGTGAATTGCAGAGTAAATAGTGAATAAATAGTGAATTGCGTGTAGGTCATGTCATGTCATTTTGAAAAGTAGTATTTTAGTCAGGTCATCCTGCTGTCCTTTTAATAGTTTTTTTTATGAAGAGTTAGTCCCCTATTTTTATGAAGAAATGTAACTTTGGAGGAAAAAATTTAGTTTACACTATACTCATAAATATTTAGAATTGTGTGTTCTAACTTGGAGCTTGAAGAGAAGTGAGTACAACAAGAAGCAACATACACAACATACAGAAATTAGAAAAGAAAGGAAGCTTTACACTCAATATACATAAATGCTCATATTTAATTCCCATCATGTAGAAATGAAACAAAACCAATAACTAATTATCCATGTTCTAAGCTTTGTCTTCAAAGTTGTCCTCATGATTTCCATTCATTTCTTCAATATTTTGAATTTGTGGAAAAAAAAAAGATCATCAACAGCAATTTAATTGCAACATACAGAAATTAGAAAAGAAAGGAAGTTTTACACTCAATATACATAAATGCTCATTTTAGTTCCCATCATGTAGAAATGAAACAAAACCACTAACTAATTATCCATGTTCTTTATCTTCAAGCTTTGTCTTCAAAGTTGTCCTCGTGATTTCCATTCATTTCTTCAATATTTTGAATCTGTGGAAAAAAAAAGGTCATCAACACCAATTTAATCTTAGTTTTCACTTCTGTCACTTTATTATTATTTTCTTCTCTTCTTCTTTTCTGTTTTAAAACTATTCACGAAAAAATAAAAGCAAGTTTGTATTAGGATAAACTCTGGTTGTTAGTATAGAAACAGAATAAACATGCTTCTTCTTCTTTTTTAAATATAGGTTAGATTTTTTTTTACAAAAAAAAAAAGAAGAGCAAACCAAGAGAGAATCAGTAGAAACTTTAGAATCAAGGTGAGGAGATGATAAGAATAAAAAGTAACGAAAAACTGACCTCCGGCCACACATGCGGTGTTGCTGTCGCCACTGCCGTCATCAAGCTTGCCACCACCGGCGCACCACCGTCACCGACACCACCCCGTGAACCGTCGTCCCATCTCCTCCCTCACTATGCAAACCTCTCTCTCTGTCTCCCTTCCTTTCTTCCTTCCCTCTCTGTTTTCGCAAGCTTCTTTCTTTCTCTCATGGTGAAGATGAAATTCTCACTCTCTCTCTCACGGTGAAGATGGATGCGGCGCTGGAGAGTGAAGTGGGAATGAAAAATTAGGTTTAGGTTAAAAGTTGCAGTTTTATATAGTCTGGGCTTCATTCCTTTTATTTTTAATAATTTTCAGATTTCTATTTACACCGTGAGTTTTAACTTATACACCCCCCTTTTTATTACAACGCACGACAGTTCACAAAAATAAGTTGGGCTATGCTAAACGCACCCCCTTTTAATAATACAGCCTCTGCTGCTTTAGGCACCTCTTTTTTTACAAATACACCCCCATTCATTCTTTTTTTCAACTTTTTCTACAAATAAACATTTTTTCCACAAACTTACATTTTTCCTAAAATAAATAAATAAATTCTATCTAAAAAATAGAAATAGGGGACTTACCCGACTGTATAGTCGGGTTAGTCAGCGTTCTAAGATGAATGAATCGTACAACTCAATAGTTCTAGAACCCCTATAAAAAATAATTAATAAATAAATCTTTTTTCCCAAAAAACAAATAGGGGACTAAGTCGATTGTACAGTCTGGTTAGTCAGCGTTCTAGGATGAATGAGTCGTACGGCTCAAGAGTCCTAAAATCCATATTCCAATAAAATCAAACCACTACACATCAAACCCTTTTTTTAAAACTTCAAAAACTTTATTTTCAGAAAATAGGGGACTAAATCAACTGTACAGTCGGGTTAGTCATCATTCTAGGATGAATGAGTTGCACAACTTAGAAGTACTAAAATACCTATATTAAAAAACACCAACACAAACTTTTTCTACCAAGAACTACGTAGCTTTGATTTCTCCATCGCACCTGGAGATACGTAGGAGTGGGGGCCCACTCCTGTCAAGGACAAAAAATAAATATTTTTATTAAATCTTTTATTCAAAATAAAAAGGGTAAAATAAACATTTTGAAAATTAGCATTCTTTTTATACAACTAATTAGCAGGTAATCTTCCTTAGGAAGGATGCCGTGGGGTGCTAATACCTTCCCCATGCATAACCGACTCCCGAACCCAACTCTGGTCTCAAGGACCCTTATCCATCTCAAAGGAATTTACTAATATTTGCCCTTATAATTAAACATTGGTGGCGGCTTCTTTTTTGAATCTTCGAGGAATCCTTTCCCGGATTTTTCGATCGCTACGTACAGTCATGTCATTCTGTTGTCCTTTTATTACTTTTTTTACTGACAAAACTTTACTACTACTTTTCTTTCGTTGGATTACTTTTCTAAAAATAATTAATAACCTCCAATTCTCTCTCTCTCTCTCTCTCACGTTTCCTCTCGTGTCATTTTCCTTTCTTTCAATCTTTTCTCTGTTCCTTTACCTTTTTTGTATAGCATAGGAAGAGAAGTCTCAGTATCATATTGAATACTGCAACAACATAATAAAATATTAGTATTGATATAGATAAATCATGGCCCAATATCTAACGGAAGATTAGTTGGAAAATCCAAAATTAGTATTGATATAATAAAATTAAGTAATAAAATCCAAAATTAGGTCATACTAATAATTAATTATTAGGCACTACAATTAAACTAACAACCCTAAAAACGTTCAAGAATTAATATATAAAATCCAAGTATGAGAAGCGCAACCCAACCCACGTATACACACATCACTCTTCTTCCAAAACAAATAATTCATATATACACAATTGGTTCATTTTCAAACAGCAATTGCAGTTAGTAAGGATTAGAGTCAAACCATCCATCAAAGTTATCTAACACGAAATCATCAACAGATCGAAAAATTAAAGTCATGAATCATCAACACATTTAACACTTGCTCGATAACAAAAGAAATAAAACCAAGGTTAGGAATAGTACCACTTTCAACCTCCATCATGGAAACAAAAAACTAAATCACTTTCAAGATTTTTAATAGACAGAGAGAATAAAATCAAAAACCCAAACCACTGGTTTTTCCGAGAGAAATGAATATTACTCAACAAGAAAATATACAAGACTGGAGAAAATTCGAAACAATTGCAGTTGTGTACAAACAGAGAGAGAAGGAATAAAAAAATAGAGGAGACAAAAAATTCAGAACTGGAAAAAATTAAACAGAGAAAAAAAGAAGCAAAATGAAGATGTAGGAGAGAACCACCACCGGCTCCGACAACCACCGTAGTAAAATCCTCTCATCTCTCTCGGACCCTCACCATGTGTGATCTCTCCCTTGATTATTTTCTCTCTCCTCGAGACCCCTCTCTCTACACCGCCATCACCATCATCTCACCCCATCTCCTTCACGGTGGCAAACCTCCACCGCAACTCCCTCCGACGAGTTCCACACCTTCCTCCGACGAACTACAGCACCACCACGCCCCCTTTCGTTCTCAATTTCGTCCTTCTCTCTCTCCGGAGCTTTCTCTTTCTTTCTTTTTTCTCGCTTTCTCTCTCTTTGATTTTTCTCTCAAATTTCTCTCTCTCCTAACTTGTATGCAGCCCAGACTTCATCCCAACCCATTGTAAACCAAACATCATCATGGTAAGAAGCAAACTCAACATTCCATGTAGTTCCATTTGATGTTGTTATTTCTAATGGATTTTTTAAGGTATGGCCATAGTAAGTGATGAATCGCATGGGCAATTGCTGAAGAACATAGATGTAACTTTGATAGTTAGAATATAATGAATACAATTGTCCGCAACAATTACTATTATGTATAATAATAGGATAGGATGCTACGGCCTAAAAAATTTGACTTTGTAAATAACTCACAACATTGGTATGATGGTGACATTGATGGACAACAAGAAAATTTTCCATTAGATATTCAAGTTGGTTCACCTGTAAGAATACAATTGAAAAAATAAAAATTATTAATGATGGTATGCAGCACCTTATTGAACATGTTTCAGCCTCAATACATGCTTCGTTTTTAAAAAATATAACGATTCGAACTTAGGAACCAAATATGAAAATGATAAAAACAAAAGAATGGATGTATTTAAAAGTAAAATTTAACAAAGTCAGAGTATTTAACTCAAGCTCTAATGATTTTGTATCTTCCTTTGAGCCTTTGTTTTGAGTTAGCCTATCAACTATGTAGAGTCGTCTATTGCTAAAAGAAAAAAATGGCAAATTGTATCAAACTGTGTATTGCTAAAAACAAATGTCAATTGGGGATTTGACTAATACAAACTCAATTAGGGTATGTTTGGATACTTTGAATTAAGGAGTGGAGCGGAGCGGAATGGAGGGGAGCGGAATGGAGGGGAGTGGAACAAAGTTTCCATTCCATTGTTTGGGTATTTTTAAGATGGAAAGGTACAAATTCCCACTCCATTGTTTGGAAAATGAACGGAATGGAATGAGTTCTAACTCTTTTATTCCAATTTTACGCTTACTTAAAAAAACCTTATTATATTCTAAAGGATTAAATCAATATTTATGGTAAAAAGGAATTAAATCAATACAATCTTTTGTTAATTTTAATTTTGAAACACAATGTATTTTTCGAAGAGAAATAAGAGTTGATAAAATGTATTTTGATACGTTATAAAAGAAAAAGCAATTGTGAAGTATTGGCTAAATTAGAGAAAAAATCATAATACTCAATATCAAAGTTATTTCCTTCACCAACAAAAAGCAGCCCTCCTCTAAAACGATCCTCACGCATGTAAAACAGATTTAGAAAACACTTACAGTATAAGGTAGTTTATATTTTAACGAATCTTGAATGTTAGAATTTGGAAAGAAAAACGAGAACACCTATCAATTAAAAATGAAGGAAAATATCAATAATAGACACACTTAACAAAGACGGTAATCAATTAAGTTGGGAATAGTAATTGGTGACTGCATGAACTGTTGTAGAACGGTGACGACAATAATAGACACACTTAAGAGAGACACACTTAAGAGAGACGACAAGAAAAATGGAAAACAATGATAAAGCTGTATAATTTAATACCTGTAAAGTTAAATAAATGAATGATTCCATCCGATACCTCCCAAATTAGAGGGGAAGCAAAATGGGGGTAAACAAAAATTAGGGTTTTCAGTTTCACATAAATTATGGATTACAGTTTCATTTTAAACATACATTATAGAAGGAAAATTGGGATTTACGGCTTACTAGATAGAAGATGACAAGATGAATTGAAATTTGTTCGATTTCTGCTTGAGATCGGAGAAGTAGAGAGAAGAGGAAGCTTAGCTCAGAAGAGTTCACTCGCATTAAGAGAGAAGAGAGATGAGGAACCGTCCGTGGTGGTGGTTGTCGCGTTGGTGGATGGTGCCATCGTCAGGGTTGGTGGTCGCCGCATGAAGACAATATATGGAAAGCTGTCGTGGTCGTTTGGTATGGTGGTGGCTGAGTTTTTCTTTCTGTTTTCTGCAGGATGAAACACGTGAGAGAGAGAGAGAGAGAGAGAGAGAGAGAGAGTGGAGTAAGTGAGTATGACCCTATAATATCACCTAAAAAACAAAGAAGAGTAAATTAATTTATAAAAAATAGTAAATCTAATAATATAATGTGGCTTGTCACTTGCGCGCGCAAGTGACAAGTTTTTTTGTTTTTTTATTTCAATTTTTTTATTTTATTTTTTGTTTCTTTTTTTTTTCTCTTCTTCTTTTTTTCAGTTTTTTTTGTTACTTTTTGTTTTTTCTTCAGTTTTTTTCTTTATTTTGTATTTTTATAAGTACTTTACTGTGTCGAAAAATTTTAAATGTTTAAATATATAAATTTTGTTCTTCAATAATCAATTAGATGGAAAAAATTAATTTCATAAAAAAAATACGTAAAGTGATATGCTAAAAAGTACGCTTTGGTGTACTTGATGGTGAAACAAATTATTTTGTAACAAAATATGTAAAGTGGAATGTTAAGCAATGTGTTTTGAGGTACTTTGGGAATTGAAAAAAAATTAACTTTTCAAATATCAAAAGCTTTTTCGTATATAACCGGTTTGGTAAAAAACAATAAGTTTGTGAAAAAATACATTAAGTGCGATGCTGATAGTGTATTTTAGGGTACTTTAGGGTCCCAAAAAAAATTTTAGATGTTCAAATACACGAAGTTCGTTTCTCAATAACATTTTCTTTTTAATTTTATAGTATTCTTATTTAATTTATAGTTTTAATTTAATTTTTATTTACAGAAGCTTCAGTCACATTTACAATAGATCCCTCAGTCGCACACTTTCAACTTTCTATAAATGCTTCTATTTTATTGGTAATTTCCATCCAACCCAACACAATACCACGTGTTTCATTTTCTATTTGTGTTTTCTTTTTTATATTGCTCATTTTGCCCCAACGGGTATTAAAACCATTCTTTAATTTGTGTTTATATTTTATCTTTCTTTAATATTCGAGTACAGTGTTGCTGCATTGACTCCCGTGAGAACTTCAGCCACATTTACAATACAACCTTCATGATCTTCTTTCAACGGGAACTTCAGTCACATTTACAATAAAACCTTCATAATCTTTTTCAACTTTGTATAATTACTCCTATTTTATCATGGGTTTTCCTTCAACCATGCATGATACCCGGCATGTTTCACTTTTTAATTGTGTTGTCTTCTTTTTCTATTTATGGGTTAATTTTTTATATTTGCATTTGATGAATGTGGATTATGCTATTAAAATTCTTTAGATTTTTTCTTCTTATTTATCTATGGAGGATGTGCGTCTTTGTTAATGTTCCTTTTAAAATTGATAATCTTTTTATTTATTTTATATTTATATTTAATTTTTATTCACTGTTATTAGATTTTATATTTTGCTAACTAACACCATTTGCCCAATGGGATAGGCTATCCTGGGGTACGTGAGTCGATTCCGTGCTCCTGAGTTTGATTCTCACCGTTGACAAACTCGGTGTTGGCCAGTGCGAAATTTGTTTTCAAGCACGATGGGATATTAGTCTTTCGAAAAGATTTAATTATACGATAGAATTTAGCCAGACTTCAGCCTTTTTTTTCTTTCTATTCTTCCTTTTTTTTATTTTATATTACTTCACTTTTTTTATCTTCTTCATTTTTTCCTTTACTTTTTTTTCCTTTTTTGTTTTTGAGTGCTTTTAGGGTGAGGGAACAAATCAAATTCCTCAGAACCATTAAATATGAATGTAGGATGTAGTATAAAAATTCATCAACGGTTGAGATTTAATACAAGTTGATTCAATCTTAACCACTAATAGCATTTTACACAATATCCTACGATCAATTTTAGTGGTTATCGATGACGGATTTAATTTGCTCCCTCAACCTAAAAGCACCCTTTGGTTTTTACTTCAGTTTTTTCTTCTTCTTTTTATATTTTAAGAGCTGCTTTACGGTCTCAAAAATTTTAAATGTTTAAATATGCAAATTTTTACGTAAATAAATATTTACGTAAGTCTCAAAAATATTTATTTACGTAAACTTTAGTCACATTTACAATAGGTCCCTCAATCGTACTCTTTCAACTTTCTATAGGTGCTTCTATTTTATTTGTAATTTTCATCCAACACTACACGATACCACGTGTTTCACTTTCTATTTGTGTTTTCTTCTATGTTTTGGTCATTTCGTACCAACGGGTATTTAAACCATTCTTTAGTTGGTGTTTATATTTTTATCTTTCTTTAAAATTCGAGTACATCATTGCTGCATTGACTCCTGTGGGAACTTCAGCCACATTCACAATACAACCTTCATGATCTTCTTTCAACGGGAACTTCAGTCGCATTTACAATAAAATCTCCAAAATCTTTTTCAATTTTGTATAACTACACCTATTTTATCATGGACTTCCTTCAACCATGCTTGAAATCCAGCGTGTTTCACTTTTTAATTATGTTGTCTTTTTTTCTTTCTAATTATGGGTTAATTTTTTTTATTTACATTTGATGAATGTGGATTATGTTATTAAATTTTTTTTGACTTTTTCTTCTTATTTTATCAAAGGTTAATGTTCTATTTAAAATTTATAATCTTTTGATTAAAATTTATATTTATAACTTAATTTTTATTCACAATTATTAGATTTTATATTTTGCAGACTAACACCATTTGCCCAATGGCACAGGTTACCCTGGGGCCCAGTAGTCGATCCCGTGCTCCTGATTTTGATTCTCACAGTTGACAAACTCAGTGTTGACCAGTGCAAAATTTGTATTCAAGCATAATGAGATATTAGTACGATAGAATTTAGCCAACCCCGTGCGGGAATTGCCGCACTTTTTTTTTTTAACTTTAGTTTTTTTTTCTTTTTATTTTTTTGTTTTGTCCTCTTTTTTATTTTAATGTTTTCCATTTTTTCCTTTTTAATATTTTAACGAGTACTCTAGGGTCTCGAAAAATTTTAGATGTTTAAATATGCGAATTTTGTTTTTCAATTATCGATTTGGTGAAAAAAAGATTTAATTTCATGACAAAATACATAAAATGATATGCTAAACAGTGTGCTTTGGTATACTCGATGGTGAAAAAAATATTTTTTTAACAAAATACGTAAAGTACGATGTTAACCCGTGTGTGTTGAGGCACTTAGGATTCAGAAAAAAATTAGCTGTTCAAACACCCGAAGTTTTTTCCTCAATAACTGGTTTGGTCAAAAAAATAATAGCTTTGTGACAAAATAGGTAAAGTGTGATGCCAACATTGAATTTTGGGGTATTTTAGGGTCCAGAACAAATTTTATATGTTCAGATACGTGAAGTTTGTTCCTCAACAACCTGTTTGACGAAAAATAAAAAAAAATACGTGACAAAATATGTAAAATGTGATGCCAAACAATTTGTTGAGTTACTTTAGGATTCAAATTTTTTTACATGTTCGGATACACAAAGCTCATTCCTCAAAAACCCGTTTGGTGGAAAAAATTTGTGACAAAATATGTAGTGCGATACTAAATAGTGTTTCTATGTGCTTCTATTTTATTCAAATATGCGAACTTTTTTCTTCAAAAATAGTTTCAACTTTGTATATGTGCTTCTATTTTATTGGTGGTTTTAAATCAAACTCTGCATGATACCTATACGTACGGGTTTCACTTTCTAATTTGTTGTCTTATTTTCTCTTTAATCATGTGTTAAGTTTTTATATTTACATTTGATAAATATAGATAACGTTATTAAAGTTTTTTAAACTTTTTCTTCTAATTGTCTATGGATGTTCAATTTCAATGTATTTGTTGTTATTAATATTCTTTACGTTTTTTTTCTTATTATCTGTGGATGTTGAATTTCAATGTCTTTGTTAATGTTTCTTTTTAATTTTATAATTTTTTTATTTAATTTATAGTTTTTTAATTTAATTTTTATTTACTGGAATTTCGGCCACGTTTACAATAGATCCCTCATCGCCCTCTTTCAACTTTCTATAGGTGATTCTATTTTATTTGTGGTTTTCATCTAACCCTGCACGATACCCGCGTGTTTCACTTTCTATTTGTGTTGTCTTCTTTATTTTTGTCTTTTCGCATCAAACGGAATTAAAAACATATTTTAACTGGTGTTTAAATTTTATCTTCTTTCAACGGGAACTTCAGCCACATTTATAATACAACCTCCACCATCTTCTTTCAACTTTGTATAATTGCTCCTATTTTATCATGAGTTTTCATACAACCATGCATGATACCCACGTGTTTTAGTTTTTAATTGTGTTGTCTTCTTTTCTTTCTTATTATGGGCTAAGTTTTTATATTTACATTTGATAAATATGGATTATGTTATTAAAAGTTTTAGACATTTTCTTCCCATTATCTATGGATGTTTAATTTCAACGTTTTTTGTCAATATTCTTTTTAAATTTTATAATCTTCTTATTTAATTTATAGCTATAATTTAATTTCAATCCACAATTATTTAACTATATATTTTACAAACCAACATCATTGGTCCACTGGCATAAGCTACCTTGGGACACGGAGTCGACTTAGTGCTCCCGAGTTTGATTCCTGCAGTGGACAGAAAACTGTTGTCTTGAATGATTAGTTTATTAAAGAGGTTTTCCCCTTCCGGTTTTACTTTAATTTTGCTAACTAAAAATTAGTCAACCCCGTGCGTAGCACGGGTCAGGCGGCTAGTTATTCCTAAAATCAAGTGTCTCCTTAATAATATATATTAAGTTAGCTATATTGTTTTATCAAATTAAGAAAATAAAGTATACTCAATTGAAAATTTTCCTCACGTTTTGTCTTTATTAAGTATTCATCAATTCCATTTATTGTTTCAACTAACATTACTAATTTAGCCTAAAGGAACTAACAATTTCTAGAAAATGTAATATGCTTCACTTATTCTTTTGCCAGCAAAATGCTCATCGAAATAAGTTCAGCCTCTTTTGACAGCAATAACACCATGATCACCGACTTTGATGATCCGCATTCACTCTTGAATGGTACTCCGATATTGTTTTGGATTGCACCGGTAATTGATCATATGAAAATAGGTCAGGTGTCATAGTGAGGGTACTTTTTAACTAAGTTGAATAACTACATTGGTTCCATTTATTTTGAGTAATCCGTTAGTGTTGACATTTTTGTTGTCAATTGTTTAATGTAGCATTTTCCCAAAAAGTGTGGAAGAATGATTCTAGAATGATTAGAAACAATTCATGTTCACCACTGTGATGTCGATTTGTATTATTATTTTGACATACATGTTGCCAAGCGATCAAAGGAGATTATTTAATTTATAGCTATAATGGGGAGTACGAAAAGAAAAACCCCAACTTTATTATTGTCCTTTACCAATCCGAAACATTTTCATTTTTTTTTTGGACAAATATTTTCATTTTTCATCGTGCTCTTTATTATTTGTCACCGAGCTTTTTATTTACAAAGTTGCACTGACCAGTCAAAACACAATTTCAACAACCCCTGTGGCCTGTGCTGTGTCGTGCCGTGACTGTGGGTTCCTGAAGCTCTCCCTTTCATCGCAACACACAAACAATCGAGCTCAATGTTTCTTTCTAAGATAAGCAGGTATGCTGTCTCTGTCTCTGTTCCCATTCCAAACCCTAATTTCATTGTTTCCTTTTCCACTCAGTCCCCGCCCCCATTCATTCATAATGGTGATGTTGATGACACTGTCTCCTCATTCAATCGCATGCTCTGTATGCGTCATCCCCCACCGGTCATCAAATTTAACAAGATTTTAGGTTCCCTTGTTAAGACAAAGAAGCATTACTCCACCGTTGTTTCCCTTTCTCGTGAAATGGAATTAAACGGAATTAAGTCTGATATTTTCACTATGAACATCTTGATCAATTGTTTC
The DNA here is from genome assembly GCA_963573325.1 of Astragalus glycyphyllos. Taxonomy (NCBI): domain Eukaryota; kingdom Viridiplantae; phylum Streptophyta; class Magnoliopsida; order Fabales; family Fabaceae; genus Astragalus; species Astragalus glycyphyllos. The sequence continues at coordinate 12,880,604 of OY754313.1, read as the reverse complement.
TGCCACCTAGGTCAAATGACTTCTGCCTTTTCCGTATTCAGCAATATTCTCAAGACCGGTTATCATCCATCTATAATAACCTTCACTACACTTATGAAAGGTCAATGTCTAAATGGTGAGGTCCAAAAAGCATTGCACTTTCATGATCACGTGGTAGCACAGGGATTTCGGTTTAACCATGTTAGTTATGGGACATTGATCAATGGGTTATGTAAAATTGGAGAAACGAGACCTGCATTACAATTGTTAAGACAAGTTGAAGGAAAACTGGTTAGGCCTGATGTGGTAATGTATAGCACAATTATTGATAGTATGTGCAAAAATAAACTTATAATTGATGCTTGTGATTTATATTCTGAAATGATCGTAAAGAGAGTATCTCCTAATGTTGTCACCTATAACTCTCTAATCTATGGCTTCTGCATTATTGGTCAATTGAAAAGAGCATTTGGTTTGTTAAATGAAATGGTATTGAATAATGTCATGCCAAATATTTGTAGTTTTAGTATATTGGTTGATGCTCTATGCAAGGAAGGAAAAGTGAAAGAAGCCAGTATTGTGTTGGCTATGATGATGAAAGAAGGTGTACAACCTAATGTTGTTACTTACAGTTCATTAATGGATGGGTATTTCCTAGTTAATGCAATGAACAAGGCTAAAGATATGTTCAATACCATGGCTCGAAGGGGAGTGGCGCCTGATGTTAATTGCTACAGTATCATGATCAATGGACTGTGTAAGCTTAAAATGGTGGATGAAGCCATGAATCTTTTTAAAGAAATGCACACCAAAAAGATTAGTCCTAATACAGTAACTTACAATTCTCTTATTGATGGTCTGTGCAAATTCGGGAGAATCTCTCGTGCTTGGGATCTAGTTGATGAGATGCGTGATAAGGGCAAACCAGTTGATGCCGTCACTTACAATTCTTTTGTACACAATCTTTGCAAAAATCATCATCTTGACAAAGCAATTGCATTGGTAAAGAAAATTATAGACGAGGGTATTCAACCAGATATATGCACTTACAATATACTTCTCGATGGACTATGCAAAGGTGGAAGACATAAAAATGCAGAAGACATTTTTCAAGATCTTTTGACTAAAGGTTATCATCTAACAATCCAGACATATAATATTATGATAAATGGGCTGTGCAAGGAGGAAATGTTTGACGAAGCAATGACCTTGCTATCAAGTATGGAAGACAACGGTTGCACTCCCGATGTTGTAACTTATGAAACAATTATCTATGCTCTCTTTGTAAAAGATGAGAGAGATAAGGCAGAGAAACTTTTACGTCAAATGATTGCTAGAGGTCTATTTAAAGAGTACAACTATAGAATTTTCAATAATATGGTCATATGAACAGTATACAGCTTCGTAGTATCATTGTTTGACGAGTATTTTCATTTTTATTATTTTTATTATATGATACAATGTTTTCACTTGGTGCTTTACATAGATAGCTTGCCTTGAATGCCGTCAAGGAACAGATAACGGCACTAATGTATAATTGAGTTTTATATTAGTGTCTTTGCTTACTGTGAAATTTTGATGACAGTTGTATCTGCATGAAAACCCCATCTTTTCATGTTGTATTCTGTTGAATTTAAATTTTTAATAAAAACTGAATTGGTTGGATCTATTTTATGCAGATACAATTGTCATTAAAATTTCAAGTTTGGCCTTGGATAGTTTGTCCATCTAAGTCTGCTACTATTCCTTTTCTTAGATATAGCTTGAGAGCAACAAAGTTGTATTTAGTGTGGTAATGATACAGTTTTATTTTACATGCATTTCCACTAGAAGCAAATCATTATATGATACAATGTTCTATTTTGGTGTTTTACATACATAACTTGTTATTTGTTAATGCTGTCGAGTAACAAATAATGACCTGTCAAAGAACAGATAACAGTACTGGTGCATATGATTAGGTAACTAATTTCTAGTGGTGTATGATCATATTAATGTTCTGATACAATTTGAGTAAGGAAGTTGGATCTTAGACTTATTGAGCAATTATTACAAACTTGTTTTGGAAAACCTAAATGGATGACTTCTGTGTCCTTTTTATGCACAATAATAAGAAATGAAATAGTGGCATTGTGGTTTGTTTGTTGAGTTTGAAGCATTGTAGTTTTTGCATGTGTCAGTAACTTTTGAATCCTGTTTTTTTGGCAATTGTAGTAGTTTCTCTTATATTTTTGTTGAAGACAAGCTTATTAGTACTTCTGTAGCTAATGATACAAAAATCATTAAGAATTTGGTGAACACAACCAGAATGGTCAAGCAATTCAAAAGCTGGTTTATCATGGATTACTATGAGAATGAGATTGCTGCCGTTTGGGATAATTTAAAAGCAAGTAGAAAATGTGTATCAGAAATAGAAAATATCAGAGGGAGAAAGAGGTTCTGGGAGAGAGAATGAGAGGAGGGAGAGTGGTGCGGTAGTGGAATGAGAGAAACAACATGATGGTGCTCGGCCAACGACGGCGGGGGACAGTTCAAAATGGCCGTGCGTAGAGGAGAGGACGAACAAATCGGCGGAGGGTATGGATTTCAACATTTCACTGCTAATCAAATACTTTGTTTAGCTCCTTTGGTATCAATCTTACTTTTTTCTATTCACTCTTTGCTTTTCAGTCAATTTTTTATTATTACCTTAACAGTACGGTTTCTCTAATTTGAGAACGTGATGCTGGTGGGAGAGCCCAGGTTACTACTCTCCCTCTCCCTCTCTATCTCTTTTTGTTTTGTATGTTCCTGAAATAAAACTCTCTGCCCTTTTATCTTATTTTTGCATTTCTTTTAAATCCTTTCAGGATTTAAGTATGAAGCTCATCTTGAAGATGAGTTGTTATAATTCTAAAATCTAATGGGGTCAGTTCAGTTGCATGTTTCTTACATTGAGATTTTGTCTTAATGTTGCATTTGGGCATCCTCCTTGTAGATCATGGTTTTGATGTGCAGATTATGAAGATTGGAGTTAGAATAGATGCATTTCCATTTTACTTCTCAAAAATACATAATTTTTCAGTAATCGCTTTTAGTAGTTAAATTGGAGGATAGTTTCTCATACACTATACTAATCATGGTAAATTGGTAATATTTTTCAAAGTTTTGATAGATCATAAAAGCTGCTGCTACAAGTTATTATACTCTTCCATTATTTCCTCATTTTTATGTCAACTTAGTTAGTAATATCAGTTGATATATTGCTCGTAATTATATTATGGAATATTTGCTTATTTTTTACAGACTTGGATGGTGTAATAGTGGTTATTGGATAAGTTTTGTGAGCTGCTACACGGTTTGACTTTTATTATGTTCATACTGAATAAGTTTTGTAATATACATTAACTGAGGAAAATTTTAAAAGCCACGAATTAGTGGAAGTACACTTCTAGTCTTGAGATAATGTAACATGTTAAGTGGAAGGGATAAAGACTTTCACCGTCTCAAATCCCTTGGTGCAAAATTTGGTTTAAACCGCATTGGTTTGATATGGTTTGGTTCGGATTTTCTTTAAAAAGCTGCACCACAAACACTCCTACTCTGCGCGCAACTGTAGAGATTAATCTCTCGAGCCGGATAGGACTACAATGGGAACGAAAATCTCCCTCAAGTGGTTTAACACACATGATACTACCTTTCTACAACCAAGCACAAATTTATCTACTTTCTTTCTATCTTATAAAATCAAGTGCTACCAAATTGTCATAACTAAACATCTTACCAACATGCCATGTGGCCAAAACTTAGGATAATTTCGTAAATTTGTCGCCAATGGCAAAAACTTGACTGCTTTTTCAGTTTTTTTGTTTTTTCTTCAATTTCACGCACTATCTTTAACTTTCTTCTTCATCTTTTTCTATTTTTTTTTTTCACTTCCACACACAAAGGTAACTTTTTCAATCTCAACATACTTTAATTTTCTTCTTTTTTGTTTACTTAAATTTACTTTAATTCTCTATTATAAAGATTCTTGTTTTTTACAACAAAGAAAAATTATTTTACATTTTTTATTGTTATCTCATTTTTAGATTAAATATTAGACTAAATCTAAATTATAAACTTTACCTGATTATTGAACCTGAAATACAATACTGTAATTTTAGCGAAGAGTGACAACGGAATCGGCAACGGAGAGCGGCAACGGGGAGCGGCAATAAAAGCAAAACGAGAGCGACAACTGTAGCGCAACAGGATACAATCTTATATTTGATCTCATTTTCTTTTTTTCTGATTTTTACTACATTATTAATTAAGATTAGAAGGAGATACTATAAGTTCATAAGAAATTATAACAAATAATGGGTCACTCAAATGCACGCGTAACTACTAGTTTGAGTGAAAAAAAATAGGCAAAATTACACTAGAGGTCCTTTAAGTTATTTAATTGTAACAAGTTGGTCCTTTAAGTTTTTTCGTACCACTTAGGTCCTTTAAATTATTTAATTGTAACAAGTTGGTCCTTTAAGTTACATAATCTGTACATCATTAGTCATTTTTTCATTTTCTGTTACAAAAAAACTCAATTCGCACTAACAAAGATGACGTGGCTGTGACGGAGCCTACATGCAAGGCCGGCCATTATCAAGAACAACCTGTGCTGTAGCACAGGGCCCCGCCCAAAAAAAATTGTTAGGGCCCCCAAATTATCCATCCCACCCCAGCCCAATTAACCAGCTCCACGCTTCTGTGTCCAAAAAAAAAAAGCGACTTGATTCAGCGCTTCTCTCACTCACTCTCTGTGCGATAATTCAGCACTTGATTCCTCAATCTGTGTGAACTAGAATCATGTTTAGACAAAAGTAAATACATCATGTTTTGATATTCTGGTTTTACGGTTATAATCATGTTTGCCATCTAGTTCTTTCCAAATATTCTTATTTTGAAATTAATTGATTTGATATTCTAGAATTAAATGATTTGATTTTTGAAATTAATTTTACAAACAGAATGTTAATCGTTAATTGATTTGATATTCTGGTTTCTTAGTTTTAGCTTTTGTTTGGAACCTAAACTTCTGGTGTTTGAGACAATACAATATGAAGATTTAATTGATGAATTTGCTTCAAAAAATGCTAGAAGGATGGTTCTTTTTAAGTAGCTAGAAAGTTGATATTAGTTAAAAATTGTATTGAGATGATATTTACAATTTAAATAGCAAAGTTTTCGTTTTGGTGATTTATTTGGTAAAAATAATTAGGGCCCACTTTTAAGATCGGCACAGGGCCCCCAAATTGTTTGGGACGGCCCTGCCTACATGTCATCTGTCTTGTAACAATTTTGTCATTTAAGACTACCATCATGCATCAATTTGGTCCTTTCAACTTAAATAAAAAAGAAGATGAACCATCGTTTTCAAAAAAAAAAATTAAGTTGAAAGTTCCAAATTGTTACATGATTGTAGTCTTAAAGGACCAAATTCTTACAAGATAGATGATAGGTAGCCTCTGTCACAGCCACATCAACTCAGTTAGTGCGAATTGAGCCGTTTTGTAATAAAAAATGAAAAAAAGACTAACGGTGTACACATTATGTAACTTAAAGGACTTAAGTGATACGAAAAAAACTTAAAGGACCAACTTATTACAATTAAATAACTTAAAGGACCCCAGTGTAATTTTGCCAAAAAAATACCACAACTTTATTATTGTTCTCTTGTCCCCATTAGAATCATTTTCAGGTATGTGTTTAAAATTTGTCCTTGTTGTACTTACTTTTTACAAAGTTGGGCGTTGATCACCTGAGCTAATTAATCGTAACAAATCATGCCGTTTTTCTCAGTGAAGACCCAGTCATAAGCCAAATTCCTGAAGCTCTCTCCTCTTAACTAGTACATTGCTATTTCCTAAATGACAGACAGTTCTTGAAGCTCTCTCTTTCATCGCTACACACAAACAAGCTAGCTCACTGTTTCTTTCAATGATAATGAGGTATGTTGTCTCTATTCCCATTTCAAACCCTAATTTCATTGTTCGCTTTTTCTCTCACTTCCCACCCTCATTCATTCACAATGCTGATATCCATGATGCAATTTCCTCATTCCATCGCATGCTTTGTATGAACCCTACCCTACCCGTCATCCAATTTAACAAGATTTTAGGTACCCTTGTTAAGACAAAGAAACATTACTCCACCGTTGTTTCCCTTTCTCGTGAAATGGAATTAAACGGAATTAAGTCTGATATTTTCACTATGAACATCTTGATCAATTGTTTCTGCCACCTAGGTCAAATGCCTCTTGCTTTTTCGGTATTCGGAAAGATTCTCAAGATGGGTTACTATCCGGATATCATAGCCTTGAATACACTTATCAAAGGTATTTGCCTCAATGGTAAGGTTAAAGAAGCATTGCAATTTCACGACCATGTGGTAGCACAAGGATTTCGGTTCGATCATGTTAGTTATGGGACCTTAATAAATGGGTTGTGTAAAATAGGAGAAACAAGAGTTGCATTGCAATTGCTAAGACAAGTTGAAGGAAAATTGGTTAGGCCTGATGTGGTAATGTATAGCGCGATTATTGATAGCATGTGCAAAGATAAACTTATAATTGAGGCTTGTGATTTATTCTCCGAAATGGTTGTAAAGAGAATATCTCCGGATGTTGTCACCTATAGCTCTCTAATCTATGGCTTCTGCATTGTTGGTCAACTGAAAAAAGTAATTAGTTTGTTTAATGAAATGGTATTGAATAATGTCAAGCCAAATATTTTTAGTTTTAGTATATTGGTTGATGCTCTTTGCAAGGAAGGAAAGGTGAAAGAAGCCAGTATTGTGTTGGCTATGATGATGAAAGAAGGTGTAAACCCCGATGTTGTTACTTACAGTTCATTAATGGATGGGTATTTCCTTGTTAATGCAATGAACAAAGCTAAAGATGTGTTCAATACCATGGCTCGAAGGGGAGTGGCGCCTGATGTTAATTGCTACAGTATCATGATTAATGGACTGTGTAAGCTTAAAATGGTGGATGAAGCTATGAATCTCTTTAAAGAAATGCACACCAAAAAGATTAGTCCTAATACAGTAACTTACAATTCTCTTATTGATGGTCTGTGCAAATCTGGGAGGACCTCTCGTGCTTGGGATCTAGTTGATGAGATGCGTGATAAGGGCCTACAAGTCAATGCAGTCACTTACAATTCTTTTGTACACGATCTTTGCAAAAATCATCATCTTGACAAAGCAATTGCATTGGTAAAGAAAATTATAGACGAGGGTATTCAGCCAAATATAAGCACATACAATATACTTCTCGATGGACTATGCAAAGGTGGAAGGCGTAAGAATGCACAAGACATTTTTCAAGATCTTTTGACTAAAGGCTATCATCTAACAGTCCACACATATAATATTATCATAAATGGGCTTTGCAAGGAGGAAATGTTTGACGAAGCAATGACCTTGCTATCAAGTATGGAAGACAATGGTTGCACTCCCGATGTTGTAACTTATCAAACAATTATCTATGCTCTCTTTGTAAAAGATGAGAGAGATAAGACAGAGAAACTTTTACGTCAAATGATTGCTAGAGGTCTATTTAAAGAGTATAACTATAGAATTTTTAATAATATGGTCATATGAACAGTATGCAGCTTCGTAGTATCATTATTTGATGAGTATTTTCATTTTTATTATTTTTATTATATGATACAATGTTCTCATTTGGTGCTTTACATAGATAGCTTGTTGTGAATGCTGTCAAGGAACAGATATCGGCACTAATGTATATGTTTAGGAAAGTTTCTCTGATTGCATATGATTAGCAAACCATTATCTGATCACATTAATGTCTGATACAATTTGAGTAAGGAAGTTTTTCCTTATATGTGATGTATGGTGTGATGTTCTTCCTTAGAGTTATCATACTCAATATTTAGTTGGCCTTTATTTATTCTGCTAGTAGTCTAGGTAGAACTAGTTAGTTAGTTAGTTTCCTGCAGGTTTTTTAGAGGTAAAATGGATTCAAAAGGGAATCAAATTTACTTCATAAGAGGAGCTGTTTTGCTTCCTGCAGGTTTTTTAGTAATGTTTTTTACTTCTTCATCACCTCATAAAAATGCTGGGGTTTGTACAACTGTTTGGCCAAGATTCTAAATTTTGAGTAGTTGGTAGTAGGGTAGTTGGAGCTATTTCATATCATAGATGAAAATATTTTTGTGAAGCTTTGAATTCAGTTTGTGTGATGATATGTTGAATTATGTGGAATTGGAGTCTCTAAATGAAGTGCTCACAAAATGTCTCTATTTGTGGTTCTACACTGAAGTCATTTATTAATACTTGCTAATGCAAGTATTAATAATCAATGTCATGAATGACCATTGTTCCAAGGTAGTACAGAAGATGGTGAATCCTGTTTGAGATCTGTTTTTTTGGCAATTGTAGTAGTTTGTCTGATATATTTGATGAAGAGAAACTTATTAGTTCTCTAGTCTAGCTAATTATACAAAAATCATTACCAAGTTTACCAAGAAATTGATGAACACTGACACAAACACGGAACCACACACGAACACGTAGGCATTGATAAGAATTTAACAAACTGGAAGTAATTGAAGTATCAGTGTTAGTGCTGGTATCCAACATGACACGTGTCGGAAATCAAACACGTCTTAAATTTGAAGAGTCGATGCTACATAGATATAGATATGAACACACTACTAGAAAACATTAAGGAAAACTTATGGGGTTGTTTATCATGGGAAAGGGAAGCTTCTGATGTTGTATTGCTGGAAAAATTGTTGGAAGACCATACAATTGTTTTATGTTTCTGGTATTAGCATCCTTTTGTATCTTGTAATGAAAATATTTTAGATGTGTGATTTCACTATTTAAGATGTAATGAAAATATTACTATCTTATTTTATTTTGCTCTATTTGTATTAGACAGTGATGCTAGTTCAAGCAAATATGAGTAAGTTTTTTGCAACTGCAAATTTGTTTTCTAAATGTTATAATAAAAAGGGTTAGAAAATGTTGTCAAAAACATGCTAGTAACTCTTTTAAATGTTATAAGATGGGTAAGAAAAATGTTGTCAAAGAGAGAGTATTAGCCAAGATGGAGAGGTGGAAATAAAATCTGTTGCATCAAGCTGTGGATAATGGCTGAATTAAAGCAAATTAATTGACACTTCCAATCATTGCTGGGATATTCAAAGGTAGAGAAGCAGTGTTATTAAACCCAACCGATATCGACCTGGTCAAGACACCGAGTCAATGGGTCATTAGTCAGACTAACTGAACCGTAACATTACTATTAAGACTCCATGCGACCCTTAAAATCAAACATTACTATTAAATTTAAGTGAGTGGCTTTACTTTTTCTTTTATAGCTCTAGCTTCACTTTTCAGTGTTGTGCAAAACTTAACTCAACTAGCAAATGTTGATATTGTTAGACTAGATATTATCACCTGGGATCGAACCCAAAACATCGTAGTTGTGTGTGTAAGTTTTAAGTTACAGTTGTCACTCCGTTTACGAACAAAAACAAATTTAGGTAATTGACTCCTCTAAGTAAACTATCCAAGTCTAACTGTGTCTATGAATAGAATTTGAGGTTACTTAACATTTGATTTGTTGATCAAATCATTTCAAAAGGTAAGCCCTGAATTCTGTGTCTGCACAATTACACCGGATCTGAATTCTAACCCCAAAAAAGAAAAAGGGAAAAAGTACAAATGAATAAAAAGTTGACAAAAGCAGAAAAGTGAAAGATAACCAAAGAAACAAAAGTGGGGTAGGAAAGTAAATAAACAAAGTAGCCCTATAAAGAAAAGTGTATTTAATCAATCTTGTCAGAATCAGAAGAGGCAGGAGAGGTCCAATATTTCTTGACAGCAAATAAAAGTTTCTCTCTCTCAAGAGGGCCATCTTCATGGTCAACAATTTGACTCTCCCAATTCATGCCATTCACTATACTCTTTACTTTGACTAATATATCAACATCATCTCTAATTATCACACTTCCTTCTGGTCTTAGAATTCTGTCCATTTCTAGCAATATGTCTTCAAATTCACATCTACATATAGAAAGCAGGTTATTAGATTTTTAAGGATTTGAACCTTTTACACTACTACACCTTAGATTTCACACACAAAAAAACATTCTAAAATCCCTAGTAAGAATAGAGTATTAACTTTTCAGGTTAATACAATTTACTCAATAGAATAAATACAAGTAAGATTAGAGTATTAACTTTTCAGGTAAGAATAGAGTATTAACTTTATGGTTCTTTAATCATAACTCAACACATGTACTATGTATTCTATAGAATAAACATAATCATTTTGAATTTAACAGAAAAGTTTAATCCATATGACATGTTATGATTTATTATAAACAGCACAAAAGGGTACTTTTTTCCTTGTGAAAATCACTTTTATTCTAACAACTTTTACAACTTTTTTATGAGAAATTTACTCAATAGTTTTTTATTACCATAATCAGAAATATAATTTATTTCAAAATCATATTTTTAAAAAAGTTAAAGTGATTTTTATGAAAAACAACTGAAACAAACCAACTTAAAATCTAACATTTTAAAATTTATTTACACTTTCAGTTAAAAATGTATCCATACCTATGATTATAAAGGCTGAACACTGAATCAGCATGAATTAAGTCATAAGTTCTAGGATAAGTAGACATAGCTTCACACCTGCAACATAATTAGAAGCCAAAATAAAAGCCATTTAGAAAAGCTAAGACACAGACATGCAGACACCGGTTTTAATCTTAAAAATCAATCAAAGTGTCAGTGTCGATGTCTGACACCATACGTGTCAGACACCAGACACGTCTTTAACCGAAAGTGTTAGTGCAGTAGAGATAAAAACAAGAGAATAATACTGAGTGAGTGAACTAACCAATTATGATACATTCCAATCAAACCTCTTTCATAAATTGCACCAAGTGAATCAACCTTAGCTTGAATAGGAACAACATTCATAACCCAAACAGGATATTTAAAAAGTGCAGCTGCAAATCCACCTAAGTAAGCATTCATATCTAAAAGGTTTCTGTATCTTCCAGCTTTTCCAAGTTGATTATTAACCTTTTTATAATATGATACCCTTTTGTTCCATAGAACATTATCTTTTGAGAATGTTTCAGGTGTTACACCCTTTATTGTTCCCTTGAAAATCCTTGGTGGTGTTGATTTTAGTCTTTTTGGCCAGTTTTCTAATGCCCCACCAGCTGTTTCTTCTTCGTTTGTTACTTCAGGTAGTGGATTTAAACATGTTTGCAATTCTGTGTACCTGAAATGATTAAAATAAATATATTAAAATCAGGTGCAGAATATTTAATTGAAAGAAATCAACTAAAGTAATGATATGGTTTGACTAGTGATTATAAATGGGGGACAATCATCATCCCATGAGCTAGCTTTTGGGATGGGATTTTAAGTTGGGTTCAAATTTAAATTATAAGATGTTTGGATTTAGAGAAAAAATCAGAGGATAAAAAAGAAAAAATAGAAAGTGGATTAGTAGATTTTATATTGTTTAAAAGAATAGTAAAACTTTCATCATTTGTTTAGTTGAATGCAAAAGTGAGAGGAAATAAAAACACAGTATTGTTTTTTTCATCTTAAATAAATAAAGAAAAAGTTGAAGGGGATTTAGGGTTGGAAATGAGTCAAACTTGGTTCAGCTCGACTCAATTCAATAAAAATCAGCTCGGCTTGTAGCTCAACTCAATTCAATAAGAATCACCTTAACTCGTAGCTCGACTCAAATTCGACACAAACCTGTTGTTTAAAACAGCTTGAACTCAACTCGACTCAAGCTCTCGAGCAGCTCAGTTCAGCTCGATAGAAAGACTTATATAGTTTCTAAGTCACACTTCGAGTAGTATGAAATGCAAGGTAAAACGCTTAAGTGACTTGATTCTTTCCCCTTAAAAACTAGCTTTTGAGAAAGGGTTATTCAAATGCTAATTTACACCATAAAATAAACACAAGGAACTATGAGAAAATGAAGCACACATACCAAGCCTTATCAGGGTTATTTTGAGCTTGGCAAATAGGTCTTCTGGAATTGCAATCCAAATGGTTTTTAGCTTTCTGCCAAATAGCAATATCACCCTTCTCAACCAGCTTATTCCAGCATAGACTTTTAGCTACTTTCTCAATTTTGGTCTGCTCTTCATTCAAATCTTCCTTTGTTCTTTCCCAACCTTTCCAATATTTCTTCCAACGAATTGGTGGCCCAGATAGAATCCAATATCCACCAGGTCGTAGAATTCTATCAACTTCATTTAGATAAAGTCCATCTAACACAACAATGTCAAATAAAAATAAATTAATGCAAAATTAATGTTGAATCTTGAAAAGCTTCATTCCTTTTTTTATTCTTCTTATTCTAAAATATGGTTTTTTATCTTCTATAAGAATAAGTCCATATAAGACAATGTTTGTTTGGATAAACAGCTTGATTAAGCACTTATAGCATAATTGCTTATCAAATCAGAGCTTATGCATAAGTTGTTTTATAATAAAAGATGAAATAATGTCAAATTATTTTTCCATAAGTTATAAGTTGTTTTCATAAGCTATCCTAAAAAGCTTATGGAATTTAGCTGAAAACAGCTTATGAACATGTCGTAAGTTGTTTTCATAAGCTCTCCCAAATAGTTTCACAAGTGTTTATGTCAGTAGATAAGTCTAAATAAACCGATCCAAACAAACCCAAAATAAAGACAAAATAATTGAACTCTGGCCAAACTCATCGCTTTAAAGGAGTACGTTAACTACTCTCATTCAAACCAAAATCGACATATTATCAAAAATGATCAAGATCATCCATAGTGAGAAAAAAATTCAATTACCAAAAGTAAAATTTACTATAGTTGTTAGGGTTTAAAAACATTTTCTTTGCATAGAGGTATTCGATCTCACTCTGATGACTTAATGAAATAGGTTCTAACTAATCTAAAATTCCATCAACAGGTAAGTAAGTCTGGCCCTAAATTGTTTCATAACAAGAAATCCAAATCAGATACTAGTCAAACCCTTTCGTTTAGATGAAATGCATCAATCACTCGCGCCAAATCTTTGTGAAAGGTTTAAAAGATTTTAAACTTTTTTTAATTTTTATTTTGATAGAGGCCTATAAAAGAGAGTGAGAATACCATATTCAGCCCATGGAATGAGGCAGCGAGAACAATGTGCCATGTCAAAGGCTCTTGAAGGGAAAGGCAATCTCTTTGAAGCTAAGACACCAATCATAGCAGGAACTCCTCTTTCAAGAGCAAATTGAACTTGTGCTTCATGAGTATCCCTTGGTGCTATTGACACTGTTAATATTTCACGTGATAGAAGATATGCTCCCCAACTAGCAACCTACACCATCAAAATTTAACAAAACATCAAAAAAATTGTCTATATGGTTAGTGTAAAAAACTTTTACACCACCCACTTATCATAAATTAACATCACTAAAATTATAAATCCTATTTAACTATGTTAAAAGTCATTTATTCCATAAGTTGTGATTGGTTGTTGGCAATGAAGCTTCGACACAGACACGATAGGAACACACAGACACTGATTTTAATTTTAAAAATACAAGTAATTGAAGCGTCTATGTCGGTGTCTGGCACGATACGTGTCGGACACCAAATACATCTTCAACCAAAAGTGTCGATGCTGCATAGGTTGTTAGTATCAAAGAACTTTATACTTTTAACGAGTATGTTAAAAAAAATTGACCAAGTAAAGAATATATGGAAGATGACAGAAACAAGATTAAGATTACTTCCTCTAAAAAAGAATATAAGCAAGTCTTTGATTCACTAATAGTTTTTATTTTTGTCTTTTTGGTGTTTTTAATCATAATAGACATGTTTAGCAAAGTCTAGTGGATGAATCGATTCTCTAATGGAATCTTTTAATCACGTGAGCTGCACACACATTTAATGTTATCTGTGAACTTAAGAATAGTATAATGGGACATCACAACAGCATTGATTAAAGTTTAATTCAATATAATATTTAGAGTATATTTTATCATACATGTTATATTATATTATATTATACAATTATTTTGGTTAGTGACTGATTAGAGAAATGTTTCAAAAGAGAGAAAAAAACAAAAGCAGAAACTAGCATATATAATAATCAATCATGTTGGATTATGACATTTATAATGGGATACCACAATAGCATTGATTCAAATTCAATTCAATTCAATAAAACAATTTTATAAATATATTTTATCAGACATGTTACATTATATTATATTATATTATACAATTATTTGTTATTTGTGGTTAGTGACTAATTAGAGAAATGTCTCAAAAAAGAAAAGAAAAAACAACAACAACAACAACAACAGAAACTGAACATATAATAATCAACCATGTTGGACTATGACATCTATATGCTATTATTTATCAAGTCACTCCAAAGTACAATTGAATCTGTTCAAATATTTATTATAAAATGTTTCCAATCACATGACAAAGATATAGTAAAATTATTTATTTATTTATTGTAGATGCACCACAATCTAGATCTCTTCAATAGTTTTTTATTATTTTTTATTAAAAATAGGAGGAAAAAAAAAAGGCCAACTTCTGAATGGAATTTCGATTGCCCTTTCATGAAATTAATAACATTGGGGTAAGGATTGTGCATTTCTAGTCACCCCTTAAATGAAAAAACAAATACAATGTCAGAAATCTTCGAATTTTTTGTCCTTTAATATATTACTCCTTCATGAATGGCCCAAATACTACGCATAAGAATCAGAGATCATGCATCCCTGTCTCTAGCTGTGACTATATAGTCATAAAAAAATCACAGAGAATGTATTGACTTATTAGTTATTTTCATTTTACAAAATAATAATGATGATAAAATTGAATTTTTCAAGAACTTTTAGTTAATAAAATTTACATATCTTATAAATTAAAGTTTGACAAAAAAAACTTATAAATTAAAGGGTCATGTGTTAGAGCAAAAAAGAGTTTATTAAAACTTTAAACCACTATTTAAAAAATATAGTAGGATAACATTAATTTTACATTTCTTAAATAAAGATTTTGATTGGTCAAAACAAAAAAATAAAGATTTCGATTTAATTTATATACACCATGTTGTATAAAAGATTTTATGACGTCAGCCAATCACAAAATGACATGTCATAAAAATAATTTTATTTTATTTTAACTATCCTAAAAGTCACTCACCTCGTAAATTTTTAATAGTTAATGGTATAAAAAAGTTTTACAACAATTGTGTACACTGATTAATCCTAAAAAGTTTCACTCTAATGAGTGTGTTTAAAACAATGAGGGGTAACATTTTTCCAAGTTAAAATATTCTGAAAATTCAAATTATTAAATGAATGTATAAAACTAACTTTACTACATTTGTAGCCGCATTTACGTGCTCTGCATTGTTATCACATAAAAAGGTTAATATTATCATTATATCGATCCCCTAAAATATCCTAAACATGGAAAGCTACATGTGAGTATCATTACTATTCTGCCAGGCAGCAAGTTACACTTGTTTTGGATCCATTCATTCAAATTTGTTATTGAACGAAAATTGCATAAGAGAAAAATACAAATTACATGACGACATTACAATAATATTTCAAAAGCCTACCCCACATGAAGACAAATAATCTTCCAATTTCAAACTTTGGATGGAATCTAGTGCATTCATGTTTTTTTGTTTTCTTATTTTTGAGATAATAATAACAAGAGCATTCGTTTTTGTTTTCTATATATATAGATAGGACATTAAATTTTCCTAAGTTAAGTTGTAAGTGCATTTAAGTTACAACTACTTCTAAGACCTAATCTAAAAGAAGTACTACATCTATAGCTAACACTTAAATGGAAAAACAGAGTCAAATATTTATAACTAAATTTAAGGTTAGTTCAAAACTAATTAAATTGAAGATATAGTTGGAAGAAAAAAAACTGAACTAAATCTTAAATATCTAAAATACCCATTTGAAATGGTGGGAATAGTTAACTAAAAGCCCTATAATGTGAACTTAATAATACATTCTAAAACTCAATTTTCACTTCCAATAAAATATCGACATCGATTAAGAGAAAATAGTCAAAAGGGTTGATTAATACTGATATAAAATAAATTCCTTCAAAAAATATAAATAAAATTAACATATACGGTTGATTAAGAGAAAAATATCTAGTCCAAAAAACATAAATAAAATTATCTACTTTTTTTAATGAAATCATTTTACATTGGCCAACCCAAAGATAGACGTACGTGGACTGAAAGCAATTAATTGAAAGCTGTGGCCCATGGGAAAAATAAACAGCATCATTCTTTATTTTTTATCATAATACAGCGTCATTCTTATCCTAAAAGGAAAAATATCATCTTGATTTCATCAAGGATACTCTCATCTAGACAAAAAAAAAAAAGGAAAAATGTCGTGTAACTAAAATAAAATAAATACAAAGACAACGAGAAAGACAAAGACGTTTCAAGAAAAGTCATCTCTTTTTCGAAGAAAAAAAAAAGTTATCTCTCCTCATAAAAAAATGGTTAATAGATTAGGTTTAATTGTGTATTTGAGCCTCAATTTCAGCTTAGCTTAGCAAATTCAGTCTTTCCCTTTTCCAAACATTGCATATGTTTGGATACGCAGTTGAAGCTCCAAACAGGCGTCTACCATCAATTTCACCATGGAAAAACAAAAGCTCTAAAAGGTAGCTTCTGCCTAGACGTGGTTTGGACTGATTCATGGCTGCAATTCTCGCAATCTCACCGCCAGGCCAAACAAGCACATTGTCTATTTTGATATCTTAATTTTCCCAGTTTTGTCAATTGTAGTCCATAGGTTTTTTTTAGTTACATTTGTGGAGATTTTACCTCTTTGTTGTTTCTTTAACCAACCATTTCAAACCATCTATGAGGCACAAAGTAAAGCAAAAATACCGTGCATACTAGATATAATTTTATTTTATTTTTTGCTGAAGCATACTAACTACAATTAAATCTAAAATAAAAATACCACCAAATTATTAAAAAAATAAAACAAGGACAAAGAAGAAAAAGCAAATAAATAAAAAATAAAACGTACCCCACAGCCAGTATCAACAGCGGTTCGAATCTGACCATCTTTAAGGTTAACAAGATTTCCAATATCATCAATATATTTATCAGCACCATTTGGAAACATAGTACCACCACCAGGAAAACGGAACTTATCACCGTCATAACGGATCCAATTCTGAACTGCTTTTTCTACCGTTAAATGACGGTAAGGTACATTAGCATACCAAGCCATATCTCTACTTGTTGGCCATGCAAATGGGTTCTTGTAACCGTGCGGTGCCGGAATACGGCATTTTAGAAGTTCACTTTTCTTAGGACAATGTCTTTCACGGTATATCATTTTAGCACGTGGGTATTTTAAGGATCTTGTGTGGTCTTCACAAGGGGTGTAGTCAGTAAATGAAGGGGTGCAAGGAGGAAAGTGAAGTTTTTTTGAGGTTTTTGATGTTGTGGTTGTTATGTCTGTTGCGTTGTGGTGGGAGAAGAAATCTAATGTTTTTGTGAAGGTTGAGGTTGTTGTTTTTCTTGTTGTTGTTGTTGGGTTTTGAGGGCATTGAGGTGTGGTGGATTTTGTGGTGGTGGTGGTGGTTGTTTTTGTGGTTGTGGTGCCATGTTGGTAGGCGCCGAAGAGGTAGGAAATGATGCAAAGGAAGGCGATGAGAGAGTAAAGGTTGGATTTTTTGCAGTTGAGGAAGGAGGTGGATTTGGAGAGTTTGTAGGGTTTAGGTGGAGTGGTGTCGCCGGCGCCGGGCATGGTGGTGGTGAGTGGTGTGTGTGTGTTTGAGTTAATGTGTGTGTATATATTGAGGGGAGTTAGTAGCTGGGTGGTAAGTGTTTGAGGAAATGCTTGTGTGAAATAAAGAGATTTGATGAGAGAGAGAGAGGGAGGGGATGGGACCGGGTTTCGAAGAATGGGAAGTGGGGTATTTGACCGTGAGTGATGAGCCAATGGGTTTGCTTCTTACTATGGTATTGGATTGGCTGTAATTAAGTTGGGAAGAGGTAAAAACAGTGGAGAAGCAGAAACTCCTGTTTTTTCTTTCTTAACGTACACGTCGCTTTGTCTTCCATACATTCTTCTTGTTTCCATGAGATTTAGCCTAGATTTTTTAAAGCAAGTTTGGTCTGTATTATTATTATAAATTTTTTGATACAAATGAAAATAAAACACCAGAAATTACGATTTAATTCGAACTACACCCAAAGCATCCGCTAAAAGAGTAGAAGAAATAGTTGCAGGACAATCAGTCCAAGTATGAACTCCAGCCTCCATATGAGAATTTTGTTTGGCCAGCCAATCAGCACATTTATTTCCTTCACGAAAGGAGTGAATAAACGAGACATGCCAATCCAAATCATTTAGCGAGCGAATATAGTCAACAATGGGTGCATGAGGGTGGGCGGGGGGACTCCCTCAGATATAAAAGATAGAGCAACCTTTGAATCTGACTCACAAATAATCCTATCGAACCCCTGCTGGCGAGCAATGTCAAGACCATGAGCAATGGCTTGCAACTCAACATTGATATTAGTAGTTACACCACAGCCACCGGAGAAACCGAAAAGCCATTGGCCAAGGTAATTTCTGAAGATACCTCCAAAACCAAATCTTCCCAGATTACCAATTGAGCTACCATCAACGTTCAGTTTGACGTAGGATTCTAGGGATATTATTATTATAAATAAATCAACTATTTATATTATTAAAAAAAATACTCCTCAAACAATGAATTAATTATTATAATTAATTATCTAATTTTATACAATAAATTAACAAAATTTACACATTAAAGTTTTTTAATATTTAATTAAAGAATATTTAATTTTGTTTTATTATCAACTAATGAATTAAATGAATGGTATATAAGGTGTTAGAATAGCAGTTAGTTATGTCAATTAGTATTTATTAATATCTATTAAAATATCAAATGTGTTTTTCTATACCATTTAGTATTGATTAGTATCAATTAGGTTTTATTACTATTAATTGTAATTGATTTTTTATTTGCATTATAAATAGATATGAGTGTGCTCTATTATAGACACACAGAGACAATTGCAAATTTAACCTAAAGAATAATAATGTTAAATATAACAAAACTAGTTAACTTTTGTTTATAAAATGGATTAACAATTAAATCATTTTTTTCTTATAATAGAGACTAGAGCGAGTACAAACAAAAATTGGTCTGAGCGGTAATTGAGTTCAGATTCCACCTTAATGTCGTGGTACAACTAGAAAAAATAGAGACTAGAGGGAGTAGTGTTTAGTTATGGCAGATAAATTTGTAGAAACAAATAGAAGTGTTTGAAAATCACTAATGTATAGTATTTTTCATTAATTTATGGCATTTTGTCAAGCACTATTTGAAATAACGTTTGGCCTTATAGTGTATATTATAGTGTATAGTGCATATTTTTTTCTTAATTTTATCCCAACTATTTAATTAAATTCCTTGTTATTTTGCATTAAATGAACAAACTCTCTCTCTCTCTTTTATTTTTTAAGCCTTTTTTTGGGTATGTTGTTTTTAAGCATATAAAAGTGTTCATTTATGTCATTTTAATTTATAAGTCAATTCAAATGCTAATCTTATCAACTAGTTTAAAATTACATTGCTGGCGTACTCGCTATCAATTATGAGTTATCTATTAGGACTGATCACCAATCAAGTTCAGTTAGATTTGGCCCCAAATGGGCAAATCCAAGCAAAACCGCATGCCCCAATATGTGGGTAAGTCTCGCTTGAAGTTGGACTCGGGTTTGGGCGTGTGCCGGTTGCGATGGGTTCAATGGTTTGGGGTGGGTTGCCTCGATCTTGGGCTTAATTGGCCTTTTTTTGCGGCCTTTTCGTTTTTTCTAAGATTATCTATATTCTTTTCATGCCAAAAACATATTAATCGTGGGCCAAAAAACTAGTCATTTGGGATCTATTTATGGGCTAAATATATGTGCCGAAAACACAACAAATTTAAAAGACCCATACTTCTTCGACTCCCCCTCCTTATTCACCACACACCCCCAAACCTAAAATATTCCAAAAATACCCCTCCGTAAAACTCCTTTCTCCCACCACTCTCCCTCCGTCTTCTTCACTTCACACCCCCCTCCCTCTTTCACCTTCCCACTCCCTCTCACCACCACCACCACTACCTTCTCCCTCACCACCACCACCGTCTCTTTCTCCCTCTCGCCGCCGCCACCACCACCACCACCTTTTACCTCTCACCACCACTACCACCTCCTTCTCTCTTTCACCACCATCACCACCACCGCAACCACATCCTTCTCCCCTCTTTTCTTTCTCTGCATTGTTGTATTTTTTCCGCATTTAGAGATAGTTCGTTTAAAAAAATTAGAAAAACACAGGTCTGACATTATAGTACCGAACTAGTACGTTTCTATAGTACCGAATTCTCTTTTTTTTTCAATTTTGTTTTAAAACATATTTAGTGAGTGTGACACTATGATACCATACGAGTTCAAAATCATAGTGTCGTACTTGTTAAAAATCCTGCAAGGGGGTGTTTGGCAAAAATTGTGCCACGACACTATGGTGTCGTACCTGATTTGGTATCATAACGCCGTTCCCGTTGAATCCCAGAAAAAAAGGGACGCGCTTGGAAGTTTTTAATTCATGAAGGATATTATGGTATTTTCATAGCGTAAGGGGGTTGTATAGTGAGTATGAGGGGGAGTGAAATAAGTATGAGCCATTTAAAATCACTCAAACATTTCAATTTAGTTACTACTAGTTATAAAAAACTGATAGCATTAGGTTATAGGTCAATAATATAAAGATTTCCATAGTATAAGACTGTTAGCATAAAAAATGAGGTCCACTATTTGGGAAGTCCTTGTTGTAGAAGATAAATGATCTCATTCGGAGTGCTTATTGTTTCAACATACAACTCCAAGATACTACGTCCCATTGGAACATTAGCATGAGCTTCCATCATTGCGCGAACGTCATCGTCGCCCCGAATCTCCATAGCTGAATAACGAACAGTCTTGTCATCTCCACAACTATAATTGCGGTAACGTAAACGACTTACGTCTTTAAGTCACTCTCCCTCTTGGCGAACCTTCCTCTCTCCCTTTTCCTCCAACTAAGTGAATGTTATATTCTTATTCAACCTACAGAAGATAGGATTGCAAACACCATCTTCCCTGTTGGTGGCAGTTCCATGGTGATGAAGGACGACTAGGAATTTGTCACTTGAGTACTGAGTTGGACACAATTGTCATTCCATTTCAGCGGGCGGGGGTATTTGTGAAGAAGCAGAGTAGGGTGTTGGTGTAGAAAGGGTGTTAGTGAAGAAGTAAAGTAGGGTGTTGGTGAAGTAGCAAAGAGGCGCTGAGTTCATTAATGGTATTTTGGTCATTTCGCATGGTTTAGGAGTGTGTGGCGAGTACAAGGGGGGTTGGGAAAAACATGCGCAAAAAACATATCCTTACTTACTCATTTCTCATGTAGTCTTTTTTTCTCTTTTATAAATCAACCATTTAAAAACCTTTATCAAACGAATCATTAGAAGAAAATATCCATTTTCATTGATTTAAGCTCAGATCTATACAAACGAATCAGATATGGGTTTGAGGTATTATTATCTAGGTTTGAGAAAAGAACCTTCAGATCTGGGTTTGGACTGGCGTGAGGTTGCATAAAGCTTAAAACTTTGAGATTTATTTAAGATGATATCGTAGACGATGCCGGAAACGACCATGAAGTAGGTGAGGCGAACGAGAGCGAAGACGACAGTTGAAGAAGGAAGTGAAAATGATGGAAGCTTTAGACAGAGCTTTGGTGGACATGTGCGGCGTTGGATTTTTTGATTTGGGTCGCATTTTTGCGGGTCGGGTTTTGTGTCGTTGATGCAGAAGAGAAGTGGTGAGTTTGTGGATGGTGGTGAAAAATCAATGGTGGTGGGTTCAATGAGTTTAGTTGAAGAATGAGGATTTGAGTAGAAGATGATGAGTTTGGTTGAAGAATCATTTCCTGCGTTTGCTTCCTTGTGTTTGTTGAAGAAGATGAATTTAGTTTTTTTAATTTTAGTTTTTTTTTTAATTTTTCTAGTTTTAATATTTTATTTACATTTTAATTTAATTCTCATATTTTAATTATTTCAATTTTAATTTTAATTCCAACAAGGCAACCAAGTCAGTATACAATTAACGCTGTTAACAAAATCTAACGGCAGGGATAACTAGAAACAACAGAGGTAACATAAATTTAAGCCAAAAATAAATAAAAAGTACCGATCTAGAGGACCTACAAAGGCATAATATCATAGCGTTGTCTTCTCTTCCTTGTCGTGGCTGTGAGGGTTTAAGAAGGAAGGACAGAAGCAGAGGTTTTGCTCAACCTATTTTGGACACAATGGCCGACGACGACAACTACAATGACTTTGATATGGGGTTCTCTCTCTCATTGCCACACACACCAAATTAGGGTTTTGCCCCAATTCAATTTGCATATTTACACACCTTATTAATAACCCTAATTAATCACCTTCAATTAATTTTACTGAATTGAAGCCACAAGTACTTTCTTAACCTGTCTTTCAGTTCACCAATTGTTTGTTAATTTAATAATTATATACTTTCATTTTTATGTTCTGTATGTGAAAATTAAGGAAAAATGAAACCTTTTTTCACACGTGTTTAACATATATTGAGGTTTATTTGGTCCTAGGTTGATCAATTTCGTGTAATTATATAATAACATCCATGATTCTGCAATTGCAATGGAAGCTTGTGAGTTGTTTGTGTTGCAGTTTTGATACTACTGAAACATTTCTCTCATAGAAAATTTGGATTTGGATGGTGTTATGGAATGGCTGTTTGCCATATACACTCCCCCTTTTTGGCATCTATTCACACCCCCTGTAGGTCCAATATCAAAAGGGCTCAATCCAAACATCAAGGGCTCAGATCAAACCACCAGATCGGACGGACCTGATTCATTGGAATCAACCCCACCCCACTCTATAAATACAACATTTATTGCCTCTTTAATGGTAAGCACTCTCATATTTATTACTCACTCAAAATCATTCCTCCGACTTTAGCATTGGAGTGACATTGCAGGTACAACACCAGCAGGATCGGATACGGTCATTGACTAAGGACATCAACCACTAACTACCTCGGACCACCCTTCAAGGTCGAAAGTACAGTGCAGAACATTGGCGACCACAGTGGGAGATCTTCAACTCAAGATCCTCTCCCCTCGACTTAGTAAATGACAACTCGAAATCTCCGTTCTAATGCTCGGCGACTCGGGGTCGGCATCCATCTCGAACCGACGCATGTCTAGAGGACGACTTTGGGAAGACTAGCCGAACCCCAATCAACCCCGGAAGGATTTGTGGAAGACCTTTCGAACTCTACACAAGCACAAATCCAAAACCCTCGTCCACCTCCACTTCCGACCACAGTCGATGCTGTTCAACAGCTCGTCCTACTGCTCAACCAACATGAGGCGGCCAACCAAGAAAGAAGCCACCGATTTACTAACCTCGAAGGATGGGTGGCGGAACTCGGGGCTCGGAATATCCGAGATCAGGAATCCCCCGATTCTATTTCCCCTGAAAGAAGAAATCATACCAGGAGACGCCACCGATCTCCGCCCAGAAGACACCACTACTATCGATCCCCTCCACGAAGACGCCAAGGGAATGAATCCCGCTCCCCCCGAGCCGATTCCTACGACGATGAAACAGAGGTCAACTCTTCCCTAGCATCTTCTTCTCCGAGACGACGTTCAAAAAACGGGGTACATTATCCCCAAAAACATCGCCACAGGGATCAAAGTGCCCGAGAAGGAGCGTCTTCTTATTCAAGGCGACGTTCGAAAAGCGGGGAGCATTCGCCCCAAAAAATCCGAATCAAAGGTACTCCGATCCCCATCATCAGAGTCGACCTTCACGAAAAGCCCAACCAGGAGAAACCAAAGGACCTTTCACCAAGAGGATCGACCAATACCCGGTACCCAGGTATCTAGAAAAACCACCGGAAGGCTTAAAAACTTATGACGGGACAGGCGATCCAGACAGGCACCTGAGTTATTTTGACACGATAATGAGATATCGGAATGTCCCAATGGAAATGAAGTGTCGTATTTTCCCCCTAACATTGGAGAAAATCGCCTCGGAATGGTTCGAAGTCCTTAAAACAAACACAATCTCCTCTTGGGACCACTTGGTCGAATTATTCTCGGCCAATTTCTCCCATTCCAAAAGCAAACCAAAAAACAAGAATGTCTTAGCATCCATCACCCAAGGGAGCTCCGAGTCTTTAAGAGAATACATAGAAAGATTTAATAGAGAAGCAGTTCAAGTTCGGAACCTCGACGATTCTTTGAGTTTACTTTATGGGGATGGGCTTACGCCCTGGGAGCCCATTCAAGAAACACATAAATACTTGGGAACCAGAAAACCTCCAAGATTTCCTTCAACTATCCCAGTGTTTCATCAATGAAGAAGAAAGTACCATGACGGGAAAAGAACAGCACCTACAACCCCTAATTGAACGATCCGATAATCGAAATGAAAAGAATCAAAGGGGCAGCGGCCGAGGTAACGGGGATCCCCGACCTCGAAACCGTCATCAATTCTATACCGAACTCAACGTCGATCAGTCCCAAATACTAGGCGAGTGCTGGAACACAGAGTTTAGAGACGAAAAATTCCCAAAACCACTCACCCAGAGACCTGGTCAACGATCCAATAAATACTGTCGATATCACCGGAGCAACGGACATGACACCAACCACTGCAACACCTTGAAAGATGACATCGAGGATATGATCAAAAGGGGAAAATTAGCCAGCTATGTAAGCAGACCTAGACATCAACCAGCTGAGATTAAAGAAAATCAAGAACAAGAGCCCAAAATGAGGAGTAAAGTCAAAACCGAATCCGAAGATGACGAACTCGATCCAAGAAAATCAAAAGGACGATCAGTAATGATAATGATCGCAGGAGGCTTCTCCTACGAAGAATCCGGGAAAACAATGAAACGAAAGTGGAAAGAGCTACTAGATACAGCCTCGACATCGGCCGCACCTACTCCTTCAAACCGACCTCCGTTATCTTTCGGAAATGAAGACCTTCTTGACGGGAAACCCAACAAACACATACCACTCCTGATCACGGCCATAATTGCTAACAAAGAAATTAGAAGAATTTTGGTAGACCAAGGAAGCTCTTCCGACATCATTTTTCTCGACCTCATAGAAAGAATGGGAATCGACAAAGAAGACATCGCTCCTTACCGAGGATCTGCACTATCCGGATTCAACGGATCTCGGACTAAACCCCTTGGACACCTGGAACTGATGGTTTCGTACGGTCAAGAACCCTTGGTAAGAATTATCAAAACTAAATTCCTTATCTTACCATGTGAATCAATCTACAACTGTATAATCGGGAGACCAACGTTGGGAAGACTCGGAGCGGTAACCTCCACCACTCATTTGAAAATCAAATTCCACTCCATCTGCAACAAAGTTATTACCCTAAACTCAGACCTTGAATCAGCCTCAAGATGTTTCTTCTTATGGACAAAAGCAGAAAAGAAGGCTCAAGCAAGTGAAGAAGTTTCCCCAGTCATGACTAAAAAAGGAAAAATCTGAAAAGGATCCACCGAGGTCAATTTAACGGACTTGGATGCAAGATACGATCCAGATAGCTCGGAAGAAGACGGTGATGACGACTTAACCAAAGAGCTCAAGAAGAAAATGAGGAGACCTGAACCAGACGGGGAATCTACCGAAGTACAGCTCGGAGACGATCCCACTAAAACAGTGAAAATAGGAGCAGACCTCTCCGAAGAAGTGAAAGTCAACCTCACTCAGTGTTTAAAAGATCATGCCGATCTTTTTGCATGGTCAGCAGAAGACATGCCCGGAATCCCTCCTGAAATCGCATGTCACCAACTCACTGTTGACCCAAAAGCCAAATGGGTTGCTCAAAGGAGACGAGTACAAAATGGAGAAAAGGCAAAGGGCACCGCAAAAGCTGTTGAAGATTTGATCAAAGCGAACTTCATATCAGAGGTCAAGTACACGACTTGGTTATCAAACCCAGTACTAGTAAAAAAAAGCAATGGTAAATGGCGCATGTGCATCGATTACACCGACTTAAACAGATCATGCCCAAAGGACGCATTTTCGGTCCCGAGCATCGACCGCCTCGTCGATAATGCTTCGGGTTTCGGGCTTCTATCTTTTATGGACGCCTATCCCGGCTACAACCAGATTGCGATGTTCCCTCCCGACCAAGAAAAAACGACTTTTATGACGGACCAAGGTAACTTCGCATATCGAGTTATGCCCTTCGGCTTGAAAAACGCCGGTGCCACTTACCAAAGAATGATGAACAAAGTATTCCAAAAGCAAATAGGCAAGACCGTTGAAGTCTACCTTGATGACATGATAGCCAAAAGTGAACAAGAGAACACCCACGTGGCAGACCTTCGAGAAATATTCACAGAAATCAGGCGAAACGGCATGAGGCTAAACCCAGAAAAATGCACTTTTGGAGTACGAGCTGGAAAGTTTCTCGGCTTCTATCTAACAGAAAGGGGAATTGAGGCAAACCCAGATAAGTGCCGATCCGTAGCCGAAATGCGAACACCGACTTCAAAGAAAGAGGTTTAGAAACTCAACGGCATGATCGTCGCCTTATCCCGTTTCCTATCAAATGCGGCATTTAAATCTCTACCATTGTTCAAACTTTTAAAGAAAAGTAAAGGAGAAGAAGAAGAAGAAGAAGAAGAAGAAGAAGAAGAAGAAGAAGAAGAAGAAGAAGAAGAAGAAGAAGAAGAAGAAGAAGAAGAAGAAGAATTCAACTGGACGCAGGAACAAGACGAAGCTTTAAGACAGCTCAAAAAAGCACTTTCAGAGCCTCCAATCCTGACTCGCCCAAACGAAGGAGAAACTTTATACCTATATCTTTCAATCTTAGAAGAAGCTTTGGGCGCCGTCCTTATCCGAGAAACACAGGCCGACCAAAAACCGATTTACTTTATAAGCAAAGCTCTCCAAGGACCTGAATGCAGATATCAAAGAGTAGAAAAGATTGCCCTGGCTTTAGTCATCGCAGCTCGGCGTCTCCGGCCCTATTTCGTGGCTCACCAGATAGTCGTACGAACCAACTATCCTATAAGACAGATCTTACATCGGCCCGACCTTGCCGGCAGAATGATTAAATGGGCAGTCGAACTATCCGAATTCGGGATCAAGTATGAGTCTCGTACCACAATGAAGGCCCAAGTGTTAGCAGACTTCGTGGCAGAAATGATTCCCGCCGATCCTATTGATAAAACCTGGACTATACACGTTGATGGATCCTCTAACCCTAAAGGAAGCGGGGCAGGATTAATGTTAGAAAGCCCGGATAACGTTATTATTGAAGTCTCTCTCACCTTCACTTTCCAAACGACCAATAATCAGGCAGAATACGAGGCTTGCATTGCAGGTTTAAGGTTGGCAATTGACCTCCGAGTCACTCAGGTCAAACTACTCACCGACTCACTCTTAGTCGTTTCACAGATCAACAATCAATTTGAAACCAAAGATCCGATACTGCAGAAATACCAACTTCGAATACGAGAACTGCTAAGACAATTCAAAACGGCCGAGGTAGAGCACGTCCCCAGGACGGAGAATCAAAGGGCGGATATCTTATCAAAACTCGCAAGCACCAAAATCCCAGGCAATCACCGGACGGTCATCCAAGAATTACTACGAAAACCCAGCATCTCCTTCAATCCTATTTACAGTTCTACGATATGCGTTGTTGAGGAAAGCCAAAATTGGACTACCCCAATTTTGAAATACATAAAGGAAGGAACCGAACCTCAAAACTCAGCCGAAGCAAAAATCATCAGAAAAAGAGCCTCGGCCTTCTCAATCATAGACGGAACATTATACAGAAGAGGCCTCTCCTCACCATTGTTAAAATGCATCGAAGGAGAAGAGGCGGACTACGTCTTAACCGAAATTCATGAAGGAATATGTGGACAACATCTCGGCGCCCGTTCCCTGGCTCGAAAAGCCCTACGCGCAGGATACTTCTGGCCTACCATGGAAATCGATGCTAAGAAGTTCGTAAAAAAGTGCAAAAAATGCCAAATCCACGCTAACATTCACATCGCTCCACCGACCGAACTCCGTAATCTATCCTCGACCTGACCCTTCGCACAATGGGGAATAGATCTGTTAGGACCATTCCCAACCGCACCGAGCCAAAACAAGTTCCTCATAGTAGCAATTGATTATTTTACCAAATGGGTTGAGGTAGAACCGTTAGCCACCATCACTGCAAGAAACTCCATAAAGTTTTTCAAAAAGAACATCATGAGTAGATTCGGGATCCCAGAAAGAATTATCACCGACAATGGAACACAATTCACCGACAAAGGTTTCAGGAAGGTGATGTCCGATTTTAAAATTAAGCACCATTTTACATCGGTTGAACATCCACAAACCAACGGTCAAGTAGAAGCTGCCAACAAGGTACTCCTTAATGGTTTAAAAAAAAAATTGGACGACGCTAAAGGAAACTGGGTCGAAGAACTCCCATATGTACTTTGGGCCTACAGAACGACCTCGCAGAGCTCCACGGGAGAAACTCCATTCCGACTTTCTTATGGCAGCGAGGCGGTCATTCCAGTAGAAGTTGGCGAGTTAACTTGGAGAACGACTAATCCAAAAACTCCAACCGAAAACAACCAAGCTCTAAAAGAAGAGCTCGACCTCATCGACAAAGTTAAGGGACGAGCCACTCTCCGAGAATCCATTATCAAGCAAGGTATCGCATCCCGGTATAACGCTAAGGTCATACCCAGAGATTTTGACACGGGCGACTTGGTACTTCGAAGAGCCGATGTGGGCCTAAAAAATGCATCCCAGGGTAAGTTAGCACCCAATGGGAAGGACCTTACCGTATCAAAGCCAAGACCGGCACAGGTGCTTTCAAATTGGAGACTTTGGACAAAAAGGAAATCCTCCGAACCTGGAATGCCGCGAAACTAAAAAGCTATTACGTTTAAGACCACTGTTTGAAAATCTATGTAATACATACGCTTATCTTTTTCGATCTATGTAATGCATGCACTTATCTTTTTCGATCCCATCAAAAATATGAGTGTTACCTTTTTGATCCCAGCACAATTATAAGCAAAATGTGACCAACTAAAATTCTCCCTCTTCAGAAGAAACTTCTTGGGATCGATCTTTCGTGATCTCCCAACACGGCCAAAGTAGTCACAAACCTCAAGAGTAAGGATCAACGTGATCACCCACGCTCCACACTTATGATTTTTGATTCAATCAAAATTATAACCGGATCAGCATGATTACCTACGTTCCAGGCTTATGATCTTTGATTCAATCAAAATTGTAACCGGATCCGCGTAACTACCTACGTTCCAGGCTTATGATTTTTGATCCAATCAAAATTATAACCGAATCCGCGTAATTACCTACGTTCCACACTTATGATTTTTGTTCCAATCAAAATTATAACCGGATCAGCGTAATTACCTACGTTCCAGGCTTATGATTTTTGATTCCATCAAAATTATGATCTGAACGGCGTAACTACCTACGTTCCAGGCTTATGATTTTTTATCCAATCAAAATTATAACCGGATCAGCGTAATTACCTACATTCCACACTTGCAAGAGATAAACAAAGAGATTCCGGGATTCAAACTTCCACAGATCTTAAGAAATAAATTCATTACAAAATCTCGGGCACAACCGAGCCCTCAAAGTTTACAAAAAGGAAATCTAAGGTAAGATCAGGCGGGCTTAGGAAAAACAACGGTCTTCACATTAGCGCCGACGTCAACCTTTATGATCCGATCTCCCTCAATCTCATGATCCACATTCAGGACGGCCTTGTCAAGATTAAGAGAAGGGTAGACGAGAGCAATCTGACCAAGTGCAAGATCAAACCCATCCCCCGCCATTTCCAGAGCAAGATCGGTGGCAGTGCGCGCATCCTTCTTAGATTTTTCCAGCTCCACACGAGTTTTGGCGAGTTCTTTCTCCAGCACGGCACATCAATCTTCAGGAGAAGAACTGGTCTCGGCCTTGTTCTCTTCAAATTTTTTCAACTTAGCCATCAGCTCTTGAATTTGACCCTCCAACCTTCTAATTGTCTCTTCAACACTCTTCCTTTCTTCTTCAAGGGCCGTGATCCGATCGTTCAGCTGACCGATGCGGGCAGTGCTATCCTCAACTTGCGACTTAGCAGAATTAGGGGACTTTTCAAGATCGTCCACATAAGTCTTCAAAGTGTTCAAGTCACTCAAAGTGTTACCCAAGACTTTATTCTTTTCGGCCAGTTCTTTCAGAGCATTGAATAACTTGGCCCTCTCAGTGGTCACCAACTCTGAAAAACAAATAAAGTCAATAAGGTAGGTAAAAAGAACAACAAAATGAACTCCAGAAAGAATACCTCGCCTTCATGACGACGTTCCATCTCCTCCCTCTGAAATTTGGCAACATTGGCCAAGTAAACAAACAGCTTTGCGGCCGCACTGACAGGATCGGTGAGATATTCCTCCATATTCTTTTCCATAAAACTCGCATCCACAGGAACAAAACTCGCCTTCTTAGAAGATTGCGCCCCTTAGAAGACTTGGGATCTATTGGAATCACCACCTTCTTCTTCTCCTCAGTCCTCCGGCCACCTTCACTTGCTTTGTAGAGGCTCCCTCATTCGCTGATTTCCTCTTCCGATGTTGAAGATCGTCCACAGGATTCTCCAGCTGTTCCTCGTGAACGGTCCTGATTGGGGAAACATGGACAGCAGCACTAAGATCGAGAGCATTCCCTGCAAACTCACCTTCCTCGACCCCCAGGTTCTGCAACGCCATCCTCTTTAATTGAGCAATCCTACTCCCTGCCATCGTATCTGAAAACAAAGAAAAAACAGGACAAGTTAACCAAAATGATAAATTAACAATTCCCGGTCAATAGATAAATTGACAAACCAATAAAACGACCCTACCTAGAACCCCCATAACCTTTCTTCGGGTAGCACACTTAACCAATCGATCAACAGGAATACCTCGGTATTTATGCTTGGTGTAAGGTATTTGAGATGAAATAAACAACAAGATATCTCTGGTCAGGATATCGGCACGGCAAAGATGAGATTCACCAACATGATAGGATCTTGGAGATCGGTTATAGTGACCAAGACCCCATCCTATGGGAAACTTAGTGGACACCAAATTTCGCCCGTCCGAATCAAATCTCCCCACATAGTCAATCGCCTCACTATTCACCAGCTCCACGAAATAGAAAAGCTCCTTCCACCTCCCCTTCAGTGAATCTGAATAAGCCCGGAAAATCTTGGCACCTTTTAGAGATCGAAGACTCACATGCTCACAAGCATTTCCTTCCTCACCTTTTTCACTATTCCTATTAACCTCAAACAAATGAAAGAACAGATAGGCGGACGCTGGACGTTTAAGTTCGAGACATATCAATTCAAAGGCTCGAAGAAACGCCCAACCATTGGAGTGAAGTTGCGAAGGTGCCAATTCCAATCTCGCCAAAACAATCTGTTGAAGATTAGTAAAAGGGGGACGGATATGCCTATCCGATACCAATACATCATACATGACAAATTTCAAGGCTCCTGGTCAGGTCGCTGCATGCTCGTCGGATCTCATACCCTCGACATTCCAAAGTCGGCCCCGAATCGATAACATATCTACAATGACGCTCATATCCTCCCTTGCTTCATACAAAGACCTTGTTTCGGTAACAGAAGAAGCGACCCAATTAAGAATGCGAGGGACATTCACGTCATAAGGCATTGGCAGGTCGATTCGCCCCGGACCAGTGCTAGAATAACCATTAGTTAAAGCTGAAGTACGATCATCAGCCTCGGAAGCTTCAACATCAGCAACCTCATCATCTCTTCGCTGCGAATAATCCTGCCTATCCTCGACTTCTTCAGCAGGTCCTTTACCCTTATCAACCTCGGATCCCGTATGACTTCTTTCTCCTGTTTCGGTACTAAACTCCGACTTCGACTCAGAGCCCCCCTCTTCCTGGGTATGTGAAGACCCCTGCTCATCATCGGAGTGCGCCTGTTCAGAAGATACCGTCTCCACAACGACAACGTCGATCTCGGCGTCCTTTACGCCAACAACAACCACATCCTCGGAAAGCTGCTCCCCAACTTCAGGCTCGTTGGAAGGATCTTTAGGAGCATGGCGATTGACTTCAGCATCGTCCTCCACTTGTTCGCTGGTCGGGGCTGAATCGGGATGATCTTGAACCTCGGGAATAACAGGGGCAATTTCAAAACGACGACCCTCGGCATTCTCTCCTCCAGAAGCCATCACTTTCGCAAGTTGGGGGGTTGCTGGGAAATTTGCCTACGAGTTTGTTTAGTAACCGCCAGTTTTAAAAACCTGCAGGAATGGGGGCATAGGGAAGTCAGGAATAACGACCTAACGGGTCCTTACCAATTTTGAGACCCGACCTGACGACCCCCACCTTGTGACAACTAAAGAAATGGGGGCAAAACTGATTATTTAAGGAAAAGGAAACAATAGAGAAATTGAAAACAGAACTAACCTCGCTCAAACGACGCTCCCGCTGATATGCTTTTGCGGAAGTCAAGCACTTGGACCCACTGGAATGGCGAAACCCTAGCCACTATCCTACTGATCGACGAACTTAGACTCGGATATGACGAACTTATACTCGAATATAAAGATCGGTATGCAGAGCAAATTGAAAATCAGGAATAA
This sequence comes from Astragalus glycyphyllos, assembly GCA_963573325.1. NCBI lineage: Eukaryota > Viridiplantae > Streptophyta > Magnoliopsida > Fabales > Fabaceae > Astragalus > Astragalus glycyphyllos. The sequence goes on along the minus strand of OY754313.1, from coordinate 12,847,744 downwards.
ATGAGGGAAACTAACCCCTATTTATAGTGGGCCTCGCAGATCTGGATTGGGCCTAAATCCAATCGACGCATCCCATCAATAGCTTCCAACACACGCTCACGCCTACCAAAGCGTCACCATCATTAGCCGCCATTGGGAAACGCGCTCTAACAGACGCAATAAATGTAAAGACACCAATTCGAATTTCAAAAGAAACCAAGCTTAACGTCGGTAAAAACTTCATCACCATCAGAACCCAAGCTTAACGTCGGCAAAAACTTCATCACCATCAAAAACCAAGTTTAACGTCGGCAAAAACTTAGTCACTATCAGAAACCAAGCTTAACGTCGGTAAAAACTTCATATCTGGACAAGTCAAGATCGCTTCTAAAGACGACCAGACTTGGGAGGCAACTGTTATGGAATGGCTGTTTGCCATATACACCCCCCTTTTTGGCATCTATTCACACCCCCTGTAGGCCCAATATCAAAAGGGCCCAATCCAAACATCAATGGCTCAGATCAAATCACCAGATCGGACGGACCTGATTCATTGGAATCAACCCCACCCCACTCTATAAATACAACATTCATTGCCTCTTTAATGGTAAGCACTCTCATATTTATTACTCACTCAAAATCATTCATGTGACTTTAGCATCAGAGTGACATTGCAGGTACAACACCAGCATCATCGACTAAGAACATCGACCACTAACTACCTCAGACCACCCTTCAAGGTCGGAAGTACAGTGCAGAACAGATGGTGATGCAGATATGAAGATGAGCCAGTAGATCCTGAAATTGAAGTAATGATTTCTATACATTCACACATACATGTACATGGACATTAAGGAATTTACTATTGAATGGATTAATTGAATTATTGATTGGAATTTGGATAGGAAGGTGCAGAGGAGGATTTGGAAAACAATGACAATAATGATGAGGTGACTGGAGATCCTATTGAAATTGAGGAAAAGGAAGAGCAAGAGCCAATGGAAAAGCCTCGAAAGACATCGAAATTTATGACCAAGTATGAGCGTGCTAGGATTTTGGGTACCCGAGCTCTTCAAATCAGGTTTTCTTCTGATATACTTGTAAAGCTAAGATCTTGTTTTTCTGAATGATTATTTGTGAATTGTTCTTAACATGTTTTCTTGTCTTTTGGATGAGCAAGTATGAATGCACCTGTCATGGTTGAGTTGGAAGGGGAGACCGACCCTCTTGAGGTATGGGAATCTTTTCTTCTGTTTACTCATTTCATATTTTTCCTTGTAACATTACTACATTTGAGTATCTCTTAACGGTCATTGAAAAATATGCTTGCCTAATTTGTCATGCCGTATCGAATTTTCAAACACATGTTGGTATAGTCAGGTTCCCTCTATGTAGTCAATAATAGATAGCGTAGTGTAGTCGCGAGCCCCTAAAATGCTATAGCGGGTAGCGGTATGGCCGCTACGTCGAAGTCTATGCAATTAACACTACAACAGATATTGAAAAAAAAGGCGCTAAAATAGGCAGCGTTTATGCTAGAAGCGCTGCTTTTGGCTAAAACATGGAGCAATGGGCAGCGCGTATGAAGCAAGCGCTGCTTTTGGGAAGGACACGCTGCGCAATAGGCAGCGCCTATGCAGCAAGCGCTGCCTTTTGGGTTAGACGCGCTGCGCAATAGGCAGCGCCTATGCAGCAAGCGCTGCCTTTTGGGTTAGATGCGCTGCGCAATAGGCAGCGCCTATGCAGCAAGCGCTGCTTTTTGTGTTTGATGCGCTGCGCAATAGGCAGCGCCTATGCTGCAAGCGCTACCTTTTGGGTAGATGCGTTCTCAATGGGCAGCGCTTATTAGTGAAGCGCTGCCTATTGGTATGTTTTTTTTTTTTTTCATTTTTTCCCTCTCAACACATACATTTTTTCCCTCTCAACACATACATTTTCCCTCTCCTCAACACACTAACACTCTCTCAAGCTCTCTTCGTCCTCCTCCTCCTCCTCCTTCTCCTCCATTGGCCTCAAACGGACACACACTCCTCTCAAGCTTTCATCTTTGTCCTCTCAAGCTCTCATTTTCGTTCTCTCAAGCTCTCATTTTCGTGGCTCTCTCCCATTTTCGTTTTCCCAAAGGACATCTCTTCCACACTTCTCCATTTCTTCTCCATTTTCGTGTAAGGTGATTTCTTCCCCATTTTCGTTTCTCTTTCACAAAGTTTAGTATTACTACATGTTGCTCTAGTTATTTTAATGGCATTGGAACATTAGGTTAGATGATTTAAAGGTTATGGTTGATGATTGGTTCTTTAAAATGGTGTTTCTAAACTTTGGGGGAAATGTAGTCTTAGTGTTTGTAGAAATGCCCAAATGAAATGCTTGTTAATTTAATTTGATGTAGGCTTAGTGTTTGTTGAAATGCCCAAATGAAATGGTTGTAAATTTAATTTGATGTAGGCTTAGTGTTTGTTGAGATGTCCAATGCTTGTTAATTTAATGTTGCTTTCGGTTAAGGGAATTTATAAACTTGAATATTTAGGATTGCATGTTGTTTTATTAATTTTAATGGCATTGGAACTTTATGTTAGATGATCAAAGTTGATGCTTATTGATTGGTTTATTGAAAGGGCGAAGTGTTTGTCTTATTTTGTTAATGTCACAAAAATTGATTGTATTTTTGTCTTCCATATTTGTATGATGGTTCTTTAATTAGTAATTTAATTAATGAATTGTTTATAGGAATTGAAAATACTTCCTTCGAGTTCGTGTTGGTTCGTGAGTTCGTGTTTGTTCGCTTCATTTGCTAGTGTGTGGTTCGCATACGTTGAAGTTCATCGTTGCTTCCACTTGTTCAGGTACTTTTGTTGTTTTCTTGTATTTATTATATGAAGAATGACAATATGGAAGACATCAAAGTCTTTGATTTCTTTAGTTAAAAATAGTTGAATGTATTAGCTTCAAAAAAATTGTTCGTTTTGTGTGTTTGTCACCTATAATAGGTTTTTAAGTTATCTTATCAGGAATTTATTATAAATAAATACTGAGAAATTATGGATAGAGAGTGGATGTCTGCCAATCGTCTGTCCAAGGAATATGTTGCTGGAGTGGATTATTTTGTGAAGTGTGCTGTTGAACGTTTAGGGACTTCTAGTAACATGAAGTGTCCTTGTTTGAGTTGTTGTTATGTAAAATCAGTTAATGCAGAGGAGTTGGCAGGACATTTAAAGGGTTACGGAATAGATCAAAGTTACACTTGTTGGACAATGCATGGTGAGGAAAGAGGTGAATCTTCAAATATGGATAATAGTACTGAGAGATGTGCACCGGTTGACACCGAAAGACCTACATTTGAAGGGGGCGAATTTGAAAAGATGGCAAAGGCTGTTGAAGACGATCTTAATGATTGTCCTCAAATGTTTGAGAAATTGATAACGTATGCGGAGACACCGTTGTATTCAGGTTGTACTGAATTCACAAAACTATTGGCTGTGATAAAGTTGTATAACTTGAAAACTTGCCACGGATGGACGGATAAGAGCTTTACGGAATTACTCGCACTGTTGAAAGAAATGTTGCCGAAGGATAATGTGCTCCCTTCTCGGACCTATGATGCAAAACGAATGTTAGGGTCCATTGGGTTGAACTATGAGAAGATACATGCTTGTCCCAATGATTGCATTTTATTTCGGAATGAACATGCCTCGTTAAAGTCGTGTCCTAAATGTAATGCATCGCGATATAAAAAGAAAGAATCTGCTCCAGAAAAGGTGTTGTGGTATTTTCCCATAATTCCTCGATTTAGGCGCATGTACCATAGTTCAGAAGATGCAAAACACTTGACATGGCATGATGATGAAAGGATTAAAGATGGCATGCTACGACACCCGGCAGATTCTCCGCAATGGAAGAAAATTGATATTGATTATCCTGATTTCGGGTTGGATCCAAGAAACCTACGACTTGCATTGTCTGCTGATGGATTTAATCCGCACGACATTCAGAGTAGCTCCCACAGTACATGGCCCGTGATTTTGGCGATCTATAACTTACCTCCATGGCTTTGCATGAAACGCAAATATATGATGTTGTCTTTGTTAATTTCTGGGCCCAAGCAACCGGGAAATGATATTGATGTATACTTGGCTCCGTTAATTGAAGACTTGAAGCTAATGTGGGAGACTGGAGTAGAGGTGTATGATGGGTTCAGAGAAGAAACTTTCACCCTGAGGGCTATGATTTTTGGCACAATTAATGACTTTCCAGCATACGGCAATCTATCTGGGTACAGTAACAAAGGTCAGTGTGCGTGCCCTATATGTGAAGATAACACTGATTGGATGTGGTTGGAACATGGTAGGAAGAATATCTACTGTGGTCATCGTAGGTTTTTGCCATCTACTCATTCGTATCGACTGTTGAAAAAGGCATTCAATGGGAATGTTGAAACCCGTAAAGCTCCCATGGCTTTGACGGGTGAACAACTATTTGAAAAGGTGAGAGGTTTGAACATTAAATTTGGGAAGCCTTTTGCAGGAGAGATTGCCAAACGGGGGTGGAAGAAAAAGTCAATTTTCTTTGAGTTGCCATACTGGAAGTCATTATATGTAAGGCACTTCATTGATGTGATGCATGTTGAAAAAAATGTCTTTGAAAGTGTCATCGGTACCTTGCTCAATATGCCAGGAAAGACTAAAGATACCATCAACTCGAGGTTGGACTTGCTTAGTATGGGGTTGAGACCAGAATTGGGTCCGTTAAAGAAGGGTACACGTACATATCTACCTCCGGCAGCTCATACTTTATCTAAAAAGGAGAAGACCGTGTTTTGTAAGTTTCTTCATGGAGTTAAAGTTCCAGAGGGTTACTCTTCAAATGTTATGAACCTTGTATCGATGAAAGACCTCAAGTTAAAGTCTTTAAAGTCTCATGATTGCCATGTACTAATGGAAAATTTGCTACCCATTGGTATACGTTCCATTTTGCCTAAGAAAGTACGCAAGACCCTAACCAAACTTAGTTTCTTCTTTAAGGCGATTTGTAGTAGAGTGATTGACCCTGGAAAGTTGCCATCATTGCAAAGAGAAATTACTGTCACTTTGTGTGAGCTTGAGATGTATTTCCCACCTTCGTTTTTTGACATAATGATTCATCTAATAGTTCATCTGATTAGGGAGACACAATTGTGTGGCCCATGTTACATGAGATGGATGTATCCGTTTGAGCGTTACATGAAGATATTAAAAGGTTATGTGAAAAACCGATCACGACCCGAGGGTTGTATTGTTGAGCGCTACATAGTTGAAGAAGCTATTGAGTTCTGTACCGGCTATCTATCTAGTCTTGAATATTCTGTGGGACTGCCAAGGTCTCGTCACTTAGGAAGCATTAGTAAAGGGATGTCAGGAACAAAAATAGTGATGGTATCAAGGAAAGAACTAGATGAAGCACACTTATATGTTTTGCACAATGATACTGAGGTTGATTCATATGTTTCCAAGCACATGGACATACTTAAGAGTGATCACCCATATAAGACTCAAGTTTGGTTAACAAAAGAACATAATCGGAGTTTCATAGTGTGGCTAAAAGCGCACATTGATTTCGAATTTGCTATGAATCCTTCCTCGATTTCAGAAAGATTGAGATGGTTAGCAAAAGGCCCAAATATGCAAATTTTCTCTTACACCAGCTATCTAATGAACGGGTACACGTTCTATACAAAAAACCATGATGATCAAAGTAAAATGCAAAATAGTGGGGTGACTCTTGTAGCTCAAGCTTTGCATACATCAAGTGCCAAAGACAGAAATCCCATATATGCGAATATGTCATACTTCGGGGTCATTGAACACATATGGGAATTGGATTACAACATGTTTCGGGAGCCTGTGTTCCAATGTAAGTGGGTTGACAATAATAGTGGTTTACAGATTGATGAGTCGGGGTTCATGCGGGTGAATTTCAATAAGTTAGGATATAAAGATGAGCCTTTTATTTTGGCATCCCAAGCTCAACAATTGTTTTATGTCACTGATCCAGTTGATACAAATTGGTCCATTGTTTTATTGACAAATAAAAAATTGGTGAATGACATTGAGGATCAAGCAACCGATGATGATGGTATTGAGGACGACCCTTTCTTTGGGACATCACTACCAATTGTAGGGGAAAGTACTCCTATAGAGGATTTTGTGTATGTTAGAAACGATCATAGTGATGGGATTACGATTCGTCAAAAAAAAAATACTAAGTCGCGAATTGCAAATACAATTATATCCAAGAAAAGGAAAAGGTAATTTAGACTTACATCATATGCTTTTTATCTATTTCCAAGTAGTTATTTTACATAGTTTTCATCTTCTTGTCTATTTATTTATTTTGGATAGATAAATATAACAATAACAATGATTATGTTTTATTGCAGGTTAGATGGCGGATCATAGTGATCATCACAGTGATCATGACAGCGATCATCAGTGTGAGGTTGAAAAGTATATCAAAAGGCAGGCTCCTCGTGGAATGACGGTCAAAAAAGATATCATCAATCGAGTAAATAAAGGAAAAGGAAAAGTACCAGTAAGTTACTAATTACTAATTACTAATTAATTTATTAATTCAACACTTAGTTTTAATTGTTTGTTAACTAATTTACTAATGACATAATGTAGGTGTTGTGGAATATTAAGGGCCAGCCAATTGGGGATAATCGCGCAGATTTGGTTACCTTCCTCGGTAGTAAGGTAAAACAAATGATACCAATTACAATCAGTACTTGGAGTGAGAAAAGTGCTGTTTTGGGGAAACACAAAGAGGAGTTTTGGTTAACAATACAGGTATATAATTTTACATCTCTTTAGTAATCTTATTTAATAAATTTGTAACCATATATATTTATATCATTTTTATTGAATATGTGTATGCAGAAATATTTTGATGTGGATGAGTCCCGAAAAGACTGGTGTATGAAGGAAGCTGGAAAGCTACATCGGAATTTCAGGGGTAGTTTAAAAAAAATGGTTGTTTGATAATAGTGGAAACCTCAGATGGAAGCCTCCAGCGCCATATAGTGGATTTATTACGGAGGAGGATTGAGTTACATTTGTTAGGAGACGCACCGAAGATAAAGATTTCATGGTTAGTACTATAATCTATTAAGTTATAACTTAAAATATAGTTGACAATTATATATTATACATTAATGTATACTTATGTCTCTAAATAGGAACTATGCCAAGCGAATCGAGAGAGAGCTTCTGGTTGTGAGTACCCTTATAGAGGCGGTGCTAGTGGATATCAAGTTTTTGAAGAGAGATTGGTAAGACACAATAAGCTTGATTTCTCTTTGTTTAATAAATCTTTTGATTTATAATTTCTTAACATTTGGTAAATTTAAATATAGTTGGAGGAGAGTGGGAAAGATCCTACTAAAGAAAGCATTGAGCGACATTTTTTGTGGGTAGCAGCCAGACAAAAGGATGGAGAGGTTGTGGATCCCAAAACTAAGGAGGTGACCGACAGAATTGTAAGTATTTCCAAAATTCGAATATTGTTTTGAAACTTTTATGATATTTAAAATGTATAATAATTTTATTTATTATACTTTTGTTTGTGAATCAGGAAACCATATCAGAGTCTGTGTCACAGGGAGAGATCACTGATTGCTCTGAAAAGGAAATCCTTACTCGTGCCTTGGAAAAGGAAGAATACCCAGGTCGTACAAGGGGTTGTGGATTTGGCGTTAATCCATCCAACTACCTTGGGTCAAAGAAGAGAACTTATGAGGAGCATCATGATTGTAAACAAAGTAGAGAGTTGCGGGTATTGTATGAAGGTCTAAGGTCTGAACTTAGTCAAATCAAATTGCACTATGGGTTGGTTTCGCCTGCAGTACCATCCCCTGCCACAGATAGCGCATGAGATAGCTGCACCATTCCGTCAACTAAGGTATTAATTTTTTTTTTGAGGATAAATAAGAAATTAATTATTAAACTCTCTTTCTTCTACGCAATGTATTTATTAATTTTTGTTTATAATTGATTTAGGACAACAATGAGTGTGAGTGTGAATTGTATATCTCAAACTCACACCAAATGGTTGCAATAGGCTTCACATGTGACCAATTGGGAACTTTGATGCACAATTTACCCATACCTCCAAATCATGTTAGAGTCAGAGTTGATTGTGCAATTGTGGGGGACTGCATTTTGCCTGCTCCAATACCCAGTATAGATTTACTAACTGTGCAAGATGCAGTTGGTACATTTGTGGCATGGCCAGCACACCTTATTGTTGTAAGTGACAATATATTTGTAACTAACTAATTATTTTATTTTGTCATTTATTGTGTGCTAGCTAACAAATTATTTGATTTATATATAGGTACGCCAAAATGCAAAATCTAGGGGCAAAAGTGTTAGCAAGGCAATATCTACTAGCAAGAAAGTGTCTCGGTCCGGCCGTTCAACACAAGTTTCTCAGCCTGCCCCTCAAAAAGTGACTCGGCACTCTCCTCCTCCAATAGTGACTCAGCCCTCTCCTCCTCCAACAGTGACTCAGCCCGCCCCTCCTCGAAAAGTGACTCGGTCCACCCTTGCTCCAAAAGTGACTCAGCCCGCCCCTCCAAAAGTGTGTCAGCCCTCCGCCTCTTCCATTGATGATTCTAGGATTATTTTGTATACCGAAATGCATGCACAATTCAAGATGGATGATGAAACCCCGCTTGTATTGGAGATGGATGACAACATTTTTGGAAATCCCGATCAACTATTGATAATCCCAAAACAGGATATTAATGATTTATGTCAGATGAATTGGGCAACCAGTGTTTGTATTAGAGCATATATCAGGTACGTATGTAATTTATTATTTAACATCATTGAGTTTATTTTATTATATTGTTAATTTAATTTATATATACATATACCTCTAATTGTAGGTGCTTGTAACATAACATTTTGGTCCCTTCGGAGCGGACACAGAGATATGTGTTCTTGTGTCCGGATAGTACACACCTCCGTAATGTCAGGGAGGATCTGTCTAATTATAACGACCTTGTGGAACAAAACAAGACAGATGTTACAAATTATATCACTCGACGCTTATCGGATGCTCAACATAGAGGCGTCGATACCATGTTTTTGGCACCGTGTGTCGTAGGGTGAGAGATTTAATTTATTAATTCTTATATAACATGCATTTTTTAAATACTAGTCAATTACTTATTCAAAGTTTTATTTTGTAGGGATCATTGGATTTTGCTTGCAATAAATCCTAAGACAGATACGGTGTACTACATTGATTCTGTGCATGGTCATTTCAACACCCACCCAGACTTGGTTGTCATATTTAATAGGTGTGTGTATTTCGATCACTCTGCATATTTATTTGTTTTAGTTGTTAACTATATGTATTTTTAATAATATAGTTATATCCAATTGTGTTCAGTTGTTTGAAGGAATATTGGGGATTGGAACAATCACAGACAAAATGGGTGCCAATAGTGGTAAGTTTGTAATCAATCTTCTCATATATTTATTTACATTATTGTTGTCAAAAAAATGTATGAAATTAAATTTAACAATTAACTAATCTTTTGTTTTGTAGTGTCCGAAACAACCAAATAACAATGATTGTGGGTATTACGTAATGAGATTTATGAAGGAAATTATTACCCACAATCAAATGGTTATCCCCAGACAGGTATCTTTACAGAACTCTTTTTTATTTTGGTTTAACCATATATTTCAATTCTAATTTTATTTAATTATATAATTTCAGTATTTTCCCGATTGTCGGTGGAAGACATACTCTACTGCACAGATTGATGAGCTTAGAGGAGAGTGGGATTAGCTCAATTGGTAGTGGGAATGCATTGAACTTGTACTTAAGCCCCTAGGGTACATGTTCGATTCCCACGGAAGGCAAAAACTCTCAATGGGGGGGAGAGAAGCTCATGATGTACACTTGTGGGTAGCCTACTAAGTTAGAAAAGGGCCCAGGGTGTTTATGTCTCGCAATTCTTTTGATTTTAGATAGATTGTAATCTTGTAAATTGTTAGAGTTTTATTTGGATACATGCATATGAATTGGTTCATGCATATGTAAGTTGCTAACTTGTTTTAATTTAGATACATATTGTAAGTAGCTTGCTAGTTTTGGATACATGCATATGAATTAGTTCATGCATATGTTAGCTGCTAACTTGTTTTAATTTAGATACATATTGTAAGTATCTGGCTAGTTTTGGATACATATTGGTAGAGAGTTTGATTTGGATACATATTAATTTGTTAATATTGTAAGTTGCTAAGTTTTGGATACATATAATAACTTGTTAGCTAGTTTGTTTTGGTTTGTGATCATATTGGTGCATTGGGATATATAACTAGTTTATATATATATATATATATATATATATATATATATATATATATATGTTGTTAGTATATAATGGATTGGATTGGTATTAATTGGCTGTATATGACCAGGAAATTATCAAATATAAAAAGGAAAGTACAAAAAAACAAGAAAAAAAGGAAAAAAAAAAATTAAACAATGGGCAGCGTTTGGTGGGAGAAGCGCTGCCCATTCACCTAGCGCGTATAGCAATGGGCAGCGCTTGGTAAAGGGAAGCGCTGCCCATTGCTAAATGTGCTAGGTGAATGAGCAGCGCTTGGTGGGGGAAGCGCTGCTCATTCACCAGCAATGGGCAGCGCTTTCCTTTACCAAGCGCTGCCCATTGCTATACGCGCTAGGTGAATGGGCAGCGCTTCTCCTACCAAGCGCTGCTCATTCACCTTGCGCGTTTAGAAATGGGCAGCGCTTCCCCTTACCAAACGCTGCCCATTTCTAAACGCGCTAGGTGAATGAGCAGCGCTTCTCCCTTCAAACGCTGCCTATGGCTATTAATGAGCAGCGCTTCTCAAACGCTGCCCATTTTTGGGGAGGAATCACCAGCGCCAAATTTAGCAGCGCCCAAAAACGCTGCCCATGGCTAAAAAAAAATGCTGCCCATCCCCAAATCTGTTGTAGTGTAATGTATACCTTACACATAAAAGCTCAAAAATAGAAGAATGCGAAAAATTAATAATCAAACATTGAAAACAAAGTATTAGTTGCGACTGGGTTATTGTCATAACAATGGAAAAACCCTGAAAACAACAATACAAATTGCAGCATGGATAGCGGAACCATGCAAAATAGTGAACTGAAAAGGGAAACAATGCAAAAATGCAAATTGGAAAGAGGAATAGAGGCACAGAGTTCCACTTTCCTTTAACGTGTCATGCTGAGCTCTCTTCTGATTCCAACTTCACCTCTACCTGTTTTATTTTCTACCCTTTATTTGAACATTAATTATAGTTTGAAGGTTGCCCCCTCTCCCATTTATTAGCCCTCAGGAATGAGGATCAGTTACATGTTTTGTATTTCAGTCTGTATACCTTATTTTTCGATTTCTTTCATGAGTTGTGTGATAGTATTAGCTCTACATTAATTTGAAATGAAAATGATACACACTTAAAACAAAACCTTCAAGTTGCATGCTATTTGCTTCACACCTAGCATGTTTTTTATTAGTTTGCATCCTATTTGTTGTTTATGTATCATTTAACCACTTGATGCATTTTGGGCACACTGTCTGATATTTTTCTCTCATCTACACAGATTGCCATGAAGGAGCTTCGAGAGCGAAAGATACCTTTTACTATTCGTCGTTACTTACCTGATGGAAGGTAATTACTATTCACAACTCCTTTTTTAGTTTTGGAAAGGGGGTAAAGGGTGTTGTTTTCAAGGCTGAATCCTTCCTTCATGTCATGAAATTTTTTTTTGTCGTTGCAAAATTGGCCAGCTATGAAGATTGGGGAGTTGATGAACTTATTGTGGAAGACTCTTGGAAGAGGCAAGTTGGTGGTGATTGATGGCTTGAACTGGAACTTCAACTGACAAGTGTAGTTTGGAGAGTGTAGGGGATGAATTACAGTATAAACATGGTGTTGGTTTATTATGTATCCCTGATGCTTCAACTTTAACATCATTGTACACTATATAATAGGAAACTTTAAGGTCTATTAATACTGGTTTTCTGACATGCTTGTGCATTTTTTTAATTACATGTTTTATGGCAACAATTTAATATAATTCAGGGGGGGACACTTTTGCAATATTGTCAAGAGGCTGCTTTGTAGATATCTTATTTACAACTTCAACTCTAATTAATATTTCACACTTTTTGGCCAACAAAAACGAGAAAAGGTGAAAAGCATTTTTTTTTCCTGTGCCTGAAAAAAGTATTTCAATGCCTATTCTATTTTCTACTTTTAACTTGTAAAGGACTTAACCAATTATACCTTGAATTTGGAAACAGAATGAGTGCAATTTTAAAACGGCCATTATTTTAACCCCATAGTACCATTACTCTCATTCTTTCACGCCCCCTTCTCTCACATTTCCTCTCCCTTCAAATTTCACACATTCGATACTTTGGTACCAAGCAATTCGGTATCAAGATACCAAGCGTGTAAAGTTTGAATTTCTTCTCACTCTTCCACCTCCCCTCTCCCTCCAAATTTTACGCATCGGGTTTTTTGGTAACAAGCAATTTTGGTACCTTAGTACCAAAGTACCAAGTGTGTCAAATTTGAAATATCCACCAAAATTCAAATTTTACACACTCGATATCTTGGTACTGAGCAATTTCAGCACTCATGAATACCGAGCACGCGCAGGGCCTAGTAGCGCACCACCGCGGAAACAACAAGAATTGTGGGGGTGTAATGTGATAGTAAAACCTCTAACATATAATATCTGTCTTGGGTTCCATAGCTTGCTAAACCAATTCACTGTATGTTATGTGTTATCTGTCTAGGACTGGTTCCATAGCTTGCTATACATCTCCGATGCATTACATCTACGATGTTAACCTAGGAAACTTCTTTTATTCATATATTTTCCAACTTTTGAAATATGTGGGGGATTGTTGTGTTTTTGTTGAAAAACAAAGGATATTTCAAAAGTGGGAAGTCCCACATTGCTTGGTTTTGGACTCACCAAAGTCCTTATATATTAAAGCTTAATGAGAGCTTGTAAACAAGCAAGTAGAAGTCCCTCACGCGCACAAGCAGGGCAACATAGTTTGGTTCAGTGCAAATCTTCACAATTTTATTACCATTGATTTTATAACGGGTATCTTTGGCTATCAATTGACTGTTGGAGCATCTGCTTCAACAGTTTTTTGCTTCGCCTATATAAACACAGTCGAGTAGCTGTTGACTACATCCAAAAAATCACTTTCACTCTTCGAAACAAATAATCCTGGGTTCATCTCTTGTCGAATATACACTGTTCATTCTTGCCAGTTCGGAGCCCTCAGTTGCTATTGCAATCTGAGACGAGACCGGTTGTACCTCGGGGAATTTGCACTGTAGAGGCGGATAAATTCTTCAGCGCAGTCGCAAGGCGCCTCCGGTTGTTTACACTCACGTTTGTTGTCTTCGCAGGTACTCTATTTGTTGCTCTCTTGTTGCGCATATTCCTACACTTCATGCAGTAGAACTTCTCTACTGGTTGGTACCACATGGAAAAAGTGGCTGTGCTGCAAGTGTGGATTCTTTTTGGTCAATCTTGAATTAGCCATGACAAATAGATAAATATGTAGTTCTCCTTTTGAAGAATGAGACTGAGTAATACACAATACAAGGAAATGTTCTAATTGATTCGGGCACAACACTCACTTTTTTGCCAAAAGATGTTTACTCTAGGTTGGAATCGGTTGTGGAAAATGTGGTTAAATTAAAGCGCGTTAAAGATCCAACTCCAACAATTGAGCCTTTGCTACGAAACCACGTCAAAACAGTTAGAGGTTCCAATAATTACAGCACATTTTAGTGGTGCAGATATTAAATTGCTTGCTCTCAACACCTTTATGCCAAGTGGTGATGGGGTAATGTGCTTTGCATTTGCCTCATCAGAACCTGAAAACTATTTCATCTTTGAAAACTTAGTGCAACAGAACTTGTTGGTTGACTATGACCTCCACAAGAATATTATCTCATTTAAGCCCATAAATTGCACCCAGGATCGAGTGATCAATTGTGGTGTTTTTGTTCAACCATCATTTGTAAGTGAATGATTAATAAAACTTTAGATTTTTGTACCATCAAATAATAACAATAAAATAAAACTTTTTTATTTTTAGTTCATTACCCATTGACATAGACTTGAGCTAGCATAAATACATGTGATGTATGTTCAATAAAATTTAACAATTGATGTCGAAAAAAATTACATTCTTTTATTTAAAAATAAAATACATTAAATATAAATCATAAATTATAAAAAGTAATTCATAATCTATTTTGTTAATCAATACACACACAAAGATATGATATTAATTTCCCATCACGAATATTTAAATATGTAAATGTGTATATATATATATATTAATGGATTTTCTGACGCCTATTATTAAATTATAATGATTTTCCTAATAATTTTATTTTGTAATATATATATATATATATATATATATATATATATATATATATATTGTAGTGTCATTTCAATTGGTTTGGTGCAATTTAGTTGAAATTTAGGCATTTTAGCCTCTCACAAAATTCAAACCCGTTTTTCATCCAAAAACGTGTTTTCAGATAAGTTGTGCTACTTGCAAATCGATGATCGATTGTTTTAAGCATTTTACCATTGTTGATTTGAAGTTTTTGAATGTTCATCTTCAATATTGGTTTTCCAGAATCTTTTTTTCTTATAATCGTACGCGAAATGTTTTTGACACACACACACACACACACACGAGTGCCAGCGTGGGGGTAGAATGGGAGTTGAGATCATCGCCGTACATTGAAAGAGGAAGTAACATCTAGAAATCGGAGTTGAGATGGTCATCGTTCGTTGAAAATTTGAAACATAATTGAAAATTATGAAGGCTTACGTGTTTTGCTTTTTATATTGATTTGGCGATTTTCTTTTTGATCAACCATTCTCCACTTTGCCTGAGGTATCATACCCAACGAAACTTAATAGGTATCATATATAACAACATCATATTATTTTATTTACCGAAAAGACTAAAAAGTACAAATAACAATTTTATTTTCAATATTTATAAATAAAAAAAGAAGTAACAGTAATTAATAATGTATTTTTAAAAAATTATATAAGTTCAGTCAACAATTTTTTTAATATATTTTATAATTAGGGAAAGTAGTAAAAGAAATGATTTTTTTCTTACAAAACAGATGATATTTGATGTTATGAAATTTATCACAAAATTAATGTTTGTTGAATGAATGTGTTGAGTTGAATGAATGTGTTGAGTTATGCTCAAATCTGTAGATCTGTGGAAACTTTCACATTTGAGTTAAGTATTTTTAGGATAGTTGGAATTATGATCATTTTCCTATTTGCATATATTTTTCTTTATGAATATTATTTATCTCAACGTAAAATAGATCATTTTATTTTCAGAATTACGTATGGAAATTTCTCACAAATTAAGGGGTAAAGAATGGTTGATTGGCCCTTGGTTTCGCTATGCAGGGAAAAAAAGAGGGGACCAGAAGGACAAATTCATCATCATAAGCTAATTTTGGGATTGATAAAATATATTTTTTTCAATATGAAATTCACTCAGCTGTAGCCAAATTGATTTTGCATAAATTATTTTTTGGTAATAGTTGTAGTAAAAGTGAGAAGCAAAATGAAAAACTCCTTACGTTTTTTGTTTCAATGAATAACAATGACTGATAACCATCAGGTCTTTTATGTAAAGTAGTATTTATTATTACACTCATCTAATCTAATAAATATAGTTTTAAAATATAATTTTCTTTTATATTCTCACTGAGATTGAAAATTTCACGCGCTCTCTCGCCCCTATAAAAGCTACTTATAGGAGTAGTCTCTTATGGTTGGAAAAAAACAATAAAAAATAGAAGTGACCCTACCACACGTTTGTTTTGAGTAACTCATTCTCAGTAGAATAAATTTTGAAAGGTAGACTTGAAACAAGTGGGCAACAAAAACACTAATGGGCCCTACCACACAAGTGGATGGAGGGAATAATCCTATGTATGGTTGCAACTTACACAGGATTTCCAACTGCAGGACCATATAGGATTTATATATAGGATAATTTTAAAATATAATTTTCTTTTATATTCTCACTGAGGAGGTTGAAAATTTCACATGCTCTCTCGCCCCTATAAAAGCTACTTATAAACACAAGCAACGCGTTTGAGTTCAGTGTCCTAGTTTCTTCTCTTTTCTTGAGTGCAAAAGTCTCCTTAAGTCAAGATATGGATATGAAAACAGTGTTATTCTTAATGCTCCTTTGTGCAACTTTTCCACCTCCTTTTTCATCAGCTGATCAGCTCCTCGTGAATAATCCCAGCTCGGTGATTTCTCCGTATTCCTCGTGAATAAACCCCATGGTTAGATACAACAGTAAATATCCTTAATTAATTATTACTCCATCCGTCTCATATTAAGTGTCATGTTTGCCATTTTTGTTTGTCTCAAATTATCTGTCACTTTAGAGTCCCAATACAACATTTATTATTACTTTCCAACAATACCCTTACTTTAGAATATCAATAACCGTGCCTTTGCGCCAACCAAGAAAAGTGTAAGGGTGTTTTAGTCCAAACATTTTTTTACCATAAAATTTAGCATATCCAATCATTTTCTTAATACCCGCGCATAACCTTAAACGACACTTAATATGAGACGGAGGGAGTATCATTTTTGTTGTTTTATGGATAGTGATTGTTGATCCATTGTTATTATTATTATTATTATTATTTTAGGTGACTAATGATTTAAAAGGGAAGCCTCTAACTAGAACAAGTGAGGATGATTCAACATTACCAATCTGTTGATCCATTAGAATAACTGAGTTCACGTATTGAGCGAACTGAAATTTTACCGAAATGTACGTGAATTGAATTCACTTATTTGCATGTTTTTAGGTGTATGTAAACTCAGTTCACTCAAACGTAACTGATATGAGTCTGCAAGTAACTTTAACTAAGCAGTGCACTAACACTGCACCTAACAAACTTCCTAACATTTTAAGTGGCCATCATTGGAGTAATGTCACCGGTGAGTCTAACTTTGTTACAATGTTGTGCTGTTTTACTACTCCCTCCGTTCCTAATCTTTGGTACTTTTGGCTTGTTACACACACATTAAGGTACCATTAATTTGTGTTGTTTAAGTACTAAAATGCCTCACTTGTAGTTGTATTGAGATAATTGAAGTTAAAGTAAAATAGTCTTGGGACAATTAATTCATGCGTTGGAACTCTAAAAGGATAAATAAATATAGAGGGTATATTAGGAAAAATTAGGTGAATTGTACATTGGGTTTTTAAAAGTACCATTGTTTTGGAACAAAAATAAAAGGCCAAAAGTACCAAAGATCAGGAACGGAGGGAGTACTTTCCATTTCAATTATGGCATTAGGATCCTCTCATTGGTGTCGTTCAATGTCACAAGCTCATTCTGGTTTCACCAACTCAAAAGTATGCACCACTCTTGTCATCGCCTTCTTTCACATCTCATCACTGCAAAATTCATTATCTTTAATCTATAATTAAGATAAGAGAAGAAACACAAAAATCTAAGAAAAAAGAGAGTATAATATGGTCATATAAGCCCCTTCTGGTTTCACTGATTGTGGATTTATGAATATTTTTGCTTCCTTTATGTACTCACTCAATCCTAAGTAGGTAGCTCATTTGGCGAGCTAAGAGACACCGAAGAAGTGCACCAAATGAGTACAAGAAGGAGATTTCGGGTTCAAACCCAAGAAACTAACATCCCCCAACCAACATTGCTTTAAAAAAAAGTATTACTCACTCAACTTTTTATTTGAATCTTTAACTTATTGTGACTGAAATCAAGCATGTTTTTTGACAGCTGAATATCAGGGCTGACTCATAATTTAAAGTTTTTCTTTTCTTTTTTTCCTGGACTTTCAGTCTCGCTATAAAACTTTGCTCCATGGCAAAAGTTTTTGAAGGCCTGAGGAAAAACACTTGAAAGTGAAAACCAATACAATCTCAACCTTGGTTTTGTTACATCCTATTACCTAGTCATGGAGATGTTTTCTTTTTTCTTGTGAGAACTTTTACCTAAAAATAACTCGTATATTATTACAGAACGTGGATGTCTCATTTGGTGGCCATTTATTTTTCAGACTAAAACATGTTCAGACAGTATCTACAAGTAATAAATTTCAATTTTGTTAAAAGTGATATAGAATTAGTCTTGTTTACGACTTCATGCTTTGAGAGTCTGCAATGACTCTTACATCAGACATATACCCAATTCTGGCATTGTATGAAAGTTCATGAACTAAAAAAATCTGGCATTAAAATTTGACATAATTGTCCACTCATATTGTACAATTATTTGTGAATCTACTTTTCAGTTCAGGATCTATTAGTAGAGTTTTTTTTTTGACAAGAATAGTAGAGTTAAAAACAATGCCTTATAATGCTTTTCTTAAATTTAGACTTAGGGTCTAATCCATCTCTATAAAACCGGCTTGTAAGGTGAGGACCGCCCAAGTCTTATAAGGACAATTGCAGTAGTACAATCAACGTCTGGGTGAATGCATGTAAGAAGCAATAAGTGCAGAAAAATACCTGCATATTCACCAATCGTTTTTATCTGGTTCATGACTTCATGCAGTATAACTTCTCTACTGGTTGGTACCACATGGAAAAAGTGGATGTGCTGCAAGTGTGGATTCTTTTTGGTCAATCTTGAATTAGCCATGACAAATAGATAAATATGGAGTTCTCCTTTTGAAGAATGAGACTGAGAAATACACAATATTTTAGATCTCTAGAATTCTCTGAAACTATACATGGTATCTCAGAGCTTCTAAATCTAAAGCCATTCGCATGGCTAGCAATCCTGTTCAGCCTCCTTACATATCGTCACAGAATCAACATTCGATACCTCGACCAGATCCATTTGAGTGGCTTGAAGATACATATTCAATTAGTGTTTACAGTTCTAAGGGACAAACTTAGTGCATTTGATCACTTTGCCATTGGCCATACACCCTTAAGCTCACAAGGGGAATGTTAAGATTACAATCACATATGGCTGTTATTTGCATTTACTCATTTCATTAAGATTGCATTAAATTGCTATTACAACTGACTGTTACATTCAATTTCTGTTGGTTTGTCAACTATTTAGGGTTGCTGAACTAACATATACAGATATCCCTATGCCTATCTTAGTTCCTAGTCAAGACTTTCGTGTTGCAGATAAAAGTTCAAAAATCACTCTGTTGAAATACCAACTTAGCATCACACTTTACGTATTTCGTTAAGATATTATTATATTTGTTCACCAAATCGATTATTGGGGAACAATTTTTGCATACTTGAATAGTAAAAAAAATTCCAAAGACTAAAGTACATCAAAAACAGTGTTTTGCATCACACTTTACGGATTTTATCACAATAATAATTTTTTTCACCAAACTCGTTATTGAGGAAAAAACTTTGCGTACTTGACGTGAGTTTTTTTAAAAATATATTTGCAAGGACTAAATCAAAAATCGTTATATTTGGAGGGACAAAAAATATTTAAACTAATTATGAGTCACAAAATTTTTTTTAACTAATTATTAATTTCGTGTCATTTTAAATTTTTTTTTTGGAATTGAATGATAGATTATGAACCAATAACAGTACATTCATATGAGTGAGTCGGAGCTGGGATCCTTAAATAAAGTTTCATGTACAATTTTGTCAAGAAATTATTAATTTTGTTCACCAAACCGATTATTGAGGAAAAAACTTTGCCTACTTGAATAGTTAAAAAATTTCGAAACACTAAAATACCCAAAACACACGGCTCAGCATTGCACTTTAGGTATTTTGTCACGAATTTTTTCTCGCCAAACCGGTTATTGAGGAACACACTTTGTGTACTTGCATCGTTAAAAAAATTTCTGAACGCTAAAATACACTAAAATACACTGCTTAGCATTTTACTTTAAATATTTTTGTCACGAAATTATTTTTTCTTTCACAAAATCAGTTATTGAAGAACAAACTTTTACGTGTTTGAATAGTTAAATTTTGTTCTGAACCATAAAACACACCAGAACACACTGCTTACCATATCATTTTCCGTATTTTGTCATGAAATTAATTTTTTCACCTAAATTATTGAGTAACAAACTTTGCGTATTGGAACACGTAATTTTTTTTAACCATAAAATACTCCAGAACACACTCCTTAGCATCTCACTTAACGCATTTTGTCATTAATTTTTTTTCCACCAAACCGGTTATTGAGGAACAAACTTTGTGTATTTGAACAGTTAATTTTTTTTCTCAATCATAAAGTTCATCAAAACACACTGCTTAGCGTATCACTTTACGCATTTTGTCATAAATTAATTTTTTTATCAAACCGGTTCTTTAGGAAAGAACTTAGCGCATTTGAACATTTAATTTTTTTTAGACCGTAAACAACTCTTGAAAATATGAAAAAACTTAAAAAAGGACACATGGACGCGTCCCATTGGCCAGAAGAATTGACAGGAGTAGTAAGCTAAAAAAATTGTACTTTTTTGGTGGGATGTCGTTACTACTTTCAGCTCTTGAAAAGCTCTACCTCTAACTGATTAGTTGATAAGCCAACTAACTCGAATTGCTAACATCAATTTTTCCTTTAATTAGACGCTTACATTGAGAAATGAACCTTATTTCTCAGTTGTGAGTTCCTAGACTACTTCAATGAGCATCTAGCTTAAAATATCGAATTGATTGTGTCAAAAAGATTTTGTACATTGGTATTTATCAAGGATGGAAAAGTGGGTCAGCCTACCCCTGCTTTGCTATGAGCTCACCAAAAAAAGGTTGTTATTTTCCAGTTCCTTTTTTTACGGCACATTTCCTCTATGAACCCGTTGCTTATTTGTGCAACCGGTTCGCCACGGTGTCGTCCATCCGGCGATCTCCAACTGTGATCGCTTGAAGATTCGGTTTTTAATTTTTAAGAACCTCTTACGAACCTTGCGCTGTAGATGCTCTTAGACTACCTAAGAAACTTAACCATCATTTCATTTAATTATTATTTTAAAAAAAGGTCTCCGACTTTTCATGTTCGCCATTATATAAAGGGTAGCTTTCATTTTAATTTTTCTTTTCAGATAAATCGCTAAAAGTTGAGTATTTAAACGTTTTAAAATTTAACAAATTACAATTACGAATATGCAAAATAAAGTGGTCCACAGCTCCACGCCCACCATAATTAGATCGAGCCCATATTATGCCACCAATTTGTCACTCTCAGATTTTCCAAAACTCTTTCTTATTCTTTGAAATTGAAATAGGTTACACTCAATCATGTTGATCCTATTTAATCAAAAACTAGAGAAAGCTGAAGGTTACACTCTTTCTTATATGAATTGTGTGTATGATTTCTCCACTAGTAATGATGAACCAAGGCTTCTTTTTCACTATTAAGTTGAGCAAGCTGAAGGTCTTCATTTTGTATACCACCTTTCTCACCATTTTGAAATAACAAATATGAAACTTTTGTGTCTCCTTATTCTTCTGACGCCCATTCAGCTAGATTACACTCTGCAAAGTGACATAAGCATAGCATGCGATTTCCGCTCCCGGCGATGAAAGGAAATAGCCCAGAGGCAAAAATATAAGTCAGGAACAGAAGGCAAACTTCCTTTGAATATACATAATCTAATAAACCACTACACATACCTCTAAAAGTAAAATTAAAAGTAAAATTCCTTCCATATAATCAATCACCATATGACAAGTTGAAAGCTCATCAGAAATAGTATCTTCAGAAGCTATAAAAGTAAAATTCTTTCCATGACAGACTTCAGAGAAGGACTTGATCTGTAGTGAATGTATTCATATTATCAATCATCATATGACAAGTTGAAAGCTCATCAGCATGAGCAATCTCTGTCTGTACATGAATATGTATTAATTAACCAACACTTAAGAAGCAAATACCACTAGTTTGCTTTGGAAAGTTTGAATTGTTTAGCCATTTACCCACATTATTACTTATAATAGACAGACATAATAGTCAATCACCTAAAAATATATTTCTACAAATAGATACTTGAAACAGTCACTCAGACACCTAAAAATATTTCAGCTAATAGCAAGCACACCTACAACAAGAAATACATTAACTTTCCTTTTGATAACTCACAAAAGCATAGCATTAACTTCCATTTTTGACACCAAGGCCAAAGCTTCATCAAACGAACTCTATTTACAAAGCCATGAGCAAGGAGCAAGAAATATATGTAGTAATTTACATAAGTATATTCAAAGGAAGAGCACAAGAATTGAATTTTGAAGCTAATTTCCTCACTAGTTGCACACTTGCACTGAACTAAAGTCCAGCTCCCTCATGTCAATTCCTTGAGCTCCCTATCAGATGATGCCATATTTCTGATCCTCATAACTATACAGTATACTATATAGATCCCATATGATATGCAGTTTCATGACCAACACCACTTGCTTCCCCTGAAGCAACACAAACCATATGATGAAAACAAATAATTTGTACCAAATACTCAACAACAAAAAATCACTATAGAAACAAATCGAGACCGAAGGAGGATTCCATTATGTATCCAAAATCTACAAATACGAAATTGACACATCTAAATACATTTCAGCTAATAGAAAGCACATCTATAGCAAAGTAGCAACCTATAGAAATAAATAGGTCAACTTTTCTTACTGACAACTCATAACAGCATAGGAAAAGTTATATCTTAAATAATTGCATTCACACAGTTTCTCTACTTGAAATGTAGTTCTGTCTTTATCATCTTGCTCTTCTTGAACCTGGATACACATTGATCCAGAGTCAGAGGATGATATCCAATAAACTTACCTTATATTCTTTATGTTAATCTCTACATTCTGAACCAGTATTATAACAAGTTAGTCTAAAATATAGATCCATCAGATAAATGTTTTCTATTCAAACTATAAATACGTCTTGTGCGGAAATACATACGATGGGTGACAAGTCCTTGATCGCCAAAGAGAATTCTCTCATAATCCTTCTCATTAAAACAAATTGAGAAAGAATTCTTAATAAGTCCTGCTTTTGCCAGCAAACATGGGACTGAAAACATGTTCAGAAATCAACATAAATTCCTACATTGCTAACTAGTAACTACTATTAACAATTAATTAACTTGACACTGTAAGTGCTTCATGCATCAAATATTGAACAAACATTGCTGTATATCCACTTCCCATCCACAAGGGTTACAAAGGACAAGTAAATAATATGCAAATCGGAAAATATATGCAAATAGGAAAATGATCATAATTCCAACTATCCTAAAAATACTTAATTCAAATGTGAAAGTTCCCACAGATCTACAGATTTGAGCATAACTCAACACATTCATTCAATAAACATTAATTTTGTGATAAATTTCATAACATCAAATATCATCAGAATTACGTATGGAAATTTCTCACAAATTAAGGGGTAAGGAATGGTTGATTGGCCCTTGGTTTAGCTATGCATGGAAAAAGAAGAGGGGACCAAAAGGACAAATTCATCGTCATAAGCTAATTTTGGGATTTATAAAATATATTTTTTTCAATATGAAATTAACTCAGCTGTAGCCAAATTGATTTTGCCTAAATTATTTTTGGGTAATAATTGTAGTAAAAGTGAGAAACAAAATGGAAAACTCCTTATGTTTTCTGTTTCAATGAATAACAGTGACCGATAACCATCAGGTCTTTTATGTAAAGTAGTACTTATTATTACACTCATCTAATCTAATAAATATAGTTTTAAAATATAATTTTCTTTTATATTCTCACTGAGGTTGAAAATTTCACACGCTCTCTCGCCCCTATAAAAGCTACTTATAGGAGTAGTCTCTTATGGTTGGAAAAAAACAATAAAAAATAGAAGTGACCCTACCACACATTTGTTTTGAGTAATCCATTCTCAGTAGACTAAATTTTGAAAGGTAGACTTGAAACACAACAAAAACACTAATGGGCCCTACCACACAAGTGGATGGAGGGAATAATCCTATGTATGGTTGCAACTTACACGGGATTTCCAACTGCAGGACCATATAGGATTTATATATAGGATAGTTTTAAAATATAATTTTCTTTTATATTCTCACTGAGGTTGAAAATTTCACGCACTCTCTCGCCCCTATAAAAGCTACTTATAGGAGTAGTCTCTTATGCAACACAAGCAACGCGTTTGAGTTCAGTGTCCTAGTTTCTTCTCTTTTCTCGAGTGCAAAAGTCTCCTTAAGTCAAGATATATGGATATGAAAACAGTGTTATTCTTAATGCTCCTTTGTGCAACTTTTCCACCTCCTTTTTCATCAGCTGATCAGCTCCTCGTGAATAATCCCAGCTCGGTGGTTTCTTCTTATTCCTCGTGAATAAACCCCATGGTTAGATACAACAGTAAATATCCTTAATTAATTATTATCATTTTTGTTGTTTTATGGATAGTGATTGTTGATCCATTATTATTATTATTATTTTAGGTGACTAATGATTTAAAAGGGAAGCCTCTAACTAGAACAAGTGAGGATGATTCAACATTACCAATCTGTTGGAAGGGTACAAAGCCTTTCAAATCTTTAAGTGATGTCAACACCTATTTTAATCCCCTAGCTTTGAGCTTCCCAAATTTCAACAATTCCCAATTTGAATTACCACCTCAAGCTTATCTGATAATCACTGTGAGCTACCTCTACTCTATATATCCCTTTGTGAATGGAAGAAATGAAACATTGTGTGTATATCGTCTAACATGTTATCCTTTTTTTTCAGCAATTTGGCAACTTAATTGGTGGTAAGGCATTCTCGATGCCATATAGTATTTATTTGTGTCCTTTTTAACATGATTCTAATACATTTTCTTTTGTTGTTATAACAGACATTTCTATATGCTGGATAAGGTAGTAATCTATGACAGAGAAACAACGATTTGGATGGGGGCGGGGCCCTCGTAACTGTTTTTAGATCTCCAAAGTTGTGAATCAAATATATATGCTTTAATCTTCCATTGTAATTAGGAAATTATGCTCATACGCTGCCAATTTGGGTATCTTAGAATACAAGTTCCCTGCATTATTAACTTATACCATTGTTAAGGAGTTGTTAGACAGGGAATGCTTGAGTGAAAATTGAGCAGCATATCTGATGTCATCATATATATGTAATAAATAATAAACATTGGAAGATTTAATTTTATGCATACAACAATGCCTTGTTTCTTCTGATTCAAAATATCGTTGTCTTCTTACAATATGATATACAAACGAACGGGTGGTCTTGAAAATTGTTTGCACAGGAAAATACATCTATATCTTCTACATAGAAACAACCTCAAACCTATCGTTAAAATTATGGCAACACAATGTTTTTCTTAAATTTAGGCTTAGGGCCTAACCCATCCCTATAAAACCGGCTTGTAAGGTGAGGACCGCCCAAGTCTTATAAGGACAATTGCAGTAGTACAATCAACGTCTGGGTGAATGCATGTAAGAAGCAATAAGTGCAGAAAAATACCTGCATATTCACCAATCGTTTTTATCTGGTTCATGACTTCATGCAGTAGAACTTCTCTACTAGTTGGTACCACATGGAAAAAGTGGATGTGCTGCAAGTGTGGATTCTTTTTGGTCAATCTTGAATTAGCCATGACAAATAGATAAATATGGAGTTCTCCTTTTGAAGAATGAGACTGAGAAATACACAATATTTTAGATCTCTAGAATTCTCTGAAACTATACATGGTATCTCAGAGCTTCTAAATCTAAAGCCATTCGCATGGCTAGCAATCCTGTTCAGCCTCCTTACATATCGTCACAGAATCAACATTCGATACCTCGACCAGATCCATTTGAGTGGCTTGAAGATACATATTCAATTAGTGTTTACAGTTCTAAGGGACAAACTTAGTGCATTTGATCAATTTGCCATTGGCCATACACCCTTAAGCTCACAAGGGGAATGTTAAGATTACAATCACATATGGCTGTTATTTGCATTTACTCATTTCATTAAGATTGCATTAAATTGCTATTACAACTGACTGTTACATTTAATTTCTGTTGGTTTGTCAACTATTTAGGGTTGCTGAACTGTGTTATAACATATACAGATATCCCTATGCCTATCCTAGCTCCTAGTCAAGACTTTATATTCCACTGGTTAAGTTATGTTTAGACTAAGGCAATAACTTAACTCACTCAGCATTTATCAATAAAAACTTCAATGAAGCTGAGAAAAAGCAGTGAATATGATGAATAGCCACACTCCAGTATCAGACAAACAAGATATAGTAGACACAAAACAGGTAGGTACGTTGCGTATGTAAAATGAATACTAAGCGTAAAATGCACGAGTCATGCACTAGACAAAACAACAACATAGTAGACACAGAACAGGTAGGTACGTTACGCACGTACACTACTCCAACAGAAGTGAACGTAAGTCATCTCTTTTCTTGGTTGCTAAAAGTTCAAAAGAATACCTTACACACACACACACACACACACACACACACATATATATATATATAATAAACCGAGGTCATAAAAATATTTTAATGATATCATATTATCAGTTATCAACGACAAAGGATCAAGTATGACTAAATATCATACTGTCTTCTACCAAAGCTCTAACAGACTAAATATTAAATACTGATAAAGTTTATATGCACCTATGATGATAATGCACATGGGAGCAGAATGATATGGGACATGTCTTTTGGATTATGATCAATGTTATAATAATGGAAACAAGACTAATGGATCATGTAAGTATTGCTATTAGGATTATTATGCTAATTAATAAGCTTAATGCATGACTATGGATAACTAATTGGGCCTTTGCGTCACTTTTTAACAAGGCCATGTTGTTGAATCGTAAAAAATGGAACACTTGGAATTTGTGGAGATTTGTTTGGCTGTATTTGTGGATATCAATTAAGGAGTTATGGCCAAGTATACTATTCCTTTAGAATAAGTCATCTCTAATTCTTAGCTGCTAAAATTTCCGAAGAATCAAAATCAAGAATCAAAGTTTACTAGCTAACTATCATTACTATAGTTAAAGAAAGCAAGCTTCAGTGGGCATAATGTTATGCTTAATATTCCACATAATCAAAATACATAATCATTTCCTACCATACCTTAAAATATATCTAGTATGGATAGTTGTTGTCTGCAAAGAGGGAGCAAAATAAACAACTTTGTCTTCAACTCGAGCACTGTGGTTCCTGATGTATTACATGAATATATCTAATAAATGAAATATATTGAAATTAATTCATAAAAGAAACAACTTTAGAGATTGGTAGTTAGTAAGAGGCAATAGAAGAAAGAACAGCTTCAAACCTGGAGTTCAAAAGTTGGCTACACCCACTGGATCTTCTTTTCCACACACGAGGCGTATTGGCACATTACTTGCTTAACATCTAAAATACTTAAGCTCAGAATTCTCTCAAGGAAAAATCATCTGCACAAACATGTTTAAGCACCACAGTAATACTTTTGGGATCAGTAATATTTTCAACAGGCAATGGAAAAGAGGGAACATTCCAAAACTCAAGATGTTCATGCATAAAAATATATATCAATTTGAATTTGCTTGTAAGAGGAAATAGAGGAATTTTGTTTCATTGAATAACTGCAAGTGCAGTGAGAGTATTTATACAAGTAGTTTTGATCTAACTAACTACTTCTAGAAGATGACAACTCAGCTAATACACTAACTGAAATACAAGTGAGATACACCCTAACACATCAAGTCAGTAACTGAGTTACTAAGCTTGTTTTACATAGGATAAACTAACTCAACTTGTGTTCTCCATTGTTGTTCTTCTCTAATTCTTGATCCAGAGTTCTTTCTTCATCAAGAGGCAACACATCTCAAAATTCTGGTTTAAAATGCCAAAGAAACGCCCAACATGTTTCCCAGCTCGCTGTTGGGTGACGGAAGGTCGAAGAAAACCACCATACGCGAGCTTGGCCTTGCACAGCGTTAGCAACCTATGCCATCTTCTTTTCCTCATGTGTTCCCATCGCTACAAAATATTTGTCCATACAAATCACCCACCGATAGGCTTCTTCTCCTTCTTGGAACACTAGTAACTCCATCATCTCCGGCGTCACTTGCTCCCCTTCGTAAATCCGCCAGGTCGGGCCAATTGATAGAAACCTAGAATTAAAGAAACAGAAAATGTATTATTATTTGTGAAAATCAGAACCATTATATAAGAAGACCCCTGTAATCCCAGAGCTAATGCTCCTCAAAGAAGAAAATACATTTAGTTCTTTTCGCAAACCTCTAAAGGTTGTAACTGAATGATAAAACTCAATGATACCCCACCACTACTCTTTCCTTCCCTATATAACCAACTCCATGTAACTAACTCTTTCCCTCTTCCCTAATTTCTCACTGAAGTGGACTATTAGTGGGCCAGCGACAAATGGGCCTATGACATAGATAAGAAACCCATCAATATCACACATCAAATAGCAAATTGGGAAAAAATATGTAGAAGTAATTAGTTATCTATACTGAGTAACCAAATATTCTTTCCACCGAATGTGTTTCCAAAATCATATAAATGCACAAACTCTCAAAACTACTCAAAATAGACTTAAGTGCTAGCAGACATAACTGCCATAAGGTTCTAGAATATAAAGCGCATTGCCCACAGTACAATCAGAAATACATAGTCAGTGTAAAGTGCATGGGCACACTGGACAAAATAACAACACAATAGACACAAGACATCTCTTTTAACTAGCATAACTATAGTTAAAGACAACAAGCTTGAGTTAAAATAACTAGCATAATGTTATGCTTAGTATTTAGTAATTTAGAATGATGAAGTAAAGCGGGTCTATAAGAAACAAAATAATATAAAAGGGACCATGTAGGGACACAGACAAAGGATTAAGAATGTTTAAGGAAAATAAATGATAATAATTCAGAGTGTTTGATATAAAGCAATTGAATTACCAAGCATTAGACAACTATGTCGGTGTTAATCACACTTGGATTAAGGCTAACACTATTCCTTTGGCAATTCCTTTTCCATGACTTGCTCAAAAATGAAATTGACAATATATGACTTTAACTAGTGTCATTGGAATTCAAAATAACAATATGTAACAAGAAATCAGCTTACCTAATTTAACTTATAAAGTAGACCTCTAGCAATCATTTCACGTAGAAAATTCTCTGCCTTATCTCTCTCATCTTTTTCACAAAGAACATAAATAATTGTTTCATAAGTTACAGCATCGGGAGTGCAACCATTGTCTTCCATATTTGATAGCAAGGTTAGTGCTTCACCAAACATTTCCTCCCTGCAAAGCCCATTTATCATAATATTATACGTCCAGACATTTAAACGATAACCTTTAATCAAAAGATCCTGAAAAATCTCTTGTGCATTCTTAAGTCTCCCACATTTGCATAGTCCATCAAGAAGTATATTGTATGTTCGCAAAGTTGGTTGAATACCCCGGTCTTTAATTTTAGTTAATATCGCAATTGCCTCATCAACTTGATGATTTTTACATAAAGCATGTAATAAAGAACTGTGGGTGATTACATTACCAGGTTGACCTCTATCATGCATCCTCCCATCAACGAGCTTCCAAGCACAAGATATTCTCCCTCCTTTGCATAAACCATCAATAAGGGAACTGTAGGTTACCGTATTGGGAATATTATGTTTGTTATGCATTTCTTTAAAGAAATCCAAGGCTTCATCAACCATTTTATTCTTACCCAATCCATCAATCATGATAGTATAGCAACGAACATTAGGAAACACACCCCTTCGAACCATATTGTTGAATATATCTTTGGCCTTGTTCATTTCATTTACTAGGAAATACCCGTTTATTAATGATTTATAAGTAACAACATCAAGTTTTACACATTCTTTCATCATCATAGCTAACACATTATTGGCTTCTTTCACTTTTCCTTCCTTACATAAAGCATCGACCAATATATTAAAAGTATAAGTATTTGGTTTGACGTTTTTCAAAACCATTTCATCGAACAAACCAATTGCTTCTTTCAATTGACCAACAATGCAAAAGCCATATATTAGAGAGTTATAGGTGAAAACATCCGGAGATACTCTCTTTATAAGCATTTCAGAATATATATCACGAGCCTCAACTATAAGTTTATCTTTGCAAAAGCTATCAATGATTGGGGTGTACATTACCGCATTAGGTGTGACTAATTTTCCTTCAATATGTCTTAACAATTGCAAAGCAGGTCTCGTTTCTCCAATTTTACATAACCCATTGATCAGGATCCCATAACTAACATAATCCAACTGAAATCCTAGTGCCACCACGTGATCGTGTAAATACAATGCTTTTTGGACCTTACCATTGAGGCATAGACCTTTGATAAGTGTAGTCAAGGTTGTAACATCCAGATGGTAACCCACCTTCAGAATCTTACCAAATACAGAAAATGCGGAGGTCATTTGACCTAGGTGGTAAAAACAATTGATCAAGATGTCCATAGTGAAAATATTGGGCTTAATTCCGTTTAATTCCATTTCGCGAGAAAGGGAAACAACCGTGGAGTAATGCTTCTTTGTCTTAACAATGTAACCTAAAATCTTGTTAAATTGGATGATGGGTGGGGAAGGATGCATATGAAGCATGCGATGGAATGAGTTAACGGCATCGTCAACATCAGCGGCGTGAGAGGAAAAGCAAACAATGAAATTAGGGTTTGGAAAGGGAACAGAGACAACATACCTCCTTATCCTAGAAAGAGACATTGTGCTTGTTTGTTTGTGCTTGCGATGAGAGAGAGAACTTCACGAACTGTCTATTAGTAGCAAAAATAGCAACGTAGTCGAGAGGAGAGAGGAAGCCCGCCGCACACACAGAGAGAACTTCAGGAACGTATTTTTCTTTTTCTATTTCTATTTTTTTTTTGTGAAGTTTTTCTTTCTCTATGGTAACTGTTTCAATTAAGTTTCATGAATGAATTAAGGCTAATTAATATATTCTCTACATAGTTGCAAGTACTATTTGTTCGTATGCAAGAAAGTTACTTGCAACTATGTAGAGAATAAATTTTCTTGCATAAAATTATTTCTCTACATATTTTAATTTAATTTTATACAAGAAAATTACTTCTTGCATAAAATTAAATTAAAATAATTTTATTTATATAAAAGAGATGAATAAATTATTATATAAAGTATGTAGTAAAGTTTTTATTTATATATAAAGTATAATTTATTATAATTTATTTTTGATCAAAAAAAAATAAGGAATCGCAAAAAGAAATATTTCGTAGACCAAAATTGTTTGTATAAAATAGATGAATTTTATAGTTTAAACAATACAATTCACTTTGCAACTACAAATGAAAATACATGATGGACAAAAGAAATTGGGGTTATGTTGAACAAAAGAGAATAACAAATTTTTTTACATGCATTTGGTTGCTGAAGAATGTTCTAATTATATCTACAAAAATAAATCAATTGTGCCCAATTGCTTAAACTGTAATGTGTCTCTTGGTTAGACACTAACAAATTATCCGAGGCTGATTCGCAAAATTGTTGTTTATGGACACCCGGTTGCCGGGTTTGACCCCCACCAGATGTCGAACCTTGGTTTTCCCATTTGTATGTGTTAGGTCCTGGCATTTCGCTTTAAAAAATTAGTTTTATTGGTCTACTGTGAGTGTATCTAGAATTTTCTACCGAGCCCAAAATTATGTACCCTTCTTATCTCTCTACCCGTCTCATCTTATTTAATTGGTCCCTCGCTTGTTACACAACATGTCCTACATCATCATCACCAATACAAGTTAATACTACAAGGAAGGAAGGAAGTATGAATCAAAATCTTGTAGTTCAAGAAGTACAGTGGAGAAGAAGGCTGACTGATAATTGGTATATGAGTAGGGATACCTGTTGCTCCAAAAAAAGTAAGAGAGGGAGCTTCATCAGAATGATGTGTGTGTATGAAGTACCTGTAATTTTTAGATACTCATATGCAACCATAATATATAGCTAGATTAATCTTTTGTTATGCAACAACCAAGTTAACTTGACTGGTCCAAGTGTTTCCATAAATTCTATCTAACAGAGCCCAGAACAAGAGACCAGTAGCCTACATGAGCCACACACTATCTAACAGAGCCCAGAACAAGTCAGTATACGAGAGAGAATTGATGGCCATTGTGATTGCCATCCAGAAATGGAGGCACTACCTGCTAGGGAGACATTTCACAGTTCACACTGATCAAAGGAGTCTCAGGTTTCTCACTGAGCAGAGAGTAATGGGGGAAGAGCAGCAGAAATGGATCAGTAAATTGTTGGGGTACGATTTTGATATCAAGTACAAGCCAGGGATAGAAAACAAAGCAGCTGATGCCCTTTCTAGGAAATTGCAGTACAGTGCATTGTCAACTGTGCAATGTGGTGAGTGGGAAGGTTTGGATGATGAAGTACAAGCTGATGATAAATTGAAGATGATTGTACAGGACCTAACAGCTGGTGTGGATGCTCAGGAGGGATTTACATTGAAGCATGGCAGGCTATACTACAAGGGAAGGATAGTGATTCCTAAAAATTCCCCTAGAATTGCAAGAATCTTAGAAGAATTTCACAACACAGCTGGTGGAGGGCACTCTGGGATACTGAGAACATATAAGAGGATTGCAGGGCTAGTATATTGGGAAGGGATGAGGAAAAGCATCCAGCAATATGTACAGTCTTGTGAAGTCTGTCAAAAGAACAAGTACCAAGCTCTGTCACCAGGGGGCTTGCTGCAACCACTTCCAATACCTACTCAGGTTTGGAGTGACATCTCCATGGACTTTGTTGGAGGACTACCTAAAGCAATGGGGGTAGATACCATCTTTGTGGTGGTAGATAGGCTGACAAAATATGCACATTTTATAGCCTTGGCTCATCCTTACACTACCAAGGATGTAGCTCAGATTTTTATTACGGAAATTGTGAAGTTACATGGTTTTCCCTCATCAATTGTATCTGACAGAGATAGAATCTTCATCAGCTCTTTCTGGACAGAGTTATTTCACTCAGCAGGGACTAAACTGAAGTTGAGTTCAGCATACCACTCGCAGACAGATGGGCAGACAGAGGTGGTGAATAGGTGTGTAGAAACCTATTTAAGATGCTTAACTGGCAGTAGACCTAAGCAGTGGCCTAAGTGGCTAGCATGGGCTGAATATTGGTACAATACCAACTACCACTCTTCACTGAAAATGTCACCATTTGAAGCCTTGTATGGTACACCACCACCAGTTTTAGTGAGGGGAGATGTTATTGATGTTAGTGTGGATGAAGTACAACAGTTGACTCAAGAAAGAAACGAGCTCTTGAGAGAATTGAGAGAGCAATTGAGCAAAGCTCAAAACAGAATGAAACAGTTTGCTGATAAAAAGAGAAGAGAAGTTGCTTTTGAAGTGGGAGATCTGGTGTATCTCAAAATACAGCCATACAAACTTCAGCAGTTAGCCAAAAGAGTAAACCAGAAGTTGAGTCCCAGGTTTTATGGACCTTATGAAGTGCTAGAAAAAGTGGGAACAGTGGCCTACAAACTACAGTTACCTCCTGACAGTAGAGTGCACCCAGTCTTTCATGTGTCCTTGTTGAAGAAAGCTGTGTCTGTAGAAGTTTCTGTTCAGCCCCTACCTGCTTGCCTCAGTGAGAATTGGGAGCTACAGGTGACACCAGAGGACATTCTAGCTATGAGGAAGAATCCAGAGGAAAAGATAGAAATGCTGGTCAAATGGAAGAGCATGCCTGAATTTGAGAATTCCTGGGAAGATTTTGAAATGATGAAAGAGCAATTTCCTGAACTCCACCTTGAGGACAAGGTGAAATTCAAAGAAGGGAGTATTGATGAGAATGCAAGCAATTCAGTGAAAAAGAAGAGTTTTGGCAAGTTTTACACTAGGAAGGGTAAAAGAGTCATTGTTCCAAAGTAGTGGAGAGAATATTATGTAACCAACTGATGAGTTGGCAGAGAGAGAGTGTGTCACACCTCATGCATTGTGTGTTGAGGGGAATAAAGGTAGGCTAGGACGTGCACTTTCATTTTTAGGCAAGAATTGGCTTGATTGGCTAGGGCTGGGAGTACAGCTTTTCTCTGTCATAGAGACTGTACTTAGTATCTTCCATTTCCCTTACTTTCATGGTTATTTCTCTGTAATATTCACACTGAAATTCAGAGGAATATACTTATTTCCATATCACATTTGTGCTTTTTTTTTACTGTTACATTCATATTTCTATCAGTATATTGTTTGAACACGAGAAAGTCAGAAATCAATGACAGGAATGGTAGTTGTTGCCAACGAACTTTGATACAATATATGTCAAAGTTTGATACGTGACAACATGAAAGAACTATCAACTACAGGTTATGTGTCAAGTAAAGAAGAATAAGACCTTACCAAGATGGTGAGTCAAAAGCCAATAAGATAGCTTCTTTTGATTGATCCTTCATATGTGATGCCATGCATGATTGTCAATTGGAACCAACCAGGAATGATAATAAACAACAATAACATATAGAAACGAGATAGTATTAGCCAAGCAAGCATCTTTGTCATTTCACATTTCTTTAGCCAAGCAAGCATCTTTGTCATTTCACATTTCTTTCATTTCCCGAACATCGTTTTCACGTTCATATTCTTTTTAAATTCCTTATACAATCTTAAAAGTCCAAATTAGGAAAGCCTACTATTGGATTCATAATTAAGAATGTATGAAGTCATTTCTGCATAATGAAAAATTTTGCTTATAATTTTATCAGGAATGATGTAAATGACATCATTGTATCCCTTAAAACATGAGAGAGAGAGAGAGAGAGAGTGTACCACAAGAATTTTTCCCCAGTTCTTCAATGGGAGAATAAGCCATCTTTCATTTAAAGGCTATCCCTCTTGGTACCAATGCTATAAGAGTGAAGAAGAAAAAGATATATAAGTTTATGCTGAACAGAATGTAGCTAACACATTTTTCATTTAATATTAGTCAATTCTCATATTCAGTAGTTTTCTCTCAATTCTCTCACTAATTTACATGCTTTCTCACTCTAATATGGTATCAGAGCAGTTACGCACAACTAAACAAAATAATAGCTGATCAAGCTTCGTTACTCTTATATATCGTTTGACGCGGCAGCAAACTGTTGGCATCAGTTCAACCACCAAATCAATCTGTGGCTCAGGGCTTTGCAACCACTAATTTACATTCAATATAACAGTTAGAAATAGAAAAGCATACCTATGTATTATTAGCCTATAGGAACTTCCTTTATGGAACACTATCATCCAATTATGTCTTCATTATCTACAAATGATTATATCAGAAAAAATGGAAAATTTCAAGAAACCAGAATAAAGGAGCATCCATTTTCAAGCACGGAAAGAGAAGAAAGAAGCATCCATGAATACTACTCCCAACACAATTGGAAATACATACTAAGCGTAAAATGTATGAGTCACTGATAGGTACCAAGTACAATAGGAGTAAAAAAGAAACAAAATCAATGGAACAGTAGCAAGTGATAGAAAATAGTATTGTCTTACTTGAAATTCAGTGTGAATTACAAGTAATAGAAAGAAATGGAAATTAGTACAGCAACACCAGAGTGGTGTCTGCACTCCCAATGCCCAACCCAGCCAATAGGTGAACACCAGCCTCCTTCTCTCTTACCTCACCTCCTCCTTTTATTCCCCCAACTCACCACACATGCGTGAGCACCCCTCAGATCTAATTTCTACCCTTTCCAGAATCTACTTGACCAATTCTGTTAGGAAGAACTAGGTTCTCATCAGTCACGCACACCGAACAAGTAGGTACACTACTTAACAGAAGTAAACGTAAGTCATCTCTTTTCTTAGCTGCTAAAAGTTTGATAGAATACCTTATATAACCAACAAAGGCCATAAAATATTTTCCTAATATCAAATTATAAGTTATCAACGACAAAGGATGAACCATGACTAAATACTGATAAAGTTCATATGCACCTTATGAGGATAATGCTACAACCATGTAACCAATAAAATTTTCGCAACTATGTTTTAGATATCAAAAAAGTGGAATATACAGAAACAATATTGAAGAATTGAGTTTAATGAAGCACTTCGGAAAGCCCTTTTAAAGTCAAATGTTCATGATTAACTTGATAGGTTGCTCTCTACTCTCTCTACCTCTCTATCTTCGACTAATAGGTGCAACATTGTCTGCTTCTACAAAACTGAGTATTATGGCTACATAAGGAGAAGAAGAATATTAACATTCGACTAGGAAAGGTAGTTATGTTAACACAAAAAATTAACCATTGGTATGATTACAATATCAAAATGAATCTAAAAACTTACAATGGGTTTAATAAAACTATAGTGATAATGAAACCCTAGCATAGTCTGTCATTGATATTCAAGATAAAAATGTTTAACTAGAAAGCATTTTAGCCACTTTTACTTTTTTTACAAGACCTCTAGCAATCATTTCAAGTAGAAGTTTCTTTGCCTTATCTCTCTCATCTTTTTCCAAAAGAGCATAAATAATTGTTTCATAAGTTACGACATCGGGGGTGCAACCATTGTCTTCCATACTTGATAGCAAAGTTAGCACTTCATCAAACAATTTCCTTCTTGCAAAGCCCATTTATCATAATATTATACGTCCAAACAGTTACATCATAGCCTTTAATCAAAAGATCCTGAAAAATCTCTTGTGCATTGTTGAGTCTTCCACTTTTGCATAGTCCATCAAGAAGTGTATTATATGTGTGCATATCAGGTTGAATACCCCAATCTTTCATTTTTGTTAATATTGCAATTGCCTCGTCAACCTGACGACTTTTACATAAAGCATGTAATAAAGAATTGTAGGTGATTACATTACCAGGTTGACCTCTATCAAGCATCTCATCAACGAGCTCCCAAGCACAAGAGATTCTCCCTGATTTGCACAAACCATCAATAAGAGAGTTGTAAGTTACTGTATCAGGACTAATCTTTTTGGCGTGCATTTCTTTAAAGAGATCTAAGGCTTCATCAACCATTTTATTCTTACACAACCCAGCAATCATGATATTGTAGCTTTCAAGATTAGGCATCACTCCCCTTCGGGCCATAGTATTGAAGACCTCATTGGCCTTGTTCACTTCATTAACTAGGAAATACCCATCCATTAATGAATTATAAGTAACAACATCAGGTTTAACACCTTTTTTCATCATCATAGCTAACACAGTATTGGCTTCTTTCACCTTACCTTCTTTAAATAGAGCATCAACCAAAGTAGTAAAGGTGTAAATATTTGGCTTGACGTTTTTCACTACCATGTCATCAAACAAACCAATTGCTTCTTTCAATTGACCAACGATGCATAAACCATAGATTAGAGCATTGTATGTGACAACATCAGGAGATACTCTCTTTACGATTTCGGAATATAAATCACAAGCCTCAGTTATAAGTTTATCTTTGCACAGACCATCAAGGATTGTGTTGTACATTATCACATTTGGCTTGACAAATTTTCCTTCAATATGTCTTAGTAATTGCATTGCAGCTCTTGTTTCTCCAATTTTACACAACCCATTGATCAAAGTTCCATAACAAACATGGTCCAACCGAAATCCTTGAGATACCACGCGGTCGTGAAATTGCAATGCTTTCTGAACCTCACCTTTAAGACAAAGACCTTTCATAATTGTAGTGAATGTTATGATATCTGGCTGATAACCCGACTTGAAAATCTTGCCAAATGTAGAGAAGGCAAACAACATTTGACCTAGGTGACAATAATTGAGCAAGATGTTCAAAGTGACAACATTTGGTGCAATTCCATTCAATTCCATTAGGTGAGAAAGAGAAATAGCAGTGGGGTAATGTTTCATCTTAACAAGGGAACCTAAAATCTTGCCAAATTCAAAAATGGGTGGTGTATGACGCATTTGGAGCATACGGTGGAATAAGGCAACGGCCTCATCAGCGTCATTATCAACAACATGGTGAATGAAGTGAGAGTGAGAGAAGAAGGAAAGACGGAGAATGGAAGGAGAGACGGCATACCTCTTAATCCTCAACATGTATGTCAATGTTATTAGAAATTTAGAGAAATAACAACCAGCGATCACCTCAATCGGAAGAAGAAAGTCGTCTCAATGTTGCAACTCAAGTTTAGGGAATTAGGTTTCCATGATGAAGAAGACGTCGCTTATGTGCTACAATGAGAGGAAAGATTTTCTTTTCTTTTTCGATAAGCACTATGAGAGGAAAGATGAAAGTGAAGAAAGATGGACTCCGAACAAAACTGAAAAGCACCATTTCATTTTTATGATAAAAAAAAAAACAACAACACACACACTTAAAGCAACACAAACAGAACCCCACCCCCCTCATTTCCCTCTCCTCTCACGATACTCTTCCTCTTCTTCTCCCTTTCTTCTCTTTTCCACCATGTTTATCATTCTCCATTTTTCTTCTTCTTCTTCTCACTTCAAGTAGCTCAATCCAACCTTGAATCTTACACATTTGAGCTCTATTGTAAGAAAAGTCATCTCATTTCTCTATTGGGTAGTATTTTGGAGTTAGGGTTTTTGCTCTAAAAAGAGGAAAAGGTACCCACACCTTCAAGGTTGCTCTTTGAGGTTATTTGAGGTATACTCACTACTCATTATTCAAGATTACATCTTTTGCATTTGTAAATTTTGTGAAGAAGTAGTTTTGGAGTTTAGGATGGATATTTAGGAATTTTGTTGGTTCTCCATGGTTAGTAATGGTCTAGGATAAGCTTCTAAAAACTTTGGATATATTATGGATTTTCAGATTTGCACGTCATTGCTCCGTTGGTTTCTCCGGGAGGTGTTGGAGAGCTAAATCGTTAACTCATCATAACTGTGAATGGATGACGGTCTTCGTCACATATTTAAATTATTTTAAATGCCGCTATTTTATTCCTTTCGATATTTTAAAGCTATTATTTATCTATTTATTTATAAATGGGAAACACGCTCTTGGAAAATTATTTTAATTTCTTCGGCAATATATTTGAAGACTTGATTTCGGTATTTGAATTGAGTATTTATGTAAATGATGTAATTATGATTTTGAAATGTATCTACTAGCGAAAGGACGTGTCGGTCTAGGTGCACCTAGTTATATGACCTCGGGTGGAGAGGGCTATCCGTTAGATGGAGCCGCTCCTAAGGGGAGGCCACCCTTAGGGGAGAGGGCTATCAACGAGATGTAGCCGCCCCCGTAATCGTGATGTGATGTGAGTGAAGAGGAAAGGGCTATCCGTTAGATGTAGCCGCCCCTAAAGGGAGGCCACCCTTAGGTGGAGAGGGCTATCAACGAGATGGAGCCGTCTCTTGACTTCTCACGTTTGATTTCCTTAGATTGATATTTTGATTTTATTACTTTTGGAAAATATTATGATTATCATCTAAGCATAATTCCATGAATTTGTTGAAACACTCGTGCCTTGCGTGTTTTCCCTCCCGGTTGATGGTGGTTGTTGTTCCCTCACTAAGTCCTTGTGACTTACTCTTTATTTATCTCATTTTTTTCCAGATTCCCAAGTAGTTGAGGAAAACTGCTAGCAGGCTTAAAGTGTTCGATGTTCATCTTTTGGTATGCCCCCTAGATTGGCGGCACTACATTGTCTTTTGTATTTTTTGGTATATTCTGCAGCTATAGGGAGGTCTAGTGAAACATTTCTTTTTGGACTGTATATCGTGTTTAAACTCATATGAGATGTATGATGTTATATTAAAACTTAACAGGTGATGCAGTGTTGTAAACTGAATGACTGGTAATTTGGGAACGTTTGAAATACAAAGGAGACTATGCTGAAATTTTGATGGAATTATTGAAGTAAATATTACTTCATTAAACTATTTGTTGGTAATGAGTTATTTTCTTAGGCTTGCCAGGCAAAGAGTCTAAGTCTGTGCGCCGGTCACGAGTGGAGTTTTTGGGTCGTGACAAAAACCCACAACTAGCTGATATCACGGAGAAAAAGAAGTAATGGTCTTTGTGCTGCAAAGGTTTCACTAATTTTGATTCAACGCCGCTTCAATTTCAATATTCGACAAAATGTTTTTTTACTTGTTGGCCGATAATTTTAATTTTGAAATGACAATGCTTGCCTTTTTTGGGTGATAATAATAATATGATTCATTATTTAATCAAATCTGGTGGAACCCTAGAGCCTTGAACCGGTAGTTGTACCAATTCAATATCTAATGACAATGCTTGCCTTTTTTGGGTGATAATAATTTAAATATTTACATGACCTAAGCATTGAATTAATAAATTGATCCGAGTAACAACCCGTTAAAAATAGCAAGTGATGAAAAGATGGGTTATAAGAATGTAATTTTATATTGAATAAGGAGTTGGTAACAAGAGCCTGTGATGATTGATTTGTGCGACTTTTGGTTTTATATTGCATGTTTTGTCTCATTCAACTCGTCGAGTTTATCTCACCCTTTATCCATTGTTTGATAATAGATGCATGTTGAGAGAGAGAGAGAGAGAGAGAGAGAGAGAGAGAGAGAGAGAGAGAGAGAGAGAGAGAGAGAGAGAGAGAGAGAGAGAGAGAGAGAGAGAGAGAGAGAGAGAGAGAGAGAGAGAGAGAGAGAGAGAGAGAGAGAGAGAGGAGAGAGAGAGAGAGAGAGAGAGAGAGAGAGAGGTACTCACGAAGAAGGAGAAGTACTCACCAACCAACCCTTTATCATTATATTGAACGTGGCCGTGTTTGGCAAAAACTAATATCAACGACTTTTGGGGATCGTAATGTTGAGAGAGAGAGAAATGAAATAGGTTTCTCAACATTGGAATAATGGATTATGGTTAATTGTTGCTTTGGCTCTATGATTGATCATTCGTGCGGAAAGGAATAAATCACCATCACTCTATCATCGAGTTTAAGTTATTTGGAATTTAATGGCAAACAATCGAAAATTGGAAGAAGGAGCATGCGAGGTAAGAAGGGAGAAATTTGAGAATTTTAGCCCTAATTTGTGAGGAGAACCCAATTAAGAGTCCCTTCCATGAGGGATTTTCCATGTCACTTGTTCACTAACTGAGTTTAACTTGAGTTAATCATAGGGTTGAAAACTGGATACATTTTCTTTTTGCAGGGATGAAACTAAAACTTTTTTATTTATAGGGACTATGCTGGACCGTTTTTGTAGGGATCAAACATATATATATATATATATATATATATATATATATATATATATATATATATATATATATATAAATAAGCAAAAAAAGAATTATACTAGTAGTTAGTAATGTCATGAAACAAATTGGTATATTACGGTATATCATGTTTCGGGTCAAATAATTTTTTAGATTAAATGAATCAATTACCGAATTGAGTTGGTTTGATAAGTTGAACCATAATGTTTTGTTTTTCAAACTTGTCAGATAATAAATGATTTGCTTTTAAAGCAATGCCTCATTTTCTTTTGTCACACAACAACTTATACTATACCTATGAGATATTAAATACCATGGTTTTAATCCCAAGTAGGTGGCTCAGTTGGTGAGATAAGGGATACCGAAAGAGCGCACCAAAAGAGTGCAAGTCAGAGGTCTCGGGTTGTTTCCAAGAAACTAACATTCCCTCACCCCCATTAACATTGCTTATAAAAGAAAAACACCATGGTTTTAATTCTTTTCTAATTTTCAAAGGATTTCCAATGTTATATTGACAAATATAAAAGTTTCAAGAGACTCAAATTTGCTATGATTCATCTATTATATTGATTTTACCTGTAATTCTTTCATATTATCAAAATATTGATTCAATGTCATATTCCCGCACTTTACATATTATTGTATTTTGTATGCTATTACAAATAAACCAAATACTAGTTTAATGTTCGG
This sequence comes from Astragalus glycyphyllos, assembly GCA_963573325.1. Taxonomy (NCBI): domain Eukaryota; kingdom Viridiplantae; phylum Streptophyta; class Magnoliopsida; order Fabales; family Fabaceae; genus Astragalus; species Astragalus glycyphyllos. Next base: position 12,805,743 of record OY754313.1, on the reverse strand, counting down.
TCCGATTTTGATTACTTTAGGAATTAGTATCTAAATGAGTGTAGTAATTTAAATATTCACATAATAACCTAAGCATTGAATTAATAACTTGGTCCGAGTAACAACCCGTTAAAAATAGGAAGTGATGAAAACGTAAGTTATAAAAATGTAATTTTATACTGAATAAGGACTTGGTAGCAAGAATCTGTGATGATTGATATGTGCGACTTTTGGTTTTGTATTGTATGCTTTCTCCATTATTTTTTGACAATAGATGCATGTTGAGAACTTTAAAAAACTTTCCAATTTTTTCAATTGTTATTCAATATGATCAAGAGTCACTTGATATTCAGAGTCAGATTATGGTTGGAAATTTATGTACTTATTATTTGGAAATTGAATTTCATTTTAAACAGAAGACGCATGCGCGGAGAGAGAGAGAGAGAGAGAGAGAGAGAGAGGTACTCACAAAGAAGGAGAAGGGTACGACGAACAGACGACTGAGATTTCTCCACCAACCAACCCTTTATCATTGTATTGAACGTGCCCGTGTTTGGCAAAAAACAATATCAACCACTTTTGGGGGGAGAGCAATGAAAAGGGTTTCTCAACAATGGAATAATTGATTCTGGTTAATTATTGCTTTGGCTCTATGATTGATCTCATTCATGTGGGAAGGAAGAAATCACCACCACTTTATCACTGAGTTTAAATTATTTGAAATTTAATGATAAACAACCAAAATTGGAAAAAAGAGCACGCGAGGGAAGAAGGAAGAAATTTGAGAATTTTACCCCTAATTTGTGAGCAAACCCAATTAAGAATCCCCTCCAGATGAACATTTGAAAATATATTAGAGAATAACAAATAGATTTTAAATAGAAGTCCAAGTACCAAAATCAACACCCCATGTAGGCATGGCAACAAAACCCGCACCTATGGGTACCAACCGAAACCTGTCCCGATTTGACGGGTTCCCCTGCTTTGACTGAGTTTGGGTTTTCCCTGATATCAAAATACGGGGATGGGGCGGGAATGGGGATATAGGTCCCCACCCAGGTGGCCGAGGTTCCGTCACTAGGTCGGAACGAGCCTGAACTCGGTCCAGAACATATATAAAGATTTGTTTTCATTCTAAGAATTCCAGGACTCTTATTAGTTCAGAATCTATAAACTCTAGAGACTAGAGATCGAGTTTTATGTCTTTATCTAAGGAATGCAAGTGATGCCAAGGGCTTAGGCTAGGCACTCAGAGTTATTCTATGAGAGAGAACTCTGCATATATTAATTTTCACTATTTGCTAGTAGTCTATAAATCTTTATATTCTGATTTCAATGATTCAATCTTCTTATAAGCTATAGTTGTTGAGCTTGGTTATCAATTTTTAGAAAGCTACCCTGGAGAGGGAGACCAAAATCTCAAAATGAATCGTGTTGTTCCTTCGTAAAAATGAACTTACATAAACATGCAAACTTTGAATTCAGGGGAAGAAAAACACGTAGCTTTCATTGGTGGCAGGAGTGCAGACTTATAGTTGAAGTCTGGATTCACTAAAGGTGAAAGTGTGGGAAGTATCCAAAATTCCCACTGGTAAAGGGATAGAAATGAAACAATAATAATAACTTAAATCAGCCAATAATGCATCAAAAGCCACTGGTTAAGTTATGTTTAGACTAAGGCAATAACTTAACTCACTCAGCATTTATCAATAAAAACTTCAATGAAGCTGAGAAAAAGCAGTGAATATGATGAATAGCCACACTCCAGTATCAGACAAACAAGATATAGTAGACACAAAACAGGTAGGTATGTTATGTATGTATGTAAAATGCATGAGTCACGCACTAGACAAAACAACAACATAGTAGACACAGAACCCGTAGGTACGTTACGCACGTACACTACTCCAACAGAAGTGAACGTAAGTCATCTCTTTTCTTGGTTGCTAAAAGTTCAAAAGAATACCTTATAAGGATCAAGTATGACTAAATGCTAACTAAATATCATATTATCTTGTCACCTATGAAATTAAGAGGGGGGAACATTCTGCTAAAAACTATCATCATTTTAAAATAGTTGAATACAAAATACAACAAATGTAAATGGTTTTTTCAATGTTTATGATCAAACCAGACCTACTAAGTGTAGTCAAATATTTGATAATATGAAAAAGAAAAACAATAATATGATATGATTCTCCATACCTAATTAATATGTATTTTTTTAAATATTTTGTCAAAGTTAAAGGTCTTAAGGATAGGAAAAGGAAAAGGAAAAATTGAGACATGAATCAAAATCAAGGAACTAACAACCAGACTCAAAAATCATAAGGGGTTAATTGCACATCATATTTCAGTAAGAAAAAATCGCCGGCACCTACCGTAATTTAAGCATTGAACGCATATTGACAGCATCAACCCACTGCTCATCATATCATTTATACTAAGATTACCCTTTCAGCACAGAGCACCACAGAAAACAGCAAGGACATCACACCCATAGAGAGCCAAAAATTAGAGATGAAACTTAACTCTATGCGAAACATATCGCAGAACAACCTGATGACCAGCTTATCTACCTACCATCAATGCTAGATACTCCCTTAGCAGAACCAATTTTAGCATTAAAGCTAGAAAACCATAATTTTTTTGAGTTTGCTACTCACATTATTAGTGAGGTTAAAGTATTAGGCCAGGTTTGTATCCGACAACATATGATAAGTCCTAAATCTAACATGTTTTTTGGGTTAGAAATGATTCAAATGATGCTGTCAACAGTGTGATTGATGCTGTCAAAGGTTTCAAGACTCAAGCAGAAGTAATGAGACAGCTGTTAAGCTCTAGATTTCAGATCATTGAAGGCAGAGGAAAAAAAAACAGCAGTAAGAGAAGCCAGAAGCAACACCCATCACACTTTCTCACGTGGTTTCGATTCCAGACATTGTCAGTTAATGTGTGAACTGAATTTTCAGTAAGAGAAGTTTAAAACACAACTGTATGATGACCATTGCAAATGTCTGGTATAAGACTATCAGTGCAATAATTAAAGAAGACTAGAGTGAATGTCACTTACACTGTGAATGATTCATACCATGTAGGTTACCTCACATTACCTAGCTAGGACATGGATACCTTGGGTTGGGGAGTCCTTTGCATGTCTCATGTCTGCAGAAGCAGAAGCAGAAATGACTTAATATATAAGATGAAGAAATGACATCTGAAAAGGAAATTCATATGAAATGCTTTGAAATTAAAAATACATAAACATAAACACGTTTGCAAATACCAAAGGCAATTGATTCCTAATTAAAATCAACAATGTTTGCATCATGAAGTGAATGCAAGGAAGCCCATATGACAGGGCCAATTCATAGACCTTCAAGATATACACAGAAGCCCATCTCCATCTTTGCATCTTGAAGTGAATGCAAGGAAGCAGCTAAATGCCTACTCATCATTTTTGACAAGATTAAAACACTTAATCTATCTTACTATCAATTCCCTATTCAGCCACTCTATTGGGCTAAGGCCCAGTTCTAGTGTCCTATTAGATGCAAAGCAAACTTATTTAATATACTCATTGGTTTTACAAAACAAAACAAAAATGTAACTGATAATCAACAATCTCAACACCATCTCAATATGTCTGTAGCTTCAAATTCAATGTCAATGACATGTTTATCTCAGTAGCTCAAAAAACAGATGGAGCTGAATTTCCATCAAGTTCTTTGTTATTATATTAAGGATTGAAGTCTTGCAACAAACAATACTTCCCCAGATATTCTTGTTGATGGGTGGTGATCAAGAGTAAAAAAGCTTGTACCTGGTATAGTGCTCCACTCACTAAATTTGTCAATGGCTATAAGCCATAGCAGAGCAACACAATTTCCATTCAGCTAAACTCTTTTTTCATATGTTATTTCCCATACAATCCATGCCTTTAAGATAGTAAGGATCAAGTCCCTTCTTGAGTGTCCCTTGTTTTTCTCCATTTTGGTGTAGGCAACATAGTGGCGCCATTTTCTGGTACAGAATCGTACTATTTGTCTTAGACAATCTTTTTGCAGCCTGGCCATACATCTGTGAGGAAACATCTCCATTTCTTTCTCAAGAAATTTTCTTCCAAATTACAGTTTATTCAACTCTCATGATATCCCCACATCATTCAATATTATAAATAGAAACTTAAAACCATAAATGTAAGGGATGGGAAAATTTGAAGTATCCCCTCATTATTTCATAATAGCCCTACTAATTTGAAGTTGGAATGTATATACTATTGCAGGTTTAGATAAGCCACAAGTCATGCACAAAGTTAATTATATCCATAACAAGTTCACAACATTGCCTATTACCCTTACCATAGCATCTGATCTGGAGAAGGGTGTCAACAAAAATCTTGTGGTGCATGTACATGATGAATTAATTGAGCTCTGCCTGCTACAAGATTTGCCAATACCGTTTTCCGGTTATCATTATCAATGGGTTATGACTTTTTATAGCTAGAATATATAGTTCCATTGTAAGGAAAAAAGGAATCTAAGACCACAAAAGGCAGCCTATACTTATTATCATCTTTAAAATGAGCAAAGGCATGAGGATCAAAACCAAACTACTGACATTATTGAAAAAATGATTAAGTTAAAAGACTAGATAGTCTTCAATGGCCCACCATCATACATACCAGACTATTGTCATTATAGAACAACATAATCGGTGTTCATGCTTCATACCTGAACCAATGGATGCGAAAGTATTGCTAACAAGGCCACGTCGTTGAACACTTGAACCAAATAGGCATATATGCACGCTCAACTAAAGAGAACAAAAATGAATTACCATGTCAAAACTCAAAACCTTTCACGGTTTTCCATTATTATTCTAGAGCAACAACATTAGGGTGACTAAGAACACATAAAGAAAACCAAAAGTTGTGTCAGGTTACCAAAGATATACAGCCAACAGAATCAGATATATGCAACCCTTCTAATAGTAAAATATACTGATGATGAGTCAAATACCAACAAGTAGTGTTTGGTGTTCCTTTCAAAGAAGATGTCACAGTCACTAATATTGGGCCAACAGGTTGACTAACAGTGCCACAGCAATACTTTCAAGCAGGTGGTCAACAAGTAATGGAGATGAGGAAAGATTCCATAACTCAGGATGTAAACCTATAACAAAATTCAACATGAATGAACCTGCTTTTAGAAGCAAGTGTTTATTATGCTAAATGTAAATCAACATGAACCTCAAAAATCTCTATTATATGCCAAAGGCTTTTTTTAATCAAAATTATTCTACCAGGGCTTTGCATATGTAATTGAACAGGTTTATAAATGCACCTTCTAGAATATGATAGTGAGAGCATAATAAACAAGATTCACATATCATATATTTTGCTATTCTGTTTTTGCTATTCAGTAGTGACATTCAACTTCCAGTGAATATCAATTTAGTGCATTTGTTTGTTGCCAATGAGATAAATTTAGTTTGGTTTAAATCATTACCAATCCACACTGATGTTTCAAATGAGTACTGTTGCTATCATTTAAATAAATCATGGATAAGCTTCATCAAGGGAGAATAAACACAGAGCTGAATGAATTGGGGACACAAATTGAAAGAACTGCAGAGGTCCAAGCCTATCAAATACGACTCAGTAGATCTCCAACAAGTACAATTTAACAAAGATAAAGGAAAATGGACCAAGACACTGAGTACATATTTTATATTTTATAAAATGAGAAAACCAATAACATAAATGCTTCCATTATCATACTGTAGACGATATGAATTAATTAGTAAAAACGTATATTACTGTAACTAATAACAGTGAGGATTTTTCAGAAATAAAAGTGGTTTAGAATAGGCAAGCCTTTCTTCACTAAGGGACTTACTAGGGCAACTCTGCCTATAATGGCTTCTATATAAGGTAGTTGAGATGTTCAGTGCTGATTTCTATTGTCTTTTGTCATAAAATTAACTAGACTATTATATAATCTTTGGTTAGTTTTTCAGTTTGTTAGTTATTATATGTTAGTTGCAAAATAACTAACTTTCCCTACCTTTACCCAATGGCCAATTTTTTTGCATTCCTAATTTTTAGTTATTATTTATAATGTGCTTTGCATTCCCAATTTTTCTCTTAACTTGATTTGTCACAAAGCTAACATCTTCTCTTTCCTACCCAAGCAGAAATCCACACACATCAGAACCCTTCTAACTCTGGTCAACAATATTTCTAGTCCTATTTCCTTAACAAAACAAAGCTGAAACTGATATGAGTATTTGAGGTCATTGCTGCATAATTTATTGAAGCTTTTCTTAAGGTTATCCTTGTGGTTATTGTTAGATGATAAATTATTATGTAGAGTTGTATATATCCTTTTTCCAATATCAATAAATGAGAGAATTCATTTTATCATATACTAACATGGTATCAGTTGAATATTCTCTCTCCAAACACTCCTTTTACACTCTAACCGTGTAACCGTATTTCCCTTCTCTCTCTCTCTCTCTCTCTCTCTCTCTCTCTCTCTCTCGTTTTCCCCTTTTCGCTCGAGCTTTCTTCGTCTTCCATGGCGTCTGCCACTTCCTCCGACGACGATTCTGATCACTCGAACCATTCCTCCACTCAATCCGTTCGCCAGAAAACATCGAAACCGAAAGATTACTCCGATCCATATTATATCCACCCTAACGAGAATCCTTCTCTGGTTCTCGTCACACCTGTGCTTGAAGGACCTAATTATCACTACTGGATTCAAGCTATGACAATGGCGTTAGAGATTAAAAACAAGTTTCCGTTCGTTGATGGTTCAATCGTTCGTCCTCCGACTTCAGATCCGAAGTTCGCTCTCTGGAAACGATGCAATATGCTCCTGCTATCGTGGATTAATAACTCTGTATCCACCGAGATCTCGTCTAGCATCCTCTGGATTACTGAAGCTTCGGGCGTTTGGAAAGAATTGCCTCCTTATTTTGTGTTCTGCTCAGGCTGTGTTTTAGGGATCAAGACTACTCCTTGTTCTGCATTTTGGCATAATTCTAAGACAAATGAGTAAATGATATCGATATTTGGTTCTTCTGCTTTCACAAGATAATGCTAGTGGTCATGAAGTTAATTATAGTTCTACAAATAGATTGTTTCTATCTTATAAATAATGCTTTTGGCGGATCAATTTGGTCAGAAGTAGCGCCAATTCTGTCTATTTTGGCGGATCAATTTTGTCTCTTGTTTGACGATGTGTTACATTTTTCTAAAATAGGTTCAAAATATTGCAGTTGTATAAAGTGATAGTATGTTGTTTTTTGGTTTAGATCAGACTCACGGAGTATAGCATCGCTTTCAATGGAAGACTAATCTCCAGAGTATAGCATTGCACCAACAAACACTAAGTTTGTCCACTACGGGAATCGAACCTGGGTGACTGCGTGTTTCCCAGAGTAGATTAAACCACTGGACCAACAGTGTTGGTTAGGAAGTAGTATGTTTTTTGGTTACATAAAAAAATGAGTTTTTGTTGGCGTGTTATAAAGCTATGTTTGTCGTAGTTGTATATGGTCTTACAATTTATTATTTTGCTTTTGAGTTGCAACGGAAAAATATTATTGACAATATTATCTATTGCATGCATAATATTTTATATTTTGTCTTCATAAATATATCTTCATAATTTTTTATATTCCTGTTTGGATGAGCTTATTTTCGAGCTTATGGAAAACAACTTATGGAGATAAATAAGTTTTCATGTTAACCCATAAATTCTCACTAACAAAAGTTATATTTCCATAAGTTGTTTTTCCATAAACTACATTGACGATATGTACCTTAGGGGTGTTGAAGGATTGCTTGTCCATCTTTGCAAGTAGTAAGGAGTTTTTGGATGTTTGGATTATGAAGGAATATGGAAATAAAGAGTCTTGGACTAAATTGTATACTGTTCCTGACATGATAGATCGGGGTTTGTGTGCCTATACCAAGACTCTTTATGTCTCTGAGGATGACCAAATGCTGATGGATTTTTTTGAGTTCAAAAGTAAAGAATTGAGGCAAAAAAACCAAGTTAGCACAAAAAATAAAATAAAATACCAAATTAGGACACATTTTTGGTTATTTACCAAACTAGCACACTTTTAATTTTAAGACCAGAAGTCTCCCCCCACGGTTAAGACTTCTAAACTGAAAATTGCAATTTTTTTATTTTTACAGTGTAGAAGTCGCCCTGTGTGGTGGAGACTTCTGAACTGGAATTTTGCAAATTTTTTTAATCTGACAGTGTAGAAGTCGCCCCCCATGTCCTATCCTTCTAAACTGAAAAGTTGCAAATATTTTTAATTTACAGTGTAGAAGTCGCCCCCTGTGGGGGAGACTTCTGAACTGTGTTTTTAATTTTTGATTTTCTTTTATATTAATTTAAATAAAGTTAATTTAATAAAATTAAATAATTTTGAAAATTACGCTATATAGAAAAATGGAAAAAAAACTGTATTTATTTAATTAGTACGAGATTACAAAGGGTTTAAAATGTGACTAGTCTAGATTGCGGTTAGGGCAGTTGCTTCTGTTGTGACCCTCATTTCTACAAATTTCGCATCTCTTGGTGCGGGTACCCGTTTCTCTTTGATCCATTTCCGTACAAATACGGGTAGATTGCGGACGGCCCTTTTTATCTCTCCGTTTAGTTGGATCATGCTGTAGTTCTATACCATTGAAATCAGGCCATGACATCTCAGTTGGCAATGGTGGGAACTCCACAAAGTAAGTATTGAAAACATTCTGCATTGTGTACTGTGGACGCACGAAAAGCAGGTGGTCGTAATGGCATTTTGAGCATGCTGCGATCACATGTGAACAAGGGTAGTGAAGTGCCTGAAATTCCCCACACTCACACGTTCTTGCTTTGAAGTCCACCACGAATGTGGCCGTAGGTCTACCACTTTGTGGTCGTACAAGTTCTTCCACTCGGAACAATTGGTTGGCACGATCGTGAATTGCCAGGTTATGCGTGTTTGAGACTGCTCGGTTGTGAGCAATTTTTTCCAACAATTTTTCAGAGTAGATAATTCCAGACTCCAACATTGCCTGTGCCTGGGTGCCCCTTTTGACAAAAATCTCGTTCATCCTAAAATATGTTGCCTCTATCAATGAACGGATAGGAAGATTGCGCACCCCCTTAAAGACATTATTGATGCACTCTGCTAGGTTTGTTGTCATGTGCCCCCAACGGTAACTTCCATCGCACCACTGTAACCATTGTTCTTTGGGTATGTCATCAACCCAAGCCACCCCCTCAGGACCTACTAGTTGACCAATCTTTGCTTTGTAGTGATTGGCAGATTTTTTTGTCATTGAGTATAGTGAAGCAAGAAAGAAAACATAATGTTGGTAATTATGTAATAGAAATTTGAAATTAAATGATTAAAAAAATGTTGAAAATACTCACCCATATTGATCACTTGTTTCCTTGCTTCAGTGTTTTTGAAGTGTCTCATGAAGTTCTGTGCTTTGTGGCGAATACAGAAGACGTGTTTCCAAGTGCTGTCTAGACGCCTAACAGCACTTTTGATAGACTCGTGTCTATCTGATATCAAACATAGACCCTCCTGTGGTGTCACCCACTGTCTTAAACGGGATAGGAAGAAAAACCAAGCATCTGCTGTCTCACCCTCCACAACTGCATATGCTATTGGGAAGCAGTTGGTTCTTTCATCTTGTGCGATTGCCAAAAGAAGACACCCTTTGTACCTACCGTACAACCATGTTCCATCAACAGAGACAACTGGTTTGCAAAAATTAAAGCCTTTAATGCACGGCCCAAAACTCCAAAAGATGCGGTGGAATACACCCTTGCCGGCAACTTGTTGGCCATTCTCAAAGAATGGTTTGTACTCCCAGTCGCAAACTGTGTCTGGAATATAGTAAGAGAAAGAAAGTAGCCACCTTATTACTTGATTGTAAGACTCCTCCCAATTACCGTAGATACGCTCGATTGCTTTTTGTTTTGCAATCCAAGCCTTTCTGTAGGAACTCTGGTACGTGTACATGACCCTTATGTGTGCAATCAACACTGCCACTGATATTGTCGGATCCGACCTTACCATTGGAAGCATGTTGTCACACATGAGGGAGGAGGTCAGCTGGCGGTGATCTTGGGAAAGAGTCCCTGTTGTACATGTGTGTGGCTCAGTCAACTGTGTAATCACCCAATATCCAGTTTTTGCACTAAGTCTCACCAGACACCTCCACAAACAGTTTTCGTGAACACAACAAAGGATCCACCTAGTTGTATTTGATGCATCGACTTTGAAGTCAAGTGATTTGTTTAGGTGATATCTCTGGATGAATTGCTGGGCCATTTCTTTAGTCGCAAATTGCATTTTGAGTTTGAGTAGGTTGGGGTCTTCATGGGCTAATTCTTGATTCTTGTCCATGGAATGACTAAACTCTACATCATAAGGTTCTGGGTTATCAGCTGCGACGTTTTGAAAGTGTGGGAGAGGCTCGCGGAATGCAACACTTCTGTTGGGGGTCGCTACAATTGGTTCCTCAGGGTCATCACGCTGAAGAATATCATCTTCATTTTCGCTAAAGTCGCCAACCTCTTCATCATGCACACCGACAAACATACTAAAAGGTAAGGTATTAGTTTGGCTATCAAGAGGGTAAGTTGTGTTTAGGTCAAAGGGGTTTTGTGAGGACGATGGGATCGATTGATGGTGAAGTGTTTCTTCAAAACGCATTTGGTTTTGTGAATTTGGTGGACTGTAATGCATGTCAGTTTGGGATGATGAAGGATTGAATTGATGGTAAACAGGTGGAATTAAGTCAGTGTATGGTCTTTCTGTTTGTTTAGGAAAAGGTATGTTGTGTTGTGAAGAAGATGGATTAGAGTGAGCGTGACTTACCTGGGTGTAGTTTGAAGGAGCGTCAACTAAATCTGCGTATATTTCTGGTGTAGTTAGACCAAGGTGTCTACACTCCTTTAAATGGTCTACCATAAGTGCCACATCATCGTCGGAAGTTAATTCCAATGCCACATAATATTTATGGCCAGCAGTGAGAGTTGTGGGGTACCGATAGGTAATACTAGCAACCATTTTTGAATGGTCAGGATTGATTTTGTTTCCAATGGCGTGCTTAACTTCATGTAGTTTGAATTTAGAATTGAGTATCACAAGGCATGTGTTTTGACATCTAAACGAGACACCTTCAGTGTCTGTTGTTTCAACAAAACCATTGAAATACACCGTGATAAAAACTGAAGTTGGAGCCATTGATTAAGTTGGGAGTAGGAGGGTGTGTTTGAGTTTCAGTTGGTAGTAGGAGAATTTAAAATTGTGTGTGTAGTGGTGAGACATTTAGGGCCTATTTATTGAAATTTAGATGGTCTTGATTGCACCGACAGTTTTAAAGGTCAGGATTGCACCGACAGTTTTAAAGGCTCAGATTGCACCAACACTTTTAAAGGTCAGGATTGCATAGTGAACCAACCTAGTTAATAGATGTTGGTTATCTTTGTTTAAAAGTTGGGTAATTTAGTTTGTGACTAGGTTAACTGACTTTCAATTTACAAACTTACAAGAAGTGACTAGCCTCCGCCATAAAACAACCTTTTTGTATATTATTGGAGTGAGAGGAGGCTCAAAGACAGGTACCACGTGAATGCATAGTGAACCAACCTAGTTAATAGATGTTGGTTATCTTTGTTTAAAAGTTGGGTAATTTAGTTTGTGACTTGGTTAACTGAATTTCAATTTACAAACTTACAAGAAGTGATTAGCCTCTGCCATAAAACAGCCTTTTTGTATATTATTGGAGTGAGAGGAGGCTCAAAGACAGGTACCACGTGAATGCATAGTGAACCAACCTAGTTAGTTTGTGACTTGGTTAACTGAATTTCAATTTACAAACTTACAAGAAGTGACTAGCCTCTGCCATAAAACAGCCTTTTTGTGTATTATTGGAGTGAGAGGAGGCTCAAAGACAAGTACCACGTGAATGCATAGTGAACCAACCTAGTTAATAGATGTTGGTTATCTTTGTTTAAAAGTTGGGTAATTTAGTTTGTGACTTGGTTAACTGAATTTCAATTTACAAACTTACAAGAAGTGACTAGCCTCTGCCATAAAACAACCTTTTTGTGTATTATTGGAGTGAGAGGAGGGTCAAAGACAGGTACCAAAAATTAACTCATGGAAAAAACGGACCAAAACTTCGTTAAAAAATCATTTTTGACAATCAAAAAATGTTTTTTGTGAGACCTTGTTGTACACATTAGAAGTATTAAAAAAATTGTAAGTCATATTTTTAAACTCAACACGGTAGTATTATACTTCGTCTAAAAGGTCTTAATTTTTTTAAAAAATAAAAAAAATTAACTCATGGAAAAAAACGGACCAAGACTTAGTTAAAAAATCATTTTTGACACTCAAAAAATGTTTTTTGTGAGACCTTGTTGTACACATTAGAAGTATTAAAAAAATGGTAAGTCATATTTTTAAACTCAACACGGTAGTATTATACTTCGTCTAAAAGGTCTTAATTTTTTAAAAAAATAAAAAAAATTAACTCATGGAAAAAAACGGACCAAAACTTAGTTAAAAAATCATTTTTGACACTCAAAATGTTTTTTGTGAGACCTTGTTGTACACATTAGAAGTGGTGTCACTATTTGGTAAACTTATGTTTACTAAGTGATATATACGTGATCCATGTGTGATGAATAGAGGATAAAAATCTGAATTCTTTGTATCCTTCCAGCTCACTTCCTCCAACACTTTTTCATTCTCTATAAATCCATCACTCCTACTTCTCCATAAAAACACAAACAAATAATCAATTCTACTACTCTCTAAACTTTCTCCTTCTTTCATATTCATCACTTCTTCTACTCAAAAAAATGTCTTCATTACTAAACCAACAAAATCATATTTCCATGCATCTCAACGATGATGCAATGGAAGTTCACCACACATTCAATATTGACCCACCACATGACTCTATAGTACCTCTCATAAGACAAGCTGGATTTGGTAACGTTGCAACCATTTGCTCATTCAAAATAAACCCACCGCTGGTGGCCGCAATGGTCGAACGCTGGAGACCAGAAACACACACTTTTCATCTTCCAGTAGGAGAGTGCACAATAACTCTCCAAGATGTCGCGTTGCAGTTGGGACTTTCCGTTGATGGAAATGTCGTTACTGGAAGATGTAATCACGTATGGTCTGACGTATGCGAACGACTATTGGGAAGACCTCTCCCAAAAGATGGTATGAGAGGGAACGAATTTAAGTTGAAGTGGCTAAAAGATGAATTTTCCACAATTCCAGAAGGCGCTTCAAACAGAGTGCTGAGACAACATTGTAGGGCGTACCTAATGCAGTTGATCGGGGGATACATACTCCCAGATAAATCATCAAGCAGAGTACACATCAAATAGCTACCCCTTTTGGAAAATTTAGATGAAGCTTCAAATTTCAGCTGGGGGTCAGCTTGTCTAGCTAACTTATACAGAATGTTGTGTAAGACAGCTACATGCTCCTCATCAACTATGGGTGGATGTACTCTTCTGTTACAGTCTTGGGTCTGGTACCGCATGGAGTTCCTAGCACCAATTTGCAACCGTGTTATTGATTGGCCACTAGCAAAGAGGTAACAATTTCTCAAACCGTATGATACTAACAAATTATATTCTTCTTTATAATAACGTTTTATTTTTTTAATAGATGGGTTGGCGGGCGACTGAGCCACACTAGATGTCCATCTAGTCTTGTTGGATACAGAACAACGATCGACCACATGAGCCATGAATATTTTAAGTGGTTGCCCTATCAGGCATTCACCCTGCCACAAATTTCATTTCAGGAATGCTTCTGTTGGTCGGCAAACACGGCTTTGGTCTGTTTCCAAACGGTAGAATGGCACCATGCGGATAGAGTGAAAATGCAATTTGGCCTTGTCCAAGACATACCAGATGCACCAGTCAATTTGGACAGCATGCACAACATCGACATGCGAGGACTTCATGATGTGGATTGGTCCGAAAGGCACGCAAACTGGATTGAACTCTAGAATGAAAGAGGACTTCGAACTATTGTGGGTCACCCATGCCATGGAATACCGAGGCACTCCCAACAATATATGCGCTGGTTTCTAAACAATTCAACGCCATACATTTCAATCGACCAACAACTAAGGGACCCACGGGGTATTGCACAGGTTGATGATGTGAATGAACAACCGACGACTATGTTAGAAACGCCACCTATGCCGGCCAATCAATCCGAACTTCGCGAACGTAACCGTAACCGTAATCGACGTCTGGCACAAACTCAACGGGTGACCCAAATTCCCCAAAGCGTTCAAGAAACCCAACAAGATGTGCCTCACCGCCACTCTATCTCCCACACGCCAAGTTTTCAAGATTATCAACAATTCAATTATTCACAAGAACAAACTCCATTTCAAGATACCTATCGGCATTCTACTGCTGCCAGCGACCTCGATTGCTTCTATAATCTGTTTGGTGTCCACGCTAATACACCGGAATCTGCTGATTATGCTCGTAGGCTTCAAGAGTACAGCGGTGCTAGTTCCTCGTCGCTTCCCCAATACCAAGAACCAGAACCACCTGCTCCTACCCCGACTGAGCATGAACAACAACCACCACAGCAGCGTCCACGCCGTGTTCGCCGAGCACCACCGTGTGGAACTGGCCATCATCTTCAACGTTAATTTTTTTCTTAATTTGATCAATTATTGTAATTATCTATTAATTAAGTTGAATATATTTATCTCTTTAATTTTTCTTAATCATTATTTATCATATTAATTTAGAATTAACAATAATAATATTTAAAATTAATTTTAGAATTTAATCAGGTATATATATTTTAATATATATTTAATTGAAAAAGAAAAAACACAGTTTAGAAGTCTCCCCCACAGGGGGCGACTTCTACACTGTAAAAATAAAAAAATTGCAATTTTCAGTTTAGAAGTCTTAACCGTGGGGGGGAGACTTCTGGTCTTAAAATTAAAAGTGTGCTAGTTTGGTAAATAACCAAAAATGTGTCCTAATTTAGTATTTTATTTATTTATTTGTGCTAACTTGGTTTTTTTGCCAAGAATCGAAGTTGGTTGTTTATGATTCCAAAAATGATACTTTGAATATTCCAGGGATTCAAAACATCAGTGGATAGATGGACCCAACAGTCTACATTGAAAGTTTGATATCACCTGGTTCTTAAAGTTAGAATGTGGATGCTATGCTATGTCACTTAAGCACAAGATGCAACTACTATATATATATATATATATAACTTTTGTTTATGTTATTTATTTTATGATAATTTTGATTACTAATGACTTGTTGGATCATTGTTGATGGATTCTACAGGTTGCAAATTTGTTATTTTCAATTGTTTGTTAGTTTGAGTTGGTTCTCTTACCATGCATTACATTTTAAATAGTTCACAATCATAATGCATTGCATTATATGGTTTTTCATTTGATTTTCAAAGATTTGAGTTATGATTTAAATGTTATATTGTTTGGTAAGTGCTACACACATTTCTTAATGTTTGCTTCAAATCTTGCACAATGCTTTATGAACTGAACTGAATATGTTAAGTTATTGTACTATTGTGAATTGTGACGTCGTTTTTTGGGAGTATTCAATTCTAGCACATATGTAACCTTTTGAAGATTGGATTTCTGATAATATTCCCACTAATGGTTTTAATTAGTTGTTAAGACTTAGAGTATAATAGATATACATAACCACCTAGCTGTAGAAAACAATGTACGGAAGTGTAGCATAGTCTATGGTTATTTATCTTTGTTGTCATTTTAATTACTTAGAGCCTGTTTGACTTTTGTTTTCTAAAGCATAATGTGGAAGAGAGTTGTTAGGTTTGTTGTGTGGAAATACAGTTAGGGATTTCTAAAGTATAATGTGGAAGAGAGTTATTTGGTTTGTTGTGATTCAAGTGCGAAAGAGATTCATGCTCCAATCTGTATGATTGTGTGTTGATTTCATTTGTAATCGTAATATTACCAATCACTTGAATAGAGAGATATTGATAACAATACTTGCATCCATGTTAAGAATAAAATTGACCGAGGGCTTGAGTTGTTGTTGGTACATGCCTGAAACAGTTTCTTCTATATCTATAGAAAATCACTCCTTGAATAGTTGAGGTTTAGTACTCATTTCTGATTTGAAGTTTCAGTTCACTAATATATCTATTTCCCCATAGGTGGGGCATATGTGGATGACCATGTACATTTGCATTTTATATTATGTTGAAATGAAACCCATGATAAACTAGTTTTATATCACTGGTGTGGTCCAGTTCCAATATGATTGGAACCCTTCATTTGGCTCTCTTTTCGTGTGCACTAATTAATAATGTCTATCTAAGAAGATTATGTCTATAGAAGAAGATCCTTCTCACACTTGCTTTTCAAGGGCAGTGCCTATCATTGCCATTTCTACTCTATTTATTTGGACATGTCTCCCTATTTAGTTATTGTCCTCTTCCACCATTATTGACATATTTTTCTGTTTTTCTTCACTTCATTGTGACACCCTCGAGAGAGAGGAATTTGGTGTTTTAGAGGCTGATATTGTCTCCTCCAGTGTTTTAGTGTCTGCTAGAAGAATGCTTGGTTTCTTTCTGATTGATCTAGTCTTGAATGTGCTTAGATGCTCATCTAAGTTATATCACACATCAATTAGCAAATTAGGTTATCACAAATTGTACTATGCAAGGTCTTAATCTCTCACCACACGAAACTGTCTCATTTTTTTTTGTCAATAGAAACTGTCTCATTGAAAGCTCACATAAAAACATCTAAATCCTTTTCTAAGTCCATTGACACCAACCATCATTCCCAGTTAACATCAAGCTTCTACTTCGAAAACCTCATTCAAAGTAAATGCAGCTACCTATTTTTGGAGCTGTTGCTAATATCTTTGGTCAATGTGGGACATAAACAAATACGTTGAATTTGGGAGCCCTTTGGATATCTGCAGATAAAAGAAATATGGACAAACATTTGACGCTATACATCTCTTAAAAAAACAGATTGAGGGTGGAACTCTTGGATATTATGATTTACTAACAAGATAATAATCCTCAAAAGTCATTAAAAAATCTATTTCTTTATACTAAACAAACCAGTGAAAAAGTAATGCGAGATACAAGGCCAGCTGTCCCACCCTTCGAGGTGCCTCCAATCCAGCGAAGGGAATAGTCACTGCGTTCGGCGGTGGATACCCTGGTCTCGACAAAAAACATGTATATTTCCAATAAAATAAAATAGTGTTTCACTGAAAGTTCAATTTATTATCTCACATTTACATTATTTCAATGTATTCTTTTTTTCCCAAATTAGAAGGACTAAGTAGTCTAGATATAATAAGTTTATCACATCCTGTTTGTTTCAATGGCGGATCTAGGACCCTGGATTAGGGGGTACAAAATTTTTCAAACACACGTCACCAAAAATATAATAAAGATAATACTTTAACAGGTTCACAGCTTGTGTTGCATGCACTAGACCAACACAAATTCAATAACACTAATAAGTTCCTAAATACAAATTAAATAGCACTAAAAGAATCAACATATTCACAAGATACAAATGAGATTCAAATTAAATAGACTAACATAATCAAAATAAATAAAATAGCACTAACACAAAATACAAATTAAGTAACTAGTACTAACACAAATTACTAATTAAATAGCATTAGCAGAATCAAAAGTAGGATAATAAGAACAAGAACCGATTCAATGAGAGATAAAAACCTATTTTTAAATAAAATATGCGAGAGTGTGGTGTATTAGAGTGGTGGAAAACTGCCAAACAAGGGCTGGCTCAATTGGTAAGAAGTTGGCTCATTCCCCAAAAGGGTATGGGTTCAACTTCCGCTGCCAGTGTAAGGACCCCTTTATGGGTGATCTGTAAGTGCCTCTATAAGCGCTCAAATAGTCTTGAGGTCTGTCCTGACCTTGGTGAGCTCAACTCATCTAAATTTTTTGAAACAAAAAAAAGTAGTGCAAAACTAGGAACTTGAGTGCAAAAAATATTTTTCAGGGGTGCAAACATTTTGCAAAAGATAAAAGGCATAAATGAATATTTTTAAAAGCATAAACGATTTAATAACACTGTCGACTACTTACATAACAAAATATTCGTGTCGCACCATCCACGTAATCTCTAATTAACAATTACTTAAGGAAAGGATAATTTTAATTAACTATGTGAATATAAAGTATGTAAATGAACATTTTTAAAGGCAAAAAATCTGGAAAGTTCTTTTTGGTTACAAAAAAAAATCATGAAAGTTAAAGAACTAAAAGTTTATTTTAAGCTAAAAAATTAATGTTAAGTGCTTTGGCTTTAAGTGGTTAAGGCAAGAGTAGCCGTTCTCTCCCGTTAACGAGTGAGAGTTCTCTCCCTGTGGTGTGAGAGGTTTTCTTTTTCTTACTGTTTTCCTCATCTTGAGTGGTGATCAGTTTCATAGTGGTGATGGAGCGACTAAATCTACATGAAGATGACGATATGGAGTTCGGTTAAGAACGTGAGCAACAGGCGGAGAGTGAGAGTCACTCTGTCTGGTTGGGCGCGCAGATAGAACGAAAGATTCGGGTTCCAATCATGAAGGATCGTATGGCTGACATATGGAGACCGGATAGAGGAGTATCTATCAGAGAGTTGGAAGAAGGTTTGTCACTTTCCAATTTTTCCATCAATTGGATATCCAGAAGGTGCTGAAACTAGGGCCATGGTCGTTTGATAAACATCTTTTAGTGCTGGGTGTCGTTGAGGAAGGGATGCAACCAGAAGAAGTTTCTCTTAACCATGTACCGTTTTGGGTCCAGGTTCATGGGATCCCTACGGGGTTCATGTCGGAGGTGGTCGGTAAGAGCCTTGCAAATTTCATTGGTGAGTTTCTTGAGTATGATGCGAAGAACTCTTCCAATTTCTTACGGTCTTATATGAGAATCCGGGTGCTGGTGGATGTCTGGGAACCGTTGAAGCGATGGAAGAGGATTAAGAGGCAGGGTGGAGAGGCCAAGACGGTGACTTTTAGATATGAAAGACTTGAAACATTCTGCTATTTGTGTGGGAAGCTTGGCCATGCTGCAAGCGAGTGTGAGGTGCCTTCACCATGGGTGTTGATGACAGCGTCCGAGGTTGGGGGCTGGAACTCAGGGTAGAAACAAGACGTCCAGGCGGCGGAGCTAGGTCACGCTATTTGCGGGATGAGAATAACTCTGGTTGGTAAAATACATTAACTAGTGGATGGCGATTTAATGGGCGAAATAGTCGCGTCAATAACTCTCAACAAATGGAAACCGATTTTGAAAAGTCTAAAGAGAGAGAGAGTTGGATAAGTTCAGGTGGAGGTGTAGTTAATGGAAACAAAAATATCGGAAAAAGCACTAACGTCGTTGCATTTTTTCGGGATCCAAATTGTTTTTTTCCTGTTAAAGTAACAACCTCAATTTCCGAAAGTCTGCTGGCAGTAGTGACGCAAATGTGATAATTTTTTTTTTGATAGAAAACGGGGCGACAAGCCCAAAAGAGATTACACGATAATTATACGAGGAGTAGAAACTCCAATAACATCATCATCAACATAGTGCTTAATCCTATCAGGAGGAGTATCAAATAAAACATAAGGATTACTCTCCACCAAGCTACAACCAAGATCATCAAGACCATCAGCCACCCTATTAGCCTCCCTATAAACATGCTTGATAATAACCGTCCAATCCAAAGCCAACAATTGGATGATAATTGATGATATGGATGATATGGTTATTGAATTGGATAGGAAAAGACAAAGGGTCAATGAAAATGAATTAAGCCAGGGAGGTGACAAAAATGTTGGCGTGAATTTCATTGAAGTAGTGGGGGGTGTGGAAAGTATTTCAAATGGTGGGAGTAGCACAAATAATACTAATCAGTCTTTTTTATGGGCAGGACCTGGCAAGCAGGCCTGCCAGGACCAATGAGTTTCATTAGTTGGAACTGCTGGGGCCTGTGCAACCCGAGTGCAGTTTCGTCCATTCATGACCTCGTCCGGGCGTACCATCTGGACGTAATCTTTTTGTGTGAAACTTTGGTACTTGCTAACAGAGTTGAAGACATTCGTGCTAGATTGGGTTTCGATAATGCTTTTGCTGTTGATAGAGTTGGTAGAGGTAGTGGTCTCGCGTTACTTTGGAAGCATTCGTTTGATTGTCGTGTCTTGAATTACTCTTCGAATTTTATAAATGTGGAGGTTAGTGCTGTGGGTCGTCCTCCTTGGCGGCTTACGGGATTCTATGGGTATTCGGAAAGTGGAAGGCGTAGAGATTCTTGGCATCTTTTGAACACGTTATCAAGAGACAATGATTTACCATGGTGTGTAATGGGGGACTTTAATGATATTCTTTCTAATGAGGAGATTAGCGGCCAACAATATCGTCAACCTTGGGTGATTCGGGGGTTTCAAGAGGCAATACAAGAAAGTCATCTAGTTGACATTCCTATGGAGGCGTATAGATTTACATGGACTAAGAGTTTGGGTACGGCGGAGGTGAATGAAGGAAGACTTGACCGTATTCTTGCTACTCAAAGTTGGTTGGATGTTTTTCCGAATGACAGATTTGTGAATGGCATATCGGATAAGTCGGATCATACACCTTTGTGGTTGAGGTTGAATAGTTTGGAGCATAGGATGAGGAGGCGTGAGTTTCGGTTTGAGAATGGTTGGCTTGAAGATCATGAGCTTCCCTTGGTGGTGGAGGAGAGTTGGAGTCGTAGTGAGGGGCTGGATTTTCTTTCTAAATTAAATCATTGTACAAATGCCGTGGATGCGCGGGGAAAGAAGCTTAGATCAAGGTATCGTGATGAAATCAATAGTTGTCGTAGATTAATTGATGAATTGCGAAATTTTCCTAGAGGTGGTGAGGATCCGGTTTTGCTAGAGACAAAGGTTCGCCTTGGTACCTTGCTCAAGAAGAAGCGTTTTGGAGGCAACGAGCTAAGGTTTATTGGTTGAGAGATGGTGACACAAATTCTTGTTTCGTTCATGCCATGGCTAGTGCAAGGAGGAGGAGGAATCATATCACAAAGATAGTTAGAGATGACGGTGTGGAGGTAACAGACCAACATGAGTTATGCGAGGTTGCTAGGGGGTATTTCGCTAATCTTTTCCAAGGTGGCAATGGTGAGTACGACGGTGTTGTTGCGCATGTCCAACCGAGGGTGTCGACCGAAGATAATCAGAGTTTGGTGCGCCCTCTTGAAGTTGAAGAATTCAAACAAGCCCTTTTCCAAATGCATTCCGATAAGGCCCCGGGTTCGGATGGCTTAAATCCAGCTTTCTTTAAGAAGTTTTGGACGCTTTGTGGTGTGGAGTTTTTTAATATTGGCAAGGAGTGACTGGCTAATGGGGAGTTCCCCCCTAATCTAAATGATGCTAACATTGTGCTTATTCCGAAGGTGGAGAATCCGACTTCTATGAAAGATCTTCGGCCTATTTCTCTTTGTAACGTCATCTATAAGATCATCTCAAAGGTACTTGCTAATAGACTAAAACCTCTTCTCCCAAAGTTCATTGCTCTTGAACAATCTGCCTTTGTTGAAAATCGTTCTATTCTTGATAATGTGATGGCGGCGATTGAAACCTTGCATCATTTGAAGTGTAAGACTACCGGGAAGAAAGGGGAGTTGGCGCTAAAAATAGACATTAGTAAGGCGTATGATCGGGTGGATTGGGGATACTTGATTCGAATTCTTGTGAAGATGGGTTTTGAGGAGCAGTGGGTTCGGTGGGTGCAAATGTGTTTGGAAACGGTTACTTACTCGGTTATGGTTAATGGGGAAAAAGTGGGACCTATCATACCAGGGAGATGACTCAGGCAGGGGGACCCACTGTCGCCCTACCTTTTTATATTGTGTGTTGAGGGACTCACTACTTTACTTCAGAGAGCTGAGAGCAGAGGTGATATCCATGGTGTGAAGGTGTTTAGAGGGGCTCCTTCCCTCTCACACCTCCTTTTTGTTGATGATTGCTTCTTGT
The DNA here is from genome assembly GCA_963573325.1 of Astragalus glycyphyllos. Taxonomy (NCBI): domain Eukaryota; kingdom Viridiplantae; phylum Streptophyta; class Magnoliopsida; order Fabales; family Fabaceae; genus Astragalus; species Astragalus glycyphyllos. The sequence continues at coordinate 12,783,667 of OY754313.1, read as the reverse complement.
TTTGCAGGGCTGATGATAGAGAGAGCAGGCATCTCAAGGATATTCTTAATACCTATGAGAGAGCCTCGGGGCAAGCTATTAACTTACAAAAATCTGAAATTTACTTTAGCAGGAACACTTCACAGGAGGCTCGAAACGATGTTATAACTACCTTGGGTGTCACAGAATGTCTAGGCACGGGAAAATATTTGGGTCTACCATCTATGATTGGGAGAAACAAGAAACAACTCTTTGGCTACCTAAGGGATCGAATTTGGAAGAAGATTCATCATTGGTCGGGGAAGCATCTATCTAAGGCGAGAAGAGAAGTGTTAATTAAATCTGTTGCACAATCAATTCCTACGTTCTGTATGAGTACTTTCATGCTTCCGTCTACTCTAGGCGAGGAGCTTGAAAGAATGATGACTTCCTTTTGGTGGGGTTCGAATCGAGGCACTAGGAGGGGTATTCATTGGTTGAGTTGGGAGAAGCTTTCGGTTCAGAAGGAATTTGGGGGCATGAGTTTCCGTCATCTTCATGGCTTCAACTTGGCAATGCTAGGGAAGCAGGCATGGCATCTTGCTACTCGCACAGATACTATTGTAAGTAAAATCTTTAAAGCAAAATATTTTCCTAATGATGATTTTATGGCGGCTTGCTTGGGCCACAATCCCAGCTTTGTTTGGCGTAGTATCTTTTCTTCCCGGGTGGTTGTTAATTTGGGGGCACGTTGGAGGATTGGGAATGGTGAAAAGGTGTCGGTTTGGCGTGATCCGTGGTTGAAGGGGCGAGGTGATAGTTTTGTTAGATCTTCTATAGTACAAGGTACGGAAGAAAAGCGGGTGAAGGACTTGTTGAATGCAAATGGTAGTGGGTGGAATTATAATTTAATAGATCATCTTTTTTTGTGCTCAAGAGGCTGCGCTAATTAAAGGCATGCCTAGGTTCAGTGAGTTAGAGGAAGATAAGTTAACTTGGTGGAGGAGTCGGTCGGGTAATTATTCGGTTCGTTCGGCTTACTATGCTCTAATGGATACTCCGACGATTATTAATAACTCACATGGTCGACTTGAGGGAGATTGGATGTCTATTTGGAAAGCAAGTGTTCCCCCGAAAGTTAAATTATTGATTTGGAGGCTTGCTAGGGGGTGTCTTCCTACTCGTAGTAATTTGGTTAAGCGGCATGTTGATTGTACTATTTTATGTCCATTTTGCGAGAGGGAGGAAGAATCAGTTAACCATCTCTTTTTTGGGTGTAATGCTGCTGTGGAGGTGTGGCAGCAGTGCAATTTGCTGTTGCCAGTCCGTGTTGCTATGGAGAGCGCGTCGTCTGTGCGTGAGGGAGTCTTTGAGCTGTTGCGCACGTTGTCAGTAGATAATAGAAATAACTTCATGATGTTTATTTGGGCTCTTTGGCGTCACCGTAATGATAAGGTGTGGAATGGGGTGTTGGATTCGGTTGAGCATGTTGTCCATTGCGCGAAAGATTTGTTGGAGAGCTGGGTGGTCTCGCGGCAGCAGCGACGCAGTGTTGGGCATGACGCTGAGCAGCAGGAACCGAGGGGCTCTAGGTGGGTGCGTCCAACTAAGGGGAGCCTCAAATGTAATGTTGATGCGGCGATATTTGCGGAGGAAAATACATATGGCATTGGTGTTTGCATTCGATCTTTTACGGGGAGTTTCTATAGAGGCAAAACTATGTGGTTTGATGGTATCCTTACACCACAAGAGGCAGAGGCAATTGGTTTGAAGGAAACCATTCTTTGGTTGGAGGCCTTGGGGCTAACTTCTGTTTCCATAGAACTTGACTGTGTGTCAGTTGTAAATGGCTTGAAGTTAGAGCCATTGCCGAATACCGAGTTTGGTACTATTTTATTGTATTGTCGTAACCGTTTACGTTTTTATCCTAGCTTTAAGGTTAGCTATATCAAGAGACAAACGAATCTTGCTGCTCATACGTTAGCACGGGCATCAAGATTATATGCTAGTTCCCAAACTTTTGATTTGAATTAATTTTGTTTAATTTTGTTCCCAAACGAATCAATTTTGTTTAATGAAATGAATTAAGCTTGTTCTTGTAAAAAAAAAAGTGTTTTGACTTTTTTTTTTACAATAAGTGATTTGGCTAATAAAATGAAATTGAGGAAGTATATATTGCCAAAAATGTCGCATTGAAAAAGGAACGCAGTTTTGGCCAATGAAAGAAGCAAATTGTCTCTTCTCACTCTACGAGCCATTGACGATGACGATGACGATGACGAGGACGGGTACACACAAAATTCATCTTTTCGAGTGAAAATCCGAAAACCTTCATTCCTTTCATCTCTATCTTCAACAAAAATTAGGTTTTGTTTTTCACCTTTTCATCTTCAACAGAAGCGGCTGGCTAGAATGACGGCAGGCAGCGACGGTGACGACCCAAACGACATCGTTTCTTCTCTTCTCCTCACGGAGGAAACAACCGCTTCTAAGAAACAGCAATTTTCTATCTCCACCGAAACCCTAAAATCACTGCCTACTCTTCCTTTCGAACTCATAGAAGAAGAAATTCTAAGTAGGCTCCCTGTGAAACTTCTCCTTCAACTTCGATGCATCTGCAAATCGTGGAATTCTCTAATCTCTGATCCCAAATTCGCAAAGAAGCACCTTCGCTTGTCCAAAAAGCGCCACCATCTCATTGTAAGTTCTACAAACAACTTAAATGATTTTCTTCTCTTTGATTCCCCAATTTCCTCTGTTTTTTCAACTTCTATAGTTAAGCAAACACAACTCAGTTACCCTATTACTCCCACAAATGATACATACGGTTCTCCTAAGTTTTTGAGCTCTTGCGATGGCATCCTTTGTTTCGCTATCAGTCACACTTCTGCTGTTTTATGGAACCCTTCGATTAGAAAATTAAAGATATTGCCTCCTTTTGAAAATCCACGAAAAAGAGTTCCTTATTCGTGTTATAGCTTTGGGTATGATCATTTCATTGATAACTATTAGGTTATTGGTATTTCCTTCTGTATTAACCAAGATGAAGTTAGTGTTTTAACTTTGGGTGATGATTATTGGAGAAGGATTCAGGACTTCCCATATGGTTGTCACATTCTTGGACCGGGAATATTTGTGAGTGGCACTGTTAATTGGTTGGCACTTGATGTTTCAAGTAGTTCTTTTCCTGCACTTGTTTCTCTTGATTTGGAGAAAGAGTCCTATCAAAAGCTTCCAAAACCTGATTTGGGGAATGATTTTTGTACCTTGGGGGTGTTGAGGGATTGTTTGTGCATTTTTGGAAGGCATAGGGAGTTTTTGGATGTTTGGATTATGAAGGAATATGGTAATAAAGAGTCATGGACTAAATTGTACACTGTTCCTTACATGATAGACCGTGGTATGTGTGTCTATACCAAGGCTTTATACATCTCTGAGGATGGCCAAATGCTGATGGATTTTTTTGAGTTGGGAAGTAACGAATTGAAGTTGGTTGTTTACGATTCTAAAAATGATACTTTGGAAATTCCGGAGATTCAAAACATCAATAGATGGATGAACCCAGAAGTCTACATTGAGAGTATGATATCACCCGGTTCTTAATGTTAGAATGTGGATGCTATGCTATGTTACTTAAACATGAGATTCAACTACAACATTATGGTTAATTTGTGTTTATGTTATCTATTTTATGACTGTTCTGATTACTGGTGACTTGTTGTTGGATCATTGTTGATTAATGGTTGATGGAATCTACTGGTTGAAAATTTGTTGTTATTTCCAATTGTTTGTTAGTTTGAGTTGTTGGTTCTCTCACCTAGCATTACATTTTAAATAGTTCACAATCATAATGCATTGCAATATTATATGGTTTGTCATTTGAATTTCTAAGATTTGAGTTACGATTTAGATGTTATAATGTTTTGTAAGTGCTGCACACATTTCTTAATGTTTGCTTCAAATCTTGCACAATGCGTTATGAATTGAACTGAATATGTTGAGTTATAATACTATTGTGAATTGTGTTGTTTTTTTAGAATATTCAATTTTCGCACATACTAGTAACCTACTGATGCGCACTGGTGGCGATGTTCTATCTCTTTATTGGTCTCAAACAGAATTGCCTAAATTCTGTTAAGTTTATATTGTAGAGTTTAAGCAAATACTTCAATAGCCGTAGGAGCTAATAAACAATTATTAGGCATAATTGATAAATTTCCTCTTAACCACATTAACCGATGCATATTTTTTGAACCAACTAAAGTTCATTTACCAGTCAAAATTACATTTGGTAATAAGAAGTGCAAATTGATCAAAAGTAATTAGCTTTGATTCCAATCATTTCAATCAGGTTGAGGCATTTCCCCTTCACCCTATTTTCAAACAACCAAATTGCTACTCTTCAAATATCATGAGGTTGGTAAAGGAAAAACATGAAGAATGAATCTTTCAAAGGCCACATCCAAGGAAAGGAACATTGTTGATAATATGTGATGTATTAGGACTTGTGTTCATCCAAAAAGGTATGTCAAGTAATTTTGAACCATTTCACGTAAGTGGAAATTAATAATTAAGTCATATACTAAAGAAAAAATATCAGAATCAAACATCCTTCGCTATAAAGGTACATTAGAGTTTGCAATTATGATTCAAAGGTTGAGTATGGTTTGCCTCTTAATTAAATGAACCACGAGATGGAAACAGAATCCACTTCTATCCTTTCTTCTTGATTGTAGCTACCAGTGTAGTTGGTTGCATGTGACTTTTTGAACCTGTTTTGCAAAAAATTGTAGTTACAATCAATCAATTTTGCATATGAAAATCATTAGTAAGAACAGTTCAATTCCTATCGAAGAGAAATGAAGATATGAGTAATATTTGCTCCAATATGAATATTTTGATTTGTTGGTTGTTCGTCGGTGTAGAGTTCTCCCTTGTTATTGTTCTTGTCAAGTTCTTCTTCCAATTTTTCTGCTTACCATTTGCTGCTTGCTCATTCATTTGTGTGATCATCATTCTCCGTGTCTTCTAGTTGAAGAATTCTTTTGTTGTATCATTAATGCTCATTAGTTAGCATACCATATCAGCATAAGGTAAGCTAAATAGTTATGCCATTGAATGTAGTGACAATTTGATGCTCCAGATGCTGTATTACCTTAATTGTATTTAAGTATAACAATCAACCCTATTTCAGCTTTACTCCACAAATTAGGAAACACCTCATTTCAGTATATATATTTTTTAGGTGAGATTTATTTGACAGTTGACATCACTACTCAATATACCTAAGCTAACTATCAGTTCATAGTGTTAGGTTGGGTTATTGGGAGAAATTAAACCTGGTGATTAATATTGTAAGTATAATTTGTTAACTAACTAAACAGTTTATGTTAACCATAAATTTTAATTTATTCATTTACAACTGAACTTAAATTTTTGTTTTACACTCTACATGGGTAAAGCATACATCTACTTATTTTTCTGTTCGCATTTCAGCCATATTAAAACTCCTTTATAACTGGTCCTAGTACTGGACATAAGGCTTTGTAACTGATAATGGTTATAAATCCTATATAAAAAATGGTTAACTATACCTGTGTTTAAGTTTGGTTGCTGAATGTTGGGACTTTATAGCAGGTACGCCGATTACACCAAAACTGTTGCAACCTGTTCTGCTTTCCCTAAATCCAGCTACTTGCTTACCAATTTTAGTCTAAGGTATGCTGCCCCTTACTCGGGAAGATTTTTTCGTTGGCTTATAGCTTTCTTTAATTGGTTTGCCTTCGTGTGACTGTCATTAAATGTTGAGCTCATTACTGTTAAAAAATGTTATTCTCATTATTTATAGTTTTTTATAAACTTTCATTCATTTTTAGGACATTAGATCATTAATTATAGTGAAACGAACGAGATCTAAATGATAAACTTTCTAAAATCTATTATTTAAGCAAATATAAGCATGGCATAAAGAAGTAAGAACTTCATAGTATATAATATACAGGAAATTCAATTAACTCTTGACAGGGACCAAATGCTAAGAGGCATATCAGAGTTATGAATAAGAGAAATTAGAAGTGAAAGTGTGTTTTGACATTTTCCTATTACAAGGTATATCATCCTTATGCTCATTCCATTGATTTTTCACTCCTGCAAAGCACACCCAAGCTACATAGTTTGGATTTTGCTTCAATATGCAATACGCAATATAAGTACACAGACTAACTAACCGATAAAAATCACTTCCTTTTGAACAGCGCTAGAAACATATTAATAGAGGTTGAAGTATGAATCTTTTTGTAAAAGGCTTAACTTAGATGATAATAATTATACATAACTGAAAAACAAATTTCCAGTATACCTATGCATGGCATAGAAGCATGCATCAAAAATTGAAGAAAGAAAAATGGGACACCAAATTGTTGCTTTTTAAAAGCAGTACATTGATATTTTTGAGACATTTAAACAATTGATTCATAAACATATTTTTCAGCATTTCAGGTATCACAAAGGATTAATAGACTTCTTAGGATGAAATAGGCTAATTAAAAACTTTGCTAAGAAACAACATTTAACTTGAACTGGGAACCAACTAGCCCAATCCTTTCTTGCCATTACATTACCTCATCTATGTGTAAGTACTACCATTTAAAATATTGAGAATAATATTTTTAACAGTAATGTGACTTTTTTAAGTGGTGATGTGACCACTAATTTACTTTCAATTATAACCACCCATGTATTTTTTATGGTCATGATTTACTCCTCTTACTCTCTCATTATAAAAACGCTATTGCATTGCTGTGTGCTAGTTACAACGTTAAACAATTCAGCTAAGAAACCACTGTGGGGGTGCTTTCCTCTATCTCTGCGCAGCGCGGGTTTCCTCTCCTCTCTATTGCATTGATGTGTGCTAGTTACAACTTACAAATCAATAGTGAAGCTATCTCTTTCATCGCAAACACAAACAAGCTAGGACAATGTCTGTTTTTAGATTAATGAGGTATGTTGTCTCTGTTCCCATTCCAAACCCTAATTTCATTGTTTGCTTTTCCACTCACTCCCCGCCCCCATCCATTCACGATGATGATGTTGATCACGCCGTCTCTTCATTCAATCGCTTGCTCCGTATGAATCCTACCCCACACATCGCCCATTTTGGCAAGATTCTAGGTTCCCTCGTTAAGACTATGAAACATTACTCTACCGTTGTTTCCCTTTCTCGCCAAATGGAATTAAATGAAATTAAACCAAATGTTGTCACTTTGAATATCTTGATCAATTGTTTCTGCCACTTGGGTAAAATGCCTTTCTCCTTTTCTGTATTTGGCAAGACTCTCCAGATGGGTTACCATCCAAATATCATAACATTGACTACACTTATGAAAGGTCTATGCCTCAATGGTGGGATTAAGGAAGCATTGAACTTTCACGACTATGTGTTAGCACAAGGATTTCAATTGAACCATGTTAGTTATGGGACCTTGATCAATGGATTATGTAAAATCGGAGAAACAAAAGCCGCATTGCAATTGTTAAGACATATTGAAGGAAAGTTGGTCGCACCTAGTGTGGTAATGTACACCACAATCATTGATAGTTTGGGTAAAGATAAACTTACAAGTGAGGCTTGTGATTTATACTCTGTAATGGTTGTAAAGAGAGTATCTCCTAATATTGTCACCTATTACTCTAATCTATGGCTTCTGCATTGTTGGTCAACTGAAAGAAGCAATTGGTTTGTTCGATGAAATGGTTTTGAAAAATGTCAAACCAAATACTTATACTTTAATTTTAATATATTGGTCGATGCTCTATGTAAGGAAGGCAAGGTGAAAGAAGCCAATAATGTGTTAGCTATGACGATGAAAGAAGGTGTAAATCCCGATGTTGTTACTTATAATTCATTAATGGATGGGTATTTCCTAGTAAATGAAGTGAACAAGGTCAAAGCTATATTCAACAATATGGCACGAAGGGGTGTGCTGCCTAATGTTCATTGCTATACTATCATGATTGATGGCTTGTTTAAGAATAAAATGGATGATGAAGCCTTGGATCTCTTCAAAGAAATGCATAGCAAAAAGATTATTCCTGATACAGTAGCTTACAGTTCCCTTGTTGATGGCTTATGCAAATCTGGGAGAATCTCTTGTGCTTCGAAGCTCATTGATGAGATACATGATAGAGGTCAAACTGGTGATGCAATCACCTACAATTCTTTATTACACGCTTTATGTAAAAACCATCAAGTTGACGAGGCAATTGCAATAGTAACAAAAATTAAAGATAGGGGTATTCAACCAACTTTGTGCACCTACAATATACTTATCGATGGATTGTGCAAAAGTGGAAGACTCAAGAATGCACAAGAGATTTTTCAGGATCTTTTGATTAAAGGCTATGAAGTAACTGTTTGGACGTATAATATTATGATAAATGGGCTTTGCAAGGAGGAAATGTTTGATGAAGCGCTAACCTTGCTATCAAATATGGAAGACAATGGTTGCACTTCCAATTTTGTAACTTATGAAACAATTATTTATACTCTTTTTAAAAAAGATGAAAGAGATAAGGCAGAAAAACTTCTATATGAAATGATTGCTAGAGGTCTTGTGAAAAAGTAGAACTAGCTAATATGCTTTCTATTTCTAGTTAAACTTTGGCATCTTGAATTTTAATGACGAGAGTATGCAAGGGCTCACTATTACTATAGTTTTGATTATAGACATCATAAGTTTTTATATTCATTTTGATTTCGTAACCTTACCAATGGTTAATTTTTTCTGCTAACATAACTACCTTCCTAGTCGAATGTTAATATGCTTCTTCTACTTTAAAGATTCTTGTTGAGATATGTTGTAAATAGAAGATTTATTTATATATGTATTCGGCCCATTTACCAGGTCCATTAGGTTTAGCCTATTTAAACTCATTAGTGTTTGTACTCAATTCACAATATACAGTTAATAAGACGGAACTACAGCTGCTCTGTAGTCGTATACGTAGGCAAAGATTGGCCGACAATCTTTAGGAAATGTTGTAAACTTTTTCTCTGATTTTGAATTTAGGCTCACTAGAGAGGACCCAACAATCTCCTAGAGGAGAAGTACCTTAGAACATTTATAAAAAATGTATGCATAACCTTTGTTTTACTGCAAACTAACTAATATACATACAGGGGTAACTGCTAGAAACTTAGCAGTAACAAAGTCAAGGTTTTCTAATGACTGTTGTGGTTGTTAGTTGGTTAACTTATTTTGTAATAAACAGTTTGGGTGTTGGTTGTTATTATTGTGTGTGGTAGTTATTATTATTATTAGGCAGTTAGAGTGTGGAATAAATAGGAAAGTTGCATATGTTAGCAGTTAGTTACCCAGAAATTCAGAAAGTGATAGTGGAAAGGGAGAGTGGCCAAGGCTCTCGAAACCTTGGAGAAGCAGCGTCCTAGTGTAAATTCTGTGAGACTATGTGTACTTTGTTGTATTGTAATTCTGTTTGTATCAATAAAACCAGAAAGTTATACCAAATTCTATCCCGTTTTGGACTGGTTCTAACAAGTTCATAGAAGCAAAGACGGACAAAGGTTCTGCAAGAGCATCTGCAAGCTAATCTTCATTATAGGAACATGAGCAACAATGAGATTCTTGCTGAGGACCTTCTCCCGAGCTAAAAGAAGATGCCAAGGCCAGTGTGTTTAGTATGAGAATGCAATATTGGATAATGATAGAGGGTGACTGTACTCTAGCGGTCAAAATAAATCACATGCTGGAGAAAAACCCGAGTTATGTGAGCAGCGCTTGGATCGATTTTAGGAACTGTAGGAGCGAGCAACCAGTGTTTATTATTCAAAGATCAACGAAAAGTTAAGGAAAAGAAATAATTAATGCGATCCAGAGGTATGAAACCATGACTGCTGTGGAGTAGCTGTCTAAAGCACAAGTTCATGCATCATGATGCCTTTGAGTAGACATATCTGTGGAGCTCATAGTTACATGCTTATACATTCTTTTCATTTCAACTACATATATTCTGGTTTAACTGATGCAAACAATGTTTAAATGATTGCTCATGGTGGTTGATTATTCTACAATCTTTACCCCATGAGCAGCATAACAAGCATGCTTGTGAGTGGGATTAATTTTTCACTAGGAATGAATGATTCCAGGAAGACCCATCTACTGTCAATTCAATGCATCACAAGATATGGTTTTTCTCCTGTGTGTGTCAAGTTTGTTTCCCCTCTCTCCCATCTTTATGTCTGGTAATAATGTTTGAGATTAGCCAATAAACGGCCTTTCAAATAAACTGATGAAAAGTTGTCATTGAGTTTATACTAATGCCTTTTTATGTAGAATATCTGATGACGTATTGTATCTACATAAAAACCTCACCTTTTTTGCTTATAAAAAAAAAACATAAAAACTTCGCCTTTTTATGTAGAATTTTGTTATATCTGATGAGAAGTTGTCATTGAGTTTATCTACATTTAATGTTGCACACTTCACTGAATATCTATATATATACACACACACACACACACACACATTATCAGTTACTAAGCCTTACGTCCATAACTAAGACCAGTTACAAAGGAGTTTTAATATGGCTGGAAAGCAAACAGGAAGATAAGTACATGTGTGCTTTACCCATGTAGAGTGTAAAATACAAATTTAAGAACAGTTGTGAATGAATAACCTGAAATTTCTAGTTAACACAAACTGTTTAGTTAGTTAACAAATTATACTTACAATATTAATCACCAGGTTTAATTTCTCCCATGAACCCAACCTAACACTACGAACTGATAGTTAGCTTAGGTATATTGAGTAGCGGTGTAAAATGTGCCAATACTGCTGAAATAGAGTTGGTTGTTATACTAATTAATGAGCATTAATGATACAGCAAAAGAATTCTTCAACTAGAAGACACAGAGAACGATGATCACACAATGAATGAGCAAGCAGGGTGATGATGTGGAATCAAAGCTAATTACTTTTGATCAATTTGCACTCCTTATTAGTTATTATCTGATATAATTTTGACTGGTAAATGAACTTCAGTCAGTTCGAAATATGCATCAGTTAATGTATATTGTAGTTGAATCTCATGTTTAAGTGACATATCATAGCATCCAACAAGAAGTCACCAGTAATCAGAACTGTCGTAAAATAGATAACATAAACAAAAATTAACCATATATATATTGTTGGTGAATCTCATGTTTAAGTGACATAGCATAGCATCCAACAAGTCACCAGAACATTCGTAAAATAGATAACATAAACAAAAATTAACCATATATATGTTGTAGTTGAATCTCATGTTTAAGTGTCATAGCATAGCATCCACATTCTAACTCAAAGAATCAGGTGATATCAAACTCTCAATATAGACACATCCGTCTTTCTATCTATCGATGTTTGGAATCTCTGAAATGTTCAAAGAATCATTTTTAGAATCGTAAACAACAAATTACAATTCATTACTTCTCAACTCAAAAAAACGCATCAGCATTTGATAATCCTCGGAGACGTATAAAGTGTTAGTATAGGCATGCAAACCCAGGTCTCTCAAGTAATGAACGGTGTATAATTTAGTCCATGACTCTTTATTTCCATATTCCTTCATAATCCAAACATCCAAAAACTCCTTACTACTTGCAAAGATGGACAAGCAATCCTTCAACACCCCTAAGGTACACAAACAATACTCCAAATCAGGTTGTGGAAGCTTTTGAAACAATTCCTTTTCCAAATCAAGAGAAACAAGTGCGCGCGAGTAACTACTTGAAGGTTCATATACCAACCAATTAATGGTGCCACACACAAATATTCCTGGTCCAAGAATGTGACCACCATATGGGAAGTCCTGAATCTTTCTCCAATAATCATCACCCAAAGTTAGAACACTAACTTCAGCTAGGTTAGTATAGAAGGAAATACCAATAATCTTATAGTTATCAATGGAATGATCATACCCGAAGCTATAAGCCGAAAAACGAACTCTTTTTCGTGGATTTTCCAAAGGAAGCAATATCTTTAATTTTGTAATGGAAGGGTTCCACAATACAGCAGAACTATCACTGTGTTTACCGTGGATTTTGGTAAACACCGCTGGTCTCCAATTTGTTAACTTGCAGGATCAACCAGTGAATCCTAAGACTATTTGTGTTTAGAGTTTTTAGTTTGATGTGATGTTCTTCGGTTGTTTCACGTTTTAACCAGAAAAGAAGAAAGAAATAACTGATTCCTTCGCGCGAAGTTATCAGAGTACTTCAGAGAAGAAGAACTTGAATGATAAAAACAAGTAAAATGAAAAAAAACAAATTAAAGTTGCATTAAAGTTAAAGGAAATGGTGCACAAATTCATACATTGTTTCTCTGACTCGTTTTTCTCTTGAATGCGGAAGTTAGAGCGTGAGAAGTAAAATATGAGTTTTTGTGACCTTTGTTTCTTCTCAGAAACTACTATTTATACTAAGCAGAAATTGCCCTAAAACAGTTATAAAAATGATAGCAACCGCTCCTCTTTTCGACCAACCGCTAGTTCTTCAGCGCATAACTGCTCTGTTTTCTGTCTGTCGAAAACTTGTGTCCATTTTCCTCTTTCCTGCTTTTGCTTCCCCGGAAGCTTGTCGAATTTACTCTGCACATGACCATTTTCTCTGTCGAAATACTTTGGTCTTTGTCGAAATATAAGTCAAGCCTTGTTGACCATTTTCAATGAAGCCTGTCGAAATTACAGGCTAACAAATTGCCCCCTCAAAAATGTCTTTTTCGACTGAGCTTGAGGTGAAAGAAGAGAAAGAACATTTTTGAATTCACCGTCGAAATAGACTTTGCACTTGAGTAGAATAGCTGTATACCTGATGTCACCACTGTTAAGTGTTGTTGACGTTACTCTTTTAATAGTATGCCACGTGGCCTTCCACGTTCGGCTTTTCAATAACTGTCCCATCTCCACGACCTTCTATAAAACCTTTTCCACTTCTCTCTTTCACTTCTCTCTTCACTCTTCAAGCTCTTCATCTTCTTCTTTCCGTTTTCCATTGAAACCATCTCTGCAAATCACCATCAAACAGTTTCTTTTAGGCGTGATTCTTGCATCATTTTCTTTAATCATCACCATCAAACCTTCTTGAACCACTTTTTACGCATTACTCTCTATTTTACGCCTTTTCTTGCATTTCTTGGAGGTTTCCTGGTTCTCGTTCTTCGCCTCTCAGCACTGTTTCTTCAATGGCGAGTTCTTCGCATCAACCTTCTTCTTTTGATTACCATCTTGTACCAGTGGATCCTAAGGGTTTAACAGATGAGGAGACCAAGATTTTGGAATCACAGGTATTGATTCCTTTCCCTCTTCCTTCAAAGTATGCTTATCTTGGCCCTGTTGCTCATCAATTTGACAAAACTGACAAAGTTAAGGAGGTCTTCCCTAGCTACTATCAGTATAGTCCTAGGATTTTTCAAAAAGGACCTCACATAATGTACTTTATGAGCAACCCTAATAGAGTTTTTTAGATCAAATCCCCCTACTGGTGACAATCATCAATCCTTCCTGAACTGGTTAGCTAAGATTGAGTCGAAAAAGGCTCACATTTGGAAAAAACAAGGCATCTTCGACCTCATTCAGCTATCTAAGTATGGGCTTAAGTATCAGGCACCCATGTTAATAGCTGCCCTTCACTTCTGGGACACTACCACTAATAGCCTCCACCTTAAGTGTGGCATGCTTTCTCCTACTCTTTTGGATGTTGCTGCCATCACTGGTTTAAAACCTTTGGGCATTTGTTTCGACCCTTCTACTACTGGTAATGCATATTCTTTCAATTTCGACACTAAAAGAGCCACTCACCAGAACTACATAAAAGATCACCACGTTGTCGAAACTGATGATGTTTCCGACAAGGAACACATTGCTTTCCTCACATTGTGGTTTTCTTACTATGTTTTCTGCTCCTCTTCCCTTCAAGTGGCTAAGATGTATATTAACTTAGCAATCCAACTACATGAAGGCAAGAATGTCAACCTTAGCCACCTCCTCTTGGCAACTCTATATGAAGGTCTTCAACAAGGCACTCAAATTCTGAAGAAATTGACTCTTGAAGATGTCAAAGACATCACGAATTTTTCAGTCTCTGGGCCTATTTGGCTTCTTCAATTGTGGCTCTCTACCACTTTTGAGTCAGAATTTGACCTCTTTGTCCCTGACCTCTACTCTTCTCTGGTCGAAACAAGAACCAATGAGGGAATTCGACTTGCTCTCTTAAGGCCCAGGGAAATTAACCTTACATCTATTGCCCTATTTGAAAGAGCTTTCAAAGTTTTCATGGGTTGTGTCGATTCATCCCTTCTATGGCACCTTTTGCTACAAGGACCTGTGGACCAACTTGGTTAACAGAGCCACTTTCTCCCAATCCCTCTATCGAAGAAATCATTCCTATTTGGCAGCAATATCTGACCTCCAAATACTTGTCCACTAGAATAGCTTCAGGCAAATCGAAGACCATGTTTGGTGTTTTCTCTTATCACCCAAGCCTATTAGCTAGGCAATTTGGCTTATGCCAACTTCGACCTAGTGCTTTCTACAGATCTAGGAAGGACTTCATCAAACCTGATAATGAAAAAGATTGGAAAGAGTGTGTTGCTTGTTTCGACGCAGTTCCATCTCACTTCCACCCTGTCATGTATTATTTAACTTTTTCCTACACCAAAGAATTTTTTGAGTGGTGGGATTCTTACTACATTCAGAAATCCAAAGACGTTGATCAAGCTACTTTGTTGGCCACTCTAACTTCTGCTATTCCTCTTGCGCAGAAAAAGAAGACGAAGTCGAAAGGTACACACATTCAAGAGATCACAGCATTCCAAAAATATTTTGAAACAGTATATAACCCGTTTAACCTTCGACAAACTATTTATCAAGCTGCTCAAATGTTAAAAACAAAACTTCTTGGAAAACTTCCAACAATGACTTTTCCAATTTATGTTTTCGACAAATATTCTTTTGCACTTAAGCATGATAAACTTAGATTTCCACCTTTGGCATTTCGACCACCATTTCCAAAGTGGTTTATATGTGGCTCTGATATTAAAAATCTTTTTGCTACAAACTCTTCTATGCTTGATAAAGTAGTTTGGGCTAAACAGTATTTATACTCTTTCGATGGCTTTTTGCATCAAGAACTGCAACATGTTTGAGAGATACTCGCTGTACCAGAAGGTGATGCTTTCGACATGTTTTAGGTTCTATTTCCTTCATTTCATGTTTCATATATTAACATATTTATGTCGAATTGTGCAGCTATTCCAATCTCTCCTTCTGCTAGTGAGTCTTCTCACACCACCAAAACTACCACCACAACAACCGCCAAGGTCCCAACCAAATCTAAAGGTGTCGAAAACAGGTCTCTAGTGATAAAAGAAAAACCAACACCATCAAAGCAAGATGTATCAAAGAAGAGGCCTGGTGTTTCGATTACCCCTAATCTTCCAGTCAAAAAGGCAAAGAAAACATCTGTAGAAGTTTTCAGTGAAGAAACAGAGGTCGAATTTTCCCCTTGTGTTTATCAGTTATTTATATTTTTATTATTTAGCTTAGCTCATCTTGCTAAATTTTCTAACATTGTGGTTGCATGCAGTCTGATGAGGTTCCTCTGTCGAAGAAGAAGAAGAGTATTGTTTTGAAGAGAAAGCCAAAAGATCCTGCTAGCGAGCATTCTCGCGTTGAAGGGGATACAATAAAGGTAAACAAACCTCTTTACTCTGACCTCCTTTATTTCTTCAATTTTTCTCTATTTTTCTCTAAGTCTTATCTTACTTTGTTCTTCTTCTAGGCCCCTGAAGCAACGCCTACAACAATGCCACAACCAGTTGTTCCTGCTTCGACCTTTCAGGCTGCTCCAATCACTTCTCCAAAATCTGCTTCAATTCCAGCTCCTACTACTGCAGGAATTTCGACACCCATTGTGCCAGAACAAGAAAATGTAGATGTGGTTATGGATGATGTGCCTACGGGTGTCGAACTAAGGGAACAAAGTCTGCCTTCTCCCATTAATCCAACTGAACAAGAGCAAGAAGAAGAGGAAGGTGTTTCCTTCTCTGATGATGAAGAAGAAGAAGAAATAGCTGAAGAAGATCTTTCTGAACATGAAGATGAGTCTCCCCCCAAAGATGGAACTTCGACAGGCATTGTGCTATCTTCTGGTGCAAGCCTTAGTATCCAAGAATGGGAAGAAATGAAAAAGAGCAATCCAGCTGAAGCTTTGGAAGCAAGGCTTGGTAGTAGAGCTTCAAGTGGCAGCAAACCAAGTGTTTCGACACTTTCTGCAGGAGTTACCACTTCAGCCACTTCGACGGAGACTCTCCTCAAAGCACTGCGCACCCAAATTCTTGATGGGGATGTCTTCCAAACTATTGAAGCTAATCCTCCACTTGCTTTTCAGATTAAAGATTTACTCCACAAATTGACTGAACTTGATGTTGATGAAGTCCTTGATGAATCTGTTAGTGACTTTTTCCTAGCTGTCCAGCCTCTTTTCGAGCAACTTGCTCAAGATATACAGAAAAAGAGGGATCAAGACATTCTTCTAGAGCGTGAGTCGAAACGCAAGGCAGAAATGACAGCACTTGTTGATGCCACTCATGCTAGCTTTGCCTCTTTGAAGACTAAGTCGGAAGCTGAGATGAAGGCTGTCGAAGATTGCAATGCTGAGATCAAGACACATCAAGAGAGTATAGCCAGATTGCAGTCAAAAATTCAAGAATTGGAAAAGAAGAAAGAAACCCTCTTGGGATCTTTGACTCCTGCAGAGATGATTAAGGACCAGATTGACAAAGAAGCCACCATTTGTCTTAAACACTTAGAAGCACTTGAACGCTGCAATGCCACTGTCGAAAAGCTAACCAAAGATGGCAATTTCCTCAACAGGAAGATCTCCAAAGCTAAAGCCTTGTTCAATGACTTGAAATCAAAAGTCATTTTGTAATAACTTAGATTCATTTTCCTGTCGTAATACTTTGACAATTTCGACAATGATTTACGTTTTGCTTGTAATTCTGACAATGCTCATATGGCAATCACGATTTCTTTTTGAATGCCATGTACTTACGCTTTCTTTATCTTTATTCCAACGTTATTTTAACTTCTTGCAATGTTGGCTTATACATTTTCAAGTATTTGCCATTTATACGCAAAATTCTTTCATCAACGCCAATCTCTTCGACTTCATATGCGCCGTTTGAATAAACTTGTAAAATTTTAAATGGTCCTTCCCAACTTGGGGACCATTTACCTAGGACTTTATCTTTTCTATCCATAGGTAAGATAACTTTCCAAACTAAATCTCCCACATCGAAAGTCTTCAATTTAACTCTTTTGTTATAGGCCTTAGCTACTCTTTCTTTTTGTCTTGTGAGCATATCTAATGCACTTAGCCTGTCTTCATCTAAATCAACTAATTCATCTAACATCATATTCCAATAATGATCAGATGGGATTTCAAATTGTCTTTGAATCCTAGTTGATTGGAGACAAATCTCTGCTGGCAATATTGCATCATGCCCAATAACAAGTTTAAAAGGAGTACTATTGATTGACTCTTTGGGAGATGTTCGACATGCCCATAAAATTTGGTTAAGTGTCTTATGCCAATTCTTGGGTTTTTGCCCAACATGTTTTTTAATTAAACTAATGATAATTTTATTGGCTGCTTCAACTTGACCATTTGCTTGAGCATAATATGGCGTCGAACTTAACAATTTATAACCATTTTCGGCAGCAAATTCGACCATTTTCTGACCAATAAACACTGAACCTTGGTCCGTGGTGATAGTTTCAGGCACACCAAATCTATATAATATATGGTCTTGAATAAAATTAATCACTGCTTCTTGATTAACATTGTTTAAAGGAGCAGCTTCCACCCATTTAGTGAAATAATCTATTCCTACTAATATGAAACGATGGCCTTTCGA
Source organism: Astragalus glycyphyllos (assembly GCA_963573325.1). Taxonomy (NCBI): domain Eukaryota; kingdom Viridiplantae; phylum Streptophyta; class Magnoliopsida; order Fabales; family Fabaceae; genus Astragalus; species Astragalus glycyphyllos. Next base: position 12,765,734 of record OY754313.1, on the reverse strand, counting down.
CGAGTTTGGCTTAATTTCACCAATTATATCCAAAGCCCATCCCCTGAATGGCCAAGGTTTTACAATAGAATGCAATTCATTCGCAGGTACATGTTGTATTCCTGCATGCCTTTGACATTCTTGGCATCCTTTGGCAAACTCTATGCAATCTTTTAACATAGTCGGCCAATAGACACCTTGTCGAAATAAGAGCCATTTCATTTTATGACCTACTTGGTGAGCTCCACAAGTTCCACTGTGAGTATTAGATATTGCCAAGTATGCCTCATTTTCACTAAGACACTTGAGTAAAACTCCTTCAGGGGTTTTCTTAAACAACTCATTTCCCATGATCACATAACTTAAGGCTCTATACTTGGTTTTTCTATCAGTTATCCCTGTTGGACTTTCCAAGTAGTTAACAATTTGTCTTCGCCAATCATCATTTGACATATTGTCAATGGCAAAAACTTCAAAAACATTGTCACAATAACCTTTGTCGAAAACTTCATCAAAATTTTTGTTAAAATTTTCAATAAAATTCTCACTTGGGGGTAATTGACTTAAGACTAAAGGGTAATTCTCTGCCCCCTCAAGTTTTTGCATTGACAAGGTTTCTTGTGTCATTGCTGTCGAAATTAACTTATTTTTAATTTCGATTAGCTCTGTTAAATCTTCTTTAGAAATTTTATAACCAGAAGCTATTTGTGCCAGATCGTTGGCCTCTCGATTTGCAATACGAGGCACGTGTTGAATATCAACACTGTCGAAACGTTTCAATAAAGTACTGGCAGCAATAAAGTAAGTAATCAAATTTTCCTTAATGCACTTGTATTCTTTAGTTAATTGTTTGATTACTAATTCAGAATCACCTCTAATTTCGACTTGTTTTGCCCCCAAGTTTAACAGAATTTCAAGTCCTGCTACTAAGGCTTCATATTCTGCCTCATTATTGGAGCAACTTTCTTTGATTTTATACTTGTATTTAGTTGGAATCTCTTCAGGTGAGATAATTAACATCCCAACACCAGACCCATTTTTATGGCTGGAGCCATCGAAGTACAATTTCCAAGGTCGAAGATGCACAAATTTTATTTCTAATTCGACTACTGAATGATCAGCAATGAAATCCGCAACGACTTGGCCTTTGATAGCCTTTAGAGGTTGGAATGTTAATGAATACTCAGATAAAGCTAAAGCCCATTTGCCTATTCTACTATGTAGGATTGGTTTCGACAGCATATGTTTAATAATATCAAAATGGGAATAAACATACACATCAACAGGCTTAATATATTGCTTTAACTTGGTACAAGAGAAATACAAGCATAAACACAATTTTTCAATTGGGTGATAACTTGTTTCAGTATCATTTAAAACCCTACTGAGGTAATATATGGCTCTTTCTACACCATTTTCATCCTCTTGTGCTAACATACTACCTATTGACAATTCTGATGCTGCTATATACAATTTCATTGTCTTATTTCTAATAGGAGGCAATAAAATAGGAGGCTTCATCAGGTAGGCTTTGATTTCGTCGAAAGCTTGTTGGTGGCATGGCTCCCACTTGAAAACATCTTCCTTCTTCAGTCGAAGTAATGGCGAAAATACTTGAGTCTTGCCACTTAGATTTGATATAAATCTTCTCAGGAAATTGATCTTTCCTAGTAAAGACTGCAATTCTTTCTTTGTCGAAGGGGGTTGTGTTTCCATGATAGCCTTCGTCTTATTTTGATTTATCTCAATGCCCTTTTTGTGCACGACAAAACCTAAGAAGTCACCTGCACTTACACAAAAGGCACATTTTAGTGGATTCATTTTTAATCCATATTTTCTCATCCTTTCAAATGATTGTCGAAGGTGGTCTAGATGACCACTTTCTGATGCTGATTTAACTACTATGTCATTTATGTACACTTGCATAAAATTTTCTATAAAATCATGGAACATAGTATTCATAGCTCTTTGGTACGTAGCACCAGCATTTTTTAAACCAAATGGCATCACTACCCATTCATAAACACCTAACGCCCCCGGGCATCGAAATGCAGTCTTTGAAACATCTTCCTCAGCAATAAAGATTTGGTTGTAGCCTGAATACCCATCAAGCATACTCAAATATTGGTAACCTGCTGCGGAATCAACTAACATTTCTGCCACTGGCATTGGATATTGATCTTTGGGAGTAGCATTATTTAGATCCCTAAAATCTATGCAAACTCTAAGTGTACCATTTTTCTTAATTACAGGAACTATATTAGCAAGCCAATCAACATACCTGGCAGTTCTGATGAACTTGCTCTTTAGTAACCTTTCGATCTCTGTTTTGATCTTCGACATGATTTCTGGTGCAAATCTCCTTGGGGTTTGCTTCACAGGCTTCTTATCTGGTCGAATAGGCAGCTTCAACTCAACCACTTCTCTTTTTAAACCTGGCATTTCATTGTAGTCCCAAGCAAAACAGTCTTTGTACTCTTTCAACAATTCGACTATCTGCACCTTGAAGTCTTTATTAACTTTTGCACTGATATATGTTGGTCTTCTTACACTTCCATCTCCCAAATCTATTTCTTCTAAGGGATCTTGTGCTTGTATCTTCTTGGTCGAACCCATTGGATCTTTCTCAAATCCTAATGGTTCATCATCATAGACACCGTCTAGTCTAGGTGATTCGACCATAATTTCTTTGTTACTATCATTTGTGGTTAAAGCAACCATGTGATGCAACTTAGCTTCGAGAATTGCTTTTTCTTTATTTTCGGCAATATAGGCCGTAATTCTTTCCCATGCATTGGGCCTTATAATCATTTCAAGGTCCATCCCAGCCAATAGGCTTAACAAAGCCTCTTGGTCTATTCTCCTCATCAATGGTTTCCCTTTCCCAAATGAAACCATAATTTGGGTGAAGGCTGATAGAAGAGAAAACATTGTCTTGCTCAATGAACCCAGCATTAGAAGAAGAACATGGAGAGATGTTTGCCAGTTGCTTGTCGAAGGTCTTCTTGGTGATCGTATTCACTTCAGCCTTGAAATAACTTTGGTCACCTTCAATGTTTTCAACCAACCCATCCTCTCTCCAAATAATGAGCCTTTGGTGCATAGTCGAAGGGATTGCCCCCACTCCATGTATCCATTCTCTTCCAAGCAGCAAGTTGTAGTTTGCCTTGGAAGGTACTACCAAAAACAAAGTTGGCCTTTTGATGCTGCCTACTGCTAATTCGACTTCAATGGCCCCAAGTGAATGGCCAGTTTTGCCTTCATAATTTGTGAGAACTACATTATGTGGCCTCAAATCAGTGTCACATTTGCCAATTCTTCTTAGCAAATGTCGAGGCATCAAATTCACAGCAGCACCACCATCAACAAGGACTTTGTTGATTCCCACATTGTTGACCTTGGCTTGAATGAACAGTGGCTTGAGGTGGTTCATCATGCCACAATCTGGCCTCTCAAAGACAGCATGTTGCTCTTCGATGCAGCCATTCTTCAACACATAGTAGCATATGGGTTTATATGCAGTTTCCTCATCGAAATCTTCTTCGACATCATTAACATCAGAAACCACATCATACTCAATTGGTAAAATTGAGATGATCCCACATAGCACATCATATTCTGACCCAGAATCAGCAAAGGAAGAATCTAACTCCTCTTCTAAATTAAGGTCTTCTGTCTTGAAGCCTTTCTTAATTTCAGAAAGAGAAGGGAAAATTCTCTCAGTGGCTGGTCTCCTAACCACTTCAGTCGAAGGTAAGATTACTTCTTTACCTTTCCCTTTGTTCAAGGTTGTTGCTTTACCTGCAGCAAGAGCATCAGCCTTCTTTTGGCGTTGAAACCTTCGCCATTGAGTTCTTGTCATAGGATTCTTCCCTCTGTAGTTGTTACTATAGGCATACTTCTTGATTTCAGTTGCCTTGTTTTGGTTAACATCACTTGTGTTACCTTCGACCAGCCTAGGTGGCCTAATTCGATGGATAGCATTACCCCCAGTGTGGTATATGGCTTTGCCTCTTCCACCAGAATGTACCCACTTTACGACAGGAGTACCAGAAGGAGGAACATAAGTACTCAGCTTTCCTCTTCCAGGAGTTTTGGTCGAAGTAACCATGTAAGGATTTTCCTATCAGCAAAATCAAACTTGGGCCTTTTATCCACCCATTTACCTTTGCGCTTCATTTGAGGCTTGAACTCTTCAAGTTCTTTAGCAGCCTCCTTGTCAAAAACAGCACTGCACCTTGGGCACAGCATCACTTCTGAGTTGCTTAGCTTGCAACAATTGAGGAAATCAACCAATTCCTCTTCAGCTTTTGGGTACACTGCTTTCATTTTGTCATCTTCTTGGCCTTCAGTGACCATTTCGACATCCATCTTAGAACTTATGGTAGTTCTTTTCATATTGGCCTTACTAAGCACAGTTTCAGAGGCTCCAACCATGTTGATGCTCACCTCAGTATACATTGCCTCAGCATCAGGCAAAGGATCAGCATCAATCTTCATTGGTGCCTTTGGCTTATCACCAAATTTCAGCCTTCCTTCATTGAGTGCCTTTTGCACCAAATCCCTGAAAAGAACACAACGAGAAGTATTATGACCCAAAAAATTATGGTATTTGCAAAAACCTCTTTTTTGCTTTTGTTCTAATGGTGGTGTTTTTAGTCCCTTAGGAACCAAAATCTGACCATCCTTAACTAACAAGTCAAATATTTCGTCGCATTTAGTAACATCAAAAGTATATGTTTTTGCAACGAATTTGTCGTTTTTAGGTTCGACAGGATTTTTACCATTTGAAGGTTTTAGTAATGTACAAGTATATGGAGGTCCAGGTTTTAACTCAGCAACATTGACCTCTTCTTCGACTTCCTCATAGGAGATGTCGAATTCTTGTTCTTCATCTTTAATTTCGACATAGGCAATTTTGTCTTTTTTATTGTTATGAAACCTACTAGTTCTAGATTTCTCAGCTTTTAGCCTTTCGACTTGCCTTACTCTATCGGCCAATTGGGCCATATCTCTTAAATGTTGAGTGTCTAGTTTTTTCCTAATAGAATAATCTAGACCACCAGCAGCCATTTCAACTAACTCATGTTCAGGCACTTGGGTAAAGCACCTTGCTTTGAGAAGTCTAAATCTGTTGAGATAGTCATCAACAGTCTCTGCCGTTTCACGTCGAACACTAGCCAATTCTTTGAGACTAATTTTGGAGTGTCCTATATAGAATTGCTCGTGAAAGGCTTTTTCTAACTGGTTCCAATTAAACATAGAGTGAGGGGGTAGTGTAGTAAACCAAGTAAAAGCATTTTTTGTTAGAGAATTAGGGAAAAATTTCATTCTTAAATTCTCATTTTGGGCTAAATCCCCAGCCTCAGTTAAATAACGAGCAATGTGTTCGACGGTGGATTCACTAGTTTCTCCACCAAATTTAGTGAATTTAGGGACTTTCCAACCCCTTGGCAATTCACTTTGCAAAATATATTCTGATAATGGCGACACGAAATTTGGCCTGTGCATTCCTATATTAAGGCCATTCTGGGCTAAAATTGTTTCGACAAGATTAGCAATATTGTTCTGCGCTCCAAATTTGTTTTGTTGCACTTGCCTGACTACTTCATCAGCATTTTGATTTCTATTTACTAACACTATATCAGGCTCGTTTTCAACCATCCCCTGCAAGGGTTGTTCGACAACTTGTGCTTGTGCCTGATTTCTAGGCAATTCAATGTTAGGCCTTTCTAAAGGGATTTCTAGAGGCCTCAAAGGTTGTACTTGGGGTATTGGCTGATTTTACATTCTTGGAGTGCCAAAGAAATCTGCAATTCGACCCATTTGAGTTGCCAATGCTTGGTAACTGTTATTGGTCTCATGTATCAAAGGGTTGAATACTGTACCAATTTGTTGGGTTAACATGTTAACCATATCATGATTGGCCTCATCTATTTGTTGTCTTAATGCCAACATAGACGCTGTAGTTAATGTGGGCTGGGCATTTCGACCATAAATGCCCTCTTGAGAGGCATGCATAGGGGAGAAACCACCATTCATTATGTTATCTGCACACGTTGATGAATTGGTTTGCAAGCCTACCATCATGCCAGTTGGCATACCATAAGGGAGATGTCGACCAACTATAGGCATGCTAAATGGAATATGACCACTAGTCATATATGGGTTAGACGTTCCCATTGTTTGTGGCATAGAAACCATTTCATTAGGCTGTGTGGTCACCGTGGTGGCCATTGTTGGTAAAGGATTGAGCACAGGAGATGTAACTGGGATCATGCCTATCGAAGGCATTGGAGCAGTTATTCCCATAGCGGTTATTGAATTAGCGTCATTGACAGACGCATTCTCAGGGCCACTCTGTGCGTTCGAAGAACTTGCGCCAGAACGTGACATCTTTGACAAAGATTTACCACTCCTCAGGCGCATAAACAATTATATTCCAAGATTCTGTTAACTAACACTCTAATATTTCGACACAAATGTCCCACTGGGCGTGCCAATTTGTTTACCGTGGATTTTGGTAAACACCGCTGGTCTCCAATTTGGTTAACTTGCAGGATCAACCAGTGAATCCTAAGACCATTTGTGTTTAGAGTTTTTAGTTTGATGTGATGTTCTTTCGTTGTTTCACGTTTTAACCAGAAAAGTAGAAAGAAATAACTGATTCCTTCGCGCGAAGTTATCAGAGTACTTCAGAGAAGAAGAACTTGAATGATAAAAACAAGTAAAATGAAAGAAAACAAATTAAAGTTGCATTAAAGTTAAAGGAAATGGTGCACAAATTCATACATTGTTTCTCTGACTCGTTTTTCTCTTGAATACTGAAGTTAGAGCGTGAGAAGTAAAATATGAGTTTTTGTGACCTTTGTTTCTTCTCAGAAACTACTATTTATACTAAGCAGAAATTGCCCTAAAACAGTTATAAAAATGATAGCAACCGCTCCTCTTTTCGACCAACCGCTAGTTCTTCAGCGCATAACTGCTCTGTTTTCTGTCTGTCGAAAACTTGTGTCCATTTTCCTCTTTCTTGCTTTTGCTTCCACGGAAGCTTGTCGAATTTACCCTGCACATGACCATTTTCTCTGTCGAAATACTTTGGTCTTTGTCGAAATATAAATCAAGCCAAGCCTGTCGAAATTACAGGCTAACACACTGATAGCGAAACAAAGGATGCCATCGCAAGAGCTCAAAGACTTAGGAGTATTGTATGTATCATTTGTGCGAGTAATAGGGTAACTGAGTTGTGTCTGCTTAACTTTAGAAGATGAAAAAACAGAGGAAATTGGGGAATCAAGGAAAACGAGCTCATCTAAGTTGTTTTTAGAACTTACAATGAGATGGTGGCGCTTTTTTGACAAGCTACGGTGCTTCTTTGCGAATTTGGGATCGGAGATTAGAGAATTCCATGACTTGCAGATGCATCGAAGTTGAAGGAGAAGCTTGACAGGGAGCCTACATAGAATTTCTTCTTCTATGAGTTCGAAAGGAAGGGTGGGCAGTGACGGTGATGTTAGGGTTCCGGTGGAGATAGGAAATTGCAGTCTTTTAGAAGCGGTTGTTTCCTCCATGAGGAGAAGAGAAGAAACGATGTCGTTTGGGTCGTCACCGTCGCTACCTGCCGTCATTCTATCGAACCGTTTCTGTGCTGTGTAACAAAATAGAAAGCAAAACCTAAATTTTGTTGAAATAGAAACGAAAAGGAAGGAAGGTTTGAGGAATTTCAATTTCTTTCTATTATTTAATAAAAGTGGGTTTTGATAAATATATCTAAACTGACTCTAGATGTGTGTCTTGTTTGTCTGATACCTCATACCGGAGTGTGTTTGGCTATCTAAACAGATTCAGCTTCATTGAAGTTTTTATTGATAAATTTTTAGTTAACTTATTGCCTTATTTCAAAACATAAACTACTACTAGAATGAGATGCTCATTAAAGGATGAAAGCAGAAGAAGAAGAAGGGACTGCACACAATAATAATGATATCATATGCAAAGGGTGTCTAAGCCAGCATATTATTTCATGATATTATAAACAAACCAACATATAAGGATGAAGTAGTGTTTTGTTTATGTGATTAGAGGTAGTCTTTGTATTAATGGTCTTTAGAATTTAGCTTCTGCTGACGCTCCAATTATGTTATTTTGCAATGCTTCAGACTGTATTATTATTGTATGGCAAAAGTCAGTAGGAGGATCCTAATACCTACAAGTTTTTGAATAATCAAATGCTTGAATTTTACTTTTTTGATGTCAATAACCGCCTCTAATGCCATAATTGGAATAAAAGTTGCAAAACAGCACAACAGCATAACAAAGTCAAACTCACTTATGATAGTACTCCAATGACACCCCTTTAAAGTAATAGGGAGGTTTGTTTTGCAAAAGATTAATCTAGCCATATATTATGGTTGCATATGAATATCTTAAATTTACAGGTACTTCATATACACACAGAGACAATGACGTCAGAGCATTAAATTCATAAAACGTAAAACAAGAGCATTAAAAATAAATGATGCATGTTAGTTGAGAGTTTGTTGTAACCACTTGCTGAGTCTATAAATAGGAGTTGGGGGCTTAGAATCTTTAGGCAAGAATTAGAAAGTTAATTGGGAGGCCTTGAGCACCTCAAATTGCTCAAGAAACCTTGGGAGAGATTAGGCCTCTCGAAGAGCCTATTATAGTTACCATCTTGTATTTTCTGTTTTCCTCATTAACCTTGAGTCATTTTTACGAAGGAACAACTCAGTTCATTTTGAGTATTTTAGTCCCCCTCTCCAGGTTAGCTTTCGAAAAATTGATAATCAAGCTCAGCAACTATATGACTTACAAGAAAATTGTAAAGATTTATAGAAAACTACACAAATTGTCACCTATTACTCAAAGCTTTTTTGAAACAGATATCAAGCTGCAAGGATGTGCAAGTGAAGTTCACAAGTAACCTTTGACTAAATCTAAATGACATTTAATTTAACAAGTATGAAATACAGTAAAGACTTGTATATAATACGAGTATATATAAAAGATACCTGCGTGAGCAACCTCCTGATCAGTTAGAGTTAGTTGTGACAGCTCACTGCTGATCTGTCAATTCTGATGTAGTAGGATAACACCCTTAGGACTGTAGGATATAATGTGAATCTGTTGTCCTGTGCAGCTATTATTAGGATATGTTATCAAGCAATGGTTAAATTAAATTGTGATGGGGCTGTCACTAGGACAAATAGCTTGATTGCTATGCTAGTAGATTATGCAGCCTGAATTAAGGGCTATAATGACAAGGCTGGTGCTAGCTTCGCAAAGAGGGTTCAACAAGATTGCTGATTCAAAAGAAGCTGTTGATCTGGCTTTTAGAGGCTCTGAGAATTGGCGCAAGAAAAATGGTTGATGAAGAGAAAAGACAAATATCTTTGTTTAAAAGTTTAGACAGAATAATAATGTTAGAGTTAGATGAAGAGAAAATCTGCTATAGTTTTTAGGCGCGTCCTGTTTCACTATCGAATAATGTTTTAAGCTGTTTGATTAGATGCTAGTTTTAGTCATTTGTTAAAATTTCTTGACAAGGTACTACTACTGCATTGTGAGAAAAAGCTACTAAGATTGATTGTACATGATGCCTCAAAGTAGGGATCATATTTAATGCTAATCTATCTGTACATCATTCCTTTAATATATATGTGCTTGTGGTTCAAGAATTTTCAGCTGCACAACTGCAGAAACATAACTTCAATGGTTATATTGGCAAAATATGGTTACTAAACAGTTATCCAACAGTCAACCACAGTAGACGTGTCCTAATTTCTGGCTAACCACAAGTTCAATGATTAAACAATGTCTATGAAAAGCTCTACTCATTCATTCACTTCAATGCCTACTGGAATATTAGACCTCGATATTCGAGAAGTACACGATTCCTGCACATTAGTAATCATGTCATGCATTGCCCTCGAGTATTTGGGCCCTCAAGTTGGCCTCTCAGTGTCACCAGGTTTTGCTTCATACGTGATTAAGGCTAATAGTAGACATCAGAATGGATTTACAACAGAAGAAAGATTCAAGAAAAACTAAAAGTAGAGATCTAAAAGTTCACAATGCCTGTAGGCAATATGAATATAAACTATAACTTGATGTAATTGCGTTACTCACCTTGTAATGCAGTAAATTCACATATATATTTTATATGCTTAGTGAGACATATAAAATTGCATGGTATCCCTACTTGTTATAGATCTTTAATGTTTACATCTTAAGCTCGAGGAATTGGGGCACATCAATCCAATGGTTCTTGATCAAAATTTGTTTTGAATAATAATTGTGAGGAAGTCAGGATCAAAATCCTAAACCTAGTATAGGGTCATATCCGAGTTTCTATCATCTACTAAATTTCTTTTTTTCAAAGATAAATAGACTGCTGCAAAATGTAGAGAGTTTAAAAAACTTACTGATATATTTTTGAAGGATATTTCAACGAAATGAAGCATAACTTTAAGCTAACATAATATAAAGAAGTGTTAAAACTAATTTCAATCTTCCATTAATACTAAGTACATAAATCCCCAATTTAAACACTAACTCTGATCAAGCTATGAATACCATGTGGCTCTCGATACTATTGAATAATTGTAAAGCAATTCTGAAACATGCTTTACAGTTTTCAACATGCATCTTAGTGAATTGCAAAGTCAATTCACCGGTATTACTTACTATAACGTTGCATTTTTTTTGGTGGAAGCTACGCCCCAAGAACGTTCCATTCTTATAACGGGTTCCACTTTTTATACCCCCACCCTTATACCCCATACCCCCCACAGCCTTTGTGAAAAGCCAAAAAATACCCTTCAGCCTTAACAAAAACCTAAAATTCTTTCTCATTCTTAACTTACTTCCGTTTTAGACAGCAAGTCCGTCCAAATTTTTTCCCTCACGAAATTACCTAAATTCGTCAAGACGAAAGTACTTAAATCTGTTTTCATAAATTTTTCACAACGGATTTGCATAAATCCGTATGACTTTCTAAGTATTCAAAACGGATTTAAGTAAATCTGCAGTTGATGTGAAAATTTCAAAACGAATTTAAGGTAAATTCGTAATCTATTACTGTCTCACTTGACACATTGTCTTCTTCCCACACCACGAAAGTCATAGACAATGTGAGCTAACCTGTTTGTAAATGCATGCATAGATTACCCTCTCTTTTTTACATGTTGCGTGATTGACCTTCACAGCAACATAATCAATGAAGGATGTAGGTAACTTAAAAAGATTCTTTAATTGGTGCATTGATCAAGACATTTCCAAGGGTTATATAGTTATGTTTTAACTTTTCTTAATGAAAAATCTTAACTAAAAATATGATTATGAAGTCTAGAAAAAGATTGTGAGAAAAATATGATTTTTTGGTATAAACCAAGTATCATCTGCGCGCAACTGTAGAGACTAATCTCTCAAGTCGGGTAGAACCACAATGGGCGGCAAAGCTCTCACTCGAAAGACTTTAACACTGCTGCATGCCCAAGAGAGAAATATGATTTTGAAACTATTTGAAGTATTTGATATTTATTATTATGAACTGAAATTACATTTCTATTTATACTTATATTGGGAGACGAGCATCAAACTCCTACAACCACAAAAATAACTCACTCATAAATACTAACATAAAATATTTATTTTAATATTTTTCAATTTTTAGATAATTTATTAATATTTTAGTTTATAGAGATTCATATGACTTGAGGACCTTTGCTAGTTAGTTTTGTTTGATATAAGTTGTCTGGAGTTCTCAATGAATGTTGAGTATGTCCTCTAAGTCTAAAGCAGTTATTATAGATTAAATTTAAAGGTTTTGGAAATTGGAATATTCCCAAAAAAACGACATCAAAATAACATATTCAGTTCATAAAGCATTGTGCAAGATTTGAAGCAAACAATAAGAAATGTGTGCCGCACTTAACAAATAATATAACATCTAAATCATAACTCAAATCTTTGAAAATCCAATGACAAACGATATAATGCAATGCATTATGATTGTGAACTATTTATAATGCAATGCAGTGAGAGAACCAACACCTCAAACTAACAAACAATTGAAAATAACAACAAATTTTCAAGCCGTAGATTCCATCAACTATTAATCAACAATGATCTAACAAGTCACCGGTAATCAAAACCGTCATAAAATATATAACATAAACAAAAATTACCCATATATATGTTGTAATTGAATTTCATGTTTAAGTGAGAGCATAGCATCCATATTCTAACATGAAGAACTAGGTGATATCAAACTCTCAATGTAGACTTCTGGGTCCATCCAACTATAGATTTTTTGAATCTCTAAAATATTCAAAGTATTATTTTTGGAATCGTAAACAACTAACTTCAATTCGCTACTTCCCAGCTCAAAAAAATTCATTAGCATTTGGTCATCCACAGAAATATATAAAGCCCTGGTAGGAAAACCCCGATCTATCATGTAAGGAACGGCGTACAATTTAGTCCAAGACTCTTTATTTCCATATTCCTTCATAATCCAAACAACAAAAAACTCTCTACTTCTTGCAAAGATGCACAAGCAATCCCTCAACACCCCAAAGGTACAAAAATCATTCTCCAAATCAGGTTGTGGAAGCTTTTGAAACAATTCCTTTTCCAAATCAAAAGAAACAAGTGAGTACGAATAACTACTTGAAGGTTCATATACCAACCAATTAACGGTGCCGCTCACAAATTTTCCCGGTCCACGAATGTCACAACGATATGGGAAGTCTTGAATCCTTCTCCAATAATCATCACCCAAAGTTAGAACACTAACTTCAGGTATGTTAGTAAAGAAGGAAATACCAATAATCTTATAGTTATCAATGGAATGATCATACCCGAAGCTATAAAACGAATAAGGAACTCTTTTTGGTGGATTTTCAAAAGGAGGCAATATCTTTAATTTTCTAATGGAAGGGTTCCATAAAGCAGCAGAAGTGTGACTGATAGCGAAACAAAGGATGCCATCGCAAGAGCTCAAAGACTTAGGAGTAATGTATGTATCATTTGTGCGAGTAATAGGGTAACTGAGTTGTGTCTGCTTAACTATAGAAGATGAAAAAACAGAGGGAATTGGGGAATCAAAAAGAAGGATCTCATTTAGGTTGTTTTTAGAACTTACAATGAGATGGTAGCGCTTTGTTGACAAGCGAAGGTGCTTCTTTGCGAATTTGGGATCGGAGATTAGAGAATTCCACGATTTGCAGATGCATCGAAGTTGAAGGAGAAGTTTCACAGGGAGCCTACATAGAATTTCTTCTTCTATGAGTTCGAAAGGAAGAGTAGGCAGTGATTTTAGGGTTTCGGTGGAGATAGAAAATTGCTGTTTCTTAGAAGCGGTTGTTTCCTCCGTGAGGAGAAGAGAAGAAACGATGTCGTTTGGGTCGTCACCGTCGCTACCTGCCGTCATTCTATCGAATAGTTTCAGTGCTGTGTAACAAAATAGAAAGCAAAACCTAAATTTTGTTGAAATAGAAACGAAAAGGAAGGAAGGTTTGAGGAATTTCACTTTTTTTATGGGTCAAATTTTGAATAAGGCAAATTCTTATAAATTTTACCACTTTTTTGGTAAAATATAATATAATATTTAATAAAATTTGGCTGCTTTTAAAATAAAAATATAGATTTTAATTATAATAAACTTAAGTCACTTTTATCAAACTCTAAACTAAGCTTTTTAATGATTGAAAACTTAATTTGTTTAATAATAGCTCAATTTTTTCTCTTAATTTGTCTAAATTCTTGTAGTATTTCAACTAGGGATGACAATGGGGCGGGGCGGGACTTTGGAGTACTTCCTCGCACCCCACCCCACCTCCCATATTGTCCCCATCCCGATTCCCCGCTTCGGGGGAGTTTTTCTCCCCATCCCCATTCCCACGGATCCCCACGGTCCCCGCGGGGACTTCAAGAAGTCATTCAAAGTTAGCAAAAATTAAAATTAAAGAATAATAAAACTGAAAAAAATGTATAAAAGTAAGACTAAAAAACAAAAGTTTAACATTAAATATAACAAAATTATAAAATTTAGTCTTAATTTGATATTTTAATGTTTAAAAAGTATAAAGGTGAGAATAAAAATATAAAAATTAGCACAATTTAATATTTTATTAATATTTTTATTTAAAATCACATATTAAAAGACTAAAAAATCTATAACTTAGAATATAAGATATATTTATAATAAGAACATTTATTATATATTCGGGGGCGGGGTCCCTGCGGGGCGGGGGATATGAACCCCGTCCCCATCCCCAAATTGACTGCGGGGGGATTTTCTCCCCCATCCCCGTCCCCACGGGGAAAAATTCCCCGCCCACGGGGCCCCAAACGGGGCAATCACCGCGGGGATCCCCACTTGCGGGTAGAATTTGCCACCCCTAATTTCAACTAGGGACTAAAATTGCGAATTTGATAAAATTGGAAGATCAAAATTTCAAAAAAAATAAAATAGGAGGACGAAAATTGCGGATCTTATAATAGGGAGACCAAAACTGCAATTAAGTCTTTGAGTTATTAGCCAATTTGGTCTTGAAATTTCATAAAAGTTCTTTTAGTCCATGACATTTATAATATATTAACTTAGTCCTTAAATTTTGCAAAAACAATTTAATTTAGTCCTTCCGCCATATCAAGAATGCCTCTGATTTGCAAGAAAAAAAAGACTAAATAGAAACATTTGCAAATATCAGGGACTAAATTGATATATTGTAAATGTTAGGGACTAAATTGGACTTGTAAAATTTCCGGGACTAAATTGGCTAATATTTATGTTTCCTTGACTACCTTTATGAAAGGTCTCTCTCAATTGTAAGGTCCAAAAAGCGTTGAACTTTCACGACCATGTGGTAGCCCAAGGTTTTCAGTTAAACCATGTTAGTTATGGGACATTGATGGATGCGTGTAAAATCGGAGAAACAAAGCCGCATTGCAATTGGTTGCACCTACTACGATAATGTACACCACAATCATTGATAGCATGTGCAAAGATAAACTTATAGTTGAAGCTTGTGATTTATATTCTGAAATGGTTGTAAAGAGAGTATGATGTTTTCACCTATAGCTCCCTATTCTACTGCAATGTTGGTCAGCTGAAAAAAGTAATTGGTTTGTTTAATAAAATGGTATTGAAAAATGTCAATTCTTATACTTTTAGTATATTGATCAATGCTCTATGTAACGAAGGAAAGTTTAAAGAAGCCAATAATGTGCTAGCTATGATGATGAAAGAAGGTGTAAAGCCTAATGTTGTTACTTATAATTCATTAATGGATGGGTATTTCCTAGTTGGTGCAGTTAACAAGGCTAGAAATATATTCAATAATATGGCCCGAATAAGAGTGTTGCCTGATGTTCATTACTACAGTATCATGATTAATGGATTGTGTAAGAACAGAATGGTGGATGAAGCTATGAATCTCTTTAAAGAAATGCCCACAAAAAAGATTAGTCCTAATGTAATAACTTACAACTCTCTTATTGATGGTTAAGCAAATTCGGGAGAACCTCACGTGCTAAGGGTTAACCAGCAAGGAGGAAATGTATGATAAGTGGGCTTTGCAAGGAGGAAATGTTCACTGACCTTGCTTTGCTATCAAATATGGAAGACGATGGTTGCACGCCTGATGTTGTAACTTATCAAACAGTTATCTATGCTCTTTTTGTAAAAGATGAGAGAGATAAGGCAGAAAAACTTCTACGTGAAATGATTGCTAGAGGTCTTCTAAAAAGTAAGACTAGGTAATATGCATTCTAGTTTTTCTAGTTGATTGTGATTATCTCAAGTCTGAATTGTCAATATAGATTGTATCCATCCCATGCCAAGCTTACTGTTTTTTTTGGTAGATACAAAGAAAAACAACCAAAAAGAAAGAAAAACTAAAAGAAACCAGAGCTTACTGTTATTATGAAGTTATAATAACTATTCTTTTTTACTTTTTAGTTCTTGGAGGTTGGAGCTGTCAAAAATAACCTAACAATCAACTTTATACATTTCAGTCCTTCAACTTAGACATCAAAGAGTAGTGAATCTAGCCATGAACCAGCTTGGAAATTAGATTCTCTGTCACTTCCACAAGAAACCAGAGGTTCAATAGAAGATTCAGTTAATTATTGAATTTTGAATAATATGGTGACAAAACCTATATAAATGAATCCAAGTTATTATTTGTTATATTATCATTACAGGCAAATAGTGTGAAATTGTCATGGAGTGTGCCATCAAAACAGCTGGTATTTTAAAATTCTATTGAAAATCAGTATACATAAATTCTTCCTTCAGTTTTATTTTACATTCTTTTTTCCACTATTAGAAGCAAACCATTATATGATACAAGATCTACTTTTTAAATTTTAAGCCTCGGAGACTGGAGTTATCCGGAACAATCTAAGAGTAAACTATAAGTGTTTCAATCCTTAAACTTGGCTTTCATTAGAGAGTGATCAACCACATGAACATATCAAGTTATTATCATAATGATACAGATATCATGATACTTTGATGGAAAACTACACAAATTGTCACTATTATTATTCTTAATAGCTCAAAGCAGTTTTGAAACAGATATCATGCTGCACTCACCCTTTGAATCTACATAAAGTCTGTTTCTCCCCTTTGATAATTCTTCACTTTACGTACCTTCTCTTCTTCATTTTTGTTGTTCCCTGTAGTTTTAAGTTGAAGTTCTTCTACTAAGTTATTGACTTATTGGGATATTTCAACTTAATTAAACCAATGGTACTATAGTTAAATTTTACACGTTGAAGTCGGAAGAGATGATATTGAATATCAAACGTTTAGGACACCCTCTGTAGTGTTTGTGATGATTTGTTATATAGTTCTTGAAGAACTGACACGATTAAAAAAAAAGAATATTCGAGTATCCTTGTAGGATTACTCAAAATGTGAAGATTTGTGATAGTTCTCGAAGAACTTAAAAAAAAAAAAACCTTAATATTCAACCATCCGTGGTGGATTGTTCAAAGAATGATGGTAATCATATAAACTCGTGGTCAAGTTCTTGAAGAACTAAATCTTAATATTCAACCATCCCTGGAGGATTGTTTCAAGAATGATGGTTTTTCTTGATCATCACTAATGAAAAATTTGTGGTCAAGTTCTTGAAGAACTAAATCTTTAGACCATGATTGTAATCTAAAAGATTTATATGATTTTAGATTAACTTGAAATAAAGGAAAATAAGGGGAAAAGTATTTCTTTATCCTATTCGAATATGCTCCTGGAGTAGCAAAAGTGAGAAAATATTTTTAGAATATTTTGGAAATTTAGTCACAATTGTAATTGAACAAAGGACTTATGAATGATTATAATGTGAAAGATCACATAATGGATTGAACTTTATTCCCAGAAGTGAATAAATTACGTAATGATCAGTACTTTCTTCCCTTGTAGGATTGCTTAAAGCATGATTTTTCTTTGGTCATCGTTTAAATGTGAGATATAGTTCTTGAAGAACATATGATCATAATTATGATTTTCTTTGATAACCCTTTATAAAAGTTTATGGCGAGTTCTTGAAGAACATAACATAAAAGTCTGTTTCTCCCCTTTGATAATCCTTTACATAACATAAAATTAAGAAGAAGACTGTAGCTCCCAATCCTTCAACTTGGCTTTCATTAGAGAGTGATCAACAACATGTCAACATGAACATATCAAGTTATTATCATAATGATACAGATATCATGATAGTTTGATGGAAAACTACACAAATTGTCACTATTATTATTCTTAATAGCTCAAAGCATTTTTGAAACAGATATCATGCTGCACTCACCCTTTGAATCTACATAAAGTGAAACCTTGTTGGTTTACATTTTGATTATACTATGCACTTTTGTATTCAAATTTTCCATTTGCTTGAACTTTACGGCATGTCATTAAGCCTTCTCTAAAAATCATTTCCCAGAACAAGTCTTTTTATGCTAAAATAATAAACTGTTGCAGCAGCACTGGTGGAACATTAACCCATTGATTCCTTTGATGAATTTGAAAACCACCCATCTGATCTTGCACAAGTATTGTTATGAAGTCACAATCAGAAGTATTGTCAGGTTCAGTTATTTCAATGAAATTTGATCTCAGTGTCTTAGTCTGTTACGTAAGGCGTGTTGCTTGCTTTACATCTTTCTAAGATGGTTGATTTGATGCAAATGAGAGGAAAATGATTGTAGCAGTTGATGAGCTTTTTCTTACCTACCACCACTCTAAGGAACCAGGTAACTGCATGAAATAGCAAAGCTGCTGGAGATAGAGAATGAGGGACTTTTGACTTTACTTTTTTTTTTTTTGATAATGACTTTTGACTTTACTTAGGTGTCATTGTCTTTGGTATTTGCAGACAGGTTTTTGGGAGGACAAAGAGGAGATTGTAATTTCTTTTTAGGCGTGTCCTGTTTCACCATCGAATATTGTTTTAAGCTGTTTGATTAGATGTTAGTTTTAGTCGTTTGTTAAAATTTCTGGACAAGGTATTACTACTGCTTTGTGAGAAAAAGCTACTAAGATTGGACGTGATGCCTTAAAGTAGGGGCCATCTTTGATGCTAATCTATCTGTGCATCATTCCTTTATATATATATATATATATATATATATATATATATATATATATATGTGTGTGTGTGTCTGCGCGCGCGCGCGCGTGCGCGCTTGTGGTTCAAGAATTTTCAGCTGCATGATCATTGAGTTATTATGACAACTGCAGAAACATAACTTCAATGGTTATATTGGCAAAATATGGTTACTAAACAGTAGTCCTACAATAGAGGTTTTCTAATTTCCGACTAACCGCAAGTTCAATGATTAAACAATGTCTATGAAAAGCTCTACTTATTCCTTCACTTCAATACCTACTGGAATATCAGACCTCGGTATTCGAGAAGTACACGATTCTTGTACATTGGTAATCGTGTCATGCATTGCCCTCGAGTATTTGGGCCCTCAAGTTGGCCTCTCAGTGTTACCAGGTGTTGCCCCATATGTGATTAAGGCCAATAGACGTCAGAATGGATTGACAACAGAAGAAAGATTCAAAAAACTAAAAGTAGAGATCTGAAAGTTCACAATGCCTGTAGGCAATATGAATATAAACTATAACTTGATGTAATTGTGTTACTCACCTTGTAATGCAATAAATTCACATATATATTTTATATGCTTAGTGAGACATATAAAATTGCATGGAATTATACGTGCATGGTATCCATACTTGTTATCTTTAAAATATAAATCTTGTGGAGTCTCCCACTCCACTTTTCCTCCAAAACTCCCACCCCCCTCTACCCCTCCCCCACCCCCTCCCCCCTACCCCCCACCACCCCTCTCCCTCTCCCCCTCACCCTACCCCCCCGGCACCCCCTACCACCCACCCCGACGCCCCCCATTTTTTTAATATTTTCCTTTTTTATATTACATTAAAATTTTGAAAAAAATTATTTTTTTTCAATAATCAGATTGGTGAAAAACGAAAATTAATTTCGTGATATATTATGTAAAGTGTGATGCTAGCAATTTTTTGAGGTTCTTTAGAGCCCGAAATAAAATTAGTTGTCAAAAAAATAATAATTTTTCCTCAATAATCGGATTGCTAAAAAATGAAAATTACTTTCATAATAAATTATGTAAATTATGATGCTGACCAGTGTGTTTTTGTGATGCTTTTTCAAATACTCAAACTTCATTCCTAAATATCGAAAAAAGTTTACCTGTTCGAATACACAAAGTTTGTTCCTCAATGACCGGTTTGGTGAAAAAAAAATTCAAAAAAATATGTAAAGTACAATGTTAAGTAGTGTGTTTTTTATGCTCTATTGTTTCCAAAAAAATCTACTATTCAAATGTCAAAAATTTGTGATTCAATAACCGATTTAGTGAAAAAATATATAATTTCATGATAAAATACGTAAAATGTAATGCTAAGCAGCGTATTTTTGGGTACTTTAGTGTTTGAAAAAAAAATTTACTGTTCAAGTACTCAGAGTCCATTCATCAATAACTGATTTAGTGAGAAATAATAATTTCGTGACAAATATGTACACACTCTATTTTAGTTTTTAAGTCTGCAATTGCCTTTATTAAATAAATATTTTTTTAGTTTATACTTACCTTCAATTTAAACAAAGTTTTCTCATGTTGCAATTTAAAAAACAAATTTTACCCAATAATAATTCTATATTAACTAGAGCTTTTACCCCGTGCCAATGCCACCTATTTAAGAGAAAAGTCATCTATAAACCTATAAAACTTGGATATTTTCTCTAGCATGTGAATAGCTACGACCTATAATAAGTTGACACTAACCAGAAAACTCTGTTTTGTTCATAGGATTACAAGGTGGGTTGATGAAGATGAAGACAAAGTTAAAGCTACAGGGGACAAAAGTTTGCAGTATCATTCTACACCACATTTTAAAACACCACACTTTGAGAGTAGAGTGATGACGTCTTATATCATTCTTTTTCTTGTGTTGAATTTGTAACGAGTAGAGTTTGATTTTGGGGCGAGTAAAGGGTTTGATAGGGGTTAAATTTTGAAAGCCGTTGATTGGAATCATATTTAAATTTGTAAATTAGTTTATATGGGTTTGTCATCAAGAAACCCACTTTGGGTCAGGCTCAGTAATTGGGAAGTTGATAAAATGTGTGTCACTTACTAAATGCTTGACAATAATGAATCTTTTTGCTTGAAGGTCCTGCACTTTTTGATTTCACTTATGTATCTCAAGGGCATTTCAATATTCATGTTCCTTGACAACTATTGTTGATCGTCGTTGACGACGTGTTATGCGTAATCAATGACCTTCCATCCAAGTGGAGTATCTTAATCAAAATGCCTATGGTGGAAATGTTAACGATGCTTATGCCGATGGTGGGTATGCTAACAACCTAATAGCAACACAACATGCCTTATATTAAGACCAAGACTACTGAGATTATCAATCTCTTTGGTGTTGATGGTTTGATTGGAACACCTACTAGGAGTGAGGTCGTTTTAACCTATGTTTCAAAGGGTTGCTTCAAAATCTATTGTCCGATGACTGCTGCACGTGTTCGTCTTAGAATAATGCGCAATCAGCCGCCTCCAATTTAGATGCTCTACCCTCATCGAGGCTGCCATCCCATTCATGGGACTAACTCTTCTCATCATGAAGAAGTTGGCCAAAGTGCTCACAATCCTATTATTATGTAATGACTTTTTTTAGTGGCATGTACCTTCAAGACATTTTATCTTTGTTTTGTTTATTTTGCTCTATCTTCAAACCTTTGTTGAAACTTTTATTGCTATGGGAATGTAATATTTAGACCTTTTTGTGTCACAACTTCTGTTTTTTTCGGCCCCGTGCACGGCACGGGTAACACGGCTAGTAGATCTTTAATGTTTACATCTTGAGCTCGAGGAATTGGGGCACATCAATACAATGGTTCTTGATCAAAATTTGTTTTGAATCATAATTTTGAGGAAGTCCGGATCTGTGTATTTTAGACTATTGGCATATTTTAAATTGGCACGCAATATGATAATTCATCAAATATGTTTAGATAATATTATTTTTTTTGTCAACTTGGGCGCAATGACAAATAAACGCCACATGCATACTATCCAATGGACACAACAGTGTTCGAATTTGGGAGCCGGTGTCACCATGCTGAAATTGCCAATGTTTAGATAATATGAAGCAATTTCATGTAAAATCAATGTAATAAATGGCTGAGTTGGTACATTAAAAATCCATGAGCCAAACTTATCAAATTGGTAATTATTAAACATTTAACATCTACCCACAATACCAATTTAAATTGCTGCATTCCCTAGAGTCTTCAAATCAGAAATAGAAAAATATAGCTTTAGAATATGAACCAAGAAAAGAAATTCAATGTAAAACTAACTTAATTGACTCTATTATTCTCCAATTTGATTAGCAATACATTACGGCTTGCAAATTCGACACCATCAAGAATGTTAATATGTAGGAGATATAGAAACTAGCCGTCAGGGTGGTCGACATGTGGGCTGTGATTAACAAGTTTAAGCAGGAGCACGTTGAAATAGTACTGTTTCTTAACTTTGGCATTCCTTCCAATGTGTTAGTAGGCTGTCATATACTCTGTAAGGGAGATATATAAATTGGATATCAAAATTGTTTTATTGCATCCTATGATATCTATTTCACTAATCAGATTTAGTTAGAAATTGCACAGGGTGATAAAATTCAAGTCATAGTACCAAAAGAAGAAGTTGGCGTCTGGTGCAGATAATGTGTAACCAATTAAAAAGAAAATGCAGTCTTGCTATCTAGCAGAACAACTGAATTTATATGTTGTACTAATGTTTAATGTTTTAGACTCGCGGTTTGTATTAACATGTAATTTCTGTTGTTTATCAATGACAATCCTACCTATTAGTCTGCAATAATAGGCAATACCAAAGATAGTTCCCTTTAGCTTGTAACTAGTGCTAGTAATACTTATTCAAGTGCTGATAGTAAAACCAGTGAGTTAACTAGGGATGTGTTAGAAAGCTAACTCACTGTCATCTCGCTCATTCAGTAATGCAGTTGTGCTGATGTGGCACTCTGCAATTGGTCAGCACCTGTGTATGAATACCACTCAACTCAGTTGAGCAATCTAATGAAGAATTCAGTTAGATTCCATTATCATTCTGTTATGCAAACTCTAATTTATTAGATTCCAATAATAGTCAATGGCAAAAGCATTGTGTTATCAAAAGCTTTAATAGAACTGAAAATAATTATACAGAACTGAAAATAATTATGCATCAAAAATTGAAGAAAGCAAAATTTGGACATCAAATTGATGTTTTTTAAAAGCAGCACATTGATATTCTTGAGGCATTTAAATAATTGATTCATAAACATATTTTTCAGTATTTTAGGTATCACAAATACAAAGGAATTCACCATATTCTCCATCATTATAAGGAGTACTTGCTGCCTTAATTTCTTAGCACAATTTAGATGATAGAGGGTGTTTAATGACTAAAACTAACACAAGTCAACAACACTATTTTCCAAGGGAAACAGAAACACAGCTTTAATTTCTCCCATGAACCCAACCTAACACTACGAACTGATAGTTAGCTTAGGTATATTGAGTAGTGGTGTAAAATGTGTCAATACTGCTGAAATAGAGTTGGTTGTTATACTAATTAATGAGCATTAATGATACAGCAAAAGAATTCTTCAACTAGAAGACACAGAGAACGATGATCACACAATGAATGAGCAAGCAGGGTGATGATGTGGAATCAAAGCTAATTACTTTTGATCAATTTGCACTCCTTATTAGTTATTATGTGATATAATTTTGACTGGTAAATGAACTTCAGTCAGTTCGAAATATGCATCAGTTAATGTATATTGTAGTTGAATCTCATGTTTAAGTGACATATCATAGCATCCAACAAGAAGTCACCAGTAATCAGAACAGTCGTAAAATAGATAACATAAACAAAAATGAACCAAATATATATATTGTTGGTGAATCTCATGTTTAAGTGACATAGCATAGCATCCAACAAGTCACCAGAACATTCGTAAAATAGATAACATAAACAAAAATTAACCATATATATGTTGTAGTTGAATCTCATGTTTAAGTGTCATAGCATAGCATCCACATTCTAACTCAAAGAATCAGGTGATATCAAACTCTCAATATAGACATATCGGTCTTTCCATCTATAGGTGTTTGGAATCTCTGAAATGTTCAAAGAATCATTTTTAGAATCGTAAACAACAAACTTCAATTCATTACTTCTCAACTCAAAATAATACATCAGCATTTGATAATCCTCGGAGACGTATAAAGTGTGAGTATAGGCACGAAAACCCAGGTCTCTCAAGTAATGAACGGTGTATAATTTAGTCCATGACTCTTTATTTCCATATTCCTTCATAATCCAAACATCCAAAAACTCCTTACTACTTGCAAAGATGGACAAGCAATCCTTCAACACCCCAAAGGTACACAAACAATACTCCAAATCAGGTTGTGGAAGCTTTTGAAACAATTCCTTTTCCAAATCAAGAGAAACAAGTGCGCGCGAGTAACTACTTGAAGGTTCATATACCAACCAATTAACGGTGCCACTCACAAATATTCCCGGTCCGAGAATGTGACCACTATATGGGAAGTCTTGAATCCTTCTCCAATAATCAGCACCCAAAGTTAAAGTACTAACTTCATTTTGGGAAGCTCTTTTTCGTGGACTTTCAAAAGGAGGCAATATCTTTAATTTTCTAATGGAAGGGTTCCATAAAACAGCAGAAGTATCACTGATAGCGAAACAAAGGATGCCATCACAAGAGCTCAAATACCTAGGACACCTGTATGTATCATTTGTGGGAGTAATAGGGTAACCAAGTTCAGTTAGCTTCGGAGCTCTAAAAGTTGAAAAAATAGAGGAAATTGGGAAATCTAGGAAAACGAACTCATCTAAGTTGTTGGTAGAACCTACAGTGAGGTGGTGGCGCTTGGTTGACGAGCGAAGGTGCTTCTTTGCAAATTTGGGATCGGAGATTAGAGAATTCCACGATTTGCAGATGCATCGAAGTTGAAGGAGAAGTTTCACAGGGAGCCTACTTAGAATTTCTTCTTCTATGAGTTCGAAAGGAAGAGTAGGCAGTGATTTTAGGGTTTCGGTGGAGATAGACAATTGCTGTTTCTTAGAAGCGGTTGTTTCCTCCGTGAGGAGAAGAGAAGAAACGATGTCGTTTGGTTCGTCACCGTCGCTACCTGCCGTCATTCTATCGAATAGTTTCAGTGATGTGTAACAAAATAGAAAGCAAAACCTAAATTTTGTTGAAATAGAAACGAAAAGGAATGAAGAAGGTTTGAGGAATTTCACTTTTTTTATGGGTCAAATTTTGAATAAGGCAAATTCTTATAAATTTTACCACTTTTTTGGTAAAATATAATATAATATTTAATAAAATATGGCTGCTTTTAAAATAAAAATATAGATTTTAATTATAATAAACTTAAGTCACTTTTATCAAACTTACTCTAAATTTTTTAATGATTGAAAATTTAATTTGTTTAATAATAGCTCAAAAACCAACACTCCTAACCCAGTGGTCCGGGCTCCTTCTGGGACGTAGTGGGGGTCGATCCGGTTTGCTCCCGGGTTCGATTCCCGCGCCAGCAATGGTCTGAACCAAAAAAAAAATAGCTCAATTTTTTCTCGTAATTTGTCTAAATTCTTGCAGTATTATAACTAGGGACTAAAATTGCGAATTTCATAAAATTGGGAGACCAAAATTGAAAAAAAAAAATAGGGGGATGAAAATTGCGGATCCTATAATATGGAGACCAAAACTATAGTTAAGTCTTTGAGTTATTTGTCAATTTGGTCTTGAAATTTCATAAAAGTTTAATGTAGTCCATGACATTTATAATATATTAGCTTAGTCCTAAACTTTTGCAAAACAAAAATTTCAATTTAGTCCTTTTGCCATATCAATAGTCCCTCTAATTTGCAAAAAAAAAAAAATACTAAATAGAAACACTTGCGAGTATCAAGGACTAAATTGATATATTGTAAATGTTAGGTAAAATGATTGCTAGAGGTCTTCTAAAAAAGTAAGACTAGGTAAGATGCATTCTAGTTACACATTGATATTTTGAATTTTTTTAATGACAACCATCTGGTCTTTCCATTTTTGTATGTTTATTTATACATAAAACAGAAATTTCATGAGTAAACAGACTAGTATGAAGTTATTATCATGTAATGCTCTTCATAGCATAATTTACTTAATGTGGCACGCATAAAATTCCTCTATATTTGCTTCATAACTTTAAATGAACAAAGTACGAATTCCCATCAAGAAATGCTTTTTGCATAATAATTTGTTAAGATTTTATTCGTAGTTAGAGTTCACCTCAAAACTAGCTTTATTTGTTTTGACTATTATTAGATACAATGTTCTGGGGTTTTATATGTTACTCCTTTTGCTTATTTTTTTCTTGAGCAGCAGAAACATTATATCTTAAAGTAAAAAAAATGATACTTGAGCAGCATACACTTTTCTTATTTTCAATCAATATGCAATAATAGATCATGGTACCAGCTTTTTCTAGTTGACTGTAATTATGAAGTTATAATAATATTCCTTTTTACTTTTTAGTCCTTGGAGATTGGAGCTGTCTGGAATAATCTAACAATCAACTTTATACATTTCAGTCCTTCAGCTTATACATCAAAGAGTAGTGAATCTAGCCATGAATCAGCTTGGAAATTTGATTCTCTGTCACTTCCATAAATCCATAGCAGAAAGCAGCAGGGCATGACTTATTATGATACAAGGCCTCTCTTCATGTTTGGCCTTGGATAGTTTATCCATCTACGCCTGCCATTATTCCCTTTTTTTAGATATAACTTGATGGAGAGCAACAAAGTTGTATTTAGTGTGCTAATGAAAGTTCAATCTATTTGCTGCTAAATTATGAAAGTACTTAGAAAACCTAGATATATGAATCCAAGTTAATTTTTGTTAACGTATCATTACATGAAATAGTGTGAAATTGTCATGGAGTGTGCCATCAAAATAGCTGGCATTTTAAAATTCTATTGAACATCAGTATCCATAAATTCTTCCTTCAGTTTTATTTTACATGCTTTTCCACTACATGATACAACGTTCTCATTTGGTGTTTTACATACATAACTTGTTATTAATGCTGTCAATAACTAGTGCATATGGTTAGGAAACTAATTTCTAGTGGTGTATGATCACATTAATGCCTGATCCAATGTGAGTAAGAAAGTTGGTTAGCAGAACACCTAAATCCTCTAACTATCTCTTAGTTCTCCCTCTTATATATATGTGATGTATGACATATGTTCTCCCTTATATAATGATCTTAATGCATTTTTCCTAGTAGCCTAGGAATAACTATTTAGTTAGTTTGTTAGTTAGGAAATAAGGCATGTTGCCTATAAATACTAAAGGGAGAGAGTAGCAAGGTAGCTTGTCATTTGCATAGACTTGGGGTTTTTTGATACTATTGTGTGATCAAAATATTTCCCTATTTTTTTGCATAATATCTGCCGGTTCTTATCACTGAATTGATCAAGTAAACAAGACCATAGATCTAGCATAAGCATGCTGGTATTTAAGTATCATTGCTATAGGTAATCAACTTGAAGATAAATGAAACCTAAAATTATCAAGGGACTCCATCAACAGAGTTCTGAAAGCTTGGTTTTTGCGGTAAGCATAGATTTTGGAGGATAAGCATAGATTTTGGTTGGTTACCATAGGACAGGTGCCGACAAATTGTTTGATTCAATTCAGAAGAAGATTGTTATTAGCAATGATGTGGTGGTTGATGAGACTAAAGAATGGGATTGGACTGACAATGTTGAAAAGGAGACCAATGAAACAGTTGAGGTTGAGCTAGAAGGTGAAGAGGAACAGGATGTGAACATAGATACTGAACATGTGGTTGCAAATGAAGAAAATGGTGTAGCACCTTTGAGAAGGTCACAAAGGGAGATACAAATGCCACAAAAGTACTCAGTATATGAAGTGTACTGTGATACAACCAGTCACACTGATTCTGAACTTTTGCAGATGCAGTTAACTGTAGAAGCTGAGCTTGTTTCACTCGATGAGGCTCTCTCCAATCCACAGTGGAAGGAAGCAATGGAAGAGGAATTAAGTTCAATTCAAAAGAAATCTCATTTTGTTGCAGCAAAGAAGATTCTTAGGTATGTGAAAGGGACACTAGATTGGGGAATTTTATTTCCTAATTCTGATAACTGTGTGACTGATGAATTGGTTGAATTCACTGATGCTGATTGGAGTGGTGAAGCAGAATATATTTCTGCTGCATTTGGTGCCAGTCAAGCTCAATGGCTAGAAATGCTATTAGATGAATTGAAGATGAAGACAAGAGGTGTTATGAAGTTGAAAGTTGACAACAAGTCTGCCATAGACTTGGCCAAGCATCCCATTGCACATGGGAGGAGCAAACATATTGAAATAAAATACCATTTTCTTCGTGATCAAGTAAACAAAGGGAAGCTTGCTGTGGAGCATTGCAGGTCAGAGGAGCAGCTTGCTGATATTCTAACAGAGGCATTGAAGATCAGCAGGCATGAAGACATGAGAAAGAGGATTGGAATGTGTAACTTGGCTAGTTTGAATTAAGGAGGTGTATTGTTGTATTGTGTAATTCAAACTAGGAAATGACTAGGATATGATTTGTATTGTGTATTAGTGGTTAAATAAGTATAAATGGATTGACTCAAATTGAGTTAATCATAGTCAAGTGTTCCTAGAAAGTAACTTGAGTTACTATTAAGAAGGGTATAAATGGTCATTTTGTAAAATTGTAATTGTACCCTTTTTCACAATCCAATACAAGTGAATAACCACTTTACCAAATTCTGTTAACATCAGTTACCCTCTCCCTCTCAATTACACGATTCAATACATGAAGACAATTCACAATCAGAAGTATTTCCAGGTTCAGGGCATTATATAAATATCTTCAGCACAGTCCATTTCAATAAGGTAAGAATATTAATGCCAAGAGCCTCTGACAATAGCTCAAAGACTGTAACACCCAATGCTTTTCAGCAAGGAGAGGCAAGTGAAATTCACAAGTAATCTTTGACTAAATCTAAATGACATTTAATTTTTAATTTAACAAGTATGCAATATAGCAAAGATTTCGTGAATTAAACATCATAATAATGTAACAATGCATGCACACACCTCTCTTAGACGTAATAGCTCTTACATGGTATTTCCTTTATTCATTCATGAACTAACTTGCTTTTTACATATAAACTTAAATATTTCATCAACTCAGTATTGGTTATGAGAATTTAACCTCTGAATAAGCAAAACTATTTTTATCACTAGATGAGGTCTGCTACGCGGATTGAAACTATTTTTATCATTACTCTAAATCCTTCTCAATTGTTTGGCCTATTAACAATGCAATGCTTGATGTATCATCAAACAGCCAATACTTGTCATTTTTTTCAATTTACTGCATAGAAAGATATGCAGCCAATTGATCATCTTGGAACCAATCGCCACTTTCTGCATGCACTCCTGTTTTGGTCAACTATTAACTTCAGTTGTCCTAAAAAATGGTGTCTCATTATCTCCCAGGATGCGGATATGCCTATGTGTTAATGAGTTTTGATTTTATTTTAATATATGGCAAATTATCATTGGTAGGAGATAGAAAATATGACTACAAAGAGAGACAAGAGATTTTCATCTTATTTCAACATGTTGAGCTAAGCTCTTGTTTATGTGTTGAAGATCACACGAAGTTGGTTTCACTAGGTGAGTTCTCAGAGGTTCAACTTGGCATGAAATATGGGAGGGAGGTATCTTTGTCACCCCAGAAAGTAGTACAATTTTCACACCAGTTACTGAATCATCAAATGCTCCAACTTATGCTTTTCTAATGTCACTACGCTAACTGCATCTAATGCCATATTTGGAATGGAAAGTTGCAAAAACAGTACAAGAGTGTAACAAAGTCCCTATAAAATACTAGTTAGTTTGGTTGTGCTGAACTGATGGGAACATTTGAACTAGCCAAGTCAATTTGTAGCAGTAGGTTCAAATTTATTTCGTTGCTCTTGGCCCAATGTGGATGATCGCCAGGCTCCCCTCTTCGCCCAACTCACTAAGTCCAAGATATTCAATTTTAGGCCTTTTGGCTCAGATCAACTGTAGGATATATATATATATATATATATATAGGGTTTTTTTTTTACCCCCACCATCTTCCCATATACCTCCACAAGACTTTTTTTGACGAAAATACCCCTAAAAAAATTGACCAAAATCGTATATAGATCCATAGATATATACGACTTTGAAATTTTAAATCGTATATACGTAAAGTTTATTAAATACGACTAAATTTAAAAAAACAAATCGTATATACGTATGGCTGACGTATATACGATTTGTTAAATTACGAATCGTATATACCTAGGTGTGGGGTACATACAATTTGTAATTTAACAAATCGTATACCCCCACCCATAGGTATATACGATTTGTATTAATTTATTTAAATTTTTAAAAAAGGTTATAAAAACGCTACTAAAAATCCGTTAAAGAGTCAAAACTAATCAAAAAATTATAAAAGCACCACAATCTAATAAAACCAAAATAAGGCTATGCAAATTTTTTTAGATTTTTTGGAGATTATGAAAACTTAAAAAAATTAATAAAAAATAGTAAACGATGGAATTTGGGATTAATGGTTGTGGTTTCATTACAATCGGAGTAGGTTGCCGGAAAACTAATTTTTTAGCCTAAATTATTCGCTCGACGTATAACATCGTCACGTGTTAACGAACTACACCCTAAACAGAACCAAAAAAGGACCGATATTCATATTATTCATATCTAATTTATTTTTCTAAAAAAATATAATTTTAATTTTTTAAATGACTTATTTATTTTTATTTGGGCTACAAAATCGGATTTACCTATGGGTGGGGGTACATCCGATTTTGTTATTTTTAAAATCGGATGTACCCCCACCTTAGATAAATCCGATTTTAATTTTTTAAAATTTTTAGGGGAATTTCGGAAATACCTATATCCGATTTTAATTTTTAAAAATTTTTAGGGGAAATTCGGATTTACCTATATCCGATTTCCAATTTTTTTAAATTTTTTTTTTGAGTTGGGGATATGTTGGGGTTTTTTAAATTTTGTGAAGGGTATTTTGGTCTTTTCGCAGGGTACGTGGGGGTATATGGGAAGATGGTGGGGGTAAAAAAAAGACCCATATATATATATATTTATATATATATATATATATATATATATATATATATATATAGGGTTAATGTTGATAATGGACCGGTGTTTATTGATCCTTAAAAAATGAGAAAACTAGTAGAATACTGCACTTTATTTTGATCTTTAGCTAGCGGCTGTGGCTTCAGCAATTGTGACTCACACCGGTAATTCTACTGTTTGTCTCTCTCATTCTGAGCCCATTGGACCATGGATTTTAGATTGTAGTGCACTTGATCACACGGTTGGTAATCCTTCGCTTCTTTCTAAATTATCTCCTCCTAAGACACCTCACACCATTACTTTTGTTGAAGGGTCTAAGTCATACGCAACTAGTGTTGTTACGCTTCTTCTCTTTCGATGTTACATTTAAATTCAGTATTATTTGTACCTGGTTGTCCTTTCAATTTAAACAACTTAATGATAATTTGAATTGCTTAGTAACTTCTAATTCTGATGGTGTTCATATATAGGACTAGAGTACGGAGCAGACGATTGGAAGTGGATATAGGTCACGAGATTTCTTCTATCTCCACTATATGTGCTACTTTAGTGTCTTCAGAAACTCTTCATCGTCATCTTGGTTATTCTAGTTTGGATAAGTTCAAGCGCATGATCCCTCATCTTTGACATCTACACTCCCTAGATTGCGAGTCATGTCAACTTGGCAAGCATGTTAGAGTCTCTTTTTCTAGTGTCAATAACCAAGCTACTTCTTCATTTGATATTGCTCATTCTGATATTTGCGGTCCTAGTTGTGTTCCTATTATTTTAAGTATAAATAATATCACTTCCAATGCATGATGATAGCAGGTGAGAGATGTTAGTCTTGTCACCATTCCATAATAATTGGAAACTTGAGGATGTAATACAATGTTTGATGAAATTTGTCAGTTTAGGAAAAAAAATACATTCGTCCAAACATTGCATGATAAAGTTCCAATTTAGATTTAGAGTGTAGTACGCTTTATCTATTAACTATGCCAAATCAATATTGAAGCACTCCCTAGTATCGCATATGGTAAATAC
Source organism: Astragalus glycyphyllos (assembly GCA_963573325.1). Lineage (NCBI taxonomy): Eukaryota > Viridiplantae > Streptophyta > Magnoliopsida > Fabales > Fabaceae > Astragalus > Astragalus glycyphyllos. Next base: position 12,733,846 of record OY754313.1, on the reverse strand, counting down.
CATTATGGCTCTGTTTGGCAAACTCAATCCACTAGCTTATAACGGGTAGCTTATAGCGGATAAGCTCATTGTAGGTGTTTGACATGACTATCTTATAGTGTTTTTTGAAACGCTACTTGAAGTAGCGTTTGAGCTTATAACTTATAGCGTTTCATTTTTTCTCCCATTTTAGTATGAGAAGATGCCAAGGTCAGTGTGTTTAGTATGAGAATGCAATATTGGATAATGATAGAGGGTGATTGTACTCTAGCTGTCAAAATAAATCACATGCTGGAGAAAAACCCGAATTATGTGAGCAGTGCTTGGATTCAAAGGATTTTAGGAACTGTAGGAGCGAGCAACCAGTGTCTATTTTTCACTAGGAATGAATGATTGCAGGAAGAACCATCTACTGTGAATTCAATGCATCACCACCTGTTGTCATTGTTTCAAAACTACACAAGATATGGTTTTTCTCCCATCTTTATGTCCGGTAATAATGTTTGAGATTAGCCAATAAACGGCCTTTCAAATGAAGAAACTGCAATGACATGAACATGGCCAGTTGTTAATTTTGAGAGATGATTAATAAAAGTGCTAGTAAGGAGAATATTGTGAAAGGAGGAGCAATGCTTCAGATCAGATCAATAATGGTGTGCTCTCTCTAGTAATCTTGTCAAAAATGATGAGTAGGCATTTAGCTACTTGCATGAATTGGTTCTGTCATATGTGGAATTGTTACCTGCCTCTAACTCTTTTGTGACTATGGGCACTATATAGGGAAAGTAGCGGTAAATGCAATGCTCTCTTTGTATCTTCATTTTGGTCTTTATTTGACTACTTTTATTTTGTACAAGTTTGTGCATGGATAAAGGAGTAAACACATCCAATCAATAAGAAAATTATGAGAGAATTGGAGAGATCAATTGTTTATAGCAATTAGTAGGATGCTTAGTTCATGCATCGCGAATATTATTACTAATGAAGGGTTCATTCTCGTACATCACATCTCGTACTCCATTGCTTAAGTCAACACAAGGGGGGAGAGGTAAGAAATGAATAATGTGTACCTTGATAACGAGTTAGTCCAGCTATATATAGGCCCCCTTGAAAGCTGATGTAGATAGCCCATAGAGCGTGTGTTAGACGCATGTGATATTCGATGTGGCAGGGCAGTTATGCGGTTGAGATTAGGTACCAAGGTCGGATTCTTACCGTGCAATGAGATTTGAGCTGATATATGTTGTTGGTTAAGCTAAGTGTGTGTAACCTTCAATGAGGAGCTGTAAATGGGCTTTGAGGCCGACACAATCAGATACTATACCTCATCTCAGTCTGAAACAATTTTGTTATTAATTTATTTCGCCCCTAACTGTGCTCCTCTCCCTCCGTCGTTGGCCTATAGTATATTGACACGTGTATTTGGAATTTTTCAAACCTCCACAAACTTGACACGTGGATCCAAACTTTTTTAATATAATTGTGTAAAAAGTAAATATAAAAAGCTAATAAATAATTAGATTTGAGTGTTAACTTTCATTGGGCAAGCATTGAGACTTCTTTCAAGTGAACTTGCATTGCGTTCAGAGGCAGAGGCGTTCCGTCGTTTGTTATCTCCATCGCTAATGACATTAACATACATGTTGAGGATTAAGAGGCATGTCATCTCTCCTTCCACTCTCTTTGCTTCCTTCTCCTCTCACTCTCACTTCAGTCACCATATTGTTGACAATAATGCTGATGAGGCTGTTGCCTCATTCCACCGTATGCTCCAAATGCATCATACACCACCCATTTTTGAATTTGGCAAGATTTTAGGTTCCCTCGTTAAGATGAACCATTACCCCACTGCTATTTCCCTTTCTCACCTAATGGAATTAAATGGAATTGCACCAAATGTTGTCACTTTGAACATCTTGATCAATTGTCATTGCCACCTAGGTCAAATGCCTTTTGCCTTCTCTATATTCGGCAAGATTCTCAAGTATGGAAGACAATGGTTGCACTCCCGATGTTGTAAGTTATAAAACAATTATTGATGCTCTTTTAGAAAAAGATGAGAGAAATAAGGCAAAGAAACTTCTACTTGAAATGATTGCTAGAGGTCTTGTAAAAAAAAATAAAAGTGGCTACTATGCTTTCTAGTTAAACATTTTTATCTTGAATATGAATGACAAACTATGCTAGGGTTTCACTATCACTACAGTTTTATTAAACCCATCGTAAGTTTTTAGATTCATTTTGATATTGTAACCATACCAATGGTTAGTTTTTTGTGTTAACATAACTATCCATCCTAGTCTAATGTTAATATTCTTCTTCTACTTTAAAAGATTCTTACGTTAGATCTTATTGGTTTCCGAACAACAAAGGAAGCTGAAATCGACATGATCATTTGAAAAACTTTATTTCTCATAGTTGACTCTAATAAACCTTGATTTTTTATTGTACATCTCCTCCCATAATGACAAACAAATGCTGCAGTAGCAGCCACGGCTCCAGTAACAGGTAGGTGCCTAAACTCTGTTTACTTAAAACACAAAGGGTTGCATCAATGCGGTTTTCAAAGTAGAAAGATAATGTTGCAATAGAGAGGAAGTAGACTCCCTTGTCCCATGCGCGTATAGGTGTTGTTGCAGCAGTATTCCTTAAACAAATGGATGTAACTAAATGGCCTGTCGAACTTGGTTAGAGGAAGGAGAGCAGTCTTCATGGATGTTCCTTTCTTCTCTTTCCAAGCTTGAAAATAGATATCTTGTGTGCTTAAAAGTGAAATGTATTTTCTGAAATAGGTTCGCCAACAAAAATGTATTCAAGAAGAATGAATGAGCAAATGCAAAAACCTATTTTGCTGGGGTAGGTTTATTTCACTCTGTAACATGCTCGCAACCACATTGCTATGCAAAGAGCTCTCCTAGGCGCCCATGTCTGCCCCCTCCTTTCCAAATGAAACTTGTGAGAATTCCACTGATATAACCTACCTGTTTTGGAGTAAAGGGGATAGAATACTTGGGCAACGTTGTCTCAGCAGAAGAGGTTTCTACCTATGTAGCATAGAAGGAACACGTGTTTGGTGTCTTCACATGTTGTGTTGGGCACCTACATTAACGCTTTATTTACTTCCATTTTCTCAAATTATTCTGTCTGTGTTGTGTTTGGATCCCATGTCTGTATTGGTGCTTCATAGGTTTCTACTGACCCCAACAAATTAGAAGCGATGTTGAGATGTTGAGTTGCCCCATTCCATAAGATATCAAAGGCTTCAAGGTTTTTGGGTCTCATAGGGTATTATAGACATTTTAATTCCCTATTTCTTGGTAAATCTAGGTTAATGAAGCTTGTTCGAGTGTTGCTGAATTAACTCAGGTATGTTTTTTGTTTCTGGTTTTGATATATTTTAGTAGAAAATGACTGTGATTGGGTTACTATTTTAGTAGAAAGTTGGCTTGTATTGGATCTTTTTTTCTGATCTTGTTTATCCTTCCGCTGTGCAATCCTGCATGATAAGTATAATTCTGAGATTTCGATTTTGGTTTTGATTTCTGAGATTGATTCTTATTGGAATTGAACATTAACTATGGGTTCATGCTGTGAAATGAGGTTTTGATACTTTCAAGCAGTTGAGTCAACTCATTTTGTGTATACAATCAAGTCACCAATCATTTTCATTCAAGAATTTCTTTGAATCTCCAGTATTTACAGATAAGTGGCATTCACATATTCTATCCGATTTACAGAAACCTTGTTTACTGCATTATTCAATACATCTTTACTGAATTTCTACATAAACCTTGAAAGGAAATATATATTAAGAGACAAATCATGGTTACTGAATTTGTTTGGTTTCTTTTAATATAGTATGAGACAATGCACCTTTACTGATTCAATACTTCAATTTTTTTGTATAGACTGAAAATGGGGTATAGCCTATAGGGATGATTTGAGTGTGGCTGTCTTAGTTATTACCTATCATCACTGAAGCTGTTTCCCTATTTGTGGGAAGCAAATTGAATTTTTCTCTGTCCCGTCCAATAGACCATAGAGTATATTGTTGCCTTAGAGAGGATAGCCTAACTATGTTTATACACATATTTATTGTGCCCTTCATGTCATGTTCAGCAAAACTATGTTCTCAAATCCATTAAAAGTTAAGAAATATAATAGGACTGCAATATTAAGGAGTACTCAACTGTGCTTTCCTTTAGTGTAGGAGACAATCTCTTCCCATCCAGAAGAGGGCATGAGAAAACACTCAAAGTTGTCTGATTCTTGACAATGTGAGATAAAAAAGAATCTTAAGGCAGCCACTCCTTGCATATTCTCGCTTCTGATGTGTTGGTAAACATCTAAACTTTATTAGATATTGTGCATTACTGAATGAAATGCCGAGGATGAAAATATGCACACATAATGACACACTTCCACAAGATCACATGTAAGACAGATATGGAAAACTAAAAATAAATACAGAAGCGAGAATATGCAACCTAAATGTGTGTCTTCTTCTTTGTCTGATACTTTTGATAAATATATCAAAACTGACTCTAAATGTGTGTCTTCTTCTTTGTCTGATACTGGCTGGAGTGTGGCTATTCATCTTATTCACTGTTTTTTCTCAGCATCATTGAAGTTTTTATTGATAAATGCCGAGTGAGTTTAAGTTATTATCTTAATTTAAACATAACTTTAGACCAGTGGCTTTTGATGCATTAGTGAATCCAGACTTCAATAACAAGTCTGCACTACTAATGAAAGTTATGTGTTTTTCTTCCCTTGTATTGTTCATCTTACATAATTGGTGGTATTCATTGCTTTTGTGCATTTTTGTCTTTGATTGTCTTCATTAAGTACTATTTTGTCTTCATTGTTTTTAATCTTAACACACAATAGAATCCTGCATAAATTATATACAGTGTTATCATTTTCCTGCATAAAGTGGCTTTGGAGGGTGTTCAAAAGCTCATGCATACTTGGTATTTCAGATCTAATGCTTCTTTTGATGATAACAATAGCTTCATGGTGGACCATGCTCTTTGGGAGGAAGTGCTTGCAAACCATTCAATCTCGCAGCACGTCCCCCTTTTTTATGCTTGCAAACCATTTAATAAAAACCAATTGCACAAATTGATTTTGACACTCACAATTAATCAAACATAAGTCTTAGCATTTAAGATTGTCCTTTGTTGGCAACCTGTCCAATAACAACCTCCAACAAAAAACAGCCACTTTGGAAGGAACAACTACTTTCCAAATAATAGGTAGAACATCCACAATATCATCACTCAAAGGGCTATAATTCAACAAACTCATGATGAATGCATAACACGAACTTACAGTGAATAAATTGAGATCATGCAATGTCCACTTCCACCTATCATGCACATCTCCCTTCAAATGAACCTCACAAGTCACAAAGGATGGTTTTCAAATAATGGAACGCCGAAATTTCCTGATCCACTAAGTGTCTGACCCATTTAAAATCCCATGACCATCTCCCCAACTCCCAACTACCCATTTTACCTACCACCTCATCTTTGGAAGATGAAATTGCAAACAACTCCGGAAAAATCTCCTTCAACGGATTAGGCCCTAGCCATTTATTATGCCAAAAAAGAATAGAGCACCCATCACCAACAACACAATCGACGACTTTATGAAAAAAATTCTGATTTGGCATCAAAGAAGTTCCCAACAACAACAAATCCCTCCACCAAATAGATTCTTTTGCCCCCCGAACACTCCCAAAACTACAAGATTGTTTTGCAATTAAATCACCATATCTATAAGATAAGACATCCTTCCACAATGCATTGGAATCATGAATACACCTCCACTTCCATTTCGAAAGTAAAGAAATGTTAAAAACTTCTAAATTTTTCACACCTAACCCACCTTCCTTCTTAGGTTTACAAATGTTCTCCCAAGCAACCCAACAAATCTTCCTATCCTCCTCTTTAGAACCCCAAAGGAAATCTCGCTGAATTTTCGATAATTCCTTAATAACTACTTTGGGAGCTTTATAGAAAGAAAAAAAGTACAAAGGTAAACTTGAAAGGACAGAATTAATTAAAGTTACCCGTCCACCAATAGATAATTGTCGGCCCCTCCAAGATGATAGCTTTGCACGCATAGACTCAACAACCGGTTGCCAAGTAGATTTGCGACGAGGATTGGCACCAACCGGCACACCAATGAACTTAAACGGAATACCCGTTGTGCAACAAGAAAGGAACGTCGAGGCAGAATCCATAAAACCATCCATGAGGTTCAAACCAATCAACTTACTTTTGTGGAAATTAACCCGAAGTCCTGAAACCAGCTCAAAACTCCTAAAAATTGTTTTAATGCTCCACAAGTTCTTCCAAGACCCCTTCCCAAGGATAATAGTGTCATCCGCAAATTGTAGAAGAGACAAATTTAGAGCTTCGGAAACCTTGAAACCGTCAAAACTCCCATTCCGAACAGCCGTTTGAACCAACCCTGCTAGCCCTTTAGCCACAATGAGAAATAAAAACGGGGATAAAGGATCACCTTGTCTTAATCCTCTGTGAGTTGTGAATTCCTCCGTAGGGCTCCCATTCACCAACACGGACATCGAACTATTCAAAACACAAGTCGTTATCCACCCAATCCACCTATCCCCAAAACCCAACCTTCTCAGCATATACACCAGAAAACTCCAAGAGACTGAGTCATACGCCTTCTCGAAATCTACTTTAAAAAGCAAGCATTCTTCTTTTCTTCTCTTTGCACGCATAGACCAGTGGCTTTTGATGCATTAGTGAATCCAGACTTCAATAACAAGTCTGCACTACTAATGAAAGTTATGTGTTTTTCTTCCCTTGTATTGTTCATCTTACATAATTGGTGGTATTCATTGCTTTTGTGCATTTTTGTCTTTGATTGTCTTCATTAAGAATCTTAATTTAAGATTGTCCTTTGTTGGCAACCTGTCCAATAACAACCTCCAACAAAAAACAGCCACTTTGGAAGGAACAACTACTTTCCAAATAATAGGTAGAACATCCACAATATCATCACTCAAAGGGCTATAATTCAACAAACTCATGATGAATGCATAACACGAACTTACAGTGAATAAATTGAGATCATGCAATGTCCACTTCCACCTATCATGCACATCTTCCTTCAAATGAACCTCACAAGTCACAAAGGATGGTTTTCAAATAATGGAACGCCGAAATTTCCTGATCCACTAAGTGTCTGACCCATTTAAAATCCCATGACCATCTCCCCAACTCCCAACTACCCATTTTACCTACCACCTCATCTTTGGAAGATGAAATTGCAAACAACTCCGGAAAAATTTCCTTCAACGGATTAGGCCCTAGCCATTTATTATGCCAAAAAAGAATAGAGCACCCATCACCAACAACACAATCGACGACTTTATGAAAAAAATTCTGATTTGGCATCAAAGAAGTTCCCAACAACAACAAATCCCTCCACCAAATAGATTCTTTTGCCCCCCGAACACTCCCAAAACTACAAGATTGTTTTGCAATTAAATCACCATATCTATAAGATAAGACATCCTTCCACAATGCATTGGAATCATGAATACACCTCCACTTCCATTTCGAAAGTAAAGAAATGTTAAAAACTTCTAAATTTTTCACACCTAACCCACCTTCCTTCTTAGGTTTACAAATGTTCTCCCAAGCAACCCAACAAATCTTCCTATCCTCCTCTTTAGAACCCCAAAGGAAATCTCGCTGAATTTTCGATAATTCCTTAATAACTACTTTGGGAGCTTTATAGAAAGAAAAAAAGTACAAAGGTAAACTTGAAAGGACAGAATTAATTAAAGTTACCCGTCCACCAATAGATAATTGTCGGCCCCTCCAAGATGATAGCTTTGCACGCATAGACTCAACAACCGGTTGCCAAGTAGATTTGCGACGAGGATTGGCACCAACCGGCACACCAATGAACTTAAACGGAATACCCGTTGTGCAACAAGAAAGGAACGTCGAGGCAGAATCCATAAAACCATCCATGAGGTTCAAACCAATCAACTTACTTTTGTGGAAATTAACCCGAAGTCCTGAAACCAGCTCAAAACTCCTAAAAATTGTTTTAATGCTCCACAAGTTCTTCCAAGACCCCTTCCCAAGGATAATAGTGTCATCCGCAAATTGTAGAAGAGACAAATTTAGAGCTTCGGAAACCTTGAAACCGTCAAAACTCCCATTCCGAACAGCCGTTTGAACCAACCCTGCTAGCCCTTTAGCCACAATGAGAAATAAAAACGGGGATAAAGGATCACCTTGTCTTAATCCTCTGTGAGTTGTGAATTCCTCCGTAGGGCTCCCATTCACCAACACGGACATCGAACTATTCAAAACACAAGTCGTTATCCACCCAATCCACCTATCCCAAAACCCAACCTTCTCAGCATATACACCAGAAAACTCCAAGAGACTGAGTCATACGCCTTCTCGAAATCTACTTTAAAAAGCAAGCATTCTTCTTTTCTTCTCTTGGCAAGATCGACCACTTCATTCACGACCAACACACCATCAAGAATTTGGCTGCCAGAGATGAAAGCTGATTGGCAAGCATTCTTATTTACGTACATGTGATAAAAAGTTTTTTTAAAAATATCCAGCACATCTCAAAGACCATGTAATGTTTTTTTGGCATAATTACTATTAGGCATAATTCGGCTAAGAAACCATTTATTGTGGGGCGCTTTCCTCTATCTCTGCGCAGCTGGTTTCCTCTCCTCTCTATTTGTTACAAATCAACGGTGAAGCTGTCTCTTTCATCACAAACACAAACAAGCAAGCAATCACAATGTCTGTTTCTAGAATAATGAGGTATGTTGTCTCTGTTCCCATTCCAAACCCTAATTTCATTGTTTGCTTTTCCACTCACTCCCCGCCCCCATTCATTCACCATGATGATGTTGATGTTGATCATGCCGTTAACTCATTCCACCGCATGCTCTGTATGAATCCTACCCCACACATCGCCCACTTTGGCAAGATTCTAGGTTCCCTCGTCAAGACAAAGAACCATTACTCCACTGTTGTTTCCCTTTCTCACCAAATGGAATTTAGTGGAATTACACCAAATATTGTCACTTTGAGCATTTTGATCAATTGTTACTGCCACCTAGGTCAAATGCCTTTTGCTTTGTCTGTATTAGGCAAGATTCTCAAGATGGGTTACTATCCAAATATCATAACTTTGACTACACTTATCAAAGGTTTATGTGTCAATGGTGAGGTCCAAAAAGCATTGCATTTTCACGACCACTTGGTAGCACAGGGGTTTCAATTGAATCATGTTACTTATGGGACTTTGATCAATGGGTTGTGCAAAATCGGAGAAACAAGAGCCGCATTGCAATTGTTAAGACATATTGAAGGAAAGTTGGTCATACCTAATACAGTAATGTACAACACAATCATTGATAGTTTGGGTAAAAATGAACTTATAAGTGAGGCTTGTGATTTACACTCTGAAATGGTTGTAAAGAGAGTATCTCCTAATATTGTCACTTATAACTCTCTAATCTATGGCTTCTGTAGTGTTGGTCAACTGAAAGGAGCAATCGGTTTGTTCGATGAAATGGTTTTGAAAAACGTCAAACCAAATACTTATACTTTTAATATATTGGTCGATGCTCTATGTAAGGAAGGCAAGCTGAAAGAAGCCAATAATGTGTTAGCTATGATGATGAAAGAATGTGTAAAACCCGATGTTGTTACTTATAGTTCATTATTGGATGGGTATTTCCTAGTAAATGAAGTGAACAAGGTCAAAGCTATATTCAACAATATGGGACGAAGGGGTGTGCTGCCTAATGTTCATTGCTATACTATCATGATCGATGGATTGTGTAAGAATAAAATGGTTGATAAAGCCTTGGATCTCTTTAAAGAGATGCATAACAAACGTATTATTCCCGATACGGTAACCTACAGTTCCCTTATTGATGGTTTATGCAAATCAGGGAGAATCTCTTGTGCTTGGGAGCTCCTTGATGAGATGTGTGAGAGAAGTCAACCGGGCAATGTTATCACTTACACTTCTTTAGTACACGCTTTATGCAAAAACCATAAGGTTGACGAGGCAATTGCATTGGTCAAGAAAATTATAGACCAAGGTATTCAGCCAGATATATGCACATACAATATACTTATCGATGGACTATGCAAAGATGGAAGACTTCAAAGTGCACATGACATTTTTCAGTATCTTTCCCTCAAAGGCTATCAACTAAATGTCCATACGTATAATATAATGATAAATGGGTTTTGTAAGAAGGGATTGTTTGATGAAGCACTAACCTTGCTATCAAATATGGAAGACAATGGTTGCAAACCCGATGTTGTAACTTATCAAACAATTATTTATGCTCTTTTTGAAAAAGATGACGGAGATAAGGCAGAGTTACTTCTACGTGAAATGATTTCTAGAGGTCTAATGTAAATGTAAATGTTGGTAAGATGATTTCTAGTTACACATTGTTATCTTGAAATTTAATGACAGCCAAGTTGTCTTTTTTCATGTACTTGTCACTTTTTTTTTTTGAAAAGGAATACTACTTGTCATCTTATCAGTATGATAATGGAAGCATTTATGTTATTGGTTTTCTCATTTTATAAAATATGTACTCAGTGTCTCGGTCCATTTTCCTTTATCTTTGTTAATTTGTACTTGTTGGAGATCTACTGAGTCATATTTGATAGGCTTGGACTTGTTGGAGATCTACTGAGTCATACTTGTGGCTTATCTAAACCTGCAATAGCTGAAAGACTGTAGCTCCCAATGCTTTTACTTGGTTTTTATATTCAGTCACAATATCTCTACAAATACATATTTATTTCAGCAAGGATGTGCAAGTGAAATTCACAAGTAACCTTTGGCGTCTATCGAAGTAATTAACTTTGACAACTCTCCTCTCTTAAACGCTAGAACATTGTGCAATGAATTTTTTGATAGAACTTAATTTTGTTGACGTTGAAGACCCACGTAGGTGACCTCTTATCATTCACATTAATTATGTTAGATTTGTATCTTAAAACTTACACTACTTTATCATATGAATTTTTTGTGCCTTTCATCTTTTTGCAATGTATACACCTTAGTGTTCACTGGCTGCCTAACATACTGGCAGTTAGTTAACTATGGAATATATTAAAAAGTGTGTTTTTTACAGATGTTGAACTAAATTGTGGACTTTCACCGATGCTTTGATGTGATGAGACTCACTAGTTTACTTAATTGAACCACAAGTTTATCACTATGCCTGCATGGTTGATAGCAAGGCTCTTTGATGAGTCATTGGTTCTTATAAGCATGCCAATGAAGCTAGATGTTTATGTATGTGGTGCATTACTTGGAGGTTGTTTTAGGAGAAAAGGTAGCTTAACATTTGATACACTTGGAACCTCGTGATGATGCTTTATATATAAAATATAAACTTATGTGACATATATGGCAAAGCTTGCCGGTTTGATGCTGCCAAAAAAATTAGAATTCTAATGAAAGAAAGAAGAATAAAAAAGAAAATCCCAAGCTGTAGCAGGATTGAAATGAATGGAGTGGTTCAAGAATTTTCAGCTGGAAATCATCTGAACTTCCCATGAAATAAATCGTATTGGTCTTGGATAAATTAAGCAGCGAAATGAAGACATGTTCATCGAGTTATCGGGACAACTGCAGAAGTAAATTCAATGATTATATTAGCAAACAAATGTTAAACAAACGTTGCAGTTCGACAAATGATAAACAAATGTTGCAGTTCGACAAAGAGTGACCCTTGCCGACGCCGACACTTTAATTACTTCAAACTTCCCAAATTAGTATCAGTGTCCGTGTCAGTGTCTTGTTTGGTTTACGTATCTGTATCTGTGCCTCATAGATTTCTACTGACCCTAGCAAATTAGAAGCGATATTAAGTTACTCCAGTCCATAAATTATCAACGGGCTTCAAGGGTTTTTGGGTCTCATTGGGTATTATAGACATTTTGATTCCCTATTTCTTGGTAAATCTAGGTTAACAAAGCTTGCTCGAGTGAGACTTGAACCACTGCTGGGGTGTGTTTTTCGTTTTTGGTTTTGATATATTTTAGTAGAAAATGACTGTGGTTGGGTTACTGTTTTAGTAGAATGTTGGCTTGCATGGGATCTTATTTTCCAATCTTGTTTATCCTTCTGCTGTGCAATCCTGCATGTTAAGTATAATTCCAAGATTTTGATTTTGGTTTTGATTTATGAGATTGATTCTTATTGGAATTGAACATTAACTGTTGGGTGATGCTGTGAAATGAGGTTTAGATCCTTTCAAGCAACTATTTTATAAAAACAACTATGTTTTGTTGTGAAAACCACAAGAAGTAAGACAAAAATGAGAAAACCACAAAGTATAGATAAAGGAAACCATACTAATTAAAGACAAAGTGCTGAACGACAGTGCTCATTTGTGCTTTTATTATCTGAATGGTTGAATTTTTGAGTTCATGATCTGACTTGTTTGAAAAAAGGGACAATATTGTTTTAGTATTTTATGTTGCTTTTGTGGTATTAAATACACTTATTTGGTTTGGTAAAAAAAAATACACTTCTTTGGCAAGTTTTAAGATTATTACTAGTTTTGAGAAGATGTTATTTCATTGATGATACATCCATAGCTACATTTACCATGTTGATATGCTTCTCATTTATCTTTTTTGACCTTTGAATGGTGTTGATATGCTAAGAAATTGACAGCAAATTTTTTGCATTAGCATGAGGTACAGACTATCATTAATTGAACAAATTTTTTGCAATAGCATCCCATGCTTCCCTATTTGAGGGAAATAAATATTTTTCTCTGTCCCTTTCAATAAACCATAGAGTATTGCTGTCTTGGGTAAGATGGCCTAACTATATTCATATGCATATTTCTCTTGCCCTTCATGTAATGTTCAGCAAAACTATGTTTCTCTATTGATCCATTAAGGGGCATTAGTATGACCAGGCCTTCACATATTTTCTAAAGTTGTGCATATTTATTAAATAATTGGCAACATTATTAGCAAAAGATTTACTCACTTATAATTTTTTGTTATTTTTAGGATTAGAAATATGCTAGGATCCATGTGTTTAAGTTTGGCTTTTCTTTCTGTCAAAAAATGTTTGGCTTTTCTTTTTAGCAAGTTAGGAGTTATGTAAATGCAAGTTCCACTTTTTAGCAAGAATTGAAAAAAGAGGTGGGTTTGAGGGTTATGTAAATGCAAGTTCCACTTTTTAGCTAAAGGATGTTGATACTTGCATGTGGTTCATAAAACAGCTTCTTTTTCAAGTAGATATTTATGTCACGTTTTAAAATATTCATGAACTAAATTGTACCTCTTGATGTTGTTTGTATTTATGCTTAAGCAAGCACACCTTTATTCCTCCTGTATGGATAATTAGTAGTTGGTTTTCAAATGTTGTTGCAAGCTGGTATCTACAATGACATTGTCTTGTGCTTTTGTTGTTTGTTTATATATCACTATATATAATGCGAGGATAGTTTCACATTCATTTTGCGCGACATTTTGCAACTACATTTTGTAGTTTCTCAGGCAGTAGAGACATTTCTTCACGCGAGATAGATGGAGAGGAGAAAAAGGGGCTAAGAGTTATTCGTCACAGGAACCGAGAGCCAAGGTGGTTGTCGTGGAGATACAATTCTCGTGGGAGCTTATAGGCGGAGATGTGGAGGTTGTCACGGAGGTCTGAAACAGCATTGGTGGCTCAAGATCTTAGGAAGCAATGCATCTTGATCGCAACCGATGTACTCAGAAAGCACTTCATGGATTGGAATTTATCAGCTGTAAATCCAATGGCATTGATGCGTGGAACGAGGTGCAGAACAGTTTCGATGGACTCGCTAAGGACGAGGTTCTCTTTAGCATCGATTTTGCGCAATGCAGTTGCTTTCTGCAAATTTGAATTCAGTTTTCTTCCATTTTGCATATGCTGTTAATCGTTTCCTTTAGTCATCCTAAAGGCATTTCGATCCCATGTTGAATTCGTTGCTTTTTTGATTTGAAATTAAATTTTCCAAACACTTATTATAACTTGAGCGCTCAGTCGCTCATCTGAATGATTCATTGAGGTACTCTACTTCTATTCTACATCCTAACCTTTTCTGGAATTATTCTCCCCTAAATTTAGAAAAAACAAATATCATAAAGACATGACCATGTTTATAGTCTTTGATTTAGTAGTCTTACCATAACCTGCTTTCTCTGATTTTAACTCAATCTGCAATTCTCTCATTTTTCGTCGTTTTTCACATGCATTTTATCTATGCTTAGGGATTTGACCAGCGATGTCGTTCGGAACCACACCATTTATCAACTAGATTGCTTGAAGGTAATCTTTCCATCATAGTAGGTATCTTTTTATTTTTGCTTACAAATTCATTTAGGTTGTTCTCTAGCGTGTATACACCCAAAACCAGTTATCGTTTCTCCTACACATAATCTTTTCGATGTTTTTTTTCATAGAGGAATCACATTTTAGGCCGACACTCAAGTTGAAATGACACCGTTGATGGCCATTGAGGTAATTACAGTTATACATACACTTTGTAATTTACAGCATATCAGTGATTTTGACAATGTGGTTTAGGTTAACTTGCCTAGAAAGCAAGCATAGCTGTTTTGGGTTGTTGGTTTAACAAGATGAACATGAAGATCATTTAATTGATTAATTATTCTCCTATCTCTATATGTTTTACACCTCAGACTTCAATATGCCCAAACTTCATTGGCACTACAAAGTCTGCCATAGGCATAATTTTTATGATTGGTATTTGGTTTTTCTAGAGTCATCTTTACCATGTTTTAATTTGGAGTATGTGTCTGATCTGATAAGAGGAAGAGATATATTGGCAGATTGCATAATTTCTTTTTTAGATTGTGTAATTGCTAACTTCTGCAGACATAGCTGCAATTATGTGAAGACCAATTGCAAGACAATCAAACTAAGGGGAAAATATTAATGTGAAGACCAATTGCAAGACAATCAAACTTTTAAAAGTTACAAACTGTTTATTTGGAACTGAACAAGCATAAGGTTGTGGAAAGCATTTGCAGCTTTGGATTATTGCTTAACAAGTGAACCTTTTTTCTTTCAACAATAGCCTTAGTTAGAAGTATTGTTTCCTTTCTCTTGAGAGTCCCACATCGACGATGATATAGCATGGAAAAGAGTTCCGTATTAGATAGAGTTTTGATTTCCCTACATGACTCGAACTGCCAGCCTAGTTGCCTTCTAGAGCCGAAACCTCTACCAATACCGCGCTGTTTTGCTATCTGTACCCCCTTTTCCTTGCTTAAGCTACAATATTGGCACGTATTGATTAAGGAAAATTAATAGTTACCAGAATGTATTTCTTCCCAAGTGTTTAGTTCCTAATGATTGTTATGATCACCATATATAATTCAACCAGTGTCTTATTTGATAACTCTGCCATCTTCAAATATAGTCTCTTACTCTCTTCTCTTTGTTTAGTGTATCAAAGATACCATACACAGTTGCTTAGAAGTCGATATTGTATTTGTATATATCAATCATTTCTAAACAAAAAGACATGTTAGCTTTAGGACTTATTATGTGTTATCAGATACAAACATGGCCTAATATTTTATGGCCTGTAAATTCCAAACATTTGGAGCCATAAGCGTAAATTCCAAGTTCTACGAGCTCTAGATCGCATCTTATCTCCACTTTTGATAAATATATCCAAAATTACTCTAAATGTGTGTCTTCTTCTTTGTCTGATACTGGCTGGAGTGTGGCTATTCATCTTATTCACTGTTTTTTCTCAGCATCATTGAAGTTTTTATTGATAAATGCCGAGTGAGTTTAAGTTATTATCTTAATTTAAACATAACTTAAGACCAGTGGCTTTTGATGCATTAGTGAATCCAGACTTCAATAACAAGTCTGCACTACTAATGAAAGTTACGTGTTTTTCTTCCCTTGTATTGTTCATCTTCTTACATAATTGGTGGTATTCATTGCTTTTGTGCATTTTTGTCTTTGATTGTCTTCATTAAGTACTATTTTGTCTTCATTGTTTTTAATCTTAATACACAATAGAATCCTGCATAAAGTGGCTTTTGAGGGTGTTCATAAGCTCATGCATACTTGGTGTTTCAGATCTAATGCTTCTTTTGATGATAACAATAGCTTCATGGTGGACCATGCTTCTTTGGGAGGAAGTATTTGCAAACCATTCAATCCAGTACTTTTCAACTCTCCATTCAATCCTGTACAAATTGATTTTGACACGCCCAATTAATCAAACATAAGTCTTTACATTTAGCTTTTATTTATGCTTTTTATCATTATGCAATCTTAGTCAACTAGTTCGACTTTGTACTGTAGGTGCTCCTTGGAGTAGTTTAGGAACCGACAATTGAGAAATAAGGTCCATTTTCTCAACATAAGTGTACGATCAAAAGAGAAAGGAGTGACAAATTTTAGTCTATGATGAATTTTCCTTCAACTTTTGGTCTCACTTATATCTCTGATTGCACTTTTAGGCCTCTTTTATATTTTCGTCTACACTTTTGGCTAACAAATTGCCACACTACACTTTAATGACTAGGGTGTCAAATTACCTGATCCGACAATTGGTTTGGCATCCTAATCGTTAAAAAAGGTGACATGAAAAGTTCCCACGTGGCAATTTGCTAGCTAGTTGGGCGCCGACTTAACGCTAGAGGAATGTGATTTGTCATCATAGTCATTAAAAAGTGCGAAGTTGCAAGTGCTAGTGTGACACTTCATTAGTTAAGTGAACATCAACTTAATGCGAGAGACCAAAGGTGAAACAAAGTTATAAGTGAGGACCAAAAGTTGAAAAGTTTTTTGGGAGGAGGGGGGGGGGGGGGGTAAAAATGGAAACTACATACTTTTGTAGAGACTAGAAATATATTAAACCCAAATATAAATCATTATTAACAATATATTTTAACTTATCGATTAATTAACTATACAAATGGTTAATCTGTTAATCACTAAATACGCCCGATACTCAACAAATTATAATAACTTAGAGCTATTTCGTACAACTTTTTTAAAAAAAAAACACTTTTAGAAGTTTTCCATCTATTTGTTACAATTTTTTGAAAAAATGAGAATTTCAAGATAATCTAAAAATGAAAATCTGTTTTGAATAACTTTTCATAAAAATGATTTTTTTTAAAAAAAGTGAGTTTCATTATATTACACAAACACAAAACAGTTTATAATTTTCTTAAAAATCTTGAAAATTTAATCTCTAAATTATTTAACACCTAAATCACTTAATTTTTAATTTTTAACAAATGGACGCTTAATCTATACTTCCCTAAACAATCAATTATATATATATATATATATATATATATTTACTATTAATAATATTGTTTACAGTTTGATATTTATTTCTGTAGCGACGATTTCATATCAATTGTTTATTTAACTTTGTTTTAAAATCCACTTATTTATACTATCAAAAAAATATTTACCAAAAAAAAAATTATCAACAAAAAGGTTCGTCTTTACTTTTTCTTACATATTTTTTTGGTAAGCTTATTTACGTACATACTAGCGGGGTAAGATGTGTTGGTGTCTTGGTGTGTTAGTGGGTGGTTATTATCTATACCTATATATAAAAGAGATTCATTTTGTAACTAATTTTTTGGTGTCAGATTTTTCTGACCAAAATGCCCTTATTGTAACTACCCACTAACACATCAACAGATTTCTATTTCTAATTCTAATAATAATAACCACCCACCAACACATGAAAGACGGGCCCGGCCCCTAGTTATTAGAATTAGAAATAGAAATGTGTTGGTGTGTTAGTGGGTAGTTACAATAAGGGCATTTTGGTCAGAAAAATCTGACACCAAAAAATCAGTTACAAAATGAATTCCCTTATAGAAGAAAAATCTGACAAAAAAAAGCAGTTACAAAATGAATCCCTTTTATTTATATATATATATATATATATATATATATATATATGTATATGTATAGATGATAAAAAGTGGCTTTCAGGATGTTTTGATTAAAGGCTATCATGTAAATGTCTGGACGTATAATATTATCATAAATGGGCTTTGCAAGGAGGAAATGTTTGATGAAGCACTAACCTTGCTATCAAATATGGAAGACGATGGTTGCACTCCCGATGTTGTGACTTATGAAACAATTATTTATGCTCTGGTTGAAAAAGATGAGAGAGATAAAGCAGAGAGAATTGTACGTGAAATGATTGCTAGAGTTCTTCTAAAATAGTAAAGCTAGCTAATATGCTTTCTATTTCTAGTTAAACATTGGTATCTTGAACTTTAGCGACAGACGATGCAAGGGCTCACTATCACTATTGTATTGATTATAGCCATCATAAGTTTCTATATTCATTTTGATTTCGTAGCCATACCAATGGTTAATTTTTTGTGTTAACATAACTACCTTCCTAGTCGAATGCTAATGTTAATGGTTAGGGGTTTGAATGCTTCTTTAGCTCTGGTGGTGGCCCTATATTGTAAAGAATACATAAATATAGGTATTTGTTAATTACTTAGTAGATATGACTCTGAGGATAATTTGAAAGAGGTGGGTTTGAGGGTTACGTAAATGCAAGTTCCACTTTTTAGCTAAAAGATGTTGATACTTGCATGTGGCTCATAAAACAGCTTCTTTTTCAAGTAGATATTTATTTCACATGTTTTAAAATATTCATGAACTAAATTGTACCTCTTGATGTTGTTGATACTTGCCTGTGGTTCGTATTTATGCTTATGCAAGCACACCTTTATTCCCCCTGTATGGATAATTAGTAGTTGGTTTTTCAAATGTTGTTGCAAGCTGGTATCTACAATGACATTATCTTGTGCTTTTGTTGTTTGTTTATATATCACTATATATAATGCGAGGATAGTTTTACATTCATTTTGCGCGACATTTTGCAACTACATTTTGTAGTCATACCGTAACCAATGCGACCATTTTGATTGTATTGGATGACACATGTGTTCCCCTCCCATTTCCTGCATGTACAACACGTCTCTTGCTTGCATGTTTCTTCTCCTCTCAGGCAGTAGAGACATTGCTTCACGCGAGATAGATGGAGAGGAGAAAAAGGGGGTAAGAGTTTTTCGTCGCAGAAACCGAGAGACAGGGTGATTGCCGTGGAGACACAATTCTCGTGGGAGCTTATAGGGGGAGATGCGGAGGTTATCACGGAGCTACGACGGTCTGAAACAGCGTTGGTGGCTCAAGATCTTAGGAAGCAATGCGCTCATCTTGATCACAATCAATGTACTCAGAAAGCACTTCATGACTTGAAATTTATCAGCAGTAAATCCAATGGCGTTGATGCGTGGAACAAGGTGCAGAGCAATTTCGATGGACTCGCTAAGGACGAGTTCTCTTTCGCACCAATTGTGCGCAATGTGCTGGTTTGTTTGTTTCTGCAAATTTCAATTCAGTTTCTTCC
This sequence comes from Astragalus glycyphyllos, assembly GCA_963573325.1. Lineage (NCBI taxonomy): Eukaryota > Viridiplantae > Streptophyta > Magnoliopsida > Fabales > Fabaceae > Astragalus > Astragalus glycyphyllos. Next base: position 12,714,357 of record OY754313.1, on the reverse strand, counting down.
ATTTTGCATAGGCTGTTAATTGTTTCATTTAGTCATCCTAAAGACATTTCCTTTAGCTCCTGCTTACAAATTCATTTAGGATCTCTTATGTGTATACACCAAAAACTAGTTGTTGTTGTTTCTCCTACACTCAAGTTACACTGTTGATGGTCATTGAGGTCATTTCATTTTAGTTATACATACACTTTGTAATTCACAACATATCAGTGATTTTGACAATGTGGTTTAGGTTAACTTGCCTAGAAAGCAAGCATAGCTGTTTTGCATTGGCTTAACAAGATGAACATGAACATCTTTTAATTGATTAAGTGTTCTCCTATCTATTCATGGTTTGCACCTCAGACTTCAATATGCCCAAAGATTGGCACTACAAAGTTTGCCATAGGCATAATTTTTATGATTGGTATTTGGTTTTTCTAGAGTCATCTTTACCATGTTTTAATTTGGAGTATGTGTCTGATCTGATAAGAGGAAGAGATATAGCTGCAGACATAGCTGCAATTATGTGAAGACCAATTGCAAGACAATCAAACTAAGGGGAAAATATTAATGTGAAGGGTTCAAAGCAGAAATCATAAGAGATTAAGAGTGATCACCAAATCAGATAAAAATATAAGTAACTGAACCATATACAACAACTTGCAAATATGTGTGCTAACTTACTTATTTGTTATTTCTTTAGTTGATGTCATTTTCTTTTGGTGTTATTTCAAGATGGAGTATGAACACAAGATGGTAAAATGACCAAGATGTTTGTTTTTCTCTCTTTTTATCCTTTTTTGCTTATTTGTTTGATTTTTTTAGAGATATTGAGTTTAAGCTTAGGATCAAACGAGATATTATGAAATAAGAGAGTTCTATTTGAAATAATTTTTTTGATATTGGTGACAAAATTAACTTTCTTTTGTACTACTTTATTCACCTGAATTTGAAGTCATGATTAACTGTGTTCATTTTAACTGCCATAAAACTTATACAAGTTACAAGCTGTTTACTTGGAACTGAATTGGCTGTCAACTCTGATGGCAACATTACCAAATCAGACAAACAAAAGGTTGTGGAAAGACTTGTAGCTTTGGATTATTGCTTAACAAGAGGAAATTGTTGGAGAACCTTTTTTTTTCCAACAATAGCCTTCGAAGTAGTGCTTCCTTTCTATTAAGAGTCTAACATTGAATATGATATGACCTGAAAAAGAGTTCCATATTGAATAGAGTTTAGATCTCTCTACATGACTCGAACTGCCCAATTGCACTCTAGAGCTGAAACCACCCTGCTTTGCTACTCCTAACTTTTTGTGTAACAGCAACATTTAGTATAATTTTTGTCGCGTTGTAAGCTACCCCATTTTACTTTACACGCGTCGAGATTCTCACAAATGAGATGTCAAGCCTTGTCACATTGTGATGGTCCTTGTGCATCTCCCATCGTGTTGTGACCAAGCCATTATGGTGAACTTTAGGTACACATTCAAATGGTGGACTTGATACTTGAAATTCATTCAAAACTCATTTACGATTGGTTCCCCCCCCCCCCCCACCACCACCACCACCACCACCATAAGTAGATGCTCACGGTCTCCCATGTCCACAAGGCTAAGACAGAAACCTGATCAGTGTTGATTCAAAAAAAACAATAGAAACTGAATATAAGTTGAGTTTTGAGACGCTCATATTTGTTTTATTTATTTTTCGATGAACCAATATCGATTAGGTGACCTTCTATCATGAGGACGAGGAAGACCTTGGGCATATACTTATAGAAGTAGTGTTGGTCATCATTAGAGTTTTGAGCGATTTTCAAACATCAATCCCCCTATTGACTACATGAGACAAAATCCCGTCTAGCAGCCACTAAATGAACCTTGACAAGAAGCAAATAGTTCTATCATATTAATTTCATTTCTCATTTTCATGACACTATCGAGAAATCCACTAATGAGTGTTTTTTGGGCGTGTTCCACTAAGGAGGTTTGATAGTTGATTGAAGGGTTAAATTTATGGTTTTTATTTTTTTGGTGAAATTAAATCTATGTCATGTTTTAAAACCCTACCCAATGATCGACTCAACCTGGGTATTGTATTACTAGTCGAACTAGTGAGTCACTTACTGAATTGCATGACTTGGTAAATATTAAGTAGTTTTTAAAATAATTACAACTTTAAAGTTTTATACTTCAAAAATACATATCATATTTTAAAAATACACAATATGGTTGAATAATATTTACAGTACTATTTTTCATTTTCATAGTTCTAATGTAAGTAGTTATATAACCACAAAAAATAAAGGCATTTAAAGTATAGCAATATGTTTACTTATAATTAAATAAAATATTAATATTTATAAATATAATTTATATAAAATAACTGTGTTCAAATAAACATATAAATGTTGTAAAACTTTATTGAACTGGTTTATAATATAAAATGATATAAATTGACACTTGTGATTAATGCTTAAACATGAGAGAGACTGTTATTAAATGCAAGATAGTTAAGAATTTATTTAACATAATAGAGGTAAAAATGAGAGAAAAGTGAAATGTTGTATGTTATAAGCTTAAACGCTACTTCAAATTGCGTTTGAAAAAATGCCAAGTTAGTGAAAAAATGTTATGTTATGGACCCAGCTATTGAGGAGGAAGATGATAACTTAGTGGATCCTTATGATGACTTGAATGAGCCCATTTCCAAGAGAAAAGCCAAGAGGAGCCGGGTTAGGCCCAAATGGCTTAACAATCATGTTTGATTGTTCAATTCCTTGCTTGTCTAGTAGGAGCAATTGAATAAATTCCAGAACCTTCTATTGGCCATTGTCCTAGATATTAGCTGTTATTTTGTCTTATTGAATTGGACACCTGTCAGTCCTTGATTATTCCTATATGTACTGGATCTATGATGAAATAAAGGGAAGCAATCATTTGAGCAATTTTGCTAAGAGTCCTCTCCACTCACGGAGCATTTATCCCTTTATTTCAGCATCTATTAACCTAGTTCTCATTACTCATATCCACTGTTGCTTACAATTGGTGCTTTCATTGATCATGACCTCTCAACCACCACCAGATTTGGCTAACACACTCAACCAACTTCTCCAAAACCAACAAGATTTCCAGAACGAAATTCGTCAGACCCAGGAAGCATTCAACACAAGTCTCACCACTATCACCATCGAGCTTAACCAACTTCGTCACCGCATTGAACCGCTGCCAGGGTTTCCACCCTTCAACAACCAGCCACTGACCAACCATGGCTTCTCTCCGACCACGATTAAGCTCGACATTCCCAGATTTGACGGTACAGAACCCCTTGGCTGGATCTTCAAAATCAACCAGTTTTTCGAGTTCCACCGCACACCCGAGGAACAACGCCTCAGCCTCGCCTCTTTCTACATGGAGGGCGACGCTCTTACTTGGTTCCAATGGATGTATTCCAATGGTCAACTCCATTCCTGGTCGGCCTTCATTCACGCCTTGGAGTTGCGTTTTGCGCCGTCACACTATGAAGATCCCAAAGGAGCGCTTTTCAAGCTGTGCCAGACCACCACCGTGAAAGATTATCAGAATGCCTTCGAAGCTTTGGCGAATCGCATCAACGGTCTTCCTCCCCAGTTCTTCTTGAGCTGCTTCATCTCTGGACTCAAGCCTGAGATTCGTCGCGAGGTACAAGCTTTTCAACCTATTTCTCTTTCTCATGCTATTAGTCTTGCGAAACTCCAAGAGGAGAAATTAACTGATAAGGTCTCACATTCTTCATTTCGAAAATCTGAAAACAGTAACAAAGAAAACCCTACAAACCCTAATTCCAAATCTTCCAGCTCTCGGCCAGCATTATCCACAAACCCTAATCCCAGCAGCCACATCCTTTTAAAGAAGGTGACCTGGTTTATGTGAAACTGAGACCATACAGACAGAGGTCTGTTGCTGGAGAGCGTGTGCAGAAGATTTCTAAACGTTATTATGGACCATATAAATTGCTGAAAGCTGTTGGAGAAGTAGCCTTTGAGCTGGAGCTGCCAAAAACCAGCAAAATACACCCAGTTTTCCATGTGTCTCAATTAAAACACTGTTATAAAACTGATGCTCCACTGCTGGATTTACCCTCAGAAGCTCTCAATAATCAGCCTGTGATCAAACCTCTTGCTGCTCTAGACTGGAAACTGGATGAGGAGACTCAAGAACAGAGAGTGCTGATACAATGGGAAGGACTGAGCCCAGAGGATACTACTTGGGAACTGATGTCTGAGATGAAGAAGAACTATCCTACTATGAACCTTGAGGACAAGGTTAGTGTGGAAGGGGAAAGGAATGTTATGGACCCAGCTATTGAGGAGGAAGATGATAACTTAGTGGATCCTTATGATGACTTGAATGAGCCCATTTCCAAGAGAAAAGCCAAGAGGAGCCGGGTTAGGCCCAAATGGCTTAACAATCATGTTTGATTGTTCAATTCCTTGCTTGTCTAGTAGGAGCAATTGAATAAATTCCAGAACCTTCTATTGGCCATTGTCCTAGATATTAACTGTTATTTTGTCTTATTGAATTGGACACCTGTCAGTCCTTGATTATTCCTATATGTACTGGATCTATGATGAAATAAAGGGAAGCAATCATTTGAGCAATTTTGCTAAGAGTTCTCTCCACTCACGGAGCATTTATCCCTTTATTTCAGCATCTATTAACCTAGTTCTCATTACTCATATCCACTGTTGCTTACATGTTATAAGCTAGCTAATATTGCTAAACACTTATATGTAACTCTGCGTGCTTATCTTCTTTAAGCCATCCATGAAATGCTATTTGTCAAACCCTACCAAACATGCTCTGTTTGGTAAAAAATGCAGATAGTGAATAGGCTAGCACATTGTGGATGAACTAGCTTATAGCAAATGAGCTCATAGAAGATCGATAACTGATAACGGATAAGCTTGTCGGTTGAATTTAAAGTGTTTGGTAAAATTAGTAGTTGAACTGGCTTTAAATATAGAGTTACAGAAATAAACATTTGTAATTAATGCTTAATATTATAGAGAATGTTCATTTAATGAAAGTTAAATGCGGAGTTTAATGAAAGTAATAAGAGTAAAAGTAAAAACAAAATGAAACATTATAAGCTATAAACTAAAGCTATTTGAAGTGGCGTTTCAAAAACGATATAAGCTAGTGGAAAAATATTATAAGCTAGTCGTACCAAACACTTACAGAGAACTTATCTTCTATAAATTATCCACTATAAGCTAGCAGATTAGGGTTCTATTTGGATAAACAACTTAAATAAACGCTTAAAAACATAAGCGCTTATCATATAAAAAGTAAAATAATATTAAACTTTTTTCCTATAAACAATAAGCCATTTTCATATATCATGGAGAGCTTATGAAAATTAGCGTAATACGAACATGTCATCAGCTATTTTGATAAGCTCTCTCAAACAGTTTCCACAAGTATTTATGGCACGGACAAGTCCAAATAAGCCAATTCAAACTGCTTTGTTAGTTGTCAGTTGTCACACATTGAGCAACAAACAGTCTGTCTTTTGACTTAGACACCATTGTTAATTTATATACTTTAGTGCTCGTATTTAGAACGTTTTTATGATAAATAATTATTTTCTCGGCATTTTCCCTTTTGCCCAATTTTCAAGTTCAAGATTTGTCCAGACTTGTTAAACTTCAATGGATGACATATATAGGTCTTGTTATTTTGTTATAGGTTACTAGGTTTATCTATGAAGTTTGAAAAGTATGAACAAATAGCCTTGTCCAACGTTTTTCATGGGAATATTATTAAAGATTTAAAGTGGGGCAACTAATTAGAATATTTATTACTTATGTTTTTTATTGTACATGTTGCTAACGGAAAGTTAAAATAATTTATATTCTACATATTTTTTAGAAGTAACCAACTAACCATGTGATTCTTGATTTGCCAGGTACTATCAAGATCAACTTCACTAATCGGGTTTCATTTTCAACGAGACCTAATTAGTATACACAATATCTAAAAGATATAGTTATCATGATTTACTTATATAAAGATAAATATTTATTTAAAAAACAAAAAACCAATATGTCTAAGAGTACTGAGACCCAACAAATTACCAAAAGTATAGTCGCCTTATTAATGCTATTAATGTTAATTAATGTTATAAAAAGAGATACACAAAGCAGCCAAATCTTGTATGTAGTGGTTAGAGTAGTGAAGTGAGCACTCTTTTGTCGACATGAATTTTTTAGGTAGGGATGGCAAAGGAAATGGATCCTCTAACTTGAGTTACTCTAACTTAATCTAACTTTAGTCTAATTTGAGGAGAGAGAAAGTAAAAGATGGAGGCAAATACACACTGGCATATTATACACGGATCAAAAACAATTATCTCTCAAGTCAATCATGGTATGTCCCGGAAGGGTAGCTCACGTGGTTGAGTGAAAGGGACATCGTTGGTGAAAATGTAGGTGTACGGGTTTCGAACCCTGCTCCCGCTCCCCTCTAATTACTAACACACTAATTTCTAACCACTTTATCTATAAAAAAAAGGTCAATCATGGTATTCATCCTTAGAGTCTTTTCATATTAATGTGCGACTCATTTTCACATGCACCTAGACTTACATATATATAGACATGGAAGAAAGTCATGTATTTTGTTCATGTTACATAATATTCATCGGTCTCCCTAAAATTAGGGACTAAAATCATAGATGACCTATTATAAATGGAGTGAGCTGGTAAAATGGGACGACCTATCCCAAAAAAAATTCGAAAAAACATAGGGTTTGGGTCAAATAAAATTGAATTTGTTTTAAAAACCAAATTTTAGTTCGGTCTGGAAAAATCTGAATTTGTACTGGGCAAGTCCGATTGGGCCTTGAGTAGCCTATAAACCCGCAAATACCAAAAAGTACTTATGAGAAACTGAACGAAGATTTTTTGGTATTTAGCGTTAAGGAAAGAATCGCAACCTTCGATTCTGCTTATTTGGGAAATGGATTATGAGAAACTGAACGAAGATTTGTAGTAAAATTAACCTATGATTATTTGGGAAATAGATTCTCTATTTTGATCGTGAGAAAAGACACTAACTTTAGGTGATTTTAGGCATAAAAGATGAGAGATAAAGTAAAAAATATGGAGGAAAAATTTGTGAGAGAAAATGAGATATGAGAGAGATAAAAACGAATATATATATATATATATATATACACACACACACACGAGAGAGAGAAAATGAGATATGAGAAAGATATAAGACAAAGACATATTTACCTTTTCCCACTCTGAAAGTAGAGAATCCTTATCCGATTGAAGTAACATCATTGCCTTGTTTGTAGTAGTTCAGCTTCAAATCTAAATTCCTCCAACAAGCCCATTTATTTATTAGAAATAAAATAAGAAACTTTATAAACTTTACTATTAATTTTTTTAAATCTAATAAGCTGTTACAGGAATTCGTTTTTAGCTTAATAAACTGTTACTGGATTATGTTTTTGCTTCTTTAATATGATAACTTGACATTTTACTACACACTGTTATATCCTCAACATTTTTTCCTTTTGAGTCCATAAGGAGAACTACACCCACTTGTTAAAGGAATAAATACAAAATTTGCAATTATTTGCTTGATGAGTTGGACAAACCAACTCTATCCGTCCCAATATATTCATTGCCTATTCAGCGCATGCATATGCTGACTCACTGCCATGTATATATGAAATTCCTTCACAAAAAAGCATTATGAGATCCTCAAAAACATGTGGATATAAATCACCTATCCAAAAACTCATTCTCAAACAAATTTGAAAAAAGAGCAACCAAACTTATTAATTAATAAAATTATTAATTAATCACTAATCTAATTCATCACTTATATTAAATATAATATATGTGTGTGTAAAAGAAAAAAGGGAGAGGTTAGGGTAGGGCCACAATTCTTATTCAAGATACCAAATAATGGATTATGTTTATGGTTTTACGTTCAAACATCCAATTAATGTGATGGCAACAGAAGACCACCTTTGCATCAACTTATTACATCAATGGGGACAGTATATATGTTTCCTGTCTGAATCCCAAAGTGGATAAGATTAAACACAAGTCTAGAATATATGCTGGAAACAATTTCTTTTTAAGAATGTTTAATGAGTAAAGTGGATGAAAGATGAAAAATGATGGGATAGTAAAGTGTAATGTTTTATTGATGTCGATAGCATCTCAACTTCCAGAATAAACCTGAAAAAGGACTCAAAGGAATTGTACACATGATAATTAGAGAATTTAAGAGAGGAAGATTTAGGTTCTGTTTGGCGCGTCTCATCCACTAGCGAAAAGTAGATGAGATTAGCATATTTGATTAGCATATATGAACATGGTTGCTAGTGAAGGTAACAGGAAATCTTGCATTGCACTTTCAGAGTGGTGTATGAATCATGTTGTAAGCAGAGCGCCTTAAGTCTGTTGTTGGTGTCTCGGTTTACAATTGGAGGCCGATTGGAAATTGGGTTACTATGTGCTACAGTGTTTGTATTTTTTTGGCATCTTTTTATTATTATGATTGTTCTCTTTTAAAAGGTAACATACTTCATTCAATTCATAACAAAATCATCAACACATGTTGCATGAAGGATGTCAGGTTGGACATTTCCAAACCACATACTAGGATCAACAACTCTAAGAGAAACTACTACATGGGAGTAATGAACATTGAAGCCATTACACTTAGAATGTTTAGAGACCATAAGAACATAACCAACTCAAACACGACGACCTAACATCCAGATTATTATTAGATTCAACTCCCAGGTAGAGGTAATCAGTAACTAATATGCCGCCATATTTCTGTCAATCTAGTTACGGATGATCTCTTTTCCTTGTGTACGCTCCATTTGATTATTGTTGATCTCAAGATTAACCAGCTTCTCCTAAAAATCAGAGGCCATATGGTAATTGCAGAGGGCATTGGAAGAGGTGTCGGTCCCAAAAGTCTTAACAATCACCAGATAATACAGCAAAGTCCACCACCAAGTGCTTAGGAAGCCAGGAGTTCTAGGTTGACTTTCAGAAAACACCAAATATGCACCTTTAAGCCAAAAAAAGGTTGGAACAAAAAACATAGAGCAAAACTCCCTTAGATACACTAGAAAGGTGCGCAGAGACCAGAACACTAGGAAAGTCGTGGTGGAGTCTTGACAGCGTTGGTGATCTAAACTGCAAACAATTTGGTGGCTCAGGTGGAGGTCGTGTCGCCAGCAGTAATGGCATGGAGGTGGCATCAGGTGGAAGGAGGAGATCCCTTGTGAGGAAACTTGGCCATAGAAGGCGGTGGAGTTGTTCCCTGGCGGCAGCGACGTGCCAACCATAGATCTAAGAGAGGGGTAACATGGTTTGGTAGAGGCGGTTGTCACTCTGAGTAGGGGGATCAGACGGTGGGGGTTGTTGATGTGATCCACACATGCATCACTAAATTTAGGATCTAGAAAATTACAAATCTTTATGAATCTCTAAGTCAATATTAGATCATGACACTTACTTGAAGAACACAAAAGTGAAAAAAGAATAAAATGTGGAAAAAATAGAGATGAAGTGGAGAATGATGTCCGCCAATTCTTCCTTGGGAAAAAGATGAAGACCACACGCCGCTTTGAGCTTCTCCAAGCCTCAAAGGTAGGTGCTCAAGGTTCCATTCCAAGAACCAAGGAGAACATGACTTGTGGATATAAATCAAGTTGAGGGTTAGGTTGGGTAAATGGTAGGGAGGGGATGCGATTGGTGGTTTTGCGGTGACAAGCCCTAAGTAGTGGAAAGGGGTCGGTGAAGGGTTTGGGGAGGGGAGGGATGAAATGGATGGGTGAGATGGAGAGGAGGTGGCGAGGTGTAGGAGGTGAAATTACTTACAAAATGGAGGATGGCCAAGGACCGACCTTCGAAGCCCACATGAGGCGGGAGATGACCTCCACAGAGGGAGGGGAAAGACCCATGGCGGCGCAAGGGGGTAGAAAACCCTAGCAGAGCCGAGATAACTAGTGTCGTGAGTAGCTTATTTTTTGAGTTGTTGTTATGTATGAAGTATATGTGTACTTGTTACAGTGTGTTTGAATGAGACGATTTTCTAGAGTACTGTAATTTTTGGAGGAAATTAAAATACTCTGTCTTCAACGATTTTGTTTGGATAATAATTTTGGAGAATTTGTAAAATGAAAGATTCCATGAGGTATTTTGTTAAAGCTAATTTAAGGGATTTTTAATACCACCTACAAGCTAAGAATTTGAAAGGGTAACCACACATTTTGGTCTCTAAAAGTGTGAAGCGCTATCATTATGATCTCTGAATGTATCGAAATTGCAAACCCATCCTCAAGTGTCTCTTTAGTAAGTCATTTTAAACCTAAATGTGTCTTTTGTTAGTCACTTTGGTTCTCAAATGCATTTTTTGTTAGTCAATTTAGTCCCTAAAGTTACTAACAAAGAGACACTTAGGGACGTGTTTGCAGTTTTAATACATTTAGAGACTAAAATAACCCTACAAACCCAGCTTGTAGAGTGAGAGATGTCTCCCACTTATAAACTCTTTTTCAGGCCATATCACATCCGATGTGGGACTCTTAACACCCTCCTCACGCCCAAGAATGGACAACTGGAGCGTGACCCGAGTGGTTCGATAGCGGGTAGCCCAACAGATCTTGGATTGGCCCTGATACCATCTTAGAATGTGGTTTAAGCCTAACTCAACCCTACAAAACCGGCTTGTAAGGTGAGGGATGCTTCCCACTTACAAACTCTTTTTCATGCCATATCACATTCGATGTGGGACTCTTAACAGCCCCCCCCCCCCCCCCCCCCCCCCCCCCCAAGAATAGACATCTAGAGCGTGACCCGAGTGGCCCAGGAGTAGACATTTGGAGCGTGACCCGACAACGAGTGGCCCAATAGATCTTGGATAGGCTCTGATACCATCTTAGAATTTGTGTTGGACTACCTCAGTCCTACAAAATCGGCTTGTAAAGTGAGGGATGTCTCCCACTTATAAATTCTTTTTCAGGCCATATCTTATCCAATGTGCGACTCTTAACAAACGCCTCACACACTCAGAAACCAAAATTATTGTTTACCTAATTTGAAATTCACTCTTTACCTTAAAAATATAAATCTTAAGATGATCATATAAATTTTTTAATTTGTTCTAGTATGTTTCAAAATTTGGACATGAGTCCCTATAAATGAGGCTTTTTGAACCCGATTGGGCCTTGTGAGTTGTGTGTGACATGTATACCAATTTTGAACAAAAGACAGTTTTTTCTCTCCTTTCATTTTCCATTTTCCATTTGCCAGGACACTAAGGTGCAATGATCCAAACAAGAGGTTTGAACCTATAATCAAACAGTGTAACACTAAATTTGGTTAGAATTAAATGAGTGAAATGAAATTGATAAGAATGATTTGTCCATCAAATACCCACTTGTAATGCATATCCACAAGAACAAAAGTAATTTCTAGAAAAATAGAAAGAAATACATCAAAACCGTTGCCCAAGTAGCATAAGCTACTCTAGGATATAAGGTGTTGCCTTGGTGCTCCTAGGTCCCGCACTGACAAACTAGGTTTTACGTATAACAAATTTGCCTTTAAGAACAAACAGAGATCATTATTTTGCTGAAAACGTTGGCACATTTCGTAAGTAGTCAACGATAATCTAGAAAAAAAATTGTGAAGGAAGAGAAAGAACACACATTATATATCTAAGAATACAATACCATCAAACAATGCCTCAAAAAAATAGACCACACATTATATTCCATGTACACGTCCACATATTAATGTGATGGCAACAGAATAGACCGACCACATTTGCATCAACTTACATCAATAGGGACGGTATATGTATCCTGTCTGAATCTCAAAGTGGATAAGATTAAACACAAGTCTATAATATATGCTGGAAGTAAAGTGAAAGATGAAAAATGATGGAATAGTAAAGTGTAATGTTTTATTGATGTCGATAGCATCTCAACTTCCAGAATAAACCTGAAAAAAGACTCAAAGGAATAGTACACATGATAATTAGAGAATTTGAGAGAGGAAGGTTTAGGGTTTGTATGGCGTGTCTCATCGGCTAGTGAATAGCATATGAGATTAGCATATTTGATTCGCGGGAGATTTAGTAGTTACTATAAAGGAAAATTAGTGTGAGAATTGACATCACTTCTTTCGCCCATGTCTTCTTCACTCTTCCATTCACATCTTACCTTTGAGCTGGCTCTAGCCTCTATGTCGTGAATTAGTTACCTGAACTCGTTCAGCAACGACTTATGATACTAAAGAATTTCTTAGTAATAGTTACTAAATGCAACAATCCAATGGTTAGTACATATAGCCGCAATTTAGTTTTTGTGTGATGAGTGAGCGTGTAAATGAAAACACTGGTTAGTACATGTTTGCCACAATATAACTCATTGATGGGGAAACTACTATGATGCTCATTTAGTAACAATTAATAAACTATTATTTAGTATCATAAGTCGAACTCAACTCGTTTGTCTCTCCAAGCCCTCGTGATTCCTTATTTCTATTGTAACAAACTTTGATTATCTTCATTGCCTTGTTAAGAGGGTAAAAAAATTAATTCGGTTAGCTACCATATGGAGCATTAGGATTATAAGGGATAACATTAATTTTGACTTTTTGAGGGAGATGTTGGTGAGATTGCCAAAGTTGTTAATCGCATCAAAACACTTTTATGAACATGGTTGTTGGTGAAGGTAAGAGGAAATCTTGCATTGCACTTTCTGAGTGCTGTATGAGTCATGTTGTAAACAGAGCTCCTAAAGTCTGTTGTTGGTGTCTCGGTTTTCAATTGGAGGCCGGTTGGAAATTGGGTTACTATGTGCTACTGTGTTTGTATTTTTTTTGGCATCTTTATCTTTTTTTTATTGTGTTATTGGCGTGTAGTATCTTGTCCGGTCATGTTGTAGTTTTTGGCTTTGCCGGTGCGTGTGGTGTTCTCTTCTTAACAGATATTTTGTCACACCCAAATTCAGACTTTGAGTTAGGATCCAAGCCGAATTACCACTCAGATAAGCCCTTGTTGGTGCATCTTTTTATTGTTATGATGATGATGATTGTTCTCTTTTATTTATGGGCGTCATTGGTGTACCTTGACAACTAGGGTCGTTGGTAGCTTATTTTTTGTGCTGTTGTTATGTATGAAGCATATGGGTTAAATAGTCATTTTGGCTCTAAATGTGTGAAAAGTTGTTATTATAGTCTTCGAATGTATTAAAATTGCAAACACAAGTGTCTCCTTAATGAGTCATTTTGATCCTCAAATGTGTTTTTGGTTAGTCATTTTGATCCTCAAATGTGCTATTTTAAAGGTCAGTTTAGTCCCTAAAATTACTAAAAAAAGGACTTATTTGCAATTTTGATACATTTAGGGACTATAATGATAGCGCATCACATATTAAGTGACCAAAATAACTATTGATTTGAAGTATATGTGTATCTGTTATAGTGTGTTTGGATGAGACGATTTGTTAGGGTAGTGTAATTTTTGGAGGAAATTAAAACACTTTGTCTTAAAATATTTTGTTTAGATAATAAATTTAAAGAATTTGTAAAATATAAGTTTTCGTGAGGTATTTTGTTAAAGCTGATTTTAGCAATTTTCAATTCAAGCTTTTTTTTGACAACTTTTCAATACATCCTAAAAGCTAAGAATTTGAAACGGTAATCAGACAACTTTTCAAATGCATCCTCAAGTGTCTCTATAGTAAGTAATTTTAGTCTTCAAATATGTCTTTTATTAGTCATTTTGGTCTTCAAATACATTTTTTGTTGTCAATTTAGTCCCTAAAATTATTAACAGAAGAGACATTTAAGAAGTGTTTGCAATTTTAACACATTCAGAGATTAAAATAATAGCACTTTACACATTCAGAGACCAAAATGACTATTTAACCGATTTGAAATTCACTCTTTATTTTAGAAAATATAAATCTTAAAATGGTTCTATAGTGTTTTCAATTTGTCCTAGTATGTTTCAAAATTTGGACACGAGTCCCTCTCTATAAATGAGGTTTGAACCCAATTGGGGCTTATGAGTTGTGACATATATACCAACTTTGAACGAAGACAACTTTTTTCTCCTTTCATTTTCCATTTTCCAGGACACGTCAGCTGCAATGATCCAAACAAGAGGTTTGAACCTTTAATCAAACAATGTAATGCTAAATTTGGTTTGAATTAAATGAGTGATCAATGAAATTGATAAGAAAGATTTGTCCATCAATATACCAACGTGTAATGCATATCCACAAGAACAAAAATAGTTTCTAAAAGAAAAAAGAAAGAAATACATCAAAGTACTTAACCCAATAGCATAATCTACTCTGCGATATAGGCCATGTTTGGAAGAGCTTATTTTTGAGCTTATGAAATACAGCTTATAGAGATAAATAAGTTTTTATATTAATTCATAGGTTCTCACTAACAAAATTTGTATTTTCATAAGCTATTTTTTTATAAACTACATTGACAAGTTTATGAATAATACATAAAAGTTTATTTATTTGCATCCATAAATTGTTTTTCATAAGCTCAAAAATAAACTCTTTCAAACAGAGTCATATTTGGTGTTGATTTTATGCTCCTAGGTCCCGCACTGACAAACTAGGTGTCGCCCTATGAGAAATTTGCATGTAACTATAAACGCAAACGGAGATCAGACTTTCGTTAAAAGCGTCGCAAAATTTTCTAAATAATCAACGATGATCCGAAACCAAAAAAAAATTGTGAGGGAAGAGAAAGAACACATTATATTATATATAAGAATACAATACCATCAAACAATACCTCACAAAAAATTGACCACATATTATATTCCATGCACACTCATGTACACGTCCACTTTAATCACAAATTCTTTTTTCTGAATGGGAACTTTAGAAGAATATGAACCCAATTAGAAATTTCCCTTTATGCCTTTTCCCACAAGATCCCCCACCACACCACATTTTATGTTCTTTTTATAAAAGCCAAAAAATGGTTTTTGTCACACAACTACCCTCTTCTTAATCCACCCATACACACACAAAATGAAATCACTTTCTCCTTTACTCTCTTCTCTCTCATATCACCTCCTCCTTCTCCTCTACCATTGAATTAAACAACCCCTTTTCATATATCATCAAATTTTGTGTTAATTTTTCATTGATGGGTGCTAATATTTCTACAAATGAAGATCATGATCATGGAGGCTATCTTTCTTTGCCATATGCAAAGACTAGTCTTGATGATATTCCAGAAAGTTGTATCTCTTCTATGATGATGAGATTTGATCCTCAAGAGATTTGTAAATTGGCAAGAGTAAATAGAACTTTTCATAGAGCTTCTTTAGCTGACTTTGTTTGGGAATCAAAGTTGCCTTCAAGCTACAAATTTCTTGTCAATAAAGTTCTTGGTGAAGAAAAACTTTGTTCTATGACCAAGAAACAGATCTATGCAAAACTATGTCAACACAATTTCTTTGATTCTGGTACCAAAGTAAGTAAACTCAAATTTCTTAATACATATTATATAGTAGCTTTTTTACTAATATACTTTTCTTAAGAATTTGTATTCGAATGTTTTAAGGAGATTGTCATTTTTTTTTAAAAAAAAAAAAAGAAGATAAAGTTTGAAAAGTTTTCCTCAAATTTTGAAGAGTTTGCATTAAAAGGTTTTACTAATAATTTTTTTCCTTTTTTTCTTACTTTTCATTGTATTGAAAAGTTTTTAATTAATTTTGTTCATTTTCTGGTGATTATTGTAGGAAGTTTGGCTGGATAGATGCAGTGGACAAGTTTGTTTGTTCATTTCATCAAAGTCCTTGAAGATAACTGGAATTGATGATAGAAGATATTGGAATTATATTCCATCTGAGGAATCAAGGTAGGACTTGCAGATATTTTAACAAATAGTGTTTTTGTCCCCTATAGTATTAAGTTGATTTAATATACCTAATACCTATGGCCCATCTATAATAAATTTTCAGTCATTGTTCCTTGAGAGTTAGATGTAGTCTCCAGCTCCATCTTTTATGAAATTGTGTGTTTTTTTGTCATGGTATCTATTTTATATTTTAAATCAGATAATCTTATTTTTATTTATTTATTTATTTGCCTAAAAAATTTAATTTAATTTAATTTAATTTCTTTAATTATTTATTTTTGTAAGATTTTTAAAAATTTAAAATATATATAAGTATTTTTTTGTATTATTGTTGAAATAATTTTTATTAGTAATGTTTTTAAAATTTTAAATCTAGTTGTTGTATATTTCATAAATCTTTTCTCGCATTCTACTTGGGTGACAAAATGATGGATTGAATTTTTTTTCCTTCATTTTTTTGGTTTCCATGTTATTGGTGTCTATTTTCACTGACTTTGTCGGTAACTAATCTATTGAAAAATCTGACTTAGCTAGGTGTATACCCGACTTTGCCGGTCCATGTGGTTATCCTCCCATACCAACCCTTATTGGTTTTTTCATTGAGTGTAAATGAATTAATGAATTATTTTAATTCATTCAATATAATCCAATTTTCCGCATTTACAAAAACTTAATCCTTGATAGAGAAAACCATTGACAATTGATTTATTAAGACATCCACAATAATAAGGTGCCTAGGGGAACCGAAATAGATGTCACTTTCTTTTTTAAACTTTTTAACTATTATTTTTCTCTATTCCTAGTCATTGATTTGTTTTCATTGCCAGAAATGAGTTCTTTTGTCATAGTGCAAAAGACAAGTGGCCCTCTAATTTTTATTACTTTGAATTACTTTAAACTATATTTTCCCTTAGCTTAGTCATCCATTCATATGTTAAACGTAATTAAAGAATAAGGTACAAGAGTGCAAGCAACTTGCACATAAAAAATAGAAAAAATTCCTATACAAAGTTGAAAAGGTCTTGTATTAGAATAAAGTAACAAATTAATTATTATTAAAAGTGTAGTGTCAAGTGCCAACTAACCTATCCTAGTCAGCCATTCATATCCTCAAGATACTTAAAGAACAAGTATGCAAGCAAGTTGCACATTTTAAATATTATAGAATAGCTGAAAATGACTTCTTTTCTTTATAAACAATAACTGAAAATGACTTCTTTTCAACACAAAAGGATCTTAATTAATAATTAGTATATATGTGTAGTAGGACATGGTAATTGAATTCCATATATCCAAATATGACAAAAGCATCAATGCTTGTTTGTTTCTCTTTTACTAACAAAAAATGTCTTCTTTCATAAGTTAGTTAAGACCTTCACATAATAAAATTAGATTTAATACTTGACATTGAGATATTCTTGAGATATTTCTCTAGGTTATCATATTTCTAGAAAAATAAATATCTGTGCACAATTGGTGAACATATGTATAATGTTAGAGGTCACTCACACACCACAATATGAGGAGGTCAAGTGAAAATAAGAGACCCAAATCTCAATTTTAAAGGCATATTTAACATATTGCAATTTTGCATTAGCTTATTTAACACATCCAAAAGGTTTCAAGTCAAATGGTTTAATTCTAAACATTTTGTATATGCAGGTTTAAGAGTGTTGCATATCTTCAACAAATGTGGTGGGTTGAAGTACTAGGAGAGATAGAGTTTGAGTTTCCAAAAGGGAACTATAGCTTATTCTTCAAGGTTCAATTGGGCAAGTCTGTTAAAAGATTGGGTCGACGCGTGTGCAACCTTGAACAAGTACATGGTTGGGACATCAAGCCCGTTAGATTTCAACTATCTACATCTGATGGACAGAGTTCAGTCTCTCAATCTTATTTGCGCGGGCCTGGAGAATGGGCCTACTGTCATGTTGGAGATTTTGTCGCCGAAAGGCCTAATGGGCCCATAAATATCAAGTTTTCCTTGGCCCAAATTGATTGCACACACACCAAAGGTGGTCTTTGCATAGATGGGGTAGTGATTTGCCCAACGGAGATGGCAGATAAGTTGAAACAATTTTAGCCATGCCTCAATTAAGCACTTTGAAAGAGAAAAAATAGGAGTTTGTGCTTCTATTAGTTTTTTTTAATCTTTTAAGATTTTTTGGATTAAAGATAATAGGGGAAGAGGAATGATGATGAAAGAATGAAAGAAGTTAATGTTGGATTTTGGGACCAAATGGACAAGATTCGTTATTAAGAAGTTAAGGTTTTGTGAAAGGTGTGAGGGTTCTTTTGCTAACTTGTATGTTAGAAAATTAGGAATGTGAAATAGTGCTAACAATTACAGAGAATGATTTGTTGTAATTTACTTCAATGTATTTATTGGCGCATAAAAGCCTATGAGGATGTACTCGTGTATATTTGTAAAATGGGTTCACTTTTTAAATGCCATCAGAATAATAAATCATTGTATTGAACTTTCACATATTATGTCATCATAAATTGAAGTTTGTATTATGAAAAATAAGTTAGTGGATGTCCATCTATATTTTCTACATTTCCTTTAAATATATTTGATCATTCACTTACTTATTTGTGTCATATAAATAGGACTCACACTTTCGTGTAAAGTTATACTTGTGAAGAGTATAATGGAAAGACTCTTATTCTATTCTTCTATCTTCTTCATCTCTATTATCTTATATGATGTCTCATATTTGTTCTTACTCAAGTAAAGATTATTTCATAACACGTTATCAGCACAAAGCTCTACTATATGACTGATGGCATAATCATCCTGAGGATCTAATGCAAGAATAAGTTTTCTCACTATCTTTTTATTGGGATCTTGTTTATGTTGATCCCTTTTTATGTTTTATCTCATATTGTATTTATTTATCATTGCTGATGAAAATTTGTGATATAGTTCCTCGATGCGGGTGCTATGGAATGGGGAAGCCTTGGAAGAATTTCAATCTTCTAGAGGAATTCGACAAGGTGACCCACTTTCCCCTTATCTCTTTGTTTTATGCTTAGAGCGTCTATTTCACCTATTGGAGATTGCGGTCAACGAGAAGCTTTGGAATCCCTTTCCTATTTCCATTAGGGCCCCCAAAGTTTCTCACTTGGCTTTTACAAATGATTTGATTTGCTTTGCTAAGGCCACGGTGGAACAAGGTCGCACCATCAAGCACATTTTGGATACCTTCTGTGAGAGTTCGGGTCAATGGGTTAGTCATGAAAAAACCCGAGTGTATTTTTCGCAAAATGTTCATCTGAGTCTCAATGGACAACTTAGGTAAATACTTGGGTGTTCCTATTTTCCATAAGTGGGTGACTAGACAAACTTTCAACTACATTATAGAGAAAGTGAATCAACGGTTAAGTGCATGGAAAGTGCAAAATCTTTCTTTTGTGGGCGATTAACTCTAACTAAATCGAGGCTCCAAGCAATGTCATCCTATGTCATGCAATCTTGTGCTCTCCCCAAAGGAGTTTGTGATGAGATCGATCATAAATGTAGATCCTTCCTTTGGGGCGATCTGAGACCCACAATAGAAAGCATTTGTTTAATTGGGAGAAAGTTTGTATTCCTAAGAGGGAAGGGGGTTTAGGCCTTCGGAAAACTTCAACGGCGAACAACGCCTTTATGCTCAAGTCAATTTGGAACCTTTGCAACACTCGTGACTCTCTTTGGGTAAACATGATTAGAAGCAAATACAATTGCCAGAGGGACGGATTCTCGCGTATCAACACCAACAAACCGAACTCTAATTTTTGGTGGGGTCTTTGCAACAATTGGGAAGTATTTCGGAAACACGTCTATTGGAAATTAGGCAATGGAGAAACAATCCGCTTTTGGGAGGATGATTGGGTGCCAAATGTTGGCCTGTTAAAGGAACTGACATCCCAATACATTGTAAGTAATGCGAGAGTCAGTGGGTTCACAAATACCGGTTGGCAATCAAACCATTCAAAGCTCACATCTTGTTTACCTCTGTCTACCATGAATCATATTACCAAGTCGGAAGCCCCTTCAATACATGCTAAGGAGGACTCGTTCCCTTGGAAGCACATCAACAATGGTTCCTTCACCATCAAATCGGCATACATGGCACTGGTGCCTCCTTTTCCTTCAACTAATGGAGCTCTATTTCAATGCTTGTGGAAATGGAACGGACTAGAGAGGATACGCCTTTTCTTGTGGAAAGCTACTCATAGAGTTCTCATAGTAAAATGAAGAGAGAACTAGGATACATTTGACCACAAACCCTATATGTCTGGTGTGGGGCGATCTCACGGAATAACATTTCCATGGATTTCGTGATTGCCGCTTTCGGACTCCAATCTTATTCAACCTCCTAGGTTCCAAAGTGTCGCCATCGTTCTTTACAGATCTAGATTGGGATCACTGGTTGTTATCCAATCTAGCCAAACCCCATCTAAGTGCTCCAGTTCAACATTGGATCTCATCTTTGGCTCAACCCTTTGCCTAATGTGGCAAGCGCACAACAATTGCGACTTCTCCAACAAGGTGACTGGTCCGGAAGAAATTTTTGGCGAGTCCAACGACAGGTAAATGCGATCATTCAAGCGAAAGGTAAGTTTATTTTTGGTTTTTCGGTGTCTTAGAAGCTGAGTTATGGGGTATATACCATGAATTTGCCTTGTGGGGGGGGGGGGGGGGGGGGGGGGGGGGGGGGGTGTAAAGGATATAAAAAGATTATTGTTGAATCTGACTCTGCTACCACCATCAGTTTTTTACGTGCCCCTGAATCCTAGTTGCATCTGCATGCCAATCTCATCCACGATATCAAAGAGGTGATTCGAACCAACACGATTGTGGAATGGAAAAAACTTGATATACATAGTAATCTCCCTACTGACATTCTACTAAAGAATGCTTCTCTATGGATTCTACTTGTAAATTTTTTGATGAGGCTCCCCAATTTCTTAAGGGAGCTCTTGTTGTAAACCATGAGGGCCTTGGTTTGCCCGCGTTCTTAGTGTTTTTCGAGCTCTCGGGGTTTAACTCCCTTCGCTCCACCAAAAAAATCGTTATTATGCATTTTGTGTTTTTAGAGCAATGTTTTTGTTTATTAGTTGGTATAACTTTTTTTTGGCTAAAATACTCTTGGGGTCCCTTAACTTTATTTTAGATAACGATTTGGTCCTTTATCTTATTTTTGTCTCAGATAAGTCCTTTATATTTTAAATTTTTGGCACGTAAATCCTTTTCCGTCAGCTTAAGTCTAACTCCGTTAAAAAATAGATATGTGGCATTTTTTATGCTTAAGTGGCTTTTTTAATGCTTATGTGGCATTATTATTTGATGATTCATTCTTTTAATTAATTTTGATTTAACTTTGGTGAAAAAAAATTAAGTCTCTTCAAAACCCAGAGACCTTCTTCTCCAAATCACCCTATGCATCGTATCTTCAAAACCCAGAAACCTTAAACTTAAACTTCATGGCCAGAAGGTGATAATAAAGAAAAAGGGAAGGAAAACTCAGTTACTAACTCTAAACCGACAGAGAGCACAGCAATATCCACAATGCAAAAAACCAGAGTTTTAAACCTTCTAAAAGAATCATTAACAATAGTGAAACCTGTTCCACAAATTAAACCATCTGATATTTAATGGAAAGCCATGAACGCCTCAATAAAAATTGCATAGTAATAAAAGTAACATTTCTCCAAATCGATTTCAGATCCAGAATCGTTTCAAACCCAAAATTGATTTCAAACCCAAAATAATTTTAAACCCAAAATCGATTTTAAATCCAGAATCATTTGAATCCCAAAGAAGGAGAAGAAGAAGACAGATCTTCAACAAAGTCTCCCTCTCCGCCAATATTCCTCCTTCACCCCCGCCGTGTGCGTTCTACCCCCTACCTTCAACCAGCAGCAGATCTGTTATTTTGAAGCCATCGTTTTGTGCGATAGTATTTAATATCAGAAGTTTTGATTTGTGTGAAAACAGCAAGAAGACGATTTGAGGCATATTCGACAATCAACTTTTCATTGGGTCAATCTTTCGAAATTTCAACTTTTCATTGTTGTTCTGTTGTTGGGCTTGGGTTGTTTTGTTGTTGGAAATGATTCTGGGTTGGTGCTGAGAGAGTGAGGTTGGAAATGATGAACATGATGACTTGGAAATAATTTTTTTAAATAAAACTAAATTAAAAATGACTTGGATTAAGCCACATAAGCATAAAAATGACATAGATTATGCCACATCAGCACTCTTAACGGAATTGGACGGAGGTAGACGGAAAATGATTTAAGTGCTTAAAATTTAAAACATAAAGGATTTATTTGGGACAAAAAAAGATAAAGGATTAAATCGTTACTTTAAATAAAGTTAAGGGACCCCGAGAGCATTTTAGCACTTTTTTTTTTTTAGATAAGCCATTAGTTGGTATAACTTATTTTGCACTAGCTATATTATCATATAATTTTGAAATCATATTATTTTGCTTGTCTAGTTTTTTTTATTAAACTCGTGACACAACATAAGTAAATAAGATATATTATAATTATATTTATATTTTTAATTATATAATTATTTTATCTAAAAGATGCTAGTAAATTGTTAGTTTAAAATGTTGGAGATCTATACTTTTTTCGCTTTTTACAAAAAAAATGATATTATTTTACGTTTAATTCATGCGATCGAGTTAATGAGCTGAACAGAACTGCTTGCGAGCTTGAGTCGAGTCGAGTTCGAGCTGAAAAAAACGTCCACGTCGAACTCGAGTCGAGCTACGAACTGAGCCAGTCAAGGTGAACCAAGTTCGACCCAACTCGACGCATTTCCAACCCTACATCAAATCTAGCTTTAAGGGTAACTTATAGTAAGCGACAATCCACATAATTTTTTCTCTGAAATTCCAATCCTCTTATTCTTGTTTCCTACATACTACTGGCGTAAAAGTTACACTATCAACCAATAAAAAATTATAGTATGATTGAATTTTAAGATAATTGAGATGAAGTTAAAGATTTGACATGCCATTTTGTGATTGGTTAATCGTGTAAATAAAAAATCTTACACCAAAAATACATATAGATAAAATCAAAATAATAAAAAATAAATAATCTAATTTAAAAAAGAACAACTGATAAAGGTTTTAATTTATATACAATAAGTGTATAAATAGTTTATACTATATACCAATTATAAGTTCACACGTCATTAAAAATCACTTTATATCTGTATGTCAAAAAAATAAGACTAAAATACAATTTTGGTCATTTATATTTCACTTTTTTCTCGTTATGTACTTTATCTTCTAAAAGCTTCATTATTTTTTTGACACATCATCTTTTATCTTTTCAAAGGTTTAAGTGTATATCAATTAAACCCTAAAAACTAATGCCAATTTTAAATCATTCTGAAAAGATAAAACATGTAAACGAGAATGAAAGATATAAAGTGCCAATATTTTAGCCTAAAAAATCTGAAAAGGTAAACGATACACCGATTTGAAATTGGGCACTCAATAGTACGCGGCAATCCACAAAGTTTTTTTCTCAGAAGTTCCAAATCCTCATATTTCTATTTCCTCTTTCTTTCTCAGAATCGTAGTGAGAAGAAGAATCACATATTCTCTTTGCGAAAGGTAATTCCATTTTCTCTCTCCATGCCTATGAACACATTATACAAGTATTTACCGTTTCAGCTAAGTACTTCGTAGCTTTACACTTTTCCAAAATTCATCGATTCTTGAAGGAAAGCGAATTTCTTGAAGAATTTATCTTTCGTATAACCAAGCTTGTGAATATTTTTGGTTTGTGTTTTTGATAATGATTATTATTTTTGAGATTGAGCATGTTGGTTTTATAGTTACTGAAAGATTCAATTTTGCATGCTATTTATCAGGCCCTAATATTTGGGAAGATGTCTTCTGAAGTGAAAACCAAAAGGGATTCATTCCAATGGCTTGGACCTGACATGACAATAAAGGTTCTCAGTTATCTGGATGATCCTTGTGACCTTGTTCGTGCATCTGCTGTTTCTAGTTCTTGGTATCGATATGGTAAGCCATTTTAGTTCTATTACTTGCAGTGCTAGTAGGGTTTTGTAGTGATTTGGACTTCAAATTTCATTGAGCTTATCCAATGACATAAGAACTTGTGAGACTTAGGTAGTCAATAGTGGCGCTATAGCAGTTTAGCGGAGCGGAATTTGACCTAGCGCTCTGCTATTTGCTGTGTGGGGAGTGTTTGCAAAAGCGGTGGAAGCGGCCGCTAATAGCGTTGCAAAAGCGGCGGTTAGCGGTGATAGCGGCCGCTATTGTAGGGATCACTTCAGTTCCTCTTTTAAATTTTTGTGTATCCACTGATTTACCTTAAACTTCCCCTTTTATTACTATTAAATGGTATTTTAGGGTAAATAAATATTACTATTGAAGGTAAAATAGTACCTTAACCGTCCCACTAAAGCACTTTTTCTATTTTCGCGTCCATGGCATCTTCTAGTCAAACACCAACGTCTTTGAATTTATATTATGATGAAGTAAGGGTTTATGACTATCCTTTTGATTTTGTGTAGTTTTTTTGAGTATTTATATATGTTGGCTGTGATTTAGTATATATACTGCATTTTAGAGGTCAAAATAGCGGTCATACCGCTACCCGCTAAACTGCTGTAGCGTTGTTGCGGCCGGCCACTTCGCTCCGCTTTCCGGGATTGACTACTTTTGCGAGAACTTATGGAAATAGTTTACATATTCATAAGCTATAGTTTCCGTGAACTTTTTGGATAACTTATGAAAATAGCTTATATAGATTATATGAAAATAGTTTGACTTTAATTTATCTTTTATTATAGAAATAGCTTACGGCTTACGGACAAGCACTTACATGATAAATAAATGTTTAATAAGTTGTTTAGCCAAACAAAATCCAAAATTTGTAAATGGTGATGGTTTGCTTCTAAAAGTTGGACATCCTTTAATGTTATATGGTCCTTGTATAAATTATTTCACCTGTTTCTTTCTTCCAAGGTTGAAAGATAAGGCGTTGAGTAGCTCAAAGTTTTTTGACTTATTTTATTTTGTTTTGCAGTTCGAATGGTGTTATATGTTAGTATTAATCAATTAATCAATATGCAATCTGAATATTTTGCAGTTGTTGAAAATGACCTATGCAAACAACTTTGCTTAAAAATGGTTCCTGAAATATCCGATGTTATTCATAGCATTGAGGTGGACAACATGATTGAGCCTGTAAGCGATGTGCTTGGAAAAAGTACGAACTGGGAGCGTCTCAAGAGAAATTATAAAGTCTATGCGTTCCTGGCTTTTGATCTCACTCCTTTGATGAAAACGAAAAGTTGCATCTCAAAAGCCATTACTGCATCCAGCACTAATGACTACCCTGATGAAAGCATTCAGAATACATTGGAGCCTGGGCATAGACCTGAAAATAGCATTCAGAATACATTGGAGCCTGGGGTTAGAACTGAAAATAGAGCATCATATTGGTTAAGTGAAGGGAAAAGCCATCCTGGAGTTCCTGAGACTTTAGTTTATGAGCTATATTCCAAAGTATGTCTTGTCACGGAGGTTCATGTCCCACCATTCCAAGGTTAGCTCAATATACAAGTTGATGAATTTTGTATATCAAGTTGAACTGAAGATTGAGTTGTAATATACTAATATTGAGGTCCTGAACTTTTGCTTTAGCTGACAGAGAATCTATATTTATTTGTCAGCTCATTTTCATCCTGGCTCCCCTATATACTCTGCTCAGGCTGTCCGATTCAGAATTGGACATCCGAGATACCCAATTGGATTAGAGAAGTCTATAGCTGATGGTATGGCTCATGATTACATGGTGGGAGATGCTCAATTCAAATGGACATATACGTCACCTATGTTTCCAATGTCTCAGGTTAGTTGCATTATGGAAATACATGTTTTGCATAATGTATTTTATTCTTTAAAATTACTCAACAAAATGAAAGCTGGAGATTCCTCTAGTGTCTTTTTTCTTTCTTGTCACCATTCATTTATTTATGTTATTCTTGTTTTGGTTTGAATTAAATTTTCCTTTCCATTGTAAACGCCACTGTCTAATTAAATGCAGTTCTAACATGAGAGGTGACATGCAGCTTTTTTTTTTGGATAATGCTAGTCAACTGTCTTTGGTAGAGCCTATAAAGTCTTAGTTAAAAATTAAAATAGCTATTTTGTTGGATGTTTTAAGGTTGTTAAAATGAATTTTGGGCTTGTTATTTTTGGAAACAAATATGGATAATATGGTGTCATTCAGCAATTGCAAAAAAAGGTGGGAGGGGAGACTTTTCTGTGTAGCCAACTATTGCTCCTTTACAGAGGTGCCTACAAAAATGCATCTAGGTAATGATATTGGCACCCTGAAATATAGGAAATTGAGGAAGAGACCCACTTATCTAAACTACCAAGAATGATAATTATGGCCACCTGGATGAACAAAAAGGAGGACTACGACCAATCATGTGCAGTTGCTGTGACTTTTTTCATGCTTGAGTGATTTGTACTTAGTTGATCTTCTTCTATTTTTACATTCTTAGCAATAGATATAGATATAATTTACATTTACTAGGAGATATATTGATATTTCTTAAATGCATGTATGATATACTTGAGAAACATTAGTATTAGTTCCATTTCCAACGGTATTGATATGGCCTATAGAGTAGTTGACTAAAATATTTAAGTAGTTTGGTGGTTAAATGAGACAGTATAGTCTTAGCTTAATTATTAGCAGAAGGGTAGACAAGGAGAATTCATATTTGTTGGTTTTAGAAAAAGAGAAGTGGCACTGTTGCAGTAGGGGAAACACTTCGTTGAAATGGCAATTCTTAGAAGTAGAATTGTGTTTCTTTTGATAAACTCTCTAGATATATTCTCTTTGTTCCTTAGATTCCTCAGTTGTTTCTCTTCTAGGAATCTAGGTACACAACAGTGTCTCATCAGTAATTAGCATACTTTTAGCTTGTTTAATTGGCAACATGAGACTGGAAAAGTGACCCTGTTAAGATTTTATGGTATGAATGCTTGATTATTCTCGAGATCTCTTGAGGTGGAGCTACCTAATGGTACCTGCTTAATAGAGCAAGCATGGATTTGAAATTTATCCATTTTAAACTGCATAGCACACAATAATCTATGCATGTGTATGAAACCTAAAATGTGTTGGTGATGAATTGTGCAGGAAAACCGGTTGCAACAATTCAAGCTACCTGAACCGGCTTTGTGCATAGGAGGTGTGCTGCTAGTGGCGCTGGCCGGTAGAGTTCAACCTCAAGGAGAATTCTACTACATAGGGTTTGTTTCTCAAATCTTTTCTCGTCTTCTCTCCCATGCTCCCATTGAATTAATGTTGTTTGGCCATTACTGTCGTCAATTAAAATGAAATTGAGAAATTGGCCTTTTTCCCTTTCATCTGTACACTCTTCAATTTCACACTTGTCCTCTCATGGAGTGAGTGTTGGACAGAGTGCTGCTAGTGCTAGCACTTCTCACATAGTAAAAAATAATATTGGTTCTATATTAATATTATACTTCCACACTGAATGCTTATAAATATAATAACTTATTCTGTTCTGTTAATGGGATGAATAACCGTAGCTTTTTTCAGTTTAATCTTTTTGTTATTTCATTGTCTACAGCTTATTAGTGTAATAATGTTGTCAATTTTTCAAGTCTATGGCCAAGTTTGGGAGCTTTACAATTAAAATAAGTGTTTGGCTCTTTACTTACAAAAAGTCCTTTTAAGATAATAGAAGCTAAGCTTAACTTATGCAAGAAACTATTTTGCACAAGACTCATCATGTCAAGATCTCTTCAACTTTTCTTTTCCTCAAAGTGTTTGTTAAGAAGTTTATTTAAATTGGTTCTATTCAGTAACTATCTAGGTTTCCTAATATCAAATGACTCTTTCAAAAAGCATATTTCATCTGTTTGCTTACATGTTTTCCAACTATGATAAATCTGATTACTATGGTGCAGCATCTCACATGTTCGCGTAGTGGGACTACCGATTTCACCAGTATTTGAGGTGAGTCCCCATTCATCAGGAAAGTATAACTTGAAATACTGTCGTGAAAGAGATACTTGTATGTCTTCAGAACCATCATCAAGAAGAAACTCAAGCAATCAGCCACGTCATGCAGTTATTAACCTCGAGCATAAGGCAAATGGAATCAAGTGCCTCAATTCTCAATAGAGTTAGGGAATCAAGTTGCATATGTTTTGCATAGTAAGTATTAGGGCCTAGTTGCATATATAGTATTCCTTTCAGTGACATTGAATCTTGACTTGTTGACAACTTATCATTGAGATAAGATTATGGACACTTGACATACTTTGTGTTATTGGTATGGTTGCATTGATGTAGACCACTATAACCAACCAGTGGACACACCACATTTAACCCATGTACCTCAACTTAAATATGTTACATTCTTCCTGAATATGGTTGCAAATTATACACTCCCCTTTGTTCTATTTTTAAGAAAAAATTGATGTTTTAGGATTATTGAATAACTGATGTATCTAGACCTATTATAGACAACATACATTAATTATTCAATAAACCTAAAACTGCAAATTTTTCGTATAAATAGGACCAGAGACAGCATCTTCTAATAGTAGTGATAGCTACGATATTATTTATTTAAAGACAATCTTGGAAAAGCATTTTCATTGTAATCTAGGGAGGGTTAGAATTGGATTTGGTAATTTCATACACTTTAGCACATCAAACATTTCTTCTGAATAATCATGAACAACATCCTTCCTGGTAATCTTTTTAGATTTCACCAACACATTACAGAGTGGACAACAATCCTTTAGGCAACAATTTACTTCCGGCATGTTTATTGTGAAGATAAGTCGTGTGGCAATTGGTTAGCCAAGTAAAGAGTGAAGTTCCCAATTTGGAATTCATGTCATTTGTAAATATATATAAGTAGGGAATGCATATTCTCATGTTACAACGTTACAAAATTTTATTCTTGGGTATGAAAAAATCATGGGTGATAAATAATTTTCACATTCCAATGATTTTATTCACAGGTCCTTCATAAATACATTTAGGGATACTAACATATTATGCATATATATATGCCTTCATAAATGTATTTACAAGAACACTATCATTTGCATCCGTAATTATTCTATGTAATACTCTAAGTAATTATACCTTTTGTAAAGATACTTACAGACATGTGTGACAATGCTTTTGTAAGTATAGTTATGAGGACAATGGAAACACATAACTATATTTATACGACGAAACTTGCCTAGCTTTTTAAATATTATGATTTCCTAGATCGGTGGTTCTCTGATATGTGCAATACAATCTTGCTAGATGTGGCTTTAAATACTCTGGAACTCAGAAGAATACTTCTAGATTTGATGTCCTGAACCAACAAGGGGTTCCTGATGAAGCTGTGGTTAGCAAGAAAAGACCAAATGCTGAAACCTCCTCACAAGCTCAGCAGCAAATTGTCCCTGTTGTGAAGATTAGAAATCCAGCTGCAGGTAAAAATAAATAAGTTAGTCACAAAGGTGGGAACAAAAATGTTCCTACTCATGCTAAAGTTGTTGAGAAGGTTGTGAAGCCTGTGAAACAGAACAATGTTACCCTGAATAAAGAAAATGCTGATTTATGTCAAGAAAAACAAGAGAAAGTTTCTGAAGAGAACAAGTTGAAGGCCAAGGAAAGGGAGGATAGGATTCTGGAATACATGAGATATATGGATAAGGATGAGCAAAGAGCTATCCTTGATCAAATAGAACTAGCCTTCTTACCTAGAGTGGCCTTAAAACAATTAAATGGTAATTGTTCAAATGGTGGCATGGCTAATGCAAACCAATTCAAACAAGGGGACAGTAATGGTTCCTTGACAGGTACTATGCCTATGGAGCCTTCTGGGGTTGTTGAATCCCAAAATTCTAAACATTCTCAATGAATATTGTCTGCTGGAATTGCAGAGGGACTGCCAGTAAGGGATTTGCTGGTCTTATTAAAGATATGAAGAGAGAATTCTTCTGCTCTTTAGTTATTCTTGTAGAGACACACACCAATGGTGCCATTGCTAAGAAAATAGCCAAGAAATGTGGCTTAGATAATTTCTTTATTGTTGATGCTGCTGGGCAATCAGGTGGTCTTTGGTGTTTATGGGATTCTAACCACTGGAATGTTCAGATCATACAATCAACTACCCAAATGATCCATATGAAAGTGCAGTTTGAAAATGATCAGTTTTGGTTTCTTACTGCTATTTATGGTTCTCCCTACTATGCTAGAAGACAAGAACTGTGGAGGGACCTGAGAGAGATACAGAGTGATATCGCTGGTGCTTGGGCCTTAATTGGAGACTTTAATGCTATTATAAATGATTATGAGAGGCAGGGGCCTCCCCTTCGTAATCCTCTAAGACAAGATGTGGGTCTGCTCTCTACTATAAATTCCTGTGAGCTCATTGATGCAGGATTCTCTGGAGATCCTTTCACTTGGGAGAGGGATGGTACTAAGAAGAGGCTTGACAGAATGTTCATTAATCTTAATTGGAGAATCAGATTTAGTGAAGTGATTCTCCAACACTTATCATCCTACAAATCAGATCACAAAGCACTCTTGATTAAATTTGCTGCTATTCCCCCTCTCAACAGACACAGAAGACCTTTTCGTTTTGAGGCGGCTTGGTTAACTCATAATGACTTTGATAGAGTGGTTCATGAAGCTTGGAACTTACAAGAGACTGAATTTCCTGATAAACTTCAGAATACTGAGAGTGCTCTTAAGGTGTGGAACAAAACTACTTTTGGTCATATTTTTGAGAAGAAGAGACAACTTCAGAGACAATTGAGAAAACTTGACAATCAACTGTCTAGGTGTTGGACTCAAGAAACTGCTAGAAGGAAGAAAGATATATGGTTACAGTATGAAGCTATTCTAGCCCAAGAGGAGATTTTTTTGTACCAAAAATCTAGATCTAAATGGCTAGAATTTGGGGATAAAAATACCCATTTCTTTCATGGAGTTACTACTGTTCGTAGAAGAAGGAATCATGTGAATTCTATTCAGAATGATGCAGGGGTGTGGTTGGAGGATCCTACTGATCTTGAGATCAATGCTACCAATTACTTCCAGACTCTTTTCACTGCTCAGGGGAATATCACTGCTGATCCTATTCCTTTTTTGTTTCCTGCTCTTGATGATGGTATTCTGAATAGATTGGCTAGAAATGTGTCAAATGAGGAAATTTATGACATTGTGAAGAGTTTTGGCCCCCTCAAAGCGCCTGGACCTGATGGCTTTCAAGCACTTTTCTTCCAAAGCCAGTGGAATCTTGTTGGTAATTCCTTCTGCTCTCTCATTCACTCAATTTTTGACAATCCTGATCTGATTGAAAAGGTTAATAAAACCTTCATTACCCTTATACCAAAGATTGATGTGGTAACTTCCATGAAACACTTTAGACCTATAGGTCTTTGTAATGTGTCTTACAAAACTGTCACTAAGATTATTTCCTCTAGACTGAGGGATTATCTTAATATCCTTATTGGTCCTGCTCAATGTGCTTTCATACCTAAAAGACAAGGACAGGATAATATTGTGGTTGCACAAGAAATTTTCCATTCTATGAGAACTAAGAAAGGAAAGAAAGGCTGGATGGCTATAAAGATTGATCTTGAGAAAGCCTATGATAGGCTAGAGTGGGATTTTATAATTGATACTTTAAAAGCAATTGGTTTGCCTGAAAAGCTAATCAACTTGATCTGGAAATGTATCTCTTCTCCTACTATGAGAATTCTGTGGCATGGGGAAACTCTTGAGGAATTCTCTCCATCTAGAGGAATCAGACAAGGTGATCCTATTTCTCCCTACTTGTTTGTATTATGTCTTGAAAGATTGTTCCATTTAATTGAAGCTGAAATTAGAGAGGGTAACTGGATTCCTATTAAAATCTCTCCTAGATGTCCTCCCATTTCTCACCTAGCTTTTGCTGATGACCTGTTACTCTTTGCTGAGGCATCTATTGAGCAAGCTGAGGTTATACATCATGTGCTTCAGAAATTCTGTCAAGCTTCTGGGCAGAAGGTTAGTCTTGATAAGACTAGAATTTTCTTTTCTGATAATGTTAGCCTTAACAACAAAATGGAGATAAAGGAAAAATTGGGCTTCCAATTCACAAATGACTTGGGTAAATACTTGGGAATCCCTCTTTTCCATCAAAGGGTTAACAAGAACACCTTTAAGTTTATTATTGATAAGGTGAGCAATAGATTAAATTCTTGGAAAGCTAGAACACTCTCTATGGCTGGGCGTGTGACTTTAACTAAAGTTGTTCTTCAAGCTTTACCTTCTTATGTAATGCAATCTTGTGCTATTCCTAAAGGGGTATGTGATGACATTGACAAGATTTGCAGAGGTTTTATATGGGGTGAGGATAATGGTCAGAGAAAGTTCCATTCCATCAGCTAGGAGAGAATTTGTCAACCAAAGAAAGAAGGGGGGCTTGGCCTTAGATCTATGAGAGATATCAATTCTACTTTCATGATTAAAGCTGCCTGGAATCTTTGTGATCCCAATCCTGCTCTCTGGAAAGCTGTCATTCAAGGAAAATATAATACTGGCAGAGATTTTCCTAAGATTGATAGGAAGAAAACTGGGTCAAATTTCTGGCAGGGTATTTCTTCTAGCTGGGATTTATTCAGGAAGAATCTTGTTTGGAAAATTGGAAATGGGGAAACAACCAGATTTTGGGAAGACATTTGGAAGCCAAATGACAAACCCTTAATTACTTATGTTACTCAACCTCTCAATGACAATTTGTCTGAGAGGAGGGTCAGTGATTTCATTAACAGTCAAGGTAATTGGGATCAAGTCGTGTTGAGAGAGTTCTTACCTAATGATATTGTTCAGCCAATCTTGGAGACCTCTCCTCCTAGATTATTCAATACTGATGATGAATTCAGATGGATCAACACTCCAGATGGATCATTTTCAACCAGCTCTGCTTACTTATCCATTAAAAGTGAGCCTCCTGTTCCTCTTGAAGGTAACTTTGCTGGTATCTGGAAATGGAAAGGCCCTGAAAGAATCAAAATTTTCATGTGGAAAGCTATGAATAAATGTTTGCTAACTAATGCTGAGAGAACCAGAAGGCACATGACTACTTGTAATCTTTGTCCTATCTGTGGAGGTGATGAAGAATCGTTTTTTCATACCTTCAGAGATTGTTACCGTATCAAAAATCTGTGGAATTGTTTAGAAATTCCTAACCATAGGGATTTTTATACTAATTCAAACTGGTGTGTGTGGCTAGCCTCAAATTTTTGCAGGAATTACAAACATGATACTTCATATTGGAGTATTACCTTTGGTGTGATCTTGGACATAATCTGGCAAGCTCGTAACGATTTCGTTTTCAACGGGAAGGTCACCAATTTCAGATCTATGTTGATGAGAGCCAAAGATCTGGTCGCTACGATCAACAACAACAAGACTCTGTTCAGCAAACTTGGTTCGTCCTTCCAGAATTGCTTGAATCGTCCTCCTGAAGCGTGGATTCCCCCTCCGCAGAATTTTACCAAGATCAACGTTGATGCCTCGGTGAATGATGCGGGATTCAGAGTGGGATGTGGTGGAGTTGCAAGGGACAGTAATGGCGATTTTCTGTTTGGCTTTGCGAGGAAATTGGATAGGTGTTTGGTGCTTGAAGCTGAGATGAGGGCGATCCTTCATGGTGTCTCGTTGGCGATAGAAAGAGGCTTTCGTAGACTGTGGGTGGAAAGTGATTCGATGGAAGCTGCTCAATTACTTTGGGCTGGTGACAATTCGCAGCATCCTCTCTCCTCCATTATTGATGATATAAAGAATATGGTGAGTGGAGGATGCATGGTTAGGTGGATAAAGGTGCCAAGGGAATTGAACCATGTGGCTGATATTTTAGCTAAATTTAGCATATCTATTTGTAGTAACAGTGTTATTTTTGAAACTGCTCCCCATTTTATTCACTCTTGCTTATTAGAGGATAAAATGGGTAATGTGCTTGTATAATAGTTCTCTTGGGGGTGTATCCCCCTTTTTCTCACCAAAAAAAAAATATATATGTGCAATACAAGTTTGGG
This sequence comes from Astragalus glycyphyllos, assembly GCA_963573325.1. Classification (NCBI taxonomy): domain Eukaryota; kingdom Viridiplantae; phylum Streptophyta; class Magnoliopsida; order Fabales; family Fabaceae; genus Astragalus; species Astragalus glycyphyllos. Next base: position 12,680,296 of record OY754313.1, on the reverse strand, counting down.
AGATTTGGTTACCACCCTCACGGGTCGAGGAGACTTAACTACCACTCCCACCATCTTCACCACCACAAGTTGGGGAGGTTCTGGCGCCATCCCTACCACATCCACATGTATAGCCTAGGGGTACTGGAGCATGGGTACTTCAAAATCAGACCGGTATCGGATCATGGGTACTTATCGACTTATATTTATAGTCCAATATACAAATGTTTGTTTGTCGTATGGTAAAAAAATTAGATTTTTCATTCTTTTTTCAGTGATATTGAAACTTTTCCTATTAGATTGTATATCTTTTTTCTATATTCTGCAACCAAAAAAACTCCCTATATTTTATCGTATATTTTACTTATTTGTGTTTTCTATCTTTTAGTCTTGTTTCTAGAAAATTTATGTTGCGTACACGTACTCTGATTAGAAAACACTATCACTTGCATTCGTAATTTATCCCTGATTAGAAAACACTGTCACACAGAAGAAGAACAGAGGTTCCACAAGTAAACGTAAGAGGTCTAAATCTGGGAAAAAAGAGGGAGACCTTAATTTGCAAGCCAATCTGAGTACCACAAAAAATATCCACAACCACAATCTATGCCAGGAGCCTACAATATCCCAAAGGACGAAGCTTTGTTAATTTAAATAGCATAATGGACTTAAATGATACTGCAGAATAACTTAAGGGACCTAATCGTTGTTGTGAAAAAAACGCAGAAAGAAGAACACCATGACAGAACCCATGAGCTTACCACAAAATACCTGCAACCCCAGAATGTCTTGCCTTTTGTTGGGTCCATCTTTGTTGACAGTGCGAATCACAACTCTAGTTCCACAACGACAGTTGGGTGGTTTGGAAGGAACATGTTTCCCACAATAGTGAATGAAATAGAGTGGGAACATGTTTCAATTTTTATCTGCTAGCTTTCACGTTTTTTAGACAATCATCAATGGTGGAAATATGAGATCTAGGGTTTAAATAAAAAAGATGAATGTGATAAACTGATTTGGCATCCACATCAGCAACTTAACAGCCAACTGGACAAAACTCAAACGGTGTTAGAAAAAAAACGTAATCAGGGCTAACTTTGCTTAAAATTTGAAAGATAAAGAAATTATTTGGGACAAAAAAAACATAAAGGACTAAATTGTCACTTTAAATTAAGTTAAGGGGCTCCAGAAGCCTTTTAGCCAATATTTTTTTGTGGACATAAAATTGTACTGCGGTTTTATGAAGGACATGAATTTGCCCCCACTTTTGTCGAGTGCCATAACTATTTTTCAAATGAAACAGAGTACGACTAAAGTCTCTTATATTTTTTAGTAAATCAAACACACTCATCAGAGTTTCAGACTTAGTGATCAAATAATAATTTAAAAGTATGTTCAAAAGAGATGAGTTTGTTTGATGAAAAAAGTAGGGTAAATTAGAATCAATTCTACTCTCTCTAAGATGAATTTTATTAGCTACAATTTTAATCGTCTAACTCAAGAGTATTAATTTTTAGTTACATTAAATTAAAGGATTAAATATTTGATCCCCTGCAAATATTTCAATTTTTTATTTATCCCCTATAAAAAAAAGTTTTAAAATCAACCTTGTAAATAATAAGTGTTTTTAGTTATTTTTGCAGGGATAACCGTAAACTTTTTTTTTACAGGGGTAAATGGAAAATGGGTATATTTGCGGGGGATCAAATATTTAAAACTTAAATTAAACCTATTTTTGCACTCAAAATATGATTGTCCACCGTAAATAATAAATAAAAGCTAAAATAAAAATAAAAATTCTAATAAAGGTAACGGATACACCGATTTGAAATTGGGTACTCAGTAGTACGCGGCAATCCACATAGTTTTTCTCTGAAATTCCAAATCCACCTATTTCTATTTCCTCTTTCTTTCTCAGAATCATACTCTCTTTGCTGAAAGGTAATTCCTTTTTGTTTTTCTCTCCATGTCTACAAGTATTTACCGTTTCAGCTAAGTATTTTGTAGCTTTACCCTTTTCCAAAATTCATTGATTCTTGAAGGAAAGCCAGTTTCTTGTGAAGATTTTTGGTTGGTATTTTTGATAATGATTATTATTTTTGAGATTGAGCTTTAGATGTTTGTTTTATAGTTACTGAAAGATCCAATTTTGCATGCTATTTATCAGGCCCTAATATTTGGGAAGATGTCTGATGTGAAAACCAAAGGGGATTTTATCCAATGGCTTGGACCTGACATATCAATAAAGGTTCTCAGTTATCTGGGTGATCCTTGTGACCTTGTTCGTGTATCTGCTGTTTCTAGTTCTTGGTATCGATTTGGTAAGCCATTTTAGTTCTATTACTCACAATGCTAGTAGGAATGTAGGATCTTGTAGTTCTTTGGATTTCAAATGTGTATATTTCACTTGAAAAGTTTTTATGTATGTCATCGAGATTATCCAATGACATAAGAACTTGTGAGACTGGTTGGGAGAGCTTAGGAAATAAGTAACATATTCATAAGCTTTTTGGGATAACTTATGAAATAGCTTATATAGATTATATGAAAATAGTTTGACCTTAATTTATCTTTTATTATAGAAATAGCTGACGGCTTACGCACAAGCACTTACATGATAAATAAATGTTTAATAAGTTGTTTAGCCAAACAAAATCAAAATTTGTAAATGGTGATGGTTTGCTTCTAAAAGTTGGACATCCTTTAATGTTATATGGTCCTGGTATAAATTATTTCACCTGTTTCTTTCTTCCAAGGTTGAAAGATAAGGCATTGAGTAGCTCAAAGTTTTGACCTATTTTATTTTGTTTTGCAGTTCGAATGGTGTTATATGTTAGTATTAATCAATTAATCAATATGCAATCTGAATATTTTGCAGTTGTTGAAAATGACCTCTGCAAGCAACTTTGCTTAAAATTGGTTCCTGAAATATCTGATGTAGTTCATAGCATTGAGGTGGACAACATGATTGAGCCTGTAAGCGATGTGCTTGGAAAAAGTACGAACTGGGAGCGTCTCAAGAGAAATCATAAAGCCTATGCGTTCCTGGCTTTTGATCTCACTCCTATGATGAAAACAAAAAGTTGCATCTCAAAAGCCATTACTGCATCCAGCACTAATGACTACCCTGATGAAAGCATTCAAAATACATTGGAGCCTGGGCATAGACCTGAAAATAGCATTCATAATACATTAGAGCCTGGGGATAGAACTGAAAATAGAGCATCATATTGGTTAAGTGAAGGGCAAAGCCATCCTGCAGTTCCTGAGACTTTAGTTTATGAGCTATATTCCAAAGTTTGTCTTGTCACGGAGGTTCATGTCCAACCATTCCAAGGTTAGCTCAATAAACAAGTTGATGAATTTTGTATATCAAGTTGAACTGAAGATTGAGTTGTAATATACTAATATCAAGGTCCTGAACTTTTGCTTTAGCTGACAGAGAATCTATATTTACTTGTCAGCATATTTTCATCCTGGCTCCCCTATATACTCTACTCACGCTGTCGTAATCAGAATTGGACATCCGAGATACCCAATTGGATTAGAGAAGTCTATAGCTGATGGTATGGCTCGTGATTACATGGTGGGAGATGCTCAATTCAAATGGACATATACGTCACCTATGTTTCCAATGTCTCAGGTTAGTTGCATTATGGAAATACATGTTTTGCATAATGTATTTTATTCTTTAAAATTACTCAACAAAATGAAAGCTGGAGATTCATCTAGTGTCTTTTTTCTTTCTTGTCATCATTCATTTATTTATGTAATTCCTGTTTTGGTTTGAATTAAATTTTCCTATCCATTTTAAATGTCACTGTCTAATTAAATGCCGTTCTAAGTTCTAACATGAGAGGTGACATGCAGCTTTTTTTTGGATAATGCCAGTCAACTGTCTTTGGTAGAGCCTCTAAAGTATTAGTTAAAAATTAAAATAGATAATTTGTTGGATGTTTAAGGTAGATAATTTGGGGCTTAGCTTAGATAGTGGAAGGTAAGGTAGATGAACTGAATTTAGGCTTGTTATTTTTGGAAACAGGGTAGTGGCATGTAGGATTGAAGGAATATGGATAATATGGTGTCATTCAACAATTGCAAAAAAGGTAGATGAAGAAATAAGACATTAGGTTTGAGGGGGTAGAAGAACCTCAGCGATATGTCTGAGTTCTTAGATGATGGTGAGAGCAAATATGAGACCCAACAAATGATGATTCTGATTACTTCTTCAATGATTCCCTAAAGTGGGCAAACAAAGTGGAATTACTTAGTTTGATGGGGGCAACGTGGAGTAGACTGATTGGGCGAAGAAGTCTTTTAAGGTGCACTGGATTGGGCTAATGATGAAATGAAACGCTTGTTGGACTCAATTAAGGGGGGAAAAAGAGTGCAACAGTGCACACTGCCGCCATGTTTAGGAGCAAAGCACACTGCCAACCATTGCTAAAGGTGCCCACAAAAAAGCATCTAGGTAATGATATTGGCACCCTGAAATATAGGAAATTGAGGAAGAGACTCACTTATCTAAACTACCAAGAATGATAACTATGACCACCTGGATGAACAAAAAGGAGGACTACGACCAATCATGTGCAGTTGCTGTGACAGTTTTCATGCTTGAGTGATTTGTATCTTGTACTTAGTTGATCTTCTTCCATTTTTACATTCTTAGCAATAGATATAGATATAATTTACATTTACTAGGAGATATATGTATATTTCTTAAGTACATTTATGATATACTATGTTCACGAATCTTAATGCAATTGCTATAACTTCCAAAACTAGTATTAGTTCCATTTCCAACGGTATTGATATGGCCTATAGAGTAGTTGACTAAAATATTTAAGTAGTTTGGTGGTTAAATGAGACAGTATAGTCTTAGCTTAATTATTAGCAGAAGGGTAGACAAGGAGAATTCATATTTGTTGGTTTTAGAAAAAGAGAAGTGGCACTGTTGCAGTAGGGGAAACACTTCGTTGAAATCACAATTCTTAGAAGTAGAATTGCGATTCTTTTGATAAACTCTCTAGATATATTCTCTTTGTTCCGTAGATTTCTCAGTTGTTTCTCTTCTAGGAATCTAGGTACACAACAGTGTCTCATCAGTAATTAGCATACTTTTAGCTTGTTTAATTGGCAACATGAGACTGGAAAAGTGCCCCTGTTAAGATTTTATGGTATGAATGCTTGATTATCCTCGAGATCTCTTGAGGTGGAGCTACCGAATGGTGCCTGCTGAATAGAGCAAGCATGGGTTTGAAATTTATCCATTTTAAACTGCGTAGCACACAATAATCTATGCATGTGTATGAAACCTAAAATGTGCTGGTGATGAATTGTGCAGGAAAACCGGTTGCAACAATTCAAGCTACCTGAACCGGCTTTGTGCAAAGGAGGTGTGTTGCTAGTGCAGCTGGTCGATAGAGTTCAACCTCAAGGAGAATTCTACTACATAGGGTTTGTTTCTCAAATCTCCTCTCGTCTTCTCTCCCATGCTCCCATTGAATTAATGTTGTTTGGCCATTACTGTCGTCAATTAAAATGAAATTGAGAAATTGGCCTTTATCCCTTTCATCTGTACACTCTTCAATTTGACACTTGCCCTCTCTTGGAGTGAGTGTCACTTCTCATATAGTAAAAAATAATATTGGTTCTATAATATTATTATACTTCCACCCTGAATGCTTATAAATATAATAACTTATTCTGTTCTGTTAATGGGATGAATAATCGTAACTTTTTTCAGTTTAATCTTTTTGTTATTTCATTGTCTACAACTTATTAGTGTAATAATGTTGTCAATTTTTCAAGTTGAACAATTTTTTCGAGTCTATGGCCAAGTTTGGATTAGTTTCTAGCTTATGGGAGCTTTTCAATTAAAATAATTGTTTGATTCTTTACTTACAAAAAGTCCTTTTAAGATAATAGAAGCTAAGTTTAACTTATGCAAGGAACTATTATGTACAAGACTCATTATTTCAAGATCTTTTCAACTTGTCTTTTCCACAAAGTGTTTGTAAAGAAGTTTATCTAAATTGGTTCTATCCAGTAACTTTCTAGGTTTCCTAGTCATCTGTTTGCTTATATGTTTTCTAACTAGGATTAATTTGATTACTGTGGTGCAGCATCTCCCATGTTCGTGTAGTGGGACTTCCAATTTCACCAGCATTTGGTGTGAGTCGCCATCCATCAGGAAAGTATAACTTGAAATACTGCCCTCGGAGAGACAAGGTAGTTAAATTCAAAATTCTATCTAAACTCGGGAAGGGATCTTAGAATCGTAACATGATTCGTAAAAGTCTACATATTTTACAAACTTCTATATACGTGTATATAAATGCATATATATACACACACATATAAAACACCATAAGTAAGCTTCAATTCAAAATCTTAATAAAAAAGTCATACATAATTCAAAGTACCGCAACTTAACTAGTAATAACTCAAAATTGAAAATACTAAAACACAAGTTTTAAACAAATAAAAATGCCAAAAGAAATAAATACCTAAAAATCTAAAGTAAATCTTGGAAGACATAATCATAATCACTCATGATGTCTTCTTGTTCATCCTCTCTAATTTCATTTCCATCATACCCATCATCCTAAGTAGGAGCAACATTCTCTTCATCTAAAGGAACAACAACATCCTCTTCATCTGAAATACAAACAACATCGTCTTCTTCAACCAAAGGAGTTACAACATTCTCTTCATCCAAAGGCGCAACAACAACCTTTTCTTCAATCAAAGTATAGTAACAACATCCCCTTCATTGAAAGGAGCATCGTCAACATCCTTTTCAACCTAAGTATCAACATCCCTTTCATTGTCTTCTTATACACCATCTCGAACCCATTCAGAATCATTAGACAATCATCTCTGTAAGACTCCTCCAATCTGTCGGACTCTTCTTACCAATAGCAAGTCTAGCCAATGTTGAGCCAAAAATACCTTATTTTTTCTGAAGGCACCAAACTGAAGAGAAATAATAGATTATTCTTCAGTACTATGCACCAGCTTTCCAAGACATTCATATAGGCCACGCTTAATCTCGGCATCAGTTTTAATTCCAAGGGCATACTGATATTGAGTGTTAAGATAAAGCCCGCAGCATGCAATGGCCTATGGAGTTGCTTGTTCCACCTTGTGCCAACTATCCCCCATATAGGCAAATTATTAAGAGTAGAATAAATTTCACTAGTTCAATACCAAACAACACAATAAAAGTTCAACTTAGATACAAAAGTTCAATTTAGATATAAAAGTTCAATTTAGTTGTTTTTAAATGTTTCTATTTGATTTGTTTTTTAGTTGAGATGATTGCATTTATATTTTGTAGATGGATCATACATGCAATATGTTTATATGGGCTGATAATGAACACGAGAGTGATGAAGTTGGTAATCGGATTGAATCTAGTGTAGCTGCAGTTGGTAATCAGAGTTAAATTAGTGTAGCTGCACTTGTAATGGAAGTTTTGGAAGTTATGGAAGCTGAGAGGAAGAAGACAGCCAAGCTGCAGAAGAAACTGAATGTTGAGAGATTGAAGGGGAAAATATTAAAATTTTCCCTTCTTTTATCAATAACTTTCAATCTGTTTCTTTGTTTTCTTTGTATTAAGTATGTGTTTTAGGTGTTTATGGGATGCATCACTAGGAAATTTGTCATGGGATGTTGTAATGCGATGCAACTCAAGTATGCGTTTTAGGCGTTTATGAGATGCACCACTAGGAAGTTTGTAATAATGGGATGCATCATTATGTTTTAGGTGTTTATGAAGTTTATGAGTAATTGAATGGTGATGCATGCTGGTCTATTGGATTATGAAATGGAATGTGTACTTATGGTTAGATACTATAAGGTTATCTAATTGTGCATAAATTTACACAAACAGATTTTACTCAATTTGCACAGAATTGTTAAAAACCTGGTAACAAATTGGTAACCAACAGATTTTACTCTTTTTTGCACAGATTTTAGTGCAGATTTATGCAACATAGAATTTGGTACAAATTGGTACCAAATTTAGTTCAGTTTTTGATTAAGCAGATTTGGTATAAATTGGTATCAAACCTGCTAACAACTTGGTAAGAAATTGGTACACTATGCAATTCGTAATCTAATTTAATGTAATGTATCATAAGATACAAATACTCTGCAGAGTCTGTACAGCTTGCACTACAACTGCGTTGAAACCTTTCAATCCTTCTATTATGCGTTCAGTTGACTTAGGATTAAGTTGCAAAAAAATTCAACGAGTACCAGTAGAATCAGGCAAATAGTTAACATTATGCAATTTGTAATTTATTTTAATGTAATGTATCATAAGATACAAATACTTACTGAAAAATTCTACAAACAGTTAACAATTTTTCATAGCAGTGCAAATAACTAATTCAGGCACCATGTTAACACTTGCATCATCTCCAAATAGGATGCTAGCAATTTCATCAGGGTTCATCTCATTGCTCTCAGCCACTACCTCAGTTTGTGGTGCCTCCTTGTTTTTTTTTTGATAGGCAAATGTTAGTGGGGGTGGGGGAATGTTAGTTTCCGGGGTTTGAACCCGAGACCTCCTTCTTGCAAATTGCAACTCCTTCATGTCCCTTAGCTCGTCAACTGAGCTACCTTCCTGGGACCTCCTTGTTACTGCAGCTACTAATTGGTCTCTTTTTGTTTTGCTCAGCTTATTCCCTACTGCCCTTGCTCCTTCTTTCCCAGTTCCAGCAGTTTGTGTAACCCTTTTTACTGCTTTTCTAAGTGCTTTCACAGCTGCGACCCTTGTTATTTCACTCTCAATTGTTTTCCCAGCTATATGGGTTAACAAGTGGCATATCCTTTGACAAACACACACCTTTTTGCTTCCCCTTGTATACTGTAACTCAATAAGTGAATTAGAAATAAACAAAGTAGAATGCATATCCTTTTTTAAGGTTGTGCAACAACATTGTTGGGTGTTGCAGCAACAGTCTTGGGTTGTGCAACAGGTGTTTGGCTAGTCTGAGTTGGCAATTGTTCTTCACCAATTTGGCTAGTCTGGGTTGGCAATGGTTCTTGGCCATCTTGGCAATTGGTTGGGTTGGATTTGGTTCGACACCTGCAACACAATCAATCCTCTGGTGTTATTAGTTTAGGAATGTGTTCCATGCCTCCAACCAGTTACTCAAATGTTTGGACCAAACCTTGCAATAATACACAAAACCATATCAAAATGCATACATGTAAGTTCAAATGTATTAAGTTAAATGTTTCAAAGGTTAGCTTTACCACCTTCTACTGATCAAAAATGAATTATGTTTGTTGTTGGCCAACCAATGCCTTGCAACAGAAGTGTCAAGAACCATATCCATGTCTCCATTGTTTTAGTTTCTACAATAGCAAAAGACAATGGCAAATACTGATTATTAGGTCCCTGCCCTTTGCTATTTATAGTTGTCCTCCATGCTTGTTTCTAAGATGAGACCCATCAACCCCAATAAAGGACCTGCATGCAATTTTAAATGCCCTTTTGCAACTATCAAAACATAAATAACACATACCAAATCTAGGTTGTAAATTTGGTGCACACCTTTCCAAGTGTGGCTTGCAAATATACCCAAGAGATGCTCTCCTCAATTAAGTGCTAAAATAGATGCTATAACATCATGGTGCTGTAGCAATGGGCTCGTGCCTTTCTGTCACTTCTTTGCAGGGTTTTATTAAAAGCACTTATGTCTAAGATCTAATTAAGTTCACCCCTAACTATCAAGCATGAGCATATCGCTCTACGGGTTTTGTTCTCCTATGTCCGAGTTTAAACAAGATTTATTAAAGTGTCCTTTAACAAATACTCCTCATATTAATCCTTGAATTCAACATGTAAATCCTTTCGGTATCTACATACATGTGCTTTTACTAAGTTGATTACTCTTATAATAAGCTTGGAAATATCAAATACACAAGGATTAAAAATACTAAAACACATACTTCAACAATAAACCATTAAAAATATGTTACATAGTTAAGACATTCCAACTAAAAGTGTTTAGCTCAAAGTGAGCAGCAAAAACATGTGAAATAGCACAAATACTGAATTTGATACCAAAGCACTGAAATTACAAAAGAGCAGAAACAACAAAAAGGGAAAATACTGCTAAAATACTCCAACTCTGATGAGCTAGAGAGATGAAACAACTTCCTTCAACAGCTACACTCCAAGAATAGCAGCTCCAGTAATGCTACAATAATGCTCTCAACATAATTGTGCAGAATTTCCTTTTCTTGTGAAAATGGAAGATGAAATCGAAAATGTCTCTGAAAAGACTATGTCTAATCTTTTCCCCACAGTTCAGCCTCTTTAAAGAGAAGACAACGGTGTCTATTTATAGTCCTAAGGTTGAGCAGTGCAAGAAAACCCTAAAAAAATGCAATTCCTTGTCTTCTAGTGTGCCCAAGAGGACATGTGTCCTAAGCAATTTCGAAAATGCACACAAAAGGAGGTGGTCCCAGCAATAACAGCCCAACACCACGTTCTGATACATCATGACGCTGCTGCAGGCGCTAGCTTTAGCGTAGAAACAGTCCCCCAACTTTTCTCTCTCATCTGTCGTAGATGCGGTAAGACATGCTATAACACGCAAGTGTTGCTGCATCACTGATTAATCCACAAAAGAGAGCACCTAAGTGCTCAATTAGCTCAAGTCACATTTTATCCCTAACCAACATAAAAAAACTGATCCTAAACAATTTATAAAACAAATTACTCTTGGATAAACAATAATTGAAGTTAAAGAAGTATAAATAACTCATATAAATAAGAGTTATCACTTAGTTAGCTCTTCTAGTGTGAACTTTAGATACTTCGATTTATGCTTAGAATTTGAATCAGAATTAGATTCTAATGCACTGTCTAGCTCATCAATCCAATATTCATCTTCCATAGGGTGCATTGCATCTGTAACATCCCAACCCCTTCGCTATGAAGCTGCCAGGAGCCGCTATTTGCCATGCCACCTTTTTGGGCACCGGCGATCACTCCCCGTCCTCGTCAGCCACGAATGTCACATGCCCACCAGCTTCCACTTGGTTCGTCCCTGAACCCCACCGTACTGAGAGAGGTCTGCTTCCAGAACTGTCGACTGCCCCCACGAACCAACACGAGTCTTTTCAGCAAGCGTTGTCCTCACTTGCATGCTTTCTAGGAAACTTCCCAGAAGGTCACCCATCCCACTACTACTCCAAGTCAAGCACGCTTAACTATGGAGTTCTTATGATAAGGGCTCCCGAAAAGAAGATGCACCTTGTTGGTATAGGTAGTCCAAATCAATTCTTTTAAGCCTTCCTTCAACTATACAGTCCCATACCTGCGCAGCCTCAGGATCCCTCTCATTCCGGTGTGTATTCGGTTCATTCACGTACCCCTTCGCTATGAAGCTGCCAGGAGCCGCTCTTTGTCATGCCACCTTTTTGGGCACCGGCGATCACTCCCCGCCCTTGTCAGCCACGAATGTCACAGCATCTATCTCTGTTGAGACCGTGATTGGTGGTTCAACATCATCAACAAACATTTTTTAATATCCAAACAATGGAACACCTTACCACTCCATAGGGTGCATTCCATTCCATCCATTTTTTTTAGTATCCAAACAATGAAACACCTTACCACTCCATTCCATCACATACCACCAATCCAAACATACCTTTAAGTATATGCGTCAAAAATTTGATATATATCCTTCATGGACTCAATATGTTACGGATGTTTTTGCACGATTTGGAAGGTCCAAATGGAAACAAATATGAAAGATAAATGACCAAAGAGAGAGAAAAAAATATAAAGAACCAAACTGACACATATATAAAAGTTAAATAACCAAAATGGAAAAAAAAATAGATAAAAAGCGGGAAAAAAAGACCAAAATAAAATTTTGGTCAAACGTAAAGGACTAAAAATGTAATTTAGCTTAAAAAATATAATAATATAAATAAATCTGATAAAGGTAACGGATACACCGATTTGAAATTGGGTACTCATTAGTACGCGGCAACTCATAGTCTTTTCTCCACATAGTTTTTTCCTCTGAAATTCCAAATCCACCTATATCTATTTCCCCTTTCTTTCTCAGAATCATACTCTTCTTTTCCTCTCCATGTTTATGAATACAAGTATTTACCGTTTCAGCTAAGCATTTTGTAGCTTTACCCTTTTCCAAAATTCATCGATTCTTGAAGGAAAGCCAGTTTCTTGTGAAGATTTTTGCTTCGTGTTTTTGTAATGATTATTATTTGTGAGATTGAGCTTTAAATGTTTGTTCTATAGTTACTGAAAGGTCCAATTTTGCATGCTATTTATCAGGCCCTAATATTTAGGAAGATGTCTGAAGTGAAAACCAAAGGGGATTTCATCCAGTGGCTTGGACCTGACATGTCAATAAAGGTTCTGAGTTATCTGGGTGATCCTTGTGACCTTGTTCGTGTATCTGCTGTTTCTAGTTCTTGGTATCGATTTGGTAAGCCATTTTAGTTCTATTACTAACAATGCTTGTAGTAGGATCTTGTAGTGCTTTGGTCTTTGAATGTGTATATTTCATTTGAAAAGTTTTTATGCATGTCAAATCGGTTTGAATCAGTTTATTTGAGCTTATTTAATGACATAAGAACTTGCGAGACTAGTTGAGAAAGTTTATGGAAATAGCTTATGACATATTCATAAGTTGTTATTTCCATAAGCTTTTTAGGGTAGCTTATAGTTTATATCAAAATAGTTTGACTGTATTTGGTCTTTCATTATAGAAAGAGCTTTCGCACAAGCACTTTGTGGTGGACCTACCCTCTAATGAGGGGGTCAACCGCACACCCTGAAAAAATAATATTACGGCCACATGTTATAAAAATATATATTTTGCAGTTTGCACACTCTGAAAAAATGATTTGTACTAGAAGCCCTTAATTTTGCACCTAGTCCACACAGTGACGGATCCAGAAATGTTAATTAGTGGGGACAAAAAATTAGCCTATAGTATATTCTCAAAAAAAAATTTGTAGATTTTTACAAAATACATATTCTCATTACATAAATATCCTAAAATACTTAAATTTCTAAAAATTACATAGCTATAAGGTAAAATTAGCACCAACTTATTCTCTATTTTATTTATCTTTTACAAAATTTCTGCATTTAGTTTAAAAACTTATCTTATGGAGACAATCCTTATTTTTTTATGGGGGCAAAATAAGTTTGTTATATATATTCCAAACCAAAATAATTTTAAGTGGGGGCAAATGCTCCCAATTGGTACAAGTGCATCTGTCCCTGAGTCCGCACTACACCACACTCACACAATCATTCATATCAATTTGTCTCTCTTTTGTGTTCATATAGAATAATTATGAGTTGTGTAATTTAGTTAATTAATAAATATATTAAATTTTTTAAAAATTTTTATTATATTTTTAATGATGCGTGATTTTAAAAAAATTTGGCCCCCGGCACAGAGTCCTAGATCTGTCACTGCAAGCACTTATATGATAATTAAGTGTTTAAATAAGTTGCTTATCTAACAAGACCTACATTTGTAAATGGTGATGGCTTGCTTCTAAAAGTTGAACATCCTTTAATGTTATACGGTCTTGTAAAAATTATTTCCCCCGGTTCTTTCTTCCATGGTTGAAAGATAAGGCATTGAGTAGCTCAAAGTTCTGACTTTTTTGTTTTGCGGCTCCAGTGGTGTTATATGTTATTATGTTCGTAATAGTATTAATCAATATGCACTCTGAATATTTTGCAGTTGTTGAAAATAGCCTCTGCAAGCAGCTTTGCTTAAAAATGGTTCCTGAAATACCTGCTGTTGTTCATAGCATTGAGGTGGACAACATGATTGAGCATGTAAGTGATGTGCTTGGAAGTTGTATGAACTGGGAGCGCCTCAAGAGAAATCATAAAGTCTATGCGTTCCTGGCTTTTGATCTCACTCCTATGATGGGAGCGAAAAACTGCATCTCAAAAGGCATTACTGCTTCCAGCACTAATAACTACCCTGATGAAAGCATTGAGAATACATTGGAGCCCGGGGATAGAACTGAAAATAGAGCATCATATTGGTTAAGTGGGGTATGCGATCCTCAAGTTCCTGAGACTTTAGTTTATGAGCTATATTCCAAAGTATGTCTTGTCACGGAGATTCATGTCCAGCCATTCCAAGGTTAGCTCAGTAAATAAGTTGAAGAATGTGTATATCAAGTTGAACTGAAGATTGAGTTGTAATATTTACTTGTCAGCATATTTTCATCCTGAACTGTTGCTTTAACTGACAAATATATTTACTTGTCAGCACATTTCCATCCTGGCTCCCCTATATATTCAGCTAGGAATATCCGATTCAGAATTGGCATCCGAGATACCCAATTGGATTAGAAAGTGCTATAGCTGATGGTATGGCTCATAGTTACATGGTGGGGGATACTAAATTCATATGGACATATATGTCACCTGAGTTCCCAATGATTCAGGTTAGTTGCATTATGGAAATACATGCTTTGCATATTCTATTCTATCCTTTCAAATTACTCAACAGAAAGAAAGCTTGAGATTCATCTAATGTCCTTTTTTTTTCTGGCCATCATTCATTTATTTATATACGTAATTCTTTTTTTGGTTTGAAATTGAATTTTCCTATCCATTCTAAATGTCATTGTCTAATTAAATGCAATTCTAGCGTGATAGTTGACATGCAGTTTTTTTTTTTGGAGAATGTCAGTCAGCTGTCTTTGGTAGACTCTATAGAGTATTAGTTAAAATAGCTAATTGGTTGGATGTTTAAGGTTGTTAAAGAGCAGGAACATAGTTGAAATTATGGAAGGTAGATGAAGGGAATTTAGGCTTGTTATTTTCGGAAACAGAGTAGTGGCATGTACCATTTGAAGGAATATGGTTAATATGGTCTCATTTGGCAACTTTAAAAAGGTAGATGAAGAAATGAGGCATTAGGTTTGAGGGAGTAGAAGACAATGCATAAACCTTCCTTCGTGATATGTCAAGTTCATAGATGATGGTGATAGAGAAGATGAGACACAACAAATTATGATTCTGATTACTTCTTGATGATTCCCTAAAGTGGGCAAGCAAAGTTGAATTACCTAATTTTATGGCAGCAACTGATGGAGTAGACTGATTTGGCGAAGAAGTCTTTTAAGGTGCACCGGCTGGGGCTAATGATGAAATGAAACACTTGTTTGGGGGGGGGGGGGGGACAATGCAACAAAGAAGTAGAGCAACAGTGCACACCACCACCTTTCTTAGGAGAAAGGCAGCTGCCACATCAGGAATATATGGTAGGGGAGACTTTTCAGTGTGGCCAACTGATACGATCTTAAATAAATGTAATGTAGGGAGGGGTAGGGGATTATGGCTTAGGGAGGGAATTGGTTGTAACCACTTGCTTATGTGGCAAAGTGGAGGGAAAGTGGGTGAGTTAGTGGAGGTTATAAATAGGAGTTGGGGGATTAGAATGATTAAGCAAGTATGAATTTGGGAAGTTATTCCTTTGGGAGAGATTAGGCCTCTATAAGTGCCTTTAGGAGATCCTAGTCTTCTCGAATTGCCTAGTTTATCGGTTACCTTTGTAATTTCAGTTTTATCACCATTAATACAGTTTAATTGTTCCATTTTAGAGATGAGAAATTCTGGTTCCTATCAATATATGGTAGGGCAGACTTTTCAGTGTGGCCAACCATTGCTCCTTTACAAAAGTGCCTGCAAAAAAGTATCTAGGCAATGATATTGGCAACCTGAAAAATAAGAAACTGAGGAAGAAACCCACTCATCTAAACCACCAAGAATGATAATTATGATCATCATCTGGATGAACAAAAGGGAAGACTTCGACCAGTCATGACTTTTGCATGCTTGAGTGATCTCAACTGATCTTCTACTTTTACATTCTTTAGCAATAGATATAATTCACAATTACTAGGAGATTAATAATATTCATATTTCTTAAGTGCATGTACGATATCTATGTTCAGGAATCTTAATGCAATTGCTACAACTCCGAATACTAATATTAATTCCATTGCCAACGATATGGATAATGCCTACAGAGTAGTTTAATAGAATATTTAGGTAGTTTGGTGGTTAAATGCGTACGGTCTTAGCTTAGTTATTAGCAGAAGGGTAGAAAAGAAGCATTCAGATTTGTTGGTCTTAGAAAAAGAGCAGTGGCGCTGTTGTGGAAGGGGAAACACTTCGTTGAAAGGGTGATCCTTGGAAGTAAAATTTTGTGTTTCTTTTGATTGAGACTTGTGATTTGATAAACTTTCTCGGTTCTTTTTCTTCTGGGTACACAACAGTCTTCATTAGTAGTTAGCAGACTTTTATCTTGATTAATTGGCAAGATGAGACTGGAGAAGTGACACTCTTAAAGTTTTATGTCATGATGAATGCTTGATTATCTCTCGAGATCTGTGTTTTCCTTCAGGTGAAGCTACCTAGTGCTGAATATAGCAAGCATGAATTTGAAATTTATCCATTTTAAACTGCATGTGTATGAAACCTGAAATTTGCTGGTGACGAATTGTACAGGAAAACCGATTGCAACGATTCAAGCTACCTAAACCGGCTTTGTGCATTGGAGGCGTGCTGCTAGTGGAGCTGTGGGATAGAGTTCATGATTCCATGGGGTTTGTTTCTCAAATCTTCTCTTGTCTTCTCTCTCATACACCCACTGAATTAATTGTGGTTGGCCATTACTGCCAATTAAAGTAAAATTAAGAAGTTGGTCTTTTTCTCTTTCATCTGTCCACTCTTATATTCGACACTCGCCCTCTCATTGAGTTAGTGTTGGACGAAGTGTTGGTAGCATTTCTCATATAAGAAAAGAATAATAATATTAGTTATATAATGTTGAAAATAAAATAGAATGTTGTAAATATCAAGAATTAGAAGTAGGATATCCTGTTATTATTCCAGCCATTATTTGTATTTATTGCCTTGAGCCTATATAAAACAATCTCCGCTGTGTAGTTTAAACACATTCTACATATGTGTCTCTTTTTGTTATTTCAATGCCTACAGCTTATTAGTGTAACAGTGTTGTCAATTTTCCAAGTTGAACAAATTTTTCAATTAAATTAAGTGTTTGGCTCTTTACTTACAAAAAGTCCCAAGATAAAAGAAGCTAAGTTTAACTTATGCGAGAAGCTATTATGTACAAGACTCATCATTTCAAGATCTTTTCAACTTTTCTATTCCCCAGGCCCAAAGTGTTTGTAGAGAAGTTTATCTAAATTGGTTCTATCAAGTAATTATTTAGGTTTCCTAATATCAAATGACACTTTATGTTTTCTAACTATGATTCATTTGATTACTGTGGTGCAGCATCTCCCATGTTCGTGTAGTGGGACTACCAATTTCACCAGCATTTGATGTGAGCCGCCATCCATCAGGAAAGTTTAACTTGAAATACTTCCCTCAAAGAGATAGTTGCAAGGTAACTAAATTTGAGATACTACCTAAACTCGGAAGGGATCTTAGAATCGTAACACGATTTGTAAGAGTCTACATATTTTACAAACTTCTATATATGTGCATATAGATTCATATATATATGCATATAAAACACTATAAGTAAGCTTCAGTTTAAAATCCTAATAAGAAAGTGATACGTAATTCAAAGTACCGCTTACTTAACAAATAACAACTCAAAATAGTAAATACTAAAACACAAGTTTTAAACAAATAAAAGTGTCAAAAGAAATAAATACCTAGAAATCTAAAGTAAATCTTTGCAAGACATAATCATAATCACTCATGAGGTCTTCTTGTTCACCCTCTCTAATTTCACGTCCATCATATTCATCATCCAAAGTAGGAGCAAAATTCTTTTCATCTAAAGGAACAACAACATCCTCTTCATTCGAAATACGAACAACATCCTCTTCTTCAACCAAAGGAGTAACAACATTCTCTTCATCCAAAGGAGCAACAACAACCTCATCTTCAGCCAAAGTAACAACATCGGCTTCTTCCAAAGGAGCAACATCAACATCCTCTTCAACCAAAGTACCAACATCCCCTCCATTGTCTTGTTGGACACCATCACAATCATGAACTCATTTAGAATCATCTTGAAGATCTTCGATATTGTACTCAACCGGTTTTCTTGTTTTCTTCTTTTTTGGCTAATTTTGAATTAGCGATGATGAAGATAACATTGTTCATTGCCTTTTGCTTTAAACAGTTTCTCCTCTTTGTGTGCACCTAAACAAATAAAAATACAACTTAAGATAAGCAAGTAATAGGTATTTACATATTTAGTATTATGTATTTTTGAATAGTTACCGTATCGAATGCATCTGCTCGCATCCGAAGGAACTACATGTCAAGCTTAATATACAAATGGCAAAACTTTTGATCTCTGGACAATCATCTCCATAAGATTCCCACCAATTTTTCAGAGTCTTACCAATAGCAAGTCTAGCCAATGTTGAGCCAAAAAGGTGTTTGTCTGGCCAATGTTGAGCCAAAAAGGCGGGTTTTTTTCCCTGAAGGCACCAAACTGAATATCAACAATAGATTGTTCTTCAACACTATGCACCAACTTTCCAAGACATTCATATAGGCCACACTTAACCTCGACATCAATTTTAAATTCAAGAGCATATTGATATTGAGGGTTAAGATAAAGCCCATAGAATGCAATGTGCTATGGAGTTGCTTGTCCCACCTTCTATCAACTATCTTCAATCTAGGCAGATAATTAAGATTTAAGAGTAGAATAAATTTCATTAGTTCAATACCAAAACAACACAATAAAAGTTCAATTTAGATACAAAAGTTCAATTTAGATATAAAAGTTCAATTTAGTTGTTTTTAAATGTTTCTGTTTGATATGTTTTTTTTTTAGTTGAGATGATTGCATTTATATTTTGTAGATGGATGGTACATGCAATATTCAATCTAGTGTAGTTGCATTTACATGGGCTGATAATGAAGACGAGTACGGTCAAGTTGGTAATCAGATTAAATCTAGTGTAGCTGCAGTTGGTAATCAGATTGAATCTAGTGCAGCTGCACCTGCAATGGAAGTTATGGAAACAGAAAGCAAGAAGACAACCCAGCTGCAGAAGAAATTGAATGCTGAGAGATTGAAGGGGAAAGTATTAAACTTTTTCCTTCTTGTATCGGTAACTTTCAATCTGTTTCTTTGTATTAAGTATGTGTTAGGTGTTTATGGGATGCATCACTAGGAAGTTTGTAATGGGATGCATCACTAGGAAGTTAAGTATGTGTTTTAGGTGTTTATGGGATGCACCACTAGGAAGTTTGTAATGGGATATTGTAATGGGATGCATCAGTAGGTTTTAGGTGTTTATGGAGTTTATGAGTAATTGTAGTGGTGATGTATATTGGTCTTTTGGATTTTGATGAAATGAAATGTGTACTTATGTTTAGATGCTATAAGGTTATCTAATTGTGCATAAATTTACACAAACAGATTTTACTTAGCTTGCACAGGATTGGTAAAAACTTGGTAACAAACTAGTAACCATCAGATTTTACTTATTTTTGAACAGAATTTAGTGCAGATTTATGCAACATAAAAGCTGGTATAAATTGGTATAAATTGATACCAAATTGAGCTCAGTTTTTAATTTAAGTATATTTGGTATAAATTGGTATCAAACCCACGAAACACACTATTGTCAAAGGCTTCATTTGGAAGGAGCTTGGTATTAGGAAACCTAAAGAAACAAACATAGTTGTCCTGAGTGAGGATATTGTCAGCCAAGTACCTTGACAACTATCATGTCTTAAGAGCTAAGCTAGAACCAAATGTGTCTTTCATTTGGGCATCTATTTTAAGGTAGTTGATAATTTAAAGAATGATTCAAATTAGAATTGGGAGTGTGATTAGATGAAAACTTGATTTGCAGTTTGGTTCCTTTTGTTAATATTCAAGTTACTCCCTTACTTATCAAGAACGTCATTAGAGATGGGTGAGGCAATTGAAGTAGCTTGCACTAATTTTACCCATAAGGATAAAAATGAAAATGGAGAGCCTTTTTTTCTACATTGAATTTTTGAAGACTCATTTATATGGACAACAACTCTTTAGGTAACAATCTCTTTCTCTAGCATGTCTATTGTGAAAATAAGGCGTGTGCCAATTGGTTAGCTAAAGAGAGAAGCTGCTTTCTCGATTTGGAATTCACGTCATTTGCTGTTGAAGCCAATAGCCCTAGTTGAAGTTACTGTTGTTATCAGGCTGCGACTATGTTTGGATATACACATTACCTTTCACACGACAGATAAAAACCACGGCCAGATTTCCGCTTTTAATCAAAATCTAGTTTTGTAGCTTCTCTTAAATCACGGTGAAATGGATGCTAAACACGAGTCTGATGACATTCCGAACGCGCATCTAAACATATGCCTACTTTTTTTTCCAGTTTCATATTTAAAATAAAAAGGAGCTTGATTTGACATTTATTTCAATTACAGCCAGATTTTGGATTTGGGAAGAATTAGCATATATTAAAGTTCTAAGTGATGTTAACAGATTGTTTATAATTCTCTGAATCATTTATTAATGCAAACCATGTTGGAAGGCATAATTATGGACAATACTTACCATTAGCACAAAACTAATTATCAGCTCAAGCCACCACAACACAAAGTATGCCAACAATCTTATCTCAAAGACAACTTGTCAACAAGTCAAGACTTTTATGTCACAAGATGGAATACTATATGCAACTAACCCTTACTACTTATTATACAAAACATACACTACAAATATGTTTGGCCCTGCACAACTTTGAGGTGACTTATCTACTAAGCAAAACAAAGTGATTGTTATTGCTACTAACAATATCCAGATCATAAGTAGATACAGTACACGTTTCCCAATTTCTACTGAGAATTGAGGTACTTTATGATTCATACATTTTATTAATCATCAACTATAGCAGCACCAGAACCAAGCAGTGCACCCAAGACAATCTGCTCCCAACGTCTCACACCCCTCTGCACTATACTCGAGGTTAATGACCGCAGGCGTGAAGGACTGCTTGAGTCTCTTTGTGATGATGATGCTGAAGACTTGCAACTATTTGTTTGAGAGCGATACTTCAAGGCACACTTTCCTGATGGGTTGTGAATTTTAACATCAAATGCTGGTGATAGCGGTTGTCCGACAACTTGAACATGGGAGATGCTGCACCATAGTAATCCAATTTATCATAGTTGAAAAACATGTAAGCAAACACATGACAAATTTTTTTCCAGAAAATGTCATTAGATATTAGGAAACCTAGACAACTCACTGGACAAAACAAGCAATGGTTCGTAATCCCATTATGAGATAAACATGATGAATTATTATCAACAGGTTATTACTATCTGAGAAAATGTTGGGTATAATCTTTTGATCCTAATTATATGAATCTTTGACCCACTTTCGGACGTATTAAATATATGTCATGAAAGCGCGTGGTCATCAAATTGTTTGTTGACAGGTGAAAGCGAAAGTGGCTAACTTCTCAATTTCATTTCAATTGACAATAATAATCTTCAGCATATGTTTGAGCCAAATAACATTAATTTAATGTGTGCATGTGAGAGAGGAAGAGAGAAGATTTGATAAACTAACCATATGTAGAATAAGTCATCCATTTCTTGCTTTTGAACTCTACCCAACAGCTCCACTAGCAGCACTCCTCCAATGCACAGAACAGGCTCAGGTAGCTTGAAACGTTGCAATTGATTTTCCTGTACAGTATGTCACGAGCACATTTCAAGTTTCACACACATGCACAGACACAGAATACTATATGAAAAATGCAGATTAAAATGGATGAATTTCCAATCTATACTTGCTATATTCAGCAGGTACCAATAACCATAAGGTTGCTTCACCCCAAGAAAAAATCAAGCATTCATGCCATATTACATTGACCATGTCACTTCTTCAGTCCTATCTTACCAATTAATCAAGCTGAAGGTCTGCTAATTAGTAATTACTCATACTGTTGTGTACCCATGAGAAAAAGAACTGTTAAATCTATATATATATATATATATATATAGAGAGAGAGAGAGAGAGAGAGAGAGAGAATATATTTTCAAAGCTAATCACATCTCGAAAAAGCAGAGGAGAGAATTCTACTTCAAAGGGTTTCCCCTTCAACAAAGTGCTTCACCCTTTTAGAAAAGAACCGCAGCATTTTTCCAAAAATAAATCTGAATGCCCCTCTTCTACCCTACTGTGAGTAATTAAGCTAAGTCCAAACTCTTAGCAGTTTTGAGCACCAAATCACTTAGCTATTCTAACCAACTACTCTTCAACCCTAGAAATACCCTCTTAAAGTCGAACCTTGACCGCAATGCTGAAATTACCCTTTTTCAAGAGATTTCAGGTGACAATATAGAATCCCTTAAAACCTCTCTAATTGGTGGGACTTATGTATCCGATTGAGTTAATATGCTTGATTGGTTACTTTACCTGCTCTAATTGATTTAGATGTTTTGTCCTGCATAGTATGTTTTTGCTTGGTTGATATGTTGAATCAATAGCATGTCTATATGATTCTGAATATGCCGATATGATTTCTCTATTATTTTGGGTATGATCATAGCATATTTTTATGACTGAATGCCTTGCATGATTTTACTCATAGAAACATTTAGTATGCTTGATTGGGAGTAGAGAATGTAACCTAATGATATACCAATGAATCGATTGAGATGGAGAGATACCCTAGATGGGGATCACCATACATGGTGTAGTAAGGTTTAGATACCAATCTCCGAGACCAAAACATAGTGATGTGATATGATATCATGGCATGTGCATTATTGCATGAAACCAACCTCGTAAGAGGAGATGCCATCAAGCAAGAAACCATTAACGTAGGAGGAGGAGGTTCCTTCGAGAGATGTGACATCAGGCAATGAAACCATCTTGTGAGAGGAAGTGCCTTCAAGCGATAAACCATCCTCGTAAGAGGATTCAAGCGGTGTTGGGAGTACTCATCATGCATTTAGAAACAGAAGCATGCTTAGTATAGGTACTGAACTGATCCTTAGACTAATAACTTGAGGATGATTGGGAAAAGTTGACTTGAGGTTGATTGTATGGTGATGTTTGTTGTATTGCATGTTAAAATGCTATTTCCCTATCGTATGATGTGCTGTGTATTGAACAGAGGATTTTCCATACCTTCCACACCAGGTATGGCTGGAAATGTTATAGATTGAATTCTTCTTTTTTTAACGACAAATGTTAGTTGCTAGTTTTAGTTGTTAGAAACGTTAGTGTCGAGGATTTGAACTCACAATTTCTTATCTCTCTTTTAATGAGGTAAGTTGTTGAGTCGGTCGAAAATAAAATAAATGGATGATGCACAAGGAAAATAAATTAGATGAATCTCAAGCTTTTTTTGTTGAGTAATTTGAAAGGATAAAAGAGAATATGCAAAACCAATATTTTCATACTACAACTCACCTGTGACATTGGAAATACAGGTGAAGTATATGTCCATATGAACAGATGATCCCCCAACATGTGATTAGAATGCTCAGCTGCATCACTCTCCAAATCCATTGGGTATCGTGGATGACCCATTCTGAATCGGACAGCCTTAGCTGAATATATTGGGAAGCCATACTGAAAATATGCTGACAAGAAACATAAATACTTTGTCAGCTAAAGCAAAAGTTAATGCTCCTCAACATCATTTACTTTTGGGTTCAACATGATATACATGATTCATCAATCTACCGAGCTAACCTTGGAATGGTTGGACATGAATCTCCGTGACAAGACATAATTTGGAACATAGCTGATAAATCAAAGTTTCAGGAGCATTAGCATCATTTTTCCCTTCACTTGACCAGTATGATGCTCCATTTTCAGTTCTATCATTAGGCTCCAATGTATTCTGAATGCTTTCCTCGGGGTAGTTGTCAGTGCTGGATGCACTAATGACTTTTGAGATGCAATTGTTCCTTATAGGAGTGAGACCAAAAGCCAATAACGCAAAGATTTTATGATTTCTTTTGAGAGGCTCCCAATTTATACAACTGCCACGCACATTGCTTACAGGTTCGGTCATGCCGTCCACCTCATCAATGTTATCAACAACACCAGGTATTTCAGGAACCAATTTCAAGCAAAGTTGCTTGCTGAGGCCATTTTCAATAACTACAAAAAATAATTAGAGTCCATATCAGTAACCATTTGAACAGCAAAATAAAGCCAGTGTACAATGAGCTATTCAATGCCATATACCTCAACTTGGAAGAAAAAAACCAGGTGAAACAAAATTTACAGGACAGTACAGCATTAGAGAAGTTCAACTATTCGAAACAAGTCACCGCGATTCTCAAATCTGATATAGCATACATAAAAACTTTTCAAATGAATAAGCATTTGAACATAAAGTCCATAACACTATAAGATCCTACTAGCACTACAAGTAACATAATAGAACTAAAATGGCTTACCAAATCGGTACCAAGAACTCGAAACAGCAGAAACGCGAACAAGGTCGCAAGGGTCATCCAAATGGGTGAGAACCTTTATTGCCATGTCAGGTCCAAGCCATTGGATAAAATCCACTTTGTTTTTCACCTCAGACATCTTTCCATAAATTAAAGCTAAAGCTCAATGCCACCAATACTGTAATCCAAACAAGCTGAAAATCTTCACAAATTTGGTTTTAGGAATGCAAGGAAAATTGCACATTAATGAGTTGCAAACCTCGTTTTCTTTATGAAAAATACAATCACTAAACCCTCTTATAATTTAAAGCACTGGAACTTTGCCAACCCAAAAACATGATTAACAAGTAGCACCTCAGAGTAAAATCATCAAATTTGACAAAATTGTATCACTTGAAAATTGACTAAAAAATAGAAAAGAAAACTAAAAAAAAAAAAGGATTTTTGCTCGGGAAATGAAGTTGATGAACAAACAGAGCTACACCCAAATAAGGAACCATACCATGAAAAAGTATAGAAATTGAAAGTTACGATTAGAAATTGTAAACACGTGTATTCGTATTCATAGGCATGGAGTTTAAAGGAATTACCTTTCAGAAGAAAATGGCGATGGATTTGGAATTGCAGTGATTTTCGATTTTGGGTGCTTCAGGAATCAGAAGAAAGTCTATGGATTGAGATAATGCGTCAAAATCGATTCGCCACGCCATTTTATTGATACAAAACTTGAAAAAAAATTGCTATCCGCACCCCCCCCCCCTATTTTTTCGGGTTGGGTTCCGCTGTAGTCATGGGAAATTGTCGTTAGTGAGAACTAGGATTCAAACCCGTGCCCTGCACGGGTAAGATTTATTGGATGAATCCGTATCCTATTTTTTTGACAACTTTTAAACAAAAATATTAGACATTGTCAATTAACAATGTTTAACATTTATTTTTTCGTTTTGAGTCGGAAAAAATGTTATTTTTTATTTGATGAATGAAATGGTTTTTTAAAATTTATGGCTTGACTATTTGAATTATAAAACTTAATTGAATCACGTGATTGTTTTTTAGCTACATTTGCTATGGTGTTTGATTACTATATTTGATATAGATAATTATATTTACATTTGAATGGTAAAAAAGGAAAAAAGTAGATAAAATATTTAAAAGAAGACACAAAATAGATCTCGAAATAACATAGAACAAAATGTTATAAAAGTGATTTAATATCATTACAAAGCAAATATCACCGCCCGTTACAAAAATTGTCGATCAAAGTAAATGAGACATTTTTAAACTAAGATATCAACAATATTTTTGAAAAAAATTAGATCATTACTAAAACAATAGATATACAAAAATAGTAAAAAAGAATATATTTTTATCGTGAGGTGTATGTTAATCCTCTAGCTTGTATTGCCCGTGTTATGCCGTATATGTCAGTTCTGTGTGTTTTTTCCCTTGT
This sequence comes from Astragalus glycyphyllos, assembly GCA_963573325.1. Taxonomy (NCBI): domain Eukaryota; kingdom Viridiplantae; phylum Streptophyta; class Magnoliopsida; order Fabales; family Fabaceae; genus Astragalus; species Astragalus glycyphyllos. Next base: position 12,654,380 of record OY754313.1, on the reverse strand, counting down.
TGTTGGTGTTGGGTTTGTCCACTCCTTAACCATCTCTTTTTGTCGTTCTTAGTCTGTCTGTAGCAATAAAATTATAAAAAGCATACATATTCAATGATAAAGCTTGAGAAGGATATTAAATTGGAGCGTTAAAATTTGCTAAAGATTTTAAGTTTATTGTTTGTAACAGTGAAAACAAAACTCACATTTGTAGAAAACAAAAGAAAGAATTTTTGTCTGTGAAAATGCAGCTCTAGCCAAATCTCTTTGCATAGACTAAGTTATTATGTTTGATAGTAGGGAATGTAGGTCTAGGAGACTCTTTGACGAAATCACTGAAAAAAACTAAAAGAATTGAGAATTAATAGATAAGAGTTTCACTTTAATATTATATCCATCAACATAATTAAAAAAACTTGGAAAAGAAAAAAGAATCACTGTTACTTTGTTTATCTTGAATCACCTTCACTCTCTTTTTCAGCTCTAACAGCATGCTCATACATGGAGATATCTGGAAAAATGAAATAAGAAGACATGAAATAAAGAATGAGATAGCCGAGAAAAAAGCTGAAGAATAAGAAATTTGAAGAGCGGTGTTCATGTTTGATAGTAAGGAATGTATGTTTAGGAGACTCTTTAACGAAATTACTGGAAAAAAAGGTAAAAGAATTGAGAATTAACACATAAGAGTTTTACTTCAATATTTTATCCACAAACATAATAAAAAAACTTGGAAAAGAAAAAAGAATCGGTGTTACATTGTTTATCTTGAATCACTAATTTCACTCTCTTTTTCAGCTCTAGCAAAAAGCTGAAGAATAAGAAATTTGAAGATGCCATGATATTTTAAGTTGTAATTAGTTATTTAAATATTAATTCATTATTTAAATGCATATTGAAAAAATCGATTTTTACATTGAAATCATGTTATGTATGTTCATACCCTATCAAATGACAACATATAAAGAAGTATTTTTACTGCATTTGGTGAGAAATTTTTTAAAATTGAATTTTTTTGGTTACACTTAAATTTGAAATTGTTAAAACTTGATAGAATGCAATCAGTTTTAATTGTAAATAGTGTAACTATAATTTGTTTTTTTCCATTTTTTTAATTTTTGTTGACAAATTCCATTGTTTTTGACAAATCCCATTTTTAATTGTTTTTTTTTGACAATTTTTAATTGTTGAATATCATGTTTTGTTGAATTTCCTAATATAAATGTAATTAATGCATTCCTTGCATAAAAGTGTGGGACCAAAATATGTAATAAATAACAAATGGGTGATAAGATGACACATGTCAGAACATTAATTAAGATGCATTCTCAATTGTTATAAGTATAGATATTGCAATGGGGTGGGCGCGGGAGTGTCCCTCGTACCCGTGCCCTCAATTGTCCCCCACCCCACCCCCCCCCCCCCCCCCCCCCCCCCCCGTCTCCGATCCCCGCCACAGGGAGTTTTCCTCCCCTATCCCCGTCCCCGCGAATCCCTCAAATCTAATGTAATTCTATTGAAGTAAAAATAAGGAAAAATTATTAATTGATAAAATAATTACATTTTAATATAAACCATTCTTGTTTTTTTGGTCGAGACCAGGGTATCCAACGCTGAACGCAGTGACTAATCTCCTTGGATTGGAGGCACCTCAAAGGGTGGGACAGCTAGCCCAGGGATTTAAAGCTGCTCCGTACGCAAGGCGATGATCGAACCCTCGACACTTGGTTAAGGGAGGATGAACCCCGACCGCTCAACCACACCCCCTCGGTCTAATATAAACCATTCTAATTGTGCTAGCTATTTTAATTTATATATTCAATTTTCATTCTTAGAACTCAAACCCACGTTGATATTGTATTTCAATTTATGTAATTATTTTAATTTTACTTAGTTTTACTTATTAGAAACCGTTTAAATTGAATAGCTATAGGATATTGGGGGAAAAATGGAATGCATCGCCAATGCACAAACTATGTGCCGTTGATATGATTTGATAATATTACACAGCCAATTTAGGAAATAATTTTCTTTTGTAATTCAAAATTGAAAAAAAAACACGAGGCCCAAGTGATCATAATATTATCAACAATTAGAATTTCTTTAGGTCATCAGAAACGGGATATTCCTTGTAACAAAACTTGAACTTTATAACAAACTTAATATAAAACGTAAACCAATTACATCACGATCAAATGTAATTAAAACTCAACTATTTTAATATAAAGGTTAAAATTTAAATATCCCTAATGGATTTCACTAAGTAAAAGACGTGGTAGACCATTGCAATGCTAGAATCTAAAATTGAGTAGATGCCTAAATTCTCTTTTTGAAGCTTGTGTTGATATCATCAAAATATGGAGTGTCTTCATCAATATATGGAGGAGTTTCAAATGTTGTGGTTATAGTCGGAGGAGCCTTTTTGATTGCAGCATGATAGTGAAGATACTCCAGCAATGTGTGAAAGAAAATTAATAACTAAAAACAATAAAATATAATATAGTGTATAATAACTTTTAGTGCTATAATATACATATCAAATAATATAGTTAAATAATTCATAAAATAAATATCCACAATATCCATACTATCCATATTCGTAAATATAGCTCACATGCATTACCATAATAACTATAATATTAAAAAAATATTATTTGGTAGCCCAAACAAGTAACCTTTTCATCCATTTTATATTAAAAATGGTCAATGATGTCTTTATCCATGAATATGCTAGTAACATGAAAAGCATTTGGTTCATGCCTGCAAGCTTAAAATGAGTAATATGGGAGACTGAGAGGAACAGGAAGACTGAGAGCAAACTCTAACATTTGAAACTTAAAATTGCAGTTTAACAGTAAAAAAAATTTAAGAAACTAAAGGAATAGGAAGACTGAGAGCAAACAAAAAATGAGAGGGAAAAAAGAAAGCTTTACTTTCGAAGAAGAAGAAGTGATTGCAGAAAATGAACTTTTTTGATCTCTACATGTGTCCTTGAAAGAAATAGTTCCACTAGGTTGACATTTCTTTGAAACAAAAGGAATTCTTCAACTATTTGTGCATCGTATTCCATGTTAAGTTACAAAATATGGTAAAACACAAAGATAGTTTGGACAAACAAAATAACAAAATGCTGAATGATTTTGTAACCTACCCATCCACTCTTTATATAGCATTTGTTTGGGTCATATTTGGTGGGAATTTTGGATGAAATTTAAAATTCAAATTTCATAAAAAAAAATACCCAAATTTGCCAAATTCAAAATCAAAATCAAAATCAAAATCAAATGGGTTTAATAACATTTCACGTTGAAGGCCAATATTTGCCTAATTTGAAATTTCCATTGCAATTAGTTGACAATATCAATTTATATCACATTTTGGTACATTTTGATAAATTTCCTTTAATGTTTCATGCTAATAACAATGTAGTAATAGCTAGTTCACATATTCCATTCTCACGGTGAACCAAGTATCCATAATGCCCAATTTATTCTTGATGGCTTTTTAATATAAAACATTGTTACCAAAACAGTTTCTTTTGTTAATTAAAACGTGGGGAATTCAAAAATGTATTAAATGGTTTTTTTTGGTGGTGTTACAAAGTAACAAGAGACAAAAGGAGAAAAAAAACAAGAGAGAAAACGGCCTTTAAGTTCATAGCTTGTCCAGCAGGATAAGCGAATCCAGCCCAGGAGGGGGAGTGTTCCAGACGGTAGAGCAAGTAGAGTGAACGTCTTCTTTAGCCAAAAAGTCAGTACACTTGTTTATCTCTCTCACAATATGAGACCAACAGTTAACCTCACATTTCACCATGAGGTCAGTAATCTGCAGTAATGTGTGGGTATATGCATGAAGAAGGTTAGTGTCCTTTGTCGAGACAAGAGAGACAGCCTCCAAACAATCACTTTCACAAGAAAAACAATGAAAACCCCACTTCAAACATAACTCCAAACCCAACTCCATAGCCGGTAACTCTACAAGGAGGGCATCACCACCAATCTCAAAGTGAGAGAAACCAAATATCCAATCCCCATCCGAGTTGCGAACAATACCACCAGCACCACAGGTAGAAATATTCTCAAGAAAACTGCCATCCACATTAAGTTTGACATTCCCCGTTGGCGGAGGGGTCCAATGAGCGATAAGTCGATAGGAAGAGAGATCAACTCCTTGGCTCGAACAGTGAGTAATATAATCATCATGGGCAACATGCACTTTCCGCAAAGCTTCATGAACCTGCCAGGGGGGCTCCTCAAAAATCATATTATTCCTCCAACACCAGGCAATCCACAGACCTGCCAAAAAAGAGAGTAGGAGATGGGCCTTGGGCAAAATGTTGGATCCAAAGAAGAGGTTCTGTGAAGCCAAAAAAGTCAATCTGAGTACCCATGTCCAAGCGAAGCCAAAGCTCATTAGAATGGGGACAATCACGCAAGCAATGTAGGAGGTATTCAATGTTGGAGGAGCAACGAGTGCAGCTAGGAGAGGCTGCCATGTTGCAATGATGCCTACGGGCATTAATAGGAAGGGCATTGTGAACACATAACCAGATGAAATGTTGGATTTTTGCTGGGACGTTGAGACGCCAAATCCAAGAGAAGTTGCAGCCAGGATCCCAGATGCGGTGTTGTTTCAAAAGCCAATGATAGCCACTAGCACAAGTATAATTCCCATTCTTACCATGACCCCAAATCCAAGTATCGAGCAGCCTATGATCCAACGTCGCAGGAAGAGGAATGCTTTGAATCACAACATGAATGTCTTGAGGCAAGATGGTATAGAGATCTTGAAGGTTCCAAGAGCCATTGGAGGAAAACATCCTTGAGACAAAGAGTAGTGTCACTAATATTCACATAGGGGACGAGGTGGCTTAGCTTCCCCAGTTTCGTCCAATCCAGGTACCAAAAAGGCGTATCCCCAGTACCAATACGAAAATGAAAACCATCCGAGAGAGAAGTAATGCATTAAATAAAATGCATCGTCAAATGTTTATAGTATAGATAGACGCTATAATTAAATTAGAGTTAAATATGTTTTTTTAGTTAAATTTATTTTTAGTGTTTATAAAATAGGCTAAATTAGACTATATATTCTTTAAGTTACTTAATTGTAACAAGTTGGTCATTTAAGTTTTTTTTTTGTAGTCTTTTAAGTTATTTAATTGTAACAAGTTGGTTCTTTAAGTTATTTTTATACCACTTAGGTCCTTTAAGTTATTTAATTGTAACAAGTTAGTCGTTTAAATTATTTAATTGTAACTTTTAAAGGCCGAATAACTTACATTTTTTAGCCCAAAATTGTTACAATAACTGAGAGTACCTAAGTGGTATGAAAAAACTTAAAAGACCAACTTGATACAATTAAATAACTTAGATGATCTAAGTGGTACGAAAAAAACTAAAAGACGAATTTGTTACAATAAAGTAGATGAAGACTCCATTGCTTGAGAGACTGTCGTTTTCCTCATCAACTCTGGGCGTCTATAGGATTTGATAACATGAATGTTTTCAGTGACACTAATTTCATCTTCTGGTTAAAGAAGACAATTGTAGGTGCCAATCTACATTTGTTCGTCTCAACTACTTGGTGGATTTGAAAGGCTCGAAAGCAGTTTTTCTTGGCTCAACAAAATGTCACAAACTATCATCTAAAGATTCAAATTTACAACCTGGCTAATCTCTTGCAGAAGCTTTTCTTGTGTCCTACTTCTAGTTCCTTGGCGCCCCATTTGGTTTCCGGCATCCTGAGGAAGGAATTGAGGTACTGAGGTGGTTTTAAATGTAAATGGTAGCAACTTTTGGTAATCCCGGTGCATCAGGATTTGGTGGTGTGCTGAGACATACTAATGGTAATTGGATTTGTGGTCTCATGGGATCTGTGAGATTCACTATTAACCTCCATGTTGAGTTCATGGCCCTTTACCATGGTATAAGATTAACTTGGGAGAAAGGAGATCGTGATGTTGTTTGCTGCTCTGATTCTACTTTGACCATTCATCTAGTGCACAAGACTGTTAATTTGTGATTTCATTGTGCAACTATCATTGCAATATTAAAGAGTTTATTGCTAGAGATTGAAATGTCCGTTGTCTCACACTTTGGAGAATCAAATGCAACTGCAGATTTTTTGGCTACGAAATAAGCAACTAATTCAGTTGGCTGGTAAGAGTTTGAAGATCCCCAATGGCATCAATCACTACTATCTTAATCCGATGCCTCTAAAATCATCTTTACGAGGATATAGTTTTGTTTTTCCTTGGTGTTGTTTTTTTTGCTTTTCTTACTCTTACAAAAAAAGTAAAAGCAATGTTTTTAAAATCAGACCGGAGAGACTTCTGGGTCATAGTTCAACCAGTTCAACCATACTTGAACCGAATGATTAATAAATAAATAAAACTAATTTTTGGGAAAAAGTAATTAAATAACCAAAAAAAAATCAGACGGTTCAATCTGAGCAAAGTGACCCGTACTAAGGGGTCCAATCCGGATTTGAGTGTTTCAACCATACTGCGATCCAAATGGGTTGAACCAGCCATTGGATTGGGCGGTTATCGATTTAACCGGTTGAACCGTCCGAAATTGTGTTTTGACAACACAGTGGGTAAAAGGAATCCACTAATGTGTTCTGAACCATGTAAGGGTGCACCGAATCCAACTCCTTAAACGCACCCACACAACAGATATTGAGATTTGAGAGAGGGAGAAAGAGGAATGCATGCAACCAACCAATGCAAATAAGAGAAAGGGGAGAAGCGAAGAGAATGAGAAGAGGAAAAAGGAGAAAAAAATCAATTCAGAGATTAATGGAACAATTGAAGAAAACGAAGGCAATATCTCCACTCTTAAACAATGTGAGTAAGTATACTTTTCTCAATTTTCATTTAATTAATTAAGCTCAAAAAGAAACTATTTGGATTCAAGGTTTGAATTTTGAGTTGATTTATAGGGTTTCACTACTGATTTTGGTTTATGTGAGCATGTGTGATTTGATGTAGGTATAAAATTGGTAAAAACACCTGCTTGTAGTTTGTTTTGAAATCTTTTCAATTGTGTGGTTATTTTTAGTTTTGAGAATTTTTTTGGTTGTATTTAGTTAAATGTAGATTTATGGTTGTGCTTCTGTATAATTGTGAGGTTGTTACTTGTAGGTTTTAAGCTACATGAATTTGGAGTTGTTGTAGGTAGTAGTATATTGTTAGTGTTATTGAGGGTCATTGGAAAAAGAGACTTTGCCTACTACTTGACTCTTTTTTGTGATATAGAATTGTAAACTCGTAAGAGTTTAAGAGTTAATTCGAGAGTTTAACAACTATAAGTGTTGTACCCATATCTGATATTGATACTCCCTAGATATGCTTCCAAGGGGTATATACCTCTTTGATACTTTGGGATACAACTTCAAAACCTTGTCTTGAAGCTTCTTGTAAAACCTTTTTCTTCATCGTGTTGCAAGAAAAAATCGAGCACATGATACTCCTTTATTTATTCTTTGAGGATATAAAAAAAAGAGGTACGGTTGTAGGATATTAGTGAAGATGTACATGATCCATTTGATAATGGTGGCGATCGACTTCTTGAATTGGCCGAGTTGTCTCATGGTGGATTAACTTAGAAGCTTGGCTTTTTCTGGTGATGAGAATGAAGAGATGAAAATGATACAATTAGTATTAGACAATATATAGTAAGCAATTACATACAATCAAGATTTTTTTAAATAGGACTAATGGTATTCTGTGACATGTTGACATTGGTTGGGGAAGAAATGCACTTATGGTATACTTACCCGGAAAAGAATATGTTCTTTTATATGGATAACAGAAACATATCTCTCTATACATTTTTGTATGATTACAATTTTTTTAAGTTGCGATCATCATCTGCATATACAGTTATATGTAAAAAAGTATCAATGTCCCTTTACAAATGTTATGCATTCATGTAAATATGTATTTTCTTTTATAGTTTTTTGTAAAAGTATCTAAGCTGTTCATATCTTTTGTTTTTAAAAATTTCCCATATCTGTGCCGTATCGCATCTCGCGTCAGATCAAGCATCTAGATAGGAGGGAGAAAAATGTCTGTGATTAAAAATTCAATTTTTTTGATCCAACGGTAATTAAGAGATAGCACACCGCGTAACTTATACGCTTTACATTCAAGAATCTATAAATAAAAAAAGTACCCTGCGACAATATCTCACTGAATTAGGAAAATGAAATCCCTAACTTTTATGTGAGATTACTCATCCTTATTCTTTGCCCTGGAGACACACTGCAATTCCAAATCCTTTGCTATTCTGCTGCGGCCGTTTCCGCTTTCTTTCTCAGATTCAAGGATCCCTCTGTTATCTTTAGATTCGTACCCTCTTTGCTGAAAGGTAATTGCTTTTCCATCTTTCACCTATTATAGTAGGCTTCCCATTTTTCTCTCCATGCCTATGAGGCTATGAATACACACATTTACAGTTTCTGCGCGCACCTTTGTAGCTTTAAACTTATTGTGATGCTTGCATGGATTTACTTTTCCCTTATATAGGTTTTCAAAAACTTTTAGTGACTGTGTATCTATAATTGCGACCGGGATCTATAAGGTTTGCGGTCGCATCAGCTGTTTTTCTTTTTGGTAAATCAAGGCATCCCCTGCGCACAACTACAGAGACAAATCCCCCGAGGTACTCGGATCCATTTAAGGGGTTGGCCTCTCCCACCAGGTATTTTTCCATACGCACCGGTCAGGGATCGAACCCGTGACCAAATAGTTAAGTAGCCCAAGTATCTACCACTTGTGGTATACTATGTTGGTTGCATCAGCTGTTTTTGACAGCCTCTTTCGCGTTATCTACGATCGCGACCGGGATTTATAACATTGATGTGTGCATATATATGCTATTTTCCTTTTTTATTTGCTTTACCCTGGTTTAGTGGCTTTTCAAGTGAATAATTTTGTAAGTTTTCGTATTTTCCTTTGAGGCGCTAGCTCTTGATCACGTTTTTTAGTGCCTGCAAAGTTTTCACTTTTTGTTATTTTTATGTTTCAGTGCTTTAATCATGTGAGGGTCAATTTTTTAATAAATAGAATGATTTCAACTCATTTATGTGAAATTTTCCTTGCATTCCTAAAGTTTAATTGATTTTTGGTGGAAATAAATCTAGTTGCTTGAAGAACTATTCTTCCAAATCACAAAATTTGGGAAGATTTTCACTTTGTATTTTGATATCACTGTTGGTGGCATTGAGCTTTATCTGTTTTGGAAATACTGACCGACCATTTCTGCTTGCCATCAGACTCTAGATACGTGGGAATATGCCTGAAGTAAAGACCAAAGCAGATTTCATCCAGTGGCTCGGTCCTGACATCTCAGTAAAGGTTCTCACCTATTTGGATGACCCTTGGTACCGATTTGGTAAGCCATTTTAGTTCTATTACTTGCAGTGTTAGAATTTTATTGCACTTTGGACATTATGTTAAAAAATGTGTATCTTTTATTTGTTTAAATGCTGTTTCATTTGGAAAGTTTTTAGGTATCCTATATTAAATTTGTGAATTGTGATGGCTTGCTCGTAAAAGTTGAACTTCTCCATTGCTACGTTGTCCTGTAAATTTTGTCACCTGATTCTTTCTTCCAAGATCAAATAAATGTTCTTTGGCTTTTATCCATAACTCAATTGGTATTAATATGCACTCTAAATATTTTGCAGTTATTGAAAATGGCCTCTGCAAGCAACTCTACTTAAAACTGTTTCCAGAGTTTTCTCGTATTGTTCATACCGTTGAGGTGGACAACATGATTGAACCTATTAGCAATGTGCTTGGCAGCAGTATAAATTGAGAGTGCCTTAAGAGAAATCATAAAGTCTATGCGTTACTGGCTTTTGGTCTCACTCCTATGAGGAACAATTACATCTCAAAAACTATTTTGTCTTCCTGGGCTAAATACTACCCACATGAAAGCATTCAAAATACATTGGGGCCTAGAGATGAAATTGAAAATTGGGCATCATACTTGCCAAGTATAGTGGAGGGTCATCCTCATGTCCTTGTCCTTGATGCTTTAATGTATAAACTATGTTCCAAAATATGTCTTGTCACGGAGATTCATGTCCGGCAATCTCCAGGTTAGCCCAGTATATATATATTGGTGTTTTTTTATATCAAGTTTAACTGAAAAATAACTAATGTTGAGGATCTTGAAGTTTTGCTTTAGCTCACAAAGAATCTATGTTTACTTGTCAGCATATTTTGATGAAGAATTCCCTATTAATTTAACTAAGGCTGTCCGAATCAGAATGGGTCATTCGAGATACCCAAGACTACTTGACATTCCTATAGCTGGTATTATGGGTTTGAATCCCGTTGTGGTGGAAAATGCATTCATATGCACTTATACTTCTCCTGTATTCTCATTGTCTCAGGTAAGTAGCAGCGTAAAAATACAGCTTTCGCAATTCTATTTTGTCCTATCAAATTACCCCCAAAAAAAGCCTGAGATACATCTTTGTTTTTACTGGGCACCAATCTGTTAGTTGTTATTGTTAGAATATAAATTATGATTTGTCATATCAATTAGTTTTAATTAGTATCAATTAGGTTTAGTTAGTCTTAATTGTAATTGATTCCTATTATCATTATAAATAGATATGAGTGTGCTCTATTGTAGACACAGAGACAATCACAAATTCAACATGTGTCAGAGTGGGTTTTCATCTTCTGACCTTGTCTCTGTGCTTCACCACCGCTGTTGGCGGCGACAATTGCCGCCAACAACACTACTTTTTTCAGTTTTCAATTTATTTCCTTTTCACTAATACAATCACCTTTTTTTAGTTTTCCTATTTTCTGCTTCCTGCCGCCGTTTTCCTCTTTTCGGCGTGTTTTCCACCTGAACCACCATTAGCCACCACGCCGAAAATTTTTCCAGCGACCTTCCCGGCAAACCCATCACCATAAAGTTCGCCTCCTCCTGATCTACACAGAGGTCCAAGTTCCAACCTCACCTGCCCAGTCACACGCTCGTACACGCCGATCTGCCTTCGGCAAAATCTTCTACTCGCCGCCGTCTTCAGCTGCGCGTACCGGCGCGTCTGGCCACTGTTCCGGCTGTTCTTTTTGTCATCAGAGTCGCCTTTCTCTTCAAGTCCCGGATCTGTGGTTACTTTTTGGTTTTGGTGCACGAACAGTTACGTTACAGTTCAAATTGTCACTTTCTCTCTCCTAGTTGATGCATTTTCTCTCTCCTCTTCAAAGCTCATCTGGTTCTAGTTTTGTCTGTGATGCCTTCCTTTCTCATTAATGACTTATACTGTGGTGTCTTCTCTTCCAATCGATGGTCATTCCGATGGTGTCTCTTTCCCACATATTAATCATTAATGATACTTCACTTCCCCTCGACGATCATACCGATGGTGACTTAAGTTTGTTATGACTCACAATATTCATGCTAGATTTAGCTTCAATTTTTGAGGGAAAATGTTTTGTTATTTTAACAAGCTTAAAAGCTTAGTAAGCTCTAGCTTGAGGGGGTGTGTAAGAATATAAATTATGATTTGTCATATCAATTAGTTTTAATTAGTTTATCAATTAGGTTTAATTAGTTTTAATTGTAATAGATTTCTATCTTCATTATAATAAATAGATATGAGTGTGCTTTATTGTACACACACAAAGACAATCACAAATTCAACAATTATTTTCATTTTGGTTTGAATTGAATTTTCCTATACATTCTAAATATCATTATCAAATTTCATGCAATTCCAGCATAGTACTTGATGTGCAGCTTTTTTGGGATAACGGTAATTGTGTCTTTTTTTTTATAAGCAAAAATTATATTAAAGGGGATGCAAACGGGCACCCCAACTGTTACAAATACAAGGGGCCTCATTAAAACCTCCTTGGGCCAAAACCCCATGGGAAAAAGACCCAAAGAGACAATTGTCTCTGATAGAGCATAGAGTATGTTGGAAATATAATTAGGAGTGTTGGGAATAGAATATAATTAATGTTGCACATTCCAAGTATAATTAAAATTCATTGTATCATAGAGTTCAATGCATTTTTAGATTCATTGTATCTTAGGTGTTAGTGCCAGTCTTGATTTCTCTTCTTGTAAGATGTACTTATCATGCATATAAATAGATGCTTTGGCTGAGTGTGTTCTTCACTCGAGCACTTCAAAAATTCCTCTCATAGTTTTTTTCTCAAGTGAGTATTAGTTGAAACGGTGAAGTCGTTTTAGACTTGTTAGCTTTGAAAACAGAGTAATGGCTCAGTTGTAAATGAGAAAACCCTTGGAAGGAGAATTCTCTCCTTTTTCTTTCCTTTTTTTGTTGAGTTTCCATAAACTTTTCCAGAATGGTTCTTTTGTTGTCCCCTTTATTAGATTTTCCAAAATTGAAGAATTTGGTGGTGTTCTTGAAGACAACTGGTGACATGAGATGTAAGTAAATGCTCTGGATGCTCATATGGGCCTCGGAAGAATACAGATAATATGGTAGCCATGTGGGCAATTGTTTGAAAGATAGATGAAGAAATAGGGCATTGGCAGGGAAGAAGTGCACAAACTTCCACGATATGCAAGTTCATGGATGATGAAGGAGAAACCGCGATACAACACTATGAGTCCACCTTTCAGGAGTTCCTTATGTAGGCAAGAAAAGTTGCTCTACCTAATTTGACTGCAGCAACTCAATGGAGCTGTTTGATTGGGTGGAGAAATATTTTAAGGTCCACCAGATGGGGCTGACAATGAAGGTACAGCATTCGTTTCTCATAAAGGAAGGTGCAGTGATGCACTAGTTCCAAATCTTCAGAACGATGCTAATTTGCCTTCGGCAGGGTAGCTGGCAGTGTTTACACGAAGGCTTGCAGGAAGAGACACGCACGGTGTAATTGTTATGAAAGATTCGTATGTCAATGCGATCTGTCAATGAGTCTAATGCAAGATTTTAAAATCATGTTGGCACGAGTGTTTGAGATTCCAATCCAGAGAAGCAACTATCAGGGTAATTCTTAGGTGGATTAAGACTTAGAGGAAAACAGTGGATATGTGGAAGAATGGGCAACGCGCCCTTCTCTGTTTTTCACAGCTACTGGTTATGGTGAAACCGGGATAACAATAGGCAATTTGAGAGTTCCTTGCTCTCCAACTACTAAATCCCTAACCACCTAAAAACCCTTCTCTCCTCTTATTTATAGATTTTGTTACAAAGCATTCTCTCGAACAACTTATCTAACTGCTTATCCCTCCATATGCAATCTGCTGCAGGGAGCACCGTTGGGGGAGGGAAATGGAGTCTTCAGTGGACTCCACCGCCGTACCTTGTGGCAGTTCTACGTACCCAAAATAAATGCAAAGGAGCAGGGCAGCTGCTACACCAGGAATATGTGGGAGGGGAGATGTTTCAGTGTGGCCACAATTTTCTCCCTTTTGTAGGTGCCTAGAAAAAAGTATCTACTTTAATGATTTTGGCAAAAAAGAAATAACAAGTGGATAAGGGAGGGGAGATTGTAAAGATGGACTTTTCTCATATGGATACAATCATATCTCAGTTCCTCAATTTAAACATTGCTGACAATATTGAACTTGAAGAGGATGGTATTGATAGGGCCCAGAGTAGTTGGTTAGAACAGTTAAGTAGTTAGGTGGTTATAACTTATAAATGTTATTATGAGTAAGGTCTTTGCTTAATTAGTAGTAGAAGGGTAGAAGAGGAACATTCAGATTTTCGGAAAAAGAGCAGTGGGTCGGTAGTAAATGGGGAAACACTTTGTTGAAAGGTTGAGACCCTGCTATTCCATCGGCATTAGCGTGAGTGGAACTTTGAACAAAAGGGAAATCATTGGAAGTTGAACTCTCTCCCTTTGGTTGAAATTTGATAAACATGTTCTCTTTTTCTCTCTTTAGATTTCTCAATTCTTTCTTTTGTGGGTACGTATCGGTCTCAGTAATTAGCAGGCCTTCAGCTTGATTAATTGGCAAGATGAGACTGGAAAAGTGACCCTGTTAATATTTTATGGCATGAATTCTAGATTATCACCCAATATCCTTATTTTCTTTGAGGTGACCAACTTTATGATCCTGTTGTAAATTGCAAGCATGGATTTGATGCTTATCCATTTTATATTACACTTTTTTAGCATACATTACTCTATGCATGTGTATAAAATTTGAAATGCATTGGTGATGTTTTGTATAGGAAAACCAGTGGCACAAATACAAGCTAGCTGAACCTGTTCTGTGCATTGGAGGTATGCTGCTAGTGGAGGAGTGTGGTAGATTTGGAAAACCAAACATGAATTCGTCATTCTTGGGAAGGTTTGTTTTTCAAATCTTCTATCTTCCTCTCTCACATGCACACAACCGACTCAATGTCGTTTGGCTCAAATATTGGCTGAAGAGTAAAGACCATTATTGTCAATTAAAATGAAACTGAGAAATTGGTCATTTTCCCTTTCATTTTTCCACTCTTCGATTGCACACCTGCACTCTCGAGACATCTATGTCCCACTCATGTCAAGGGTTTTGGAGTAAGTTCAGCATATTATTCTTGGAATCTTGGCCTTAGTCTTCTAAAGTTGACAACTAATATTTAAAAGATAATATTTTATCAAAATGTCATACTTTATAATGAATGCTAACAATTTATCCTGTTCTCTAACTTTGATGATGAACCATGCTTCTTTCTTTTAAGTTCTCTTTGTTACTTCAATGCCTACAACTTTTTGTCAATTGTTTCCGACCGAAACAAATATTCTGATTCTATGACCCTTTTGGGATTAGTTTCTAACTCATGAGAGTTCCTCAATTAAGAGAACTACTTTGTCCTTTACTAACGGAAAAAACCATATAACTTGAAATGCATTTATGGATAAGTTAAATGACAGATTGACAGTACATATGCTTTCTAAAGAAGCTAACATGTAAAACCTATTTTTAACTTATTATTATAGAAGCTATTATTTAAAAGGGAGTGTATGAAGTTGGAGAGTTTTGTAATGAGAGCGTGAAAGGAACAAATTGTGGTCATAGATCAAATCATGAATGGTTAAGATTAAAACAAAAAAGTCATGTACGGTTCAGATTTATTTCTCTCACTTGATATACACCATATACTCATAGTCATTGCATGATTTCCCACAAAGTGTTTGTTAAGAAGCTTATCCACCACACTCTTAATGTCAAATTGACTTATTCGGATAAAGTTGTCATGTTTGCTTATTTGCTTTACAACTATAATAAATTGGATTACTGTGATGCAGCTTCTCCGATGTTCAACTTGTGGGATGGTCACTTTCCCCTTTGATTGATGTGAAGATGCAGCATCCATCAGGAAAGTGTACCCTGAAATACTGCCCCTGAACAGATAGTTGTAACTTATATGTCTTCAGTACCATCACCATGAAGAGACTCAGCAATCCTTCATGCCTGCTGTCACTTATTTGAATAAATAATGCTCAATTTTACGAAGTTCTGTTGAACGAAAGCAAGAATGACGTGCCACTAAAGTTTTGGTCGGTCACGAAAGGCTATGGCTTTTCTCTTCATCGCTTTTTTTGGTGTAACTCTCTTCATCGTTGTTACAGAGATTTTTTGGTTTTTATTAAAAACTAAATCGATTCGGTCAAAAAAATACTAAATTGAACCACAATGAACCTTTTTTCTCCAAGGTACCCATGTTTGTTTGTGAATTGCTATGGAAGTGTAATTGGTGATTTTTAACTGTTGTATTCGGATTTATTGATGATAAAGTTAACCCTTCATGGCAGACACCAAATATGCAGTAGACACCAAAAAAAAAGTTAGTCCTTCGTGGCAGTGGGGAGTCATTTTGGCTGCCATGTTTTGCAAATCTACTCACGCGTTTGTCTAATTTTTTTGGAAACAAGATGGGGCGTGTTGTGTGTCAATGTTGCTGGAGTAGAATGTGGTGTTGATAGCATCTTCAATCACGTTCGTGAGTTTTGTGCAGACACCTCTTCGTAATTTATGTAATGGATATGACTTGGTACCTTCTTTAAATATTGGGTCCGTTTGGATTAACTTATTTTTGAGCTTATGAGAAACAACTTATGGAGATAAATAAATTTTTACGTTGATTCACAAGTTCTCACTAACAAAAATTATATCTCCATAAGTTGTTTTTCCATAAACTACCTTAACAAGCTTATGAATAATACATAAAAGCTTATTTATTTGCATAAGTTGTTTTGCATAAGCTCAAAATAAGTCGTATCCAAATGGGCCCATTGTCTCGTGTTTGGATTATGGTTTAAATTTTTGTAATGGATATGATTTGGTACGTTGTTAAATATTGTCTGATTTTCTAGAGAATATTTTTTTGTTGAAAATCAAATTTAATTGCATGAAAATTTGGTAGAGGCATTCCCCATTATTGTTCACAAAACCACTCACCCTTCGTTGACATCGATTGTCATTTATGGGTTGTATAGTAGAATTGATTAGGGGTTCTTCATTGAGGATTCAAAAATCCTCCCAAAATTTAGCAGTCTCCCCATCACCAATTTTCCAGTGTAAGTGTTGCCTGAAGGTATCCCAATTAGAACTGATACTCCAAAGATTAGAGCCAGCTTTCTTAGAGTTGATTTTAGGAAAGCCGTCCCTACCAGCTTGATATTTCCCTCTGAGCACCTCTTGCCAAAGAGAGTTAGGCGAATTACTGAGCTTCCAAGCAACCTTAATCATAGAAGTAAGATTAATATCACACACAGAACGAAGCCCCAAACCTCCTTCATGCTTGGGTTGACACATTCTTTCCCAACTGGTAGGATGGAATTTGCGTTGCCCTTGTTCCTCACCCGAACAAAACTTCTACAAATTCTGTCTATATCATCACAAACCCCTTTAGGAATAACACACAATTGCATCACATAGGAGAGTAAGGCTTGAATAGCAGACCTCGTCAGAGTAACCCTCCCAGCCAAAGATAGAGTTTTTGCCTTCCACGGAAAGTGTTCCTGTTAATACGCTCATGGAATATGGGATTTCCCAAGTACTTCCCCAAATCATTAGTAAACCGGAAGCCTAAGGTTTCTTTAATAGCTAACTTATGATGAGTAGCCACATTCTAGGAAAAGAAGATCTGGGTCTTATCCAAGCTCACTTTTTGGCCAGAAACACAACAAAAGGAATTAAGGACATTTTGAATTATACCATTCACTGCAGATTTATAGCATTTTTTTCATCTTTCATCGTGCTTTATGTTGTTCTAGTGATTTGACTTTTTTTATTACTTCTTCAAATCATTTGTGTCGCAGCTATCATCAATTTTATCACTGCAACTAACAATACAGGTTTTTTATACTAATTTCTCGACCCTAATCATTTTATCCAATTGAAATCAAATCACTTTGATTAAGATAGAATCCTCCTTTAATGCTAATTTCTCGACCCCAGTCATCCGGATAACTATTTAATTCGGATTCAATTCATCAAACCTTATTAATATGGCGAGGCTGTCTCCTCCTCCCGCCATTAGAAATGGTGATGATATATTCTGCTAGAGACACACTGCTGATGAATCCTTCTCGTCTAAATCAATTTACTTGGGGCCGTGAAATCAACTGCTCCTACTGCTACCGGAGGCAATTTCAAGGTTGTTTGGCGATGGCAGGGACCTGAACGGATTAAACTCTTTCTCTGGAAAGTAATGAACAGAATTCTTCTCACAAATGCGGAACAGAATCGAAGACAAGTCACCGAATAAAATTGTTGTGGAATTGCATTCAAATTCCTAATCAGAATGATTTTTTCACTAACTCTAACTGGTTTTTGTGGCTTAGCTCTAATTTATGCATGAATAGAACAAATTCTCAAGCGAATTGGAGTCTTACCTTTGGTGCGGTGCTTGATGGAATTTGGCGAGCGAGGAACTATTACGTCTTCAACAACAAAAGTATCTAATTAAGCTCCATCATGTATCATTCGCCGAATCTGGTGCATGCAACACTCAAGAGCAAAGCAATTTTCAATGCTCTGAATCCGTGGCGGAGAGAAGAAGCGATTCGCTTATGCTAGATTCCCCCAAATCGCGATTACATCAAAATAAATGTGGATGCTGCTGTCAAAAATCACAGTTCGTTGGCTGGAGTGGGTGGAGTTGCGAGAAACAACAATGGCGATTTCATTCTCGGGTTCGCTAGGAAGCTGAAGCAGAGACAACAATTCTCTGTTGCTGAAGCTAAACTTTGGGCTGTGTTTTACGCTATCTCTTTAGCAAAGGAGCAGAATTTCTCTGAAGTGGTGATTGAATCAGATTCTCCAGAAGCAATTGATTTGTTGGTTGGTGGTTCCAATGTTATCAACTCTCTCTTCTATTATTGATAGTATCTTAAATGTTACCAGCAATTGTGAAGTTAGTTGGTCAAAAACTCCTAGGGAGTTCAACAAAGTAGCGAATAGTGTAGCTAAGTTTAGTTTAGTTTCTGATTGTAATTTTGTCTATTACGACTCTGCCCCTCATTTTATTTGCTCGCTTCTATGTGAGGATAAAACGAGTATGGCTTCTCTGTAATTGTTCTGGCTCTCTGGGGGTGTTTCCCCCTTTTTCTCAACAAAAAAAAATATATCTTGTTGCACAAAAGTTTGACAGGGAAAAAAAAATAAAGCGATATGGAGGCACCGAATATATATCGTATAGCAACAGTTCTTTAAATTGTCAAATAGATTACACTTGTGGCAGGCTAGACAAAAACCCTGGAATAAAATCTCTAGATACCTACTCGAGTAAGAGTCAATGACAAATTCCATCAAGAAAATGAACACAAAAAAAAAATCAAGAAAACATGGCATCCTGTACACAGATAATAAAGATAACAACAATTGAACAAGAAATTCCAATTACAGTGACAAGTTGAGTTAGTCATGCCTTCCAGCCAAAACCCATGTTATAATCTAGATCACTGCTAAACAATGGGTTATCCTGAAGCTCTCTGGCAAATTCCTCAGCCACATCATGCAAAGGGTTATTATTTTGTGGCATATCAGATGTTCTCTGGTTGAATCCACCATTATTGCCTCCAGCTGCAGGAGAATCACTGGTTGAAGCTGATTTGAAGCTATTACTCCTTGAAACAGGTCCATTATTTCCCGGCGCATTGGCAGAGCCTCCAGTTGCCGGTAGAGCTTGGCCTCCATAAGTCAACCCATTATTTGCCATATTCCCACTTGCATTGGGAGTTTGGCCTCCATAAGGCAACCCGTTATTTGGCATATTCCCACTTGAATTGGGTCCGCCAAGAGACTGTGGTTGCACTCCAGCATTGTTATTTGACATATCCTGCAGTAGTTGCTGGATCATCTGCTGTTGCAGTGTTTGATTTCCTTGAGATCCTTGTGAATGATTTTGTTGTAGTAAACTGTTTGCACTTAACGAGCGCTGTTGAAGCTGGTGGAGGTGTTGCTGTTGTTGCTGCTGCTGTGAGGGTAGATGGGGACTACTTCGAGCAGGTGAATTTTGCATAGAGCCTGGATTTAAAGCACCGCTGGCACCCTGTAAAGCACTTGAAGAGGGACTCTGGTTTGAATTATGGAAAGGCGAACCATCTCGCTGAAGTGAGTGAGGGCTTGAATTCATCGAGTTTTGCCTCATGAGAAGATTCTGGTTTGGATTATTGAAAGGGGATCCATCTCGCTGAACCGAGTGAGGGCTAGAATTCATCGAGTTTTGCCTCATGAGAATATTCTGGTAATTGTTCAGTGCTAAAGCAGCTTGTGCTGACCCAGTCAAAGCACCACGATTGACCATATTTTGATTATTGTTTATATGGTTATTCAATGCAGGATTTAAGGCCATCAGCTTAGTAAGAGTGTTTCGATCAGGTGGAAGACCTTGAACATTTGCTAGCTGTTCCATTTCCTGCATCTTTTGCGTCTGGAGCTTTCCCGCGGTCGCATATCGAGAAAAGTTTTTCAAACTCTCTGCAGGTAAGAGTTGAGGATTATTAAATAGGGAAACAACAAAGGCTGCTGCAAATTTGAAACAGATTTCCAAACACCCAAAATCCTAACAGCTGCAACAGAGAACTGTAGTAACAAAAAAACACGAGATAATTACCAATTGGTCCAATTTTGTGATCATGGCAGATATCTACTAGATCTTTCATGCTATTGCAAACCTCGGAAATCTGTCAACCATCAAAAAAAGCAAGGCTTGATTATTATTAAATGCAGAATAAGAAATAAGTATTCTCTTATTTTATAGAAAGGCGAACAGAGACTTTATTATAAAACACTCAGCAATTTACCTGCAAAGTTCTCACAAATCTTTTTGAAAAGCCCAAATCATTTAGCGATTGTAGCTCCAAACTCTTTGCTAGCTGACGACCAGCCGTGAGCACCCTGAAGCAAAAGAAGCATTAAATAAAATAACATGTAATTAATATACTAAAATATCAATTGAACTGCTAATGCTGTCGGATGCTGATAGTCATAAATAACCTCATTCTCCAACAGTTTTTCCAAAAAAACAGAACGCATTATAGATAGAACACAACAACACGAGGCATGCAATCAAGAGATACGAAGTATAGGAGAAAAATAATTTACTTAAAATGTCAATCAGCATGGAATAAAAAATGCATTCACTTACATGTTGCTGTTTGCTTGCAAGTCTTGCTGAGAAATCCCATCTGACCCGCTTTCAGTAATTGTATTCTGGCATTTTTGAGCTACTTGAACTAATTGGTTGACCTGTAAAAGTGAACATTATAAGAACTAGCTTCCAAAATAATATATCTACGCTATCATACCAATTAAGTAAATCTAATTATGTGTCACACAATCTGAATAAAGTTATAGGCGACAAAGCAAGTCAACCCTTTTGCTTGAACATTTCAGAGCTTCACTTGCACCATTTTACATCCAACAAAGGATGCAGAATAGTACCTGTGGCGCAACTAACTTTCGAGGAAGAAGTTCTTCATGGCGCCTTACACAGAACTCCCAGGATAATATCTGTGCAAATTAACAAGAATTTGAGTGATCATTTACAAAGAAAGTATTCAAATAGTAAATAATAAATAATTTAAATACAGTGAACATTTATTACCTTCAGGTCTTGAGTAAAAATGATACGAAGTTGACCCTCGCGAACAACACGAAGCTGCTCATATACACACTCTTGAACTGCTTTTGTATATTCTAGCATCATTGCACCAGAAGAAAATCTTTGTTCACGTGGGAAGTCCAAAAATAAAAGTTCATCTATGAGTCCACTGCCAAATTTGACAACGTTGACTCTAGGTAGTATATCATAAGTTGCCTCTGTTTAAGAAAACCAGAATGCACATAATATAAGATTACTATTCTCAGAAATAAGAAAACATGCTAACAATCAAGATACAGGTACATCAAATGTGAAAATAGAGTAACTCTTAATATTTCGCTTATAAAAGGTTATATTTTCTCACTGTGTCAATCACATTTAGTCTGTTAGTTTTCTTGACTTTCATATGCACTTCTCAGACAGAAAGTTAAACAAAATAAAATACAGATGGAAATTCTATAATGAACCAAAAACGTTTTAACAATCACATTATGACATAATAATATAATATTCTCAGTTCCTTACCAAACCCCCTTCTTCCACCAGATTTGGAACCACAGAGATCACAGAGCCAAGCATTCTGAGGAAAGAAATATCCACGTCAGATTATCAACTCAACAAAGACTCAGAAGAACCATCACACAAAGAGGGTAAAAAGAGGTAGACATAGAATGAAAAAATACTGAGCAAATTCCGTTATTTTAGGCATAACTCTTGTATAAAGGTATTCTCAGAAGTTGCCTTTGAATAAAATGATAACCTAATCCTCTCTCAATTCAAGATTGATCGTTAGCAAGTATTAAGGCATCATCCTATTCCTTAAACAAGAAATAGAAGGATAAATAAGAAGCGCAAAAACCAACCGTAGTTGCTTGGGGTAAAACACCATGTGCATGTTGCCCAGAGTTACTATGCAATGGCAAGCACCACCTTTGCTTTGCACGAGGAGAGTAATATTCAGCCACAAATTTTCTCCAATAGGCAATACTATTATCCTGAGACAAACGGATAAATTGAATATCAGGTGTACGGTATTCAGTCAAGAAGTTCAAAAGTACCCAAGATATAAAAGAAATTGGTTCATATTCATATAAATGCCTTGAATGGAAGGGCTAATGCTTCAAACAAAAACAAAAAAAATAAACAGATGCATCTCAAATAGATTGAAAACATCCACCAATCATAAACCCTTGCGACTCTAAGGACCAGAAAACTCATATAGACAAGTGATCACATGCGAAGCATAAACAGACTCACATTTGGTCGTTGCCTTTGATGATAGAGGTACTGCATTAATCGACGGGCACATACACCATTAACGCCACCATCATATGGACGCTTCACACCAGATGAGGGCTGCATCATTTGTTGCTGCAATTGCTGCCTCAATTGCATTTGTTGCTGTTGATGTTGCTGCTGCTGCTGCTGGAAGTGCAATCGCTGTGCTGGGGGTAATGACTGAAAGATTTGTTGTTGCTTCAGCCTCTGCTGCTGCTGAAGCAAAGCCTGTATCTGTGGATTACGACCCTGAAATTGCATGGGATCTTGTCTCTGAAGAAGCTGCTGTATTACCTGTTGTTGCACAATGTCTTCTTGTTTGATATCCAGCCTAGGCTTTTTTAGCATGTGCGATACAGTGCTTGGATCTTGAATGAAAGATCCTAGTTGTTGTGCACCCATTTGGCGTGGGGATGAGGCAGTTTGAGTAGCAGCCAATGAAGCAGCACTAGAAGCCCCATGCTGCTGATGCTGATGCTGATGCTGATGCTGTTGCTGCAATTGTCGAGCATTCTGATCTTGATGAGAACTCTGCTGTACTACAGTAGAACCATCCATTGCCGGTGACCCAGAAATACTAACATTATGTGATGTAAACGATATGGGTGAGGCAGGTAATCTTAAGTAAGACTCTCCATTAATGCTTGCACTTCTCTGCAAATGGGGACCACCAGAGAGTGCAGAATTTGCATCTGTGACTAAGGAACTTGCCCCAACGCTCAGTGCTGAGTTTGCCACATTGTTCAAAACTGCATTTTTCATGTCCCCAGAATCCGGACCAAGATTCTGATGACCGGTTCCATGAACAGTATTAGAAGTATTAACTAAAGTTGAGCTTAAGTGAGAGTTAACTAAATTCTGTGACTGCCCCTCTCCTTGGAAGAAAATTCCAGAACTTGATGATGATTGGGCTAACCCTCCTGCCACCCGAGAAGGCGCCATAGGAGGCATGCCCAGTTGGTGTCCAGAATCTATGTAGCTCTCCAGAGCCAGGGTTAACTAGCACTTTAAATATCTTCAAACAGTAGACAAGTTCAAAGTAACAGATAGATTGAGTATCTTTCCAGGATAGTTTCTTTCTTTTAAACAAATCTACAAGTGCCTCTGCAAGTATATGCAACCAAAATTCTAACTTTATTCTCAACTCTGCACAATTGCTGATACGGATCTAAAAAAACAAGGAAAATATACACATTCCTTAGCACAAGAAAGAAGTCCAGCTAAAACTAATTCGACAAGATAGAAAACAAGCCTGATTAAGAAGCAAATTCACATTTCTTAAAAAACATACCAGCAAAATTGAACAATTAATAATCACAAAGGAAACTAGAAATCAAACAATTTCGTTCACAAAACCCTAATTCAAATTATTAAATTGAGCTAAGAGACTTCACGAAAAGAAAAATCATTAACAGAGGACGTAAACCCCCAAAATCTCTCAATTCACACATTCAAAACCCTAAAACCCAAAATCATACTACAAAACAAAACAAATCTGAAAATACATAACCATAACCCCAAATTTCACTCCCAGAAACCCAAAATCCCAAAACCAAACAACATAAAACATCAATTCCCATCCCTAAACAACTAAAAACACAACCTTTAAACTCAACACACAACACAACAAAACAAAAAAATTAAAAAATAAAACAAAAAACATGTAATTCATGAATATCCTTATAATTATACATAATTAATTTTTTAAATTTTTTTAAAAATTCGAAAAATAAAAAGTAGCAAGTTTTTCTTAAGATCAAACAATGGTAACTGAAAAATTGAGTGAAAGAGAGTGAAGAGTACGTTTAAGGAGCTACTCACATCGAAATCGCGAGCTGAGAAAAGCGAAAAACGTCGCTTTCTGGAAACGTAAATTAGAGAACTGAAAAAATTGAAAAAAATAATTAAAAAAGAAAACAGTGAGAGAAAGAAAGAAGATGAAGAGAGAAGCAATCGTTAATATTTCATCATAGATATAGGCTAGTAGCGGGAAGGTAGTGAAGTTGACTGGTGATTACCAGTTATGGGACCTTGGTTTACCGGTTATGACCGGTTGGGATTGTTGCACGTGTCTTGAATGTGACTGTTGAGCTTAGTCGGTGAGAGATTCGAAGTTTGTATACGAGGTGAGTTGTGTACGTGGCGAATTTTAAATGGAAGAGAATTTTGTAATTTGAGTGACATTTTTTCTTACGCGTAAAACAGCAATTATCTTTTGTTTAAGGAAAAGGAAAAAACTTACTCACGTACCCCATATACTTCGAAGAAAAAAAAAGTCACTAATCACTTAGCAGTTGTTTTGTTATTAGTGCAATTTTATTATTTTAAAAAAAATGTTTGTTTTTAGATTAATACAACCGATACCTATAGTATTGTATACAATTATTGCTCTAACGAAAATTCACAAAAATAATACTATAGTGCATGCTTGGATGCACGATGGAGAAAGCAAAAGCATGTCCAGAGGCTGGTTTGGTCGTCGTTTCTTGCGGCAATCTTGAAGCTATTAATTGGAGCTTCTGTGTGGACATGGTTTGGGCGTGCGGCGGCAGTGATGCAAACGCTCTCCCAAAGAGGCACTATGATTATAAAAATTACAACACTGATTGGTAGTACGATTTTTTTAAGAAATATCATAACAACCGTATACTTGATAACCCAACACCCGCAAGTTATTTGATTTTCTTCGCTTTAATACGCTAGATTTCGTACCATATAACATTTTCCTAAAAATGATTATAATTTGGTCAAAAAAATGATTATAATAAATACTATACTAATATTAGTTAATTTAAAGGAAAATCTATCTTTCGTCATATATTTTCTTTTGTGAAAAAGAAAATATTCTTACCTACCATTCTATTTCTATCTATTTTTGGTAAACTGAATGACAAAGTCCAACTATTTTCAAGTAGTTTTATTGTATCTCAGTCAAAAAGAGTACTTATTGTGTCAAAGATAGAGTTTAGACACCCATAAAATTAATAATATTTTTAGCATATATTACTTTTTGTCTGTATCACTTTCTCCAATGTTTTAAAACTCGGACTGGTAACTGACTCGGTAAAAGTACTGGGTCACTAGATTGAGTGTCGAATGCCACATTTGAGGTGTAAATTTAGTGTGGTAAGAGCTAATCTTGCATATTATTATTATTTTTTACTATGTTACTCTCTCCTAATTGATAAAACAAGAAATTGAGAGAATCAAACTCTTATCGATAAAAAAACCTGAGAACATGTGTCTTCATTTAGGATTATTCATTTTTCTTCCAACTCTAGTCTCTTAATTTCCTTTCTTAGTTTAAACTTTGTTTGCCCCCCCTTTTTAACTAGATCTACGAGATACATGTTCTACTATTCATAAAATTAAGCTTTGAGTACAAGTGTTGTCATATGGGATATTCAGTTTGTCAAATTTTTTTACTAATTTTTTTTACTAGCTTATATATATTTTTTCTCTGCTTTTTTTGTCGAGACTAGGGTATCCACCGCCATACCCAAGGCGAAGATCGAACCTTCGACACTTTGTTAAGTGAGGACGAGCCCCAACTGCTCGACCACACCTCTGGGTTTATTTTTTCTCTTTTTTAAGTAAACCAATAAGGAAGGACAATTATCCTCTTGGGACTCTTTAACTCTCCTCTCTCAATTGTTGTTTTAGTTTACACTTTTTTCTTCATTTCTTCTTTTTTATAGATTCTAATTTTATTATTTGACTGTTTTTCATTTCAACTTTTTCTTCTTTTGTATTATTGTTTTATTACTTTAATTAATGCTCAAATTTATCTTTTTTTTTTATAATTTATTTTTCTTGTTTCTTTCTCTACTTCTAACTTGCATGGTGAGTGAGTGTGTGTTAGGTTCTAGCAATTACTAGTCCGACCATCAGACCAAGAAAACTTGCATGGTGATTGGTGAGTGTCATTTTGTATTTGTTCATTTTTCATTGTTTTTGTTATTTCTTTGCTATTTTCTTCATTTTTCAGTATAATTTTGTTAATTTAATTTAAACAGTTTTGACTTTCGATGAAGAAAAAATTATGTTTTGTCGATATAATTTCATTGTCATTAGAAAAATCGGCGAGGAGACATTACATGTTATTAGTATTAATACTTTTTGTATTTTATATTTATAAATTTCCTATTTTTTAAAGTGAATATTTTGTTTTTGAGTCTCAATGTGAAAATATTATTATTGTTAATATAATTACTGTCTCCGTGTTTTTTTAATCTGAACATTGTAAGTTAGTCATTGTTTTAATTTGTGCTAGGATGGACTGTTTTAGGGGGCTTTCAGTTAGGTGCTCTCTATTACCGCATTAACTTTATTTTCTTGCCAAGTGGTCTATCACTTTTCTTTTCTCTTTTTTAATAAAATTCAGGGGAAGTTCTCTTTTTTCTTTTTGAAGTTGATTTAGATCAGAAAATTTTAACAAGTCTTCCTTTCTTCTATTTATTTACCGTTAAAAAATTACTATTTTAGAATTTAGTTATGGAAGTTTAAATAATAATGACTTGATTTAAATACAAATTTTTTTGGTTGAGCATTAAAATACAATGTTTTAATGAAATACAAATGATCTCTAAATTGATTTTCGTATAGGTTCTACTCATTGGCAACAAGCTACAGAGTTCCCATATTAAAGCAAAGCAATATTGTGAGAACTGGACCAGGCGATTCAACAGTGACTCGGCCAGTCTGACAGATGGTTCAACCTTAATCCAATTGAACCGCCAAGAAGCGAGTTAAACCGGATTGGACTTCTTTGAACCGCCAGGCGAGTTAAAATTATCCATTCTCTATATTCACTCTAATCAAAATAGTTCCAGTTAAAAAACTCATAAGATAACATGGTTAAATTCATACATATTTTTCCAGTAAAACAAAATCATACACATCTTAAGCATAAATGAAAAACTGCAAGCAAAAGTTCAATAATTCTAACTGTGATGTATGAGGTCAACCAAAAGAGAATGATACAAACATGTATGCAAACTTTATTCCTCATCTCAAGAAAATAACAAGATCAAAAGCTTTGAAACAGATGAAGGGAAGACCCTATAATCAAATCATATCATTAAACAAATGAAGAACTATTGGTTGAAATACATGAAAGATTATTTGGATATTCAATTAGAACTAAGAAGTCTAACATAATGTAGCCTTTTGTTAATATGGTGATACAGAAAAATGAGTAACAGATAAAAATATATATTGTAGAGTAACATTGGATAGGTAGCAGCACATGGGTCAATAGAAGCTCTTGAATCATTGACAATGTAAGTGCATCAAGTA
Organism: Astragalus glycyphyllos; assembly: GCA_963573325.1. NCBI lineage: Eukaryota > Viridiplantae > Streptophyta > Magnoliopsida > Fabales > Fabaceae > Astragalus > Astragalus glycyphyllos. The sequence goes on along the minus strand of OY754313.1, from coordinate 12,626,765 downwards.
ACTTGTTAGATATACCTCTAAATACATCTCAAAAATTCATGTAAATCCATGTAAAGGATATAGATTAAGACAAGGTGGTGCAGCCAGCTAGATATGGTTTAAATGAAGAGTTGCAACCGCAAAGAACCACCAGACTACCAGTATTTTCACAGTAAATCCATTATATCTTATAAGTTGCAATTCAACAACACAACATATATAAAAACACATCTTATGAAATTTCAAATGCTTGGAATTGTTCTCATAGAAGGCTTGCCCAATTGTCAAGTAACAAAAGCCAAGTGTAAATTCATCTAAAAACCTGTAAACATATAACGCTATTACCACTTAGCTTGTCGGCCAAAGATGCAATCCCGGATCTTTCTTTAATGCTAAATGCGTGAAAACAAAATGTTTAATGCTTTGGAAAGTAAATATCTCAGTTTATAATCTCCTAGAAAATTTGGACTAATAGGGATGTCTAGTTAATACATGTGATGTGAGGAGAGAAACAAAATTTAGCAGGTAGTAGCAAAACACTATCTAATAGCTAAGGACCAAATCATGAAGGATTTTCATTTTTCTAAGAATGTTTTCCCTTCTAGGTTCTAGCCTGTCCAATGTCCACCTAGCAAAACACTTCTTCCTGATCTTAGGTAAGATCTCGATCTTGACAAGAATGATTTACCTCGAAGTATGTCATTCAATTCAAGAAGCTCTCACGGAAGAGAGATAGCTACATCCAAATATAAAAAGAGTATCTTCATATTAAATTCATGCACTCTCCCAAAAAAAAACTGAAATATTGCAAGAGCTTGACAGCCTTAAACACAGTTGCCTCCATTTGACTAGCAAATAACTTCCCTGCCAATGATCTCCTTTCGATCGAGAAGAACCTGCAGTGTCATGTCATAACAGCCAAAATGATCAGTCGCCATAAATCACTGATCCAGAATTCCAGATAGTTACTAGATAGACAATCAAGTTCTTGCACAATCATATAAGTGGGTTAAAATCACTGAAAGCTTTCAAATTGCATACTAGTTTACTGAGACAATGGAAAAAATTAAGGATTCCAAATATAATACGATCTTGCTACCCTCTCCCGATCTTAGTTAAAATCTCGATATTGACAAGAATGATTTTGATCAAAGTATGCCATTCAAGAAGCTCCCACAAAAGAGGGATAGATACATCAAAATACAAGAAGAATCTCTTCATGTAAAATTCAAGTACCGCATATCCAAAAAAATCCTCTGATTAATAAAAGCTATATTAATCATCAGTAACTAATAACTACCATACAAGGACATCACTCAGAATCTTTGAGGACATCTATGTAAATGCAAATTTAGAGAGAAACATATATAGCGTGTGTATGTATATATATATATATATATATATATATATATATTAGTGAACCCTAACCTACTGCAAATTTAGAGACCCTATGCACTCAGACTACACAATTGCAAATTTTCACCAACTGCCTATTTTCACTTACCATCAAAGCACCTTAAATTGGTTCTACTTTCAAGTTTCACCTCACAATTTCAATTCACCTTTGAACCAATAACCACCCACTGAAAATAGCATTGTGTAAAAGGAAAAATATTCCTCCAACAATTGTTGACTACACACAAGCCACACTTCAACAATTCTCCACCCTGGCTAGTATTTCACTGTTATCATGAGTTTACTACCTCTGCAAATATTGATCAATTAATCCCAAACAGTATCTGAACTTTGAATTTATCAATTAGAAATAGTATTGTCATTATATTTGCTTGTTTCCATTGTGGTAACGTGTAAATTGAAACTATTCAATTAGCAACACTTTTTTTGACAAAGTGTGGAATAGAGTATTAGCTTTCAGCTATACAGCTATACAGGTTAATTCATTCCCTTATCTTAGTTCTAGAACCAACTACACCTTAGCCTCTCTACAATAGTCTGTAACTTAATTCCAGTTTTCTGTTGGCAGTTAAGTTATGCGTTGAATCAGTTAGTCATAATAATGACATAATGTCGAATCTACAATATCTTAGACTTCTTATAAGGAATGTTTCTAGAAGAGGGGGCACGGTTATGGGGGTATTAGGGGCTGTTTATGACAGTTGGTATGTTAATTTATTATGTAATAAACTGTTAGTGCGGTAGTTATTATGATTAGACAATTAGTGTGTAAAATAAATAGGAAAACTGCATGTTATGACAGTTATCTAGAATTCCAAGTGATTGTTGTGAGGGAGAGACCAAGGCTCTCGAAACCTTAGAGAACAAGTGTCCTAGTGTAATTCTGTGTGGTTTGTGTGTAATTTAATGTATTATGTTTGTGTTAATAGAAATCAGAATATTAATTATCCCAATTCTACTTTGTTTTGGACTGGTTCTATCACAATCATTTCTAAAGTATAAAGACAGTCCAATTAATCTAAACCTTTCTAAATATTTGGACCTAAAGTTTTTCTTAGTTTGAGGACTTTATCTTCTCTATCTTCTCTATCTTCTCCTCAAGTGGTCCACTGAAGAATGATGATTTAACATCAAGTTGCTACACTTTGTTAACTAACTAATAGCTTAACAGTGTAACAGAAATTGAATTAAGCTTAACAATATCTATTATCTATAAATAAATACATAATAAATAAAGATTGGATAGTTGTTATCAAAATTTAGAATAACCACAAAGCATCTTACCTAGTTTTACTCTTACAGTAGACCTCTAGCAATCATTTCACGAAGAAGTTTCTCTGCCTTATCATTCTCGTCTTTTTCGAAAAGAGCACGAACAATTGTTTCAAAAGTTACCGCATTAGGAACACAACCATGGTCTTCCATTTTTGACAACAAGGCGCATGTTTCGTCAAACAAGCCCATTTTACAAAGTCCATTGAACATAACATTATATATTGCGGCATCTAGAGGATAGCCGTTAATTAAAAGATCCTGAAAAATCACTTGTGCATCCTTAAGTCTTCCACCTTTGCATAGTCCATCAATGAGTATAGTGTATGTGTGTACACATTCGGCTGGATACCCCTATCTTTAATTTTCTTGGCCAATGCAACTGCCTCATCAACATCGTGGTTTTTGCATAGAGCGTATAATAAAGAATTGTAAGCGACAACATCGACTAGTTGACCTTTATCATGCATCTCATCAACTAGATACCAAGCAAAAGAGATTCTCCCTAATTTGCAGAAACCATCAATAAGGGAATGGTAAGTTACAGCATCAGGAACAATCTTTTTGCCATGCATTTCTTTAAAGAGATTCGCGGCTTCATCCACCATTTTATTCTTACACAACCCATCAATCATGATAGTGTAGCTTTGAACATTAGGAATCACTCCCCTTCGGACCATAGTGTTGAATATATTTGTGGCTTTGTTCACTTCATTAACTAAGAAATACCCATCCATTAATGAATTATAAGTAACAACATCGGGTTTTACACCTTCTTTTATCATCATAGCTAACACATTTTTAGCTTCTTTGGCCTTTCCTTCCTTAAACAATGCATCGACTAATATACTAAAGGTATAAACATCTAGGTCGACATTTTTTAATACCATTTCATCAAACAAACCTATTGCATCTTTCAATTGATCGACAATGTAGAAACCATACATTAGAGAGTTGTAGGTGACAACAGTAGGGGATACTCTTTTTACAACCATTTCAGAATATATATGAAGGGCGTCAGCTACAAGTTTATCTTTGCATAGACTATCTATTATCGTGTTGTACATCATCGCGTCACGCGTTACCAATTTTCCTTCAATCTGTCTCAACATTTGTAGCGCTACAAGTGATTCTCCCATTTTACATAACCCATTAATTAAGGTCCCATAACTAACTTTGTCCAATTGAAATCCTAGTGCTACCACGTGGTCGTGAAAGTGCAATGCTTTCTGAACCTCACCATTGATGCAGAGACCTTTCATCCATTGATGCAGAGACCTTTCATAAGTATAGTCAAGGTTATGATATTGGGTTGATAACCCGACTTGAGAATCTTACCCAATATAGAAAAAGCAAAATTCATTTGAAGCAGTAACAATTGATCAAGATGCTCATAGTGACAACATTTGGTTTAATTCCCCTTAACTCCATTTCGTGAAAAAAGGAAACAACATTGGGGAAATGATTCTTTGTCTTTGCAAGAGAACCTAAAATCTTGTTGAACTTGATGATGGGTGGGGGATTACGCATACATAGCATACGATTGAATGAGGAAACAGGATCATCAATATTGTGAATGAATCGATGCAATAACCTCCTAAAGGGTGAGTGAAAGGAAATAAGAGAAGTAGGGTTAGAAACAAACCTGAATGTTAGAAACGACATTGAAGATAAAGAAAGAGAGTGTCGTATCGATGGTGAAGCAAGTGACTGAGTTGCTCTCTGCTCCCGGGGTGGCTACCGTGTTGTGTTGAAGGGGATGCCGTGGCTTGTTTGGCTATTAAATTTTCTTTTTTGGCTTAATTACCCTTTTCATTATATTTATTTCATTAGAATCATTCTAAATCACAGGACAAAGCAAAAGTAATACAAGGAGGAATTTCCTCTATCAAAATAGAAATAGTAGGAGTGCTTACCAAAATAAATTTAGTTTAAGTGTGAGCTACAACATTTCTCTATCGTTTAATGTGTAATGAATCAAATGACATAATTTTTTTTGATAAGTTGGTACAATGAAGTAAAATTCTATCATAGTAAGAATATAAATCTCTCAAGTTCTTCATTTCTTTCACCAATTGCAAGCAATCTGATTCGGCCTATATATAAAAAAACACATCTCAAATGCAAAATTAAGAGGATAGCGCATTCCAATTACCTCGACTAAGAAAGGGTCTGGTGGACCTTTAAATGACGACGTGGCAGTAGCAAAAACAACACCTGTTTGGTTCCGAATAACAGTTCCAATTCCCCAAATTCCATTAGAAAGACCAAGGACATCAACATTTAGCTTATAAAATTCTGTAGGTGGTGGTATCCAAGAAGCAAAACCAGACGCTAATTCAATAGGCATAGATGATAACAATGCTGCAGCTTGGGCCGAAACGGATGAGTTAAAATCAGTGATTATACTGAAAGCTTTTTTTAGTACTTCGTCCACTAACAATTGTTTGGCTTCAAAACAATGCTTGTTCCTTTAATAAAATTCTCTTCCTCTTCTACTCCATTTCTATTCTTTAGTCCTTTTTTCTATTGCCCATAGGCTAGGTGCCTATCAATAGTCTATAGTCTTAGAATAGATTGACACTTACTCAAAAAAGGGACACATTAGTCCCTATTTAAAATAGACTATTTTAGTCCCAATTTAGGACACATTGAGACAAAAATGGGATACATTGGCCCGTTCTTCATTTCTATCTTCAATCTTTGTTCTATTAGCCCTCTACCTAGAACCCTAATGCAGTGAAGAACACAGAACGATGGAACCCATTGTCACGGTATTTGGAGAATTCTTTAGGGAAAGCAATATGCATCTTTTGGGAAATTTCTAGTTATTTTCAAAAGTCAAATAAAAATAGATTAAACAAGTAAAGTCACCATGTTAAAACATTAAACTACAACCAACATCAACATACAATCTAAAATGACTAAATAACAAAACTAAATTAAAAAATTTATCCAATTTCGAAATACAAAGAGTTGGAAATAAAACAACAATCACAACTCCTACCATCTCTTACCATCCTAGGATAATGTTTCCACTAATTAACCCCTAGCATCTTCACTTGCATTTCATTGATCTCCGCCAAGATTTTTGTCATATGATTTTTCATCAGACATCCCTCTTCAATTTGTTGTGTTTAGTTTGATTTCAAGTCTCAAAGAATTTACTAACACACAGAAAATAATAGCAACATGGATGCTTCCCCAACAATGTATCGACAAAAAAATAAATTAAACCCCATTTATGAAAATAATTTCCATCTAGGGTTTCATTACCTTAAAATTAAGACACTCAAAGAACTCTCTATTGAGTTAACTGGTCTCTTTGCCATATACCCAATGGCATTCTTCCCACAACAATATATTGGATCACTTCAACTTATACGAGTGTTGACATTTGATAAAAATAAGCTTCCCACATGCCCACAATAATATATAGATGATTGGGACCTTAATTGAGTACTCATCTTTGTAGGTGCGAGGATAGATGGATGAAACAACACTTTGAAGAGACAAGAGAAAAAGATCGTATGATGTTGCTTTAAAAACACACTTGAGAGCAAGTGTACTCTATCGCAGTTGTAGTATAAAAAATATCGTCTCCACAGGGATTAATTAATAAATACCAAAGTACTTAAGATTAATTATTATTTAGACTAACTAATGTTGGTGATTGTAGAAATTAAATCAAGAAGAAATAAATAGCAATAATTTAAATAGTGAAGTTTGATGAATGGAGAGAAGCCTAGGGTCTCGGTTTCACTTGCTAGCTTCGATTCCCCTATGTCTAATTCTACCTGATTTCCCTTATTTTATTCAATTACCGATCCCTTTACTAAAACTATTAACCCGTTTGGTCATTCGTGATTAATATTCTTTTTCCTAAATTAACCTTAGTTTGGTCATGCTAGAATTTAAATTTAAGAAAAGCATAAAGTGCAAAAAGGTTGAGTGATTGGAAGACTAAATTAAAGTTTGGTCATTCATTAATTATAGTCTCAATTATCCTATAGGTCCACCAACTAGTTGTAGTACGGTCGCTAATCAACTAATTGATTATAAACATACAAAGGGTTGTTAATCCTAATTATGTAATAAAGCAATAGGATAATATTAATTGAAATAAAAATTGGGAATTCAAAATATAAATTAAAACATAAAAAGGTCTCTAATCAAGCAAGATTCACCTAAGACCCTAGAAGAGGATTTAGCTATCCATAGTGTTCAAGAACATTGGAATAAAATAAAAAGTCATGAATTACAGAATATAAAAATAACCCGGAGATTGAGTAAATTCTGCTCCTGTATTCAGTCTCTGTATTCTGCTCCAAAGCTCTCTCACGGTGTCAAGAATGGGTACCCAAAACCTTCCAAAGTGCTGCTGTGCGTCAAATTGCTTCAAAGCTCCGCCTCGGTTTCCGTGCGCAGCTTTTTCTCCTCCCTCTTAGGTTACTGTTGCCGTCAGTATGCGGCCCCTGTTTTCCTTCAATTGATGCTTTATATATTACTACTATTAATGGGCCTAGGGTTCCGTGCATAAGAATTCAACACTGGCCTTCTTTTCTTCTCTCATGCGCTGGCCTTCCAATTGTTTATAATTAGGACCCTTTTTTTCATTCTTTCTTCGGCCCAAATATATATTTGAGTGACTTTTTATTGGGCTATCATTTGTTTCACCTATTTTCTTCATTCTGCAAAATAAAGAACAAGTTAAGTAAATGATTTATACAATAGGTGATAATTGCTCTAAAAATGACTCAAAAAATATCTCTATAAATGCACTAAATTGGAGTTTATCATATGACAATGCAATAACAGAAGGGAATACATTTAAATAATAAAGGTATAATGAAGGAGGAAGATAGAGTCCCTTTTTTGAATTTGACTCGGTGTGTAGATCACATGGACTAAAATAATCTATTTTAGACAATGGCCAATGTATTTCTTTTTTTTTTTTAATCTTGATTGGAGGTTTCTTACACATGGACTTAAATGTTCCAAAACGTGTAGTGTTTTAAAAAAACACGATGGTAGTAGGTAACAGTCCACAAAGACAATCAATCGTATACATCGTCACATTAAGTGATTTTTTTGGATGGAAATGGATGGAGGAACTAACATATCTTTGTTTTGAAATCTTCAAGGACTTTCGCGAGACTTTATTTTCTTGAGGAACTCAAATAAGTCGTGTGACATTCTTTAATGACCAAATTGTCTCTTTACTAGAATTTTTTTTTGTTTTGACAAAGTCTCTTTACTAGAGTTATTATATATGATTATTATTTTTACCAAAATGTTATATAAGGTAACAAGGTAGGAAAGGGATCGAGCCGAGTCAAACATGATTCGAGTCCACTTGATAAGAATTGGTTTACCTCATAGCTCAACTCGAGTTCGACACGAATCTTTCTTTAACTCAAACTCAACCTCGCGCGCAGCTCGATTCAACTCGTTAGCCCACCTCATATTAATAAAAAGTAAAAATAATCTCCTCTTTTTTGTAAAAAGGCTAAAAGAATTAGATCTTTGACATCTTATATTTGCAATTTTCTAGTAAATTTTGGATTAACTTGTATAATTATATAAATAGTGGCAAATAAATTGCACCAACAAATAAGCAAAGAACTATACCCTATAAATACAAAATGCATTACAAAGGTTATGTTGAAATATATAATTTTAGGATAGGAGAAACTAGAGCAACAAAACAGTTGTTGAGGCTGGTCGATGGGAAGTTGGTTCACTTCGAGACTCGATCGAGCTAGTCCGTTATGTGTCTGAGTTTTTTTAGGTCGGGCTAAAAAACTCAATAACAAAAACTTGCTTAATTTTATCGACCTAAGCTATTTTTTTAGGCAGGCCGACCCACATTCTACCTCTACTTCTTAGTGACTAAATTGATAATTAAAAGACTATTTTTCAACTTGAGAAATCTTTTATGAGACGAATTGGTGCATATTAGCCCTTGACATTTTCAGAATAAGGACAAGTTAATCTTCCATTCATCCAATGCCAGAGATTAGTTTGTCTCTACTTTGAAAATATTAGGAACTAATTTATCCCACAAAATTATCAAAAACTAATTGTCTAATTTTTTTACACAAACTCTAGTTAGAAATATATGGGTTTCAATTTAACGCATAAAATATAGAGTTTAATTTCTATACACATATTGTGTATAAGTTTTTACAACTACCACTAATCACAATACATGGAGTGGTCGGTTACTAATTGACTAATTAGTGATTACCAATTGACCAATTTCTTTTAATGATGTGTCAGTCTCTAATTCGTAGATATTGTAAAAAAAATCTATACACTTGTGTGTATAAACTAAATCCAAAATACAAGGCTTAATCTATCCCCATCTAGGGGTGGGAATAGGCCAGGCCGTCCGACAGGGGCCTACCACCCAGCCTACGTCAGGCCCAGGCCAGGCCAGACTTTTTTTTAAATAGACCAGGCTAAGGCTTTTTAAAAAGCCTATTTAGCTAAAAAGACCAGACCACACGCTATCGAAAAAACCTTTTAGACCTACTAGACTGGCCTATTTAAGTAAATATAAAAAATGTTTTTATTAATATTATTGTCATTATATTAAATCATAAATTTTCAAATATTTTCTATTAATTTAAACACATCAACGTACATCGATTTTGTTTGACACATTTAAAGTTAGGGTTAAATATGTTTTTAGTCCCTATAATTACAACGAGTTTTGTTTTTAGTCCCTATAAAATATTTTGAGCACTTTTGGTCCCTACTTTTTTTTCCGTTAGCACTTTTAGTCCTGCCGTTTATTTTCATTAACGGAGTTGACGTGACACTACACATGTGACTTTTTAAAATGTGCTGGCGTTTTCCACGTCACTTAATATTGACATGTCATCTGACACGTTGGAAATAAAAATGGAAAATTGATTTTAAAAACTGATTTTAAAAACCCAGATCAGGTCTTCTTCTTCCTCTCGCTCTATTCCTACATCTTCAATGTCACATCGTCCATCTCCATTTAATCTGTTTCCAGAAATTAAGCTAAAAACGAAAAGGAATCGACAATAATCACCAAACTATTTAAAACACAACATATTAAAATTTGTTTCCACTCAGCCTCACCGTTCTCACCGTCACCACACTCAACTTCACTGCACTTCTGAAACCAACGTCTACCATCAAGAAACGAGGAATATCAGATCTGATTGGTTTTGCTCTCTTCTATTCCTAAATTCCTAAATCAATACCAACAATATTAATTTCAATGATTTCATAACTACTATTCATCTACCCCCTTTCCAGATTTGGGAATTTGCTTTTGGCAAGCTTTCATAGGATTTAGTCTTTGATTTTAGCAAGAGTTCATCGGGGGAGAGAGGGAGAGAGGAGTTTACAAAAAACTTGAGATAAGGAAGATGAAAGATTAATAGAAGAGAACAAATTGTATGATTATTCTCCATATTTTTATCCCCAATTCTGCCTTTCAACTTGGAATAGAAGATAACCCATATTATTCTTATCAACTTGCAATTCTGCTTTCAAGATTGCAATTCTGCAGATTGCAGATTACAGATTATTATTATTATTATCGTGAGTGAGAATGGGAAAGTGAATTGAGGATTAGGGATTTAAGATTGAAGATGAGGAGCTGAAAGTTTGAAGATGGAAGAAGACCAACGAAGAGGAAGAAGAGTATCTGATTTTAATTCTAGTTTTTAGGTTTTTATTTATTTATTTTCCAGCGTGTAAAATTATGTGGTAGGCAGCAAATGAGGTGGAATCTAACATAACATGCCAACACATAAAAAATTACCACATAACCCATGCCACGTCAGCACCGTTAGTGAAAACTAACGGCAGGGACTAAAAGTACAAACAGAAAATAATATAGGGACCAAAAGTGTCCAAAAAATTTTATAGGGACTAAAAACAAAATCCACTATATTTATAGGGACCAAAAACATATTTAACCCTTAAAGTTATAATAAGAAATATAATTTAAATTGGATGTCATATAAAATAAAACTTAATTTCACTGACATATTAGTTTTAGTCTATTTACAAAAGCATACATCAGTCAAAAGGCATAGGTTTTTTTATAAAAAAAATGGTGAAATAGACTTTTAAACAGGTTTTCAGGCCTTAACAGGCTTTCAATAAGGCCAAATCAGGCATTTTTTAATGAGCATATGACAGGCCACAGACTTAGGCCTAACACTTTCAAAGCAGGTCAGACCCAGACCATGCAAAGCCTAGCTCGGCCCAGCCTATTCCCACCCCTATCCCCATCCCAGCTTTTGGCTATCTACATCCACTAAATTAGCAATTTACCAAACTACCCATACTCATCTCACTAATTTCCTAACCATAACCACCCTCTCTCATTTCAATTCATTCGCGAGAGTTTCCTCTCATCCTCTCCTACGCAGCACCACCGCCATTGCAGCACCACCACGAAGCCACCGCGAGACACTGATACCACTACGTTTTCCACCACCGTGCAACGAACGCAGCACCAAGCTACTACGTCTACCTCTGTCACAGTGATTAGCGATAGAGAAAGGCTGACATGACACTGAAGGTTTGCGATTTCCGAGTGATTCTGTATTTCTGTTTTCTTATGAAGATTTGTAATATCTAAGATTTTATTACACCAGCGAGTTTGTTGCGAGAATCCTATAGACTCACTGCAAGCTTTTTAATTTCTGAGTTATTCTCAATCTGTTTCGAAGATGTCGTTTTCAACGTTCAGATGTGCTCTCCCCCTTTTCATCCCCAAATTTCTTACTCCAAACCCTCATTTCATTCCTTGCTTCCACTTTTCAACCTCACGGCTATACGCTCAATTCGTCGGAGATAACGACGTCGTTTCCTCCTTCAATCGGATGCTCCTATCATCAAATTCAACCAGATTTTGAGTTTCTCTGCGAAGCAAAAGCATTACCCCTCCGCTATTTCACTTTTTCAACAATTGGAATTGACGGGAATTATGCCTGATCTTTTCACTTACAACATCTTGATCAACTGTTATTGTAACCTTGGTAATATTTTCCCGTTGCTTTTTCTGCATTCTCTAAGATTCTTAAAATGGGTTTTCATCCAGATATCATAACTTTGACTACCCTCATCAAGGGTCTATGTCTCAAGGGTGAGGTTCATAAAGCATTGCATTTTCATGATAAGGTGGTCGCATTGGGATTTCATTTGGACCACGTTGGTTATGGCACATTGATCAACAGGTTATGTAAGATAGGAAAAACAAGAGAGGCAATGCAGTTGCTTAGGCAAGTCAATGGAAAATTGGTTAAATCCGACACGGTAATGTACACTGCAATTATTGATAGCATGTGCAAAGATAAACTTGTTAGTGATGCTTGTCATTTATATTCTGAAATGATTGCCAAGAGAATATCTCCCAATGTTGTCACTTATAGTAGTCTAATTTATGGCTTTTGCATCATGGGTCAGTTGAAAGATGCGATCGATATGTTTAATAAAATGAAATTCGAAATTATCAACCCAGATGCGTATACCTTTACTACATTGGTTGATGCTTTTTGTAAGGAAGGAAAGATGAAAGAAGCTAAAAACGTGTTAGCTATGATGATGAAAGAAGGTGTGAAACCTAATGTTGTCACCTATAACTCAATAATAGATGGATATTGTTTGGTTAAGGAAGTGAACAAGGCAGAGGATATATTCAGTAGTATGACCCAAAGGGGAGTGGCTCCTAAGGTTTGTAGCTATAGTATCATGATTAATGGATTTTGTAAGAGTAAAATGGTGGATGAAGCCATTGATCTATTTAGAGAAATGCATCGCAAAAAAGTCAATCCCAATAAGGTAACTTACAGTTCTCTTATTGATGGTTTGTGCAAATCAGGTAGAATTGTAGATGCTTGGGAGCTTGTTGGTGAGATGCATCATAGAGGTCAAACACCTAATATCATTACGTACAATTCCTAAATTAACCCTAATTTGGTCATGCTAGAATTTAAATTTAAGAAAAGCATAAAGTACAAAAAAGTTGAATGATTGGAAGACTAAATTAAAGTTTGATCATTCATTATTAGTTATAGTCTCAATTATCCTATAGGTTCACCAACTAATTGCAGTACGGTCACTGATCAACTAATTGATTATGAACATACAAAGGATTGTCAATCTTAATTATGTGATAAAAGCAATAGGATAATATTAATTGAAATAAAAATAGAAATTCAAAGTATAAATTAAAACACAAAAAAATCTCTAATCAAACAAAATCCACCTAAGACCCTAGAAGAGGATTTAGATATCAATAACAATAAAATCGAAATTAGAGTCATAACAATCCTCGATGTCAGGATGCGGTTTTTGTATTGTATGTGAGCCCTCCCCCTTTCAATAGTCAAGCTGCGCTACTTTTTATATTGCACAATACCTAGGGTTGTGTGCTCTTCATTCCTTGATAACTTGGGCTGCACGTTCACGGTATTGGATAATGCCCAAAACTTGGGCTTTTTTTTATTTTTATTGTGCTGGCCTTTAGCAAGTCACTTTTATATATATATATATATATATATATATATATATATATATATAAAGTGAATTTAAATTGGATTTTTATTCTTTTTATATTTTCTTTCATTCTGCATTCATTCTTTTTATATTTTCTTTCATTCTGCAAAATAAAGAACAAATTAAGTTAGTGATTTATATAATTGATAGTAATTGCACTAAAAAATGGCTCAAAGTATCTTTAAAAAGTAGACCGTCTTGAATGGGTGCAATGGAGAGGGTCGCGCAAAGAAGAAAATATAAAAAGAATGAAAATCCAATTTAAAGCCACTTTATATATATATATATATATATATATATATATATATATATATATATTTATCTTTATATTAATAAAAGTAGCAGTCATTTTGGCGGACTGCTAACTTTTGTTTGGAGGGAAATTTCCCTCCTAAATGAAGCACTTTTGTTCATCTTTGAGAGATTTCAAATTTAAATTAGGCACTTTTGTTCCTCTTTTGAAGTACTTTTAATTAAGTTTTCACGTGAAGGGCATTTTTGTCCATGTACTACTGTCTTTTGTGTTCCAGTTCCACTTATAGTAGACCGTCTCGAAGGGGCGCAATGGAGAGGGTAGCGCAAAGGAGAGGGCGGTCGCCTCTACGTGCGTGAGGTTTCTTCTTGATCGTGGTTCGATCCGTGCTTGCCTGTCCGTACGATCTGCTCTTCGGGGGACCCGACCTTCTTCTTTGCGGAGGACCTGACCTTCTTCTTTGCGCGACCCTTTCCATTGCGCCCCTTCGAGACGGTCTACTTTTGGGCGACCCTCACAAGTGAGCGACCGGGGGGTTTGGGCGACCTGCACTTCTTCCTCGTGAGCAACCCGTTTCTCTGCAGGCGTACGACCTGTTGATGAACTCCAAATAAGTGCATTTTTTAGAGATACTTTTGAGTCATTTTTTAGTGCAATTACTGTCAATTATATAAATCACTAACTTAATTTGTTCTTTATTTTGCAGAATGAAAGAAAATATAAAAAGAATGAAAATCCAATTTAAAGTTACTTTTTATATATATATATATATATATATATATATATATATATATATATTATCTTTATCTTTATATTAATAAAAGTAGCAGTCATTTTGGTGGACTGCTAACTTTTGTTTGGAGGGAAATTTCCCTCCTAAATGAAGCACTTTTGTTCCTCTTTGAGAGATTTCAAATTTAAATTAGGCACTTTTGTTCCTCTTTTGAAGCATTTTTAATTAAGTTTTCACGCGAAGGGCATTTTTGTCCATGTATTACTGTCTTTTGTGTTCCAGTTCGACCTATAGTAGACCGTCTCGAAGGGACTCAATGGAGAGGGTCGCGTAAAGAAGAAGGTCGGGTCCCACGAAGAGCAGATCGTACGGACAGGCAAGCACGGATCGAACCACGATCAAGAAGAAACCTCGCGCACGTAGAGGCGCCCGCCCTCTCCTTCTCGATATGCTGGTCGCACGCCTGCAGAAGAGGTGCTCGCGAGATGAGCTGGTCGTTGCGCCTTCGGGTCGCCTGCGGGGAAGAGCGACCTGAGCTGGTCGTCGCGCCCTCGGGAAGCCTGCAGGGAAGAACGGAGCGATCTGGTTGAAACGCGAGCTGGTTGAAACGCAGATCGGGTTGCCCAATGGGAAAATGAAGGATGCTTGTGTCGGGTGAGTGGTCGCCCAAAAGAAAGAGGCCCGTCGTGGGTATATGGTCACACGAGATGAAGTGATCCTCCCATGAGAAAAAATCTTGGAACAAAAAGAAGAGGAGAGCGCTCCAAGTGAATTTCAGGTCGCCCAAAGTGGGCCTCAGGTCGCCCCAACTGTGTTAAGTGATCCTCCAAGAGAGAAACATTGGAAGAAGGAAAATGTGTTTGTGACAAGTGAGTGTTGAGAATGAAAGGAAAGAAAGACCCCTCACATCCTCATATATATAGGCCCAGGAAAATAGCCCAATAAAACATTAAAAATATTCAAGATTCAGTGAAGTCAAGACGACGCGAAAAATACCCATCAATGATCAAACGATCCGTTACGATCCACATCGCCGAAAAACTTCGTAAGTAACGACTGCGGGCACGACCATCCGGATTACACGTCAAGCCTACGCCCGCTCAACTATTGACCTTGGCTTGAGGGCAATTGTTCTGGACTGGGCCAGTTGTTAGGCCCAAACCAGTAGTGGTCATCCAACCCGGCAAGGGGAGGATCAGTCCAACTGGGTCCAATCTAGTAGGGATCATCCAACTCAGCAAGGGGAGGATAAGATCAACTGCTTATTGGGGATAAGATCAACCGTGCATTGGGCCCCCAGTATAATTGGGCTATTGATAATTCTCTAAATTATCTAATTTTTCTATTCTATATGAAGGGAAAATTGTCATATTCTCTAGACTTATAGACTGCCTTTGTCATAATTTGATGTTAATTGGGCATGATTTATCTCTTAAAATACTTTGACGATCTTCCCAAAATTTAGTTGCAAATTGGAGCAAAATAATCATTAGTTTAATTATTTATATTTGTATGTGTAGGCCTTATTATTATTTAGCCAACCAATGGGAAGAAGGAATTGAGAAAAAAAGATATTTAAAAAGAGAAATAAAGAAAATGGGCTTTTGAAGATGGAAAACATGAACTTACATAGGCCCATTGGCTAATGAGTCCAATTAATTGTCAAATTCCATTAGGTAAAGAAAAAGAGGACTGATGTCTTGGAAAGAAAGAAAAGAGTGGAAGGAGAATTAAAAAAAGAAAAGAAGGAAACGTGAATTGAGGAGCAAGCCATAGGGTGAAAAAAAAAAGGGAATCTAATGATAATCAAAAAGATTGGAATGAATATAAAAGGAAGGAAAGGAGGCTGATCAACGAGAATTTTAAGGGAGAGCATGCATGAAGAAAGAGGAAAGGAGTACCCTCGGTAAAATAGAGTTGTGACGGCTGGAAGCTTTTGGAGGAGAAAAATTGCAAACCTAGCACATCACCGTGAGCGAGATAGGAGAGGAACCAACGGAAGTTCGGATCATCTTCATCTTTTCATGGGGTTATTCTTATTTGCTTTTTCTCTTTTAATTGTTATATCTATTTCTATGTCTAGCTAAACTTCCCGTTGTTGGGGATGAGTAACAATTTATGAATCTTTTATGTTTTTGAATTAGACCTCTGTTATTTGAATGAATGTTATGATTTATGTTTTAATCTCCGTTCCTAACGCTTTCTAGGATTTGATCACTCTTAGGATGATTTACGATATGTGATTATGAATGGAAATTTGAATTACATATGCTTGAGAATTGAAATCGGTTTATCTCTAGTCTAGGAATAGTCATTGGTATTCAGAATCATAGGATAATTGTTGTTATTACTGCTTATTTCTCGTTAAGGTCACCTAAGGAATTAGGGATTTTCATTAGAAGTAAAGGTTATCTTACCTAAGGAATTAGGATTAGAATAATTATAACAATTTGATCATAGCTCATAACATAAGTTCAATAACATGTTTGATTCGTTAGATATAAGAGTGAAGTAAATTGAAGCTCGTCCCCAACGCTTTTTAATTCATACAAATTCACACGTGTTCTTGTTATTCTTAAATTAAAACTACAAAAATATATTTATCGCTTTTCACTTTAATTTCTTTCAAACAAATCCAACTTAGTCCCTTTTTAATTTAGAAGTTAAATAATTAAATTGATAATTAACCGCAGTCCCTGAGTTCGACACTCGGTCTTTCCATACTATTACTTGCAACGATCCGGTACACTTGCCGTGATCCCATCAGCTATCCAAATCAGCCCACTCGCCTACTATCTCTATAAATAACATCAGTCACCAGGTGTCAGGTACGCAATTCATTCGAATATTCACTAGATTGTACTGTAGCTCGATACAGCTGACTTGGGCGTCGGAGTGTCCTTGCAGGTGCACCCCCCGCGCATTTAGTTCATCCTCAACCTACAGTAGCAGACGACCCGTCCCTTGATCATCCACACGGAAGACCCCCAAGGTACGGTTCAAGTTCCAACCATGTATGCCTCTCCTTCATAAGATAAACCAGCACCTGTATCATAATCAAGCATCCATACTGGTACTCTTCTAGTTCTAACCTCAGTACTTTCTCTGTGTTCATCACTGTTAGAGCTAGATTCATCACTCTGCTCAGTGTCAGATTTCTATGCATTGTTCTCATCATTTGAAGGCAAAGCATTTTCATTATTTGCCTCAATGGCTTCTGTCTCTTGATCATTGTCTGTGTCACTGGCTTCTGTCTCTTGATCATCATCAGTTGCTTGATCAGTTTCTCCCCAATCCAGGTCATTAGTGATATCTGCTTGATGTTTTTCTTCCCAATTCCAGTGCTCCTATTCTTCAAACACCACATCCCTGCTAACAATAATTTTATCTTCAATAGGATTATATAATCTATAGCCTTTAGATTCATCACTGATTCCTAGAAGAATGCATTTACAACTCTTATCTTCTAGTTTGGTTATCTTAGAATCAGGAATATGAACATGACCTATACACCCAAAGACCTTGAAGTGAGACACACTTGGTTTGTGTCCACTCCAAGCTTCCTCAGGTGTTTTACCTTTGACAGACAATGTAAGTGATCTATTTAACACATAGACAGTCCATTTCATAGCTTCAGCCCAAAAACGTTTAGGAAGATGATTAGAGCTAAGTAGTGACCTAGCCATGTTCATGATTGTTCTATTTTTCCTCTCTACAACCCCATTTTGCTGTGGAGTGTAGGCTGTGGTCAAGTTTCTCTTTATGCCAGCTTCAGTACAGTATTCATTGAACTCAGAGGATGTAAATTCACCTCCTCTATCAGTTCTAAGGCATTTTATTTTCAAATTTGTTTCCTTTTCAACCATGGCTTTGAAACATTTGAAGTGATAAAATGCCTCAGACTTGTCTTTTAGGAAATAGACCCATATTTTTCTAGAAAAGTCATCTATAAAACAAAGAATATACCTCTTGTTGCTGTTTGATGTTGGTGATATTGGTCCACACAGGTCTGCATGAATCAACTCTAGCCTACTCTTTTCCCTCCAATGACTTTTCTTAGGGATAGGTTCTCTGTTTTGCTTTCCTTTTAAGAAATCATCACACACTCTGCTGTCATCAGAGATTTTTGGAAGTCCTCTTACCATATCATTCTTATGAAGAGCATTCAACCCTTTGTTGCTAAGGTGGCCATATCTTCTATGCCACAGGTAGGCTTGCTCTATGCTAGTAGTGTGGAAGCATGATGATTCTACTGCTGTTGCTTTGTTGCAGAGATTCTTCCTAATTAGCTTGAACATTCTGTTGGGGGCAACCTTTGATTCAAGCACCAAACCTTTCTCTTCATGGTATTTTCTGCAACACCCTTGTCCACCTTTAAAGAGCACTGTTAGTCCCTTTTCCTGGAGCTGTCCAATACTCAAGAGATTATTCTTCAGATCAGGAATGTAGTATACATTTGATATTATATGGATTACACCATTGATCCTCACCTTCACACTGCCTTTGCTAGCAACATGCAACTTCATATCATTTCCTAATTTGACACTTTGTTTGAAGTTTTCATCAAGATTGATGAAACTCCTATTGTTTCCACACATATGGTTCGAGCGACCAAAAGATACCACGTTTCTTCTCCGTCATCTTCCTTTTCATCAGTTTTAACCATCATCAACATTAAATCTTCTTGAGTGGCATACCACACATCCTTTCCTTTATTTTCAATCTCATCAATCTTGGTCATCAGCAGCATCAATTCCTCTTCCTTTGATTCTGTGTAGTTCACACTAGTTTCTATTTCCCATTTAGGACATTCATTTCTGTAATGTCCAATCTTGCGGCATTTATAACATTGCACTGTCTCACGGGGTTGTCTTCCTCTTCCTCTGCCTCTACCCCTGTAACTTCCTCTTTCTCTGCCTCCTGTTTCTTGAGAAGTGGTCTTGAGAGCCTGTTCTTCTCCATGATTCTTGTACATCTTCTGTTCATGTACAATCAGCGAAGCCTGCAGTTCATCAATTGACATTTTCTCTGTGTCTTTGGATTCTTCTATTGCAAATATGATGTAGTTATACTTTTCAGTCAATGATCTAAGAATCTTTTCTACAATGACCCCATCTTGTATTGATTCACCATGGATTCGCATTTTATTAGCAATAGCCATAACCTTAGGTATGTAATCAGAAGCAGTATAACCTATTTTCATCTCCAATATCTCGAATTCTTTTCTCAATCCTTGCAAGATTGATTTCTTCACGCGAGTACTCCCTTGGTACTTCCTCTTCATTGAATCCCAGATCCCCTTTGCTGTGTTCTTGTCCAGTATAGTTTCCAGAATCGCTCGATGGATGGCTTGGAACAAATAGTTCTTCGCCTTCAAATCCTTGAGCTTGGAATCGTCTAATTGCTTCTGGTGAGCTTCCGTGATCTGCGTTCCTACCTCTGGTTCTACGACGCCCTTCTCGATTATACCCCAATATTCCTTTGAGCGCATGAAATTCTCCATTAGCATACTCCAGTGATCATAATTCCCATTGAACTCACTCACACGAGTGTTGACTTTATTTACACGGGTGGGTCCTATACAACAACACAATGGCGTTCTCCCATTTTATATCATCTCTTCAACGCTACAGACAGGAAGCGTATTCAAGGGATGGTTTTGCAATATATAGGTGAGAGGGATACGTTGGGGTGGAACTGTAATAGGGATGGAAGGTACTTTGTGAAATCAACTTAGTATGGTGCAATGAATGACTTGATTGATAACACCAAGCATCGTATTGCTGGGGATTGGAAATTGATATGGGCCTGCGAGTTCCTCACAAGGTTAAAATTCTTCTTTGGTGGACTGCAACGGTTTCCTGCCGTGTCGTTATAACTCTTGACGGCGACACGACCCGTGCCCGAATCAGTGCCCGTTGTGTAATTCGGCCGTGGAAAATGAGTGGCATTTTATTTTTTAGGTGTCCATTTGTTGAACCGGTGTGGAGGGAAATAGGAATTTGAAGACACATTCTGCATTTTGTTGATGATGCTGAGGGGTATAGATGGTGTGCACTCTAGTGTTGGCGTCGCTTAGGGGTGTTCAAAACGGAACCAACATAATAGAAAACCGCAAACCGAACCAACCCATACCGAAAACCGCAAAAAACTGCAAACGCAAAGTCTATTCGGTTTTCTTTTTCAATCAATCACATGGTTTGGTTCGCCCGCGGTTTTTGTTCCACCAACCGAACCAAACCAAGCCAAACCGCAAGGAACGCTAAGGTTTATTGACTTACAACCTTCCTTACTAACTTATTAGCCCATATCCAACTAAAATCCAACTCTCACTCAGTTACAAACAATCTATATTGTTATGATATATTTAAAAATTACAATAAAACATTTAATTCAAATTCTTCTAAATATGACTGTAGCTTACAAGAATTAAAAGAGAGTAATTTATATACTACATATATTTGAGTACATTATTTCTTAAAAATTTATGTTAGCCGTTTTTTATTTTAGTTAATTTTAACTCAGTTTTAAATTATGTTTTGTCTCGCAAAAAATCAAACCAACTGAACCATTCCAAACTGCATTGATTTGGTTTGGTTGTTTTTTAGGAGGCCAACCGAACCAAACCAAACTGAATGTAGTTTTATCTTACGATTCGATTCACTTTTTGTCTAAAAACCGAACCAAACGGCACCGCGAACACCCCTCGCGTCATTGTAGGACGACCATAAGAAACCTTTCTCCATGGGGGTCTGGTGTATTAGGAAGCATAGAAATGAATTGGTTACCGCCAAGGCAATATTCTAACTCCCGCATTTTTTATTGTAGCCCAACCTATATTACGACTCAAATTGCTAATGAAATGTTATAAGTTTTCTTTTGTTAAAAAAAGATATTAAGGATATTATGTAGTTTATTTTGACATGGGGATACTATATAGTTATTAGATTAGATTATATATAAATTATTATTATTTTTTTTGACGGAATTATTTTATATTTTTTATCCAATCTAAAATTCACTAGTTTCCTCTCTTTTTTTTGACAAAAACTAGTTTCCTCTTTAATAGGCGTTTCTTTTTTAAGGAAAAAAAAGGAAGTTCTTTTTGTTGATAAATTGTCAAGTAACTTTCCAATAACTTCTTTCTGCTGCAAGCATAATATTATTCCCAATTACTTCGTCGTGCACAAGCGCTTCTTCCTTCTCATTGCTCAGGTTATTCTTCTTCTCGTTGCTCATTCAAATGTCGTTTTCAAGGTTCAGGTTCGTTTCTATTTTTAATCCCACTACTTTTCACTCACACTCACCATTAAGGCTATACTCTCACTCTCACTCCTACTCACCATCACCCAATGTTGTTGATGATGCTGTTTCCACCTTTCATCGCATGCTCTCTACTCACCCTACACCATCCATTTTTCAATTTAACAAGATTTTAGGCTCTCTTGTTAAGACTAATAACCATTATCTCATTGCTATTTCTCTTTCTCAACAAATGGAATTCATGGGAATTACACCAAATATTGTCACTTTTAATATTACGATGAATTGTTACTGCCACTTGCGTAAAATGACTTTTGCCTTTTCTATATTCGGCAAGACTATCAAGATGGGTTACCATCCAAATATCATAACCTTAACTACACTTATTCTTCTCAGGTTATTCTTCCTTCTCATTGCTCAGGTTATTCTTCTTCTCGTTGCTCATTCAAATGTCGTTTTCAAGGTTCAGGTTCGTTTCTATTTTTAATCCCACTACTTTTCACTCACACTCACCATTAAGGCTATACTCTCACTCTCACTCCTACTCACCATCACCCAATGTTGTTGATGATGCTGTTTCCACCTTTCATCGCATGCTCTCTACTCACCCTACACCATCCATTTTTCAATTTAACAAGATTTTAGGCTCTCTTGTTAAGACTAATAACCATTATCTCATTGCTATTTCTCTTTCTCAACAAATGGAATTCATGGGAATTACACCAAATATTGTCACTTTTAATATTACGATGAATTGTTACTGCCACTTGCGTAAAATGACTTTTGCCTTTTCTATATTCGGCAAGACTATCAAGATGGGTTACCATCCAAATATCATAACCTTAACTACACTTATTCTTCTCAGGTTATTCTTCCTTCTCATTGCTCAGGTTATTCTTCTTCTCGTTGCTCATTCAAATGTCGTTTTCAAGGTTCAGGTTCGTTTCTATTTTTAATCCCACTACTTTTCACCCACACTCACCATTAAGGCTATACTCTCACTCTCACTCCTACTCACCATCACCCAATGTTGTTGATGATGCTGTTTCCACCTTTCATCGCATGCTCTCTACTCACCCTACACCATCCATTTTTCAATTTAACAAGATTTTAGGCTCTCTTGTTAAGACTAATAACCATTATCTCATTGCTATTTCTCTTTCTCAACAAATGGAATTCATGGGAATTACACCAAATATTGTCACTTTTAATATTACGATGAATTGTTACTGCCACTTGCGTAAAATGACTTTTGCCTTTTCTATATTCGGCAAGACTATCAAGATGGGTTACCATCCAAATATCATAACCTTAACTACACTTATTCTTCTCAGGTTATTCTTCCTTCTCATTGCTCAGGTTATTCTTCTTCTCGTTGCTCATTCAAATGTCGTTTTCAAGGTTCAGGTTCGTTTCTATTTTTAATCCCACTACTTTTCACCCACACTCACCATTAAGGCTATACTCTCACTCTCACTCCTACTCACCATCACCCAATGTTGTTGATGATGCTGTTTCCACCTTTCATCGCATGCTCTCTACTCACCCTACACCATCCATTTTTCAATTTAACAAGATTTTAGGCTCTCTTGTTAAGACTAATAACCATTATCTCATTGCTATTTCTCTTTCTCAACAAATGGAATTCATGGGAATTACACCAAATATTGTCACTTTTAATATTACGATGAATTGTTACTGCCACTTGCGTAAAATGACTTTTGCCTTTTCTATATTCGGCAAGACTATCAAGATGGGTTACCATCCAAATATCATAACCTTAACTACACTTATTCTTCTCAGGTTATTCTTCCTTCTCATTGCTCAGGTTATTCTTCTTCTCGTTGCTCATTCAAATGTCGTTTTCAAGGTTCAGGTTCGTTTCTATTTTTAATCCCACTACTTTTCACTCACACTCACCATTAAGGCTATACTCTCACTCTCACTCCTACTCACCATCACCCAATGTTGTTGATGATGCTGTTTCCACCTTTCATCGCATGCTCTCTACTCACCCTACACCATCCATTTTTCAATTTAACAAGATTTTAGGCTCTCTTGTTAAGACTAATAACCATTATCTCATTGCTATTTCTCTTTCTCAACAAATGGAATTCATGGGAATTACACCAAATATTGTCACTTTTAATATTACGATGAATTGTTACTGCCACTTGCGTAAAATGACTTTTGCCTTTTCTATATTCGGCAAGACTATCAAGATGGGTTACCATCCAAATATCATAACCTTAACTACACTTATTCTTCTCAGGTTATTCTTCCTTCTCATTGCTCAGGTTATTCTTCTTCTCGTTGCTCATTCAAATGTCGTTTTCAAGGTTCAGGTTCGTTTCTATTTTTAATCCCACTACTTTTCACTCACACTCACCATTAAGGCTATAATCTCACTCTCACTCCTACTCACCATCACCCAATGTTGTTGATGATGCTGTTTCCACCTTTCATCGCATGCTCTCTACTCACCCTACACCATCCATTTTTCAATTTAACAAGATTTTAGGCTCTCTTGTTAAGACTAATAACCATTATCTCATTGCTATTTCTCTTTCTCAACAAATGGAATTCATGGGAATTACACCAAATATTGTCACTTTTAATATTACGATGAATTGTTACTGCCACTTGCGTAAAATGACTTTTGCCTTTTCTATATTCGGCAAGACTATCAAGATGGGTTACCATCCAAATATCATAACCTTAACTACACTTATTCTTCTCAGGTTATTCTTCCTTCTCATTGCTCAGGTTATTCTTCTTCTCGTTGCTCATTCAAATGTCGTTTTCAAGGTTCAGGTTCGTTTCTATTTTTAACCCTACTACTTTTCTTGTTCCTTTTCACTCACACTTACCATTAAGGCTATACTCTCACTCTCACTCCCACTCACCATCACCCAATGTTGTTGATGATGCTGTTTCCACCTTCCATCGTATGCTCTCTACGCACCCTACACCACCTATTATTCAATTTAACAAAATTTTAGCTTCCCTTGTTAAGACTAATAACCATTATCTCATTGCTATTTCTCTTTCTCAACAAATGGAATTCAAGAGAATTACACCAAATATTGTCACTTTTAATATTACGATGAATTGTTACTGCCACTTGCATAAAATGGTTTTTGCCTTTTCTATATTTGGCAAGACTATCAAGATGGGTTACCATCCAAATATACACTTATCAAGGGTCTTTGTCTCAATGGTGAGATTCAGAAGGCCCTAAACTTTCATGATCACGTGGTAGCACATGGATTTCAATTGAACCAAGTTAGTTACGGTACTTTGATTAGTGGGTTATGTAAAGTGGGAGAATTAAAAGCTGCATTGAAGTTGCTGAGATTGAAATCGGTCGAGGCCAATGTGGTAATGTACAGTACAATTATTGATAGCTTGTGTAAAGATAACTTTATAATGGATGCTCGTCATTTATACTCCGAAATGGTTCTAAAGAGAATTTCTCCTAATGTTGTCACTTATAGTTCTCTTATCTATGGCTTTTGTGTAGTTGGTCAATTGAATGAAGCATTTGGTCTTTTTGATAAAATGGTTTCAAACCGCCAAATGTTTATATCTTTAGTATATTGCTTGATGCTCTATGCAAAGAAGGAAAGGTGAAAGTAGCTAAGAATGTGTTAGCTTTGATGATAAAAGAAGGTGTAAAACCTAATGTTGTTACCTACAATTCATTAATGGATGGATGTTGCCTAGTCAACGAAGTGAACAAGGCCAAAGATGTACTCAACACTATAGCTCGAATGGGAGTGACTCCTGATGTTCAGAGCTACAATATCATGATAAATGGATTTTGTAAGAGCAAAAGGGTCGATGAAACCGCGAGTCTCTTTAAAGAAATGAATAACAAACAAATTATTCCTGATAGTGTAACTTACAATTCGCTTATTGACGGTTACTGTAAATCAGGGAGAATCTCTTGTGCATGGAAGCTTGTTGATGAGATCGATGATAGAGGTATACTAGCCAATGTGTTCACATACAATTCGTTATTACACACTTTGTGTAAAAATCGTCATATTGAAAAGGCAATTGCATTGGTCAAAAACATTAAAGACAAGGGTATTCAACCGGATTTGCGCACATACAGTATTCTCATTGATGGTCTATGCAAAGGTGGGAGACTTGAGGATGCACGAGTGATCTTTGAAGATCTTTTGGTTAAAGGCTATCATCTGGAAGTCAAGACATATACTATTATGATCAATGGGCTTTGTAAGGAGGGATTTGTTGACGAAGCAACGACCTTGTTGTCACAAATGGAAGTCAATGGTTGCATTCCTGATGCTATAACGTACAAAATACTTATTCTTGCTCTCTTTGAAAAAAATGAGAATGCAAAGGCGGAGAAACTTTTGCGTGAAATGAGAGATAGAGGTCTACGGAAAAAGTAAAATCAAGTAAGTTGTTTTTTCATTACACATTTGTTTATTTTGAAAATTGATAAAAATAGATAGTTTGTGAAAATTTTCTAGAGTGCAATGTGAATGCATAAATTAGAGATTTTCTGATTACTCATTTTAGTGCTATGGAATACCACAATTGAATTATGGTAGTTATTACTTGCTGTTAATTAATCTAATCTCTAAGCTCACTTTTTTTAACAGGGTAGGAAATCATGTTCTGGAAAATAAAATGAAGTGAGGTACAATACAAGAAGAACCAAAATCTTTTCCAAACTAGGTAGAGTCAGTCAACTATGTATCAAACAACGCCATAATGAATTTTATATGAAGATACTCTTTCCCAAACTAGGTAGACTCAAGCTCTTGAAGAGATGTGATGCATGAATTTTGTATGAAGATACGCTTTTTATATTTGGATGTAGCTATCGCTCTTGACTGAGAGCTTCTTTAATGACATATACTTTGAGGAGAATCATTCTTGTCAAAATCGAGATCTTACCTAAGATCAAGAAGGAGTAGAAAGATCAGAGAACGGCTATAACAAGATATAATATCTCTCAGTATTATGAAATTACCTCTGTACCCTTCAAAATAACTTTAGTTTAGTTCAATTGGTTTAGTTTAACCAATGTTGAGTTAGTTTAAAACCTGTTGTACAGTTTCAGTTTGTTTCTCTTGATCTGTCAGGTTGTTAGGATTCTATTAGAAAGTTAGTTTTTTGATCTCTTGAAAATCTCCCTGTATATAATCTTCTCTTGTACATTTTGTATAGTCAAGGAAATGAGAATGCAATTTGATTGTTCAATTTCACATTTCTTCAAGAATTAACAGGCTACCTTAGAACAAGTTTGCATCAGATTAATAACACTGATGTCACATATAAGTATTTATATCCTTTCTCTTTTGACTGAACTCATATATTGCATACAAGATACCACAAGGGATCTATACATGTGATTGTGATTGTGCTTGTAACTACTCACTTATGCTTAAAATGTGTATGGATTTAGTTGTCATCTTTGGAGCTATCATGTTCATTCTGTTGCACCAGTTCTGTCAACTGGTAAGTCAAGAAGAACTTTAGCTCCAAATATTAAGAAAGATTTAGATTTATTGGACTGTCTTTATACTTTAGAAATGATTGTGATAGAACCAGTCCAAAACAAATTAGAATTGGGACAATTTTCTTATATTTATTAACACAAACAGAATTACAATACAGGAAATTACACACAAATCACACAGAATTGCACGAGGTCTAACATAACATGCAGTTTTCCTATTTATTTTACACACTAATTGCCTAATCATAATAACTACCACACTAACAATTTATCACATAATAAATTAACAAACTAACTGTCATAAACATTCCTTATAAGAGGTCTAACGTATTGATGATTGGAGATTTTGACTATTATAGAGAGACTATTGTTACAGACTATTTCCAATTGATAAACTCAAAGTTCAGATACTGTTTGGAATTGATCAATATTGGCTTGTTGCGAAGTAGGTCTCACAGGTACCTTCTTAATCTCAATATTATCCCCTCTTTTTTCCTACTGCACTTTTGTCTGCCATTCTATTCCTTATGAGGAATCTGCTAGTGCTGAATAGCTATGTACTTGTATGAACTCTGAAGTTAACCAGTTGATTGTAGAAGTTTGGATATCACGAGACATATTTGAGTATTCGATAAAGTCAAGATGTTTCGACTATATGAAATGTCATTTGTTCTCATTCTTCTTTCAGTGTCCATCTTGTTGAATCTATGTAAAACAGTAAAAGTAATTCATATGCACCATCAGTATCTGCAATCGATAATTATGCACACATGGGAATTTCCTTAGCAAATGACATTAGGAATAAATTCTTTGGGCTTCTTCTGTCACTTTATGTTAGCTCCTTTTCAAGTGGCTTAATTGTCATTATAACAGCTCTCATTTTCTGAACTATGCTATGAATATAGCCTATTCAATTGTTTCTTCATTTCCTATTGGTGTACAAATTTCCCTTTGACTTCTGTTGCTTTCTTTGTTATACAGAGTCCTAACATTTCCTTTGTTTTACAATGTTTTATTAAGATATTGTAAATTAAACACACTTAGAACATGTGTACTCTTTCGCAGTTATTTTAAAGTCTGCAGTTATTTTAAAACATGGAGAAGCATTAAAACACACTATTTCTATGCTTCTTCACTATCTTAGTCGTTATGAATGAGAATAGACATGACATTACATTACAAATGGGCATACATATTGAATTAACTTTTTCTATCGTTAGTATATCGATTTGACTTATTAAATAAGTTTAAAATGAGTAATTGAATTCTACAACAAGCTTGAATGACATTGCTTTTGACTTATTATCTCATGCATCATTAATTTCTTATTCCATGTGGATGTCATTAATATTATTTTCTTCAGCAGCAAACCATCTGAATTGTTCCATGTTAGGTTGTGCTCCACCATTTTCCTCAACCTTATCTCATTCGGGAAGCGAGAGTCATGTTTCTCAGTTTCTGTTAGTTCTGTCAGTCATGTTAGATTGATGAGGGAACATTATGCTGGAATTTTGTTGTTTTCTCGTCTATTTTTTGATGTCAAAGGCAATGCGCAAATGAAGTGATCTAAGCAAGAAATAATTCAGCAAGTCTTCATTTTGTTTCCAAATATCATCCTTCTGGTGATAGATAAGTTTCATTGATGAGATTGAGCTATATATTTTCTAGGGGGTTATTATCAAATTGAAATAGATATATACAGATAGATAGGTTACAAAATTTTTTGTGATAGAAATGATATAAAGATTTATGGTTCCAAACGATTTTGAACCCAAAAACAACAGATACTGTTTCTCCAAAAGGATGAAGTCTCCATTTCTATCATGTTTCATAGGTATCACTTTAATGAACACTTATATGATAAATTAGGATTGCCATAGACAGTGTACTCCAAATATCTTAGACAACGTACTCCAAGTATAGTAAGCAATTCGCTTATATTCTGTAACGGAGGGAATAAATATCTAAAGATTATAGATTCCCACAAAAAATTTTAACAAAAAATCCTCATTTTTGTGTGTGTCAGGTCTAGGGAAGGGGTTTTAACTAACTGAGCTCAGTCGAGAGGTAAGTAAATTTGTCCCAAATTGCTCCATTGCCAGGGACTGGTAGCTCGTATTACCTAAGCCAAACTCTCTAGATGGAGTGCTCAACTTTGGAGTAAATCCTCTATACTCAACTTTGGAGTAAATCCTAAAAAAATAATATACATCTACATAAAGAGTATGCTCCATCCACTGTCATCAAATATTAGCAGCATCAAATTGTAGTTTGATGATTTAAAATATATTAATATTTATCTAACTTCAGTCTATTTAATCTTACCCTAAATACCCTTCAACTAAATCTAGATTTAATTTTTCAATAACTTATTTTAAATTGCTTTTTTTGCTTATATACAAAAAACAAAAGGAACAAGTCTCATAAAAAATTCACATTAGCATAACAAAGTTTCCAAAAATAGGCAACTAATTTGTTTATTTTTATTAATGAGTACATAGTTATATATTTAACAAAAATACTGTTTTAATAACTCTTGGTATCTATCGTAAATTTGATATTTATGTTATGTATCTTTTTCTTTCTTCCGTAAATAAATAATTTAAGGTGTAGATTTTTTAAAACTATATCCAAGTAGCTAAATTACGATCAACATTTGAAAAGTTGTGTACCATAAACTCTTTTTTTTTTATTTGACAAAAATGTACCATAAGCTCTTGGTATCTATTTGTTGCGTATTTATTCAATTTTTAATAGCTAAAGTTTCAAAATTTTCACTATATTCACCCCCCTCCTTTGCCGACGCGTGCGAAGCACGGTCCTGGGTCTAGTAGAAGTTATACTTACATTTTATAGAAAAAAATTTATACAAAAATTGAAATATGTGAATGTATTTTTCACAAATATAGAAATATACTTATATTTTACTGGATGTATCTATCAAATTTTACAATAAAATATAGATATTTTATTTTAGTAAATGTTAAAAAAAATTATTAACCTGACCAAAAAAAATTAATAAAAAAAATTCTACAAATTAGCTAAATCAAAATTTGGGATAGATTTAGTGTCGGTGTGACAGAGCAAATCAAATCTCTCACTGGTGAACTACTAATATTGATCGTAGGATATTGTGTAAAATGTTATGAGTGGTTAAGATTAAATCAACCAGTATTAAATCTCGTTGGAGAATTTTTATAATGATTCACCGTGAAAGATTTGGTTTACTCCCTCACTCTAGAAGCATCCTACTTTTGTCGTAGAAAAAAAACTTTCTAATAACTTCTGCCAATTTTTTTTCTAATAAGTAATAACCATTATTTGTCAAAAAAAAAATACTTTGTAGTTCCTTCTTTCTTCC
Organism: Astragalus glycyphyllos; assembly: GCA_963573325.1. NCBI lineage: Eukaryota > Viridiplantae > Streptophyta > Magnoliopsida > Fabales > Fabaceae > Astragalus > Astragalus glycyphyllos. The sequence continues at coordinate 12,596,434 of OY754313.1, read as the reverse complement.
ACAAGCGATATTATTCTCTCACCCACGACACAACGACGTGCCGTTCGTGGTTCACCGGCACCAGCGCTACTTCCTTGTGACAGAATGATTGCATTTTTACTGTTTTACCTAGTTTTAATAATTCAGCTAGCTTCTAGAAGTCACTGTGACCGTTGCTGATAACCTAGGATTCGTTTTTACCTAGGATTTGTCTTGTAATGATTGTACAATCATGAGCTGTCATGAATTGTACGATTCTAGCTGTCAAAACCCTAAATTCTGCTTTATATAGCAGCTATTGTAATGAATGAAGCAATCATTATCATTGAATCAATTTCTCTCTCTCTCTCTCTCTCTCTCTCTCTCTCTCTCTCTCTCTCTCTTATCTTCTCAAAACCTAAAATTCTCTCAATCATTCTGCTCCAACGCATTGTATTCGTTTATTATAGTGCCTAGTCAGAATTGAGGCTTGTTAATGGTTCTTGAGTGAACCCTAGCAGCCATTCATTGACTGTTACATTGGTTTGTACATTGTTACATTGGTATTCAGTGACTACACTGTCACATTTGGTATCTTGAGTCACTTTCCTGTGCATCAACATGGTTACTCGCTCACAATCCATTGCTGATTTGGAGAGGAAACTTGATGAAGGGCAGCACGAGGTGAACAACAGAATTGATTTACTCACAACTCAGATGAACCAAAGTATGCAGGAACTCAGAACTTTGATTTCTGTGCAACTTCAAGGGGGTCAGCCACCACTGTAGCAACCTCAGAACAGAACTCAACATCATTACTCCACACGCATTTCTAAGGTAGAGTTCTCTAAATTTGATGGCAAAAATGTCAAGGATTGGCTATATAAATGCACTCAGTTTTTCTCTTTGGATGAGACTCCTCCTGAAAATAAGGTTAGGTTAGCTTGCATTCATTTTGAAGGATTAGCCTTACAATGGCACTTAAACTACATGAGACAAAGATTTGATATTTATCCTCCTTGGCCACAATATGTTACTGATGTCACCACTAGGTTTGGTGACCTTTATGAAGACCCTTTAGGTGACCTAGTACAAATCAAACAAAATGCTAACCTTCAAGAGTACATTGACAAATTTGAGCTAGCATTAACACAGATTGACATCATTCTAGAGCATTCCTTGAGCATTTTCCTAGCTGGCCTAGACACTTCTACTCAAATGCATGTTAGGATGTTCAATCCTACCTCTATAGCTCAAGCTGCACACGTGGCCCGTTTGTATGAAGCCTCTAAACCACCCAAACCACCAGCCAGATTTACCAAACCTTTTAATCCATCCGCCAGAACCCCTCACAACCCTAACTCAGCCACCACTTCACTAAACATTCCCCCAAACACCATCCTACCTCCACTTATGCCTAGAACTCCAAAGTTATACTCTACTGTAGAATAAGCTGACAGAAGAGCCAAGGGCCTCTGTATGTTCTGTGATGAACCATTTACTCCAGGTCATCAACTTAAACATAAACGTTCCCAAATGTTTGTGCTTGAGCTAAGTGATGAGGAGGAGGACACATCTACTGAGACACACCCTGAACCAACACCTGAACAGCAGCTTGAGACTACCCCCAATGGCCCAGAAACACCTCAGTTATCACTCCAAGCCCTCACTGGTAGCCCTAACCTCAATACTATGAGAGTCACTGGCCTGCACAATAAGAAGATGATCCATGTGCTTCTTGACAGTGGCAGCACACACAATTTCCTTGATTTGGAAATTGCTAAGAAACTTGGTTGCAAATTGGAGGAGGTCTCTCCTATGCATATCACAGGAGGAGGTGGTCACAAATTGGTTGCTCCTTTCATTTGTAAAGGTTTCAAATGGACATTTCAGCAAACTGAATTTACTGCTGATGTCTTGGTATTACCATTGGGAAGTTATAATCTCATCCTAGGAGTACAATGGCTTCATTCTTTAGGACCAACACTATGGGACTTTGACAAACTTCAAATGGAATTCACCATTGAAGGTAAGAGATTTATTTTGAGGGGTGCAAAAACTCCACAAGTCAAGTTGGTTAACAACAAGTCTTTTGCTCGTGTTGTTGATCAAGGTGCTGAGATGTGCTTTATGAGCTTGGATCAACCTACACCGCAATTCTTTCTTCCTACTTGTAATCTGCTGCACACAAATGAGGTAATCCCTGAACTACCACCTCAACTCTCTGAATTGTTAACTGAATTTAGTGATCTGTTTAAAGAGCCTACAACCTTACCTCCTTCTAGAATGAGTTTTGACCACAAAATTCCTTTGAAAGACAATGCTCCTCCAGTCAATATGAGGCCCTATAGATACTCTATTATCCAAAAAAACATTGTTGATGTTAGTAAAAGAACTGTTAGACCAGGGTATAATTCAACACAGTAACAGTCCTTATGCTAGTCCTACTGTCTTAGGAAGAAAAATGGCTCTTGGAGACTCTGTGTTGACTATAGGAAACTCAATTCAAACACTGAAAGATAGATTTCCTATCCCTCTTATTGATGACTTGATGGATGAATTAGGAGGTGCTTCTATTTTCTCTAAATTAGATTTGAAATCTAGATACCATCAAGAGCGAATGGCTTATGGAGAGGAGTTTAAAACTGCTTTTAAAACTCACACAGGGCATTTTGAATATCTTGTCATGCCATTTGGCTTAACAAATGCTCCAGCAACATTTCAATCTTTGATGAATCATGTTTTTAGCCCTTTCTTGAGAAAATTTATTATTGTCTTTTTTGATGACATATTAATATACAGCAAATCTCTCACTGAACACTTGTCTCACCTTAGAATGGCTTTCCAAACTCTTCGTGAAAAAATGTTGTTCCTTAATAAGCCCAAATGCTGCTTTGCAACACCTAGAGTAGAGTACCTAGGTCATTTCATTACTGTTGATGGAGTGTCAACAGACCCTTCCAAAATTCATGCTATTGTTACTTGGCCAATACCAGTGACTATTAAACAGTTGAGAGGATTTTTAGGCCTTGCTGGGTATTATAGAAGGTTCATAAAAAACTATGTCAACATTGCTAAACCATTAACTGACCTACTGAAGAAGGATTTATTTGTATGGTCTGATGCAGCAACTGCTACTTTCACTGTCTTACAACAGGCTCTCAGTTCTGCTCCTGTCTTGAAACTACCTGATTTCACTAAATCTTTTATTGTTGAGACTGATGCTTCTAGTAGAGGTATAGGTGCTGTACTTATGCAGGAACATCATCCCATTGCTTATATCAGCAAATCTTTGGGTCCTAAATTGCAAGCAATGTCTATCTATGAAAGCGAATTACTGGCCATCGTGTATGTTGTGCAAAAGTGGGGTGCTTACTTGTCTCATGCCCCTTTCATCATCAAGACAGATCAAAAAAGCATCAAGCACATTTTAGAGCAAAGATTGAACACTCCCTTTCAGCATGTGTGGGTGTCAAAGCTGATGGGATTTGAATTCGAAATCCAATACAAAGAAGGAATTACCAAAAAAGTTGCTGATGCTTTATCTAGAAGGGATTCTGCTGAATTACTTGCACTGTCTGTGAATGCTGCTGCAGAAGGTCTACTGAACACCATTAAAAGATCCTGGACAACTGATACTACTCTACAACAGATTATTCATGACCTCATACAATCTCCTACATCTCACCGTAAGTTTTCTTGGAAGAATGGTGAACTCAGAAGAAATGGAAAGCTAGTTATTGGCTCTGATAGGGAAGTCTAAGACACTATCCTCCAATAGTTACACAGCTCTGCTCTTGGAGGTCATTCAGGTAGAGATGCTACTCTAGCTCGTATCAAATCTTTATTTTTCTGGAAGGGTATGCACAAGGATGTTCAACATTACATCAGAAATTGCATTGTGTGTCAACAATGCTGCCTCTTTTGGTTTACTGCAACCACTTCCTGTCCCTAACAAGATTTGGGAGGATATAAGCATGGATTTTGTTGAGGGTTTGCCTAATTCATTTGGCAAACAGGTCATTTGGGTGGTGGTAGATAGATTGAGCAAATATGCTCACTTTATTCCTCTTTCTCATCCTTTTACTGCAACAGACATTGCTCAAATTTTCCTTGATCATATCTTCAAGTTACATGGCATGCCCTCTACAATCACTTCTGACAGAGACCCCATCTTTATCAGTGAATTTTGGTCTGAGTTCTTCAAGCTACAAGGTGTATCTCTGCAGAAATCCACTGCATACCATCCTCAAACAGATGGTCAAACTGAGATAGTAAATAAATCTCTGGAAACCTATCTGAGACGCATGTGTTCTGAGAAGCCTACACAATGGTCCAAATTTCTAGCCCTAGCTGAATGGTGGTATAACACCACTCATCACAGTGCTGCCAGAATCACTCCTTATGAGATTGTCTATGGTCAACCTCCTCCAATTTATCTTCCATACTTACCTAGAGAGTCAGCTTCTGTTACAGTGAATAGATCATTGATTGCAAGAGAAGAAATGATCAAACTACTCCAATTTCATTTACTGAGAGCACAAAACCGTATGCAGCAACAAGCTGACAAACACAAATCTGATAGGACATTTTCCATTGGCAATTTTGTGTATCTTAAGCTGCAGCCATACATATATCACACTCTGAAACAACACAGGCATCACAAACTTCTTCCTAAATTTTTTGGTCCCTTCAAGGTAGTTGACAAAATTGGTTTTGTGTATCTTAAGCTGCAGCCATACAGATATCACACTCTGAAACAACACAGGCATCACAAACTTCTTCCTAAATTTTTTGGTCCCTTCAAGGTAGTTGACAAAATTGGAGCCACTACTTACCAACTGGAATTGCCTAATACCACTGATATTCACCCTGTGTTTCATGTATCACAACTAAAGCTCTGTCCTAACCCTACACAAGCTACTGTCATCCCTCTTACTGCTGCTCAATTACCTCCACCTGATTCTCTGGTTCCTGAAGCCATCCTTGCTAGAAAAATGGTGAAGAGAGGAAACATTGCAGCTACAAAAGTCCTAGTTCAGTGGAAAGATTGTACTGCTGATCTAGCAACATGGGAGTTCTACCATGATCTCCTCAAAAGGTTTCCTAATTTCCACCCTTGAGGACAAGGGTTTGCTTGGAGGGGAGGGTATTGTGACAGAATATTCCTATCACCTCAGTTAGAATAGTAAATGATTGCATTTTTACTGTTTTACCTAGTTTTAATAATTCAGCTAGCTTCTAGAAGCCACTGTGACCGTTGCTGATAGCCTAGGATTCGTTTTTACCTAGGATTTGTCTTGTAATGATTGTACAATCATGAGCTGTCATGAATTGTACGATTCTAGTTGTCAAAACCCTAAATTCTGCTTTATATAGCAGCTATTGTAATGAATGAAGCAATCATTATCTTTGAATCAATTTCTCTCTCTCTCTCTCTCTCACTTATCTTCTCAAAACCTAAAATTCTCTCTATCATTCTGCTCCAACGCATTGTATTCGTTTATTATAGTGCCTGGTCAGAATTGAGGCTTGTTAACGGTTCTTGAGTGAACCCTAGCAGCCATTCATTCATTGTTACATTGGTTTGTACCCTGTTACATTGGTATTCAGTGACTACACTGTCAAATTTTTATGAGTGGTTAAGATTAAATCAACCAGTATTAAATCTCGTTGGAGAATTTTTATAATGATTCACCGTAAAAGATTTGGTTTACTCCCTCACTCTAGAAGCACCCTACTTTTGTCGTAGAAAAAAAACTTTCTAATAACTCCTGCCAAATTTTTTTTCTAATAAGTAATAACCATTATTTGTCAAAAAAAAAATACTTTGTAGTTCCTTCTTTCTTCCACAAGCGATATTATTCTCTCACCCACGACACAACGACGTGCCGTTCGTGGTTCACCGGCACCAGCGCTACTTCCTTGTGACAGAATATTCCTATCACCTCAGTTAGAATAGTAAATGATTGCAAACAAGTTATTCCTAATACAGTAACTTACAATTACAAATCGCTTATTGACGGTTTCTGTAAATTTGGGAGAATCTCTTGTGCATGGGAGCTTGTTGATGAGATGAATTCTAGAGGAATACCAGTGGATGCGTTCACATACAATTCGTTATTACACAGTTTATGCAAAAATCATCATGTTGAAAAGGCAATTGCATTGGTCAGAAGTCTTAATGACAAGGGTATTCGGCTGAACGTGTGTACATACAATACGCTCATTGATGGTCTATGCAAAGGTGTGAGACTTGAGGATGCACGAGTGATCTTTGAAGATCTTTTGGTTAAAGGCTATCATCTGAATGTCAAGACATATACTATTATGATCAATGGGCTTTGTAAGGAGGGACTTGTTGAAATGAGAGATAGAGGTCTACTGAAAAAGTAAAATCAAGTAAGTTGTTTTCTCATTACACATTTGTTTATTTTGAAAATTGATAAAAATAGATAGTTTGTGAAAATTTGCTAGAGTGATGTGAGTGCATAAACTAGAGATTTTCTGATTAAACTTTTTAGTGCTCTGGAATACTAGAGTTGCCGTAGATTGGTTCCTTTTTGTGCTTGAGATTTTTGCTTACCTTCCATTGATGCACTTACATTGTTAATGATTCAAGAGCTTCTGTTGAGCCATGTATATTATCTGTTACTCATTTTTCTGTATCACCATATTAACAAAAGGCTACATTTAGAACTATGAGTTCTAATTGAATATCCAAATAACTTTCATGTATTTCGTTGAATATTTTGAATGATATGATATGATTTGATTATAGGGTATTCCTTTCATCTCTTTCAATTTCAAACTCTTTCTTTCTACTACTTTTCAAACCACTGCAATTTTTTTGTTTAATGGTTGATGTAGACTTCCCTTGAGTTTAAACTTTAAACGAAACTTCAATTTCAAAATTGTAGGTTGAAGAGGTGGAGTTTTTTCCTGCAAAGATAGTAAAGTGATACAAAAGGAATGAATTGATTGGTAGAAGCATACTGATATGAAGAAACTTAAAACTCATAATTTATATGGCAATCAGCTAACTTGAGGTGCAGAACTTTTCTGATGGCTAATTCTGAGCCCAGCATGAGAGATACTACAGATCTGGTGTGTATACTGGTGAGCTTCTTGAAGATGGGGAAGCTGAAAAAAATGATAGGTATTATGTACTGGATTATATTATATTTGGAATCCTCAGCTCTTTTCCTTGTCTGATCAGTGCTACCATAGAACAAGTATGCATCATATTATCATCTCACTAGCCCTCATTGTCTGGTTGTATATGCAACTAGTTCATTATTTATTCCTCATCATCACTACTGCAATAGATTCATGTGTTCTGCGATTATAACCTGGATTCTTTGCCTCTGGTTTTGCTTTGCGTGTATTGTTGATTTGTTATATTTCAAGTGATATGCAATCTATCTTGACCTATGTGCTTCTGATTCCCCAATTGCTAATTTGTATTGTTAATTTTGGATTCTGTTCAAGGAATCTTTGGTCTTCATTAATTATTTCTATGGTTTCTATAAACTGTATGTATATAAAAATGCTTTATGCAGTTAGACCTTTGGAAGACTATGATTAGCTTAAAATTTGAGCAGCGAGTGGAGATGCAATTGTGAAGAGAAAAGGAGGTAGTAAGCGTTCCAAGAACAAACAAGTATAAAGATGCAGCAAAGAAACACGAGGAGAATCAAAGGAGGTGGAAGTCGTGTGAGTGGGACAGTGCATGATCTTGAATCATGGGATGATGCTCATACCTCAAATCTTGTACCTAGTCTAAGATCTTTGCAGCTCACCAAAGATCATAGTACCAATATTGAAGAAGTAAGCTTATTTTGCCTCTCTTTAATTTAGACTACACTTTCTTGTTGAAGAAGTCTTGTTTTGTGCATCTAAGAAAGCTGGTAAAAATCATAACACAACAATAATCATTAGGATATTTTTTCATTTATAACTTTGGAGTTTGGTTTTACTTAATTTGTTCGTTTTCCTTCAGGTTTGGATTTTCACGAGCTACTTGAAATTCCAAATGTCTAACTGCATAAAGCATTTGTCTTTGATTTTGTAGCATCAGTACGACATAGGCTTAGGCATTAAGTGGCCAGTTCCAAGCTTTTATCATGAAATAATCAAAATACTCTCTATTGGAATCATCTATTGGAGAGTACAAAATAACTAATACGCACATTTCCTTGGTTTTGGTCACAGACTACTCACAGGCACAAAGTATGCTAGTTTCGCTTTGATATTGTTATTAAAGGATGTTTGCGTCGGGTTACTTTTTCTCATTCTTTTTTCAGTGTCCATCTTGTTGAATCAAATAAAAGTAATTCACATACACCAATTAGAACTGTGTGGTCAAAGTTGATGCAGTTACACTCATATGGGATGCTTATAATTGGAACTGAATGCACCCCTTTGTAAGCAAGCAGAAGCAATTTAAGGGGTTTTGTTGGTGGATAAGTGAAATTAGACAGTTTGTGAATAATTTGAATAGTGTAATGTGAGTAGGTTAGGGTCTCAGTATTATATGCTATAAGGTATGTTTTAGTTATATTCCAACAGCTCCAGGAATCTTAGTGATACTAGCAAGAGGAGAGTTCCAGTTCTATCATGTTCCATTGGTATCGCTTTAATGAACACTGGTCTGATAAATTCGGCTCGCCATAGCCCATAGTGGATGATTTTAATGTTAAAACTGATATAAATTCGGCTGTGCCATCTCTAAAAAAACCTTGCTTTCCCAATGACACCGTCTTGTTCCCAACTGCCCGCTGCTCTCAGCTAGTCCCAAATGCAAATCAAACCACAATGCAAACGAGTTGCATCGGTCTTCACCTCTGCGAACTCCAATTGTAACCTCTACGATGTCTTGAGCGAACAACCCCATCGGGTGGCCGCACAACGAAAACTAGCACTCACAAATTAGGCAAAGGGGTGCAAGCATTCCATGGTCGTCACATAAAATGATTGGGAACTAGGGTTTTTCAAGGTACATTGAAAATTTTAGAGAATAATGAAGGAGTTGAGGTGAATAAGAGCATGAAGGAAAAAATGGGCGTGAGTCTTTGCTTGTTTTTTTTTTCATTTTCTCAAAACTACTACACAATGCTTATCGAAGGCGGTTAAGAGTAAAACATTAGGATAACAGTTGCTAATTCTCTAATTTCTTGTAGTATAGATAGTATTTTCCCATAAGACTTAAAAGTAAAATAATCATTTATAAAAAGGATACATTTATTCCACAAGAAAATAAAGGCACTTATAAAGATAGAAAGACAACATAAAATATTTTCCAATTGAGACTCTTAAAAACAACTAAACTAACTATGAAATTATACTGAAAAATATGATATTTTTCCATTGGGATTGCATAAGTACAATGAAATTATACCGACAACTGATAATGTTTCGTCGGGACTCAAGCTAAACATTCATTTATAAAAAAATGACATTATAACGACAAAAATATGAAGAAAATAATTATACTGACAACATGCAATAATTACCTCGAGACTCAAAATCAAAAATTCATTACAAAGGTAAATTGTAAAAAAAAAATTATACCGATAACATATAATATTTCCTCGCCGAGACTCAAAAGCTAAATATCCTTTCATAAAAATAAAGATATTACAAAGACAAAATTTTAAAAAATTTACTATTCCTACAATGTGTCATTTTCCAAATCAAAAACTTATAATATTTCCAGTTAGAACTCAAGAAAAATACAAAATTATAACGGTGAATATATATAAAAAGATTTGAAGCAGTAATGAGAGTGAAGGAGAGAAAAATTCAAATTTGGGTGAAAAGAGTGGTGCTTGAAAGATTTTATCTTGATTCTACAATGGAAAAATTTGGGAGAGATCAAGAAAGAGGAAAAGACATATATGTAATGTTTTACTGTCAAAAACTCAAATAAGAAAGGTTTAAATATGCGTTTGGCCCTGCAAATACACGCACAATCCAAACAGGCCCCTGTAAAAAAAACTTTAAAATAGCCCCTGCAAAATATAAATTGTTTACGGTTAGATCCCTCGGTCAGTTTTCCATAAAAAAAAGGTTTAAATATGCATTTGGTCCCTGCAAATACACGCACAATCCAAACAGGTCCCTGTAAAAAAAATAACTTTAAATAGCCCCTGCAAAATATAAATTGTGTTACTAAAAATTTAAAGATTTTGGGAGAACAAGGGTGTTGAACCCATGACCCCCTTGTTGAAGAAACAACCAAATACCACTAGGCTACATCACCATTTGTGATTATTCGGCCAACTACTTCTATATAATATATAATAACGAAAATTTTCATAAAAAAATAAAAAAGGAAATTGATACCTTCTTGCGCTAAAACACTGTAACCAGCAACAACAATAGCAGTTTGCCATCAAAACTTAAATCATAACTTGGTTTCTTAACTTAGCACAAGAAGGTATCAGTTTCTTTTTTTATTTTTTAATGAAAATTTTCGTTATTATATATTATATAGAAGTAGTTGGCCAAATAATCACAAATTGTGATGTAGCCTAGTGGTATTTGGTTGTTTCTTCAACAAGAGGGCAACGGGTTCAACACCCATGTCCCCTAAAATCTTTAATTTTTTAGCAACACACTATTTTTCACTTTGCCATGTATGTGCCACGTGGCAGCCAACTATTGGTTGCTGACGTGGCACTTGTCAGTGCCATGTGTCCATGGTGACATGGGTTGATGACGTGGCGTTCAGTGACACGTGGCATAATGGTCCAATGAGATGATGACACGTGACAATTATTTTTATTTTAATGTTTTTTTTATGGAAAACTGACCGAGGGGCAAAACCGTAAACAACTTATATTTTGCAGGAACTATTTAAAGTTTTTTTTTACAGGGGCCTGTTTGGATTGTGCGTGTATTTGCAGGGGCCAAACGCATATTTAAACCTTTTTTTTTTATGGAAAACTGACCGAGGGGACTAACCGTAAACAATTTATATTTTGCAGGGGCTATTTTAAAGTTTTTTTTTACAGGAGCCTGTTTGGATTGTGCGTGTATTTGCAGGGGCCAAACGCATATTTAAACCAATAAGAAATAATGATTTTACCACCAATGCTATTGAGTACGGAGCCTACCTGAAAGAAATGTCAGAATGACCGGGTATTAGAGAGTGCTATTAATTTGCACCTTTGTAACCCAACATGGGAGGGTAAGGGATTAAAAGTAACAGGATATTGCAGGTATTCGTTGGACATATATTTTTCAGCATATATATTAATTTGCACCTTTTCAGCATTTTCCTGATTTTACCGACAACATATATTTTTTCCTTTCGGGACTACTTAAAGTCAAACAAATTACACAAACAATAGGTAACGTTCCCTCTTCGGAGCTAAAATCTACACATTCATTTATGAAATACAAAAATATTCTAAATAAAAAAAATACTCCTCCGTTCCTTATCACCTGTCGTTTTTGTAAAAAAAAAATTGTTTCAGTTTACTTGTCATTTTCAAAGTCCAATGCAACATTTATTAGTGTTGTATCAATAATGCCCTAACTATTTATTGCAGAGAAAGAAATAGATGAAATGAGATAATAAATTAGTAAGGATATTATAGGTAAAAGAAAAATAATTGTATCAAAAGTAACAAAATTTACTAGTCTTATTGATATGTGTAAAAAGTCTAGAAGCGACAAAGGAACAGAGGGAGTAACTATTTTAAGAATGCGTAATGTTTTCCATCGAAATTAAAAGTAATGCAACTATTCTAACAACATGCAATATTTTTTTATTGTAATTTGTAACTCAAAAGAAAAGTATATATTTTTAAAGACAAAATATAACAAAGAGATTATTCTGAGTAAAATTTAATATTTGCACGTTTAGCAATCAATAGAAAAATAACAATGATTTATAAAAACAAAATATTGATATCTACAAAGTAATGATATTTACAAAGGAAAATACGAAAATAATTATTCAAATAATCAGGGGATGAAGATGAAGTGGAGGAAGAGAAAAGAGTACAGGGACCGAGAGAGGAGTGAGAGAGGGCAGAGGAAGATAGATGGACAGAGAGGATAGAAAGGTCTTAGTGGTGGTGATGGATGCGTGGTGGAGAGAGAGTGAGAGGGTGGTGGTGGTGGTGGTGGGGTATGAGGATGAAGATGGAGCTTTTTTTTTGACAAAAATGTACTTTGACTAGTTCTTTGTTTTTTCCCCACTTACTAATACCAACTAAGCAAGCTACATCACCTATTAACGGTCATTGTGGCATCGGTTAAAATTAGTGGACAGAAAGTTAAAAAACACTACAAAAAATAGGCTATTTGCGAGGGATATTAGTGAGGGAACATTGGTCCCTCGCAAAAATTTGGATCTGCGAAGGAATAAGGGTCCTCGTTTCTTTTGAAAGTTAGCGACGGAATTTTGGCCAATAGCGAAGGATTGGCCGTCGCAAACATTAACGTGCCTATTTGAATCTGCGTGGCACGAAAATCAAGGAACATTAGCGACAGATTAAGCAGGTCCCTCGCTAATTATCTGACCGTTGCAGCGTTTTAAAAAGCATGAGGATTCGCGACGGACAGGTCCCTCGCAAAATCCGTTGCTAATCCCAAATAAATGAATCCGAAAACCCTCATTCTCTCACTCTTCTCTCATTCTTTCACTCTTCTCTCTCACCTCCCACCACACCAGCCAACCCTAAACCCTCTTCTCTCATTTCCACCACCACCACCACCACCACGCACGACACCACAACCACCGGAGCTCCTCTTCCTCTCCTCTCTCTCTCTCTCTCTCTTACGTTTTCCCCTTTCCCTCTTCTTCTCTCCACCTTTTTCCGCCACACCACCCACGAAACCACCACCGGAGCTCCCCTTTTCCCTCTTCTTGTAGGTTTTGATTTTAAATTTTTTATGATATTGTTTTAATTTTAATTTTTTATTGAATTTGTTTTAATTTTTTTTCTTGAAATTGAAATTGGTTAGGATTGAAATTTGGTGTTTAAAGTCTCACAATCGAACCAGAGTGTGCACCGTCATCGAACCACCTCACCGGACCTCAATCTCATAACGGTTAGTTTTTAAAATAAATTTGTTGTTGTTGTTGTGTGTTAGAATTGAGTGTTGTTGTGAATTGTGAGTTGTAATTGAGTGTTAGGATTAAGTGTTGTTGTAAAATGTGAGTTAAATTGAGTGTGAATTGTGAGTTAGAATTTGTTGTTGTTGTTAAAATGAACTTGTTGTTTTAAAGGTTGTAGGATTGAGTGTGAAATGTGAGTTAAAATTGAGTGAATGTTGTTTGGGAAACTATATTGTTAGAGATGATTGTTGTTAGTATTTGAAAAGTGAATCTGAATTTGTTAAATTGAAATTATTGAGAAGAGTTCGATTGAAAATTGTTGAGAATTAAAAATTGTGTAAGTTGTTAATTGTGTTAAATTGTTGAAATTGAAAAGTGTATTATTTTAGAGTTGTTAATTGAAAATTGTTTAATTATTGTTTTGATGAACCCTAGGTTAGATGACTGTTTGTTGTTGATGGAAAAGGGTGAGGTGTTGTCTCTCACCCCCATAATTTGCTCGAAATCATTTCCATTGAGATAATTGCGAGACGATACTAACAACGGTAAGGTTGGGAGTTATACGAAATAACTTCATTCATTACTTGGATGGAAAGGGTTTTGTGTAGATGAATTAGTATGAATTTAAACGTGATTGAGTGTATGATCAGTTATTTCCTAGAAGAGAGGGTTTGAAGCAATCTTTTGTAATTGGGGTTGAACAATTTCTTGTGGTAGCGTGGCGACATGAATTGGCTATACGGGAAAAGGGGTTAGATGTCCATGCTTAAAATGCGACGGTGTACCTATTAGGTCTGATGATCAAATTAGGGAGCACTTGTATCATTGGGGGTTTAAGCCTAATTATTGGATTTGGGTGGAACATGGAGAACAACGACGCCCAAATTTTAACGCAGGGGCTTCAAGCAGTTCTAGTGTTGGTGTTGCACGTAATGAAACTTTTGATTCGATGAAGAAGATGAAGATGAAGATGAAGAAGAAGAAGATGAGTAATTTTATTAATCTTATGCTGTATTTAAATTTATTTGAATTATTATTGTTCTTGTGTTTTCTTATGTTGACTCCTTATGTTGTCTTTAAATTCATTAGAATCATTAATATATTATTATTGTTCTTGTTAATTTCTTTTTTTAATTTATTTATAAATATATATCATTAATGTTGTTAGTATCACATTTCGTTTCTCTTTTTTCATAGATATGCATCAAGGAGGTTCTGACCCACCGAGACGTCAAGATAAAGGGAAGCAGATTAACGATCAACCTCCCAAGAGGAGGCGTAATCGTCGTAATAGTGAGGTGGTTCTCAATATTGGCAATATGAGGGGTCATACATATTTGGGCCCACCAGCTACTGAGCTGATTGCCCCACGACCCCTGTCTCCATCTGGCCCTGGATGGTATCATTTACCCTTGCATGGGCATTTTATGGGCCCACCATCTATGTATCCAGCAGGACATATGGGCACGCCAGCTAAGCATATGGGCACACCAGCTGAGCATATAGGCTCATCATCTGGGCATATAGGCTCATCATGTGGGCATATGAGTGATAACTCTATTTTATATAGAGTTATTCATACTTTTTAAGCTTGAATTATTGTAAGAAACTCAGTAATTAGATAGTCCAAATAAAGAATAATAGTTGAAATCAGCATTATTTAACTTTGGAACTCATTATCATTGAATTTCATGAATTATGGTATTTTTATGTGTTTATTCATTATTGCAGCTGCAATAGAGACAGCAACAGATGCACCTGCAATAAGCAATTAAGCAGAAGACAAAAGCATTGCACCTGCATCAGACAAAAGCATTGCACCAGCATCAGCTGCAACTACAACAACTCAAGCTACACATAATTGCTCCTACAAAATGATGATGTCAGCAAAATGCAAGTTGCAAGTGCAAGTTGGCCAAGTTGTTGGAGGTGGCGCCAAGTTCATGTATCTAGCCACAAAGTGCAAAATCTCACTTTCCACTTGTCATAACACCATTGGACCTCCCTTAATCTTTGGTGGGACTTCATATCATACTTCTTACTTGACAAGAGGAGAGAGAAACTCTAAAGTTCAACTTGGTGACCAAGGAAAGTGAATCAAGAAGCCTATAAATACCACCCTCTTCTCCATTTGAAAGACACTCAATTCTCATCACTCAACAATACATTTTACATTCTAGTCTCTAGTTTTAAGTAGTTTTATCTCTCTTGTAAGTCGCAGTACTCAATAAAGCTTCAAGTAAGCGAGATAGTGATAATTCCTACTCATCTTACCTTGTGTATTTGTTGAAGTACTCTTATGAAGAAGTGTATGCAGCCACATTACTAGAAAAGAAATGCAAAGAGTCTTCTTTTTGTGTAAATTCTCTTACTTCTTATCCTCTTTGTGTTTTCCTTACTATAAACATGAGAAATCTTGTTTGTATCTTTCTAGTTATGTCAAACATGAGCTAAACCCCTTGTGGTTGGGATGCCTTAACTTAGTAATAAAACTTTGAAATGTTATAAAGTTCTATTGATGTTCTTGTAATTTAGTTATTGTGTGATAATTCTTCCAAACTTATTTTAATTTGATCACTTAAAGTAAGTAGGGTCATAAATTCAGAAATGGTTTATGATTTGAAATCAAGAACCAACATGAATAAGTGTTTTAATAATGGGAAACTTTGTTAAAACCATGCTAAGACCTAGACATAGGATAGCATAGTTCATGGGATGATCTGTAAGAGCTTAATTAGGCAAGGGTGAACTTATTTAGAACTTAGAAATAAGACTTGTAATGAAGCCCTGAAGATAAGTACTGAAAAGTATAAAACTGTTAGTACTGCATCCATTGCAGGTGCAATCATTGTAACAGCAAGACATTGCAGGTGCAATGATTGCAGGTGCATCAATTATAACATTATACATTCAAAGTGAACTTACTCAAGCAAAAGCATTCCAACCATATTTCTCAACTGATTCACAACTTACTCTTAGTTATTTTAATTTACATTTTGTCTACACATAAATCACTACATCAATCTTTCATTTTATATTTTTATCATTGGCTCTACTACTAACTTAACCTTAGTAAAATTAATTCAATCCCTGTGGGTACGACATCCCTCTTATCTCTATATTACTTGTTTAAAGACTGTGTATACTTGCACATATATTTTTCACAACAAGTTTTTTGGCGCCGTTGCTGGGGATTGCCATTTTTTTTAGTGTTTAATTTAGTAGTAGTTTAGTGATCAATTTTACTCTGGTTGTTTGTTCCTTGTGGTATAACAGATATTACACCAGCAAAGTGTTGCACCTGCAACCATTACACCAGCAATAGTCACTATTGCATATGCTAAGGTCTAACACACCAGAATTCCAGTTAGATCCTGAAATAGAAAGGAGATTCAGAAGGTTGCGTAGGATTCAAAGACAAGCAGGAAGACAAACAATGTCTGATCTAGGAGCAGAAGGCTCTCATCATGGTTCTGGCAGAGGTTCAGGTAGAGGCAGAGGCTCTATTCATGGTGATCCAGAGCACAATTACAGAAACCAGTTCATCAATATGGGTCCAATAGGTATGATAAATGATAGGGACAGACCAATGAGGGACTATGCTTTGTTTGATCAAACAAACATGCAAACCAGCATAGTCAGACCTCAAATTAATGCACCACATTTTGAATTCAAACCTATGATGTTTCAAATGCTTCAAACAGTAGGCCAATTCAGTGGTTCTCCACAAGAGGATCCTCATTTACATCTAAAGCAATTTTTAGAAATTTGTAGCAATTTTATCATCCCTGGTGTTTCAGAAAATGCTTTTAGGCTAAAACTTTTTCCATATTCCCTCAAGGATAAAGCAAAGGCATGGTTAAATTCACTAGAGCCTAACTCTATCACTGAGTGGAATGAATTAGCTGAAAAATTTCTTGCAAAATATTTTCCACCAAGTAAAAATGCTAGGATGAGAAATGAAATTACTGCCTTTAGACAAAAAGATGGTGAATCACTGTTTGAAGCGTGGGAAAGATGGAAGGAACTTTTGAGAAAATGTCCTCATCATGGTATCCCTGTCATAATACAAATGGAAACATTCTACAATGGTTTGGAACCCCAAACCAGACTCATGTTAGATGCATCATCTGGAGGAGTGCTACTGAACTTATCATACAATGAAGCTGCTAAATTAATTGAGAAAATGGCTACCAATAGCTATAGTTGGCCCACAGAGAGGGGTAGTGTTCAAAAAAAAGCAGCTGGGGTCCATGAAATCAGTGAAGTATCAGCACTAGCAGCTCAAGTTGCATCACTCACCAACATGATAAAGAACCTCAACAACAACAATGCACCAGCATCTAATACAGGTGCAATGCCAGATACTGCAGCTGCAATAGAGCAAGCACCTCCAAGTTCCACAAGCTGTGTATATTGTGGGGGTGGCCACTTGTATGAAGAATGTCCAAACAACCCTGTGTCTGTTAACTATTTGGGATACAACAAAAACAACAACCCCTACTCTAACACTTATAATGCAGGTTGGAGAAATCACCCAAATTTTAAGTGGAGCAACAATAATGCACAAGCACCCAATGCTAATGCACCTGCAACTCCACCAGGCTTTCCACATCAAAATCAGAAAAATTATCAAAGAACACCTCAACAATCAAATGACAACTCTTTGGAGGAAATGTTCAAAGCTTACATGAACAAAACTGATGCATTCATAAGTGAAACCAGAACTGCAAGATAGGCTCATGATGCATCAATTAAGAACTTGGAAAACCAAGTTGGTCAATTGGCTACTGCATTATATCAAAGGCCAAGTGGTGCATTGCTATCTACCACAGAAGCCTCATCTTCAAATAAGCCAATGAGTGAGCAATGCAAAGCCATCTCATTGAGAAGTGGAAAGGATCTCTCAGAACCTTACCCCCCAGAAAGTGTAGAGGAGGAAGAAATAGAAAAAAACCAAAAAAATGAGAAAATGAAAAATGAAAAAAATATGAAAATTTCTGATGTAGGTACTAGTAATGCAGGTGCAACAGATGCATCAATTGCAGGTGCAACGGATGCAGAAATCACTGATGCAGATGCAACTGATGCAGGAGCACCTAAAGTTGTTAGATCAGAAATTACTACCACACCATCCAGGTTAGTACCAGAATATCCTTTTCCTCCTTATCCACAAAGGCTTAAAAAAGCACATGAGGAGAAACAATTTGGTAAATTCCTAGATGTACTTAAACAACTACACATTAATGTACCACTTCTTGAAGCACTCCAGCAAATGCCTAATTATGCAAAATTTATGAAGGATGTGCTAACTAAAAGAAGAAGATTACGAGAATTTGAAACTGTTGCCATGTCAGAAGAATGTAGTATGATAATGCAAAACAAAATCCCTAGGAAACTAAAAGACCCTGGCAGTTTCACAATACCTTTTTCAATTGGAAAATTTTATACTGGTAGAGCTTTGTGTGATTTAGGAGCAAGTATAAACTTGATGCCTAAATCCATATTTAATCAATTAGGTATTGGAATTGTTAGGCCAACAACTGTGACCCTTCAGCTTGCAGATAGGTCAATTGCCTATCCTGAAGGAATCATAGAAGATGTGCTTATTAAAGTTGACAAATTTGTGTTTCCTGTAGATTTTGTTATTTTAGATTTCAATGCAGACAAAGAAGTACAAGTAATTCTTGGTAGACCATTCCTGGCCACTAGCAAAACATTCATTGATGTGCAAAAGGGAGAATTAACAATGAGGGTTAATGATCAAGAAGTTAAATTCAATATTTTGAACGCTCTCAAATGTCCAAATGAAGATGTTGAAGAATGTTCCCTCATTGTTTCCCTAGAACAAGTTGTACAACAACACTTTACTCAAGAGCAGGATCATCTTTTAAATGTACTGACATCTATTGCAGGAGCAACAGATTCATCTATTGCAGGTACAACAGATGCAGATGTAATGCCAGGTACAGGGCATGAGTTAGAAAGTGAAGTTACAGCAAGAAAAGCAGAAGTGAAGGAACTTTGGGCAATAAAATATGAGTCCTTAGAACTTGAAAATTCAAAACTCACAAGAAATATTCCTTCAACTGAGGCACCACCATCATTGGATCTCAAAGAATTGCCTAAACATTTAAAATATGCTTTCCTAGGGAAAAATAACACATTACCTGTGATCATTGCTTCTAACCTATCTCAAAAGCAGGAGCATGATCTTATTACTACCCTAAGGAAGCATACAAAGGCAATTGGTTGGCAGATGTCAGATATCAAAGGAATCTGTCCTTCCATTTGTATGCACAGAATAGTCTTGGATGAGAATTCCAAGAACAGCATTGAAGGCCAAAAAAGCTCAACAATACATTTTACATTCTAGTTTCTAGTTTTAAGTAGTTTTATCTCTCTTGTAAGTCGCAGTACTCAATAAAGCTTTAAGTAAGTGAGATAGTGATAATTCCTACTCATCTTACCTTGTGTATTTGTTGAAGTACTCTTATGAAGAAGTGTTTGCAACCACATTACTAGAAAAGAAATGCAAAGAGTCTTCTTTTGTGTAAATTCTCTTACTTCTTATCCTCTTTGTGTTTTCCTTATTATATACATGAGAAATCTTGTTTGTATCTTTCTAGTTATGTCAAACATGAGCTAAACCCCTTGTGGTTGGGATGCCTTAACTTAGTAATAAAACTTTGAAATGTTATAAAGTTCTATTGATGTTCTTGTAATTTAGTTCTTGTGTGATAATTCTTCCAAACTTATTTTAATTTGATCACTTAAAGTAAGTAGGGTCATAAATTCAGAAATGGTTTATGATTTGAAATCAAGAACTAACATGAATAAGTGTTTTAATAATGGGAAACTTTGTTAAAACCATGCTAAGACCTGGACATAGGATAGCAAAGTTCATGGGATGATCTGTAAGAGCTTAATTAGGCAAGGGTGAACTTATTTAGAACTTAGAAATAAGACTTGTAATGAAGCCCTGAAGATAAGTACTGAAAAGTATAAAACTGTTAGTACTGCATCCATTGCAGGTGCAATCATTGTAACAGCAAGACATTGCAGGTGCAATGATAACAGGTGCATCAATTATAACATTATACATTCAAAGTGAACTTACTCAAGCAAAAGCATTCCAACCATATTTCTCAACTGATTCACAACTTACTTTTAGTTATTTTAATTTACATTTTGTCTACACACAAATCACTACATCAATCTTTCATTTTATATTTTTATCATTGGCTCTACTACTAACTTAACCTTAGTAAAATTAATTCAATCCCTGTGGGTATGACATCCCTCTTATCTCTATATTACTTGTTTAAAGACAGTGTATACTTGCACATATATTTTTCACAACAATGGGCACACCAGCAGGGTTATCTATGCCTACACCAGAACCTCGGGATGATATTGATCCCGACATTGAGCCCCAACAGGATGATATTGAGACCGGTAACGAGATAGTGGAGGTGGTTGTTACTGATGGTGTTAAACTGAAAGTCATTTATCCTAGCGGCGACGCATAAGTATTATGTTTTTTTTAAAGCTAATTTATGGAACAACTTATATTTGATTGTGTGATCTATCTTTCATTATGCAGGCTTCTTCCTGCAAAGGTAGCTTCATCAAACATTACCCATGTCATCCGTAAAATGTATTTTCAAAAGTTCCATTCAATGTTGAGTAAATTCATTGAAAAGGACAGGAACGATCTGGTGGACCTCTTAAGGGTAAGTGTCAATTATGTCATTACTTATATTGTTAATTTAAATTTAATGTTTAATAACGTTTAATATAATTACTAATACATATTTTCATTTTACTTAGGGTAATGTGAAATGGAGCACAGAAGATGATGAAGATGTGCAAAGACTTTTTTACAAAAGGATGGGCACTCAAATATCAGATTTGCTTTATAAGTTGCAGGTTAAAGACAAGAAACCAGACTACATGAGTGATGGAGTATGGAATTCCTTCAAGGCTCATTGGGCTATACAGAAATGTTCAAAGCAAATGCTGAAAAAGCCAAGAAGAATAGAAACTCAGAGAATGGTGGCTCACTTCACTGTTGCGTGTCCATCAACCAGGCTTACCATGCTCTTAGATTGATAAATTATTTAAAAATCTTTGTGTTTTTTTACATTTGTTAATTTGTTTGCAACTTTTGAAAATGTATTTCATTTTGCAGAGTAAGAAGGCAGGACGCCCTATTACTGCTCCTGAGATGCATAGAGCCACCCATGTGAGAAAACGCACTAGCGAGTATGTTGATGATCGCTCCAGGATGACTCAGATAAATATACAACTTGATTTGTATTTATATAATGTTGCTTTGTTAAAATGGAGCGCTAATTATGCTATGTTCTGTGGTTATGAAAAACAGGAGCAAATTAATGAGATCATGACTCAGTTGACTCAGGGGAGCTAGGACCCTACGTCACTTGGTGAACTTTCTCCTGAGATGAGAGATCTGGCAAACAAAAATTGGGAGAAAATAGTTGGTTGGTATAAGCGTCGTTTGTATGGTACAGGGCCATTGGTTCCTACTTTGAGCCAGTCTAGGGTCGGGAGCAGCAGAGGATGCAGTCGACCAGCTACTACTAACTCAGCTGCGGAGACAGAGCAGCTTAGGTAGGAGCTGCAGGATACTCAAGAGGAGGTCAGTAGATGGAGGGCAGACTATGCGAAGGTACTCCGTTGGCAGGAGCTGATGTATAAGTATTTTAAGAATATGGTGCCAGATCATGAGGAGCAGGATGAGGAGCAAGCTCAGGAGTTTGGGGAGTCTGATGGCGACAGCTTTTAGGATTTGTTTTATCTGCCTGACATTTCAGTATTTTGTTTTTCAGATTTTATGTTATTTTGTTACGGATTTTATGTTGTTTCGAATTTTATGTTATGTTAATTCAGATTTTAATTTAAACTGTTTTAGCTATTTTAAATTTCATTATTTATTAATAAAATAAACAAGAATAAAAGCAGGTTTATCAAAAAAATTAAATCAGTTGGGGATTAGCGAGGGAATTTGGACGCGTGGCTGTCAGATTTTGGCCACGTGTTTTTGATCATTTGCGAGGGATTTATTTTCCCTCGCTAATTAGCGAGGGACTGGTCCGTCGCTAATTAGCAAAGCATCCAATTTCTGTTGCTGATTCCATTAGCGAAGAGAGAATTAGCCAGGGAACTGGTCCCTCGCTAATTCCCTCGCAAATGACCATTAGCGAGGGATTTTGGTCAATTTACGAGGATCTGTCCCTCGCTAATCCCCAAGTTTTTTGTAGTGAAAAGATTACTTTGACATAGATTTGAAACATAAATGATGAAAGTGAGGAAAAAATAAAACTTTGAAGCTGAGTTGTGAGGTGAGTGTATTGTTTCTAATAATGTGGTTGAGCATGTTGTGGGAGGAAGCATTAGTAGAAAGAACCATAATCTCCTTCAATTTCCCTGGGAGGTTCGCCTTGTGCATGCGTATCATGAAGCTAATTCGTTTGCGGACGCTCTTGCCAATATTGGACTTTTGTTTGAGTAGTGCTCTCTTTTGTTGGACCTTTATTTCTTCGTGATGGTGTAGGGATCGCTACCACTATAGTGTATGTAGAGTGTTAGTTATTTTTTTTCTATTGAGGGCTTGCCCCCTGTTTTCTACCCAAAAAAAGTAAGAAAAAAACATAAATGTCTAAAGTGAAAAATTTGCGTGAAACATAAATGACCAGAAGTGGATTTTTGCCTCTTAAAAATTTATTAGATTAGATTAGACGAGATATTATATATATATATATATATATATAAATAAATATAATTAGAATACACTAGAATATATTAGAACTAGCATATTTTAGATTATTACTTAACTGTCCCCATTTAAAGTGAGGTCACAAGTTTAGGGAATGAATATATGCTTAATCAATAGGTGTTTTATATTCTTAAATAGATATTAGATTAAATTGGTAGTAGATTAGAAGATTAAAAATATCATAATTAGATAAATTTATATCAGATTACATTTATTAATCAAATAAACATACATAAAAAATTGACGTAAAAGTATTGGCTTCTTAAATCGGTTAGAAGTTTACCCAAGAGTACTTAGATGAGATGGCATGTAGATGTCTCTTTCAGCTTAACCAAAGTCTTAGATTCGAATCCAGCCTTGGGCATGCAGCAGTGTAAATCTCTTGAGGGGGAGCTTTGTCGCCCATTGGGTCCTACCTAATTCGAAGGATTAGTCTTTGCAGTTGCACGAGACGATACCCGATTTATACAAAAAAACGGTTAGAAGTATTTGAGTTTTAAAATATGCGGTTAGAAGTTTTTAAGAATTTAAAACTGAACAATTAGTTAAAAAATTTAAATAAGATATTATTACTTAATTGTCCCGTGAAGTGGAAAGTTTTGGAAATAGGCATATGATTATTTTGTTTTTGGTGATCCATTGCCTGGATTCGAACCAAGGGTTAGGAAGCTAGACTACAAATTCCAAACCACGAAACCGGCGGGGAAACCAGCTAGGCATATCATTATTTAACACTTCCCTTAAGGGGACTTTCTAGGGCCTCGCTTGGGTCACAATCTCAACTTTGTTTGGTGTAACATCCACACTTCTCAGATATTGGTTGATTTGGGGGCTCGATGGAAAATTAGTGACACATATACTATTAATATATGGCGTGACCTGTAGCTAAGGGGAGGTAACAACCCTTTTATTTCATCTCATGTGGTTTCGAGCTCGGAAGATATGACTGTGTCTTAATGTTAACACCCACAAATAATTAAGTTGCGGGCCGAGGACTAAGAGGAAGAAAGGGAAAAAGATTAGGGCGCCGAGGCAGGCTACTAGACAAATCCTAGAAGATGTTTGCCTAAATAATGAACTCAAGAAAGAATCTCTAAGAAGATCATAATGTAAACTCCCCAAGGGATAGTAAACGAGGCCGAAGGAAAGTGAGCCTCGGCCTATAGAGTACCACGACCACGAGGGTTCAGTTGCCTAGGTTTGTGGCTGCAGGCCGAGGACAGGGATCAGCCGAGGAATTGAATGACCGAAGTAAGGCAAGCTCGCTCGAAAGGAAAGAGAGGGGCACGTGGACAGAGAGAGAGGACCAGTTGAAGATCAAGCGAATGAGCGAGGCCTTGAAAAGCGGAGCGAAGTAGTTTTACCCCCACTAACCATGTTAGTGGGGTCGTGGGTAGTTACTCAATCTCTTTAGGGCTTAGGAGTAGTGATAGACGTTGATCCGCGATTAATCCAACGGTAGGCATGTGTTAGCTCGTTTAGTGGCCGATGAGGGCCTATGTACATATAGGAAGAGGAATAATTGTTAAACACACAATCATCAATACAAAAACTCTATTTTTTAATCAGTTTTATCTTCTTTTACCGCACTTTACTTTTATCTTTATCCATTAGGCCAGTAGATTATCCAACCCTCGCGTCCCTTTCACTCAACCTGACCCTTTCTAGAGGAGTCAGGAAACTCACAGTTGAGGAGTAGAGTTCTCTCCTTGGCACAATTGCTTGAAGAACAGAGGAATCAAAGACTGTCCAAACCTCTGACCGACCCCACGACTAGGACCTAAGAGTTTGATGACAACACTTAATTATTTAATTCCGGTGATACACAATGCCGTACTCCCATTTTAGATCATCTCTTCAACGCTACAGACATGAAGCGTATTCAAGGGATGGTTTTGCAATATACAAGTGAGAGGGATACGTTGGTGTGGAACCGTAGCAGGGATGGAAGGTACTCTGTGAAATCAGCTTACTATGGTGCAATGAATGACTTGATTGATAACACCGAGCATCGCATTGTTGGGGATTGGAATTTGATATGGGGCCTGCGAGTTCCTCACAAGGTTAAAATTCTTCTTTGGTGGACTGTAACGATTTCCTGCCGTGTCGTTATAACCGTTGACGGCGACACGACCTGTGCCCGAATCAGTGTCCGTTGTGTAATTCGACCGAGGAAAGTGAGTGGCATTTTGTTTTTTAGCTGTCCATTTGTTGAACCGGTGTGGAGAGAAATAGGAATTTGGAGACACATTCTGCGTTTTGTTGATGAGAAAAATATATTAGATTGTATAAAAAAAATTAGATTATATATATTATTTTATATTTTTTATCCAATTTAAAATTCACTAATTTCTCCTTTTTTTTTTTGACGAAAACTGTTTCCGCTTTACCTTCATAGCCGCCGGTTCGGCGTTCACAAGCGCTTCTTCCTTCTCATTGCTCAAATGTGGTTTTGAAGTTAGGGTTCCTTTCTATCTCCGGTTCTTATCCCTTCTCAGGTTATTCTTCCTTCTCATTGCTCAGGTTATTCTTCTTCTCGTTGCTCATTCAAATGTCGTTTTCAAGGTTCAGGTTCGTTTCTATTTTTAATCCCACTACTTTTCACTCACACTCACCATTAAGGCTATACTCTCACTCTCACTCCTACTCACCATCACCCAATGTTGTTGATGATGCTGTTTCCACCTTTCATCGCATGCTCTCTACTCACCCTACACCATCCATTTTTCAGTTTAACAAGATTTTAGGCTCTCTTGTTAAGACTAATAACCATTATCTCATTGCTATTTCTCTTTCTCAACAAATGGAATTCATGGGAATTACACCAAATATTGTCACCTTTAATATTACGATGAATTGTTACTGCCACTTGCGTAAAATGACTTTTGCCTTTTCTATATTCGGCAAGACTATCAAGATGGGTTACCATCCAAATATACACTTATCAAGGGTCTTTGTCTCAATGGCGAGATTCAGAAGGCCCTAAACTTTCATGATCACGTGGTAGCACATGGATTTCAATTGAACCAAGTTAGTTACGGTACTTTGATTAGTGGGTTATGTAAAGTGGGAGAATCAAAAGCTGCATTGAAGTTGCTGAGATTGAAATCGGTCGAGGCCAATGTGGTAATGTACAGTACAATTATTGATAGCTTGTGTAAAGATAACTTTATAATGGATGCTCGTCATTTATACTCCGAAATGGTTCTAAAGAGAATTTCTCCTAATGTTGTCACTTATAGTTCTCTTATCTATGGCTTTTGTGTAGTTGGTCAATTGAATGAAGCATTTGGTCTTTTTGATAAAATGGTTTCAAACCGCCAAATGTTTATATCTTTAGTATATTGCTTGATGCTCTATGCAAAGAAGGAAAGGTGAAAGTAGCTAAGAATGTGTTAGCTTTGATGATAAAAGAAGGTGTAAAACCTAATGTTGTTACCTACAATTCATTAATGGATGGATGTTGCCTAGTCAACGAAGTGAACAAGGCCAAAGATGTACTCAACACTATGGCTCGAATGGGAGTGACTCCTGATGTTCAGAGCTACACTATCATGATAAATGGATTTTGTAAGAGCAAAAGGGTCAATGAAGCCGCGAGCCTCTTTAAAGAAATGAATAACAAACAAATTATTCCTGATAGTGTAACTTACAGTTCGCTTATTGACGGTTTCTGTAAATCAGGGAGAATCTCTTGTGCATGGAAGTTTGTTGATGAGATGGATGATAGAGGTATACTAGCCGATGTGTTCACATACAATTCGTTATTACACACTTTGTGTAAAAATCGTCATATTGAAAAGGCAATTGCATTGGTCAAAAACATTAAAGCCAAGGGTATTCAACCGGATTTGCGCACATACAGTATTCTCATTGATGGTCTATGCAAAGGTGGGAGACTTGAGGATGCACGAGTGATCTTTCAAGATCTTTTGGTTAAAGGCTATCATCTGGATGTCAAGACATATACTATTATGATCCATGGGCTTTGTAAGGAGGGATTTGTCGATGAAGCAACGACCTTGTTGTCACAAATGAAAGTCAATGGTTGCATTTCTGATGCTATAATGTATGAAATACTTATTCGTGCTCTCTTTGAAAAAAATGAGAATGCAAAGGCGGAGAAACTTCTGCGTGAAATGAGAGATAGAGGTCTACTGAAAAAGTAAAATCAAGTAAGTTGTTTTCTCATTACACATTTGTTTATTTTGAAAATTGATAAAAATAGATAGTTTGTGAAAATTTGCAAGAGTGTAATTTGAGCGCATAAACTAGATATTTTCTGATTAAACTTTTTAGTACTCTGGAATACTAGAGTTGCAGTAGATTGGTTCCTTTTTGTGCTTGAGATTTTTCCTTACCTTCCATTGATGCACTTACATTGTTAATGATTCAAGAGCTTCTGTTGAGCCACGTATATTATCTGTTACTCATTTTTCTGTATCACCATATTAACAAAAGGCTACATTTAGAACACTGAGTTCTAATTGAATATCCAAATAACTTTCATGTATTTCATTGAATAGTTCTTCATTGAATATTATGTGTTGAATGATATGATATGATTTGTTTATAGGGTCTTCCTTTCACCTCTTTCAATTTCAAACTCTTTCTTTCTACTACTTTTCAAACCACTGCAATTTTTTTGTTTAATGGTTGATGTAGACTTCCCTTGAGTTTAAACTTTAAACGAAACTTCAATTTCAAAATTGTAGGTTGAAGAGGTGGAGTTTTTTCCTGCAAAGATAGTAAAGTGATACAAATGGAATGAATTGATTGGTAGAAGCATACTGATATGAAGAAACTTAAAACTCATAATTTATATGGCAATCAGCTACCTTGAGGTGCAGAACTTTTCTGATGGCTAATTCTGAGCCCAGCATGAGAGATACTACAGATCTGGTGTGTATACTGGTGAGCTTCTCGAAGATGGGGAAGCTGAAAAAAATGAGTGTTGGCAACTGTTGTAAAAGTCTATTCTCAAATTGCCTCTTGGATTTATAACTTGTGAAAAAATGTTTATATCAGCATACTAGTTAGTTGCCTCTTGAATTTCTAACTGTTGTAAAAATCTATTCTCAACAATATGTGATGAATGTGGGAGATAGTAGAGCTGACCCTGATTATTGGCTTTGATTTTGGTCTTCATTAATTATTTCTATGGTTTCTATAAACTGTATGTATATAAAAATGCTTTATCATGAAAAAATCAAGATACTCTCTTAGAAAAACTGAAGCTGTGTTACAACTTAGGCGTATAAGGCACCCTATGATACAATATTAAGTATGTTATCAAAATTAGACAGTTTGTGAATAATTTGAAAAGTGTAATGTGAGTAGGTTAGGGTCTCACTAGTATATGCTATAGGGTATGTTTTAGTTATATTTCTATCTATATTTGTACTCGCATAGTTGTCATCAAAGATTTTTAAATCTTGTCCTTGTATGGTAGTTATTAGTTACTTATAATTATTTTTGCTTTTATCAATCACAGTTCTTCCCAGGAGATTCATATTATCTTTAAGCTCACTCTTTTTTATATTGTGTCATATATAGGGTAGGAAATCATGTTCTGGAAAATAAAATGAAGTGAGGTGCAAGTGCAAGTGCAAGTGCAAGTGCAAGTGCAACAAGAACCAATCGCCAGTAGCTAGTAGGCAAGGGAGGATCCCTTGACATTTCTGAGTCTAAATCAAAGATGTTGACGAACCTGGTGAGGCATGCCTTTGGAGAAGAGCAAGGATGTTTTCTCCATACTAACTTGTTGCCTAGACATTATAATATCACACACACACACCATACCGAGAGAATGAGAGGCAAAGAATTATATTTCTAAACTCAATTAATTCGGGTAGCATGTTCAAATACATTTGCCTTTTATAGGCTTAATATACTCTCACAAAATAACAAACTTGATCACTAAACAATATAGGTGGTGAAACAGCAAAAAAAAAAAACAAACTAGTGCCGTCAATCTAGTTTCATCCAATGACCCGTGAGTCCAATTCGAACCAACCTATTCAATATCGAGTTGGTTTGGTTCGGATTTAATAGGAACAAACTCAAAATCCAAACCGTTTAAATATAATCGGTTCAGCCAAAGGTGAATTGATTGAGGAGGAAATGTTAGGGTTTTGTTGCTGGTGAAAAAAAGGAACGCAATTAATCCTGGTATCGTCAAAATCAGATCTGGGTATCGTCAAAATCATATCTGGGTATCGTTTCAAAATCAGATCTGGGTATCGTTTGAGCAATAGAATCGAACGTGGAGATGATGATGATTTGAGTGCTGAAATTGTTGTGGAACGTTTTCTTCATTTTTGATATTGATTCTCAGATTGTTGAACATTTTATTCCTTTTAGTCGTTGAATGTTGTTCCGGAATCCTGATATGTTCTTGATGTTGTTTGTTGAAAATTATTGCTGGAAATGCATAATGTGGCTGCCATTGATTTTAGTTTTTGTTGTTTTTTCAATTTTAGATTTTTTAATTCAGACAAATTGATGTATGGACGCTATTTAATTTTTAATTTTTAATTTTGAGTATTTAAATGATTTTAATTATTATAAATATTAAAATCTAATGTGGCAACATCATTAAATGATGTGCGCAAGCTGAGTTAGCTGTCACGTCATTTAATGAGAGCCATGTCAATATAATTTTTTTTGGTAGAATGGCAACTCAACAAAAAAAAATTGAAAAACTCCTCTTTGGACCAAACTAGTGTATCACCCGTGCCAGTACGGGTATACATTTTTTTTAGATCGTGCCACCGTTTCTGGCATTTTCAATCCTTCAGATCCTGAATGTGTGCAGTAACAGTAACATACTCGTGCATCCTCACGGTGAATCGCGTTGCGTGGTACGAATAGTACTCAAGATTGTAATTAAAATGGAGATTGTAAAGAAGACTAATGGCCTACAACAAAATGAAAAGGATTACGAATGATAAAATTTAAAGGATAGCTTTTTTAACAACGTGATGGTGTGATTGATTTTATACAAATGTGTTAAGCAAACTAAAAATTAAATTGCTGAGTTGTTGTAGGTTAAATTCATAATAGATATATGCAATGGCGGACCTTCATGTGGACCAGGCAGGGCCGTGGCCCGCCCTGGAAAAAAAAAATTTATATAGGGGTGAAATTACAGAAATACCCTTACTCTAATTTTTTTCCCCAAAAAGTAGCATAACTTTACACTCCACAGCCAAACTCTCTCTCTCAACAACCAAACTCTCTCTCTCACGTCTCCATTCTCCAACGCAACCACCAACCAAACTCTCTCTCACGTCTCGCACAACGACCACCACAGCACCATCGCTCTCTCTCCGTCGTTTCCTTTCCGTCTTCTCCGTCTCATCTCGCCGGTGCGGTTTCCGTCTCCTCTCCGTCCTCTCCGTCACTCACTCACTGGTTTGGTTTTTTAACTCACTGTCACAGTGTCACAGTCACTGTTACTGTTAGAATATGGGGAACGGAAGAGGAAGAAGAAATTGTGATATAATGAGGAAGAGGAAATATCAAATATGGCCCATAAAATTGATAGCTTACTAAATATAAACTAATGACTAATGAGGAAGAGGATATTGCTATTGTGAAATTGATATTGTGAAATTGAAATTGATATTGTGAAATTGATATAAAATTGATATTGTGAAACTGAAATTGAAATTGATATTGTGATAGTTTTTGGACTTGGACCGTGAGTGAGAGAGAGAGTGATATTGCTCATTGTGAATTAATGATATTTTATTGTGAGTGTTTATTTTATTGTTGTGAATCAATTGTTTAACCGTGAGTGTTTATTTTATTGTTGATTGTATTGAAATTAGTGAAAACATTAGTTCCGAGTCTATTATTGAAGATTTCAAGTCACTTGGGACGCGTAGAGCATTACTTTAAGGTACACAGTTTAATTTTTTGATGAACAACTTTGTGCTTAATATGATTTGCATGTTTAATTAATATATTATAATAGTTTATTTTAGCGGCCCTCCCTAGTTTTTTTTTCAAGATCCGCCACTGGATATATGTATTATTTTGAATCCCTCAAGTGAATTCTATTGATGAGCATGATTTCCTAGTAATCACAAATAGCCCTAAAAAATGAGATTATTGTAATTGTCTAACTAAAAGAATGTGTTATCCGACAAATAGCAAACTCCACGCGGTTTCACATTTTATCCGAAGAGAATTAACAATGCATAAAATTGAAATATGCCTAGAAGCAATGGAATTATTTGTATAAATTAAATTTGAATTTGAAATCATTACATTTCCCCGTCGTCACTAAAAATTGTAAATGTAACTATCTAATAATTTCAATCTAAGTCATTACTCGTTTGTGGTGAATAAATATATAAATATATATTAAATTTTATAGTAAAATTTTTCAAACTTTCATACCTCCCTAGTTGGTTAAAAATAGTCAAATGATTGAGAGAATAAATACATGTTAGCTATTTTGAAGATAATAAAATTAAATAGCTAGTTCTCTTTTACTCGTGGCAAAATTGTTTATCCTCAATTTATTTATTTTTAATTTTTAAATTATGGTCATATTTTTTAGTTATTTTGTGGGACTGTGAAAGTTAGACTTCAAACTTTGAATCGAAGACTACATGAAAAAAGAAATAAGGAGATTACAAAGAAGGCAGTCAAGAGTATATATGATGTGGTCATCCCCAAGGTAAACATAGCCTTATTAAGCTATTAAAGGCCCAAAAGCTACAATAAAATGGCAAGTAACTTGTATGCCAGATCAGAAATTCCCTTTTCACTGCAACAACACAAAAAAATTGCTACTTTTGTGTCTTCTAAGTCCCTTTTCTTCAGCTGCCATTGCATCAAACTGATTTTGAGATGACATTCTTTTGTGTCTTCTAAGTCTTTTTATCATGTCAAACAGGCGCACCATTGCCTTAACAACGTATATAGAAAGAAATGCATAAGTACATATAACATTAATCTTGCAATATATAAAAACTAAATTATTGGAGTTTCAATAATTGTTGGGCTACTTGGTAGTCTAATAACAAAAAAATATATGGTAAAATCAGTGGGCTACTTGGTAGTCTAATCACATCTTATTTTTTTCCCCAAAATGTGAATAGCTTTGACTGAATTAGTACTTCCATTGTTCGATTCTTGACTGGCTCATGTTTTATGTGGGATTAAAGAGAGCTAGTATTTACATCATTATAATTGTAATATAAAGAAAAGTAAATTATTTGCATTAATATTCTGCACAAAAACAAATTCAGAATGGAGATTGTTGTATTTCTAGTTGCTTCAGCATATGCAACACAACAAATTTGAATGTCTGTGGAGGGCATTTTAGCATCTTGGTCATGATCAGCAGTTGTGATTAGAGATCTGTAGAAGATAGATAAACTCAATCAAAGAGGAAGTCTTCACTAACAATGCATTTTCCCTTGTCAAGTTGAGACTCATTCTGAAATTACAATCAAAATCACATAAGAGTATTAGTGTTAAATCTGGTTTAATTTCAACATGTGAATTGCATTGGCATTAACAGAATTGGTAAATGCGCATTCTGATGCAGCATGTGCATTAGATTGGATCTTTCATATATTAAAGATCATTAAAGACAGTTTAGAGGCTAGTAAATTATTATCATGTTTAAGAGACATTTGAAACATAATTAGATTCACTTTTGTGTATTAATTCTATCATTCCAATTTTCCAAATTAAAATGAATATGCATTGATTGCTCTCAACTAAAATGAATACACATGGTTATATGCCTTTGTCAACAATCAAAACAACTGTGCACACAACTTAAGTGCAACAAAAGTGATTTTTGCTAGATTGATTGAGTAACAGTGTGGGGAAGATATATAGTCTTAGTGGGTTGCAAAACTGTGAGGAGAGCAAAGAAAATATAATCTTAATAATTAGATAGCAATAAAAAGAAAGCAGGTAGGGGGTTGTAAAACAATTGCTTGTCAATAAAATTTAAAATCAAAGACATGTATCTCATAGATACACATAAAACTAATGGCAAATACAGTTCTTTAAAATTCTCTCAAAAAATCGATTGCTCTAGCAGCATTGCATCTGTTTTTTCAAGCTTGTCTTAATGTGAGACTCTAAAAATTTGCAAAAGGTAAACTGTGAAGACCAAAGACCTACAAAAGACAGTAACGCAATAACCATGTGTACCCCCATAAAATAGTCAGAATATTGACCACCAAAGCCAATAATCCACATATGAAAAGAGAAGTACCTTTAAGTGGTTAAGGCATTCTCCAAAAGAAGTACTGCATATCATAAAACCTTATTTTTAATTGTCTAATTCCCAGATCATACAATCATACAATGGAATCTTACTCATTTCTAACAGCAATGGTCGATGTTTAGATCCAATAGTCCAGTTCACATTTATTCATATGTAGGTATTGATGCAACTGAAAGTGAAACCCAAGGTATTTCATCTATGTTTTAATAACATAGTAAAAATGATAGAGAAGAACAAACTGCATGAAGAAAATGAAATGAGAAAAGGGGGAGAGTTTGTACCACAACTACAGGAGAATGATTGCCGCAACAAAGCTGACCTCAAATCCCCCTCTAGAGCTATATATCTGCCTTTATCACTTAGCAGCCCCCATGTAGGCGCAACCTTTTCAACACGACAGCGAAACTCGACCACCTCGATCATCTCTCTCCAATTCGTTTCTCCTTTCCTGTGACCTTTTAAACTCCCCCATGGAAGCTGGAAAGAAAACATGTAAAAAGAGGATATACATAAGAATGTAAACCTTATAAATAAAATAACCAAAACCATCTAACCAAAGCCATCTTAAATAAAGGAAAGGAAAAATCATGCATGCAATATCTTATATCAGGCCAACAAAGGATTAGAAAAATCGCTTACCAAAGCATTATTCTATTGCCAAAAGAAAGCATGTACTTGCATCTTTAATTCCTATTTAGCATCAACATTGTGTACTTGGAAGAAGGAAAACTGGTCATGGTCAAATTCAAGCACCCAGAAAAGAAGTGAAACACATTGGGGTAATACAAACTAAGATGCAGAGATAAAATTGAACTCACAGTACAACAGACAATGTAAAATCTTCCTATAAATTCAACCTTCAAACTCAGACCAAAGAGGAGGTTTTTTTGAATAAAAAATTATGAGCAAGAGAAAAGAGACAGCAATGTACAATAAACAATGTAAAAGCTTCCTATAAATTCAATCTTCCCATAATCCAATAAGCCATTTTCTCCTTCACACGATATCCATAAATAGCCGAGTCTATTTTGACTTCAAATGACACTTGGTTTTTTTATCATGTATGTTGACCAGGCAATGAAATTTTTTGTTGATTTGATTTATGCAGGTTGCGTATTGTTTAAAGATGATCAATATGATGGAACCTGGATCCACTAATTTAGGCCTGGGTTAATAATATTTGGGTGTTATGTTTGGAAAAACTAGTAATTTAATATCGTTAATTACAGATCCTTAATTTGCTCCAATGATATATATTAATAGGACAAGTTTGTAAGCAGATTACATATGGACCGTGCGATTGTTTTAATTTGTGATGCTTTGAATTTGTGCCATCCGTTGCTGCCGCGTTTTAATCAGGATGAACGCGTGGACTGCCACATATTTCTTGAAGGATCTGCGTGGAATTTTTTGATTGGTTTGAGTTGGACCCTGATGTGTACAATCTCTTAATTGTAATTACTTATGATTATGATTATGATTTGCTGGGGACCAAATGTCTGGATTTTTTAAAATAGAGGGACCAAAACTACAATTTAGCCTTTCTTTTAATTAAAACTTTCCAATTACTTATTTCTTTCTTCTACAAGCGATATTATTCCCAGCAAAATAAACGCTCTACCTCCATAGCCAGTTCGTCGTTCACAGGCGCTTATTCCTTCCTCACCGCTCAAATGTCGTTTTGAAATTGGGTTCGTTTCAATTTCCTTATTCCCTTTCGATCACACTATCGCTAATATTAGTGCTACATTACACAAATATCAGTGCTATCGAAGCTTTTGCCTTCCACCACCAACGAAACACGACGTGCCATTCACTATTCATCGACGCTGTTTACTTCCTTCCCGTTGCTCCCTCAAATGACTTTTTCAAGGTTCAGGTTCCTTTCTATTTCTAACCCTAATTTTCTTATTCCCTTTCATTCACACTCACCCTTAAGTTTATACTCTCAATCTCACTTTCACTCACTATCACCCAATGTTGATGAAGCTGTTTCCACCTTCCATCGCATGCTCAATATGCACCCTACCCCATCCATTTTTCAATTTAACAATATTTTAGGGTCCCTTGTTAAGACTAATAACCATTATCCCACTGTTATTTCTCTTTCTCGCCAAATGGAATTCAAGGGAATTACGCATGATATTGCCACTTTGAATATTACGATGAATTGTTACTGCCACTTGCGTAAAATGACTTTTGCCTTTTCTATATTCGGCAAGACTATCAAGATGGGTTACCATCCAAATATCATAACATTGACTACACTTATCAAAGGTCTTTGTCTCAATGGTGAGATTCAGAAGGCCCTAAACTTTCATGATCATGTGGTAGCACATGGATTTCAATTGAACCAAGTTAGCTACGGTACCTTGATTAATGGGTTATGTAAAGTGGGAGAACCAAAAGCTGCATTGAAGTTATTGAGATTGATTGATGGGAAATCGGTTAAGGCCAATGTGGTAATGTACAGTACAATCATTGATAGTTTGTGTAAAGATAAATTTATAATTGATGCTCGTGATTTATATTTTGAAATGGTTCTAAAGGGAATTTCTCCTGATGTTGTCACTTACAGTTCTCTGATATATGGCTTTTGTGTAATTGGTCAAATGAATGAAGCACTTGGTTTGTTTGATGAAATGGTTTTGAACAATACCAAACCAGATGTTTATATCTTTAATATATTGTTGGATGCTTTATGCAAAGAAGGAAAGGTGAAAGTAGCTAAGAATGTGTTAGCTGTGATGATAAAAGAAGATGTAGAACCTAGTGTTGTTACCTTCAATTCATTAATGGATGGATGTTGCCTAGTCAACAAAGTGAACAAGGCAAAAGATATACTCAACACTATGGCTCGAATGGGAGTGACTCCTAATGTTCGGAGCTACAATATCATAATTAATGGATTTTGTAAGAGTAAAAGGGTTTATGAAGCCGCGAGTCTCTTTAATAAAATGAATAGCAAACAAATTTTTCCTAATACGGTAACTTACAATTCGCTTATTGACGGTTTCTGTAAATCAGAGAGAATTTCTTGTGCATGGGAGCTTGTTGATGAGATGCATTATAGAGGTATACCAGTAAATGCGTTTACATACAACTCGTTATTGCACACTTTATGCAAAAATCTTAATGTTGAAAAGGCAATTGCATTGGTCAAAAGTATTAAAGACAAGGGTATTCGGCTGGACATGTGCACATACAATACGCTCATTGATGGTCTATGCAAAGGTGGGAGACTTGAGGATGCACAAGTGATCTTTCAAGATCTTTTGATTAAAGGCTATCATCTGGATGTCAGGACATATACCACTATGATCAATGGGCTCTGTAAGGAGGGATTTGTTGATGAAGCAACGACCTTGTTGTCCCAGATGGAAGTCAATGGTTGCTTTCCTAATGCTATAACGTACGAAATACTAATTCGTGCTCTCTTTGAAAAAAATGAGAATGCAAAGGCGGAGAAACTTCTGCGTGAAATGAGAGATAGAGGTCTACTGAAAAAGTAAATTCAAGTAAGTTTTTTTCTCATGACACATTTGTTTATTTTGAAAATTGATAAAAATAGATAGTTTGTGAAAATTTGCAAGAGTGTAATGTGAGTGCTATCTTTGTCAATTCAGTCAACATAGTAAATGGATAGGATTCATATTTATATATAATTCAACACAGTTTCTGAACTCATAAGACAAATAAATGAATAGGATTACCCTATTTGACTATGCACGTTTTAACTTGAAATGTGCAAACTAAGATAATTAAAAGATATAGCAGGGAAGTAAAAAACCAGTTATCATCTTTAATATTAAGGGAAAAGATATATTTTATGCTGTCTAATATGCTACTGATAGCTTGGAAATTTCACTGCTGTATGCATCTGGTTTGGATTCTGTTTTGTCTGTGGCATTGGTTGTGGTAGCTGAATGCATTTAACCTGCTCAGTAGCAAATCAAGGTGTCATAGTGGGTGTGGATAGAACAAATATATATATATATATATATATATAGACACACACACTTAAATAACCCATCCATAGTGGTGTGTTATCTGAATATAGTTATGCCTCATGACAAGATCCCATGTCATGAGGCATCAAGAGTAAACGTGTATGGATTTAGTTATGTCATCTTTGAGTTATCCTTATGTTCATTCTGTTGCACCAGTTCTGTCAACTGGTAAGTCAAGAAGAACTTTAGCTCCAAATATTAAGAAAGATTTAGATTTATTGGACTGTCTTTATACTTTAGAAATGATTGTGATAGAACCAGTCCAAAACAAACTAGAATTGGGACAATTTTCTTATATTTATTATCACAAACAGAATTACAATACAGAAAATTACCCACAAATCACACAGTATTACACGAGAGCCTTGATCTCCCTCTCATAACAATCACTTTATGAAATTCTGAATTACTGTCATAACATGCAGTTTTCCTATTTATTTTACACACTAATTGCCTAATTATAATAACTACCACACTAACAGTTTATCACATAATAAATTAACAAACTAACTGTCATAAACATTCCTTATAAGAGGTCTAACGTATTGATGATTTGTCACGACCCGAGTTGGACCATGACCGGCGCACAGACTATTCCCGCATTAGTCTGGCAAGCCTCAACAACCTCAACTTGTCATTGAGAACAATCATTATGTTAAAATTAAAATAACCTATATCCGGAATAATTTCTAACGAAAATTCGGCAGAACCTCCTCTAAAATATGGACATCCTAAAAATATATACACCTGTCTAATCAAAACACACAATATCAGCTAATATAGGTCCTCACAGAGGCCAACAGGGTCATATCCAACGACTAACAGATAACCCAACAATGTAACAGAGTCACTACAAACTTTTTCAGGATAAATACATAAGAACGCAAACAGAAAATATATATAATAGCACCAGCATTTCTCTAAACTCATAATGGATCATCACCTAGAAGTAAAACACTAGCAGAGGTTCACAGTTTGACATGAGGCTGGAAATCTGAAACATATAAGAGAGACGAGGTGAGTCACCACTCAGTGAGCAAATAACGAAGAGTATAACAAGCGAGACACGATAATATCAGTTTTAAAATGATTTCAACAGAAATAAAAGATTAATCAAGTAAATTGTATAAAATCATATAAAATAAGGGGTAACACTTATACAGAACGAAAATAGGTTCCCCGCATGCAAATATCAATAATAGGCTCCTCGCCTCGAAATATCAGTAATAGGCTCCCAGCCTCAAAACATCAATAATAGGCTCCCCGCCTCGAAATACGCTCCCTACCTCGAAATATCAATAATAGGCTCCCCGCTTCGAAATATCAATAATAGGCTCCCCACCTGATGGTAAATCATGGTGCACCAAGGCAATTTCTAACACCTATTTATATATAATTTAATATTATGTCTAATTTTATTTATTATTCTAACACTTTCCACCAGAACTTTAAACTCCTAACATTTATTTATACAAATTAAAACTTAATTAACTCTACCGTTTCTGACTTACTAACATTATTTCCTATCAACTTTTGTCAAATAAAAACTTTATTTTCTATCAACTAATAGCTTAATAAATGTAATGAAAAGGGTATATATATATATATATATATATATATATATATATCTTCATTATCTTATCCTATACCTTCAAAATAATAAACAATCCAAACTATCCTTCTTATATATAAAGTCTAGCAAGATTTTTCATTATCTTATCCTATACCTTCAAAATAATAAACAATCCAAACTATCCTTCTTATATATAAAGTCTAGCAAGATTTATTTTACCTGCTACCTACGCTAACATAAATTTCTTTAATCCAATAGATAAGGCTTCTTATACCTCAAATAGGATATACTTGTGACTTGTGTTGGTGATCTTCTTCTACTTTCAATCTTCTACTAACCTCCACTCTCTAATATTCCCTTCATAAATCTTGTGTTGCTTGTTCAGATTTTGTTGAAACAAGAACAGAGTGCAGCGACTTCTTTTCTCCTCTAATTCCTGCTTCCAATTTCAATATCTACTCTCTCACTCCCTGCTTCTATCTCCCTCTATTTTTCTTTTTCTTAAGCCACTCTACTTTCCTTTGCTCTAATCTTTTTGTTATAGATTTTGCTGGATTTGAAACCTAGGGGAAGCTTCTCGGCTCTCCTTACTTTAATAATATCTATATATTTTATTCATTTAGTTTCACATAGTGTGGGAAAGAGATGTGGACAAAAGTTTTATAATATAATATAATATAATATAATATATATAATTATGTGTTTAAAAGAGTATCACCCTGACTTCTCACTTCATCTATTTTTTTCTTTTTTCTTTTTACCTAATGATATATATATATATATATATATCACCTAATGATAAAATAGGTAGCCTTTCTAAAAATAATATGGATGTAACTTGAATTTCCTAAAACTTTTAGCTACATGTTCCCTTCAAATGTTAAGAGACTATATTTAATTCCTATGTTCTTTGATATGTTATTTGCTTGAGTCTAAACCTATACCCAATCATTCGAGGGTGTTACATGATTGGAGATTATGACTATTGTAGAGAGACTATTGTTACAGACTATTTCCAATTGATAAACTCAAAGTTCAGATACTGTTTGGAATTGATCAATTTTTGCAGAGGTAGTAAACTCATGATAACAGTGAAATACTAGCCAAGGTGGAGAATTGTTGAAGTGTGTGGCTTGTGTGTAGTCAACAATTGTTGGAGGAATATTGGTTCAAAGGTGAATTGAAATTGTGGGGTGAAACTTGAAAGTAGAAGCAATTTAAGGTGCTTTGATGGTTAGTGAAAATAGACAGTTGGTGAAAATTTGCAATTGAGTCTGAGTGCATAGGTTCTTCAAATTTGCAATTCTGTCCTCACAAGTATAAACTAGAGACTTCTGGATCTGGTGATTGTTTTGTTGCTATTAGTCCAATTTTTCCTTAAATCAGGTTATTGAGAAAGCAGTTGTTGGTCCATGACAGAGGCACATAACTGCCTGAATGTATAAATACTGTAAAGCAATCTCAAATCAAATCAAATCAAATCAAACCAATTGAGGGTGATTTTATCTTTTTTGTGATTTTTGTGTGTGTGCTGAATTTACTCTATTATTCGCTTTTTGTAGAATTCTAGTCTATTTATTCTTGAACCTGAGTTTACTCTTTGCAACAAG
The DNA here is from genome assembly GCA_963573325.1 of Astragalus glycyphyllos. Lineage (NCBI taxonomy): Eukaryota > Viridiplantae > Streptophyta > Magnoliopsida > Fabales > Fabaceae > Astragalus > Astragalus glycyphyllos. Next base: position 12,556,142 of record OY754313.1, on the reverse strand, counting down.
GTGATAAATTTTGTCTAAGATGGTCAGCACTATGTAATAAGAATCTTCTACAAAGTATGGAATCAAGTCATCACATGTGTCCAAATTTTTATCCAACCACCCATTTTGTCTTCTTTTTATCTGCACTGGAATAAGGAGCCAAATTAGACATCTGCTGCCGTGCAAGAAGTTTGCTGATACTGTCAATAAACTTGAGTGGTTGCCAATTTGCAATGGTGAAGAAGTTTCCATATGCAGCCAATGCTTTGTTGTTGGTAAGAACTCCTGCCAAGATGACCTTTGTTGACCAAGGTAATTCTCTCCATTCACTACTTCTACATAACACCTCTAGCAAAGGGTGTATTTCTCCTTGCTCCCCAAAGAATTCCAAGTCTGGCAGTTTCAAATCTAACTCCTTGCTTTCCATAGAAATTCCATGAACAAGAGGAAAGACTTCTAAGGGATCCATACAGTCATCACACCCCCATATATCCATATCATCTATAAAAGAAGGCAAATGATAGTATGACAATTCTATATATTGGCTGCCAAGTTGATCATGAATTTGCTTTGCAATGGGGTGATGTGAATGAAGACATGGTGATAACAGGTTGGTGTGGTTGTGCCACAAAAACATATCTACCAATAGGGCACTAGGATGCCACTTACCCCTTTTTGTCTTCCTTGCACCATGCCACACCTCCCCATTATTAATATTTTTAGTGCAGTGCCCAACAAAAGTGTTAATGTAAAAAGAAAGATTGTGTTTGATTTCTATGGCATTCTATAGCACCGGTGGTGGCACTATCATCTCTTTTAATGCCACTTGGATCCCACTTATGGGCAAATGGATGCATTACCAAGATTGAAATATTTGTTAAGTCCCCAAAATCACTGCTATAGCTTCTAGCAACCCCCACTAGCAACTTGCTTAGTTTACCAACTCCCTTGAATAATAGTCGAAAAACATTGCCATGGTTGTCTTCCTCAATGTCTGTCTTCCCCATTTTTGTGCATTCTACACACTTGTAGAAAGGTACAATTTCATTATGCATAGCTCCCAAGCTTGTAGGTGATAGAAAAAAATCATCAATTGAAAGAGTTAAAGTAGTTACAATGCCCTGGGCAGTGTTGGTGTACACACTGAAGTGCTGCCTAGCAGTGGAAAGATCCCCCTGATAAGCATGTGAAAACATCTTAGTGATAGTGGAAAATGAATCTAGTTTAGTTGCTGCACCTTTTTTTTCTTTAAACCCCCTTCCACTATTAGTAAATATTGTGGGTGTAACAATAAAAATGTGGGCCTGACCCAAAGGATTAAAAGTGAGGTCCACTTTCTTTTGGGACCAACCAAACCCAACCAACTTCTTTTCCTTTTCAGTTTTTTTTGTTAACACCTCCCTTTCCATATGAAATTCAGACTCACTAACCTGGACTTGGGCCTGGCCCATTGAGTGAGAAGTGAGACCCACATTCAAACCACTCCCAGCAACCTTGTTCTTTTTTTCTGAGCCCATTATTGTTTCCAACACACACTCCATACGAATAGCAAATATTGGGCCTGGCCCAATGACTTACCCATCAGATCCAATAGCCAAGAATCCCTTTCAACCCTAACTCTCTTCTCTACTCTCTCGGTATCGCAACCACAACCCACTGCCGCAAGAGAGAAGACAAACCCCTCCAAATCACAATCTTGCTGCTCCATTTTACCTTTCTGCCCTTCATTAATCATGTCCGTATCAGAATCCTTAGCTATTTACCTTGTCTCAGTGCTACAACAGAACAAGTATGCATCATAATCAAAAAGTAGGTGGACATTAAACATGCTAGAATCTAGAAAGCTAGAACATTAGAAAAATGAAAATTCTTCATGATTTGGTGCCTAGCTACAAGTTTCAAATTCTGCTACAGAAGGTGTGGCGGCAGCATAGTAAAGTTCCAACAGCTCCAGGTATCTAGGAGATACTAGAAAGAGGTATATCTAAGAGATCAAAAAGGATATTTCCAGTTCTATCATGTTTCATAGGTATCACTTTAATGAACACTTGTCTGATAAATTTGACTCGCCATATGGGAGGGTTTTAATGTTAAAAACCGATTCTCGGCGAGCCCAAGAAGACATTCTGAGAAGACGCTGATAGTCCCAATTTTTGTATGCTGCCATAAAAGGTTGTTGTTCTCTTTTGGATGTTACAATATGCAATGATGAATGGATGAGTTTCAGGACTACAATTTGTCCTATGCTAGATAACATACATTATGAAATTTATGTAAATGGTGATTCATTAGCTGTTTTTGATCAAGAGAAAATGACACAAACAGATCTTGAAAAAACTCTGCATTATCAAGAAAATTTGTGGAAAGAGAAAGTTAGGATCTCTTGGGACACTTAAGGGGATCCTACTTACCTTGAGCAATTTTTATTCTAATATTTTTATTGGTTTGTGGAGAAAGTGCTCAACAAAGAAGGCAGGTTAATTTGATGTGATTATTTATTGCAGAGGCTCTCATAAAAATCTTGATCATTTGATGAATCTATTCGACAGATATAGAGGGATTTCTGGTTAATGAATCATTCCTAGTACATCTTAGTTAAATCTACTCTTTATGATTGGGAAATCTCTGTTAGAAAGGAAGGCATAGTTGCTGCTAAACTTGGTTTACAAATTGGTAATTCGGTTCAATTGGTTCATTCGGTAACTTCAATTCAACCATGGTTCCTCTTATAAACATTCCTTATAAGAGGTCTAATGTATAGATGATTGGACATTATGACTAACAGATTCAACGCATAACTAACTGCCAACAGAAAACTGTAATTCAGTTATACAGACAATTGTAGAGAAATATTTGCAGAGGTAGTAAACTCATGATAACAGTGAAATATTAGTCAAGGTGGAGAATTGTTGAAGTGTGGCTTGTGTTTAGTCAACAATTGTTGGAGGAATATTTTTCCTTTTGCACATAGCCACTTTGAAAGGTGAATTGAAATTGTGGGGTGAAACTAGATGCTTTTACATTCATGGGATGCTTGTAAATGGAACTAAATGCACCCCTTTGAAAGCATAAACTAGAGATTTTCTGATTACGCATTTTTTGTTCTCTGAAGTACCCCAAATATCAGTATGATTTAGTTATCTCTCTCTCTCTCTCTCTCTCTCTCTCTCTCTCTATATATATATATATATATATGTATATTTGCATTTATACTATATATATGTCATCAAAGATTTTATGTGTCATGTCCTTGTCTGGTAGTTATTAGTTATTTACCATCTCTGGTGTGGTGGCTGCTCTAGTCTTTTATTTGCTCTGTTACTCTAATGTTGTTGTGCTCATTCCAAAAATGTTCTGTGGAGCCATATGGATTGGAATTTTTTGTCTAGATTGAACTCATGCAAGAGTGCTTGTAACAGATTTGGTTATCAAGCAGCGCCCATTGATCATGGTGCTCTCATCACCTGGAGTAAGCCACCGTTAGATTATGTTTTTTTTCGTTAAAACGAACAAAAAAAAAAATCTAGAACCAAAGCTTATGTGCGAATGAAAATGACCCCATTAGCATCATTATTGAAAGAAGCTCATGTAACACCTCAGGACTTGTATCAAGCTCACAACCTCCTCTACGGAATGCACCTCCATCTTAGCAAGAAAATCCGTACATTGATTAGCGTCCCACATGTTATGTGTTAGATGATAACACCAATCCTTCCCCATAAGAGTTTGAATGCAGTTAACCAAATTACTGTATCTGTGGTGCTTACCCGGGCCACTTTGCACGTATCAGACAACTGTAAGAGAATCAGAAACACATTGAATATTCTTGAAACCTCACTTTCAGTTGCATGTTAGACCTTGAAGAAGAGCCATTAGCTTAGCAAATATGATATCTGCAGTTTTGGATGATGCTTAGAACCCTTTAAGAAACTCTCTATCTCGATTACACTTTTGGATTATGTGAAGTCTTAAGGGGCGTTTATAGTCAATTTCTTCTGGCAAGGTGTTATTGGTCAATTCATTGAGGTTTATAGTCTTTGGAAAGCTTTAAACTGATTAAGGACTTACCTTTTCCTAATGTCATTTTTGAGATAAATTGCAAGATAGTGATAGATATTGTCAACTTCAACAAGCTTGATGTTGTAGACTATGTATTAATTATTAATTACTGTTCTTTTCAAAAAAATTACTGATGATTGTAGGATAATTTTCTCATTTTTTCACAACTTAGCAAAGTTGTTTTTGTCAAGAGACAAACTAGTTGAGTCTTGTTCTTATCTATCTGTTTCTATTTCAAATTGAATTGCTACTCTTATTTTTAAAGAAATGACATAGCCCTTATTCCATAAAAGTATACGTAACATTTAGGTTTTGACATAGCTCTTATTCAATAAGCTAGCTGATAGCAGATAGCTTATAGCGAATAAGATAGCGGATAGAGAATGAAGTGTTTGGTAAAATTAGCATTTGAACTTATTAATAAATATAAAATGACATAAAAGAACACGTTTAATTAGTGTTCAGATATATTTAATCAATATAAAATATGTTAAACAATGTATAAATTATTTTGTTATAAATTTATGATAACTAAACTAATTATTAATAGTCCTTAAGAATAAATTTATATAAGATATACTTAATGGTCCTGAAGAATAAAATTATATAACAAACTCTTATTGGGAGTTCATCTATCAATATGAGTATGTTTGATGGTATTGTGATCCTAATACTTCTGTTTAAATTAGTTTCCATCGAGAGAGAGAAAGCATTGACCCCGTACTTCTTAGTTATGTACTCTACTTTTTGATATGTTGTTTTAGGACCAGCTGACTTTGATGGACCAGCTCGAGCAATCCTCACCTGACTTTGATGGACCTGCTGAAGCGATTATTTTCTAAAGCGGAACTGACTTTTTGATATGTGCGTCGTGTTTTAAGATGTACTCTATAATCTGAATTGACTTTTTTATATTTATGTTGTGTATTAAGATTTAACTTGTGTTGTTAATTTGGATGATTAGGCTATGCTTCGTTGTGTTTATGTTGATGTATTTTTCTAATACTTGGAACTTTTCAAGTCTTTCCTTAGTATAAGAGATGTTCTTGGTTTTGTAATACTATTGCGACTTATTGGTGTGCTTACCTATTACTTGAAATTTTTAAATTTTTTCTTAATATGTCATCTTCTTAGTTTTATACTCCACTTTTTTTGATATGTTATTTTAGTCACTAATTAAAACGATTAATATAAATATATAGTTATTCATATTGCATAATCTCTTAAATCGATATTACCTCTCCCCTGATGAGACTAGTAGACCCAATTTGCACAACTATAAAAATAATGAAAAGGGTAATTAAGCCTCAAAAAGAAAATTTAATGGCGAAAGCAATGTCCCCACTTCCTAGCATTGCACCTGATTCAAAAAGTCAACTATCTATCTACTCTACTACTATTGATAACTCTTAGAAATAAGAGTTATTTATGTCAAAAAGTGAGAATTAAGCTTGTTCAATGGTAATTAATGTACATAAATATGGATTTTATGCATAATTAAATATAAGTACGTTTGTATTGTGTAAAAAGTATTTTGAGCACTTTAGGTGCCATTTTGTGGGATTTCACTTTGTATTTAGTTGTGTAGGAAATTTAGTTCAGGTGGTGTTCGTAGTTCTGCGATAGCACGTGCGTAGCTGGCTTGCACATAAAGAATTATCTGAAGTGCCCCAAGTGTTGAAGTCAATAAAAAATGTGTTTTGTCTTGTGGAGGTGTGCAAAAGGAATCTGCTTTATTAATGAGGCACTACAAGACAAAATGCCTTGCTTCAGGGTTGCTTTTACACTTTTCCAGTATATGCCTTGTGTGAAGGGTCTTTGTAAATAAAATTGCATATAAAAGGCAAGGATTAACCTAAAAAGGAGACATCCATACCCTCCATCCATGAAATCCTAGCAGCCACCATCACCCCATCTTCATCCATTCCTCCTCCACCATTTTTGGTACTAAAACTCCATTTTTGGTGCCTACACTTTGCAAAGTGCAATGATGTTGTAACTGTTGGAAGTGTTGTCTACTGTGCAAGGGCTGTTACTACATCTATTTTATCATTTTCCTATTTTGAGCTCTCCTTGTAAGCAAGTGCAATGACTCTATTTTGGTAGCCACTGTTTTTGTTGGTTTAAGCTCACCATGAGTTAATTCCATTTTCAGTCAAGACTATGTGATGTATTTTTGAACCAAATGCTTAGTGTTGTGATTAATGTTTGATGTTTCATTAACTTGTGCGATTTAATGTCAAACACTCTTTTTGAACTTGATCACTTTAATTAGGGTAATGTGCTTTAATTTCTAGAAATAATTAAAGTGTTGATTACACAAGTTAATTAATATAGTTTGAAATGTAATAGGAATATTACTTTTTCATAGTGAAGTATAGGAGTATGAATTTAGGGCTGTGTGATCTGAAACATGCTTTACACACTACAGAATGAATCTCAATGGGAGCTTAGGAATAATGGAACCTTGGCAACATTCTGTTACTAGGATTGGGAAATCCATTTTCAATTTTGCACACTTAATGCTATCACAGCACTGAGTCATTTAGGGAAAAGTTACTGAACTAAGTCTTGGATGTTTCTATCCATTTTTACATCTTCTTAATTACTTTTTATTGTCATTTCAACTTTAATTTACGGTCCTAATTATCTTAATTAAATGTGTTACTTATTACTTTATTGTCTCACTAACTATATTAGCTAAATTGAAAATTTTGTGAAATAACCATAATCAACTTGTGGGAACAATCTCTACGTATCATTTGATTGTGTATGCATGCACACGTTTTTACACAACAACTATCTATCTAATAAAACCAATCTATCTATCTAATCTAATCTTCTATCTAATTAAACAAACCACCACGTAATTAGGGATTTCAATGTCAATTCACATATTTTTTCTAACTAATATTAATATTTTATTTCATGGGGCCCACAACTCATTTATCAAAAAAAGTTATCTCTTTTTTTTGACCAAAAAACTATCCTCATTTCTAATTTTTTAATCTATCAACAATCTATTAATCGCAACACTCACGCTATAAATATTTTTCATTTATACATAAAAAAAATACAGGATAAATATTTGTCACTTATAAATATAAAAAAGGGACACTAATTATTATTGATATATAAAAAAATACGGGACAAATATTTGTAATATTTAGTTTTATGTAAAAATATAACGATATTTGATAACGGGCTCATTAATTAGTTTTACTATTAAAATTATTTTTAGAAGATTTGGTACCACTTGTAAAAAAAAGAATATTTGTTACCATGTAATTTATTTTTTACTTAAAATACACTTTTAATTAATTTTCTAATAATTATATCATTTACAAACTAAATTTTTGAGTTTTTTTTTTGACAAACTAAATTTTTGAGTTGATAGCTATATGCCTATATTATAATATCGGTTTATGACTATTTTGCTAGGAGAGTTTGTAAAAGGAAATTATTTTAAAATGATGTAAAAGAGTTATGGAAAGTAGCTTTCTACATTTTCTTCACTAAAAAAAATAGCTTTCTACATTAGTTCCTTAAATTCCCGTCCCTGAAAAGCAAGACAAGCAACGGCAGCATCTCTTATCCTTCAACGCAACTCAGTCACTTGCTTCACCATCGATACGACACTCCCTTTCTTTATCTTCAATGTCGTTTCTAACATTCAGGTTTGTTTCTAACCCTACTTCTCTTATTTCATTTCACTCACCCTTTAGGAGGTTATTGCATCGATTCATTCACAATATTGATGATCCTGTTTCCTCATTCAATCGTATGCTATGTATGCGTAATCCCCCACCCATCATCAAGTTCAACAAGATTTTAGGTTCTCTTGCAAAGACAGAGAATCATTTCCCCAATGTTATTTCTTTTTTTCACCAAATGGAGTTAAGGGGAATTAAACCAAATGTTGTCACTATGAGCATCTTGGTCCATAGAACTATTTTTGGTGCATGATTTTAATTTTTGACAGTTCTAAAATGCTATAATGTGAATTTGTGTGCAGTTATAGGAAACTACATAGAAAATAAAATTAGATATATATGCAGTCTTGCTAATTTATGTGAATGTGGGTTAGTGGTGGTGCAAATTTAGCAGTTAGTGCAATGTTTTTTCCTATGTTTCTGTTAGGGTATGCCGTTAGTCCATATAGTAGTATTTACTATTTAGTGTCTAGAAAGGATTAGTCTAACTGAGATATGATATTACTAATGGTAGTTGATTTATTTGCTAGGAACCTTGCAAACTTTCCAGCTTTTTTGCTTACATGAATTAGAGTTACGATATTATTGCAAATACCGGCGGAACTTGCTTTTTAATAGTACGTTAGGGTCTCTCTAAATTTGCATTTACATAGATGTCATCAATGATTTTGAGTCATGTCCTTGTATGGTAGTTATTAGTTACTGTTAATTAATTTAGCTTTTATTAATTAGAGTTCCTCCAAGGAGATTCATATTATCTCTAAGCTCACTCCTTTTTATATCGTTTCATAGTGTAGGAAATCATGTTCTGGAAAATAAAATGAAGTGAGATACACTACAACAAGAACCAAACTCTTTTCCAAACTTGGTAGAGTCAACTATGAACCAGACAATGCCATAATGTCCAGTGATGAATCATATTGTTTTCACTAGTGAGTCTGACATGACACTGCAGGTTCTTCTCGATCGAAAGGACATCATTGGCGGGGAAGTTATCTGCTAGTCAAATGCAGGCAACTGTGCTTGCTTAATGCTCTACTTCGTCAAGCAATTGATGGAATTCACTTATATGATCATGATACTTTCAGCCCCTTCTTAACTCTGTTATGTTTTTTTATTGTTTTTTCTATGTGGAATTAAGATTAGTTGCTTAAGTAAGATAACAGCAAATTATTTGATAGGCAAGTATTCTCCTATTGGATATTCTTGTATTTACTCCTAAAAAAATGATGAAATATGGAATTCAAAACTGATGCCATATATGATATAATCATCAGACATGTTATGCAATCCAACTTCTCAGCCTATTGGTATTTTCTGATGCAAACTGCATCAACTGATGAAGCTGCATCAACTCTAATGATGTTGTCAGTTGCAGATAAAATTGAGCAGTTTAGGCCTTCAAATTTAGCAAACTTTAAATTCAGAATTATTACTTAATTTATAGCTGATTGATTGGCTATAGTTTCATCAAAAGGGTTTCACTAAGGGGGAACATTGGAGATTGCATCTATTCTGCCTCAGAAGCTATTAATTGTCTTGAGACATGAGAGCTTTTGGTGGAAACTTGACCCTCAAGATTTATATAACAAAAGCCTCTAACACTTAGACTGGTCTTTTTTTTATTGAAAGTCTTATCCTGCTTTGGTTTTCATGTGATTATTTATTGCAAAGGCTCTCATAAAAATCTTGATCATTTGATGAATCTATTTGACAGATATGGAGAGATTTTTGGTTAATGAATCAATCCTAATAATTCCACTCTTTATGATTGGGAATATTTGTTAGAAAGGAAGGCATAATTGCTGCTAAACTTGGTTTTCAAATTGGTAATCTTACTTTCACATATCTTGGCGGGAGCTTGGCAAGTTTTTTTAGGGGCCAGAAGACTATATGTGTTATTTTGTTAACATCTTTTTTCAGTTTCCCCTTGTGGCCTACTGGTTTTATGTCTTTATTTAGGGATTTACGAGGTTATAATTCGTTAATAAATGGGTACTTCCTACTTAATGAAGTGAACAAAGCCAAAAATATATATTCAACACTATGGTCCAAGGGGAGTGACTACTAATGTTCGAAGCTACACTATCATGATTGATGGATTGCATAAGAATAAAATGGTGGATGAAGCTGTGAATCTCTTTAAAGAAATGCATAGCATGAAGATTGTTCCTAATTATGTAACTTATGGTTCACTTATTGATGGTTTCTGCAAATCAGGAAGAATATCTTTTACTTGGAATCTAGTTGATGAGATGCATGATAAAGGTCAACTAGTCGATGTTATTATATACAATTCTTCATTAGACGCTTTATGCAAAAACCACCGGCTTGATGAGGCAATTGCATTGGTCAAGAAAATTAAAAACAAGGGTATCCAGCGGACTGTCTATACATACAATATACTCATTGATAGACTATGCAAAGATGGAAGACTTAAGGATGCACAAGTGATTTTTCAAGATCTTTTAGTTAAAGGGTATCATCTAGATGTCGTATCATATAATATTATGTTCAATGGACTTTGTAAAATGGGCTTGTTTGGCGAAGCAATTGATTTACTGTCAAAAATGGAAGACAATGGTTGTGTTCCTAATGCGGTAACTTATGAAACAATTGTTCGTGCTCTTTTTGAAAAAGGCTAGAATGATAAGGCAGAGAAACTTCGTCGTGAAATGATTGTTAGAGGTTTATTGTAAGTGTAAAACTAGGTAAAATGCTTTGTAGTTATTCTAAATTTTGATGAGAACTATCCAATCTTTATTATTTATTTCTTTATTGATAATAGATATTGTTAAGCTTAATTCAATTTCTGTTACACTGTTAAGCTATTAGTTGGTTAGTTACTTAAAAAAGTGTAGCAACTTGAGGAGAAGATAGAGAAGATAAAGTCCTCAAACTAAGAAAAACTTTAGGTCCAAATATTTAGAAAGATTTAGATTAATTGGACTGTCTGTATAATTTAGAAATGATTGTGATAGAACCAGTCCAAAACAAAGTAGAATTGGGACAATTAATATTCTGATTTCTATTAACACAAACATAATCAATACATTAAATTACACACAAACCACACAGAATTACACTAGGACACTTGTTCTCTAAGGTTTCGAGAGCCTTGGTCTCTCCCTCACAACAATCACTTTCTGAAATTCTGGATAACTGTCATAAAATGCAGTTTTCCTATTTATTTTACACACTAATTGCCTAATCATAATAACTACCACATTAACAGTTTATTACATAATAAATTAACAAACTAACTATCATAAACAGCCCCTAATCACCCCATAATTGCGTCCCTCCTCTTATAAACATTCCTTATGACTAACAGATTCAACACATAACTATCTGCCAACAGAAAACTGTAATTCAGTTATCAATGAGTCGTCGGGACTCAGGACGAGAGACTAAGGTTTAGCATGAGGTCAGAACTAAGATAAGGGAATGATTTAACCTGTATTATTAGCTGTAGCTGAAAGTTAATATTCTCTTACACACTTTATTATTAGAAAAGGTGTTTGTAATTGAATAGTTTCAATATAGAAGTTAGCACAATGAAAGCAAGCGAATATATTGACAATACTGTTTCGAATTGATAAGTTCAGATACTGTTTGGTTCGCTCTAAATTTGCATTTACATAGATTTCATCAAAGATTTTGAGTCATGGCTGCTTATGAAATGGCAGTGCAGGTTTTTCTTGATAGGAAGAAGATCCATGGCAGGGTAGTTGTTTGTTCGTCAAATGGAGGCAACAATGCTAATGGCTCTCCTTTGTCAAGCTCCTGTGATGTTTGAGGATTTTTTTTGGAGATGCGGTATCTATCCCTCTTCGATGGGAACTTCTTGAATGGCATACTTTGTTCAAAATCATTCTTGTCGATATCGTGATCTTACCTAAGATCAGGAGGGGGTAGCAAAATCGTAAAATGGTTACTTATATTGCGAACATGCGAAATACTAGTTGCCTCTTGGATTTGTAAGAGTCTTAAAATTGTCAACTGTTGTAAAAATCTATTCTTCAGAATTTTTTAGTGTAAAAGAATGGAACAATTACTTCCCTGTAGTGACAAATATAATACAGTACTCACGAAATGATGTTATAGTCATTTTTATGAAAATTTAAGGAAAACATGAAATTATGGATTAGGTGGATATTGGATATTGTCTGCAATCCGCGATATGCCCATTATTACTGTCAAATATAGTGCCATTGCATAGCAATATTTAACCAAGCCGCTATTTTCCGCAATCCGTGAATGACAACAGTGGAGTGGAGTTGGGACAGTACAAAATAATGAAGTAATAAACATAAGGAATCATAATTGATATAATTTAAATAATCAACTTAGTTTCTGAACTCAGTACAAATAAATGAATAGGGTCACTCTTTTTTCCTTGGAGAATCAAATTTCAATATAAATGAAGCTTGATGGAATTTAAACTTCAACTGTTTTCTGATTAAGAGCAATGTATCTCCACCTTTCCTTCTCAACAAAATCAGCATCAAGAAACCTAGCAACAAAAGTCCAAAGCTTATAAACATCTTCAAAATTAGCCAAAAATCCTAATGCAGCAGTAACCACAGTTATTCCAACTTTATCTTTCTTTCCATATACTTTCTTCTGCAAAACTTTTCCTTTATCTTCTGCATACTTATCAGCAAACCATATATGATCCAAAAATTCATAGCTGATAGAAATATTGTTTCTATCAGCAAGTTTTTGTACAAGAAAAGGCTCAACTTTTTCACCTTTCCAATCAAATACATTGAATGCTAAAGCAGGCCCTCTATCAAATTTCACTTTAGGACCATAAATCTTAACCAAAGAAACCCCTTCTGTGTTTGGATGCTTAAGCTTCAACATTGAGTTCACTAACCAGTTTATCAGATACCTTGCTCTATCAGTAATCAATATCAATCCTAATGAATCCACTTGATCTAAACACCTACATTCAATATCAAAAAGACTCTCATTTTCTTCACTTTCTTCAACATTCTTTTTCATAAGGGTCTTAACCGTCTTTTCCTTTTCCACTTCCTCAATTTCAGAATATTTTGGTGCCTCTATGATCTTAATCTCGGATGATTCTCCTTCTTCAAAATAAGAAGGTTCTTCTTCATGTAAAGGTAAGCTTTTTTGTGGCTTATTTTCTGGTATAAGGCCAACTATTCCTGCAGAAGAATTGGTTTCCAAGATCGAAATAGCGGATTTCTTGATGAAAAGACATCCAAATCCAGAAGGGTTGTCACCAAAAACCTTATAACAAGAACAAATCAAAAAATCTGGTTGAAAAAGAGAAAGACCAAAGCAATCCATGTCTTTTGGTCCTAATGCACAAGCATCAACCAAAACATGCCAACCATTTTCTTGTGCTATATTAACCCAAATATAAGGATATCTAGTTCCTGTTACTCTTGAATGTAGTGGCAAAACAAAAAGTCCCCTCTTTTTCTTTTTCTTTCTCTTACTTACAATCATCTTCCTCAATTTTTTTGTTTGAATTCTTAGCCTTGGCCATGAAAACTCAGCTGATAAAACCTTTGCTCCTCTTTTCTCTGATGAACCAACCATTGCTTCTATAGCTTCACTTTCATGATCATAAACTGTTAAAAGTTTCTTACTAGTAGTTTGGAAATTGTATGAATCTGCTACAAGTTTAAAAGCTGATGTTCTATTTGCTGTGAAAACCATGTAGTAATCATTTTCAGCTATGTTAAGGAAACTCATGATTCTTTTCTTCATTGCTGACTCAAATTCTGATTCTTCTCCACCATGAAGTAACAAAGTCTTCAAACTTCCAGTTTTGCAAGATATGCTAAAAAATGGAATATCTGAATCTGCATAATAAGGTGATGAAATTTGAGTTTTTGATGTTCCATGATGTTTTTGTTTTTGCTCTTGTTCTTGTCGATGTCGTTGTTGCTGCTGCTGTTGCTGTGAGTGCGAGAAGAGGCCAACACCAATATAATCAAGACAAGTGTGATTGGAATCTGAGAGATGAGAATATTCTTTTTCTCTAACATAGTCAACTTGTTGAGTTTCAGAATAATGAGGAAATACTTTGTTGAATTCAATGAATGATTCATGAAGAGATGGAAGAGATTCATGGTTAGTGAAGAGAGTGTTTGGAAAGATTGAGGATGTTGTTGTGTCTGCAAATGTGTGTCTACACTCGGATGAACTGTTTCTGTGTTTTGCTTTTGTGTTTTGTGATGATTGTGAGTTGAAAAATGAAACTTTGCAACAACATTCTGAGCATGTTTGTTGTGAGGCTTCATTTTCATTAAGGGTCTGCATTTTTTTTGGCTTTCTCTTTTCTTCACTCAACTTTAAGTCTTTTTATATGTACAAGTTGGACAATTTTTTTTTTTTGATTTAAATTTGTGTTTTTTCCGTTAATATAACTGTTTATTCGTTTTAGTCCTTGTAATTTTTTTTGTTTTTGTAATATATATTTTTCATTTTAGTCCTTGTTATTTTGTTTTTAATCATCGGGATTTTTTTGTTTTTGTTTTGTGTACTGCAGTTTACTATTTTTGTTTAGTTTCTATCACCTATTATCTATGCCAAAAAACTTGACTGACCATATGTACTCGGCAACGTGGAATCTGAACCCAACTACCCCTCCGACGAACCCTTATTGGTTCTATCATATAGAAACTAATTACATACAAAATCAATTATTACAAAGATTAAAACGAACAAAATATTGGAGTAAAAAAGCAAACAAAATATTATGAGGAATAAAACAAAATAACATGGTCTAAAATGGAAACAAATGTATTTTTTTCCAGACCATTAACGCATTGTCTCAACTCTCAATGCTTTTAATGAAAGACTGACTTTCGCTCATGTTTAGAAGCAAATTTTGCATTGGTCAACATCTTTGTCACTGTGAGAATCAAATCAGAGAGCATCAAATTGACCATCAGTGTCTTAGTGTAGCTCAAGCCACTAAGACAACAGTGTAGGTTGGAAAAAAAATGTATATGATAAATAACATTTTGATAAAGAAAATTTTACACACAAAAATAAATATATTATATGAAATAAAATCATATGTAATATTTTTTTTTCTCCTTTTCCAACTATTGGATTTCTTGATGTTTTCTTCCAGCTTGGCATTCGAGAAAAAACACACATATAGAAAGCTACACAATCTCTCTCTCTCTCTCTCTCTCTCTCTCTCTCAAATTATTGTTTATAATAATTTTGTTTGTTTTGAATGTAGGTGGCTAAATACGGCAGTGAAGATCCATCGAAAGGGTCAGATAACAAAATATAGACTTTGTCTCACAGAATTTGCAAAGTTGACTTGTTCAATGGCCAATCAATCATGAATTGTCCAACTTGGTTTGATGTTGATGAAGAATTATACTTTTGAAAAATATCCTTTCAAGTGTTATTTTAATAAATAAATTTCTTGTTGCATGTAATTGAAGAGTGATTCTTTCCTTATAATTTATTTTAAGTGATCATCACTAATCATAGAAAACAATTAATATACATAGACAATATGAGAGATTTTTGTAGCTAAGTAAGATAAGTGATACACATATACTAACAGATAAAAAAGTTAAATTAAAATGTAATCTCAACATAGGTTTAAAATTGTGGTGGCAATTTTGTTGCGGTTTTTGTTATGACAGAGAATCGCGTTTAAAAACAACTAATGTGGTCTTAGCTTCATTCATATTGTGGTTACAAATACATCAAAAATCTTATGACTGGTTGATCTGTACCTTACTCAAACTCGGGGGAAGTCGGGTCGAGTAGTCGGTAGAACTCTTGCTGAAGTCGTCCACTCTTGTCCCAAGTCGAGGGTGGTACCTGCAGTTACTTTGATGCCAAAGTCAGCAAGCAGAAGTCAGTAACAGGTCCAAATGACCGTTGAGCTTGTATTTATAAGCGTTAGGTGGAGTGTCTTGACTGCCCCAACACATGGATGAAGTGGTGCGCTTCGCATCATTGGATCTGTGCGTGCGATCAAGACCGTTGATTAGCCGCAATGCACGTATCCCTTAGGCCAAACTCTATGATGTGTTGTTGGGCTTAAATACAGACATGGGCTTGGCCTGTCCGGAACACCAATAAACCAAACAAATTTAAAATTTCTTTTAAAACTTTGATCGAAATTATAAGTACTCATTTGAGTTAGTGATATTAAAATTGAGGTCATGATTAAGTTATCTGAAGAGACACAAAAGCAACCAAAGGTTTGAAAATTAGAGAAAGAAATCTGAACATGATTTGTTAATAAGTAAAAGAAATAAAATTGTGAAAATTGAAAGTAGTTGAAAGCAACAATACATGGAGAGGAAGCCAAAAGGACTTTCAAGCCGGCATTGTCAAAGTGGTCCAATAATTTTATTATCAAAAATTTCGAAGAAGTGGGATTATTTTATCTTATTCATTCATTCAGTAAAGTATTTTATTTTAAAATTTTATAGAGCCAAATTGTTTTAAATTTCGGTATATTATATTAATAATCAACTAGCTGGAATAGCTCAGTTGGTTAGAGCGTGTGGCTGTTAACCACAAGGTCGGAGGTTCAAGCCCTCCTTCTAGCGAAATCTTTTGCTTTTATTATTTATCCTTTTTATATTTGGTTCATAGTTGAATTAATCTTGAATGACCAATGAATATCTGTGACGAGATAGAGAGGGTACGGTATAATTGAAAATTTATTGGCTATGTTATTACTACCCATTATGCTAAATGACTTCAAAATCTCTTTTTTTTAGAAACTTCAAAATTCATCCCCATCCTTTTCCCACCACGACTTTTGCTCCCCACCATCCCGCTATTCCACGCCCAACCACCCTTAACTTCCTCTCTACCTTAGCCCAACCACCCTTAACTTCCTCTCTACCTTAGGTTAGGTAAGGTCATAGACCCAGTTTTTAAATCTAACTTGGTCATTTCAAAAGCATATTTAAAAGTCCATTTCACTATTTTTTGCACAACACTATAAGCTTTTGTTCCAACAAAAGGAAAGCCTACAACCTCTTAGTGTTGTAGGCTTTTGTAAATAAACTAACAAGTTAATACATGAATAAGCTAGCAGTTCTTTTTGCAGCGGTGGTGATGGTTGTTTGGTTTTGGTTTGTGGTGCAACGCTGAATCGCAGAGAGCTTCTAGGGTTTGCCTTTGCTTGTTGTTCTCTTTCGTCGAAGTACTTGATGGGTTGTAACTTAGTTAAGTGTGTACTAGTTGTGTTGCACTTCTCTTGTTTAGATTGACTTTAGTCAAATGGGCTGCCTAGTATTGGGCCCGGTTTTTGGGCATGGTCTGCTATCTAATGAATCAATACTTGATCAAAAAAATGAAGGAAACCTTTTCGAGAATTATCTTTACATGACAACCTATTTAAATTCTCCCTATAAAAAATTATTTAAATTATATTTTATATTACTGTTTTTAAATATGTTAAAATTTGATGTAGGTCAATATGTTTAAATTAACAGACAATGTTATAATTTAACACAAAGTACAAAATTTGATATAATAATTATAGTAATAATAAAATATTTTTTTTATTTACTTAAGTAGGTCATATTGGTAGGCCAAAAAGCTTTTTCGGTAGCTTGTATTCTAACATTTTTAGGGCTTTTAAAACAACCCGCTCTTATCCGTTTTAACAAAGAAAAAAGCCTATCCAAACAAGTTTTCAAACATCTACTATCAACTATAATCTATCTACTATAACCTGCTATAATAATAAGTAATAATAATAATAAGTAGACACCAACCCACCACCAAATTTACTAATCTATCATTCTCCTATATGTTACAATATTGGGGTAAATTGGTCATTTGACCGCTAAAAGAAAAAACATAAATTTCAGATTTTAATTATTAAAAAAAGGTCTGGCACGTGTCAGTTTCTTTTTTCCAATTCTTTTTCATTTTTTTAAATTAATTAAATATATTAATTAAATAGATTAATTAAATCGGTTGAATCGGGGGTCGAACCGAAAATAATTAAATAAATATATTTTTTACAATATATAAAGGATAAAAAACAAAAAAAATCATAGTATGACATAATAAAATTATAATATTCAACAATCATAGATACTGCAACGTAAGTACTCACATAGTAATATTAGTGTACATCCCCTCACCCTAAATTTTTGAAACCAAAAAAATAATATTAGTGTACACATTTATTTTTTAATTATTTATTTATTTCATCAATTTAATTAAAAAAGGATAAATAATATCCCATATACCAAAAGTCAACATCATTTATCATTTTTACTAAAAACCAACATGGTATACCATTTTTTAAGAAAAATAAATCAAATCCAGTTTTCTGCACGGTTCCCTGGTTGTTGGCTGGTTTTCTATTCGATTCCCGATTTTTGGCCGGTTATCCAGTTTAATTCCCGATTTTCAGGTTCCTTTGGACCAGATAGGAGTCTGATTCCCGGTCTAACAACCTCATTCATAAGAACAAAGTACATGGAAATGCAATAATTGGAAAATAGTAGCAATGTAGCACGCTATGCTACAAAGAAGAAGACCATGCAGTATTAAGCAATTTTCTAAGGCTTCCATGGGGATATTTTTCAGATTTAGATAGATAAAATGTGGTGACTAAGTTAATTAGCTTGAGAAGGTTACAATGGAAATTATTTTAATTCAAATCTATTGAGATATGATACGAATTTGGTATTCTACTAAAAAAAAAAACTTTTTAGATATTGTATTTCTATCAATACTCTCTCATCTTATAGAAGATTTGTGTGTCAATTTTTTTTTTTAAAATTAGGTATCCTTCAGGTGCAACTGCAGAATTAATCTCTCGAGTCAGATGAGACCATAATGAGCGGTCAAACTCTCCTTAAGAGTTTTAACATTGTTGCATTGATATAGCGGGATTCAAACTTATGACCTCTGATTAAGCTGAAAGAGACACAAATCATCTCATCCAAACATTCATAGTTCCCGTGTCAATTTTTATTATTTAAAAGAATGTTTGGTTATTTATGAGACGCGTTAGTGCTTTCTGCCAAACAAATAAATTCAAAAGGGATGAGATAAGAGGACTTGAATTAGATCCTGGGATCACCAGTTGACAGGTTTACATGGCCAGCCCCAAATTGTGTGCTTTTCGAGAAGGAAAATAGCTTTGAGGGGGAATCCAGTCACACAACCAACGAATCGGAAATTCTAGGTGATTGTCCAATTGATTTCGAAGTACTAAGCACTTGAACAAAACATGAAAATCACATCCAGAGATGGTAGAACTTTGTGAATCCTTCGAGTACTTTACCCACAGGTTTTCAAAATGTAAATAAAGTAAAAACAAACTCAAGCAATTCACGGAAATTAATCCTAAGAAGGAAAGAACATCACGAATCCCTCGATTGCAACTATTAAAGAAGTAAAAACAAATGGTTAAGATATGATAAAAAGAGACAAGACTGAAGGACTCGATCATCGAAAAGAAATTGCATTGAGTCGAAATAATTTGAAAATACAAGAGTGTTGGCTGAGACATACATTGTTCACAGCCGTAGCCAGAGATCCTATGATTTGAAAGGTTGTGCCAAAAATAGTAGTGGTGCCTTAACCACTTTTTATATAACTATTAAATATTTTAAAAAAATTTTGGTCAAAAAAAATATTTTTAAAATTTTGAGGGTGACCATGGCCCCACCAGGCACCCCCTTGGCCTCTGCACAAAACATGTCGGTAAGGCTTAGCAAAACCAACAATGTAGGCTGGACATTTTCCGTAATAATGTAGGTTTGAACCACACAAAAAAAATCATTATCACATAATAGAGTTTCTTTTATTAAACACAACAAAAAAAGTACTAAAATATCACAAGTCGGCATTATTTTCCTGAATGCCACACTTTATAAAATAGTAGGGGTGTTGTATGCTAAAAGTGCGATGCCCTAATTTTATTTTTCACTTTTGAAGTTAGGTTGTCATACATTGAATTGAATGTACAATAGGCCATGTTGTTATTTTTTATTTAATGTTACTTAGCGAATTTTTGAATACTTTAGAGTATAGAAAAAAAAAATTAGATGTTCAAATACACAAAATTTGTTATTTAATAACCGCTTAAGTAATATTTTTTGATAAAACACGTAAAGCCCTACACTTATCAGTGTGATTTGGGGTACTTTAGGTTTTGGATAAATTTTAGACGTTTAAATACGCGAAGCTCGATCCTTAATAGCTGATTTACACAAAAAAAAGTTTCGTGATAAAATATGTAAAGTGTGACACTAATATGCATGTTTTAGGGTGTCATAGGGTTTGGGAAACAAATTAGTTGTTCAAATATACCAAGTTCTTTCCTCAATAAATGGTTTACAGCAAAGAAAATTATTTTCGTGATAAAATATGTAAAACGTGATACTAATCAGGGTGTTTTGAAGTGCTTTACAATTTGGAAAAAAATTATTTCTTCAAATACGTGAAGTTTGGTTCTTAATTTCCAATTTGCATGAAAAAAAATCTTGTGACAAAATATATAAAGTGTAGCAATAATTAAGGACCAAAATTGAAAAAAAAGAATGTTTTTTACTATTTTTTTTCAAAAAATTACATATAATTGTGGTTGTTGAGGTGTCCTCACATTCCACATCGAGGAGGTCTTCTATTACGTTGTGGTTGTTGGGGGTGCCTCGACTGACAAATTTGTCCCACTTCCTCTACTGTTGGTGTGTCTTGTGATGGTACATGGGGCAGTGTTGGTCGAGGTGTTAACTCTAGCACATGTGCTGAAGAACTAGAACGACCATATGATTCCAATTAGATGTTGAACTGGGAGGGTGATGACGACCTACATGGGCTTGCTGTCCAATTTTAATTACTATAGTTTTATTTTAAATTATTATAAAGTGCATCTGACCAATTGATATATTTGGGATCAATGCACTAAGTAACTTCATTTCAAGTTATTTTTAGTGTGTTTAATCCACTTCAAGTGGTGTATGTGTGGAGCCTACTTTTGTGAGTTGATGGAGTCAACAGACTTGCTAATCAAACAACTTGCTAATCAAGAAAGGCAAACTTGCTAACCAAGCAAACTTGCTAATCAAGAAAGGCAATAAGAGGAAGAAATATTACAAGATCCAAGACATTTATTA
This sequence comes from Astragalus glycyphyllos, assembly GCA_963573325.1. Lineage (NCBI taxonomy): Eukaryota > Viridiplantae > Streptophyta > Magnoliopsida > Fabales > Fabaceae > Astragalus > Astragalus glycyphyllos. Next base: position 12,535,267 of record OY754313.1, on the reverse strand, counting down.
CACATCAAGACAGTCAGAGCAAAAAAGGAAATAGAAGATCCTAATCATTAATTGTACATTCAATGCCAAATCAACTAGGATATTTTCTTAAATTGTTTTGTCTAGTATTCTTGTAATTTTTGAATACCCTTTATTTTTTCCTTGTATTAGCAAGAACCTCCCTTATTATAAATAGGGAGTATGAGTGTCAATGAAAAAAAAGGTTGATTTTTGAGTTAAAATTTAGAGACGTGTCTCTTTGGTTCTTCGTGAGCCGTTCTTAGAGCTTATCGGTTTTCCGTGGCGCTCAACCGGACTTATCAACCGGAACCTCCATAGCCGGTTGTGGCGTCTCCTTGACTTATCAATCGGTCTTCCATCCCCGCTCGTGGTGTCTAATTCACTCCCACCTACATGACTACCGAAATAGTCACCGACGTCTCCGAGGTTGCCATCAGAGGGATATATGGTTGGTCAAATAAAGGCATTGCAACCATCTTTTCAAACTCATGAGCCACAGATTCAATAGTTCTGACATGGGTGCCAAAGATGCCTAACAGCTCCTTGCTTGAAGGCATTGGTGTGTACCAAAACGTTTGGACATGGGTTGATCGTCATCTGCGTTCACTCTTTCATGAACCGATGGGCTAGATTTTGGTTATGTCCTATGGTGTCTTTGGTTTCGTTGTTGTGGTGAAGCTTGGTAGGAATTTGTTATTGTGGTGGTGGTGGTTGTGCACATGCCCGCGGGTCGGTTAACTCTAAGTTCATAGAGAAGTATGGACTGGAATGTTACTGGAATCAGACGACATACTCATTTGAGAGCTTTAGCTCACCCTCGAAAGGTTTTCCATATAACACGATTGTTTTCTGTCCCCTAGCTCCAAGTAAGGATTGGTTTAGTGTGCACCTCAGACCAGGGGTGCGCGGAGCTAGGATTTTTGTCCAAGGGGTGCCGACGATAAAATGTATGACTTAATAAAATACACTTCTATAAAAAAATTTGATATAGGTAATAATACTAGCCAAGTAAACCGTGAGAATGATATAGATACTAGGTAATAAAAAACAAGAAAAAGAAAGGAAAGTAGATAAAAATTTGATCTAATCTATTAAAAAATATTGTTAACAGAATGATATAGAAGATTTGAAAAAGAAAAAACAAATGAACGATTTGGAAAAAAAATTAATATAGGTAATAACACTAGCCAAGTAATAGTGGAGCATAACCAAGTCAACCGTGAGAATAATATAGTGACTTGCAGTTCCACATTGACATAGTGAAACTCCAAACTCTGGGTTTTTAACAATTCTGAAAGTGTCGTACCTAGTTTTTACTACTTTATTTTTAATTTTAAAGATAGTCGAGGGGGGCCCTAAAAACTAATATTTTTCATAATTTTGGGGGAGACCATGGCCCCACCAGGTCCCCCCTCCCTCCGCCACTGCCTCAGACCATGACTCATGGTTGTTGGATGTCAAATCTATGTTGTGGTAATACTCTATATTAATCAGTGGGTTCAATATACCTCGTGGCAGACCAAATTGGAGTCTTACCCAGTCTGTCTGATGCCATCCTACAGATTAAAGGCATATCAGAGTGATCGATGCGTTCCACTTGTCATTTTCGTTGAGGGAACATTGTGGAACTCGACCCAATAGATCTCAATAAAATGGCCAAATAAACATTGTTAGTGTTTCAAGCACTAACCTTGCACACTCACATGCCATGGCCGTTGTTGCACATACCTGACCTAACCATTTGACGCTTGTGACAAAACGTATACAACAATGAGTTCGTAGTCATCCTCAATGACCAATATTGGGCTTATACAAAGGTTATGTGATATCCCACAATCCTAAAATGCGACGGTCAAAAAAGAGTTGTTCTCAGTCTAGCCACATTCATACTGAAATAGATATAAAGGAAACCAGATAAAGAAAAGATCTGGCTTATGTCGGGAAGAGGGTCACACAAGAAAAAAAGTTGTCCAAACAAGACTCACATTAGTAGTTCTTCACAATAGTTATAAATTAAGAGAGGCGTAATTACAAGAAATTGACAGTGATTTGTCATCATGTCAATGATCAATCTGCTTGTCTAACTCCAAATTTAATGCATTGTAGTTAAAAACTTTTCAAGTTTTATAAATTACTAAATGAGGCAGTGGAAATAGAATATACAAATGAAGCAATAGCTGAGAACTTCAAAGAAATGTAGTACCTTTTGTTTTCTACTATTGTGAGATTAAGCGAAAGCAGCTACAGGGCAACTCTCCTTTGGCAAGTTAGTGACACTCACTTTTGGTAGCTCCAAAAAATGTTGACTATTTACTTGCCAATAGATAGATGCCCTATTGCTGATTTGCTTATTGACGATCTATGTTTACAACTTGAATTGCCTTTAATTTGTGTGTGACAGATTTTATAACAATGAAGATGGAATAAACCACTGAAACATTGGCATATGCTAGTTGAGGTTATGCTATGGATATCCAAAAACTAGCGTTTTCTTTTTAGGCTAACATTTGTTCACTTTTAATGCTCATGAAATGCAGAATATATCCTACCACTTCAGATTCTTCTTTACTATAAGAAAAAGAGATGTGGAAAAAAGAAGTTGTGAATAAAATCATGGTATTTACATACAGTTGCTGAGTGATATCCTTTTAGCACAAGGGTCTAACATCTTATACCTTTTTATTATTATTGTTTTCTTAAAATATCTTAGTTCATAAAGTTCTGAAACTTTCCTTTTAATTAGCATTGCATGTAGACCTTAAGTATACTAAGATAATCTATGTTTATTTTTGTAACATGTCAAGAATGTCTTACATTATATCATATTATATAAATATGACTGAGGTGATGACTCCGAAGCTTTATGTAATGGTAGTGGAGCATGCATATAAGGATTCTTGTTTCAAAAGCTGATCAACTTTAACAGAAGCAAGGAATCTTAAGTTAATGGAATACATATTTCATATGTGACATCTTAAGACATTCAAGCAAATGCTGTTGATATACTGAAAAAAGAAGGGAAAACGTATAGCTTTTAAGACAGGGCATAAAACCCTCTAGCAGATGCCATATACGTCTATGTTAATTTTGTGCCTATATAACTTGTTTGGAGTGTCATTCACTACTTAACAAGGAAGTGAGAGGGGCTATTTTATTAGTAAGCAAATCATTCATGTGACATGTCTCTTTTGGCAGGAATATCGCAATTGATATCAAAATATATATCCATTGACTTGCCAAAAAAGAGCTGCCCTACGAGTGTTTAGCTTTGACATTTGCCTTGTTCATTTTCCTCCATGCGTAATGTAACTATTAAAAAGGTAATGTATATCTATACTAGGCATAGAAGAGAGTGGGACTCAGCTCAATCATCTACCTTCAATCTTTGTCCTATATTACAATGAAACATCAAGTTTTGTTTGGGTTAGAATGTAAATATTTAACCTGACCAAATATAATGGCAGAGTTTGGTTCTAGGACGAGTTAAAGTCTAAATATTGTTAATTGTATTATGCTAGGGATGAAATTTTATGAATAAATATTCAAATTGGAATTCATGTTAACTTTTATAGATAAAATATTCAAATGGGCCAGAAGAGTGATGTTTGACTTATGTGTATATTTTGTAAACTACTGAAAATATTTAGTAGTTTTTTAGCGGTATAGGGATGACGACTCTTAGATTTGAACTCAGGTGTGAACGTGTGATAATGTATGTGTGTCGTGTTTATTTATTGTTTCGTCTAAATTGACAAAAAAATAATAAACCTAATTAGTTAGGGATAAACTTTACATTACTTTAGTTATGAAGAGTTATAGCAACATTCTATTCGAGACTTTTCCAATGATTAAATAAAATTTATGCCAATCCCATTAATTACTGAGTTCCATTTCTAAGAACAGTTTAGTTTGATCGAATAGCAAGGTGAAAACCAATAAGATGTCACACAAATGGTAGATATTTAGGGTCTCTTAATCATTTAGTCATGGGTCCGATCCCGGTATGTATGAAGAAGAATTTGTTGGAGATACCAACCCCTTAAATAGATCTCTGATAAAGATTAATCTCGTAGAAGATACCTTAGATTAACAAAAAAATAGCAAGGTGTTGCAAGTCAAATTTAATTTTTCTTTATTTCTTTTTCTAGTTTGCTGATCGTGATTATTAAAGTACATATTCTTGAAGAAATTTTTTTTGTAGCACATAATAGAGTTGGTAAAGCTTCAGTAAAAAAATAGAGATGGTAAAGCTGAAACAGAGCATACCAAGCTCCAATCAGTATTTTAAAAACTGAACCAACCAAAAGATTCAACTGGTTAAACCATGAACCGACACTATTTATAGTTCAATTATTTTGTTGTATAATCAATAGATTAATAAATAGCATAATATTAATAACATTAATACTAATAATAATGAATAAAATAGAGCATGAATGAATTTTGCATTCCCCTTCTTGATCAAGTGAAGAACAAGCTAAGAATCAAAATAGGACATGTCCCAATTCATAGATAGACCATGAAGGAGAGCCATTAATGCTGCATGAATTATATCTCAGATGCTGCGAGAACCAAAGAAGTCAAGGATAAACGAACCATTATTATCTCTCAGTAAACTACAAAATCTGGATAGCCCCGAAGCCATTATTCTACTACCATCCACATTGAGACAAATTGTGCCAATGACAGAACGTTTCCAAGAGACCAACCTAGGCGTCGAGGAAATGCCCGCCCCACCAGAACCAAACGCAGTGGTACTGTCATTGCAGAGAGCTTAAGTCTGCACTGCGACGGTGTAAGAAGGAATGTACTCACCTTATTATCCACATTGTAGACAAAACCAAGTGCCATGATCCTTCACAAGTTTGCACAAGTACTCCATATCAGAAATAACTCTAATATTTTGAAGGCCATTGACTCTACACCTCTAAAGCTCTACCACAATGAAAGAAACAATGGTGCTGGGTTTCTTCTTCAGTTCCACAAAAATAGGGACAACCCTTTCTGCCAACGCGCTTCTAATTGGGAGAGTAGAATGACAATATTGCCAGGCAAAAATCCGTATAATTTGCAACCATTTCGAGCGATTTGGGGGGCCTGCTTCGGTCTTTGGTTTGATGGTTGCACGTACATTGGCAGCCAGATGGAGCTTCCAAAGCCAACCCCAATCTTTTCTAACATTCTCGTCATAATTCATCTACCACGGTCTCACCTTCTCTCCCTCCCTCTATTTGGCGCTCTCAGTTTCGTACCTCGCTGTCCCTCCACTTTTCACTCTTGCTCCTCTTCTAAGGGAAACTGGACAAAGAAAAAGATGAGGCTTATGTCAAGAATAGGGTCACACCAGAAAAATTGTTCAAAGAAGACTGACATTAGTAGTTCTTCACAATAGTTGTAATTTGATTGTCGAAAAAAATTTATAAAAAAATTAAAATGTTTTTTTCTTCAATTTCGTCATTTATTTACTTTTCTCTGTAATTTGGAAAACAATGCACATATCTGCATGTCACATGAAGTAACACTACTACTCTTTGAGACAAAAACTACCTGTGAACAAAGCTTAGTCGAAGTAATGGTTGCTATATCTGTGTGGTATTGTTTATGACAGTGAAAAGGATTTGTCATCATGTCAATGATCAATCTATTGGGAGAAACTAAAGTCCTACATTGACTAGAGATACGATCTCATAAGAGTATATAATGAAAGGGCAATCATCACCTTACACGCCGATTTTATAGAGTTGAGTTTGTCACGAAAGGAGACACGATATTGGTTACGCAGTTCGGCCAATCTTTGCCTACGTCTGCGACTACAGAGCAGCTGTAGTTCCGTCTTATTGATTGTATATTGTCCTCCCCTCGAGTACAAACACTAATGCGTTTAAATATGCTATGTGAAAACCTAACGGGCTTGGACCCAATACATATATAAATAAATCAACTATTTACAACCTCTTTATTTCCTTATTCACATCCCCCCTCAAATTGATGCGGGTCATCAAGAAGCATCAATTTGCTAACAAGAAACTGATGGCGCGGACGAGGAATAGCTTTGGTCAAAATATCTGCAACCTGAAATTGAGTATTGATATGGGGAATGGATATAAAACGATTATCATAGGCTTCACGAATAGCATGGCAATCAACTTCAATATGCTTAGTACGCTCATGAAAAACTGGATTTGCAACAATCTGAATGGCACTTGTATTGTCAGCATAGAGGGATGTCGGCTCAGTTTGAGGAAATCCAAGTTCATTCAACAGACCACGATGCCAAAGTATTTCAGAGCATGCCGTAGACATAGCACGATATTCTGATTCAGTTGAGGACTTAGAGACTCTTGCTTGCTTCTTACTTTTCCATGAGATCAACGAAGAACCAAGAAACATGCACCAACCAGTGACAGAGCGGCGAGTGTCAGGACACCCAGCCCAATCAGCATCACTGTAGGCAATCAACTTAAGAGGAGTCCCACTAGGAAAGAATAAGCCCCGTTGAGATGTACCTTTTAAGTAGCGAATTATACGACGAACCGCTGCCAAGTGAAGATGACGGGGTGAATGCATGAACTGACTTACTTGCTGAGCAGCAAACGAAATGTCTGGTCGTGTAATGGTCAAGTAGTTAAGACTACCCACGAGTTGTCGATACAATAAAGGATCGGTCAAAAGTTCACCCTCGTCACGATGGTATTTAACATTAACTTCAAGAGGAGTATCCACAAGATTAGCGGATTGGAGGCCAGCCATAGCAATAAGGTCTGTGGCATACTTATGCTGATGGAGAAATATACCCTTAGAAGTAGAATGAACCTCAAGTCCAAGAAAATAATGTAAAAGACCAAGGTCTTTCATTTGAAATGAGGCTTGAAGTTTTTGTTTAACTTCCTGTATGGATGCTGCATCAGAACCAGTAATGATCATATCATCAACATAAAGAAGGAGCAAAACAATGCCCGTAGATGTGCGGTGAATGAACAAAGATGAATCATACTGACTTTGAGTAAAAGAGAACCCAAGTAGAGTGGAACGAAATTTGTCATACCATGCTCTAGGCGCCTGTTTTAAACCATATAAAGAGCGTTTGAGCTTGCACACCCCCTTAGATGAAGAGAATAGGCCCTGAGGGGGAGTCATATAAATATCTTCAGTCAAATCGCCATGAAGAAATGCATTCTTAACATCCATTTGGTGGAGAGACCACCCATGAGAAGCAGCTATAGAGAGCACCATTCTAACAGTAGTCATTTTAGCAACCGGTGCAAATGTCTCATCATAATCAATACCATATTCCTGCTTGTTGCCTAAAGCAACCAATCGAGCCTTGTAACGATTGAGGGATCCATCAGAATTCAGTTTCACAGAATAAACCCATTTACAGCCTATGGGTTTGACATCTGGAGGGCAAGAAACAATATCCCAAGTGAAATTGTCTTGAAGGGCCTGAAGTTCGTCATTCATGGCATTCACCCAACGCACATCTTTAACAGCCTGCGAGTAACAAGTAGGAATAGGTGTGCTAGAGAGAGAAGCAGTTAAAGCAGTATGTGAGGAATCAAACCTGTCTGGTGAATATCTATCAGGTGCTCGGGACGTTCTACTAGAACGCCGTGGTGCAAGTGGTGCAGGATCAGGATCAGGTGGCGGATCAGCGTCGGAAGGGGGAGTGGGAACCTGCACACTGTGTTTCCTGACATATATGAGTCCTGGTTTAAAACGTTCTATAGGTGAATGTGGGGTAGAAAATTGGGGAAGTATAGCAATATCATTCAGACCAGGAGAAGGGCAAGGAAACATAAACTGTTTCTCAAAAAATGTCACATTCCTAGAAATGCGAAAACGATGGTTAGAGACATCATAACAGACGAAACCCTTATGAGAATGACTATACCCCATAAATGCACATTGGACAGATTGTGCTCCAAGCTTATGTCTTTCAATGGATGGTAGGTGAACAAAACACACACACCCAAAAGTGTGTAAGCTACTGTAATCAGGCTGAGTTTTAAAAAGACGAAAGTAAGGAGAATCAAACCCAATCACCATGGAAGGAAGACGGTTGATCAAAAAAACAGCTGTGGAAAGAGCCTCCACCCAAAATTTGGATGGAACAGAAGCCTGGAGAAGTAAGGTACGTGTCACATCCAACAAGTGACGATTTTTACGTTCTGCAACACCATTTTGCTGAGGGGTGTTGGGACAAGATCGTTAAGACAATACACCTTTTTGCTGTAAGAACTCCTGAAACTCATGAGACATATACTCACCACCAGAATCAGACCGAAGAATTTTAATACTGGTTTGAAATTGATTTTCAACATACATCAGAAATTTCTGAAACATAGAAAACACTTCAGATTTAGATTTAAGAAAATAAATCCAAGTAAAACGACTATAATCATCGATAAAGGTGACAAAATATTTATAATGAGCATGAGAAGCGACAGGTGAGATTCCCCAAACATCACTATGAATCATCTCAAAACAAGTAGAAGCACGATGAGCACCAGACGGAAAGGGAAGTGTTTTACTTTTAGCTAATTTGCAAACAGAACATGAAATAGAGGCACTAGAATCCATAGGTTTAGTACCTAACAAGCCAGTCTTAAATAAGTGAGACAAAACAACAGAGTTTGGATGACCCAATTTCCTATGCCAATCCTCACATACATTCAAAACACTAGTACAAGCAAGAGATAAATGATTAGGAATAAACTGGAGTGGAAACACTCTCCCAACTTTAGGCCCCTTCGCGATCACCTTCCCCGACACCCGCTCCTGCACAACACAACCATCTTGAGTAAGATTAACATCACAACCTTCATCCACTAATTGACCAGCAGACAATAAATCTGAGGCAAGCCCAGGTGCTACCAACACATTTCGAAAGGTAGAATTTATGTCACCAACATTAGTTATAGGAAGGGTACTACCATCAGCAATTTGAATTTTCTGATTACCAATATAAGAACGTAAATTATGCAAGAGTTTAGAGGAACCCGTCATGTGATTCGATGCACCAGAGTCAAGTAACCATTTGATGAAAGAAGACATACCAGTAATGCCCAAGGCAGACAGAGCAGATAGTACCGCTTGTTGAATTAAGTCAAGCTGTAGAGCACCACCATCAGAGGCACCAGTGGTGGAAGGACCAGCGGAAGAGGTAGATGTACCAGTGGTGGAAGGACCAGCTGCAGAGCTAGTGGTGGCATGGAATGCCTGCACCGGACGCTTAGTCGGTCGTGGAGGACGCGTAGGACAGGCAGAGATGACATGACCCTGCTGCTTGCAGTAATTGCAAAATTTCTTAGGACAACTACGAGCAACATGTCCAAATTGTTTACAAGAGAAGCATTGAGTCTGTCGCATATCACGGCCTCTAGTTTGCGCAGCATATGCAATTGTCACAGGTTCAGAAAGGACGGGATCATGAGCCATGGTTCCTTGAGTATGGAGACGTTGTTCTTCCCTAAGCAGTTCACCAACACAAATATCCAAGGAAGGAACAGGGTTCCTATTCAGCAAAGCACCTCGAACAGCCTCAAATTCTGGACGAAGTTTCATGAGGAATTGATCTCGTTTACTAGTATCATAAACATCTTGGACGGCTGGCAGTGACGGCTTGGGAACAGCAGCATAGATAATAGCAGAGTGTTCTGTCCATAAATTCAGAAAACCAGAATAATATTCTTGAATTGACAAATTACCTTGTTTGTAATTGGCGATTTCTAACTCCAATTGAAAACGCTTGCCCGTATTGTCCTGATTGTAAACACGCTTCAAGTAATTCCACATTTCTTGAGCAGTTGAAAAAGATCACAAATTATTGATCATCTGAGGATCAATAGTACTGAGGATCCATGAAATAATTTGAGCATCTTTGACTTCCCACGCATCTAAGGCAGTTTTGTCTTCGGGCGCCTTAGAAATCCCATCAAGGTGACTCCATAATCCTTTCCCTTTGACATACATCTTGAACTGAAATTCCCAAGCAGCATAATTCTTGCCGGTAAAGCGAACACAAAAATTATCCTTTTCTCTTTCAGCAGCCATGAAAATAGCGAATAGAAACCAACAAATACTCTTCAATAATAATAAAGAGCAGGTCAGCCTTTGTTAATAACCTTTGTTAATAATAATAATAAAAAGTAACCCAGGGAGCAAAGACCCTTTGTTAATAACAAAGAGCAGGTCAGCCTCTTCAATAAAGTTACTGTAGCAGACACTTTAAAAATTAAAAGCCCAATGTCCAGTAAAGACAGCAACGTCACAACTCACAGAACCAACTTTGAACGCAAAACAGAAGCAACGAAATTGGAACCAGGAACGAAACAACCCACAGCCAAGGAGCACACGAACGGCAAACAGCAACAACAAGAATGATGAAGCAGTCACGAACACAACCAGGAACACGAAACCGCAGGTGGAACCAGAGACCACGAACGCGATCACACGCACGGAGAAGAAGAATCCAAGAGAGAGACACTGTTTCGAAGGTCGGGAAGAACCGGAAGGTACCCACGAACCAGAAATTGACGAGTTCGAAACACTAAAGGAAACCACGAGCAACGATGAAGGCCAAGGCAAGAGCGACCGAAGGAGGTGTCGCTGACGAAGTCTCAGTTCTGAACGAAATCACGAGTATGAATGAAACCCTAACGAAATCAAAGGTATGATCGAAAACCTGCTGATACCATGTCACGAAAGGAGACACGATATTGGTTACGTAGTTCGGCCAATCTTTGCCTACGTCTGCGACTACAGAGCAGCTGTAGTTCCGTCTTATTGATTGTATATTGTCCTCCCCTCGAGTACAAACACTAATGCGTTTAAATATGCTATGTAAAAACCTAACGGGCTTGGACCCAATACATATATAAATAAATCAACTATTTATAACCTCTTTATTTCCTTATTCAGAGTTAGGTCTCAATTCATTCTAAAACAAAATCTACTTGTCTAACTCCAAATTTAGTGCATTGCAGGTAAAAACTTTCCAAGTATATGAGAACTTTAATAACACATTAGAGAAATGCAACAATAGAGAACTTACATTAAGCTCAAAGAAATGAAGTACCTTTAACAATGCATTTTACCTTTTGTTTGCTACTATTGTATATGTGAGATTAAGCTAAAGCAGCTACAGGGCAACTCTCCTTTGGCAAATTAGTGGGACTCACTTTTGATAGCTCCAAAAAATGTTGACTATTTACTTGCCAATAGATAGATGCCCTATTGCTGATTTGCTTATTGATGATCATGTTTTCAACTTGAATTTCCTCAAATATGTGTGTCACAGATATTATAGCAATGAAAATGGAATAAACCACTGAAACCATTAGCACATGCTAGTTAGTTGAGGGTTATGCTATGGATATCCAAAAACATATGTTTTTCTTTTGCTGGCATATTTGTTCACTTTTGATGCTCATCAATTGCTGATTCTTAATAGGCAAGGGCCAGAAAAAAAAAAAGTTTTATTGGTCCATCCAACTATTTAAGATTCTTCTATACTCAAAGAAGAGAAGTGGAGAAAAGAAGTTGTGAACAAAATCAGGTTACTTTTCATAATATCTAAATTTGCTTAGTGGCATTACCTTTTTAAATTTTAACACAAAGGTCTAATTAATTTTTTGACATTCGTAGATAAAAAATCTATTTTTTAGCGACATATATATCAAGAATGTCTTAGGTTATATTATATAAATATGACTGAGGTTATGGCTCAGAAGCTTTATGCAATGGTAGTGGAACATGCATATAAGGATTCTTGTTTCAAAAGCTGATCAACTTTGACAGAAGGAAGGAATCTTATGTTAATGGAAAAAATATTTCAAGTCTGTGACATCTTGGGACCATCAAGCATATGCCATTGATATGTGAATAAAAAGAAAGAGAAAGTATATCCAATTTCCATGGCATAAAGCCCTCTAGCAGGTGCCATTGTACGTCTATATTCAGGTTGTGCCTATATAACTTGTTTGGAGTGTCATTCACTACTTAACAAACTAGACACACAAAATAGGGAGCAAAGAAGTGAGGCGGGCTAATTTATTAGTAAGCAAATCACTTTTAGGGCATGTCTCTTTTGGCAGGTGATGGAGATATTACAATATATTTAAATGTATCAAAATATATCTATTGACTTGCCAAAGGAGAGCTGCCCTGTGAGTGTTTAGCTTAGACATTTGCTCGTTTGTTTTCCTCCATGTGTAATGCAACTTCTGAAAATATTCAGTCTTTCACTTTAAGCTTTTTAGTTATAATTATATGATCGTCTTATAATTTTATTTTAATTATGCTTAGGGCAACTGCATTTCATATTAAAAAAATAGATATGATTATTAGGGATATGATTTACTTGCCTCCTGATAGAACTCTATATTTGTCAGAACCCTTTTTGTCTAGACAAAGGAGTAGGGTTGAAGACTTCAAGACCCCAAAGAAAAAACTTGATCTTACTTAGACCCACTAAACATCAGGTCATTTGAATTTAGAGATGAGTTAGAGTCAAAAGAAATGGTTCAGTCAAAATTTAGGGCTAGTTAAAGAATAAGTGAAACTCTTTCTTTGCCATCCCCTACTTGAGAATGACTAATAGCTCGGTAGCAAGGAAGAGGCACAAATGTATTTTTTAAATAACAACATAAACAAATTTTAAACTTTCAAACTCAATTATAAATGAAAGTACATACTATCGTGCCCTGTTTTTCCGCTTTTTTATTGTTTATATTAATTATTGTTATGTGTAAAGAGTGATATTTAGGATATGAATTACTTGAGAGATTAGCTAGCTCTCAGCTTGATTATATCTATAGACAATAATTGTTCTGGATATTCAGCCTCTGCACTGGATTTGGCACCAAATTTTGTTTTTTTTTACTTTTCCATGAAAATAGATTTCCACCAATAAGAACACAATACCCAGATGTGGACCTTCTATCAAAGGGACATCCAGCCCAATCAACATCTGTGCAAGAAACAACATCTGAATTACCTCTATCTGTGTAAACAAGCCCTTTTTTACGAGCTCCTTTGATGTACCTCAGGATTCTAACCACAACATCTCAATGACTGTCGCAAGGGCAACTCTGGAATTGACTCACCACACTAATAGCATATGAAATATCTAGCCTCGTCATGGTCAAGTAATTCAGCTTCCCAACTAGCCTCTTATACCTTCCTGGATCAGAAAAGGATTCCCCCTAATCTAGTAGGATCTTGACATTAGGATCCATAGGAGAGAGTCAATTGGCTTGCAATCCAGCATACTGGTTTCACATGTTGCGGGATTGCTCTAGAGCTCAGAATGCTTGGATGTTATTGTCTTTTAACAGTATGCTGGCAAGGTTAATGATGATGCCCGACTTTTGTTTAAACATCGTGCTATTAGTGACCAAGGTAAATCTTTATTTGTTGTTGTTGGTTCCTCGCGATGACTCGAAATAATGAAGTTTTCAATGATGCAAAATGAGTAACTTGGAAGATACTTAATCAAGCTAAACAATTTTTTAATGATGTTGTTAATGGAGGCTCCATTGGTAAACCAGGCCGTAGGGGCTTATTGGTTTATCGAAAACTTGTGGTATTGGTACTAACTTAAATGCCTCATGCAATTGCCAAGAGATTGAACTTATGGTCCAATGGTTATAGGTTTATTATTTGTGAATCAGACTCCGGAATCGCCTTATCGTTGATTACTCACGAGCTTTAAGATACTCACCCCTATGCTTCCATTATTTCCTACATCAAATCCCTTTCTCTCTTAAGGCTTGGGATTTAACTTATGGTTACACATTTCGTGAGAGCAACTCGTGTGCCGATTAGTTAGTGAAATTTGAAGCTAATATGAACTATGGATACCATGTAATTGGGGGCATTTGCCCTCACTTGAAAAATTATTTTGGTTAGAAATATATATAATAAACTTATTTTGTCCCCATAAAAAAATAAAGATTATCTCAAGAAGATAATTTTTAAACTTAAAAGTAGAAATTCAGAAGAGATAAATAAAAAAGAAAATAAGTTGGTATTAACTTTACTTTTTTAGCTATGTAATTTGTAAAAAATAGGTATTTTAGAACTTTTTGTAATGAAATTATGTATTTTATAAAAAATTTCAATACTTTTTTGAGAAAATAGTATAGTCTATTTTTTTTTATGCCTCCACAACTAAAAATTTCTAGACCCGTCACTATGTATAACCTCTCTGTCTCGGTTATGTTTCGCCTCTCCTTATAACCGATGCTATGGAGAGGTGAAGGGTTAAAGAGAAGAGGGTTGAACTTCCTTTGTTGGCCGATGAAAACGGAGTAAAAGGCATGCATATTTTTCACCTTTGATTACCTTTTCTCTACGACAGTTCTCTGAGATATAGGCTAAAGATGCCACGTGGCAACTCCAAAAATGTTGATTTAATTTTTTTCTTGCCATGCCATGAGAGAGATACTTTATTGTTTATTTTCTTATTGATGATGAAGCTTTCAACTTGTATTGGTTCTTAATTGTCCTTTGAAATGCCTCTGATTTTTATGTGACACTTTAAAAGGTTTTATACAAAAGAAGATTATAAACTATTGAAACATTGGCATATGCTAGTTGAGGGTTATGCTATGGATATCCACTAACACTTGTTTTTCTTTAGCTGACATTGGTTCACTTTTGATGCTCATGAAAATAATAAGATTCCTAATAGCCAAGGGTCAGAAAGCCTTTATTGGCCCATCTTATTATTTTAGATTCTTTGTGTAGTTTGAAGAAGTGAAGTTGTGAATAAAATCCTGGTATTTTACATCATATCTAAAGTTTCTGAGTGGCATAGCTTTTTTTTAGCACAAGGGTCTAATACCATATATATCTTAAACCTAACCAACACTTATGGCACATTGGCTTAATCTACTCTGGGACACGAGGGGTCGACCCAGTGCTCCTAGGTTCGATTCACGCAGTCGACAAACTCAGTGTTGGCCAGTATGAAATTTGATCTTAAGAACGAGTGGAGATTAGTCTTTTGTTGAAAGTGTTGGAATACTCCGTGAGTAGCCAGTGATAGCCCGAGTCAAAAAAATATATCTTATACCATCTCTTTTTGCTTTCTTAAAATATCTCTTACTTCAGCAAGTTCTGGAGCTTTCATTTTATATCTTTATTATACTATATAACTTTTAATATGAAACACATTCCGAGTTAGCAGATTTTTCAAACTTGACAATTTAGTAATTGGATCCGGTTCTACTTACACTTCCATAATAAAATTTTGTCAAACTTTGCAGGCCATATCATATCACAATTCAATTTTGTGAAACTATGGTCTCTTACATGTATATATTGTGATTTATTTAATTTTCTGTTATTTGGAAACTATTATACATGAAGCAATATACATGTAAGTGTTCCTTATATGCATGTAGCATGAAGCAACACTACTACTCTTTGAGACAGAAGTTATCTGTGACCAAACCTTAATCCAAGTAAGAGTTGTCATTTTTATACATGATAAAAAAGTGAACATAAACCCCTTCTCTTACTAACACTCGAACATGGTTTGAAAAACACATTGTTACATTTAAGTTATACAACTTCAGTGTGGTATTGTTCATGATTTCAAAGATACATGCAATAGCAATATATATAAACCTTAATCCAAGTAAGAGTTGTCATATTTATACATGATAAAAAAGTGAACATAAGCCCCTTCTCTTACTAACACTTGAACATGGTTTGAAAAACACATTGTTACATATAAGTTAAAACTTCAGTGTGATATTGTTCATGACTTCAAAGACATATTGCAATTGCAATATTAATGAATTCACCAAATTTCGTACAGTAAATTTTAAGAAACCGATAGTGATTTGTCATGATGTCAATGAACAATCTACATGTGTAACTCCAAATTTCATGCATTGCTGGTAAAAACTTACCAACTTTTATGAATTATAAAATAAACAAATGAAAGCAATAGCATTTGGTCATGAGATATCATAGGAGAAATATTGTAAACATTAATGAAACATTAAAGAGATGCAAAAATAAAGAGAAGTTCCATGAAGCTCAAAGAAATGCAGTTCTTGTAACAATGCATTACCTTTTCTTTCTTTGCTACTGTTGTATATATGAGATTAAGCTAAAGCAGCTACAGGGCAACTCTCCTTCGGCAAGTAAGTCATCAGCATTGTCTTTTGATTGTGAATGTTTACTTGCCAATAGATAACGTCCCTATTGCTGATTTTCTTATTGATGATGTAGTTTTCAACTTGAATTGCTTCTAATTTATGTATGAGAGATTTTATAGCAAAGAAGATGGAATAAACCACTGAAACATTGGCATATGCTAGTTGAGGGTTATTGTTAGGCAAGATTTGAGAGAAGTGAATTGTTTATTGATCAAAGTCAAAAACTGACTTATACTGATACAAAGCTGAGAGAGTTAGTTTTGGTTGCTAAACCGTGTTAACAAACTCACTAACAGAATTCTAAAACAATTCACTAATTACACAGTGCAATTACCAAATTGCCCCTAAGTACAATTACTAAGTAGTCCTTCCTACATACCCTCCCTTAAACCAATCACCTTTAAACAAATAGGTGATTAGTTTAACACAACTTCATGTCAGTTCTCCAGTTTGCAAACTCCAAGCATCTTTCTGAACTTGGTAAAACATTCTGCACTGAGGGGTTTTGTGAGCAAGTCAGCTACTCGCTTCTTTGTGCCACAGAATTCCATCTTCACCAAACCTTTGCTCACCAATTCTCTGATATAGTGGTACCTAACCTCAATATGCCTGCTTCGTCCATGCATTATTGGGTTTTTAGACAGCTTAATTGCTGAACTGCTGTCACACATTATTTGAACACATTCATCAGGAGTCTGACCAATTTCTTTCAGAATCTTTTTCATCCATATTGCTTGACATGCTGCTGCTCCTGCAGCAACGAATTCAGCCTCAGTGCTGCTGAGAGTCACAATTGGTTGCTTTTTACTAGCCCAAGACACTACTCCATTGCTCATGATGAAGGCATAACCTGTTGTGCTTTTTCTATCATCAATGTCCCCTGCATAATCTGAATCACAATAACCAATCAGGTTCACATCTCCATTTCTATGATATTTAATCCCATAGTCCATTGTTCCTTGCAAATATCTCAAAATTCTCCTGCAAGCCAGCCAGTGATTTTGAGTGGGATCACTCATATATCTGCTCACCAGGCTCACAGAATGTGTGATGTCTGGTCTGGTGGCAGTTGCATACATCAAACTGCCAACCAGTTGTTTGTATGCAGTACTATCAACTTTTTCTCCTTCTGTATCCTTGCTAAGTTTTGCACCTGGAACCATTGGAACCTTCACTGAATTGCAATTGGCCATGTCAAATTTCTTGAAAACATCACTGATGTACTTCTTTTGTCCAATCCAGATTCCATTATTTGTTTGTGTAACTTCAATGCCTAGAAAATAATTCATTTTCCCCAAGTCTGTCATGGAGAACTCTTCCTTCATAGAATTCTTAAATTCATTCATTAACCTTTCACTGTTGCCTGTGTAGACTAAGTCATCTACATACAAGCTGATGATCAGAATATCTTCATTCTTTTCATGCTTCAGAAACAAGGTTTGCTCATTTTTGCTTGGAGTGAAACCTTGTTGCCTAAAGTATGTCTCAATATGACTGAACCAAGCTCTAGGTGCTTGTTTCAGTTCATACAGAGCTTTATGTAGCTTGTATACCTTCTCCTCTGCTCCTTTCTTTATGTAGCCCTTAGGCTGTTCAATGTACACATCCTCAGTTAGTTTTCCATAGAGAAAAGCTGACTTGACATCAAGTTGGTAAAGACTCCAACCCTTTTGAGCAGTGAGTGCTATCACAGTTCTTATGGTATCCATTCTGCTTACAGGAGCATAGACTTCTGTATAGTCTATTCCTTGTTGTTGAGAGTACCCCTTTGCCACTAATCTTGCTTTGAACTTGTCAATTTGACCAAGTTCATTGTGCTTGGTTTTATACACCCATTTGACTCCAATCTTCTTAGATCCTTCAGGCAAATCTACCAGTTTCCATGTTCATTTCTCTTAATTGAATCAATTTCTTCATCCATGGCCTGTCTCCATTTATCACTCTTCACTGCCAACTCAAAACTCTCTGGATCACCATCAGTTTGCACCATGAATACGTCATTCATCACAAGATAAGCCTTCCCCAGAATCAAAATCATTTAACCACACTGAAGGTCTTCTGGTTCTAGTTCTTGGTTCATTTTGGTCACTTGAGTCTGGTTCTGTATCACTGTCATCTTCAACTTCTGCTTCTGCAGTATTCTGTGCAGCAGTATTGTCTTCAGTAGCAGAGTTTGGTGCTATCTCTGCATCAGAATTCACCTCATTCATATCTTCTTCTTCTTCATTTTCAGACACAATTTCTCCCCAGTCAAGGTCAGTCTCCATTTCTTCCTTGTGGCTCTTACTCCAATCCCACTCTGTCTTCTTCAAAAATTACATCCCTGCTCACAACAATTCTTTTAGCAGCTGGATTATATAACCTATATCCTTTTGACTCACTAGACACACCAAGCAGGACACACACACAACTTTTATCATCTAGTTTTGTTCTTTTCACATCAGGGACATGCACATGACTCAAGCAACCAAATATTCTAAAGTGTGACACAGAAGGTTTTTGTCCACTCCACATTTCCTCAGGAGTCTTATTTTTAACAGCTATAGTGGGCGATCTATTGAGCACATACACTGCCCAGTTAACAGCCTCAGGCCAGAAGGTTTTTGGCATGTTTTTGTCACTTAGAGAGGATCTTACCATATTCATTATAGTTCTATTTCTTCTTTCTACAACCCCATTCTGCTGTGGTGTATAAGGTGTGGTCAAGTGTCTCTTGATTCCATTTTCTTCACAGAGATTGTTAAACTCAGAGGATACAAACTCTCCTCCTCTATCACTTCTAATGCATTTTATTTTCATACCAGACTCCTTTTCTATCATACTTTTAAAGCATTTAAAATGATGCAAGGCTTCGGACTTCTCTACTAGTAAATATACCCAGGCTTTCCTAGAATAATCATCTATTAGACATAGGAAATACCTTTTGCTGCTGTTTGATGTAGGAGAGATTGGACCACATATGTCCATGTGGATGAGCTCCAGCTTCTCAGTTGCCCTCCATTGTGCTTTCTTAGGAATAGCCTCTCTGTGTTGCTTTCCTTTTAAGCAATCTGTGCATACTCTTGTCTCATCAGTCAGTTTGGGCAGCCCTCTTACCATGTCTTTATCTTTCAGCAATTTCAGTCCTTTCATCCCCAAATGTCCATATCTGCAATGCCATAACTGTGTAACATTTTCATCAGTAGTGTAAAGACAGGTATCATCAATACTTCTTGTCTCATCTGTGGGTGGAGTTATCAGCTTGAACATTCTGTTTGTGGTCATTCTGGACTCAAACAATAGTCCTCTTTGTGGATGGTAAATCTTGCAACTATTTGACTGAAATAGAATTGTGAACCCTTTCTCATGAAACTGTCCTAGGCTTAACAAATTATTTTTGAGTTCTGGAACGTAAAATACATCAGATACAATGAAGGTTGTGTCATTAACTTTCATTTTAATCTTTCCTTTACCAGCAACTATCATTCTAGTATTGTTCCCAAGCCTCACAACTTGTCTAAATGACTCATCCAATTCTATAAACTAGTCTTTGTTACCTGTCATGTGGTTTGAACATCCAGAATCAAGAAACCACATCTCCTCTTTGTGTACCTCTGGTGTTTCTGCCATCATCATCAGCAACATTGGCTCTTTGTCATCAAACTCAGCAAAATTAGCCTCCTTCTCCCATTCTGGGCAATCACTCTTGTAATGGCCAAGTTTCTTGCATTTGTAACACTCAATTGTCTCCAACGGTTGTCTTCCTCTACCCCTTCCTTTGCCTCTAAAGGAATTTCCTCTGCCTCTGGTTCTTGACCAAGATTCACCTCTTTCTTGTGTTGCCACCTTCAAAGCTTGTTCTTCACCATGAGCTTTGCTAAACTTCAAGATCTTCTGTTCATGCACCACCAGGGAACTCTGTAATTCGTCTATTGACATCTTGTCAGTATCTTTTGATTCTTCAATTGAACATACGACATGGAGGAATTTCTCAGTTAGGGATCTGAGAATTTTCTCAATAATCACCACATCTTCCATCTTTTCTCCATTTATTCGCATCTTGTTCGCAACTGTCATGACTCGTGCAATATACTCAGTTATTGTTTCACTCGTCTTCATCTGAAGAGATTCAAAGTCTTTCCTTAATGCGTTTAAGGTTGAACGCTTAGCCCTTGCATTTCCTTGACATTTCTTCTTCAAGGACTCCCAAATATCCTTCGTCGTATCCTTCACCAGAATCGTCTCAAGCGTTGCACGATCAATGGCCTGAAACAAGTAGTTCTTGGCTTTCAGGTCTTTGAGCTTTGATTCATCCAGTTTCTTCTGTTCTGCCTCAATACCACCGCTCCTGGTGCATGATTCTCAATTCCTCTTTCGATGAGATACCAGTATTCCTTGGATCGAAGGAAGTTCTCCATGAGCATACTCCAGAGCTCATAATGGCCATCGTATTTCAGTATTGACGGTTGAACGAAATTTCTATTGTCGCCGTTCGCCGTCGTGTTCGTCATCTCTGCTGTGCAAGAATTGCAATTCCGATTAGAAGGTCAGGCCCCAAGAATTGGAGCTCTGATGCCAAAATGTTAGGCAAGATTTGAGAGAAGTGAATTGTTTATTGATCAAAGTCAAAAACTGACTTATACTGATACAAAGCTGAGAGAGTTAGTTTTGGTTGCTAAACCGTGTTAACAAATTCACTAACAGAATTCTAAAACAATTCACTAATTACACAGTGCAATTACCAAATTGCCCCTAAGTACAATTACTAAGTAGTCCTTCCTACAGTTATGCTATATATGGATATCCAGTAACAAATGCTTTTCTTTGTATGATGTGTGTTCACTTTTTATGCTCATGAATTGATGATTTCCCAATAGCCAAGAGTCAGAAAGCTTTATTGGTCCATCCAACTATTTTTGATTCTCATGTACTCAAACAACAGAAGTGGAAAAAAGAAGTTGCGAACAAAATCAGGTTACTTTTCATCATATCTAAATTTGCTTAGTGACATGGCCTTTTTAGCACAATGATCTTATATTCTCTTTCTTTATTTGCTTTTAATTGCTTTCTTAAAATATTTCCTAGTTCAGCAAGTTCTGGAGATTTCATCATACCCCAATTTGACATTAACACATTTTGAGTCAGTAGAATTTTATGACGTATCACATAAATTTCTTGGCAAATTTTTCTTTTTTCAGTACATCTCACTTCTTTGTAAATCCATCTGGTTTAACATTAATTTGATAATCTTTATTAGTTTTTTGTAACATATCAATAATGTCTTACATGCTTCAAAAAAAATAAAATAATAATGTCTTACAATAATATCATATAAATATGACTGAGTTTATGAGTGACTTTATGACCTTGGATGTGGTCACTTAGCAACATCATGTTGTGATGGTGAAGCATGCATATAAGGGTTCTTGTTTCAGAAGCTGATCAACTTTGGAATCCTATGTTAAAGAAAAAAAATATTTCATATCTTTGACATCTTAGGAAGCATATGCCATTTATATATGAAAAAAAAAAGAAGGGAAAGTATATAGCCTTTAAGACAAGTATATCCAGGGCATAAAACCCCCTAGCAGATGCCATTGTACGTTTATGTTAAGATTGTGCCTATATAACTTGTCTGGAGTGTCATTCACTACTTAACAAACTAGACACACAGAAAATAGGGGGCAAGGAGGTGAGAGGGGTTAATTTATTAGTAAGCAAATCACTCATAGGGCACGTCTCTTTTGGCAGGTGATGAGGATATTGCAATTGATGTAAATGTATCAAAATATATCAATTGACTTGCCAAAGGAGAGCTGCCCTGTGAGTGTTTACCTTAGATATTTGCCTTATTCGTTTCCCTCCATGTGCAACACAACTATTAAAAAGGTAATGTATATAATTTGTGTAGAGGTGAGCACAACTCAACCCAATATGGAGACTCGTCTTGTTTTTATCTCATTTGACCTCAAAACATTAAGTTTGTTAGGATCTAAGGACGAGCTAGAGTCTACATATTTGACATGACCTAAATTAGTGACGAGTTTTGGGTTAGAGAAAAGTTAGAGTCTAAATATTGTTAATTTTACTATAGTTATCATGAGTTTTTTATTTATATAAATAATATATCTGTCGAAAACATGATCTGAATATTATTGTAAATGTATATTTAAGCAGAAGCACTAAAATATTTAAATAGACATATTCTAAGCTTAAACCTTATAGTCCTGATAACTGGGATGTATATAAATATTTACAATAAAGACACTATTTATAATACTCCCCCTTAAGCTGGTGAATGATGAGTATCCATTGTTCCCAGCTTGGATGTCAGCTGGTTGACATGTTCTGTTGGAAAGCCTTTCGTTTACACATTTACCTGTTGGTGTCCTGAAGAAATGTGAGCTATAGTTTCAATCCCGCTATCTAACTTTTCCTTATTGAAGTGATGCTCAATAATTTTTATGTGCTTCATTTTGTTATGCTGAACGAGATTATGAGTAATACCGAAACCAATTTATTATCGCAAAATAACTTCATAGGACCTTCACATTGTATTTTCAAGTCATTTAGTACAATCTTCATCATCAGTAATTCACAGATTCCTTGTGCCAAAGCTCTCAATTCAGCCTTAGCGCTTAGTTGAGCTACAATATATTGCTTCTTATGCCTCCATGCAACGAGGTTCCCAAATAGGAATGTGCAGTAGCCTGAAGTAGATCTTCTATCGCTGATTAAGTCTTGTATAGTTAACATCAGTATAAGCAGGGGCGGTTCCTAGTGTAGCAATGGGGTAGTCGTGGTTACCCCAAAAATAATATATGTATTTGAATAAATAGGTATATTTTATATTTAGCTACCCCAATAATGTATTATATAGTTATCTCAATCAAGTTTCTTTGTTTAAGGAAGTAAAAGAGTAACGAGTTCATTAGCCTATTATTATCCCTAATAAAAATATGGTGATTTTTGTTAAGTTGGTGACTTTGGTCCCTCTGTTTTATTTTTGACAATTTTTGTTCCCAACTTTCTTAAGTTGACAATTTTTGTCCCAATTTTTTGACAAATTTTGTCCCAAATTTTCTTAATTTGCACTTTTGATACCCAAAAAACTTGAATTTTGGAAAATTGGGAATCAAAATTGCACAATCCTTTATTTTTACGGACCATGACTGTAATAAAAAAATCACAAGGACCAAAAACACCAAATTAAGGGAGCAAAACCATCAAAAGTAAAATAGAGTGACCAAACTTATCAATTGGAGGATAAAAAATACAACTAAAGTTTTATATTTGGCCACCCATAAAATGTATGCTAGCTCCGCTACTGAGTATAAGCTTCTATAGTTAGGCTCCCACCCCTTGAACAAGAGTCCTCTTCTTGGAGTGCCTTGGAGATATTGTAGAACACGGTTAACGGTCTGCAAATGTGTCACCTCAAGTCATGCATGAATTGGCTCCCCATACTGATTGCATAAGCCATAATTCTGTTGGGTAATGAGAACCACACGGACAGGCAAAGCCGAGTATACACCTGGCCAACCTAAGTTCCTCCACGTAGATTAGTCTCAATGGCTACTGCGCACTAATAACACGGTAACTAAAAAATTATTCTCTATTGCAATGACCTTCACTATTTGACAGAATTGTATTTCTTTCGATTCCTCTTCTCTGTCTTCTTGACACCATTATCACCTTCAAGGTCTTGTAGAACCTGCAAGCAATGGGCAATTGATTGGTGAAGAAGAAGAAACTTCTATTCCTTTTTCAATTTGATAGTTTCGTAATCGGCAGTCAAAAAGGTTGAATTGTAATTATTGTAATAAACTGAGAGAGGATCTATGACTTATTTTCTTATTGATGATCAAGTTTTCAAATTTAATTGTTAATAAACTGTACCTTGAATTGCCTATGATTTTAATGTGACACTTTACAAGGTTTTATACAAAAGAAGATGGAATAAACCATTGAAACATTGGAATATGCTAGTTGAGGGTTATGTTACAGATATCCACTAACACCTGTTTTGCTTTAGCTGACATTTGTTCACCTTTGATGCTCATGATAATAATCGGATTCCTATTAATTAGCCAAGGATCGGAAAGGTTTTATTGCTTTCTTAAAATATCTCTTAGTTTAGCAAGTTCTGGAGCCTTCATTTTATACCTTTATTTAATTAGGGGTGTGCGCTCCGTAGGAACTGCACCAAACTGATTTTCTCAAACCGGTATGGCAACACCATTTTCGCCAAAAAACCGGTTTTTCCTCAAACCGGTCTCGATTCAGTTTCGAACCAGTATAATAATAAAGGCTTTATTGTTATACTACACATTTTAATATGAAACATATTCTGAGTTAGCTGATTTTAAAACCTCCAAATTTGGTAAATTAATTGAACTGATTCTACATACTCTTCCATAATAAAACTTTGTCAAACTTTCACAATTCATTTTTGTCAAACTATGGTCTTTTAAGTTACTTTTCTCTGTCGTTTGGAAAACATTATATATGAACAACTACCAATATTTCCAATAAACATAATGAAGCAAAAACATTACTCCTCTTTGAGAAAAAATCTATCGGTGAACAGGTGGCCCTTAGCATGGGAAAGGACATGATTTGTGTCTCATGGGAAACGAGAAGACAAAACCTTTCATTTCAAGTTTTCCTGTAAATGGATAACTAAATTTTAGCCCCACAATTTCAGTTATTCAAATATAAACCCCCTATCATATTTTTGTCATTTAGCGGTGTTGTAGCATTTTTTTTTAATTTATCACTGACATAGTTAACTTATTTTATTTTTATGTTCATTTTTATTCAACTCAAAAAAACAGTATCTTGTCTTTAATACGTTATACGTGTATTCTTTAAACAAATTTAATACGTTAATATATATATATATATATATTCCTTTTTTTTGAAGCATATATATATATATATTCCTATTGTTACAAAATTATAATTATAATTTTATAATTATAAATTTATTGCATCTAAGCAAAAATAAACAATACATTTGTGTTCTTTACATAGCTGAGGATACATTGTTAGTTTCCAATATATGAATCTGGATCTCCTTCTTGCAACTCATTCGCGACTCTTAATTCGCCAACTAAACTAGCTTCCTCGGACATTGTTATAATATCACAAATTCGAACAAATAAACAAAAAGCTATATGGCAAAAAAAACAACAACTTAATACTAACATACTCGTATTACATAGGTGCAGATCCTTTCTTGTTACCGGACAGTTTCAGTACGAGAGAGATAGACACATTAATTAAAATAAAATTTCTACCGGGAACTATCCGACGGGTGGAAACTACGTACGAAAAAAATGTTAACAAAAAAAAAATGGAGAGAATCTCATTCCGTCCTACACTACAAATAAACAAAAATATAAGTAAATGCATCAAACAAAAGTCAACAATCTGACACTAGTCAGTCTAAAACACCGAAGTTGCAGTCAAAAAGAAACATAAGGTACCAACAATAGTTGGTCCAATTGGTAACTGAACTTGGATCCCACCCCAAGGTCTTAGATTCAAATCTTGTGTGTGACAAAAACTCTATTGTGAGGGGAGAACCACACGGTAACTAAAAAAACGAAACATAAGGTACATATGGAATCAGTATAATAACATTGATATAAGGCTAAATTATAGTTTTTGTCTCAGTATTTTCAAAAATTCAAACATTTAGTTCCCTCATTTTAAAACTCAGATATTTAGACCCCATGTACCATGTATTTAGTCCCCATGTTCCCCCAATACCATGCATTAAATAAAAAACCATCACTTAATCTATGTATTAAATAAATAAATATTGAATAACCTATGATGTGAAAAACCTAACCCACCAAAAATTAGGTAGGTAGCTTCAATGGCTGAACACCTATTCTGCAAAGAAACAAGGTGGCTTCAATGAAAAACAAAATGGGACGTGTTAATAGTGTAATCCGTACAAGAAGAAAAGAAACAGACAAGGACACCAATTTTGCAAATACAACATATATAGCCATAAATCATTACATTAGGTGGCCCATTTCAATCTCAGCAATTCAATATTTAATACCCTAATCCAATGGTTGTTTTGAAGCTGTCTCATAAGACACAAATTCTTCAACTTTCTCATTGTAAGGGCCACCCTGTGAACAAACCTTATTCCAAGTAATAGTTGCCAATTTTAAACATGATAAAAAGGACAACATAAGCGCCTTCTCTTTATGAACACTTGAACATTGTTAGGAAGATACATTGTTACATATAAATATAAGTTACAACTTCTGTGTGGCGTCGTTTATGATTTCAATATTAACGAATTCCCCAAATTTTGTACAGTAAATTTAGAGAGAAGGTAGTTATATGAAATTGAATGGAATAAAAGAGAACTTAAATTAAGCTCAAAGAAATGCAGTTCCTTTAACAATGCATTTCCTTTTCTTTGGTACTGTTGTATGTATGAGATTAAGCGAAAGCAGCTATAGGGCAACTCTCCTTTGGCAAATCAGTGACACTGATTTATGATAGCTCCACAAAATGTTGTCTATTTACTTGCCAATAGATAGATGCCCTATTGCTGATTTGCTTATTTATGATCAAGTTTTCAACTTGAATTTCCTCTAACTTGTGTGTGACAGACTTTATAGCAAAGAAGATGGAATAAACCACTGAAACATTGGCATATGCTAGTTGAGGGTTATGCTATGGATATCCAGTAACAAGTGCTTTTATTTGCATGATGTGTGTTCACTTTTTATGCTCATGAATTGATGATTTCCCAATAGCCAAGGGTCAGAAAGCTTTATTGGTCCATCCAACTATTTTTGATTCTCCTGTACTAAAACAACCGAAGTGGAAAAAAGAAGTTGCGAACAAAATCAGGTTACTTTTCATCATATCTAAATTTTTCTTAGTGACATGGCCTTTTTAGCTGTTAGGAAAAACAACATAGAGAAAACAAAAAAAATAAAGTAGGAACACCAGAATTTAACGTGGAAACTCCAAACCGGAGAAAAAACCACGAACTGCCTAATGGCAACCAGATAATAACACTATGTTGCAACACATAGACTTTTCTCACACACCCAATGACCCCAATACACCCACACTCTCCAAAGAAAATATTTAACTACCCTCTCACAACACTCTAAGACAAGAGTATAAGAGAAAGAAAGAAAATCAAATACAACTTAAAGTATGTTTGATTGGTGCACTTGTAAAGAAGAACTTGAGCCCCTTTATATAGCCTTGGACTCCTTCTTCCTTAACAAAATTAGGCAATGTGGGACTATTTCAAGATGCCTAAATTGCAATCAACTCCAACAATCTCCACCTTGATTGTAATTGATACCAAGACATCTTTGGTTTTCATTGTCTACACCGACAATCATACGTTCAAAAGAACTATCATACTTCACCTTGAAAGAGTATACTTCACTTGAAGCTAAACCACTTCAAGAATTTCTTCATGCCGAAAGCCATCGACATATACACACCTTGCATAAAACCAATGCCCATGTGTTATCTTGAACCCGCCAACAATAACATCCTTTTCCATGACAGTGTGGAAATGCCATTAGGAAACACTTCTCAATTTTAGATAAGATCATCATCTCCCTCAACCAGGGAGACATTGCTAGCACTCGCCCCAGAGCCTTTTCCTGATACAGCTCCACTTGGACAATTTTTCTTTACATGCCCAGACATTCCACATTTCCAGCATTTCAAATTCATACCATGGATCTTTTTCCCATAAGCCCCACCTCTAGCTACCAACATTGAGTTTGATGAAGTTCCTTCCCCATTATTCAATCTTCTTTCTTCTGAAATAATCTTACTTGCAACATCTTCAAAACTCAAAGTTTCCTTCCCATATATCAAAACAGGTTTGATATGCCCATAGGAAGATGGAAGGGACCATATGAGTCTCAACGCTTTATCTTCATCATCAATCTTCACTCCAATAGCCTCTAATTCAGATACAATACCATTGAGAGTACTAAGATGGTCAGAGACTTTCGTACCTTCATCCATGCGTAAATTGTGAAATTGCTCCTTTAGCAACAATCGATTTGAGATGCCCTTTGCTTGATACAGCCCTTCAAGTTTTTCCCAAAGATCCTTGGCTGACAATATTTCCTGCACATTCGCAAGAACATTCTTTGCCAGGCACAAGCGAATTGCACTTGCAGCTCTCAAATCCACCTCCTCCCATTTCTCTTTGTCCATGTTGGAAATGTTTCCTTTCAATGCCTTGTGCAAACCTGATTGTATCAGCACATCCTTGACTTGTATTTTCCACAAGCCAAAATTGATTCTTCCATCATATTTCTCTATGTCAAACTTCACAGCGCTTGGAAAACTTGACATTGCAGCACTTTCACAGCCAACCAACACTTTCACAGTATTAAACTTCTTTTCTGATGTGGAAGATCAGGCAAAGTTGCAACCACAGAGCATACTAAGAAATTAATACCCCACCGAACCTAAAGCTCTGATACCAGTTGTTAGGAAAAATAACATAGAGAAAACAAAAAAACAAAGTAGGAACACCAGAATTTAACGTGGAAACTCCAAACCGGAGAAAAAACCACGAACGGCCTAATGGAAATCAGATAATAACACTATGTTGCAACACATAGACTTTTCTCACACACCCAATGACCCCAATACACGCACACTCTCCAAAGAAAATATTTAACTACCCTCTCACAACACTCTAAGACAAGAGTATAAGAGAAAGAAAGAAAATCAAATACAACTTAAAGTATGTTTTATTGGTGCACTTGTAAAGAAGAACTTGAGCCCCTTTATATAGCCTTGGACTCCTTCTTCCTTCACAAAACTAGGCAATGTGGGACTATTTCAGGATGCCTAAATTGCAATCAACTACAACAATTTGTTGAAAATTCAAGTGTGAGTTGTTATAAGTCCCACATCGGCTATGAATGAGCTATATGAAGGACATATAAGAGAGGGGACCCATTTACCTGACACCTTAAGGTTTTGGGTTGAGATGTGGTGTCCAAGTCTCTTGGTGGTCCAGTTCATTGGATAGCTCGATGTTTCTCCCCTTGCTCCCCCTGGACTCCCCAACATTAGCAACTTCATGTAGTGATAGTGGAGCATGGTATATAAGGGTTCTTGTTTTAGAAGCTGATCATCTTTGGAATCTTATGTTAATGAAAAAAGTATTTCATATCTGTGACATCTTAGGAAGCATATGCCATTGTTATATAAAAAGAAGAAGGGAAAGTAGATAGCCTTTAAGACAAGTATATCCATGGCATAAAACCCACTAGCAGATGCCATTGTACGTCAATGTTCACGTTGTGCCTATTTAACAAACTAGACACTCACAAAATAGAGAGCAAGGAAGTGAGAGGGGCTAAATTATTAGTAAGCAAATTACTCATAGGGCATGTCTCTTTTGGCAGGTGGTGGTAATATTGCAATTGATATAAATGTATTAAAATATATCTTTTGACTTGCCAAAGGAGAGCTGCCCTGTGAGTATTTAGCTTAAACATTTGTCTGCTTCATTTCCCTCCATGTGTGACGCAACTATTAAAAAAGTAACGTATCTAGACACATGTGTATAGGAGCAAGCACAACTCAACTCAATATGAAGACTCGTCTCGTTTTTTTGTCTCATTTGAACGTGAAACATTAAATTTGTTCGCATTTAAGGACGAGCTAGAGTCTACATATTGGGTCCAACCTAATTTAGTGACAAGTTTGGATTAGAGACAAGTTAGAGTCTAGATAGTGTTAATTGTATTATGCTTATTATGAGATTTTTATAAACAAAATATTTATGATGAAAATCATGTTAGTTTTTACAATAACATATTCAAGTTGACTGGAGGAGCCATGTTTGATTTTGGGTACATGGTAAAACGCTAAAAATATTCAATCTTTCACTTAGTTTTTAGTGATGATTAAATGACCACCTTATAATTTTATTTTAATTGTGTTTTGGCGAACTAGGTATCGTCTTAAATAGACTCAATTTTAATTTGACCCAGAAAACATTAGTTTTTAGTCCTAATTAAATATTCAACCTAACTGACTGACTAACTAACAACTAACTAATTGTAGCTAACAGGGACCAACCCATCATAAACACAGGAGAACATTTAAGAAATAGAGAGTAACATAGGAAGATTGAGTAAATCCCTGAGAAATAAGAGCATTAGATAGCTTCTGAACCAATCGCCTGCTGAGAAGGTTGTAGGCCAAATGGAAAATGCATATAAACTTCATCGTCAAGATTGCCATGCAAGAAGGCATTATAAAAATCTAATTAGCCTGAAAACCAATTATGGGCAGCTGAAAGGTGTCAAAGTAATCTATTCCTCCAATTTGTGTAAAACCTTAAGCTACTAAACCAGCTTTATGTCTTCCACGCTATCTATCAGCTTTGAATTTAACTTTATAAATCTATTTGCAGCCTATAGGTTCCTTTTCCAGAGGGAGTTGAACAAAATATCCCATGTATTCTTTCAAGTTTTCTATAGGTTCCCTTGTACAGCAAACCCTTCACTGCCCACACAAGCCTAAACCGCATACCTTCACCAAATCCCATGTATCTCTTAATGTTTTCAATCGTGAAAATGTGGTTACTGCTGAAGTTAGTGATATTAATTTGAATGTTGATGTTAATCAGCTGGTCGAAGTTGAGATCCGTGAAAATGTGGTCACTACTGGAGTTGGTGATGATGTTAATTAATTTTAATGTTAATTTGAATGTTGAATTTGAAACTGAAAATGTTGATGCTGAAAATGGTAAAGATGATAATATAGAGGGTATTGTTAATGACAATGTAGAGCAAGGCAATCCACATTCGCTTGATATATTCGATCCAAGGACATGGAGCTCTTGATTCTAAAATTATTGATTTATAAAAGAGATTCTTCCATTGTGAATATGGTGCTAAAGATAAATTTTCCAAACGCTCTACGACTAATTTGTATACTAGAGTTTTATCAAATAGAGAGAAATACGATAAAGATTGGCTTGTTTATTCGAAAGAGCTTGATAGAGTTTTTTGTTGTAAAGTTTTTCAAGGGGGGAATGGTAGAGGCCAATTAACAACTGGGGGTTATAGTGATTGGACACATGTTTGTGAAGGGCTTAGAGAGCATATGAGATAAGCTTCGAACATGTTAAGAATATGACTACTTTGTCTGAGTTGCGTCAGAGGCTGCAAAAGAATCTGACTATTGATAAAACGACTCAAAGAATAATTCAGAAAGAAAAGGATCATTGGAAATCTGCTTTAAAAAGAATTATTACTATAGTGAAATTCCTTGCAAGAGCAAATGTCTTTGATTATAAGATTTGTGGATGTTTCTTCAAATCCAGTTAGCATTGATGAATTTTTTTAGGATTTTTGAATGTGAATGATACAACTGGTCATGGGATTTTTGATGTTCTACAAGATGAATTGAAAAATCTTGATCTTGACCTCTTTGATGCGTGGGCAAGGTTACGATAATGGGTCAAATATGAAAGGAAAACATCAAGGTTTACAAAAGAAATTTTTAGACATAAATCTGAGAGCCTTTTATACTCTCCTTGTGGTTGTCAAAGTCTTAATTTGGCATTGTATGATATGGCTAACTCTTATGGTAAAGCTCAAGATTTTTTTTGGATTTGTTCAACAGATTTATACAATTTTTGCCAATTCTACTAAGAGATGACAAATTTGAAAGATAGTGAAAAAGAGTTGACTCCAAAATCATTGCCATCCACTCGTTGGGAGAGTCATGTAGATAGTGTTGAAGCTATAAGAGTTCAAATGTTAGATGTTAGATATGCTTTACTTGAGGTGTCGGAAAATGATCTCAGATCAATTCTAAAATAAGAAGTGAAGCAAAATCTTTAGCCACACATGAGTTTGGTGATTTTGAGTTTTTAATGACTATAATTATTTGGTTTGAAATATTATCTGCAATTAATATGGTTAGCAAGCTGTTAGATTCAAATGATATGCTTATTGATGTTGCTATGAAAAAATAAAGTAATTAATTTCATTTTTTGAGTGATATAGAGATAGCGGTTTTTCTATTGCCTTGGATATTGCTAGGGAAATTGCTATTGAATTGAATATTGATCCAGTATTTTCTCAAAGGCGTATAATTCAAAGAAAAATATAGTTTGATGAGAAATTGAATACCCCTTCGGTTGAACTATCCGAAGAGGAATCTTTTAGGATTAATTATTTTCTTTACTTTGTTGATCAAACCATTCTTTCTCTTAATGAGAGATTTGAGCAATACAAAGAGTATGAAGGTATTTTCGGTTTCTTGTTTACTTCTCGCAAGTTACAATCATTGGATGATGCGACTTTAAAGTCTTGTTGTAGTCATTTGAAACAGACATTGAAACATAATGAACAATCTGATATTGTTGGGAATGAATCATTTGGAGAGTTAAAGTTATTTAGAGAGGAAAGAGAAGATATTGATGATATATTAAGCTATTTGAAAGGCTTGGATTGTTTTCCTAACACTATTATCGCATACCAAATTTTGCTGACTATTCGTGTGACAGTTGCTTCTGCAGAAAGAAGTTTTTTAAAATTGAAGTTGTTGAAGTCTTACTTGCGGTCTACCATGTCACAAGAAATGCTTAATGGATTAGCATCGATAGCAATTTAGAATGATTTTTTGGAGACAATACAATATGGAGACTTAATTAGTTGATGAATTTGCTTCAAAAAGTGTTTGAAAGATGACTCTTTTTAAGTAGCTAGAAGGTTGTTAGGTTGAGAATGATATTTTGGAGTATTGGATTTGAGTTGTGAAGAAACCCTTATTGATTCGGACATTGTTCAGTTGATTTTTCTTTTCATTTAGATATTATGCATAACATACTGAGAAGAGACTTAAGAATACTTGTCAACCTAATATTTATGCTCAGTAAATCATTGAACGATTTGATAGCATCCAATATGCATAACATAACGGGAAGAGACTTAACTATCTATGCTTAGTAATTAAGGGCCCAATTTTAAAATTTGAACAGGGCCTCCAAATTGTTTGGGACAACCCTGCCTTGATAGGGCGACGAGGAAGCAACAAAGCAAAACTTATACCATATTATCAGAGAAGAGATGGAAACTTGAATAACCTTTCATCTATTTGATAAAATGTTTCTGTGAAAGTTACAATAAAGGGAAGGAAAGCCTAAAACTAACAGAAGAAAGCAGTTACAGCAATACAACAGAAGTAGCCGTTGGGATAACAAAAATAACTAACTAACTTTTGCATCCTTCAATACCTTTCCTCAAATCACATTGGTTAAAATCAAGTGTATTGACCAATTTTCAAAGCCGATTGTTTACTTGCTATGAGAGAGGTATCTTATTGCTTATTTGCTATGAAATACCGACACAAACAACTGACACAATATAGACACGCAAACACCAATTCTAATTTAAAAGATGTTGAAAGTTACAAGTAATTTAAGTGTCGGTGTCCCACACAATTCATGTCGGACACCGAACACTTCTTAAACCGGAAGTGTCGGTGCTACATAGTTTATTGCTTATTGATGATCAAGTTTCAATTTCAATTGGTGCTTAATTGTGCCTTGTATTGCCTCTGATTTTGTGTGTGACACTTTACAAGGCTTTATACCTAAGAAGCATTGGCATATGTTTGTGGTTTATGCTATGGATATCCACTAACATATTGCTTTCTTAAGCTGACATTTGTTCACTTTAGAGTTTAGATGCTCATGAAAATAAGAAAATTCATAATATAGCCAAGGATCAGAAAGTTTTTTATTTCCCCATCTTACTATTTCAGATTCTTTTTGTACTTTAAAGAAGTGAAGTTGTGAATAAAGTCATGGTATTTTACATCATTTTTAAAGTTGCTGAGAGGCATAACCCTTTTAGCACAAGAGTTTAATACCATATTTCCTATATTTTATCCCTTATTAAAATATCTCATAGTTCAGCAAGTTCTGATGCTTTCATTTTATATCTTCACTAGTATTTTACTTGGGCATACGCACGGGTGATACTGTATGGTCGGTGTATTGCCATTAAGTCATAATAGCAATTTAGAAGATATTCATAAATTGTGAACAATGTCCAAAATGTATGATTTGAAATTCAAAGGGGAAAGAGGTAGGTATTATGTAATATAACATACAAATGCAAATTATATTGAGTCAAAGATATTAAAGGAGATTGACAATCAGAATTACATTGATCCATAATAATGTATTTGCACATTAGAGGTAAAATATGCATCCCCGTTGGCCCTCCCGTTGGCACTCCCGTTCGTGCTCTCGTTACCTCTCTCGTTGCCACTCCCGTTGCCTATCCCGTTGCCACTCCCATTGCAGCTCCCATTGCGAGGCTCTCGTTTTTTATATGATTTAATATTAATTAAATCATAATCGTTTAATTATAAGTAAGTTATTTTATAATATTTGGTAGTGGCTAAAGTTGTTTTTTTTTTAACAATTATTAGTGGTTAAATTGAGTGATTTTAATAGTTTTAATATAGTACATAATAAATTTTAGATGGAGTAAAAATGAAGAAAAAAGAAAATAATATTTTTTAAAATATGCACCTACATTGGTGCTTTATTGGCGCTCTGGTTACCACTCATGTTCCCGTTGTAGCTCTCGTTGTCGATTGCATTGTCAGTCTCGCATTGCCGCTCCCGTTGTCACGTATTATGACTTTTTTTATACGCTTAATATTAATTTAATATACTCATTTATTTATAAAAAAATTAATTTTAAAGTTTTGTTACAGGTACGTCTTTTTTTGACAATGGATAGTGGTTAAAATGATTAATTTGACCTTTGTAAAAAAATAATTAATTTTAGTAGTTTGACTATATGATAAAAATAGTGAGTAATTATTTTTAGTAAAAAAGGGGTGAAAATTTTAATTTTTATGACAAAAGAAATTATGAATACATTATTTTTATATAATTTTTTTTTTTAAAAGTAAAATCAGTTTTAACAAAAATAAAAAATATTTTTTAAAAAGAAAAACAGTTTTTTTTTAAAAGTAAAAACAGTTTTAAAAAAAATAAAAAATAAAACTCTGCTGACACCGTGTCAGCTGACAACGCTTCAGATTGTGTTTTTTTTTGAAAAACCTGCAAAAAAAGCTGACTATTTTGTCTTTTAGTGGTGAATTTACTATTTTACCCTTATTTTTTGCCAAATGGCAAAATTTTAAGATGTTTATGAATGTCAATTTGCTAGCATGTGTTTTGATTATAAGAGAGTAGATAAAAAATAAAACTCTGCTGCCAGTGCGTTAGATTGTTTTTTTTAAAAAGCTGCAAAAAAAGGTGACTATATTGTCTTTTAGTGGTGAATTTACTATTTTACCTATATTTTTTGCCAAATGCAAAAATTTTAAGATGTTTATGGATGTCAATTTGGTAGCATGTGTTTTGATTATAAGAGAGTAGATTAATACTATACCCTTTAATATGGAACACATTAGTTAGCAGATTTTTAAAACTTCCAATTTGGTAAAATGAACCGATTCTACTTAACTTTTATGAGAAATTTTTGTCAAACTTGACAGTTATATATATATATATATATATATATATATATATATATCACAATTCAATTTATAAGCTGGGAAGGGATGCTAATCAATGACTAATAGTCTTTTACATGTATATTGTCATTTATTTAATTTTCTGTCATTTTGAATACATTATATATACATGAACATCTATCAATATTTCTAATGGACATATCTTCATGTAGCATGATCCAGCACTACTACTCTTTGAGACAAAAGCTGTATGTGAAAAAAGCTTAATCCAAGTAATGGCTATCATTTTTAAACATGATCATAGAGTCCACATAAGTCCTTTCTCTATAGTAACACTTGAACATGGTGAGGAATATGCATTGTTACATATAAGTTACAACTTCTGTGTATTGTTCATGACTTCAAAGACTACATGCAGTTGAAATATCAATGAATTCCCCAAATTTTGTAGAAAATAAACATTAATGAAACATTAGAGAAATGCAAGAAAAGAGAACTTCCATTAAGCTCAAAGAAATGCAGTACCTTTAAGAATACATTACCTTGTATGTATTAGATTAAGCAATAGCAGCTACAGGGCAGCTCTCCTTTGGCAAGTAAGCCATTGACTAATTTTGTTGACTATTTACTTACCAATAGATAGTTGCCCTATTGCTGATATGCTTATTGATGATGAAGTTTTAAGCTTGAATTGCCTATAATTTGTGTATGACAGATTTTATAGCAAAAGAAGATGGAATAAACTACTGAAACATTGGCATATGCTAGTTGAGGGTTATGCTCCAAGTAACAAGTCTTTTCAGCACAATGTCCTAGGGCCAGAATGCTTTATTGGTCCATCTAAATTTGCTTAGTGACATGGCCTTTTCATCACAATGACTTTTCATCACATCTAAATTTGTTAAGTCAAGTATATGCTTCGGATGAAACCCTCTAGCAGATGCCATTGTACGTGTATGTTCAGCCCTGAGTGTTGTGCCTATATAACTTGTTTGGAGTGTCATTCACTACTTAACAAAATAGACACAAACATATTAGGGAACAAGGAAGTGAGAGGAGCTATTTTATTAGTAAGCAAATCACTTGTAGGACAGGTCTTTTTTGGCAGGTGATGGCGATATTTCTATTGATATCAAAATATATCCATTGACTTGCCAAAGAAGAGCTGTCCTATGAGTGTTTAGCTTAGACATTTGTCTCGGTCTTTTTTCCTGCCATGTATAACACAACTATTAAAAATGTAATTTTTTTTTGGTTTGTATACGAAGTGGCAAGTGCCACTAGAAACACACGCACACAACTGTGAGGACCTGGGTTCGAATCCGGGACATGATATCCAGCTTAGCAATTTCGGCATTTGCCAGTTGAGATAGGCCTTACGGAAATGTAATTATATCTATACTGTGAATGAGTACGACGCAACTCAATTTGAAGACACATTTAAATGTTTGTCCTTCAATCCGACCAAATTTAGTGACGAGTTCGGCTCTAAGTACGAGTTAAGGTCCAAATAATGTTCATTTTAGTATGCTAGTGATGGCATTTTATAATTAAAATTTTCAAGTTGGAATTCTTGTTACTTTTTATAGATAAATATTCAAGTTGGTTGGAAGAGTAAGGAATGACTGGTACATTTTGTAAATTACTAAAATATGAAATCTTTCCCTTTTAATTTTTAGTTATAATTAAATGACTACCTAATACAGTATTACTTTATGAATATTTAGGCCAACTAAGTTTTATCTTAAATAGACCCGATTAATCATTGTTAGATTTTACTTACCTCCTAGTCAAATTTGAAATAGCCTGGGTCCTTTTTCCCTAGATAGCGAAGCGAGGTCAAACACCTCGAGACCCAAAAAATAGACTTGATATTACTTTGACCCACTAAATATCAAGTTTATATAAACTTAGAGACGAGTTAGGGTCTAAAGAAATGGTTCGATCAAAATTTAGGATTGAGTTGAAGAATAAGTAACTGGTTCCTTGCCAACCCCAACTTGTGAATGATTGATGGCTTGGTAGTAAGGGAGTAAACTTTTGAGGGCATAAGTATA
The DNA here is from genome assembly GCA_963573325.1 of Astragalus glycyphyllos. Taxonomy (NCBI): domain Eukaryota; kingdom Viridiplantae; phylum Streptophyta; class Magnoliopsida; order Fabales; family Fabaceae; genus Astragalus; species Astragalus glycyphyllos. The sequence continues at coordinate 12,497,496 of OY754313.1, read as the reverse complement.
TTTTTAATAACAATAGAAACAAATTTTAAGCTTATACTTCTTCATATTCAATTATAAGTAAAAGTACATACTTTCATAGTTATTAAGGATGATTATCAAGTTTTGTCAAAAAAAAAAGGGAAGATTATCAAGTGTATTTAATTTTCCATATATATTTTATGTAAAAAAGAAAAACAGCGTGAGCCTTCACCCCCTTTAATTCTAAAAGACCTACGTTAATCAAAACGTGTTAGAACCTCAAGTTCGTAAGGCACAAAGAAACGTGATCAACGACACACTTACATGATAGCGACTAACAAGGAACTCAACATTAAGCCAACTGAAATAAATAGCAAACACAACAAAGATAAACGTAAACAAAAAGTGTTAAGGACAATAGTTTTGTGTCCACCTACCACTCACTCCTTCACCAGAACGCTTGTCTCCAATCTCAACTCCCTCTCCCAAATCAGTTAATTTCTCCCCAAGACAATGCCATCTTCCGCCCCTATCACAACTTTCTTCTATCTCACAAGCTTAGGATGTGGTCACTCAGCAACTTCATGTAGTTCGGGTCTAAGTACGAGTTAAGGTCCAAAATAATGTTAATTTTAGTATGCTAGTGATGGCATTTTATAATTAAAATTTTCAAGTTGGAATTCTTGTTACTTTTAATAGATAAATATTCAAGTTGGTTGGAAGAGTAAGAAATGACTGGGTACATTTTGTAAATTACTAAAATATTAAATCTTTCCCTTTAACTTTTTAGTTATAATTAAATGACCACCTAATAATTTTGGTTTAAGAATCCTTAGGCTAACTAAGTTTCATCTTAAATCTTGATTAGTCATTGCTAGACTTTACTTACCTCTTGGTAAGAATTTGTAATAGCTTGGGTCATTTTCCCTTAGACACCGAAGTGAGTTCAAATAATTTAGAGATGAGTTAGGATCTAAAGAAATGATTCGGTCAAAATTTAGTGTTGAGTTAAATAATAAGTAACTTGTTCATTCCAACTATAGTTGGCAAAACGGGCTACCTGGCCCGTATCGGGTGCAGGCTGCCGGCTTTTCGGGCTAGCCCGCGTTATGCGCAATGCTAATTAAGAAATAATAATTTTTAAGATTAAGAATAAAATACATATGTGCTCTTTAAGATTCTAAAAAAAAATTAATTTCAATTATTTAATGCCAATTTTAATTTTAATTAATAATGCGAAGCTAGTGTGGATTTTGCCATTTAGCAATTAGCATCATAAGTTGATGTTTTTTAAGTCTAGTAAATAAAACAAATTGCCATTATACTTCTTCATATTCAATTATAAGTAAAAGTACATGATTATGAAGTGTATTTAAATTTTCTGATTTCATGGGAAAGAAAAACATTTACTAAATTACCTCTACTTATAATGGTCTTCTTCATTGAACAAGACACTACTTAATTGCCCAAAATGATCCGAGAAGTAACTTCAATAAACAGTGTGAGCTTTCACCTCCTTTAACTTTCCAAACGATCTAAGTTAATTAATCAAAACGTGTCGGAACCTCAGGTCATTTAGAGTAGCTAGTAATGGGAAAAAAAGCACCATGAGTTCGTAAGATACAAAGAAACGTGATCAACGACACACTTACGTGATAACGACTAACACGAACACAACAATAAGCTAACTGAAATAAATAGCAAACACCACAAAGATAAACGTAAGCAAAAAGTGTTAAGGACAATAGTTTTGCATCCACCTACCACTACCCATCACAACTTATCGCAAGACATTCGTCACAACTTACTTCCATCTTCGCCCCCCTATAACAACTTATTACCCCACCATTGGCGGTTAAGGTTGAAAGTTGTAAAATTGTGAGAAAAGTTGAAGTAAATACTAGATTTAGAGATTTTAATTATTATTAATAATCGATTTAAAAGATGAATTTAAAAAGGATTTAAGAATGATTGAGTAATAAATAAGACAAAATTGTGTCATTTTAATATGGTTTAAAGGCAACTGGTTCAACGTCGCCTAGTTTCACTGACTCTACATATACAGGTCTAGGAAGTTGATTGTGTTCTATTAGCTTCCAACTGTTAAAATTATTTGTTCTTGTCCATGATTAAACATATATATATATATATATATATATATATATATATATATATATATATATATATATATATATATATATATATATATATATAACAGTGAAAAGAAGAGAAAGGAAAAACGATCTGAAGCAAAAAATGTGTAGCAGAAGCCATTCATCCTTCAGAATCTACCTTGAATCTAGGTTGGTTCTTTTTTTCATTGAAATGCATATGAACATAATCAATTTCTTTAAATGAATATCTGAATATTTCGTGTGACGAAGTTGTGCGACCCAACGAACCTTGGGGTCCAAGGTTAGCTGGCGGCAGGCGACGTCATGTGAGATACCTGACATGTCGACAACACTTTAAGCGAATAGGACAACGCGTTCACGTACTAGTAAAAATATTTTCATATCTCTCCAAAAAAATCATGTAAATTATCTTTGTTCTTATAATACTAGCCTTAGTACCCGTGTCTTGTACGAGATCGACTAAATCTTGTTTGTGTAAAATATGTCTAGCAGAGTTATGGAATATCCAATATCTTATTACTTTTTTCTTTATAGTCTCCCCAAAACCTACAAATAGAAGGCCATGCATATGTTACCAAATATAGATAAATTGTCATCATATGTTAAAATGTTGACATGGGGGTGGTTTGTGGGCAAAGTAGATTCTAAGACACAAATCTCTTGGGAGAGTTGGCAAAAAGGCCCTCTCAACACACTATCAATTCATGGAGATGTATGATGAAACTTCAATATGTAAATGGGTGAGGTACCCCTTGTACCACAATTAATCAAATTTGACTTATCAAAAAAAAAAAAAGGCCATGCATGTCAGCATCATGAGTTTCAGACTGACTTGTATGAGTAAATGACGTCCTAAAATTATATATTCATATAAAAAAGAAATTGAATCAAAAAATAATCCAAATTTATATGACATTTAAACTCACCTTTAAACTCGCATGTGGGGAGGGGATGATGTAGAATGGCGTGCCTTGCCATCAAATGGTTTATCAGGAGGGATTCTCACATTTTGGAGGAAGGGGTTGCTGAATGTTCTTTTCTCATTTTCTCAGTCCGGTTATGTTGGTGTGGCTACTCAATTAGGGGATAGGGTATGTTACTTTGTAAATATATATTCTGGGTGTTCGGCAAGAAGAAAAAGAGAGTTGTGGGCAAACTTGATTAGGGAAAAGGAGAGGATGAGTGGAGGTTTGTGGGTTATAGGAGGGGATTTCAATACAGTGAAGCGTAGATCCGAAAGAAAGGGAAGGAGTTTGAAGTATAGTGAAAGAGAGAGCCAAGATTTTAAATTCTTTTTGGAAGAGATGGGGGTGGTGGAGCCGGTTAATTTGGGGAAGAAATACACGTGGTTCCAACCAAATGGTCCGGCGGCAAGTAGAATAGATAGGATACTATTATCACAAGAATTAATGGATGAATGGAAAATTAAAGCACAATGGATAGGAGAGAGAGACATATCGGATCATTGTCCGGTGTGGTTGTTATCATCAAACAAGAATTGGGGACCGAAACCGTTTAGATTCTTCAATGGATGGCTTAAACATGAAGGCGGAAAGAAGTTCATGGAGAAGAAATGGAAAGAGCTAATGGTGGAGGGATGGACGGCACACATTGTGAAGGAGAAACTAAAGTACCTAAAAGAGTGCTTGAAGGTGTGGAACAAAGAAGTATATGGGATTAAGGATCTCAAAATGGAAGGAATTGTTAAAGAGATGAATTTAATGGAGCAAGAGGATGTGTATGATGATGGGTGGGATGGAGAGAGGTGGAAGAAGTTGAATTCGGATTTTTGGACAGAATTAAATCATAAGGAGTCTATTCTAGCTCAAAAGGCTAGAGTGGATTGGATCCAAAAAGGTGATGGAAACACTAAGTTCTTTCACCAAGCAATCAAGACTAGAGAGAGGAGAAATGGAATAGAGATGTTGAAGGTTGGAGAAGAGTGGTTGCATGACGTAGGGGAGATCAAAGAGGAGGTAAGAAGACATTTTCAACAACAATTCACCGAAGGGGTACATGATAGGCCAACTCTTGATGGCATCGGATTTAAAAGACTTTCACCAAGTGAAGCACAAAACTTGACATCTCGGTTCACAATTGAAGAAGTGGAGGAAGCTATTTGGAGTTGTGAAGGAAGCAAGAGTCCGGGACCGGACGGTTTTAACTTTAACTTCATCAAGTCTTGTTGGGATACAATCAAGGAAGAAATTATGGGGGTCTTGAATCAATTTCACACTAATGCAAGGTTGCCAAAGGCATTTACATCATCTTTTGTGGCACTCATAGGTAAGAAGAAGAATCCTCAAGAGCTTGGAGACTTTCGGCCTATCTCTCTAATAGGTTGTATGTATAAGATCATCTCTAAGGTGTTGGCAAGAAGACTTAAAGAGGTGCTGCCCGGATTAATTTCTACCACTCAAACGGCTTTTTTAAAAGGAATACAAATCTTGGATGGTGTACTAGTGGCCAATGAAATGATAAACTATGCAAAAAAGAAGAAAAGGCCACTTGTTCTCTTCAAAGTAGATTTTGAAAAGGCATATGATTCGGTGGCGGGGAGCTTCTTAGAATACATGATGAATAGAATGGGCTTTTGCACAAAATGGAGGGAATGGATGAGGGCGTGTGTCTTCACGGGGCATGTGGCGGTTTTGGTTAATGGAAGCCCAACTGGGGAAATCTCAATGGAGCGAGGTCTTAGGCAAGGAGATCCACTAGCACCATTTCTCTTCATAATGGCGGCAGAAGGGCTCTCGGGTGTGGTTAGTAATAGCGTGGATCAAGGATTTCTTGAGGCTTTCTCGGTAAGGGAGGGGTTGTTCTTCCCGGTCCTCCAATTCGCGGATGATACATTATTTATGGTCTCAAACTCGAAGGAAAATCTATGGTGCCTCAAGGCGATAATGAGGATATTTGAACTAGTGTCGGGGCTACGCGTTAACTTTCACAAGAGTTGTTTGGTAGGAGTTAGTGTGAGCGAGGAGGTTTTGAATGTTGGAGCACGATTCTTATATTGCAACACCGGAAGCATCCCCTTCAAATTCTTAGGTGTACCGGTAGGTGCTAATCCTAGGATAGCCAACACTGGGAAGCCGGTGATCAAGAAGATGAAAGACAAACTCTCAACGTGGAAGAGTAGACAACTTTCCATGGGTGGAAGAATAACTCTCATAAATTCGGTACTTGCTAGCCTCCCACTCTACTACTTTTCGTTTTTCAAAGCTCCAAAAAAGGTGATAAAGGAAATGGTGAAAACACAAAGAAACTTTCTATGGGGTGGAAGCGAGGAGGTGAGGAAGATGGCATGGGTGAGATGGAGTAGATTGTGTTTGCCAAAAGAAAGAGGAGGGCTGGGTATAAGAAACATGGAAATCTTTAATGTAGCTCTCTTGGGAAAATGGAGATGGAGAATGCTCGTTGAGAAGGATAGTATGTGGAGTAGATTGTTGGAAGGCCTATACGGTGAGGAGGGGATATTAAATCAGTCACAAAGTTCGGTTTGGTGGAAAGATGTACATCTAATAGACAAATCTCTGCCGTATGGCAATAATTGGCTAGAGGAATCGATGAAGCTCAAATTGGGTAACGGCTGCAAAGTTAAATTCTGGTTTGACAAATGGTGTAGCCCGTGGTCGCTGGCTGAGTTATATTCGCAATTGATAATGTTGTCCGAAGATATAGATGGGACTGTTGCAGAATTCGGTAGCTGGGAAGGAGACTCATGGCGGTGGTCACTGAGATGGACACACGAGTTATCCGAGGAAGAAGCAGAAATGGTTGAAGAGTTGGAGGAATTATTGAAGACATTAAGTCCAGCTAGTGATGAGATCTAACATGATCTTTAAGATTTAGGATCTAGAAATATGACAACTCAAAGTATTTTCTCACAAAAACACATATTCAACAACACCAAAATGAAGACACAAATACTTACAAGAGGAAGAAAGATCAAAGATGGACAAGACTTGGAATGGAATGGAGATTGAAGATCACCACACCTCTCTTGGAAAGGTGATAAGATCACTCTATCCTTAGGTTCTCCTAGCCTCAAGGACGTGAGCTCTAGGTTCTCATCTCAAGAACCAATGAGAATCTTCTAGATGAACCTCACCCTCACAAGCATAAACTAGCCCTCACCACACTCTAGGTATTTTGGCTTTCAACTTTGCAAAATGAGAAATGATTTCATTCATCATAGAAGTTCTAACTATTACATGGAAAGGAAAAGTATATATAGGTTGGACTCTTGAATCCTAAGCCCAACACTCTAAAGTCCACTAAGGAAAGAAATAAGGCCCAAGGCCTAAACTAAATAGCCACCAAGGCTCAAAAATAAATGTTCATTACAATTAGGAATGAAAACCTAAATTTATTGAAAAGCAAATACAAATAAGTAGGAAACACTAGAGTTTGGATATTCTAGAAATTCCCTAATAGTATCATTGGTCACCTTTAGTGTGTCCTTGTCAATTATCAAGGTGGACACACTAAAGTATATTCCCTTTAAGTGTTGAATCTCTTTTTGGTATTTTGAGTCTTTATCTTTGTGATCTTCATCCAAGTTCCATGCATGTGGGCTCACATCATACTCCCCCTCTTGAATTTCACTTGTCCCCAAGTGAACTCCCCTTCTTGGAAACCTACATCAAACATGGAGAAAATAACTTATTTGGAAAATAAAAGACAACTAAACTAATGCATTAAATTAAGCTCCACCTGGATCAAAAGGAAAGTGAGTGACCCCAAATAATAGCCTAGTCATGCAAAATTCAAGCACAAGTTTCCTTAAAGCACAAGAGATCTTACATTTCAATTTAATACAACTAATCATTTGATAAGAAATGGAGAATATAGGGAGTAGATTATACCTTTGCAATATTGTAGCACTAAAAACCATTTCCAATACCTTTTTCATGCTACGTGGTGGCTCAACTTTAGGAGTCCTATCTAATTCCTTGCCTTGTCCACAAGATAGTGGCTTAGGAAACACATTCAAAGGTGTCCTAAACAAGAAATTAACAAAACTATGTGCAAGGAAATAGTTACAGGTGAAAACCGGGGTGCCTACCACAACTACACTTTGGTCTTCCAACTTGAGGTTGACCTTTCTTTCTTTTTCCTCTTCCTCAATTTTATTTTTCAAAATGATTTGGTCTTTCAAAACTTCTTGAGGACTAAGGGGAGAAAGAAAAATTTTCAAATTCTTATGCATAAAGGAGTATTTGTTAGTAAATCCATCATGGATTGCTTTTGTGTCAATTTGCCATGGCCTTCCTAATATTAGGTGGCCGGCATCCATAGGGACAACATCACAAAAGACATCGTCTTTGTACCTATGAATGGAAAAACTAACAAGCACTTGTTTATCCACAACTATTTCTTTTTCATCATTAAGCCATTGTATTTTGTATGGGTTTGGATGATTGATGGTGGGAAGGCTGAGCTTTGTAACTAAACGAGTGCTAGCCCAATTAACACAACTTCCAACATCAATTTGCAAACAACATAATCTAGTTGACACAAGACATCTAGTATGAAAGGTAGAAGGATTAGTAGTAGGAGTAGAGAAAGTTTCCTTACTCTTTGGCACTATGGCCGAAGCTTTATCACTTACCGTTTTAGGTGTATAGGCTTCCTCCCTCTTTGAATTGGCCTTCCAAGGATTGGTGTGGGTATACTTGGAGAAGTTTTCTTCTTTGATGTCCCTCCTTCTATGGCTCCTTTCATTCTCCTCAACAACATATCTGGGCCTCCTATTTCTTTTGTCATAATATCCACAAGGAGAGTCATATCTAATAGGAGAATGATACCTTTTTGGGGAATGATACCTTTTTGGGGAATTATATCTCCTAGGAGAATCATACCTTTTGGGGGAATGATACCTTATTGGAGAATGATATCTCCTAGGAGGATCATACCTCCTATCAAATATGGACTTCATCATGCCATGATTTGTGTGCACCTACAAGACAAAGTTAGTACAAAAAACAGTCACCAATAAGTCCTCACCAAAGTGTTTACCTCACTAAATATCACTCCACTCGTGTTTAGGCTTTTTAGAAAACAAACACTCTTCACTCAAGGTTTTTTTGGGCATACAAATGTAAAGTAGGTCACTCAAGTCACTCAATTCTCCTTTAGATCTTGAAAAGGAACCCTTAAGCTTCTATCCAATCCTTGATGTTGATGTTACTATAGAGCCCAAGGAAGATATGATCAATCACCAAGAGAAACAAGAAGAAAGAGACAACTATGACAAAACTAAGATTTTTTTTAAGACACAAGAAAAAGAAAAAAAACAAGAAACAAAAATTTTTGAAAGGCTAAACCAAATTTAGAGCATTTAAAGACAAATTTAAACTATGAAAAGAGACTCAAAAGAGTGCTAGCAATGCACCAAAGAAATTGCAACAAAGTGAGCAAATAAGCCTCCAAGGGCAAAATGGTCCAAATGTCCCCAAAAGGTTTTGAGAAAATTTCTCAATGATCCAAATAATGTTTACTAACAATGGGAATTTTTCTGGAATTTTGTGATGCTCACGTGATTAGGTTGATGCCTTTTTTTGAAAATAATACCTTTTTTTTGTTATTTTTTTGCTATTTTTCAGTATTTTCTTTTTTTTGAATATATTTTTTTTTTCAATGTCTCAAATAATTGTAGATTTTGAGACAAACAACCTGGCTTTTGAATCACTGAAAAAGGAGCTATATTGAATCCAGAAACACAGTTTGAATTTTGAGCAAATAGAATTTGGATCAATGATGAATGAAATCATTTCTCATTTTGCAAAGTTGAAAGCCAAAATACCTAGAGTGTGGTGAGGGCTAGTTTATGCTTGTGAGGGTGAGGTTCATCTAGAAGATTCTCATTGGTTCTTGAGATGAGAACCTAGAGCTCACATCCTTGAGGCTAGGAGAACCTAAGGATAGAATGATCTTATCACCTTTCCAAGAGAGGTGTGGTGATCTTCAATCTCCATTCCATTCCAAGTCTTGTCCATCTTTGATCTTTCTTCCTCTTGTAAGTATTTGTGTCTTCATTTTTGTGATCTTCATCCAAGTTCCATGCATGTGGGCTCACATCAGCTAGAGATCGAGAAGACCAGTGGTTATGGACAGAATCAAAATTGAAATCTTACACAGTCAAATCTGCATATAATAAACTGGTTCTTAGCAGCGATCTTGAGCTGTTTAACGAGCAGCAATCGCAGATTATGCAGCAGTACTGGAAGTCAGCAGCACCCTCGAAATTCTTAGTTCATGGATGGAGAGTTATTATCGATAGATTGCCCACACGTGTACGGTTACAGCAGCGAGGAGTTCTGGAAAATCACAGCAATCTGAGCTGTGTGTATTGCTCTAGGCATGATGAAGACGCAACCCATCTGTTCTTCCAATGTGAAGTAACGGATCAGCTGTGGACTATGGCTTTGGAGTGGCTGTGCATTGACAAAGAAGAAAGCAACAATGTTTGGGAACACATCATGAGCCACAGAATTACGATGGGGGGAAAGAAGAATAAAAGAATTCGGTTTATGCTTTGGACCTCCGTTGTATGGGTCATTTGGATAAATAGAAATAGGTCCATCTTTAGGGGGGGAACACCAAATGTACTACAAATGATGAACCATGTCAAAGGTTTAACTTGGGGATGGATAGCAAATAGATTGGGGGATCAATTTTCATTCGAATTTGAAGAATGGAGCAATAATCCTTGTGCTTGTTTGAACCGATTGTCAATCTTGTAATCGGGTTGTGGCACCCCTAGTGCCCCCTCAATAAAATTCTTTTGACTTATCAAAAAAAAAACTCACCTTTTTCAGGTTATCAAGCTCGCCACACCAAAACATTTCAGCCGGCAATAGTTGTTTACTCACCTCTTCTATTTACCCAGGGTTTGTAAATGGTGTATTAGTTCAAATACTTTAATATATCTAAATAAAATAGATGTGTAAACAAAATGATATTTATATATACGAAAAACTAGAAAAGAATAAGAAAAATAGTGAAAAAATTATACTTCACCCTAATAATTACACGTCTTGAACATACACGTACAATGCTCTATATACATTAAACCTAACATCATTATCTTCTTTGTCGTGACCGTGACCGTGACCGTGACCGTGACCGATGGTAAAGGTCTTGCGGGATAATAAAATATGTTCATTTTTTGGATGTAATATAATGTTTTAGGAGCCACGTCGGGCTATTAAAGCTAAAAAACATTCCAAAAAGAAAATGGGACATATAAAACTTATTGGGATTATAATAGTGAGATGATAAATTTTAAATCATAGTTAATTATTGGGAATAATAGTTTATTTAGAATTATATCACTAAAAAAATGATTATGATAAAACATGTTCTCAATGTTATTTTATTATTTAATTTAACTATATAATAATTATACCTGTATGAGAGAAATGCAATTTATCTAAAAGATAGTTTAAAAATCCTTATATTTTAAAATAATTAATCTAATCTAAAATATTTTAACTATATACCTGTATTTAAAGAACTATCATTGCAAGAAGTATAATCTTATCTTTAAAAATGCTTATATTTGATGACCATGCTGAAAACACAAAAACGATGTCCAACAATAACGGTTGATATAATATGTATGAATAATGTATTGTCCATAGTATATGATAGTGAAAAAAGTGTATTACTAATGATTGATACAATATGTATGAATAATTTATCATCCATAGTATATGATAGAAACGAAAAGTGTGATTTTGTGACTTTATTTTTTAGATTAAAATTCATAATTAAATTTACTTGTATTTGTAACCGGCTTCTAGAAGCGTAGAAAATGAAACTGCTTGACCCCACTTTGTTTAGATATATGCTTCAAAATGCAATTTATTTATTTTCTCTTCAAATGATTTTTTTTTATAAGCCAAATTTTTTTATTATGGGGGCAGGGTGCCTCAACCCGATTACAATTTTTTATAACCGGTTGATACAAGTGATAAGACTATTGCTCCATTCCTCAAATTCTAATGATACTTGGTCTCCCAATCTATTAGCTATCCACCCCCAAGTTAACCCTTTGACATGATTTAACATTTGTGTTATATTTGGTTCTCCCCTCCTAAATATAATTCTATTTCGGTTTACCCAAATTACCCATACAACTGATACCCAAACCAAGAACCTTATTCTTCTATTTTTCTTTCCTCCCACTGTGATTCTGTTCTTCATCAGATGCTCCCATGCTCCATTGCTTTCCTCCTTTTGAATTCCAATCCAATCAAACGTCAAGACCCACAGTTATCCGTAACGGCACAGTTGAAAAACAAGTGAGCAGTATCTTTGTCAAAATTGGAGCAGAAAACGAAGCAAGGATTATTTTGAAAATCCAGAATTCCACGCTGATGTAACAGTAATTGTGGGTAATCGATCGATCAAAACTCTCCAACCGTGCACAAAATATTTCGCTGGAAAGTTCCATATTACCGTCGCTGTCCTCCACATCATCGCCGGAATCTTCGCCGGAAACGTTTCTTTCATCATCATATAATAACTGTCTTCCGTAGAGTCCGAATTATGCATTTTTATATCACTTTTCTTGCACCATTGCAATGGCCCATACCAATCTTCCACTACCTTAATGACAAAGAGCTCTCCATTAATATTAAACCTTTCCACATAGTTGATAATGTCACGGACTTTTGTTCTAATGAGTATCCTGGCCACATCCATCGTTTTCTTCTTCTTAGTGTTTTCATCTACATTTAGAAACTCCCCAGTGCCGAAAACAATACATTTGAAAAATTCATCTGTCCATGCATGAACCGGAACACCGTAGCATCTCACCCATGTTAGCCGTTCATTATCTACTTCGCCTGGGCTGCATTTCCTGATTTTTTTAAACCATGTTCCCAGCCAATCAGCAGCATCTTTCAACAGAGCTTCCATTTCACCTTCCTTCAAGCTTTCTAACAGCACGAGATTTGACCCCAGAGGAGTTGCCCTTATAGAGAAATAACCTTGTTGTATAAACTCAAATGATTTGCATGTAGTAGATGGATGGTACTTCAGGTCTTATATCATGCACACTTTGAAAAAATTTACCGAAACTTATTTCCTAAAACAAATTTTTGTACACCCTGAAAAAATATTTTTTATTCAAGTCCCTAGTTTTGTACTCAGTCCATTCTACACCATATTCACTCACAAAAATTCTTCTCCCTACCTAATGTTTTATTTTTATTATATTTTTATTGATGCGTGATTTTAATTTTTTTTTTGACTCTGACCTCGGATCCTAAATCCATCACCTTCTCTGTAGTAACACTTGAACATGGTGAGGAATATGCATTGTTACATATAAGTTACAACTTCTGTGTATTGTTCATGACTTCAAAGACTACGTGCAGTTGAAATATCAATGAATTCCCCAAAATTTGTAGAGAAATAAACACTAACGAAACATTAGAGAAATGCAAGAAAAGAAAACTTCCATTAAGCTCAAAGAAATACAGTACCCTTAAGAATATATTACCTTGCATGTATTAGATTAAGCAATAGCAGCTACAGGGCAGCTCTCCTTTGGCAAGTAAGTCATTGACTAATTTTGTTGACTATTTACTTGCCAATAGATAGTTGCCCTATTGCTGATATGCTTATTGATGATGAAGTTTTCCGCTTGAATTGCCTATATTGTGTATGACAGATTTTATAGCAGAGAAGATGGAATAAACTACTGAAACATTGGCATATGCTAGTTGAGGGTTATGCTCCAAGTAACAAGTCTTTTCAGCACAATGTCCTAGGGCCAGAATGCTTTATTGGTCCATTAACTATTTTAGATTCTTTTGTAATCAAAGAATAGAAGTGGAGAAAACAAGTTGTGAACAAAATCAGGTTACTTTTCATCATATCTAAATTTGCTTAGTGACATGCCCTTTTCAGCACAATGGTCTAAATTAAATTTGCTAAGGTTTTGACTAACCTTAGGATGTGGTCACTCAGCAATTCCATGTAGTGATAGCGAAGATTGCAAACAAGGATTCTTGTTTCAAAAGCTGATAAACTTTAACAGAAGGAAGGAATCTTCTGTTAATGGAAAAAATATTTCAAGTCTGTGACATATATATTAGGACCTGCATGCATATACCATTGATATATGCAAAAAATAATACCTTCTAAGACAAGTATATGCTGCGTATAAAACCCTCTAGCAGATGCCACTGTACGTGTATTGTTAAAATATAAGTAGTAAGTCCATTAGTTGGTTAGTAAGACCCATTAGATTGTTAGGTCATTAGATAGTAAGGTTCATTAGTTGGTTAGTATATAAGGTAGTTGGTAGACTCATTTAGGGTTATCTCTTCTCATTTGTAATATCTTACCACTTTCAATATAATAGATCTTTAAGAGGTTTCTCTCTAGTTTTCGTGGATGCCATGTTTTTCAACATGGTATCAGAGCAAACATGGTATCCTCCATAAATCTCGCATTTTTTTTTATTGTTTTATTAGTTTTTTTTCCTCTATTCATATTTTTTTTCTTCGTTTTTCCTAAAATGACGTTCTTCATTTTTCCCTCAACTTCGGTTCATTTTCTCTATGCTTTGATTCTTGATTCTGATATTAAACAAGATCAAGCGTAAGTCATCATGATTTTGGATTTCTTGTTTTCTCTGAAATTCACTCTCTCTTGGTGATTGCGTTAAAGATTGCGTAACCGTTGTCCTTTCTTGCATCTCTGTAAATCCCCCTTTCTTCCTTGCAATTTCATTCGCAATTGTTCCTCTTTTTTTCCCTGATTTCTGCACCTGCGATTTCGGTTTTCTGATTGCAATCTCGATTCTGGTTTTTGATTGCGTTTGTCTCTCTGAATTTGCTTTCGTTTCTGATTTTCGTTGTCTGTTCAGTGTCTATGTGGTTCGAAGCATCAGTAGCCACAATACTGTTCTGTAAAGCGTCTTTGGATGGAAATGGGTTCCTGCTGTGAATTTTCGTGAGATTGCATCTCCATGAGGCGCCCTATATATGTTGTCGTTTTGGAGATTGAAAAGTGAAGTGTGTTTGTTACTTCGGATTTCAGATGGTCGATTATTCTGCTGAGTCCAACTCCTGATTTCTTTCCATTCTCAATGTTCGGAAGGTGTTTGATTCATTGTCTGATAGAAATGTGGAAGCCTTGTGGGTGCCCAGATGATGTTTGATGAAATGCCTGCTACTTTCACCTGGATTCTGATTATGAAGATAGTAAGTATGGTTGCTCTTATTTCTTAAGCTTGGTTTGGATGCTGACAAGATATTGTGTTTTTTATGAAGATTGATTTAGCTTGATGGGGCTGAATTGTTTGTTGTGTTGTGTGTTTTTGCTCCTTGTTTGAGCCTTACTTTTGAAGATAAACTAACACTGAAGAATGATGAGAATGACATTGTTAAAGTCTAGTTTTACTAGTATTAATTTGTGGTTCAGATGATAAATCAAAGTAGGATAATACACTTATCACAATTTAATTGAAATGTCATGTCCCTATGTCTCTGGTGGTTCATCAATAGGAAGCTATGTTGTCATTCTTTGGAATCATAGTTTTTCTGTGAAGGTGTTTTGGTGATGGTAAGAACAAAGTGTGTTGAAGTCGACATTGAAGATGGCACAATGAATTTGTACGAGTTGGATTGCACTGTGCTCACTGTGTTCAAATGTGCTGCTGTGCGTATTTATCCATTGTTTTGTTTTTGCTGCCTATTTTGATTAAAAGGTGTTTAGTACAGCTACCTTCCTTTGTTATACTGCTATCATTGGTTATTGATTATTCTCGTTGGTGCTGATACAATGGTGTTGTGATCATTGCAAATTGGGTAGATATAGTCTATGTCTTGGACAACATCAGCAGCGTTGACTTTATGTTCTTTTTATTAAACCTGAGGCATTTGCTCTCTTGAGGTAAAGCAAGCCTCCACGCAAGCAGGCACATAAGAAGCATACTATAATGATAGCATCTGGGTTAACTAGTGCTCTAACTTGCCACGAGCTAGTGATCTACAACAAACATAAAAGGTTGGGTTTGATTTCTATAAGGGCTGTGTGTGCTATTTGTTGCTACCAGTACAAGGTTGTGGGTTACAATACCCTTTATGGTTTTGTTGATATTTTGCCTTATTGGCTAGTTGTTAGTTTCTGTTTATGATGGTTAAGTATGATGCTTCTGCTATAAATGGTTGAGCATCGAGATTTTGCTTCTGTCTTGAGTGATTGAGTACTCTTGATGGTTAAGCGTTGTTTGTGCTTCTGCCAAGTGGTTAAACTTTGAGGTATAGTTTCTGCTTGGTGGTTAAGCCTTTGGCCCTATGGCTTTGTTGATGTTTGCTTCTGCCTTATGGTGGTTAAGCATTTTGCTTCCTTCAGGTGATTAAGCCTTGAGTTGTGGCTTTTACTTGATGGTTAAGTGTTGGTTTGTTGCTTCCTCCGAGTGGATAAACCTTGAGTTGTGGTTTCTATTCGATGGTTAAGCTTTTGTTGACTTCTTTAACACTTGGATGGTTATGCCTAAGAGTGGAGTTTGTTGATTCCTTTGGAGTAAATGATGTGGAGACGCTGGAAGAGGCTTGAAGGGGCCCGATAGTTGGTCGAAGACTTCTAGGAGCTATGCACCTCAAGTACTACCAATTCGAAGACTGTTCTTTATTTTCCTTACTTTTATCTTTGTATTGCTTATCTCAAGCTGGAAGTGTTGTGAACACTATCCAGCTTGTGGGTGGCTGTTAAAATATAAGTAGTAAGTCCATTAGTTGGTTAGTAAGGCCCATTAGATTATTAGGTCATTAGATAGTAAGGTCTATTAGTTGGTTAGTATATAAGGTAGTTGGTAGACTCATTTAGGGTTATCTCTTCTCATTTGTAATATCTTACCACTTTCAATATAATAGATCTTTAAGAGGTTTCTCTCTAGTTTTCATGGATGCCATGTTTTTCAACATGTATGTTCAGCCTTTAGTGTTGTGCCTATATAACTTGTTTGGAGTGCCATTTACTACTTAACAAGACACAAACATATTAGGGAACAAGGAAGTGAGGGGGCTATTTTATTAGTAAGCAAATCACTTGTAGGACATGTCTCTTTTGGCAGGTAATAGCAATATTGCAATTATATCAAAATATATCCATTGACTTGGCAAAGGAGAGCTGTCCTACGAATGTTTAGTTTAGACATTGGAAAAATTACACCAGAGGACCTTTAAGTTATTTATTTGTAACAAGTTCCTTTAAGTTTTTTTTGTAACAAATAGGCCCTTCAAGTTACCTAACGTTGACACCGTTGGCCCTTTTAGTAAAATGTCATATCGTTGATTACATTAACATACACCAAAATATGCTTGTAGGAATTAATCTATCTACAAGACATGCTTATAATCATGAATATACTATAGCCCATCTCACTGCCGTTTTGAAGCCATTGAGAGTTTGTTCAAGTTCAGTTAGATTAGTTATCATTCTGTTAGCTGATCCACTTGTATATAAGGCTTGACTATTCGATTAAAGAAAGCAATGCAATTCTGTAATTCTGGGTGAGAGCAAAAAGAAACACGAGAAACAAGGGAACGGGGAAGTGAGGGGGAATTTTAGGGTAAATTCTCACATTGTATCATATACTTCAATTGAAGATTCAATGAAATTGGACTCAAGCATTGGCCTAGTCCCCCAGATGTAAGCATCATTCTGATGCTGAACTGGGTGAACAATTCTCTGTGTTCATAGTTTAGGTTCCCAATTTTCGTGTGCATTCATCAATTAATTCATTCTTTGATTCTTTGTTCACATTGGTAATTCAGTAAATCTGTTTATGGTTTCTTCTTCTGATATAAATTGCTGGAAATTGATTGTTATTGATTGATAAATCTCAACAGTAATGATATCTATATTTGAATGAACACAGCTCAACTCAACTTGAATACTTGTCATGATCTTTGTCCTTCAATCCAACCAAATTTAGTGACGAGTTCTGGTCTAAGAATGAGTTAAGGTCCAAATAATGTTACTTTTACTATGCTAGTGATGGCATTTTATAATTAAAATTTTCAAGTTGGAATTCTTGTTTTTATAGATAAATAAATATTCAAGTAGGTTGGAAGAGCAAGGAGTGACGAGTAAATCTCCTTGAGAAAATCTTTCTTTAAGTTCATTCCAAACATTAATGGCATTTTCAAGAAAAACTATGCTTTGTTTTATTGATTCTGAGACTGAATTCATGATCCATGCAAGCATATTGCACCTACTCCATGCCTTATAGCTGGGATCAAACTTATTCTTTCCACCTAGAGCTCTTCTCATTGAGCAAGTCCAGCTATGGTAATTAGATCCATTAACACTTAACACGGGAGAAACTGTAACCGTGGCAGGACCATCACTAGGATGAACAAAATAGGGACTGGATTGATCTTGAGAAGGATCTTTGGGTGCCGGATTGGCCACACCAGAGCCACTGCCACTATTGTTGTTTCTAGCCATGATCACAAATCAAAAGAAAAGATGAATGAATCAGAAAACAGACAAGGTAATCAGAGTTGTATGCTCTGATACCAGTAAATAGAGTAATGAAGATAAAAGCTATTGAAATGTGGATGCCCTAGGAAATGTGTTTGTGTTACTGGCATAGAACTGAAGGTTTTTAAATTATTTGAGAATTCTCTAAATTAAATACTAAACTTTTGTTATTTATTTTAAAAATTGTTTACAGTAAAAACAATTCTCCATGTAGAATTATTTATTTTTATTTAATTTATGAAAGAAATAACTTAAAATAACTATAGATGAATTACTATATCAAATATATTAACAAGATTAATTATACTAAAATAAATATTTTTAAAAAATATATAATCTTAGCGTAAAATATGTTTAAAGTTTATTACAATTTATAGTGTATGGATGAAAAAACACAAAAACTATGTCCACAAATAATTGTCGATATAATTTGTATGAACAATAAATAATAATTACGGTTGAGTTACACTATAAGTTATAAAAAATGAAAATTTTAAAATTCTGTAATTTAAATACTAACGCCTTATTATTTGTTTTCAAAAATGATTATGATAAAACGCGTTTGCCATGTAAAGTTATTTTATTATTTAATTTCATTTAATTATGAGAAAAAGTAATTGAAAATAATTAGAGATGTTAGAATAATTACCTGTATTTAAATAACTATCTTTGTTGGTAAAAAACAATTTGCAAGAAATATAATCTCATTGTAAAAAAATCCATATATCCTATATATTTTTGTAACATAGATTAAAAATGATTATATTTGATGACCATTTATATTGTCGAATGAAAACACAAAAATGATGTCCAACAACAATGGTTGATATAATATGTATGAGCAATGTATCATCCATAGTATATGATAGTGATGTATAGTGGAGGAATTTAAAACACAAAATGTAGGGATGAACTAATGGTTGATACAATATGTATGAACAATTTATGATCTACAGTACATGATAGTAACTATAAGTGTGATTTTGTGACTTTTTTTCAGATTAAAATTCACAATTAAATTTTCTTGTATTTGAAATCAGCTTCTAAAAGCGTAGGAAATGAAACCGCTTGACCCCACTTTGTTTAGATATGCTGACATTAAGTGAGCAAAATGCAATTTATTTTCTCTTGAAATGATTTTCTTGTAGCTGGTGGATTGTACTTTAGGTTTTATACACACTTTTAAAAAAATAAAATAAAATATATTCCGTGAAAAAATATTTTGTACACCCTGATTTTTTATTTATTCAAGCCCATTTTGTACCCACACTACAAAATACGGAAAAAATTGCGGGGGTTTTAAGTCGCTTAGCGGGATTTTAAACCCCGCAATGTAATCTGTGGGAGTTTTAAAAAACCCCGGAGTAGAAAACGCCGGTGATCATGTCTTTTAGTGGGGGTTTTACTGCGGGGTTTTTTAACCCCCACGATTGGTGGAGGTTTTTTTGAGGGGTTATAAACCTCCTTAAATCGAGTGATTTGTAAGAGTTTTATTTTTGTGGAAATTTTTTATTGCCATAGTTTATAGGACTTTTTTGTGGGGTTACAACCTTCTATATACTATTGAGGAGTTTTTTTCCTCATCACATTATCACGCTTAAATTACCAGCACCCATATATTATTTATATCTTACCAAACATTCCATAATTATATTACATAAAAAAAACATTCAATAAATCTAATTGAAAGACTCAAAATTTCATTAAAAATATAACTATGATAACACAAAATGTATTTCAAACATTTGTACTTCAAATATTCAATATAATACAACTCAATTTAAAATAGCTTAAAAGAAATTTTATACTAAAAGATGAAGCTGCTGAAACTATTTCATTCGATGTAAGCTTTTGGTACTGGGGCATGGAATCTTTTAGAGCATCCTCTAGTTTTTCTTTCTCTTTGGCAGTACAAATAGCTTTCAACTTTGTTTCTCTTCTTTCTGTATCTTTACTTTTAATTCATATCTTTACTTTTAATTCATAAATAACCCGGCTGGAGACATGGATCCTCTGACTATACCCAACCACAAATCCAACACACACAATGATCTGCAAAACATTTCAACTACACGTCCTATAGCTTTACTTGCCACATGCATCAGGGTGTAAATTATCTAAATCAGCTTGAACAGTAAGCATTGCCAAAGCCTACAAACACATGTTAAGTTAAAAAAAGAAACTAACTTAACCTCTTTGAAGTATTAACCAACCAATTGGTTATATTTTATTTAGTTGGAAGAAGCCATTGAGATTTGGAGCTTTTTCAGATATATTAATGTTTACAACTTACTAGAACAGTGATATTTTTTCATTCTCTCGCAACAAAATTGAAAGACTCCAACTAGAAGAAAGCAGTACATGCACAATCATTAAACTATTACCTAATATTTCATCATAAATTAAGTCAAATAAGAATAACACACAGGCCCGACAGCAGAATGTAACAATATCGATCACAAAAGAACACCATTTTTAATCTTCTAATTCAACATCAACTTAATCCGAAAAAATGGAAAAAATATCTAAAGCAACATACTTAAAGGTTCTTAACAACAATTTTGGTTCCACCAGGCAGCACTCCAAAGTGCAAGATTCCATAACCACCTTCACCAATCACATTTTCTTCACACAATCGATTAGTAGCGGCTTGGCGCTCCCTCATCGTGTAATAGTCATGAAGTTGGCATCAGAGAAGCAGAATTTGAGAGCTAGGGTTGGAGTTAAACACACAGCAACTTTGCAGGTATTAAAAAACCCTCTAGTATGTAAATTGATCTGATTCTACTTACATTTGCATAATAAAATTTTATCAAACTTTGCAGGTCATATCATATCAACTTCCATAAGCTACTTGTGATTTATTTACTTTTCTCTGTGATTTAGAAAACGTTATACATGAACAACTACCAATATACTTGTATAAGTAACTCCATATTTAATGCATTTAGGGTAAAAACTTTCCACGTTGTATAGGTTACACAATTAGGTAGTAGCAATATAGTAATGAACAAATGCTTGTGATTTATCTTACGAGCAATATTGTAATAAAAATTAATCAAACATGCATCAGAAACATTTATGAAACATCAGATAAATGCAAGATAACCTCCATTAAGCTCAAAGAAATGCAATTCCTGTAACAATGCATGCATTACCTTTTTTTTGCTTTTATTGTATATATGAGATTAAGCAAGAACAGCTACAGGGCAGCTCTCCTTTGGCAAGTAAGTCATTGACTATTTACTTGCCAGGAGAGAGGTGCCCTATTGCTGATTTACTTATTGATGATCAAGTTTTCTACTTGAGTCTTGAATTGGCTCTAATTTGTGTGTGACAGATTTTATAGTAATGAAAATGGAATAAACCATTGAAACATTGGCATATTCTAGTTGAGGTTATGCTATGGATATCCACAAACTAGCGTTTTCTTTTTTGGCTGATATTTTGTTCGTTTTTTATGCTCCTGGATTTCTGATTCATAGTTAAGGGTCATAAAGCTCTATTGGTCCTTCCAACTATTTTAGATTCTTCCGTACACTCAAAGAATAGAAGTGGAAAAAAAGGCATAATCTCAATGACTCTGATGGGGTGTGCTGTCCCTTTTGTTTTGAGCAGGATGAGTCGATTCCACATCTATTTTTGTGTGCAGGTGTTCCGAGATTGTTTGGCTTGCTATTCAGAGCTATTCGTGTTTGGAGATTTCAGATACTTTAGTGAGTGAGGGTCGAGCATTTTCGGGCTCATGGCTTGCTATTGGATTCGAAGAAGGCGTGTAGATGAAGTAATTGATTTAGATGGTTTGTCGACCAGTTGGTGTATATGGTTACATCGGAACCATATTCTTTTCAGAGGTCAAGTTTGTAATCCGCAAGTTGTTGTTAAGCATGTTAAGTCAATAACATGGACTTCGTTTATAAGCATAGAAGATCGCAATTCCACTCTTAAGATCTCTGACTGGTGGGGTAATCCTGTTGATTGTATAAAGTCGGTGTAATTGACTGTTAGCCTCATTCTTCCCGTAGTACTCTTTTTCCTCCTGGTCTTTTTCCCATGGGGCCCCTTGTATTTGTAACGTTTGGGAGGTGCCCATTTGCACTCCCTTTTTTGTATAATTTTTTCTTATAATTTTTACGGGTTTAAAGGATACAATGTTGGTAGAAGATAATGTTTGTTTTAATAAATTCAGAAATGATAAAAATGTCCTAGGTGATTTCATTTCGTTGATAGAATGAACACTCAATCTAAAAGGAGACATTAGTTATATTTGATGCCTATGCCTAAGCATTTATAATTTCGTGTTATTTATAGGCCTAAGACCATTAAAGCTAAAAAAATACAAGAATCATGACTAATTACAAGCATTGAAGTTGAAACTATAAAAGTTCTGGTGATTGTTGAGTCAACTCAGGCATGCTAGGACAACACAAGTACCCATATTGATCTCTGAGCCTTCTGCGCTTCATTTCAACTGTTATGCAATGGAGGACCAACACAGTCATAATGCTTGGACACTGGTGGCAGTGCATTCTTTTGAGCTCCCTCTTCTTTCTTTTGCTTGATGCATTTGGTTCCATATTACTCGTTGACTTCGAGACTTCATTTTCATACTTTTGGTGCTTGAATTCTTTTTTTATTCATGACTCAACCTAAAACTCAAAACAAAGCACTAGCATAGTGGGGGCCGAGAGGAATGTTAGTTTCCCGGGTTTGAACCAGGGATCTCCTGCTTGCACTCTTTTGATGCACTCCTCCGATATCCCTTAGATTGCCAACTGAACTACCTACTTAGGATACTTGACGTTGTCAGGGGGGGATCTACCCTAATCCTAGGGTGGTCAACCGCACATCCTGAAAAAATAATATTAGTACTGGTACAAAATAGCACCAATGTCCTACCAAAAAAATATTTTGCACACTTTGGAAAAAAAATTTTCCACCGAAACTTTTAGTTTTGTACCAATTTAATGCACCATACTCACACTCTTACACGTATCTAATTATCTCCCCCAGTGTTTTCTCACTCTCGATCGCATTCTTCTTTTTTCTCTTCCTCCTTTAAGCGATCAATTATGAGTTGTATAATTGATTTACTTATTTAAATATATTAAAGATTTTTATTTTCATTATATTTATAGCGATGGTTTGTTTAAAAATATTTGCACACCGTAGTCAAAGATCCTAAATAAACCACTCGACGTTGAAGTTGTATGTTATAAATCATAGCTAAAGTAAATATATTTGCATTTAAGTTTTTCTTAGTAGTTTTACTAGTAGTTTTTGGGTTAAATATGTTTTTGTTTCCTATACAATTTTGGTTTTAGCCCTTCAAAATATTTCACCTACTTTTTAATCTCTCAAAATATTTCACCTACTTTTAATCTCTCAATTTTGGTTTTAGCCCTTCAAAAAATGTGTATTGCTAATGATACAATATGTATGAATAATTTATCATCCATATAGTATATGATAGTAACAAAAATTGTGATTTTATATATGACTTTATTTTTCAGATTAAAATTCACAATTAAATTTACTTGTATTTGTAATAAGCTTCTAGAAGCGTAGGAAATGAAACTGCTTGACCCCACTTTATTTAGATATGCTGACACTATGCCAGAATGGCGAAAAACAGTCGCCACCTTAAGCAGCGTTTATTAAAAAAGCGCTAGGTAAAGAGGAAAAGCCCAAACGATGGGCAGCGCTTTGGGGGTAACCGCTACCTATTGGGGAAACACGCTGAGTGATAAGCAGCGCTTATAAGTAAAACGCTGCCCATTGCAGAAGGATAAGCAGCGTTTATGTCGTACGCACTGGCTATTGTACACACGGAACCATCAATGGGCAGCGCTTGGCAGCAAACGCTGCTTATTGTAAAACACGGAAGCAACGATGAGCAGCGCTTCAACAACAAACGCTGCTTATTGCTTGAAGCGCACTACCAATGGCCAGCACTTCACTTACAAGCGCTACCTATTGCCTTACCAGTGGCCAGCGCTTCATTTACAAGCGCTGCCTATTGCCTTGAAACGCACACCAATGGCCAGCGCTTCATTTACAAGCGCTGCCTATTGCCTTTTTTTTAATTTCTTCAACGCGCGTCCTCTCTATACCCGATCCCACTCTCTCAAGCTCTCCTCCTCTCTCAAGCTCTCTTCCTCCTCCTCTCTCAAGCTCACCTCCTTCCCTCCGCATGCCTCACCTCCTCTCTCAAGCTCAATGCCTCAAGCTCTCATTTTCGTTCTCACTCTCACACTCTCATTTTCGTGCCTCAAGCTCAACGCCTCACACTCTCATTTTCTTGGCTCTCTCTCATTTTCGTTCTCTTTCACAAATGTTAGTATTACTACATGTTGTTCTAGTTATTTTAATGGCATTGGAACCTTAGGTTAGATGATTAAAAGTTGATGATTGATGATTAGTTCTTTGAAATGGTGTTTCTAAACTTGAGGGAAAATGTAGTTGTAGTGTTTGTTGAAATGTCCAAATGAAATGCTTGTTAATTTTATTTGATGTGGGTGTAGCGTTTGTTGAAATGTCCAAATGAAATGCTTTTTAATTTAATGTTGCTCTAGGTTAATGAAATGCTTTGATGTTGCTCTAGGTTAATTTGATGTAGGTTAATAATTTTACTCCATTAAACTATAGGTTGTGATGATATTAATGAGTGAACTAGAAAAAGTCATAGAGAGAAAACTAGTGAAAGAATCAATACATTAAATATTCTTATTCAATTTCAATGAATGAACTAGTTAGAGGTATAGAAAGTATATATAATACAAGTGACTTAGGAATAATAGTGACTTATGAATGAATTAATTTCACAAAAATTGATTGTATGTTTGTCTTTATTAGGTATAGAAAGTATATATAATACAAGTGACTTATGTGATTGAGCTATTCTTTAAACCCCTATTTTAATATATATGGCTAATTAACTTAATGAATGTTTATAGGAATTGAAAATACTTCATTCGAGTTCGTGTTGGTTCGTGAGTTCATTATAGTTCGAGTTCGAGTTCGTTTCCTTCGTATCTAAGTGGTTCGAGAGTTCGCTTCATTTGCTAGTGTGTGGTTCGCATTCGTTGGAGTTCATCGTTGCTTCCACTTGTTCAGGTACTTTTGTTGTTTTCTTGTATTTATTATATGAAGAATGACAATATAGAAGACATCAAAGTCTTTGATTTCTTTAGTTTAAAATAGTTGAATGTATTAGCTTCAAAAAAATTGTTTTCTTTAGTTTGATTTCTTTTGTTTGTTTTGAACCATGATGATTTATTTCTTCATAGATATTGCATTGATATGTAGGCTTTGTTTTCTTGATACCTATCAAATATAAGTTATGCAAACTCTTCTATTACTATTTTTTAGAAATAGATAACTTTTTTTTATATTATATATTTTATACTTGAACAAGAATATAAGTTATGCAAACTTGTATATGTGTGGTGAATGAAACTAGCAAAGTAAAATCGAATATGCCTAAATATGCAAATTGTTTGTTGTTTGTCACCTATAATAGGTTTTTAAGTTCTCTTATTAGGATTTTATTATAAATAAATACTGGGAAATTATGGATAGAGAGTGGATGTCTGCCAATCGTCTGTCCAAGGAATATGTTGCTGGAGTGGATTATTTTGTGAAGTGTGCTGTTGAACATGTAGGGACTTCTAGTAACATGAAGTGTCCTTGTTTGAGTTGTTGTTATGTAAAATCAGTTAATGCAAAGGAGTTGGCAAGACATTTAAAGGGTTACGGAATAGATCAAAGTTACACTTGTTGGACAATGCATGGTGAGGAAAAAGGTGAATCTTCAAATATGGGTAATAGTACTGAGAGATGTGCACCGGTTGACACCGAAAGGCCTACATTTCAAAGGGGCGAATTTGAAGAGATGGCAAAGGCTGTTGAAGACGATCTTAATGACTGTCCTCAAATGTTTGAGAAATTGATAATAGATGCGGAGACACCGTTGTATTCAGGTTGTACGGAATTCACAAAACTGTTGGCTGTGATAAAGTTGTATAACTTGAAAACTTGCCACGGATGGACGGATAAGAGCTTTACGGAATTACTCGCACTGTTGAAAGAAATGTTGCCGAAGGATAATGTGCTCTCTTCTCGTACGTATGATGCAAAACAAATGTTAGGGTCCATTGGGTTGAACTATGAGAAGATACATGCTTGTCCCAATGATTGCATTTTATTTCGGAATGAACATGCATCGTTAAAGTCGTGTCCTAAATGTAATGCATCCCGATATAAAAAGAAAGAATCTGCTCCAGAAAAGGTGTTGTGGTATTTTCTCATAATTCCTCGATTTAGGCGCATGTACCATAGTTCAGAAGATGCAAAACACTTGACATGGCATGATGATGAAAGGATTAAAGATGGCATGCTACGACACCCGGCGGATTCTCCGCAATGGAAGAAAATTGATATTGATTATCGTGATTTCGGGTTGGATCCAAGAAACCTATGACTTGCATTGTCTGCTGATGGATTTAATCCGCACGGCATTCAGAGTAGCTCCCACAGTACATGGCCCGTGATTTTGGCGATCTATAACTTACCTCAATGGCTTTGCATGAAACGCAAATATATGATGTTGTCTTTGTTAATTTCTGGGCCCAAGCAACCGGGAAATGATATTGATGTATACTTGGCTCCGTTAATTGAAGACTTGAAGCTAATGTGGGAGACTGGAGTAGAGGTGTGTGATGGGTTCAGAGAAGAAACTTTCACCCTGAGGGCTATGATTTTTGGCACAATTAATGACTTTCCAGCATACGGCAATCTATCTGGGTACAGTAACAAAGGTCAGTGTACGTGCCCTATATGTGAAGATAACACTGATTGGATGTGGTTGGAACATGGTAGGAAGAATATCTACTGTGGTCATCGTAGGTTTTTGCCATCTACTCATCCGTATCGACTGTTGAAAAAGGCATTCAATGGGAATATCGAAACCCGTAAAGCTCCCATGGCTTTGACGGGTGAACAACTATTTGAAAAGGTGAGAGGTTTGAACATTAAATTTGGGAAGCCTTTTGCAGGAGAGCTTGCCTAACGGGGGTGGAAGAAAAAGTCAATTTTCTTTGAGTTGCCATACTGGAAGTCATTATATGTAAGGCACTTCATTGATGTGATGCATGTTGAAAAAAATGTCTTTGAAAGTGTCATCGGTACCTTACTCAATATGCCAGGAAAGACTAAAGATACCATCAACTCGAGGTTGGACTTTCTTAGTATGGGGTTGAGACCAGAATTGGGTCCGATAAAGAAGGGTACACGTACATATCTACCTCCGGCAGCTCATACTTTATCTAAAAAGGAGAAGACCGTGTTTTGTAAGTTTCTTCATGGAGTTAAAGTTCCAGAGGGTTACTCTTCAAATGTTATGAACCTTGTATCGATGAAAGACCTCAAGTTAAAGTCTTTAAAGTCTTATGATTGCCATGTTCTAATGGAGAATTTGCTACCCATTGGTATACGTTCCATTTTGCCTAAGAAAGTGCGCAAGACCCTAACCAAACTTAGTTTCTTCTTTAAGGCGATTTGTAGTAGAGTGATTGACCCTGGAAAGTTGCCATCATTGCAAAGAGAAATTACTGTCACTTTGTGTGAGCTTGAGATGTATTTCCCACCTTCGTGTTTTGACATAATGATTCATCTAATAGTTCATCTGATTAGAGAGACACAATTGTGTGGCCCATGTTACATAGTTGAAGAAGCTATTGAGTTCTGTATCGGCTATCTATCTAGTCTTGAATATTCTGTGGGACTGCCAAGGTCTCGTCACTTAGGAAGCATTAGTAAAGGGATGTCAGGAACAAAAATAGTGATGGTATCAAGGAAAGAACTAGATGAAGGACACTTATATGTTTTGCACAATGATACTGAGGTTGATTCATATGTTTCCAAGCACATGGACATACTTAAGAGTGATCACCCATATAAGACTCAAGTTTGGTTAACAAAAGAACATAATCGGAGTTTCATAGTGTGGCTAAAAGAGCACATTGATTTCGAATTTGCTATGAATCCTTCCTCGATTTCAGAAAGATTGAGATGGTTAGCAAAAGGTCCAAATATGCAAGTTTTCTCTTACACCAGCTATCTAATGAACGGGTACACGTTCTATACAAAAAACCATGATGATCAAAGTAAAATGCAAAATAGTGGGGTGACTCTTGTAGCTCAAGCTTTACATACATCAAGTGCCAAAGACAGAAATCCCATATATGCGAATATGTCATACTTCGGGGTCATTGAACACATATGGGAGTTGGATTACAACATGTTTCGGGAGCTTGTGTTCCAATGTAAGTGGGTTGACAATAATAGTGGTTTACAGATTGATGAGTCGGGGTTCATGCGGGTGAATTTCAATAAGTTAGGATATAAAGATGAGCCTTTTATTTTGGCATCCCAAGCTCAACAAGTCACTACAAGAAAAACTGGATTTTCCGGCGACCAAAATCCGCCGGAAATGACCAAAATCCGCCGAAAATGTGGACTTTCCGGCGGATTTTTGGCGCCGGAAAAACCCTCGTCGCAAACAGTTTCCGGCGGATTTTCCGCCGGTAATTTCCGGCGGATTTTTGGTAGTTTCCGGCGGATTTTTGGTAGTTTCCGGAGGATTTTTGGTAATTTCCGGCGGATTTTAATTTTTTTTTTTTTTTTTTTTTTTTGGAAAATCCGCCGGAAACTACCAAAAATCCGCCGGAATTTTTTTTTTTTTTTTAAAAAATTTCCGGCGGATTTTTGGTAATTTCCGGCGGATTTTCCAATTTTTTTTTTTTTTAAAAATCCGAAATTTTTTAATTTTTTTTGAATTTTATAACTTAAAATGTGTTTTAAATAAAAGTCAAAAAACAAAAGTAAAATCAAATGTTGAATAGTATTGTTGAAAAAGGAAAGAATAAAAGAGAATATGAGAAGAAATGATATATGAGAGAATAAGAATGAGGAATTATGAAGAAATAAGAATAAAATAGTGAGATGAAGAAGGAATAAGAATAAAGAAGTGAGAATGAAGAAGAAAGGAGAATTATAGAAGAGAGAGATATGTAGAGAAATTTTTGAATATTAGAGAGTATGAGAAAGAAGAAAAAAGATAAGATAGAGAAAATGTAGAAGAGAATAAGAAGGAAAGAAAGAGATAAATGAGAGAATGAGATGAGTGTAGGAGAAAGTTGTATTTATAGACGAATTTTTTTCCCTTTAAATTTTTCCGGCGGATTTTTAAAATTTCCGGCGGATTTTTTTCCCTCCAAAATTTTCCGGCGGATTTTTTGAAATTTCCGGCGGATTTTTGAAAAAAAAAAAAAAAAAATTTTGGAAAATCTGCCGGAAAGTCCAAAAAATCCGCCGGAAATTACCAAAAATCCGCCGGAAATTTCCGGCGGATTTTTGAAAAAAAAAAAAAAAAAATTTTGAAAATCCGCCGGAAAGTCCAAAAATCCGCCGGAAATGACCAAAAATCCGCCGGAAATTTCCGGCGGATTTTTGGTATTTTCCGGCGGATTTTTGAAAAAAAAAAAAAAAAAAATTTTGAAAATCCGCCGGAAAGTCCAAAAAATCCGCCGGAAATTACCAAAAATCCGCCGGAAATTTCCGGCGGATTTTTGGTATTTTCCGGCGGATTTTTGCAAAAAAAAAAAAAAAAAAAAATTTATAAATCCGCCGGAAAGTCCAAAAAATCCGTCGGAAAGTTTCTGTGGGATAAAAATCCGTCGGAAAGTCCAAAAAATCCGCCGGAAACTACCGTGGGATCAAATCCGCCGGAAATCTATCAAATCCGCCGGAAAGTTTCCGACGGATTTATATCCGCCGGAAAGTTTTCGACAGTAAATCCACTATTTCTTGTAGTGAGTGTTTTATGTCACTGATCCAGTTGATACAAATTGGTCCATTGTTTTATTGACAAATAAAAAATTGGTGAATGACATTGAGGATCAAGCAACCGATGATGATGGTATTGAGGACGACCCTTTCTTTGGGACATCACCACCAATTGTAGGGGAAAGTACTCTTATAGAGGATTTTGTGTATGTTAGAAACGATCATAATGATGGGATTACGATTCGTCAAAAAAAAATACTCAGAAGCGAATTGCAAATACAATTATATCCAAGAAAAGGAAAAGGTAATTTAGACTTACATCATATATATGCTTTTTATCTATTTCCAAGTAGTTATTTTACATAGTTTTCATCTTCTTGTCTGTTTATTTATTTTGGATAGATAAATATAACAATAACAATGATAATGTTTTATTGCAGGTCAGATGGCGGATCATAGTGATCATCGATACAAGGTTCAGTTGTTTGAAGGTATATTGGGGATTGGAACAATCAGAGACAAAATGGGTGCCAATAGAGGTAAGTTTGTAATCAATCTTCTCATATATTTATTTACATTATTGTTGTCAAAAAAATGTATTAAATTAAGGCTTAAATATGTATTCTGCCCCTGCAAATATCACCATAATCCAGTTATACCCCTGTAAAAATAAAAACTTTAAAATTACCCTTGCAAATATAAATCGCTTACGGTTATGCCCCTCGGTCAGCTTCCCATCCAAAAAATAATTTAAATAAGGTTTAAATATATGTTCTGCCCCTGCAAATATCACCATAATCCAGTTATGCCCCTGCAAATATCAGCATAATTGAAAAATTAAAGATTTTGACAAGGGCATAACTGGATTATAGTGATATTTGCAGGGGCATAACTGGATTATGGTGATATTTGCAGGGGTAAAACATATATTTAAACCTTATTTAAATTATTTTTTTGGATGAGAAACTGACCGAGGGGCATAACCGTAAGCGATTTATATTTGCAGGGGTAATTTTAAAGTTTTTATTTTTACAGGGGTATAACTAGATTATGGTGATATTTGCAGGGGCAAAACATATATTTAAGCCTTAAATTAAATTTAACAATTAATTAATCTTTTGTTTTGTAGTGTCCGAAACAACCAAATGACAATGATTGTGGGTATTACGTGATGAGATTTATGAAGGAAATTATTACCCACAACCAAATGGTTATCCCCAGACAGGTATCTTTACAGAACTCTTTTTTATTTTGATTTAACCATATATTTCAATTCTAATTTTATTTAATTATATAATTTCAGTATTTTCCCGACTGTCGGTGGAAGACATACTCTACTGCACAGCTTGATGAGCTTAGAGGAGAGTGGTGCAATTATGTCTCGCAATTCTTTTGATTTTAGATAGATTGTAATGGTGTAAATTGTTAGAGTTTTATTTGGATACATTCATATGAATTGGTTCATGCATATGTAAGTTGCTAACTTGTTTTAATTTAGATACATATTGTAAGTAGCTTGCTAGTTTTGGATACATGCATATGAATTGGTTCATGCATATGTAAGTTGCTAACTTGTTTTAATTTAGATACATATTGTAAGTAGCTTGCTAGTTTTGGATACATATTGTTAGACAGTTTGATTTGGATACATATTAATTTGTTAATATTGTAAGTTGCTAAGTTTTGCATACATATAATAACTTGTTAGCTAGTTTGTTTCGGTTTGTGATCATATTAGTGCATTAGGATATATAACTAGTTTATATATATATATATATATATATATATATATATATATATGTTGTTAGTATATAATGGATTGGATTGGTATTAATTGGCTGTATATGACTAGGAAATTATCAAATGTAAAAAGGAAAATACAAAAAACAGAAAAAAAAAGGAAAAAAAATTAAACAATCGACAGCGCTTGGTGGGAGAAGCGCTGCTCATTCACCTAACACGTATAGCAATGGGCAGCGCTTGATAAAGTGAAGCGCTGCCCATTGCTAAACGTGCTAGGTGAATGAGCAGCGCTTGGTGGGAGAAGCGCTGCTCATTCACCTAGCGCGTTTAGCAATGGGCATTGCTTGGTAAAGGGAAGCGCTGCCCATTGCTAAACGTGCTAGGTGAATGGGCAGCGCTTCCCTTTACCAAGCGCTGCCCATTGCTATACACGCTAGGTGAATGAGCAACGCTTCTCCCACCAAGCGCTGCTCATTCACCTAGCGCGTTTAGCAATGGGCAGCGCTTCCCCTTACCAAACGCTGCCCATTGCTAAACGCTCTAGGTGAATGAGCACGCTTCTCCCTTCAAACGCTGCCTATGGCTATTAATGAGCAGCGCTTCTTAAACGCTGCCCATTTTTGGGGAGGAATCACTAGCGCCAAATTTAGCAGCGCTCAGAAACGCTGCCCATGGCTTAAAAAAAACGCTGCCCATCCCCAAATCTGTTGTAGTGTGACACTAAGTGAACAAAATGCAATTTATTTATTTTCTCTTCAAATGATTTCCATGTAGCCGGTGGATTGTAATTCAGGTCTTATATCATGCCACTCTAAAAAAAATAAAATGAAAGTTATTTCTTAATTTTTTTGCACACCCTACATTTTTTATTCAAACTCTTAATTTTGTACCCAGTCCATTCTACGGCACATTCACTCACAAATATTCTTCTCCATCCTTTAAGTTTTAGTTTTATTATATTTTTAGTGATGCGTGATTTTAAATTTTTTTGACTCTGGCTTCGGATTCTAAGTCCACCACCTTGTGTGCCACACTCGTCTTCTATGCCAAAGAAAGCTTCATCTTGTTATTTCATATTCTTTGGTACTTTTTTTTTGGCAAATAGAGGAAAGAAGCCTCATTAAAACCTTCTAATGTTGAAACATCAACAAGGAAAAAGAGTACCTCCCCCTGATTTTATTAAAAAAAGAGAAAAACTAAAGAAGACAGAAGAGAGGCTAGGGGGGACTAGACCAATACCCTTGGCAAGAATAGAGAATAAAAACTAGGCAGTAATAGGGAACCCTAACTTGAAGACCCCCTAAAACAATTCATCCTAAAGACAAATTATAAGGCCATTTAAGATGCTAAATTACAAAAACATATCAAAAGGAGACAGAGGCCGAATTTGCCTTTGAACGAGTATTATATCCAACAACCAATTTCTTTTTTCGCTTCAATTTCTTCTTTTGGGTCTTGGACACAACTGGTTCAAAATTATCATACCGCACACAACAGTTCCTTGGGTATCACTTGCCACGGGATCACCAACATCATCTGATACCTCACCCCAAAGCTTTCTTAAAATTTTCATGCCAGATGCTACTACTGGATTAGAAGTAGTGACAGACTCTGGGGCATCTAGCCTATTCTTCATCTGAGACTGGGACACAACTTGTTCAAAATTATCTTCTGCATCATCATGTATAACACATCACCCCAATGCTTTCCTAAGATTCTCATGTCCGATGCTACCACTGGGTTAGTCGTAGCATCAGACACTGAGGCAATTGTGCTAGCCTGAGAGTAGGAGGAGTGGAGGATGAATCTACATCATGTAAATGTTGATTTGAAGATTTGTTTATTGAGGAAGGAACCACCGACTCGTCCAAAATATGAGTATTCACTATAGTACCAATATTTTTTGCCGCACCAAGAAGAGGATTTGAGTTTCCTTCCATTTCCTCAAGTGATAGAACAATATTATTAATACCCTTGAAACAATTAGGATCATTATCTTCTTCTACTAAGATAACCATAGCAGTATCCTGTGGAGTCTTGGATAGGTGAATTTTGGAGGGGCCAACGTCCAATTTAGTCACATGCTTAACATTTTGGTCCATGACAAGTGCCTTCCCTTTATCCCTCTTAGGAACATATTGGACAACAGGTTGAGGAGGGACATGATTAACCTTTTGCAACACATCCTTAGTTCCTCTAAACTTCTCTACAAACACTTCAAACTTGCTGACATATTTAGGCACCTGTTTTGGCCGAGCAACAGGTTTTGGGAGATCAAATCCATTACTATGTTTAAAGTTTTGGAGCGAATGACCAATGCATTGACATAATTTGCAAAATAAAGGAACACACTCATACTCGACGCTGATGAGAAATGCATATCCCTCTCTTTCCACTAGCAATTGATCTTGTAGATTTCTTGTTAAGTCAATATCTATTAAGACTCTAGTGAAATGACCAAAAGTTCTCTTTGAAGTGGCTGTATCCAGGGCAATAGGGACACCTAAACTGCCACTAATCGCAAACAAAATTTTCGGCCCCCAATATTCACGAGAAAGACCTTGTAGTCGGACCCAGCATTGAGCAGTAGTTTGTTTAGTGGAGAAAGGATCAAAATCGGGTGTCCAAGCTGAGAGGGGTAAGACACCAGGATTCAAATTGCAAGATCCCTGAGACCATACACGTCTAAGGTCTACATCCGAGGAAAACTAAAACTCAAAGAAACCCTTTCCAAGAG
The DNA here is from genome assembly GCA_963573325.1 of Astragalus glycyphyllos. Taxonomy (NCBI): domain Eukaryota; kingdom Viridiplantae; phylum Streptophyta; class Magnoliopsida; order Fabales; family Fabaceae; genus Astragalus; species Astragalus glycyphyllos. The sequence continues at coordinate 12,463,560 of OY754313.1, read as the reverse complement.
AAACCATGGACCATTCAGCAGAGGGCTTCCAAAAGTTAGAGATTTTTGATCGCAAATCTTCAATTTTATAAGGCTTATCCCCCTTAAACAAAATAAGTCTTCCATGTAAAATATTTTTATAGTCTGCAATACCAGCTTGGTACTCATCTCTGAAATTTTTATCGCCATATTCTTTTGTACTTTAAAGAAGTGAAATTGTGAATAAATTAGTGTATTTTTAATCAAATCTAAAGTTGCTGATTGGCATGGCCCTTTTAGTACAAGGGTCTAACACCATTTTGTTTTTTTGACAATAATACCATATTTCTTATACTTTCATTTTTTGACTTTATTTGTTCTCCTGAAATTTATATCTACATGTTCAGCATGTTTTGGAACTTCCATTTTTTATCTTTATTATAAAACCTCCCAGTATGTAAATTGATCTGATTCTACTTACACTTTCCATAATAAAATTTTGTCAAACTTTGAAAGTGAAATTTCCACGAGCCACTTGTGATTTATTTACTTTTCTCTGTGATTTAGAAAACATTATACATGAACAACTACCAATATACTTGTGTAAGTAACTCCAAATTTAATGCATTTTAGGTAAAAACTTTCCAAGTTGGACAAGTCACACAATTAGGCAGTAGGAAGATAATAAACAAATGCTTGTGAGATATCATATCATAGGAGCAATATTGTAAGCATCGATGAATGCAAGATAACCTCTATTATTAAGCTCAAAGAAATGCATGCAATTCCTGTAACAATGCATGCATTACTTTTTCTTTGCTGATATTCTATATATGAGATTAAGCAAGAGCAGCTACGGGGCAGCTCTCCTTTGGCAAGTAAGTCATCGGCATTGACTTTTGATTGTGAATGTTTACTTGCCAATAGATAGCTGCCATATTGTTGACTTTCTTATTGATGATGCAGTTTTCAACTTGAATTGCCTCTAATTTGTGTATGAGATATTTTATAGCAAAGAAGATGGAATAAACCACTGACACAATTGGCATATGCTTAGCGGAGAATAGAAGTGGAGAAAAGAAGTTGTGAACAAAATCAAGCTACTTTTCATATCTAAATTTGCTTAGTGACATGGCCTTTTTAGCACATTGGTCCAATATTTTTTACTATATTTTTTGCTAGTATTTCGTAGTTCAGCAAGTGGAGGAGTTTTCATTTTAACTCTTTATTATATATTACATTATAAACAACAATAACCAAGCCTTATGTTAATGGGAAAAAAATAAATTCAAGTGACATATTAGGACCTGCAAGCATATGACATTGATATATGAAAAAAATAGCTTTTAAGACAAGTATATATCCGGCGCATAAAACCCCCTTGCAGATGCCATTGTACGTTTATGTTTAGCCTTAAGTGTTGTGCCTATATAACTTGTTTGAAGTGTCATTCACTACTTAACAAAATAGACCCAATTAAACATATTAGGGGAGCTATTTTATTAGTAAGCAAATCACTTGTAGGACAAGTCTCTTTTGGCAGGTGATGACGATATTGCAATTGATACCAAAATATATCCATTGACTTGTCAAACGAGAGCTGTCCAATGAGTGTTTAGTTTATATATTTGTCTAGGTCTTTTTTTCCACCATGTATAACACAACTATTGAAAAGGTAATGATATCTATACTGTGATTGAGACTCAACTCAACTTGAATACTTGTCAATCTTTGTCCTTCAATCCAATCAAAATTTAGTGACAAGTTCAGGACTAAGAACGAGTCAAGGTCCAAATAATGTTAACTTTACTATGATAGTGATGACATTTTATAATTAATATTTTCAAGTTGGAATTCTTATTACTTTTTATAGATAAATATTCAAGTTGGTTGGAAGAGTAACGATTGACCGAGTATATTATCTAAATTACTAAAAATATGCAATCTTTCACTTTTACTTTTTAGTTATAATTAAATGACCACCTAATATAATATTACTTTATGAATGCTTAGGCCAACTAAGTTTCATCTTAAATAGACCCGATTAATCATTGCTAGATTTTACTTACCTCTCCTAGTCTAATATTGAAATAGCCTAGGTCCTTTTTCCCCAGACAGCGAAGCGAGGTCAAACATCTCGAGACCCAAAAAATAGACTTGATATTATTTTGACCCACTAAATATCGGGTTTATATGAACTTAGAGACGAGTTAGGGTCTAAAGAAATGGTTTGATCAAAATTTAGGGCTGAGTTAAAGAATAAGTAACTGGTTCGTTGCCAACCCCTACTTGTGGATGATTGATAGCTTGGTAGTAAGGGAGTAAACTTTTGAGGGCATAAGTATATTTTTAATAACAATAGAAACAAATTTGAAGCTTATACTTCTTCATATTCAATATAAGTAAAAGTACATACTTTCATAGTTATTAAGGATGATTATCAAGTGTATTTAATTTTCCATATTTTTATGTAAAAAAGGAAAAACATTTACTGAATTACATCTACTTACTTATAACGATTTTCTTCATTGGACAGGGTACTATTTAATTCCTCAAAATGATCCGACAAGTAACTTAAAAACAGCGTGAGCCTTGAATTGGACAGGGTACTATTTACTTGCTAGGAGAGAGGTGCCCTATTGCTGATTTACTTATTGATGATCAAGTTTTCAACTTGAGTCTTCAATTGCCTCTAATTTGTGTGTGAATATAATGAAGATGGAATAAACCACTGAAACATTGGCATATTCTAGTTGAGGTTATGCTATGGATATCCACAAGCTAGCGTTTTCTTTTTTTGGCTGATATTTGTTCATTTTTTATGCTCCTGGATTTCTGATATTCCTAATAGTTAAGGGTCATAAAGCTCTATTGGTCCATCCAACTATTTTAGATTCTTCCGTACACTCAAAGAATAGAGGCGGAAAAAAAGCATTATCAATGATTCTCATGGGGTGTGTTATCCCTTTTGTTTTGAGCAGGATGAATCAATTCCACATCTATTTTTGTGTGCAGGTGTTTCGAGATTGTTTGGCTTGCTATTCAGAATTATTTGGGTTTGGAGATTTCAGATACTTTAGTAAGGGTCGAGCATTTCCGGGCTCATGGCTTGCAATTGGATTCGAAGAAAGCGTGTATATTGAAGTAAGTGATTTGGATGGCTGTCGGTCGGTTGCTATATATGGTTACATCGGAACCATATTCTTTTCAGAGGTCAAGTTTCTAATTCGCAGGTTGTTTTTAACCATGTTAAGTCAATAACATGGACTTGGTTCATAAGCATAAAATGTCGCAATTCCACTCTTAAGATCTTTGATTGGTGGAGTAATCCTATTGATTGTATGAACTCGGTGTAACTGACTGTTAGCCTCGTTCGTACTGGGATACTCTTTTTCCTCCTGGTCTTTTTCCCATGGGGTTTTGGCCTAGGGAGGTTTTAATGAGGCCCATTGTATTTGTAACAGTTGGGATGTCCGTTTGCACTCCTTTTTCTATATAATTTTTGCTTATAAAAAAAGTTACTTTTCATCATACCTAAATTTTTTTAATGGCATGGCATTCTTAGCCCAATTGATCTAATACTTTTTATTTTCTTAAAATAGCTCTTAGTTCAGTGATAGGCCGCAAGTGCGTGTAGTAAGATCGTCAATTCCATGGAGACTTTGTTGATAACTAATTCTTTTTAAGTTATGATTAGCTAAAAGGATTCAATGTTGGTAGATGATGTTTGTTTTAATAAATTCAGAAATGATAAAAGCTTCCTAGGTGGTTTCATTTCAATGATAGAATGAACACTCAATCCCTTATCTATTCTTAAAATTACGAGAGTAATATAATTCAAAAACAACATATCAAATATAACTAATGTCTCCTTTTATATTACAAAAGTGTGTTTTGAATCAATAATCAAACCTATTTTCCTCGTTGATTGTCAGCAAAACCCTTTAAATAAAGAATCTTTTTATTACCGCAAGAGTCTCAAAACTATTTTCATGTTTTGATCCCCTAGTCCAATTTCATAGTTCCAACATCAAATTTCACCTTTCAGTTCATCGTTTGTTATTTTGGATACGAATTTACGATGATGAGATTGGATTGAATTACAATACTTAATAAATTAGAGAATATACTTAGAAATGTTAGGGATATATTAGTTTATTCCCACAATTCTAAGACTAAAGGATATAGTCACTCAAGATCATAGTAGATGACAGAATTAATATTAAAGAACATAAATATCAGTAGAAAAGAAAATAGCAGAATAAGATGGACTGGATATGCAGAAAAGCAAATAAAGAACTGAAGGAAAACAGAAAAATTCTATTGCTTAGAACAAATCAAACTTAGAACAATTTAGAAGAGAAGTGTTTTGCAATGAGAAACAAAATGATGCCTATGCTTAAGCATTTATAATTTCGTGTTATTTATAGGCCTAAGACCATTAAAGCTAAGAAACTCCTGAATCATAACTAATTGCAAGCATTGAAGCTGAAAGTATAAAAGTTCTGGTGATTGTTGAGCCAACACGGGTGTGCTAGGACAACACGGGTACCCGTATTGATCTTTGAGCCTTATGCGCTTCATTTCAACTGTTATGCAGTGGAGGACCAGCACAGTCATAATGCTTGGACACTGGTGGCAGTGCATTCTTTTGAGCTCCCCTCTTCTTTCTTGCTTTTGCTTGATGCATTTGGTTCCATATTGCACTCGTTGGCTTCGAGACTTCATTTTCATACTTTTGGTGCTTGAATTCTTCTTTTGTTCATGACTCAACCTAAAACTCAAAACAAAGCACTAGCTAGGTAGTAAAATACTAAAATATCAAACAAGTTACTAAAAAAAGTACTAAAATAACACATAAAACTGACTTACCATTCAGGAAGTCCTAGAGCTTTCATTTAAGGTTATGTTTGGGAAGAGATTTTGCGAGGGAAAGGGAGTGGAGAGCTTCAAAAAGATTTGTCTATATTTTAATATGTATTTGAGATTTTAAAAAATTAAAAGAACAAGTTGATAGATATCAATATAACATTTCTAATAACATTTTATTTATGTTTAGAGACATTTTATAGCTCTCTCAATTTAGAATTGAAAGATATGTCCTCCCCTCCCTTCCCCTCCCAAAACCCCCTCCCAAACATACCTTAAGGGAAACACGCCTAGCACCCCACCTCCCCCACACACACCCCCAACTTCATTATTTGCAAGAAACCCGAAAATATCCCTACTTATTTCAAAGCCACACACCCCGCTTTTCCTAACAACTCCCAAATATCCCACCCCCCTCCCCAACCTACCCCCACAGGTAACCATCCATCTCCACCCCTCTCATGGAGTCACCTCTGTCCACCTTCCCACCGTCACCGTGCCGCCGAAAATACCACAACACCACCATCGTTCCAATCCACAATCACTGTGCATGCACCACTAGTAATCGGAGCTCAAAATAACATGTGAAGTGGTCACTTAACAAATGAACATCTCTTCGCGTCATAGATTTTCACTGGGATGTATTTGGTCACTTAACAAATGGACGTCTGAAAATTAAGTTTCTGGACGTGTATTTGAGTTAGATATCCAGAAACTCAAGTAATAGAATTTTATTTCTGGATGTTTAATTGGTTTGCACTTCAAGAATCTTTATTTTCGGACGTTGAATTTGATAAGAGATAAATTATATCAAAGGCCGTTAAGAAACTTAGTATCTGGAAGGGTTAGAGATCTGCTAGAGGGAGATTGTTGCTGGAATTACATTATGGTTAGGGGTGGCGTCGCGGTTGTTGCTGCTCTCCGTAGAGGTCCAGTGGTTGACGTATGAAGGTCCTGTTGTGGTTGTTGCAGTGATTGATGTGGTGCACACCGTGATGTGCAGTTGTCGGGTGCTAGGTGAATTTCTGTCACTTTAAATCTTTATATTATATTATTATATCATAACAAGAACAACAATAAAAAGCCTTCTCTGGGTCAGCTTGATGCAGTGACAGATGAAGAAATTTTACTAGTTGGGGTAAAAAAAGTACTATAAAAAATTGTAACTCATTACAAAATATATAATTTCAATGAAGAAAAATTATAAAATATCTAAATTTCTACAAATTACATAGCTAAAATAGTAAAATATCTTTAGTGAATTTCTACACTTATTTTAAAAAACTACCTTATGGGGAACCCTTATTTTTTTTATGGGAAAAAAATAATTTTGTTATATATATATATATATATATATATATAAAAAAGAAAATTAAATTTCCCTAGTTACATGTATCACTTGATGTCATAGTTTTTTTTAATAGATAATGTTAGTGGGGAGGGTGGGAGGAATGTTAGTTTCCCGGGTTTGAACTGGGGACCTCCTGCTTGCACTCTTTTTGATGCACTCCTCCTGTATTTTTTAGATCGCCAACTGAACTACCTACTTGGGATACTTGACGTCGTCAGGGGCGAATCTACCCTATCCCCAGGGTGGTCAACCGCACATCCTGAAAAAATAATATTAGTACCGCTACAAAATAATATTAGCACCAATGTCCTACTATAAAAGTATTTTGCAGACTCTGGAAATATTTTTTTGCACTGAAACTCTTAGATTTGTACCAATTTAATGCACCATACTCACACTCTTGCACGTTTCTAATTATCCCTCACAGTGTTTTCTCACTCTCGATCGTGTTCTTCTTTTTTCTCTTCCTCCTTTAAGCAACAAATTATGAGTTGTGTAATTGAGTTTTTTTTGGTTCGGACCATCGCTGGCTACCCACGGAGTGTCACAATCAACGAAAGACTAATCTCCGCTCGTGCTTAGGATCAAATTTCGGACTGGCCAACACCGAGTTTGTCCATGCGCGAATCGAACCCGGGAGCCCTGACCCTCCGTGTCCTAGGGTAGATTAAGCCACTAGGCCAATGATGTTGGTTAATTGATTTATTTATTTAAATGGCAAAATTATACTAGAGGACCTTTAAGTTATTTATTTGTAACAAGTTGGACCTTTAAGTTTTTTTTGTAACAAATAGGCCCTTTTAATGATTTCTCTAGCTTATATATTTTGATGTAATGCTACTTTATATATTGTGACTACTCTAGCTTATGTATTTTGATGCAAACAAACATATTTTGGTGTATTTTGATGTAATGAACGATATTACATTTTACTAAAAGGGCCAACGGTGTCGTCGGGTAACTTAAAGGGCCTATTTGTTACAAAAGAAACTTAAAGGGCCAACTGGTTACAAATAAATAAGTTAAAGGTCCCCTGGTGTAATTTTGCCTATTTAAATATATTAAAGATTTCTATTTTTATTATATTTATAGCGATGGTATGTTTAAAATTTTTTGCTCACCCAAGTCCAAGATCCTAGATACGCCACTTGATGTCGAAGTTGTATGTTATGAATCATAGCTAAAGTAAATATATTGGCATTTAAGTTTTTCTTAATAGTTTTACTAGTAGTTTTTGGGTTAAATATGTTTTTGTTTCCTACACAGTTTTGGTTCTTTTGGTTTTAGCCCTTTAAAATATTTCACCTACTTTTAATCTTTCATTTTTTTTAGTTTTAATGCTAGCAACTTAAGTAGCGCTTTTTTGGATATTTTATAGCGCTTCTAAACACTATTGAAAGTAATGAGAGACTAAAACTTATGGAAAAAAACTTGGGAGACCAAATTTTATAGTTTAATCCATAGTTATTTTATTGTCTTTCTCGGCATCTAGCTAAAAAGTCAAATTTTATAGTTTAGCAAACTTAATTTGGTCTACATTTATCTTTTTTTTTGTAACACATTACACATCAAGAATCTATATAACCTTATATCGTAGAAATATGACTGACCCTTTTGACCTTGGATGTAGTCACTAAGTAACATCATATTGTATTGGTAGTGGAACATGCTTGTAAAGATTATTGTTTCAAAAGACGATCAACTTTAATAGAAGGAAGAGGAAGGAATCTTAAGTTAATGGAAAAATATTCCGAGTTATTAGATTTTTATGACCCATGTACATGAATTTCTTGGAAAAGTTTAATATAAACAAAAAAGCAATTTAACATTTTTATGTAGTCATTTGATCATTATAAACTAGTTTTAGTCATGACCATCTATTTATTGTTATACGGTCATGATTTACTCTTCTCATTTTCTCATATTAAATCTCTTCTCACTTGATACACCACACACACACACCAATAAGGGTTTGTTCGAGTGGTAACACGGATCCCACAACAAGATCTTGAATATTAGGTGTGGCAAAAATTCTGTCTGGAGAGGAGAACTACACGGTATACACGTGGCCTGCCAGATTCCCTAGCGTATATTACTTACCGACAAAATCGGTGGATACTACACACCAATAACACGGTAACTAATATATATAAGGATATTACTGACCTTAGGATGTGGTCACATAGCAACATCATGTTGTGATAGTGAAGCATGCATATAAGGATTCTTGTTTCAAAAGCTGATCAACTTAACAGAAGGAAGGAATCTTCTGTTAATGGAGAAATATTTCATGTCTGGTATATATAGGACCTGCAAGCATATGCCATTGATATATGAAAAAAAAAGTAGCTTTTAAGACAAGTATATCCTGGGCATAAAACTCCCCATGCAAATGCCATTGTACGTGTATGTTCTGGTTGTGCCTATATAACTTGTTTGGAGTTTCAGTCACTACTTAACAAACTACACACAAACATATATTAGGGAACAAGGAAGTGAGAGAGCCTGTTTTATTAGTAAGCAAATCACTTGTAGGGCATGTCTCTTTTGGCAGCTGATGTGGATATTGCAATTGATTTAAATGTATCGAAATATATCCATTGACTTGCCAAAGGAGAGCTGTCCTGTGAGTGTTTAGCTTAAACATTTGTCTAGTTCTTTTTTCTCCATGTGTAACACAACTATGAAAAAGGTAATGTATATCTATATTGTGAATAGAACTAAGCAGAACTCAATTCGATTCAAATACTTGTCAATCTTTGTCCCTCAAGTTTCATTTGGGTCTTTAGGAAAAGTATGAGTTTAAATATTCGTCCCGACCAAATTTAGTGACGTTCGGTTCTAAGAACGAGTTAAAGTCGAAATATTGTTAATTTTACTATACTAGTGATGAGATTTTGTAATTAAAGTATTTAAGTTGAAATTATTATTATTTTTATAAATAAAATATTCATGTTGATTAAAAAGGTTTAACTTTGGACTAGCCAGCAACGTTTACGTGTATCTTTTAGTACGTTGAATTTCTGAATAGCCAGGACCTTTTTACTCTAGACACTAACTAGACCACAAAAATAGACTTATTTTGAGCCACTAAATATTGGCTTTCTTTTAGAGATGAGCTAGAGCCCAAAGAAATTATTCACCCAAAATTTAGGGGCGAGAAGAGTAAATATAACCTGTTCGTTGCAAACCCCACTACTTATGAATGATTAATAGCTTGTTAGCAATGAAGTAAATTTTTGAGGGCACAAACGTTAGATATTTTTTTAAGCATATACTTCTCAATTAGAAGTAAAAGTAATATTGTCAAGGATGATTGGGAAGTGTATTTAATTTTCCCCATTTAATGTAAAAAATTAAAACTTCCTCTCGGCGCTTCATCAATCTTGCTAGGGGGAGGGGTAAGCGGATCCGATCAGTTTCATTGGTGCCGGCAAATTCGTCGGCCGCGACTAGTATTGCATTGCATGTGGACCTACCGAATCTAAACATGCATGCTTCCAAACGATGATGGTGGGGGTGGGGATGGGGGTGGGGATGGAGGTGGGGATGGTGGCGATACGGTGGGTGACCAAGTGGTTGTAGATTGGGGTGAGGGTTCTTCGCAACCGGTATCTGTAGCACCGATAGATTGCTTGCTATTGGTAGAAGAATTGGGTTGATGACTTTTAGGTGTGGGGAGGAGATAATGATTGAGAAACTTCGACAATTGGAGGAAAGGGATAGGAGAGAGAAGCTGGAGAGAGCTATGAGGGCTGATGGTAATCAATGATTGTGTGCTCCATCAACATAAGGGGTATGGGGGAAGGGGTGATGAGGAGGAAGGTGCGAGAATTAATTCGAGAGAATTGCTTGGATTTTATTGCTATTCAGGAGACCAAATTTTGAAGTGGTTGATGAGAGGTTGTGTAGCTCGCTTTGGGGGAATGATGAGTTAGGGTGGTGTAGTGTCCCGTTGATTGGAAGGAGTGGAGGGATCCTTTCGATATGAGATATTTCTCTAGGAAGGTGTATCTTTACCTTCACTAGTTTTGGTTTTGCTGGAGTGTGTTTAGAGTGGGATGCTCAAGCGACACAGTGCTTTTGTTGTAAATGTCTATGCAAAGAGTTCTATTTCGGATAAGAGAAGGCTCTAGGGTGAACTTGTTATGTCTAGGAGGGACTTTGGTGGATGTCTCTAGTGTCTACTAGGTGATTTCAATGTGGCGTGCTCCCTTACTGAGCGACGGGTATTGGAGGGATTGTAGAAGCAAGGAAGGATGTCGAGTCCCGGGAGTCTAGGGGTTTCATTGAGGATATACAACTGGTTGATAATTTACCGTTATTGGGAAGGAAATTCACTTGGTTCCAACCCAATAGACCAACTATATATGAGCCGCCATGATCGTATCATGGTTTCAGAGGAGTGACTACTAGCTTGGGGTGATCCTGCACAGTACGTGGGCCCTTCCCAGGGATGGATGTCTTTGATCATTGTCCGATTCTGCTCAGATACTCGAGTATGCTATGGGGCCCTAAGCCTTTCAAGTTTAACAACCATTGGCTTCAGCATAAGGATTGTAAGCAACTTGTCATCGCCTGTTGGACTAGTGGCTCCCTCTCGGGTTTGATGGGGTGTATTCTTAAGGAGAAGTTGAAATTGATGAAAGGGACTCAAGTGGTGGAATAAGGAGACTTATGGGGACGTGGATGTAATGATCGAGGTACTGGTTGGGGAGATTTCGGCTGCGGACATGAAAGGGGAAACAGTGGGTCTCGAGAGAGAGGAAGAGGTTGTTAGGAAAGAGAAGTTCTCGACTCTTTGGGGCATGCTTAGGAACAATGATAGAATTACGTTCCAAAGGTCTCGTTCAAAATGGTTGAAGGAGGGGGGCATAAATTCTAGTTATTTTCACTCATGTGTGAAGGCAAAGGGGTCCCGGAATCGGATTACAACATTGTGAGTTGATGGCTTGTGGGTGGAGGATGTGGCGGGTATCAGAAGCGCAGTGTCCTCATTTTTCTCCAATCACTTCTTAGATGTGGCTTGGGACCGACCGCTTCTAGAGGGCATAACCTTCCCTCCATTGTGACCAGATCAAGAAAGTAGTCTTTTGGGTTGTTGATGGTGGAGTGGAGGCTAGGAATGAGATTGTAGATCTTGGTAGGCGATCGAAAAATGAGTGTTTATTTCTCAAAGTTGACTTTGAGAAAGCCTATGATTCGGTGAACTTGGGCTTTTTGGAATATATGTTATGAAGGTTTGGCTTTGATGCTAAATGGAGGAGGTGGATGCGGGCCTGTGTACGCTCTAGTAGTCTATTGGTCTTGGTGAATGGGAGCCCAACAGAGAAGATCCAGATCAGGAGGGGGCTTAAACAGGGAGATACTTTTGCTCCATTCCTTTTCCTGTTGGTAGCTGAGGGGCTAAGTGGTCTTATCAGGCAGGCGTCTAAGGTGGGTCTGTTCAGGGGCTTTGAGGTGAGGGACTTAGGCTTGGTGGTGTCACATTTACAGTATGCGGATGATACCCTCCTTATTGGGGAGCCGTTGGTGGACTATGAAGGCGATTCTTCGATGTTTTGAGATGGCTTCAGGTTTGACGGTGAACTTCTACAAGAGTACTGTCACGAGGGTAAATCTGAGCCCATTATTTCTTTCCGTGGCGGAAGGGTTCTTACATTGCAAGACAGATACAGTGCAGTTTAAGTATTTGGCCCTCCCGATTGGGGCCAATCCCCGAAGGCTGGCTACTTGGGAACCTCTTGTGAGCATCCTTAGAAGGAGGATTCAGTCTTGGAAGAAAAGGTTCATTACCTTTGGGGATAGATTGTCTTGCTGAATTCGATCCTTAATAGTATACCTATCTTCTTCCTTTCTTACCTTAAGATGCCGAAGGGTGTGTGGAAGCAATTTGTTCTGATCCAAAGAGAATTCTTGTAGGGTGGATGTTCGGAACGGAAGACAATTTCGTGGGTGCGCTGGTCTGAAGTGTGTAAGCCGAAGTGTGGGGGAGGGCTAGGGGTTAAGGACCTTAGGGCCTTTAACTCTAATTTGCTGGGTATGTGGGGATGGAGACTCTTAGTTGGGGGAGCTGCGTTGTGGCGTGATATTCTGTTGGCAAAGTATGTGGAGGAGGTGACTTACTCCACGGTTGGCAACCTTGTCTCCTTCTGCGATTATGTTAGCTTTGTGGAAGGATTTGTGTCTTATTAGTGTCTTGCCAGTAGGTGGGGATTGGCTTGGTGATAAAATGATTAGGTTGGTTGGTAACAGGAACTCTACCTCCTTTTGGCGTCATACTTGGGTGGGCCCCCAACCTCCGAGCTCGATATTTCCAAGGTTGTTCCATGTATCAGGTTTACGGGAGGGCCAACTAGTTGAGTTTGGGAGTTGGGTTGATGAGGTTTGGATCTGGAGGCTTTCGTGGAGGAGGCGTCTATTTGTGTGGTACTTGTGCAGGAGTTGTTGACGCTCATCCGGCCATTGGTCATTAGGCAGAAGGAGGATGCATGGTTGTGGATAGGCGATCCTTCTGGTATCTATTCAATTAGGTCTGCATATGCAAGTCTCATGTCGAGGAATCATCTTGGGCTTCCGGTCTTTCCGATAATTAGGTGGCGACTCTGGCCAACTTGTGGCGGAGCTTGGCTCCCCGAAAGGTTATTGTGTTCTCTTGGCAGGTTCTCCTTGATAGGGTTCCTACTTGGGGTGAACTTGGTGCGTCGTAGGGTTATCCTGGTTCCTTCCTTAGCTTCTTGTGCACTCTGTGGAGCCCTTGAGGAATCAACAGTGCATTTGTTTTTGCGATGTCCCTTTGCAACCCTCATTTGGTATGATGTATTCCGCTGGTTGCGGTGGCAGCTTCCGCCACCGCCAGATTTGTGCACTCTGCATACTGCTTTTTGTGCTTCTGGTAAGGGTGTTAGGGTGAACCGAGGGTTAGCTCTGATATGACATTTTGTTCTTTGGTTTCTGTGGAAGATGTGTAATGGGTGTATTTTTTCCGCCAAAACCCCAGATCGGGAGCAGGTGGGGTCTAGGGTTAAATACCTCTCGTGGCGTTGGTTCCTAGATAGGTCGAGTGGACCAACTTGTCTGTACTATGAGTGGCATGTTGCACCTTTGTTGTGCATGAGTCAAAATTAGTTTAGTTTCCGGATTTTCAGCTATTTGTATATGGGCTTAGGACACCCCTAGTGTCCTATTTTATATATATATATATATATATATATATATATATATATATATACACGCACGACCTTTCGCCTTTCAAAAAAACACTTTTATTAAATTGCCTCTACCATTTTTTTTATCAAAATTGCCTCTACTTATAATAGTTCATTGGATAGGGTAGTATTTAGCTGCCCAAAATAATTTGACAAATAACTTAAACAAATTGTGTTTGCCTAACCCCATTTAACTTTCCAAACGATCTAAGTTAATTAAATGTGTTGGAACCTCAGATCATTTAGATCAGCTAATAATGGAAAGAAAAAAAGTACCACGAATTCATAAGGTATGAAGAAATGTGATCAACGCTACATCTGCATGATAACGAATAACAACATATACAACAATAAGCCAACAAATATAAATAGCAAACGCATAAAATGATAAACGTAAACAAAAAGTGTTAAGGACAATGATTTTGCATCCACCTACCCGTCCCTAACCGGAACGCTCCTCTCTAATCTCAACTCCCTTTCCCAACTCAATTCCCTTTCACTCCAAGACAATACCACCTCCGACCCTCTCTCACAACTCATTGGTGGTTAGGGTTGAAAGTTGTACAAATGAGAGAAGAGGCATCTAATTTAACATTGGCTAGTTTCACCGCCGTTATATATCAAGTTGTCACTACACACACTTTTTAACTCGTCTGTTAAGAAAACGATTTAAAATCGTCCCGTTAAACTACATTTAGTTATAAAATTGCGAACGTGGCACGTTTTATCGATTACATGTATAACTTAGTTAAAAACTCGCGTATCCTTTACACATTTCTACAATTCTAAATATGCATATAAGCTTAGAGGATGTTTCATATGCTTAAAGACAAAATACAAATTTATGCATAAAATAAAAGAGTATGATTTTGTTCTAAGCATAACTCACTTTGACAGGATATATAGTGGAGTGTTGTGAGTCAAGTTTAGAGGATGAAGTATGAACATCAAAAAGATCATGTAAATGCATTTTTACATATAGTGGCTCAACCAACAACCAAGAGGTACTTTCACTCCTCACTATCTAAGATAATTTTCCCACTATTCAACCGATAATACTTTAACACTACCTCTCCAAGCTACCTCAAAGTATTACAAAGACATTAACTCCAACATTCAAAAGTCTTCATCTTCTGTTTTGTTCTTCTATGCTTCCTCTTTTGTCATGTGCAATGCCTTGAGAATAAGTCTTGTCATGGCATTGAGTGGCTAAGGATAATGTTGTCATATACAAATTAACCTACACATAGTGAGTAGTCTTCATATTCTTCTAGGTTGCTTTGGTTTTGGAGTTCCATTTACTTTGATGGTTTGTGTCTTGGTCCATTTGCATTGGCCAATGACCACTCTTTCACTGTCAGAAACTGTAAAATTTTACTAACAATTGTAATATTAGTGTACTGATCTAATTAAAATGAATGTTTCTGTCGATTATGCTGCTGCTGTAGACTTTCAAAGGGAGAATAAGAATGTCATTTCAGAAAGCTTTTTATCTGTCAGAAAGGATGATGTGTGAGATATCTTAGAAATAATATTGTAAACATTAATGAAACATCAGAGAAATGCAATAAAAGAGAACTTCCATTAAGCTCAAAGAAATGCACTTCTTTTAACAATATACTACCTTTTGTATGTATGTGAGAGATTAAGCAAAGCAGCTATAGGGCAGCTCTCCTTTGGCAAGTAAGCATTGACCATTTTTTTTGGACTATTTACTTGCCAATAGATAGGTGCCCTATTGCTGATATGCTTACTGATGATCAAGTTTTCAACTTGAATTGCCTCTAATATGTGTGTATCTGTTTTTTATAGCAATGAAGATGGAATAAACCAATAAAACATTGGCATATGCTAGTTGAGGGTTAATATGTTATATATGGATATCCATAAAATGGAGTTTTCTTTTCTTTTTTTTTGCTGACATTTGTTCATTTTTTGTGCTCATGCATGGCTTTCTGATTCCTAATAGTAAAGGGTCATAAAGCTCTATTGGTCCATCCAACTATTTTAGATTCTTCCTTACACTCAAAGAATAGAAGTTGGAAAAAAGAAGTTGTGAACAAAATCAAATTACTTTTCATGATATCTAAATTTGCTTAGTGGCATGGTCTTTTTGGACAATGATCTAATATTTTCTCTTTTTTTTATTCTTTATAATTGTTTTTTAAAATATTTCCTAGTTCATGATCAGTAAGTCCTAGAGCTTTCATTTTATTTCTTTATTATATAATAACACCAACAATTTTGTCAAAAAAAAAAAACCACCTTTAATTTCTACAATAGGTGCTGCCCCAACTCTCGCTTTGATGCTACCATTTTCACTCTTGTCTCCTCTAGTTTTTCCACTTATTTATCTTTATTATATTATTATGCCTTTTAATTTGAAAGATATTTTGAATTAGCAATTTTTTATGAGGCATCACATGAATTTTGGCAAAGTCAATTTGGTCTACATCTATATTTTTTAACACATCAAGAGTGTATTACATTATAGGCAAAATACAATCCGGGGTCCCTTAACTTATTTTCTGTTTTCTTTTAAGTCCCTTAAGTTTTCGAGATAACGAATAGGTCCATTAACTTTAAAAAACGTTGCACCGTTATCGTATTTAACGTTTTAATGCTAACACCGTTAAACAATGTATGACGTGACTTTTAGATTGCTTTTTTTTTTTAGATAAGCAATAGTTTCATTGAAGGGAGCACAAGGGGTGCCCAGCCCTTACAATGGGAATAAAGGAAAGGGGGAGGGCCTCCTCAAAACCTCCCTAAGCCAAAACCCAATGGGAAAAAGACTCAGGGAGGAAAAAGAGTACCTCGTACCACCTGCACTACAGTGAGGATAAGCAACCTAACTTACTGTTTCTCTCCCTAAAGACTACAAATTGTTTAAGCATTGTAGTGGATTAGACCACCACATTGAAATGGAAATGGAGGAATTACAATTCAACCTATAAATACACCAACACCAAGAAAGACTTTTAATACGATTCACCACCATCTCGATATTAGGCTCCTCATTATTGAAAATAGCTCCATTCCTCGCCAGCCATATGCTCCAACAAGTAGTTAACCAAACCACGTGCTTCTTGCGTTTTGCTTTCTTCCCCTTACACAAGCAGCAACACTGGTGGACAAGACCAACAACATCCAGAGACAAATCAAGAGCAACACCAATCCAAGATGTAACACACTTCCAAACCGAATTCGCGAACCCGCAATGGAGGAACAAATGATTCACGAACTCACGCTGAACGTGACAGAATGAGCAACGAGCATCGTCTTCCAAGTGGAGAACATTCCTGCGCAATAGTTGCTCGCGCACCGGCAACGCATCCAATAGCAACCGCCAGCCACATAAATAATTAACATAAGTAATTTTATATTAGTTATTAAAAATTAAAAACAAAAATTAAAAATGTTTGGAATCCAATTTCAGAAACCATCCTCTACGCTATTCAATTCCCTTCAATTCCGGTATTTCAGTATTCATTCCTTCCTTGGTTCTTCAATTCCCTCAATTTTTTCTCCCGAGTTTTTATTTGTATTTTTGTTTTGTTGAAAAGTGAAAGCCCCTTTTTTATTCCCTCATTGCAGATCTGTTTGTATTTCTATTTGATTGAAAGCCCCGTTTTTATTTTTGTATTTTCCTTTCTTCAACTTTTGGTTGTTGTTCTATGTAGTTGGTTCCCTTTTTTTGATTCGGATTTGGTGTTCTTTAACTTTGATTTCAATTTCAAGGTTGGATTTTGATTTGGGTTTCAAGGTTTGGTTTTTGTTCTTTGATTTCGATTTGAGTTTTAGGGTTAGATTTCGATTTCTGTTCTTTGATTTCGATTTGGGTAAGATTTGGGTTTTTAAAGATTGACGATGATGAAGATGCAAATCAGGGTTTTGAAGACTGATGAAATAGAGAAAAAAGCGGGAGTATTGGTGATGCGTCAATTGGTGATTCTAGTATTCGTTGTTGTAATGAACGAAATTTGATTGCGCATGAACTATCTATTGCTAACAAGGTTTGGAGTTTTGCAAAGGGGAGTCTTGGTGTGGTTGGGAAGAGTAAAGATGATGTGTACTTGGGAAAATTACAAAGCATGGGGGTTAGGGATCAGAGTGCAAAGAGGGGGAAGGAGAAACCAGCTTTGTCTCAATGAAGGTTGCAATCTTAAATATGAGAGGGTGGGGAGGCGCAGCCAAAAGAAGGCATCTCAAGAAGATGATAGTGGAGGAGAAAATAGACATGTGCATGATCCAAGAAACCAAAAGCAGTGATCTCACCAAGCGAAGTATTAATAGTGTGTGGAGTGATACCAATTTTGATTGGCTTTCAAAAAATGCTAACGGGCAATCGGGCGGATTGCTAACTGTGTGGAAGTCAGACATTTTGGAACTTTTGTTCTCCTTCTCAGGAGAATGCTTTGTAGGGATGTGTGCTGATATGAATGGTCAACTTTGTTACTTGGTCAACGTCTACTCGGCTTGTCATATAGAAGGAAAGAGAAGACTTTGGGAAAAATTGAGTGGTTTGAAGGGTGAGTTTGCAAGGGGGGTGTAGCGACCGAAAAATCCGAAGGAGGGATCCTTCGAGGTGTCAGATGAAGCCGCCATCAAGGTTTAGGTTTAAAGGGGCAAACATTGATAAATCCCCCTTGACAGGTCTATACGAACCAAATATGGGTTCGAGAGTCAGTTATGCGCGGGGAAGGTATGAGCACCCTGCGACATCCTTCCTAACGAAGGTTACCCTTTAACTAAATGTGTAAAAAAATATTGTTAATTCAAATATATTTATTTTTACCCTTTTTACAAGTTAAATAAAAGACTTGGTAAATGGTTAGTTGTTTTTGTTCTTTTTTGAGTAATAGGAAAGAAATAAATTAAAAAAAAAATATGGTTTTATTAGTGCAATTGACAGAGGTCGGCCGCCCTCTACTCCTACGTATCTCCTGGTAGAGAATCAAATCACACGTAGTTCTTGGTAGAAAATATTTGTGTGTTTAGTGTTTTTTAATTATGAGAAAATGATTCTTTGACTGAAGAAAAAAGGCGAAATATAATGAGTTGTAAGATAAGGGGGTGCCGTTAACAGTAGGGGTGTTGTATAGTTAAAAATAGGAAGTGTAATTAGTGGGGGTGTATAATAGAATTTTTGACAACGGGTGTATAAGGTGCGAATGGTATTCTGATATTTAAAAAAAATAAGATTAAAATAATATAAATGATGAACGATGATATATATAAAAGGCAACTTGACTATTACAACCCTAGTATTCTATTTTACAAAACCAGCGCCGCACAACCACTCTAGGGAGAGGGTGCAAAAATTTCGTGGATGAAGAGAGAGAGAGTGCGAGATTTCCGGTGAGGGGGATTTCCGGCGAGAGTTTTTTGAGACCGAGAGAGGGATTTCGCATGAGGCAAGAGAGCACACAGCCCCGGTAGTGTTCGCGATGGGAGGATGCTGACTTACGACGGTGGCAACGGCTTGGTGGCGGTAGTGACGCGACAGGAACGCGGAGCTGAAGGGAAGACGACCTCGTTCCTGCAATGGTGACGACGGCGAAGAGGACGACACGACCATGGCGCGTTATGTGAACCAGCGGCGACGGCGGGTTTAAGAAAAATACGACGGCCACCGTGTATGGTGGTCGGAGGTGGTACGACCCTGATTCTTCTCTTTTTTTTAAAAAAAAATTCTTTTTCTCTCCTACTCTCCTATTTCTGGTTCATGCTTGCTCTTGTCTTTGGTTCGTTCTTTTTTATTTGGTTCTGAAAGGGGATTTTCCAAGAACCCTGCTTTTTGTTTAACTTAATTTTTTTTTTAGAACAGGTTCACAAACTAATTTCGTTCTCTAAAAGGAATTAATAAACCTATTTTTCTATCTATAAACTGTTTCTAATTCAAACCTAATTTAGTCTTGTTCATGGCGTTAATGTATTTATCGATCCAACAACTAAACCATTATTTACACAGTTTTCTACAGTTTTCTATTATTTACATGTTCAAAAGCAACTACAATTTTCTACGAAATAGTACTAAATATGATAAAACTAAAAACGAAAATTTGGAGACCAACCTGGAACTCCAGCTTCTGTTAGGTCTCCTGGTTGCTACTACTGCTTACTGCTTTCTCAACGCTGCTGCTTTTTGTTCCAGAAAATTTTAAGTGTTTGATGATTAGGATTTCTGCGTGAAACCCTAATCCTTTTTGCTCTGAATTTCTGTGTGTTTCTTGTCCGTCCTTTTCCTCTGAATTCAGCCCCATTTTATAGGTAAAAATTAGGTTTTTTGCAATCAATTTCTGATTCTAACCCGATTTTGTTTCCTTTTTTTGAAGGTTTTGGGCTTGGATTTGGGGAAGATGGATGCTTGGTGAGCAAGGAGGATTTAGGGTCTGCTGGTGAAGCTGACAGCCGAGAGATTGCTGACTTTTTTGCATTTTCGTATTTTATATTTTTTTTAAAATTTTGAATATTATTTTTTTGTATATTTTGGACTATGGACACATTTCTATGTTGTAAAAACTGATTTAATATAAAAAACTTTGTGATTTATGATTTTATTATTTAAACAAAGGTTAAGTACACAAAAGATGAGGGATTGGGCCAAACCCAAAATGAAAATCGGGCCTAACCTAGCAATGCGTCAAAACAGGCCCAATCACGCGAACGCACGCTCCATCTTGACAAAATTCGCATTTCAGCCCAAACAAACAAAATATCGATATCGACCCAATTTATGGAGTGGCATCGATTGACACGCGGACTAAACTACTAAAATTGATTGTAATAATGAAAAAGGCGGACAAAATTGGGGTATAACAGCTGCCCCTCTTTATTTATATTTTGCTAGAAGAAATGACGGGTTTTCAAGTTTTCCTAGCAAGAATCGAAATAAAGATAAAATAGACGCTAATTTTGTCCGACTTGTAGGAAAGTTGGGGATTTGGAGAATTTACAGTTAGGTAATTAACACTTGGCGCATTAAAGAGAAAGCAATAAAGAAGGATCACTAGGGATCTGAAGGACCGCCGGGGTCTGAAGGAGCACTAAGGCTCTGATGGAGCACTAGGGCTCTGAAGGACTGATAAGTCTGAAGGTCTAATCCTCGATCGATACCTGGTGTATTGACTCAAATTAAACTGAGGGACCAATAGGTCTGAAGGGCTGCCTGGGCCTGATGGACCAAAATGGTCTGATGGACTGCAACTAGTTATGGTACTAATAAAACAGTCTGAGGGTGACCTACGTCGTGACGGTCGTGAGGGTCAAGATCAGATCCGGAACTGATATGTTGACCACGAAGGATTTACGTCGTGTCTTAGGCAGACACGACTAATCTGAAGGACCACTGGGGGTCTGAAGGATCCGCCGCGCTCAGTGGCAACGTTATGATCTTAAGGCGCAGCTCGAAGTCGTCCTTTTGACGAGTTAAATCAAACTGAACTGAAGGACCGATAGGTCTGATGGATCTATGCTAGACTCTGTGCTAACACTGCGATCCGGTGTGTGATATGAAATTCAACGCTCGTCTGGTTGACTTAAGAATTAGAAGTAGATAAGGTCGACACAGGAAGTCGATTGTAAAACAACGGATGATATGCATATGAAATGCACGTGATGTACGCACGGATGATATCATAGAACATCATTTCAAAGCAAAAAGGAAAAGCAAATAGGAGGAAGAAAGTGTTTAATATTCAAATGGAAACTGAGTGTGCAGAAGGTCACACCGACTGAAAATTACATTGAGAGTTTAAACTAAGAAAACGAGAAAAATGAAAGAACAGATCTTTTGATTGTTTGTATCTTCGAAGTAACGGTGTCAATCACCCGTACACATAACCTTGACCACTCATCACCCTACTTTCAGAAGTGTCGATTGCCTCAGTATTTGTTCAAAGTCCAACTTTCTGACCCTAAATTTTGCCTGGATCGCTCTTTAGAATTTTCAATCCACCGGGTCGCTCTAATTTTTGCCTAGGCCGCCCTTTCAGGTTTTCAACCTAGCGAGCTTATTTTTGCTTGGCTCATCTTTCTCTTTTTTGCATATATTTCTTTAGGCATAGTACTTCTTAACTGCATCTGAGTTCACTGGGAGTTGGAGGTCTTCACCATCCATTTTTGTGAGGATTAGAGCTCCTCCAGAGAATGCCTTCTTTACGACATAAGGTCCTTCATAATTAGAGGTCCATTTCCCGCGGGAATCCTTTTGGATAGGTAATATTTTCTTGAGCACCAGATCCCCTTCTTGAAACTGTCGAGGACGAACTTTCTTCTCATAAGCCCTCTGCATTCTTTGTTGATATAGCTGCCCATGGCACAGAGCAACTATTCTCTTTTCTTCGATGAGATTGAGCTGATTCAAACGAACTCGAACCCATTCTGCCTCTTCTAATTTTGTTTCCATTAGCACCCGTAGAGAGGGTATCTCCACTTCGATGGGAAGGACTGCTTCCATTCCGTATACTAGTGAGAACGGGGTTGCCCCTGTAGACGTGCGAACTGAGGTCCGATATCCATGCAATGCGAAAGGGAGCATTTCATGCCAGTCTTTGAAGGTCACCACCATTTTCTGCACAATCTTCTTTATATTCTTGTTTGTCGCTTCGACTGCCCCATTCATCTTTGGACGGTACGGGGAAGAGTTGTGGTGCTGAATTTTGAAGTCATCACACAGTTCTTTCATCATTTTGTTGTTCAAGTTGGTCCCATTATCCGTGATAATCTTATTTGGGAGGCCGTAACGGCAAACCAAATCTCTTTTTATGAACCTGACCACTACGGACTTTGTTACACTGGCATAAGAAGCAGCCTCAACCCACTTGGTGAAATAATCGATGGCAACCAAAATGAAGCGATGCCCATTTGATGCCTTAGGTTCGATGGGACCAATGACATCCATCCCCCACATCGAGAATGGCCATGGTGCTGCTAGGACACTCAAAGAAGCGGGTGGCACATGAATGTTATCAGTGTAGACTTGACACTTGTGACATTTCCTCACATAGTTAAAACAGTCGGTCTCCATTGACAACCAGTAATAGCCAGCCCTCAGGATTTTTCTTGCCATGGTATGCCCATTAGAGTGAGTTCCGAATGAGCCTTCATGAACATCTTTCATAATTCTTTCTGCTTCTTCTTTTGCAACACATCTGAGGAGAACCATATCATGATTTCTTTTGTAAAGCACCTCCCCGTTTAGGAAGAAACCCATCGATAATCTCCTTAATGTTCTCATATCATTTTCTATGGCGCCTGGAGGGTACTCTCTATTTATGATGTAGTGCTTGATATCGTAATACCAAGGTTTACTATCAGGCTCTTCTTCAATTGCCATACAAAGATGTGCTGGTAGGTCCCGATGCTGGATTCTGATGAGTGTCAGACTTTTGTTGTTATTGATATTAAACATTGATGACAGAGTCGCTAGGGCGTCGGCCAACTGATTTTCTTCACGAGGGAGGTGATGGAAAGTGATCTCATCGAACCGCTCAATCATCTTTTGGATGTGATCGTGATAGGGGATTAATTTGGAGTCTCTTGTTTCCCAATCACCATTTATCTGATGGATGACCAAAGCTGAGTCCCCTTATACATCTAGTCTTTTAACTTTCCATTCAAGGGCCGCTTTGATACCCAGAACGCACGCTTCATACTCTGCGATGTTGTTGGTGCAATAGAAACTCAATCTAGCAGTAAATGGTATGAAGCAATTATCTGGGGAAATCAATACAGCTCCGACCCCATGCCCCCACACATTGGATGCGCCATCAAATGACATTTTCCATCTTTCATCGTCTGGAGACTTCCCTTCTTCAAACAGAGCCATTATATCTTCATCTGGGAAATCACATTGCATTGATTGGTAATCCTCAATGGGTTGGTGCGCTAAGTATTCAGCCAATGCACTGCCTTTGATTGCTTTCTGAGTAACATACAAAATGTCATATTCGGATAGTAGCATTTGCCAACGAGCAATCCTCCTTGTGAGTGCGGGTTTTTCAAAGATGTACTTGATTGGATCCATTTTAGACACCAACCAAGTTGTGTGGCTTAGTATATACTGCCTCAGACGGTGTGCAGCCCAGGCCAAAGCACAACACGTTTTTTCCAACAATGAGTATCTTGTCTCGCACTCAGTGAACTTCTTGCTTAAGTAATAGATGGCATGTTCTTTCTTTCCGGATTCGTCATGTTGCCCCAACACACAACCCATTGATTTGACTAACACTGTTAAGTACAAGATGAGAGGTCTGCCTGGTGCCGGTGGCATCAGAATCAGTGGATTTTGAAGGTATCCCTTGATTTTTTCGAATGCTTCTTGGCAGTTGTCGTTCCACTTTGTTTCTTGGTTCTTGCACAATAATTTGAAGATAGGCTCACAGGTAGATGTTAGCTGGGATATGAATCTGGAAATGTAGTTCAGTCTCCCCAGGAACCCGCGAACTTCTTTTTCAGTTTTAGGCGTTGGCATTTCAAGACTTCCCCGTACTTTGGCTGGATCTACTTCTATTCCCCTCTGGCTGACTATGAACCCTAACAGCTTCCCTGATCTTACACCGAAAGTGCATTTAGCAGGGTTTAATCTGAGTTTAAACTTCCGTAGACGTTCGAAGAGTTTTTGTAGATTGACAATATGTTCTTCGTCAGTCTTGGATTTTGCAATCATGTCATCCACATAAACCTCAATTTCTTTATGCATCATATCATGGAACAGTGCGACCATTGCCCTTTGGTACGTTGCACCAGCATTCTTCAACCCAAAGGGCATTACTTTGTAACAGAAGGTTCCCCAGAGAGTGATGAAGGTGGTTTTCTCCATGTCTTCAGGGGCCATCTTAATTTGGTTGTATCCGGAATATCCATCCATGAAAGAGAAGAGAGAGTGTTGCGCCGTGCTATCTACCAGGATATCAATGTGAGGCAATGGGAAGTCATCCTTAGGGCTAGCTCTGTTCAAGTCTCGATAATCGACACACATCCGAACCTTCCCATCTTTCTTGGGAACTGGGACAATATTAGCTACCCATTGAGGGTATTTTGCTACCGCTAAGAACCCAGCATCAAATTGCTTTTTAACTTCATCTCTGATTTTGAGCGACATGTCGGGCTTCATCCTTCTTAGTTTCTGCTTCACTGGTGGGCATTCGGGTTTTACTGGCAACTTATGCTCGACTATGTGAGGGTCAAGTCCAGGCATGTCTTGGTAAGTCCATGCGAAGACATCAGCATAGTCATTTAAGAGCCGAACCAATTTGTCTCGTTCACTATCTTTCATTGCGGTTCCGATTTTAACCTCTTTTTTATCTTCTTCTGTGCCCAAGTTAATCGTTTCGGTTGATTCCTCGTGTGGTTGGATTACTTTATCCTCTTGTTCCATCATTCTCATTAATTCTGGAGGAGTTTCCCAGTTATCTTCAACATCTTCCTCAGTTTGATTAATGGGGTGATCAAAGTTACAGTACGTGTTATTGGCGTTGTTATTTTCAAAGACTATATTTTTAGATCTGCATTAGCGGAAATTGGCGGAATGAAAAACGGAAGAAGAAAAGGCAAGGCGAATAAGAAAAAGTGAAATTTAATGGAGGAATCAAAAACGATACTTCATTGATAGTGATACTGAAAAGAAAACAATGCGTGCCCTAATGAAATGTCCTAAGGCCCTGGGCAGAGCCATAGGATTGCATTACAGAAAATTACTTTGAACTAAAAACTACAGGAAAATCAACAATCTCCCAATTCTCGAGTCTTTCATTTGCAGGACAAGGGCGCACAAGGCTGGTGACGCCATCTTCAGCATTTGGATCGTTTTCCACAGCCGCAATCTGGTTGGGATTCAGCATTCCCGCGCTCCGAAAGCTTCTCTTAATGTCACAGATGATAACATTCTTCATATTTGGCTCTCTGCCCTCGAGTCTAGCCATCCTCCGCTCTTTCTTTTCTTTGGCGATTCTTCCTTTGTTAGCGCGATCAGGCCAGTACCCTATGCCACGTCTATCTTTGTTCTCTTGCAACTGTATTGGTGCCAGGATCCCTTGTTCAGTTTTCCCCAAACCATTTCCAGCTTGATAACCTTTTCCTACCATGACTTTAGCAATCATCATAGCAGCTTTGGACAACTTAGGCTTTGGTAACGGGATTCCCTCCCCTACAAAGGTAGCATTTGCGATTTCTAATGCTTGGAAGGCAGTCTCAAAAGACTCCTCTGCGGCCTCAATATAGCGAGCAGAAGACGGCTTGTTTACCAGTATTTCATCTTCTCCGAAAATGACCACCAGCTTGTTATTCACTATGAACTTGAGCTTCTGATGTAAAGAGGAGGGGACAGCCCCTGCAGAATGGATCCAAGGCCTTCCCAGAAGACAACTGTAGGATGGAGTAATATCCATTACTTGGAAGTTCACTATGAATACTTCTGGACCTACCTGTACAGGTAACTCCATTTCTCCGATAACTTCTCTTTTGGACCCGTCAAATGCCCTGACCAGTGTAGAACTGGGCTTCATGTATGAACAATCTACGTCTAGCTTGTTCATGGTTGTTTTAGGTAGCACATTCAAAGACGAACCGTTGTCAATGAGCACCCGAACGAGTGAGTACTCTCCACATTTTACAGAGATGTGCAAGGCTTTGTTGTGCCCTCTTCCTTCATTTGGAATCTCATCATCTGTGAAGGTGAGGTAATTGCTCGCGACAAGATTTCCGACGATCCCATCAAACTGTCCAACTGTGATATCGTGAGTTACATGGGCCTCAATCAATACCATCATTAATGCTGCACGATGGGCTTCAGAATTGAGCAGTAAGGACAACAACGATATCTTAGCCGGGGTTTGATTCAGCTGATCAACCACTTTATACTCACTCTGCCTCATAAGTTTCAAAAATTCACAAGCCTCTTGCTCAGATAATGTGTTCTTGCCCATGTTCTTGTTTGAGGGCTCTTCCTCTATGCTTTTCCTTTTATCAATCCTTTCTTCTTCATTTGACTTTCCACCACCAAGTCTTTCAGGGGTATAGATGCGCCCGCTCCGAGTCATTCGACTATTTCCTGAAATGTTGGTGACATCAGGATTACTCCGAATTTTCGGATTGTAATTCCATGGAACTGGTGTTGACATCTTTAAAGGGGAACGGAGCTGGCATCTGGATGGTTATTGCTTTTGGTGTAGCAATGGCCATCTTTGAGTCTTTGGTGTAGCGAATCTCCAACGGTCTCCGGGCATCCGCCTTATTGTTACTGTCTGTTTGTATAGTTGATATGTCCCCTTCTTTCTTTAGGGAACCCACCTGGATTATATGTCGGTCTAACAAGTCTTGGAGAACTTGTTTGAACGCCTCACAGTTTCCAACGCAGTGAACGTCATTGCATGAATTCTTTCCAGTGCATTCTTTCTCAATGATCCCAAAGTGACATAGTTCAGTGTGAATTACTTCCAGGGGTGTCTGGATGTATTCAACCATGCTGATTAGGGATTGCTCTTCAAAATCCTCAACTGCATTAACGGAGGGCCTTCCATGTCCTGGTAATGGGTTGGTAGCCACATTGGGACTATCTTCTTTAAAATTTAGCCATCCGGAGGCAATAAGATCTTGGACCACATACTTCAGTGCCTTACAGTTTTCTATGGAATGACCAGCTGTCCCCGAATGGAATTCACATGTAACGTTTGGGTCAAAACCTCTGGGAAAAGGGGGATAAATCTGTCTCATTGGGCGGGGAGTGATTAGGTTATGGCTGAGCAGATGGTTGAATAAGTCAGAATATGACATAGGAATTGGGTCAAACTGGACGGGCTTTCTGTCTGGGTAATTTGGTGGTCTATAGCCTTGGTTGTTTTGAGTAGGTGGGGTAGGTGGTGTTTGGACGATGTGAGATGGATTAGAGTATGAGGCTTTTCCGGATCCTGTTATTGCATTGGTTTCTCCTTCTTTCTTTTTAGGAAATCCGGAGAAAGGTTTCTTCAGGTTACTGGGTCCAGCTGGTCCATGAGTAATTTTTCCACTCCTCATTCCACTTTCTAGTCTTTCACCTATGATGACCATATCTGAGAAGTTTGAAGACACACTCCCAATTAATCTTTCGTAGAAAGGTGACTGCAGAGTGTCCATAAACATAGACACCATCTCCTTCTCTAGTAGGGGCGGTGCTACCTGCGCTGCCAATCCTCTCCAGCGTTGGGCATACTCTTTAAATGATTCATTGTCCCTTTTTACCATGTTTTGTAGCTGCGTCCTATCAGGAGCCATATCGACATTGTACTTGTAGTGCTTCAAGAAAGCATCGGCTAGATCTTTCCAACATCTAATATGAGTGCGTTCTAACTGCATGTACCAGTTCGAGGCAGCCCCAGCTAAACTATCCTGGAAATAGTGTATGAGCAGCTTATCGTCATGCGCAAATGCCGCCATCTTCCTACAGTACATGGTTAGATGGCTGACAGGACAGGTCGCTCCCCTATACTTGTCGAAGTCCGGTACTTTGAATTTGGGAGGGATAACCACATTGGGAACGAGGCACAGATCATAGGCGTCCCTTGCCCCAGTATTAAACCCCTCTACGGCCCTTAATCGCTCCTCGAGCATTTGATATTTGTCATTGGATTGGGGGTCTCCCGTCACGTAGTTACAAGGGACCGTCGGAACTACAATCGAGCTCACATTTGGGATATACGAGGAGGAGGAGTTCCCGAGATTGTGCAGAGGAATCGGATGGCTTGTCACTAGTGGTAGAGTGTAGCCTTGCGACACGACCTGTGGTGTAGTGGTAGGGATGGGGATTTGGACTTGTGGTGTTCCATGAGGCACGTTGTGATTCACATCCAAGACCACCGTAGGACTGCCTTCTAAAGTGGCGTCCACTGTAGGAGGTGTGTAACCGGCGGGGAGCCCATAAGGGGGCCATTGGTGGTTCTGATCATTAGCTCCAGAGTAATGAGGAGGAGGAAGACTTGTAGCATTATTTTTACCATTTCCGGCCGAGGTGCTTTCATCTGCGTTCTTTTTCTCGAGGAGCTTCATAAGATCGGACATTTGATCTTTTAACAGTACCATCTCGCTCATCTGCTCTTTGAGTTTGGCAATGTCATCCCTTAATGCTTGGTTGTCTTCCGTGGTCATGTTTCTTGCTTGAAGGCGCGTCCAATAGCGATGTTGGCGAACCAGTTTGCCTTTTTGTTCTGTTAGTAGAATATATATTATGAGTATCTTAAATGAATGAATGAATGAATGAATGAATGACTAGGCGGATGTATAAATGAATGCGCGTACGTTCTATGCTTCGAGCCGGGAATCGCAAGTGTAGCTTTACTGCGTCAATATTTCGAATATTTTGATAATAGAGTGACAAAACGAGATCAACCAGCAAAACAACTCAGTTTCATTAACGGAAAAGTCAAACAGGAAGGGAAATTGCAATGTTTAAATCAAACTAAAAGGGAGATTACAACGTAAAAAACTCGAAGGGAAATGACAATGTTCAAATCAAATTCAAATACATATGGCTTTAAACTTTCCACTCTCCTCTCTCTTCTTCTTAGCTGGACGACCAATTTCTTTTCTAAGCTCTGTAATCAGGATCTTGCAGAATTCCACAAAATTGAAGACTTCAGTCGGAGTGTTCAGTGGGTGCATAGATGCGTCAGCTTCCTTCAGACGCTTTGGGAGGCCTATGACAGCTTGGTTAGCTAGCCATGCCAATTTTGAGAATCTATCCTTCCAGTACAAGCCTTCCTCTTTCAGCTCAGTGAAAACTTGGTGGTTTTCCACTCTGTGAACTAGCTCTTTATAGCAGGCTTCCCAATGTGCACTCTCAGTCTCTAGTTGGCGATAAACTGCTTCTTGATAATCAATATGATCTTTCAGACCGTCAGACCTCTCCTGTTCTTCTCTCAAGGCCTGCTGATATTCCTTAAGTATTTCTTCTATTTTTTCTTTTTCTTGCTTGATACTCTGCACTTGATCTTCAAACTCAGCTATTATTATGCGGGACTCCCGCTTTGACCTTTGCAGGAAGCTGAATGTGGTTTTTTCAGCAATTATAGACTCTTCCCACTTCTTCTCCCATTTGCGTGCCTCGTCAGTAGCTTGACTTATCTTCCAGTTGCATCGCTTCAGCTCATCTTTTGCACTTTTTAGGTAGACTTGCACGTCTCTTTTACTCTCCTCTTCTATCCTGAGTCTTTTACTGCGGCTTTCAATTTCTTTCTCCTTAAGCACATTTTCCTCTTTCAAGTTTCGGTTTTCTAGGAGTACTTTCTCTAATTCTTCTTGGAGTTTTTTCTTTTCCTCCTCAGCTCTTGACAACGTATTATGGAGTTCTCCCAATTCTTCACTTGTAGGGAGAGGAGGCCCAGGTATCTCTTCTTCAACCCAGATTGCATTCTGGTAAGGCAACTGAGTGTTTTGGATTCTTTCTTGGAGCCATTGGCGAAAGGTGGTTTCCTTATCGCCAATCCCCTTTATAAGCTCTCGTCCTCCGTAGATTACATTATTCCAAGCTAGGGAAATCCTTCGAAGCATAGCGACATTTTTATAGTCCCCTTCATAAAAGTAGAAGCGGGTTAGCATATCCTTAGTGGGCGAATTTCTCATTGGGTACCCCAGCTGCCTCAGGGATAAAGAGGGGTTATAGTTTATGTACCCCCTAGTCCCCATGAGCGGCACATTTTTGAAACCTCCACATTGAATAATTATTTTAGGTTTCTCTGACCACCATGAAGGGAACCAACAGACTTGGCGTTCAGTGAGTTTAGCCAAAACTTGCACCCACTATTGGACATTCATGATCTTCACTTCACACCATTTAGCGTTTTGTATGGGACATTTAGCTATTGGCTTGATGACGAATGCGTGAGTTAAAAACCAAACATAGAGCACAGGCAAACAACAAAATATTTTCCTTCCATTCCTTTCACTATAGTGGGTGAAAGTGGAATAGGTATCTGCAAGAATAGCTGGAACTGGATTAGCTGGGCTTGTCTCATCCCTGAAAGCTAGGAAGACATTAATAGCTGTTGAGTCTACATATCCCTCAATGAATGGGAAAAGTACGATGCCGAAGATAGTGAGAGCTAAAACTTCTTTATAGGGCCCCCAATTCCTGGTTTCAGCAAAGAGTCGCATTTTTTCTTCTAGATTCTTTTGCGGGAACCCGTCAATTCGATTCCTATTTTGCTTATTCATCATTAAATCTTCCTTCTTAATCTGTAGGAGTGAAGCAAGTTTCTCTTCTTTATAATGATGCCCCGAGTACTGGTAGGGTCTAATGTCTAGAGAGGAAAAACCCAGAATTCGCGCATATTCCTCCAATGTAGGTGACAACTGGAAGTCCTTAAAGGAAAAACACCTGAGAGAAGAGTCATAAAATTGGCTCAAGGCAGCAATGGCTTCTGTTTGCACGTCCAAATGTAGTAACCTGATGATATTCCCATAAGTTTGATTGAAGGACCCACGTTGAATGGTTGTTAATGAATCTGCACATTTTCTCAAGCTCCAAAGGTTAGCCTGTTTGACAGTGGGGTAGCCCGGAATCCGAGTTGCTTCGCTGTTTGATCCCATATTGTCCTGATTTGTGACAACTTTCAAGCTCTTACGATTCCCGACACGCCTAATGAAATGAAGAACATGCATGTAAGGACTTTTATTTTTTAATTTTTGAAAATGAGAATTTTGTATGATGAATGATATAAAAGAAAAAAGAGCGTGAGAAAAAGTTTTTTTTTATTGTTTTTTTTTTTTTTAAAAAAAAGGATTAATTATGTTGGTGTAAGTATGGTGCCCTTGTGTCCTAGGTACGTCACGTTGAAACCTAGAGATATCACGGTCTAAGGTCATTTTTGTGATCATCCTCCCGGGTGGCTCTAATCACTTCCTCACAAAGGCTTCCAGAGTTTAAGTCCCCTTTACAATATCATCCACAACGATAGATGCCTACCAGGTGTGGGATATCATAAAGAGGCGCACTCTGGTTGAGACTTTCATGAGAGTCAGACAGATAAATCCAGAATGACTGTCACTAATCGTCTCCACTCGTCCTAAGTCTCACACAGACCCGGGTATAGGGCCCCACTCAGAAGTATGTGCAATAGTGTAAGTGAACGTGTGTGACAAGGGCAAAATACTTAGACTACCCAACCTGCAGAAAACATATACATAACAAGAGAGAGTTGTCTACCCTAGGGTTCAACAGAATAACAAGCAGAGATAAAAGTAAAAACAAACATAAGAGTAAAAACAAGATATTAAATTAACAAATAATTACACATTTAATTAATTAGGCTTGACTCTCTTAATTCGTCCCTAGTGGAGTCGCCAGCTGTAGCGACCGAAAAATCCGAAGGAGGGATCCTTCGAGGTGTCAGATGAAGCCGCCATCAAGGTTTAGGTTTAAAGGGGCAAACATTGATAAATCCCCCTTGACAGGTCTATACGAACCAAATATGGGTTCGAGAGTCAGTTATGCGCGGGGAAGGTATGAGCACCCTGCGGCATCCTTCCTAACGAAGGTTACCCTTTAACTAAATGTGTAAAAAAATATTGTTAATTCAAATATATTTATTTTTACCCTTTTTACAAGTTAAATAAAAGACTTGGTAAATGGTTAGTTGTTTTTGTTCTTTTTTGAGTAATAGGAAAGAAATAATTTAAAAAAAAAATGGTTTTATTAGTGCAATTGACAGAGGTCGGCCGCCCTCTGCTCCTACGTATCTCCTAGTAGAGAATCAAATCACACGTAGTTCTTGGTAGAAAATATTTGTGTGTTTAGTGTTTTTTAATTATGAGAAAATGATTCTTTGACTGAAGAAAAAAGGCGAAATATAATGAGTTGTAAGATAAGGGGGTGCCGTTAACAGTAGGGGTGTTGTATAGTTAAAAATAGGAAGTGTAATTAGTGGGGGTGTATAATAGAATTTTTGACAACGGGTGTATAAGGTGCGAATGGTATTCTGATATTTAAAAAAAATAAGATTAAAATAATATAAATGATGAACGATGATATATATGAAAGGCAACTTGACTATTACAACCCTAGTATTCTATTTTACAAAACCAGCGCCGCACAACCACTCTAGGGAGAGGGTGCAAAAATTTCGTGGATGAAGAGAGAGAGAGAGTGCGAGATTTCCGGTGAGGGGGATTTCCGGCGAGAGTTTTTTGAGACCGAGAGAGGGATTTCGCATGAGGCAAGAGAGCACACAGCCCCGGTAGTGTTCGCGACGGGAGGATGCTGACTTACGACGGTGGCAACGGCTTGGGTTGTTGATCGTGAAGTGGTGGCTAGGAATGAGATTGTAGATCTTGGTAGGCGATCGAAAAAGGAGTGTTTGTTTCTCAAAGTTGACTTTGAGAAAGCCTATGATTCGGTGAACTTGGGCTTTTTTGGATTATATGTTATGTAGGTTTGGCTTTGATGCTAAATGGAGGAGGTGCATGCGGGCCTGTGTACGCTCTAGTAGTCTATTGGTCTTGGTGAATGGGAGCCCAACAGAGAAGATCCAGATCAGGAGGGGGCTGAAACAGGGAGACACTTTTGCTCCATTCCTTTTCCTGTTGGTAGCTGAGGGGCTACTTGGTCTTATCAGGCAGGCGTCTGAGGTGGGTCTGTTCAGGGGCTATGAGGTGAGGGACTTAGGCTTGGTGGTGTCACATTTACAGTATGCGGATGATACCCTCCTTATTGGGGAGCCGTTGGTGGACTACGAAGGCGATTCTTCGGTGTTTTGAGATGGCTTCAGGTTTGACGGTGAACTTCTACAAGAGTACTGTCACGAGGGTAAATCTGAGCCCACTATTTCGTTCCGTGGCGGAAGGGTTCTTACATTGCAAGATAGATACGGTGCCGTTTAAGTATTTGGCCCTCCCGGTTAGGGCCAATCCCCGCAGGCTGGCTACTTGGGAACCTCTTGTGAGCATCCTTAGAAGGAGGATTCAGTCTTGGAAGAAAAGGTTCATTACCTTTGGGGAGAGATTGTCTTGCTGAATTCGATCATTAATAGTATACCTATCTTCTTCCTTTCTTACCTTAAGATGCCGATGGGTGTGTGGAAGCAATTTGTTTTGATCCAAAGGGAATTCTTGTAGGGTGGATGTTCGGAACGGAAGACAATTTCGTGGGTGCGCTAGTCTGAAGTGTGTAAGCCGAAGTGTGGGGGAGGGCTAGGGGTTAAGGACCTTAGGGCCTTTAACTTTAATTTGCTGGGTAAGTGGGGATGGAGACTCTTAGTTGGGGGAGCTGCGTTGAGGGGTGATATTTTGCTGGCAAAGTATGTGGAGGAGGTGACTTACTCCACGGTTGGCAACCTTGTCTCCTTCTGCGATTATCTTAGCTTTGTGGAAGGATTTGTGTCTTATTAGTGTGTTGCCAGTAGGTGGGGATTGGCTTGGTCATAAAATGAATAGGTTGGTTGGTAACAGGAACTCTACCTCCTTTTGGCGTCATACTTGGGTGGGCCCCCAACCTCCGAGCTCGGTATTTCCAAGGTTGTTCCATGTATCAGGTTTAAGGGAGGGCCAACTAGTTGAGTTTGGGAGTTGGGTTGATGAGGTTTGGATCTGGAGGCTTTCGTGGAGGAGACGTCTATTTGTGTGGTACTTGTGCAGGAGCTGTTGACGCTCATCCGGCCATTGGTCATTAGGCAGGAGGAGGATGGATGGTTGTGGATAGGCGATCCTTCTGGTATCTATTCAATTTGGTCTGCATATGCAGGTCTCATGACGAGGAATCATCTCGGGCTTCCGGTCTTTCCGATGATCAGGTGGCGACTCTGGCCAACTTGTGGCGGAGCTTGGCTCCCCCAAAGGTTATTGTGTTCTCTTGGCAGGTTCTCCTTGATAGGGTTCCTACTCGGGGTGAACTTGGTGCGTTGTAGGGTTATCTTGGTTCCTTCCTTAGCTTCTTATGCACTCTGTGGAGCCCTTGAGGGATCAACAGTGCATTTGTTTTTGCGATGTTCATTTGCAACCCTCATTTCGTATGATGTATTCCGCTGGTTGCGGTGGCAGCTTCCGCGACCGCCAGATTTGTTCACTCTGCATACTGCTTTTTGTGCTTCTGGTAGGGGTGTTAGGGTGAACCGAGGGTTAGCTCTGATATGACATTAATTTTGTTCTTTGGTTTCTGTGGGAGATGTGTAATGGGTGTATCTTTTTCGCCAAAACACCAGATCGGGAGCAGGTGGGGTCTAGGGTTAAATACCTCTCGTGGCGTTGGTTCCTAGATAGGTCGAGTGGACCAATTTGTCTGTACTATGAGTGGCATGTTGCACCTTTGTTGTGCATGAGTCAAAATTAGTTTAGTTCCGGATTTTCAGCTATTTGTATATAGGCTTAGGACACCCCTAGTGTCCTAATTTTTATATATATGTATATATATACACGCACGACCTTTTTCCTTTCAAGAAAACACTTTTATTAAATTGCCTCTACCATTTTTTTTATCAAAATTGCCTCTACTTATAATAGTTCATTGCATAGGGTAGTATTTAGCTGCCCAACTCAATTCCCTTTCACTCCAAGACAATACCACCTCCGACCCTCTCTCACAACTCACTTCCATCTCATAACTTACTACCCAACTACATTTGTTGTGGTTCACCCCCATCCCTGAACCCTCACCTGTGAAGCTCCCCAACTATTGTGAATTAATGGTGGTGAACGATGGGTATGGTCAACCATCGTCTACCACAAGTAAAAGATAAGAAAAAAACAAGAACACACATGCGAAAGAGAACAGAGAGGAAGAGAAATATCTCAGTAATGACGAAGGTAATAGAGGCATGATGAGGAAGAAAGAACGCCATTGGTTTTTTTTTTTTTTGATAAGCAAATGTTAGTGGGGGTGGGGGAATGTTAGTTTTCGGGGTTTGAACCCTGGACCTCTTTCTTGCAACTCCTTCATGTCCCTTAGCTCGCCAACTGAACTACCCCAAAGAACGCCATTGGTAGTTAGGGTTGAAAGTTGTACAAATGAGAGAAGAGGCATCTAATTTAACATTGGCTAGTTTCACCGCCGTTATATATCAAGTTGTCACTACACACTTTTTAACTCGTCTGTTAAGAAAACGATTTAAAATCGTCCCGTTAAACTACATTTAGTTATAAAATTGCGAACGTGGCACGTTTTATCGATTACATGTATAAGTTAGTTAAAAACTCGCGTATCCTTTACACATTTCTACAATACTAAATATGCATATAAGCTTAGAGGATGGTTATTATGCTTAAAGGCAAAATACAAATTTATGCATAAAATAAAAGAGTATGATTTTGTTCTAAGCATAACTCACAGGATATATAGTGGAGTGTTGTGAGTCCCCTTTACAATATCATCCACAACGATAGATGCCTACCAGGTGTGGGATATCATAAAGAGGCGCACTCTGGTTGAGACTTTCATGAGAGTCAGACAGATAAATCCAGAATGACTGTCACTAATCGTCTCCACTCGTCCTAAGTTTCACACAGACCCGGGTATAGGGCCCCACTCAGAAGTATGTGCAATAGTGTAAGTGAACGTGTGTGACAAGGGCAAAATACTTAGACTACCCAACCTGCAGAAAACATATACATAACAAGAGAGAGTTGTCTACCCTAGGGTTCAACAGAATAACAAGCAGAGATAAAAGTAAAAACAAACATAAGAGTAAAAACAAGATATTAAATTAACAAATAATTACACATTTAATTAATTAGGCTTGACTCTCTTAATTCGTCCCTAGTGGAGTCGCCAGCTGTAGCGACCGAAAAATCCGAAGGAGGGATCCTTCGAGGTGTCAGATGAAGCCGCCATCAAGGTTTAGGTTTAAAGGGGCAAACATTGATAAATCCCCCTTGACAGGTCTATACGAACCAAATATGGGTTCGGGAGTCAGTTATGCGCGGGGAAGGTATGAGCACCCTGCGGCATCCTTCCTAACGAAGGTTACCCTTTAACTAAATGTGTAAAAAAATATTGTTAATTCAAATATATTTATTTTTACCCTTTTTACAAGTTAAATAAAAGACTTGGTAAATGGTTAGTTGTTTTTGTTCTTTTTTGAGTAATAGGAAAGAAATAATTTTTAAAAAAAATGGTTTTATTAGTGCAATTGACAGAGGTCGGCCGCCCTCTGCTCCTACGTATCTCTTGGTAGAGAATCAAATCACACGTAGTTCTTGATAGAAAATATTTGTGTGTTTAGTGTTTTTTAATTATGAGAAAATGATTCTTTGACTGAAGAAAAAAGGCGAAATATAATGAGTTGTAAGATAAGGGGGTGCCGTTAACAGTAGGGGTGTTGTATAGTTAAAAATAGGAAGTGTAATTAGTGGGGGTGTATAATAGAATTTTTGACAACGGGTGTATAAGGTGCGAATGGTATTCTGATATTTAAAAAAAATAAGATTAAAATAACATAAATGATGAACGATGATATATATAAAAGGCAACTTGACTATTACAACCCTAGTATTCTATTTTACAAAACCAGCGCCGCACAACCACTCTAGGGAGAGGGTGCAAAAATTTCGTGAATGAAGAGAGAGAGAGAGTGCGAGATTTCCGGTGAGGGGGATTTCCGGCGAGAGTTTTTTGAGACCGAGAGAGGGATTTCGCATGAGGCAAGAGAGCACACAGCCCCGGTAGTGTTCGCGACGGGAGGATGCTGACTTACGACGGTGGCAACGGCTTGGTGGCGGTAGTGACGCGACAGGAACGCGGAGCTGAAGGGAAGACGACCTCGTTCCTGCGATGGTGACGGCGGCGAAGAGGACGACACGACCATGGCGCGTTATGTGAACCAGCGGCGACGGCGGGTTTACGAAAAATACGACGGCCACCGTGTATGGTGGTCGGAGGTGGTACGACCCTGATTCTTCTCTTTTTTTAAAAAAAAAAATTCTTTTTCTCTCCTACTCTCCTATTTCTGGTTCATGCTTGCTCTTGTTTTTGGTTCGTTCTTTTTTATTTGGTTCTGAAAGGGGATTTTCCAAGAACCCTGCTTTTTGTTTAACTTAATTTTTTTTTTAGAACAGGTTCACAAACTAATTTCGTTCTCTAAAAGGAATTAATAAACCTATTTTTCTATCTATAAACTGTTTCTAATCCGAACCTAATTTAGTCTTGTTCATGGCGTTAATGTATTTATCGATCCAACAACTAAACCATTATTTACACAGTTTTCTACAGTTTTCTATTATTTACATGTTCAAAAGCAACTACAATTTTCTACGAAATAGTACTAAATATGATAAAACTAAAAACGAAAATTTGGAGACCAACCTGGAACTCCAGCTTCTGTTAGGTCTCCTGGTTGCTACTACTGCTTACTGCTTTCTCAACGCTGCTGCTTTTTGTTCCAGAAAATTTTTAGTGTTTGATGATTAGGATTTCTGCGTGAAACCCTAATCCTTTTTGCTCTGAATTTCTGTGTGTTTCTTGTCCGTCCTTTTCCTCTGAATTCAGCCCCATTTTATAGGTAAAAATTAGGTTTTTTGCAATCAATTTCTGATTCTAATCCGATTTTGTTTCCTTTTTTTGAAGGTTTTGGGCTTGGATTTGGGGAAGATGGATGCTTGGTGAGCAAGGAGGATTTAGGGTCTGCTGGTGAAGCTGACAGTCGAGAGATTGCTGACTTTTTTGCATTTTCGTATTTTATATTTTTTTTTAAATTCTGAATATTATTTTTTTGTATATTTTGGACTATGGACACATTTCTATGTTGTAAAAACTGATTTAATATAAAAAACTTTGTGATTTATGATTTTATTTTTTAAACAAAGGTTAAGTACACAAAAGATGAGGGATTGGGCCAAACCCAAAATGAAAATCGGGCCTAACCTAGCAATGCGTCAAAACAGGCCCAATCACGCGAACGCACGCTCCATCTTGACAAAAATCGCATTTCAGCCCAAACAAACAAAATATCGATATCGACCCAATTTATGGAGTGGCATCGATTGACACGCGGACTAAACTACTAAAATTGATTGTAATAAAGAAAAAGGCGGACAAAATTGGGGTATAACAGGGGGAATGGTGTATTGCGGGAGACTTTAATGCCGTGCTATCACGAGAAGAAAGAGTGAGATGCACCTCCACTTTTAACTCTAGTGAGATGCGAGAATTTGAAACCTTTGTTAGATTTGGAGCTTGTTGATGTCCCGGCTTTGGGGAAAAAATTCACTTGTTTTGGGGTTGATGGGAGGGCGAGTAGAATTGATAGATTCTTAGTGACCGAAGGATTGATTTCGAGTTGGGGAATTAGTGCTCAATGGATAGGAGATCGGGATATTTCCGA
Source organism: Astragalus glycyphyllos (assembly GCA_963573325.1). Lineage (NCBI taxonomy): Eukaryota > Viridiplantae > Streptophyta > Magnoliopsida > Fabales > Fabaceae > Astragalus > Astragalus glycyphyllos. The sequence goes on along the minus strand of OY754313.1, from coordinate 12,424,894 downwards.
CCATTGTCCGGTGTGGCTTATATCTTCGAAGTTGAATTGGGGTCCAAAGCCTTTCCGGTTTAACAATTGTTGGTTGGAGCATGATGGCTTCAAAAATTTCGTGAAAGATTGTTGGTCCTCCTTCCAAGTGGTTGGCAAACATTCATATGCTTAAAAGAAAAATGAAGTTGTTGAAAGAAAATCTTAGGGGTTGGAACCGCGAGGTATTTGGCATAAAGGACCTTAACGAGGTAGAAAGATTGGCTTCCGAAGGGGGTGGCGGGCTGGATATGCAACGGAACCATTTATGTAATGAATTTTGGAACGAAATCCACGCTAAAGAGAGCTTGCTTGCTCAAAAGTCTAGGGTTAAATGGTTGGCGGAGGGCGATTCGAATAGTAGATTTTTTCATGCTTGCATAAGGGGGAATCGGAGAAGAACACAATTGTTGAAAATAATGGTGAATGGTGAGTGGGTAGAGGATGTAGTGGGGGTAAAAAAAGCGGTTAAAGAGCACTTTGAAAGGAATTTTGTGGAGGAGGATTACTCTAGGCCGAATCTTGATGGTATTGCCTTCAATCAAATTTCTCCGGGAGATAATCAAATGTTGATGGAACCCTTTTCCGTTGACGAGATAAAGGAAGCGGTATGGGATTGCGATGGTAACAAAAGCCCGGGGCCGGACGGGTTTAACTTTAATTTTATGAAGAATTGTTGGGAAGTAGTTGAGAATGATTTTGTTAGTTTCTTCAAGGAATTCCATAGGGAGGCAAAACTTCCAAAGGCGGTGAGTGCATCCTTTCTTGCTCTTATTCCTAAGACAAATAATCCACAAGATCTAAATGAGTATAGGCCGATTTCTCTCATCGGGTCTCTATCCAAATTGCTTGCTAAAGTTCTTGCGGGGAGGTTAAAGAAAGTTTTGAAAGAGGTAATTTCCGAATGCCAAAGTGCCTTCTTGGCCGGAAGAAATATTCTTGATGGAGTAGTTATGGTAAATGAAGTCTTGGACTTTGCCAAACGAAGCAAGAAGAAATGTGTGATTTTGAAGGCCGATTTTGAAAAGGCCTATGACTCGGTGAGTTGGGCCTATTTGGAGTACATGTTGGGGAGATTGGGTTTTGGGGAGAAGTGGCGTAGGTGGATGAGAGCATGTGTATCTTCTAACTCTATCTCGGTTTTGATTAATGGCGGCCTATCCGATGAATTCGTAGCGCACAAAGGTCTAAAACAAGGAGATCCCTTAGCTCCATTTTTATTTTTGATTGCGGCGGAGGGTTTGGCGGGTCTTGTAAGGAGAGGTGTGGAATCCAATAATCTAAAAGGGTTCAAGCTAAATAATGTTGTGGAGGTTAACTTGCTTCAATTCGCGGACGATACAATATTCCTTTGTGATGGTGGAGAGAAGAGTATTTGGTGCTTAAAGGCAATCCTAAGGAGCTTTGAGTTGGTATCGGGGCTAAAAGTAAACTTTGGGAAGAGTAATGTCATTGGTATTAATATGGATGATAGAGTATTGGAGGGGGTCTCTCATTTCTTAGCATGTAACTTGGGTGTGGCTTCCTTCAAGTTCTTAGGAATTCCCGTTGGCGCTAATCCAAGAAGGACAAGTACTTGGCAACCGGTGATTGATACTATGAAGGCTAGACTTAATTCATGGAGAAGCCGGCAGCTCTCAACTGGAGGTCGGGTAATTCTCATTAATTCGGTCTTAGCATCTTTACCTTTGTATTTATTCTCTTTCTATAAGGCTCCTAGGAAAGTCCTAGAGGAGATCAAGAAAATTCAGCGGAGTTTTCTTTGGGGTGAGAACGAAGAAGGAAAAAAAATGGCATGGGTGAAGTGGGACGTGACTTGTTTACCGAAGGATAAGGGGGGTCTTGGGGTCAAGAATTTGGAGGCTTTCAACATTTCCCTTTTGACAAAATGGAGATGGAGATTGCTGTCGGAGGACGGAAATTGTCTGTCGAAGATTATTCTCAAGGAGAGGTATGGTTTGAACGGTAGGTGGCCAAGGGAAGTTGAGTATCGGAGAGGTTGGGAAAAACATTCGATTTGGTGGAGAGATTTATGTTTGTTAGGGGAAGGTACAAATTTAGAGGATGGGTGGTTCGAGGGACTTGTCAAATTAAAAATGGGAAGAGGTAATTTATTAGGATTTTGGAAGGATGTTTTGCTGGGAACGGACAATTTTGCAGCATTGTTTCCCTCTTTGTACAGCTGCTGTGCGTCACACGACGCTGTCATAGAAGACATGGGAACGTGGACAACAAATGGATGGGTGTGGGATTGGTCTTGGGCAAAAAACTTTCCTTCAACGGAGGATCAAAATGTGTTGTATTTGAAGGATATTCTCACGGGTGTCACACCAGCTTCGCGTGAGTCCGATTGTTGGTGTTGGGCGCCTAATGTCGCTACTGGTTTTTCGGTTAAAACATGCTATGCAGCGTTAATTCCGTCTTTGGCAGGTGCTGCGTGTGCTGGAAGTGAAGCGTTTGTTTTGGCTTGCGTGAAATTATGGAGGAACGATGTTCCCTCCAAAGTGCTCATCTTCACGTGGAGGGTCTTATTGAATAGGATTGCATCGCGTGACGCATTACTTCACCGGGGAATTTTGCAGAACATGGATGACGCTCGCTGCGTTTTCTGCTGCAGTGACGTCGAGTCCGTATATCACCTTTTTCTGCACTGCAACTTCGCGGCTGAGGTGTGGCGTCGAGTTGAAGCGTGGCTGGGGGTTTCGGTGGGGGGAGGAGACGATGTTGTTGATCATTTCTTGTCCTTCGGGAAGCTGATCAAAGGGAAGAAAAGCCGGGGAGTTAAGCACCTCATTTGGATGGCAACTACTTGGAGGATTTGGTTGGCAAGAAACAAAGCGATTTTTAACAATGAAACGGAGTCAATTTCGGACATTGTATTGGGTATCAAATATAGTGCTTGGAGTAGGTTTAAAGCTAGGAAGGGGAGAAGATGCTCGGTAGTTTGGTCGGATTGGTATTTATGCCCGCTGGGGTGTTTTGATCTTTTGTAACTTGTAACTTGTTCTATTTTGACATTGTAGTCTTTGGGGTTCTCTTTTTCCCTCCAGGGGTCTTTTTCCCATTGGGTTTTGGCTCTCGGAGGTTTTAATGAGGCCCCCTAGGTGTATGGGGTTGGTGCACCCCTTGTGCGCCCCTTAATGAATTTATTTATCTAAAAAAAAAACAGAAGAGTAAACGCAGCTAACCCAGATCTGTACTAGAAAAAATGAAGATGATGAATGGATTTCGATTTTTGTTCCTCATTTCGATTTGGGTTTTTGAAGATTGATGATGATGAAGATGCAAATCTGGGTTTTGAAGAATGATGATTATGAAGACAAAACGCAGATCTGGGCTGGAGTAAACGAAGATGATGAACTGTTCACATTTTTTATTTTTAATTAAAATTAATTAAAAATAACAATGCCAGCAAAAAAATGCCACCTAAGAATAAAAGACTGACACCTAAGCATTTAACAGCCACGTAACCATTTTTGTAACAGAGTTAACCGAAAATTTCAAAAAAGAGCAACGGTGCAACATTTTTCAAAGTTAAGGGACCTATTCGTTACCTCGAAAAATTAAGGAACTTAAACGAATATAGAAAATAAGTTAAAGAACCCCGGATAGTATTTTGCCTACATTATATCATGCAAATATGACTAACCTTATGACCTTGGATGTGGTCCCTTAGCAACATCATGTAGATTGTGGTAGTGGAACATGCATATAAGGATTCTTGTTTCAAAAGTTGATCAACTTCAACAGAAGGAAAAGGAAGGAATCTTAAGTTAATGGAAAAATATTTGAAATCCGTGACATTTTTAGGACCTTCAAGCATATGCCATTGATATATCAAAAAAAGAATAGTGCTTCTAAATCACGTATATCCAGTGCATAAAACCCCCTAGCAGAGGCCATTGTAAATGTTCAGCCCTGAATGTTTTTCCTATATAACTTGTTTGGAGTTTCATTCACTACTTAACAAACTAGAGGCAAACATATTAGGGAACAAGGAAGTGAGAGGGCCTATTTTAATAGTAAGCAAATCCCTCGTAGGGCATGTCTCTTTTGGCTGGTGATGCTGACATTGCAATTGATATCAAAATATGTCCATTGACTTGCCAAAGGAGAGCTGTCCTGTGAGTGTTGAGCTTAGACATTTGTCTCATCGGTTTCATTTCATGTGTAATGAAATATTATTAAAATTGTAATATGTATATTTGTGAAGGGTGAGCATGCATGACTAAATTCAATCTAAAAACCCGTCTTGTTGTCCCATTTGATCCTATCAAATATCAAGTTTTTTCGGGTTCGAGGACATGTTAGAGTCTAAATATTATTAACTTTATTATGCTTGCGAGAAAAATTTTATTCCTAAATATTTCAAAATTTAGGACAGGTTTAGAACAAGTATAACCCTTTCCTAGCCACCCATACTTGTGAATCATTATTAGCATGGTAGGAAGGTTGAAAAGTTTTGAGAGCAAAGATGTGTTTTGAAACAATACACTAGTGCAGTAAAGGTATATGACGCCCATTTAAAAAATACTTTTAACACTGGTTTTGATACTAGGGTATATCAGTGTGATCAACTGGACTTTTAACATTGGTTATGTAACCTTGTCTAAAAATATACTTTAAACACCTTAATTATGTGATTTTACAAGGAGAGCTTAGATTAGGGCGTGTGTTTTTAGTCGGAATATCTTTGCTCTAGTCAATGGAAACCCTAATGAGGAGATTAGCATCAAGAAAGAGTTGAAGCATAGAGATCCACTTGCCTCTTTCCTATTCCTCCTAATGGCGAAGGAATGGAGTAGTTTGATGCGTTAGGCATTGGCTCTGCACCTCTTTACCAGCATCTCCTTTAGGGATCATTGGTTGATTATCTCTCACTTGAAGTATGCAGATGATACTTTGTTGATCAGGGAGGAAACACAATACAAACTTTGGGCTATAAAGTCTATTCTACGTTGTTTTGAGCTCGCTTCGAGAGTTCGAGTGAATTTTGCAAAAAGTAGGTTGTTGGCTGTTAATCTCTCTGATAATTATATGGCTATGGGTGCTAGATTCCTTAACTATAAAATGTGTGCATTTTGCTTCAAGTACCTTGGTCTCCCGGTTGGGACTAACCCTCGTAGGGTATGAACTTGGGATGATATGCTTCAGGTATTAAGAAGAAGACTTCTAAGATGGCAACACAGAAACATATCTTCTACCTATATCTTTTGATGAAGGAGTAGTTTGGGTGGGGGAATAGTCGTGGTTAATGTTGTCCTTACTAGTATACATATCTTCTACCTATCTTTTGATGAAGATGCCATTGGAGATTTGGAAGGAGATTGTTAAATTACAGAAGGATTTCTCGTGGGGGAGGAGGGGGGTCATTTGGGGGGAGAAAAAATCCCATAGTTCAAGTGGTCAGATGTTTGTAAGCCAAAGAGTGGTGGTGTCTTTATGCGTTAAGGACCTATGGGTTGTCAATGATAGTTTGCTAGGAAAATGGAGGTGGAGGCTACTCATGGAAGATAACGCCTTGTTGAGGTAGGTTCTCCTCTCCAAATATGGTCAGAACATAGGGCTCTATCCCACTTCTACTTGTCCAATATCCTGCCTTCGACTTTAGTTTAGTGGAAGGACTTGTGTTGTATAGGTTCCTAGGGGTTTGTAGGTGGGGACTGGATATCTCTAAGATTTAGGTGGGGGATGGCTCAACTGCCCTATTCTGGCATGATGTTTGGGTGTGTGATATGCCACTCCATTGTAGGTTCCTTAGGCTCTTTTCAGCGGCTTTAGATCCAAATGCCTTAGTAGGTTCTTGTGGTTACTAGTCTAGTGGGGGTCGGGCTTGGGGGTATTCCTTGGAGACAAACATTGTTCACTTGGGAGGATCTCCTTCTTCGGGAGCTCTTCATGTCCTTGGGATCGATTACTCTGATGGTGATGCCTGATAATGGCTTTGAACTAATCATTCTTATGAGTTGTTCTCTTGACCCTCAACGTATCATCTTTTGGATGAGCCTTCATCCCGTGTTGAGAGACTTTGAGATTAGGTGATTGATATTCTAAACAAGATTTTGAAGAGTTTCGCTCTCCTTCTAGGGTGGTTGCCTTCTCATGGAAAGCTTGTTTAGTAGAGGGGTCATCTCAGATTTTGCGATGACTTATTGTACTTTTTGTGGTTCTTCCCAGGAGTCTACCCTTCATCTTTTTTGTGGATGTACCTTCTCTTCTTGCATATGGTATTCTATTGTCAGCTGACTAAATTTGAGTTTGAGTCAGCTGTATATCTCTTCTTTGTTTTAGCAGTTTACTCATATAAGAGGGCCGACTAGGTGCTGACGGGGCTCGACTCTAATATGGATCATAGTTCTATATATGGGTTATAATGAGATTTAAGAAACCGTTATTTCTTCTCTAGAGTCATTCTCGACTTTCAGGGATCCATTGACCGCATTATATCCCTTTCTTGGAGGTGGTTTCTAGATATAAGTACATCTCTCTGTACTCTTCTTTATCTTTATTATATACATACACATGTTTTCTATTACAAAACATACCATTTCAGGATCTTCATGTATTGCTCGAAAGTGTACACCCACCTTAGACAAATAGAGCCACACAGTCTAATCTCTCTCACCAGATGAATGATTAAGTGAACTATTATGTTGAAAAATGAGGGAGGAAAGAATATCTCTAATTGACACAAGATAATAAGAGTCCCATTTTCGAACTCATCCAACTTCTCAGGGTCAATGACTTTGCTACATATATCATTGAAGAACAAACACAATCTAGATATGGCATGTCGAACATCTTTTTGGTCAAATCCCATAAATAGCAACCGGTAATAGTTGTTGCATCAAGACGTGAAAATCATGAGATTTTAAGCCAATAAGTTTGAGGTTGTCATTAACACAAAACTCTTGACATTTTAGGAGTTTCCTTATGGCACTTTGACACCCCGTAGATACTCACAAAACTTCTTTTCTATTGTTTTGACATTGTATGACATGTCGGTGGCAAGTATACCTAGTTACTTCTTTCTTGTAGAGTTAAATGTTCTCTTATGCTCTTCGCAACTATATCTAAACGAGCATTAAAACTATCCTTTGTCTTCTCCTGAATATTGAGAAGTGTGGCGATTACACTATCACAAACATTTTTTTCCGCATGCATCACATTTATACCTCATCTTACATCAAAACAAGACCAATAAGGAAGCTCAAAAAATCTAACCTCTTCTTCGATAATGCTCTTATAATGTTGCATGACATTATTGGAAATATGCTTCAATAGAATGCTGAGAAGACTCAAAGCTCTCTTGAAATAATTCATTGAAGGGAATGTTGAAGGACTTTGCAAATCTCATCTATTGCACTGATTTGATTTGTAAATCCCTTAAGAAGTTTCTAAACTTCCCCGATGGATTTCAGAAAATTTCCAAAATTATAAATGAGAAAATGAGAAAGTTACGGAGAATAGTATAGAGTCGAATAGGTTGTAGATGAGGTACAGGGGCTAGTTGATGATGGTGTATAACCATGGCTGAAATCATGGGTCGGTGTTGAAGCTAGAATATTGGTGAAGGGGGACTAAAATGTAGTAAAGGTGGAAATAAGTGGAGGACTCAAATTAGGATAAATGATTTGTGCATTTTAGTGCACTCTTTATAGCTTTGCATTTAGTGTTTTTAATTGTTCTTTATACCTAATATTTAAGTCTTAGTATGTTTCTAGATTTTGGGTCTTAATTGAGCAGTATAATAATATCTTGGTTAATTCTTATTTTTATTGCATATTGACCCCTGTCTACTTTGCCTACCATAACTTTGGCTGTGGTTATCTGATTGAGACGTGCAACCATGCGTTGGAAAGCTAAGGAATGAAGCTACAATTCTTCTATTTAGCTCAAAACCCAGTTCGGATTTCATGTAGGTCAAAACTGCGAATTACCGAAGTAGTTTAGTCGATTACAGGTTTATTGGCCAATTACTATTTTTTATCGGGTTTTTATGCATGAACCCAGTTAGTGGATTAGATTTACGTTCGTTTTTTATATTTCTACTGGTGAGCAGTCGTCTTTCTCTTCTCTTACTTATTCCTACTTTCAATTTTAAGTTTTGTGCCCTAACCTCCATGGAAGCTTAAGGCCCTCAATCTATTGGTGAAGGGTGTTGTTGTAAGGATTTTGAGGTTCAGTGCTTAATTAAAGTTTATTTAGTTTTTATAGTTTTAATTCTTTCTCTATCAATTTCATCTCCTTAATTCTTGCTGCAAATTCGATTTGTGTTTTTTCTTAATTACTCAAACTCTATGATTTGCTTATTTGATTCATTTTATAATTTAGTTTTGCTTAATCACTTAGTCATGATTCTGTTTTGCAACTTTCATTATTTAAACTATTTTATCGTTTGTTTGATTTAGTTTGGATAGGAATTGATAGAGTCTATGACGCTTGTTTATAGGATTGATAGAACTCAGTTATGATGTTAATTGTGTTACTGGCGCTTGTTCACTATCATGATTGATTGAACACATTGTTTATCCCCCCTCCCCTGTAACTTTTTCCACCTCCCATCCCCCGTGAAAATTCAAAAATACCCATATTCTATTTTTCTTAACTTCCACTCTTTCTTCACCCACCCTTCTTCTCCAACTTGTTGTCGAGAGGATTTGACAACTTTTTCGAATCATCTCGAAAACAAGTTGGTGAGAGTGTTGTTTGATCAAGTTAGCTTACAATTTATTCACGAAGACGAGAGAGTGAGGTGAGTGGTTAAGGGTATTTTTGAAATCTACGTGGGGAGGGGAGGTGGGGAAAGATAGAGAGGAAAGGCAAAGAAAATCCATGTAGGGTTATCGAAATAAAAAGGGGTTGGATCCTCTTCAGTGACTAGAGGGTCCAATGATATCTTGACCATACACAAATAAAAAGGTTTGGTGATATTTAATTTACTGAACTAGAAGAGATAAAGTATTTAAGGGTTGAGATTCTCTCGCATTAGAAAATCGGAGGCAATTTTACCCTTTATATGTTTTCCCAAAATAAAAAACTTAGTGTGTATTTGGGAGTTTGGAGGGGAGGGGAGGATATGAGACTAATAGTGTAAATTCTTTAGTGATGGGGAGAAAAGTTATCCCGTAAACCCTTCTCCTAGTTTATGTTTGTAACCCCTCCAAAACTCCCAAAAATTGGAGGGTTTTGGAGGAGGAGGAACTCCAAAAATAAACTAATCGAGGGGTTTAAGGGAGTTAGGGGGATGATTTTTCTCCCCATCACTAAAAAATTTACAATATTAGTCTCATACCATCCCCTCCTCCTCTCCTCTAAACTCTCATACACACCCTAAAGATAAAAGCCCAATTAAAATAACCCTAAAAATAAAAGTCTAGCATATTAAAATTATGCGTCTAAAATATTCTAAATGAGCTCACTATGATGTAACCATTAACTAGTCGTAGATTCCTATTTTTGCCTAAAAAAGAATAACATGACATAATGACCATCCTCTATACTATTGACTTGCTTTGTGGTCATGAGAAACCTTATGTCCATGATTGTGGTCACTTAACATACACACTTCATGTAGCATTGTAGTGGACCATATCTAGATTTTTGTTTCAAAGCTGAACGTTAGGGACATAAAATATAAGGAAAGAATCTTGACTTATAGGGAACAATATTTCAAGCCAATGAGGACATGATAACCTTCAAGCATATTAAGACAAGTATATCCCAGGCATTAAACCCCTCTGGCAGATGGTGTTGTACCAAATGTTGTGCCTATATAACTTGTAGGGATCGTTTCATTCACTACTTGAAAAACTAGACACACAAACATATAATTAGGAAACAAGAAGAAAGAAGTCAGATGAACTATATTTTATCAATAAGCAAATCACTTGTAGGACATCTCTCTTTTGGCAAGTAATATATATATATATATATATATATATATATATATATTGTCGTTGGTTTACAACTTTCAAAATAGCCGTTGACTCGCCAAAGGCAAGCTGCCCTTTAAGTGTTTTTAGCTTAGACATTTCTCTTATTTGCCTCCAAAGGGTGGCAATATATACAAGTATTAAAAATGATAACTTTTTCAATCCGTTTACAAGGTAACTGATTTAAAATTTTCACTTCTTAAGTCCGTTGTTATTAAAAGTAATTTAACACATCTATTTTTTCTCTGTAAAAACGTGTTACAAGACAATAGAACACCATCTCCAACTTCTGTAAATCTGTTAGATTGATGGGATCACGGCAAGTGTACCGGATCGTTACCAGTAATAGTACGGAAAGACCGAGTGTTGAACTCAGGGACTGCGGTTAATTATCAGTTTAACAAATTAACTTCTAAATTGAAAGTGGATTAATTTGGATTTGTTTGACAAGAAAGTAGTGAAAAGCAATAAATATATTTTTGTGATTTTAATTTAAGGAAAACAAGAACACAAGTGTGAATTTGTATGAATTTGAGAGCATTGGGGACGAGCTTCAATTTACTTCACTCTTATATCTAATGAATCAAACATGTTATTGAACTTATTTTATGATCTATGATGAAATTGCTATAATTATTCTAATCCCAATTCCTTAGGTAAAAGAACCTTTATTTCTAATAAAACCCCTAATTCATTAGGTGACCTTAAAAAGAAATAAGCAGTAATAACAACAATTATCCTATGATTCTGAATACCAATGACTATTCCTAGACTAGAGATAAACCGATTTCAATTCTCAAGCATATGTAATTCAAATTTCCATTCATAATCACATATCATAAATCATCCTAAGAGTGATCAAATCCTAGAAAGCATTAAAAACAGAGATTAAAACATAAATCATAACGTTAATTCAAATAATAGAGGTTTGATTCAACAATATAAGAGATTCATAAATTGTTACTCATCCCCAACAACGGGAAATTTAGCTAGACATAGAAATAGAGATAACAATTAAAAAAGAAAAAAGGGAAATAGAATAATCCCATGAAAAGATGAAGATGATCCGAGTTCCGTCGGCTCCTCCGCTATCTCGCTCACGGTGATTGCTAGTTTCCTAATTTTTCTCCTCCATGAAACCACTTCCAGCCATCACACCTCTGAATGTCGAGCGTACTGTTCTCTCTGCCTTCTTTTCACTCCGTGCCTTGCTCTCCAATCCTCACTTCTTTTTTAGGTCTTTCCTCTTTTAATTCCCAGCCAAGTGGATCTCTCTATTTGGGCCAACAAGTGTATTTTGTTTACGTCCAACATACTCCACACATGATCCACAAACTTATATTTGTAAATTCTTGCACATTAATTGGGCTATCATGGGCCTATTTGTAAATTCTTGCACATAGTTGGTCAACGCTCAAATGAATGGCATCACAATTCTTCTTTCTTTCTTCACTGCACCCGTTGAGATTGAGACTATGGCACTAGGAAATCTCTTTACATGTGTAACACCATAAAGCATTAGTGCTTTATTTATTTATTTATTTTTGTTCCAACACCTACAAAAAATATTCTATTAGATTTATAATCATTAGGCACAAAGTTGCATTCCAATTGACCAATAATCATCAAAATATTTTAAGAGATTAATCATACCCAATTAACATCAAATTAAGACAAAAGCAAATTATAAGTCAAGAGTATATGACAATTTTACCTTCATATAGAATAGAAAAATTAGATAATTTAGAGAATTATCAACACCCCAAACTTAAATTCTTGTTTGTCCTCAAGCAACAATTCACACTGGAACAGGGTTAGAATCAGACACTTGTTCAACACATAAAATTCCAGCAATCAACATCATTCAAGCATTCCATAACACTGTGCAATCAAGAAACCAAACTGCCCAAAACTCTTACTAGCACGCAAACCAAGCTTAAGCAACAAAAAATAACATGGGCATCCAGTCATCAACATCAACCCTCTCCTCACACGCTCACCAAAGTTCACTCTTAAGTGTATATGGGGTAATGCGCTCAAATCACAATAAATGTATATCCTACCATAGGCTTGAACAAAGTTCTAAGAAAAACAATCACACGTAAATACCACACATATCATGAGGACTTTATGAGGGTTGTAATGGGGCTTGGGTCAGGGTGGATAAATTTTGAAATCTAGGCTTTCTTCATTGGAATTGAGAAATGCATTGTTCACTCTAGATCCTATTGTTACTGATCACCAAACTTCTTCAAAATAAATTCTCCACAAGGAAAAATTGTCCTTCTTATCAATTGCCCACAAGGAAAAGTTGTCCTTGTGATCTTTTCTAAATATTTGTTGTGTTATTTTTCTTTTGCTTTTTTTTTCTTTTTCAATTGTTTCTTTTTTTTTTTGTTTCTTTTCTTTCTTTTTTGGACATTTTTGGTACTTGTCTTTTTTTTTACAACCTATTTTTGGTATACCCACCCCAAACTTAGAACAACTGTTTGTCCTCAAGCAACCCCAAACTTAATTCATATCTAAGGATCCATAATGACAACACATTCTTCAATTCCAAACAAGTGGGACACTTGGTTTTTCAGTTAATGGCTTGTAATGAGGTTTGTAACAACAAAAAAAGGATTTAAGGCTCAAATGGGCTGCTCAAAGGTCAATATTTAAGGGTAGGCATTTTAAGGCTCTAGCTATCAACAAAACAGAAGTCCTCAATCATGTATGTGTGTGTATATGCGATGCAAAAGTAATCAAGAACTAAGTTCAAGTTCTGAAGAAATACACATGCATGGACACTCACAAATCAAGAAATTAAGTGTTTAGGCTCTAAAGCTCACAGGCTGTGAGAGAGTCAAAGCAATGAAATGAATGCTCAGTGTTTTCTTGTGTTACCATGCTCAGTTGCTGAGAATCTTTTTTTTTGGACAACTGAGTGTTCATCATGCACATGCTAACTTAACTTATTAAATGGTGATGTGTAAGGAATTCAAATGCAAACAAGTGTTCAAACTCAATCACCCAACAACCCTCAAAGTCATTAATCAACAAAGTTCACAGGTTGTTATGGGGTGTTACTGCTCACACATCACAGACAAGTTTAACAGCAATTCAACAAAACACAGTACGAGACTTAAATAGAAAGGACATTGCAAAAAAAAAAATTAAGTAAAATAAAGTGAAAAAGAGAAGAGATAGAACACTCCCTCGCATGGGTTGCCTCCCATGAAGCGCTTCTTTAACGTCACTAGCTTGACGTTGAGGTGATTCTTCAATTTGGCTCAGGTGGAGGACTTTGCTTCTCAGGTGCCTCCTTCAGTGCTCTTTGGGTACCTTTTCTTTTAAGCTTAAGTTTCCTCTTCCTAAAAGTTGCATGAGGGGAATAGAACGGAGGATCCACTGACATAGCCACACTTCTTTTTCCTTAGTGTCAACCCCTTCTTCAAAATCTTTTGATACAACAAGTGAATTCTCAAGAGGTAAGTGGAGCGCTTGATCATGAAGTCTTTTTTCAATTATGGGGTCAAGCACCCCAATGGAGTAACACTTTTCATTTCCCTTCTTACGGTCCATGGCGTTGAGCACATTGAAAGTCACGACTTCATCTTGGACTTTCAATGTCAAAGTTCCATATGCTACATCAATTACAGCTCTAGCGGTAGCTAGGAAAGGTCTACCCAAAATCAACGGGATGTCATTGTCTTCTTCCATGTCAAGAACCACAAAATCTACCGGAAAGATGAATTTGTCAATTTTCACAAGGACATCTTCGACTACACCATATGGATGCTTCATTGAACGATCAGCTAGATGCAAAGTCATCATGGTGGTCTTTATCTGACCAATCCCAACTTTTTGAAAATGGAGAGTGGCATTAAATTGATACTCCCCCCAAGATCACACAATGCTTTCTCAAAAGTTTTATCCCCAATAGTGCAAGGAATAGAGATGCTTCCGGGATCTTTGAGTTTTTGTGGAAGCTTCCTTTGCAAAATTGCACTGCACTCCTCGGTGAGCATGACCTTCTCCTCATCCACGATCCTCCTCTTCTTTGAAAGGATCTCTTTCATGAATTTGGCATATTTGGGCATCTGTTCAAGAGCTTCTGCAAAAGGAATGTTAATTTGTAACTTTTTGAAAACATCTAAAAACTTACCAAATTGATTTTCATCTTGCTCCTTCTTCAATCTTTGGGGGTAAGGTAGCTTGATTATTGGCTTTGGAATCTTAGAATCCTCTTGCACGATGGTACTATCCTCTTGAACCTTAGAAGGTTCATCAACACCTGCAATCTGCTTTTCATTTTGCTCCTTCTTTAGTCTTTGGGGAAAAGGTAGCTTAATAATTGGTTTTGGAAGCTTTGGCTTCTCTTTTACATTAGAATTCTCATCAACACCCACAGAAGCGTTGTCACTAGGCTCAATCACTTCTTCTGGACTCTTCTTTGCTACAACTTCAATTGTTTTGCCACTTCGTGCGGTTATAGCGTTCACTGTTTCACCACCCCTTGAATTAGGAATAGTATCACTTGGAAGAGATCCTGAAGGTCTTTGTGCAACTTGTTTGGCCAGTTGGCCCACTTGAGTCTCTAGATTTCTTATGGAAGCCTCTTGATTTTTAGAACTAGCTTGTAGACTTTGGAAACCTGCTCTTGTTTCCTCCATGAATGAAGAAGTTTGTGCAGCTAGTCCCTCAACTGCTATCTCCCAATCTGCTTTCTTTTGGCGAGCATTTTGGCTTTGCCCTTGATCCTTCCAAGAGAAATTCGGATGATTCCTCCACCCCGGATTGTAGGTGTTGGAATATGGATTATTATTGACAAAAAATATCTTCTCTTGGACTGATAGGGGAAGTTCACAGTCCTGATTAGAATGTGGACCTTCACAGTAATCACACTTCAAACTTGTCACAGCATTTACATGAGTAGAATGGTGTTGAGCAGAATTCAACTTTAGAGCTTCCATTCCCTTTTTCAGTTCTTCCAACTGTTGCGTGATTATCTTCTGTTGAGCCAACCCGGCAGTCTAAGCATCTAAGTCAAAGAGACCTCTTTTAGATGTACCTCCTCTATCATGAGCCGCCAAGTAATCATTAGAAACCGTAGCTTCAATTATTTGTCTTGCTTCTACCGCGGTCTTGAAATTCAAAGAACCACCTGCTGAGGCATCAAGCATCATCCTAGCATTCGGTCTCAACCCAGTACAAAAGATTTGCATTTGCTGATGGTCATCAAAACCATGATTCGGGCAAGCCTTCAATGCGATCTTGAATCTTTTGTAAGTCTCATAGAGCGACTCACCCTCTTTTTGCTCAAAACTATTAATTTCTCCCCTCTTCTTAATGAACATGGAAGGAGGGAAAAATTGTTCAAGAAACTTGTCTTCAAGATCATTCCATGTAGTGATGCTACCCTTAGGTTGTGAATCAAACCACTCTTTGGCTTCATCCTTTAGAGAGAATGGAAAAAGCCTCAGTTTCTTAGCTTCATCAGTATTACCATCCACTTTCACTGTTTCACATAGTGTTGCAAAATTGGTGAGATGCTTGTTTGCATCTTCACATGGTCTTCCACCAAATTGCATCTCCCTCAATTCACGGAACAGTCCTGGGTTGATCTCAAATCTATTTACGGTCACCGGTTGATGAGCAATTAGTAACCTCTGTCTGTTTGTGTCACGATTCCCATAGTCTCCAAGAGTGCGTCTCACTGGTGGGTCAGCCATATCTTCAATCACAGGAATCTCAGACACAATCTCTACTTCTCTTCCTGCTTCTTTTTCTTGGAGTTTCCTTTCTCTTGTAGCCTTTCGATTAGCCTTTGCTGTCTTTTCAATTTCTGGATCAAAGAGAAGGTCAGCTGAGGCAGTGCCTCGCATAAACAATGTTAGAGCAAGAGTAAGTGAGTAAGAGATAAAAATAAAATAAAATGACAAATTAAAATTCAATTAAGTAATTAAAAATTAAGCTAATAAAAATTTGGCAGTTCCCCGGCAACGGCGCCAAAACCTTGATGGGATCACGGCAAGTGTACCGGATCGTTACCAGTAATAGTACGGAAAGACCGAGTGTTGAACTCAGGGACTGCGGTTAATTATCAGTTTAACAAATTAACTTCTAAATTGAAAGTGGATTAATTTGGATTTGTTTGACAAGAAAGTAGTGAAAAGCAATAAATATATTTTTGTGATTTTAATTTAAGGAAAACAAGAACACAAGTGTGAATTTGTATGAATTTGAGAGCATTGGGGACGAGCTTCAATTTACTTCACTCTTATATCTAATGAATCAAACATGTTATTGAACTTATTTTATGATCTATGATGAAATTGCTATAATTATTCTAATCCCAATTCCTTAGGTAAAAGAACCTTTATTTCTAATAAAACCCCTAATTCATTAGGTGACCTTAAAAAGAAATAAGCAGTAATAACAACAATTATCCTATGATTCTGAATACCAATGACTATTCCTAGACTAGAGATAAACCGATTTCAATTCTCAAGCATATGTAATTCAAATTTCCATTCATAATCACATATCATAAATCATCCTAAGAGTGATCAAATCCTAGAAAGCATTAAAAACAGAGATTAAAACATAAATCATAACGTTAATTCAAATAATAGAGGTTTGATTCAACAATATAAGAGATTCATAAATTGTTACTCATCCCCAACAACGGGAAATTTAGCTAGACATAGAAATAGAGATAACAATTAAAAAAGAAAAAAGGGAAATAGAATAATCCCATGAAAAGATGAAGATGATCCGAGTTCCGTCGGCTCCTCCGCTATCTCGCTCACGGTGATTGCTAGTTTCCTAATTTTTCTCCTCCATGAAACCACTTCCAGCCATCACACCTCTGAATGTCGAGCGTACTGTTCTCTCTGCCTTCTTTTCACTCCGTGCCTTGCTCTCCAATCCTCACTTCTTTTTTAGGTCTTTCCTCTTTTAATTCCCAGCCAAGTGGATCTCTCTATTTGGGCCAACAAGTGTATTTTGTTTACGTCCAACATACTCCACACATGATCCACAAACTTATATTTGTAAATTCTTGCACATTAATTGGGCTATCATGGGCCTATTTGTAAATTCTTGCACATAGTTGGTCAACGCTCAAATGAATGGCATCACAATTCTTCTTTCTTTCTTCACTGCACCCGTTGAGATTGAGACTATGGCACTAGGAAATCTCTTTACATGTGTAACACCATAAAGCATTAGTGCTTTATTTATTTATTTATTTTTGTTCCAACACCTACAAAAAATATTCTATTAGATTTATAATCATTAGGCACAAAGTTGCATTCCAATTGACCAATAATTATCAAAATATTTTAAGAGATTAATCATGCCCAATTAACATCAAATTAAGACAAAAGCAAATTATAAGTCAAGAGTATATGACAATTTTCCCTTCATATAGAATAGAAAAATTAGATAATTTAGAGAATTATCCTAGATGAAAATGAAATTTTGTTTTCCATTTCTAGTTTCCCTCCATTTCTGGTTTCCCTAACATGATATTGACATAATTCGATAGCCTTTTTCACTGGTCTCCAAACATAAATCAAACATGATGGCATTCACCATCATCAGGCATGCAGCTAGTGACAATAGAAAATGTAGCAAATTGAGCTTTCTTCAAGTATCATATAGATTCAATGTCTAACTATCAACTAATAAAAGAAAAATATGCGTCCCAAATTTAAAACATGGCCCAACTATCTCTAATTGAGTCCCATCAGGCATGCCAATTTGTTTTGCAGTAAATTTCGAATTATATCTTGGGTTCACTTGTTGACAGGTTTACGTACGAGCCCCAAATTTAATGCATTTTTAGAGAGTCAAATGGTATTCATGTAGAATTCAATTAGGTTATCAGTCGAGTAAATCCCTCAAGACCAACAACATAATCAAGATTCAAATTAAGTTTCAAAAGCGCAAGTGTAAACGAACTTGAACTAGACACGGGAATCGAGCCCCAAAGAGTCTGAACATCCTGAATTCCTCAAGTAGTAATTTTTTACAAATGAGTTTCAAAGTCAAAATAGAGTCAAAAGTAACTCAATTAATTCAAGAAAATCAATGAAGAAAAGAATATCACAACTTCTTGAGTGTAAATACCATCAAAAAATTCTCACCTACTTTTGGTCGCTATAAAATTTGAGTTTTTTGGTGTTAGTCCCTCATGACTTTTAATAACACTTCATGACTTTTAATAGCACCTTTTTTGACTTTTTATAAGCGATATTAAAATTCGTAAAGCGCGGTTAAAAGTCATGAGAAACTAAAACCAAAAAAATAAAATTTTATAGTGACAAAAGTAGGTGAAAGTTTTTTTAGGAACTAAAATAAAAAAACTATAATTTTACAGGGATCAAAAACATATTTAACACTTCTTAATTTTATTGATTCAAAACATCTTATTTGAAAGGGAATTTCAAACAATCTTGCGAACTAACAATTTTGATGATAATTTTTTTTTTCACCCCTAACTTCGCGTCTTAAACACTTAAACACTTGTGCTAAAAGGATACCACTCAGCAACTTTAGGTATGTAAATACCATGATATTATTCACAATTTCTTTTTTCCACATCTCTTTTTCTTATAGTAAAGAAGAATCTGAAGTGGTAGGATATATTCTGCATTTCATGAGCATTAAAACTGTACAAATGTCAGCAAAAAAAGAAAACACTAGTTTTTGGATATCCATAGCATAACCCTCTAAACTAGCATATGCCAAGGTTTCGGTGGTTTATTCCATCTACCTTGTTATAAAATATTTGATACACGAATTAGAAACAATTCAAGTGGAAAACTTCATCATTATCAATAAGAAAATCAGCAATAGGGCAGCTATCTATTGGCAAGTAAACATTCACTCTATCAAAAGTCAATGCCAATGGCTTACTTGCCAAAGGAGAGTTGCCCTGTGGCTGTTTTAGCTTAATGTCTCATTCAATGCTTAGCAGATAAAAGGTAATGCATTTCTCTTCCATTAGATTGCCTCTTTCATTTTTTTAGCTTAATTAGATAGCCTCATTCAAGGGTTAAAGGAACTTTATTTTTTTTTGCTTAATTAGTGAACTGTACCTTCGGTCAGTGAGGATGGACGGCCTAGGTAGCAGGTTGATCTGTTGTGGCTTCTGTCCGCATTCAGAACCCAGTGCGGGTTGTACCTGCAATAACATTCTGACGCCCAAGTCAGTGGGTGGGGTGAGCAGGTAAATGATACAGAATGAATAGTGTACATGCCAGATGAGGTCAGACCCCTTTATATAGCGTCAGGGATTCACGGGTGGCCGTTGGATCACTATGTAGGCCGATCTGGGCCGTTGATTTCAGCTCCTTTCTCTGCTGATGCTCATTGATGGGCTGATCTGTTCTAACCGTTTGGATTGGGCCTCGGCCCAATCCAGAACAATTAGATATCCTCTTTCATTGCATTTCTCAGTTGTGTCATTGATGTTTACAATATTTATTTGTTATATATTACTTTGAAAAATTAGTTTTTCGTCAGTATAAATAATATTTTCTATAAGTTTGTTTATATGGTACCATACTTTCTTTGCTTAACCAGCACCTTTGATGCTCATCAATGGCTTCATACAACTCTGCCAAATACTATAAAAGTTTTATCAGTTTCTTGAGTTTAAGGCTTTCCATGTCACAGTCAATCCCTTGCTTAGAAATGAAACGGATCTTTAGTAGTTCCCAATATCTAATATTCAATCTATAATATAAAGTCCCTTTAGAAATTCCACTAACTTTTTCAGACCTTTTGGGCATTTCGACGGGGTTACTAGTTTGCATTTAGTAATGCAGGCTTTATACAAGTATGATTGAAGGGCCTCCTTAGAGCATCTTTACTAGCAATGGTTTCTGGGAGATCTATGTGTTATGTTGTGTTAACTAAAGCTCTGTATACTAGCAATGGTTTCTTAGAATTAGAAAATTATTTTTAGATACCATTGTTGGAGTTGATGGGAATTGAGCATCATGAAGAAGTCTCACATTGATTAGTTTTATGAGGAAGAGGGAGGCCAACATTATATATATGAGCTCAAGTTGTCCTTTACAAAATGCACCGGTCAAAAACACCTCAGGTTTGTATTTGACTCTTATACTTTTGGTTTAGAATGTTGTGTCCTGTAGTTAAATATTTTCTTTGGAGTGTGTGGGTGTACTGGGGTCTTTGACATAAGTCTATGAACCGGTCCGACCGGGAGCCGGTGCCCTTCCCGGTCTGGGTTGCTTGCAGAAACGACTTAATTGCTTTTAATTTAATTTTTCACGTTTTTTTAAAACAAAAAGGCTTCATGCGGGATTCGAACCCTGCAACAGAAGGTGGTGCCGCACCACTTAACCACTGCAGCAGCTTCATATGTTGTTAATAAGCTTACAGACATTATATATATATATATATATATATATATATATATATATATTATATCTTACGTAAAGTATATGTAATTAGGTACTAATTATGAATTTGGATATGTTGAGAACATTATTATTTCATGGTTGTTTACTTAATTAGGTACTTATGATATGGTTATGGACTTATGGTCCTTATGGATTTGAATTTGTATAGTAAATTTGAAGAATTATGTTAATATTGTGTCGAGAATTTGTTTTGTAGATTATTAAGATATATTACAATTTCTTGATGGCTTTATTATGTACAAATTTATACATATCAGGTCTTTGTTTAGTGTGTCCGGCTCATCCGGTCAGACCAAAGACCCAGTGACCCAGTGCCTTGACCGGCTCGATGACCGGTCCGGTTCTGATAACATTGAGTCTATGTGTTTTAAGAGTTTTCACATAGTGTAATTCTCTGATTGTCATTAGGCAACGGTTCGTGGTTTTTCTCCGGTTTTGGAATTTCGCATGTTAAATTATTGTGTTCTAACTGTGTTCATTTTACTTTTCTGTATTGTTTTTTCCCAACAACTGATATCAGAAGCGTTAGATTTGGTGGGGGTATTAGTTGCTTAGTATGCTCTGTAGTTTTTATCTTATCTTCCACATCAAAAAGAAGTTTGATAATGTGAAAGTGCTATTTGTGAAAGGTTATGGATAGGAAAGACTTGGCATTTAATTGTGTCCATTGTGACCCACCTCTCTTTCCTGGGAACCCACTTGTGCACGATTTACAATATGTATTCGACTGCAATGTTAAATTTTGCAAGTTCTGTGAAGCTTGAGATGGAGAAACTAGATGGAGAAGAATCAATTTTGGCTTGTGGAAAATTCAAGTCAAGGATGTGCTGATACAATTGGGGGTTGCACAAGGTGTGTTGTTAGGTTATGTTGATGGCTTTCGACATGAAGAAATTCTTGAAGTGGTTTAGCTTCAAGTGAAGTATACTCTTTATGGAGGAGTATGATAGTTCTTTTGAACTATGATTGTCGGAGTAGACAATGAAAGTGGAAGGTGTCTCATGTATCAATTACAATCAAAGTGAAGATTGGTGGACTTGATTAGGATTGAGCATCTTGAAGAAATTATGTCAATGACTTTCGACATGGAGAAATTCTTGAAGTAGTTAAGCTTCAAGTGAAGTACACTCTCTATGGTGGAGTATGATAGTTCTTTTGAACTTTGATTGTCAACGTAGACAATAAACCGGAAAATGTCTCGTGTATCAATTACAATTAAGGTGGAGATTTTTTGGAGTTGATTGGAATTGAGAATCATGAAGAAGTCGCACATTTCTTAGTTTTGTGAAGGAAGAGGGAGAACAAGGTTATATATGAAGTCAAGTTCTCCTTTACAAAATGAACAAGTCAAAAACACTTTAAATTTGTATTTGACTTTTTTCTTTCTCATATACTCTAATTCTTGTTTTAGAGTGTTGTGAGATGTAGTTAAATATTTTCACATAGGTTTATTCTCTTGAGAGAAGTGTAGGTGTTATTGGGGTCATTGGGTGTTTGAGAGAAGTGTATGCGATGTAACAATTTTCACATAGGTTTATTCTCTTGTTGTCATTAGATATTAATTCGGGGTTTTTCTCCGGTTTTGGAGTTTTTCACGTTAAATTATTGTATTCTGATTGTGCTAATTTTATTTCTCTATGTTGTTATTCCCAACAACCACATACTCTTGAAATCTCTTAATAAGGCTATAATTTGGAAACATGCCATGAATGAACCTTATCTGTGCTATGATGTGTACATAGTTATGGCAATATTTAAAAAACTTGTGTTGCAGAAAGTTAAAAAAAAATCAGTATTTTCTTCATAGCTTAAAAGTGGAGTAAAAAAAATGAGACTAAAATAAGATGAAGTAATATGCAAACGAGAGAAGAAGAAGATATAGTTAAAGTGAATTCAAGGACGTTGCAATTACTGCTATTTTCGCCCACGTCGCTGCTCTCCGTTGCCACTCCCCATCGTCTTTCCCCGTCACCGTCAGGGGTGGGCGCGGGTTGGGTAATGAGTTTATTACTAAAATATAGCATTTTTAGAAAAATAAAAAATAATAGAACAATAGAAATAAGAAAAATAAACCAACTTCAAAATTAAAATTTTAATATTAACGTAACGAGTTTAGAATTCAAACCAAAGCTCGGTGTTTATGTTATTGAATTATCATTGAACGTCAACATAATGAGCAACAATGAACATATAATTCAAGTTTTAGATTGAAGTCCAAGTATCAGTTGCTAGTGAAACTATTTGACAATCCAAAGATAATAAAGACTTCAATATTACGCTCTCTTCTATAAAAATTGCATGATATATCCTGTAAAAGTCCTAGACTTTATCTTGACATATGTAGGATAACATGTTTTATAGGTTGGGTAGGGTTTGTTGGTTTCACATTTTTTAGACCCAGCACCCAACCCATACACTATGAGTTTGCCTATTTTGAAATCAATCCAACTCACTAACCCGAACCAACTCATAATTTGTGAGTTGTGGTAAAAAGCCAGTACCTTCTTCAAATCTTAAAATTGGAGTAAAAATCAGAAAAAAAATAAAATGAGATAATGATAACATGAATGAATATGAAAATTAGACATTTCTGAATTAATCATTTATAAAAAACTAATCCTATTTTTTTGATTAATTATTTCTCGTTTGATTAACAACAATATCTAGCATTTTTCCAGGTGGAATTGAAAAAAAAATATAAAAAAATTATTTTGACCACATCTAGTGTTTTCTTATCGAGACTCAAAAATAAAATGTTCATTTGTAACATATAGAAAAATTCATGAGAGCAAAATATAAAAACGATTATACTGAGTGCATGTTACATTTCTCCGTAAGAAATCAAAAGTAATAAAAATAATTTTTGTAATGGAAAAAAAATAGCAATGGATAAAGTAGAGATTTTAGTAGTGAGAGTAGAAGTACACCAATAATATATAGTGTAAAATGATTGGTTGAGGCTCAGAACATGTGGTAATGACACATTCATATGATAATCGTAAAGATATTTATGAAATCATAATACAAAAGTAGTTATATCAGTAATGTGTAATTGTTTACCGTCGAGACTCAAAAGTAAAATAATCGTTTATCAAAAATAAAGACATTTGTGTAAATAAAATATATAGTATTTATATTATGACGTGTACTATTTCACAATCGGGAATCAAAAGTAAAGGAATTTAACAATAACATCTAACGTTTCCCCGTTGGAACTCAAAGGCAAAATATAAAAAGAATTTATAAGTTAAGAGAGTTGATAAAATTATACAATAGTAAAAAATTTAGGCAAAATTACACTTTACACCAGAGGACCTTTAAGTTATTTATTTGTAACAAGTTGGCCCTTTAAGTTTTTTTTGTAACAAATAGGCCCTTTAAGTTACCTAACGTTGACACCGTTCACTACGCCAGATGTTGAAGAAAAGAGCGCATCCATAAGTAGCGCTTCTTTAAAAAACGCTACGCATTGATAGAACGGAATAGGCATGGGTAGCGCTTGGTCCTCTAAGCGTTGCTTATAGGTGTAACGGGCTAAGCAATGGGCAGCGCCTTGTATATAAGCGCTGCTTATAGGTGATACGCGCCTAGGCAATAGGCAGCGTTTCCTAAAAAGCGTTGCTTATAGGTGAAATGCGTCCTCCAATAAGCAGCGCTTATTAGGAAACGCTGCCTATTGCCTAGGGGCGTATCACCTATAAGCAGCGCTTATGGAGCAAGCGCTGTCCATTGATATAAAGCGCTCCACCTATAAGCAGCGCTTATAAGTAGAAAGCGCTGCCCTTTGCCTTTTTTTTGGTTTTCTTACACTAGCTAAGCTTCCAACGTCTCTCTCTCTTTCTCACTTTCGTTCTCCTCAGCTCCCACCCTCTCCCTCTCACGAAAACCCACCCATTTTCGTTTTTATCTCTCTCTTTCTCAACCATCTTCAACCCTTCTTCAAGGAAAACCCACCATTTTGTTTCTCTCTCTCTTTCTCAACCATTTCGTCTCTCTCTCTCTCTCTCTCTCTCTCTCCCTCACGTACTCTCACCATTTCGTTTCTCTCTCTCAACCATCTTCAAGCCATTTCTTTTTGGTGACATATTCAACCATCTCCAAGCCAAGCATCTTTGAAGGTAACTCATAAACTCATTTCTTGTTTTGCATTTAAAGTGTTATTGTGATATATGTGGTTGTTTTACTTGGTTTATCATATTGTGACATTGTGTATATGTGGTTGTTTTGTCGTGTGTTGTCTCTTTTGCTTTGCATTTAAAGTGTTTGTGTTTTTGACTCAAAGAATACCAATTGCAATAAATAGAAGAATTTTGTAAATGAATGATTGAAATTAGGATTGCTTGTTGTTCTAGTTATTTTAATGGCATTGAAACCTTAGGTTAGATGATTCAAACTTGATGCTTGTTGATTGGTTCTTTGAAAGGGTGAAATGTTTCTAAACTTGAGGGGAAATGTAGGTGTAGTGTTTGTTGAAATTTCCAAATGAAATGCTTGTTAATTTAATGTTGCTCTAGGTTAAGAGATTCTTGTGTTGTATTTATAAATTTGAGATATTTAGTGAAATGCATGTTAATTGAATGTTGTTCTAGGTTAAGGGATACTTGTGATGTATTTCTAAACATGAGAAATTGAGGATTAATTGTTGCTGAATATGTGAATTGTTGTTAGATTTTGTGAGTTTGTTTTGTCGGAGCTTTGCATTCGTTGTTCGAGAGTTCGGTTCATTTGCTAGTGCGTGGTTCGCCTAGGTTGGAGTTCATTGTTGCTTCCACTTGTTCAGGTATTTTTGTTGTTTAAAACTAGAGTGACTATTTATTTATTTAAAACTGAAATTGCCTCTCTTATTTATTTTATGTGTTCCTTTTCTTTTATTTGTGCTTGAAATGAAAGATTGATACCTAACTTGTGATGAAGTTTAGTCTTGGCAACAACAATGATTCTAAAAATCAATTGCTAATAACTGTTTTGATTGAACCATGATGATTTATTTCTTCATAGATATTGCATTGATATGTAGGCTTTGTTTTCTTGATACCTATCAAATATAAGTTATGCAAACTCTTCTATTACTATTTTTTAGAAATAGATCACCTTTTTTTTATATTATATATTTTATACTTGAACAAGAATATAAGTTATGCAAACTTGTATATGTGTGGTGAATGAAACTAGCAAAGTAAAATCGAATATGCCTAAATATGTGAATAGTGCGTGATTATGTTTTATTGCAGGTCAGATGGCGGATCATAGTGATCATGACAGTGATCACGACAGCGATCATGAGTGTGATGTTGAAAAGTATATCAGAAAGCAGGCTCCTCGGGGAATGACGGTCAAAAAAAATATCATCAATCGAGTAAATAAAGGAAAAGGAAAAGTACCAGTAAGTTACTAATTACTAATTAACTTATTAATTCAACACTTAGTTTTAATTGTTTGTTAACTAATTTACTAATGACATAATGTAGGTGGTGTGGAATATTAAGGGTCAGCCAATTGGGGATAATCGCGCAGATTTGGTTACCTTCCTCGGTAGTAAGGTAAAACAAATGATACCAATTACAATCAGTACTTGGAGTGAGAAAAGTGCTATTTTGAGCAAACACAAAGAGGAGTTTTGGTTAACAATACAAGTATATAATTTTACATCTCTTTAGTAATCTTATGTAATAAATTTGTAACCATATATATTTATATCATTTTCATTGAATATGTGTATGCATAAATATTTTGATGTGGATGAGTCCCGAAAAGACTGATGTATGAAGGAAGCTGGAAAGCTACATCGGAATTTCAGGGGTAGTCTAAAAAAAATGGTTGTTTGATAATAGTGGAAACCTCAGATGGAAGCCTCCAACGCCATATAGTGGATTTATTACGGAGGAGGATTGGGTTACATTTGTTAGGAGACGCACCGAAGATGAAGATTTCATGGTTAGTACTATAATATATTAAGTTATAACTTAAAATATAGTTGACAATTATATATTATACATTAATGTATACTTATGTCTCTAAATAGAAACTATGCCAAGCGAATCGAGAGAGAGCTTCTGGTTGTGAATACCCTTATAGAGGCGGTGCTAGTGGATATCAAGTTATTGAAGAGAGATTGGTAAGACACAATAAGCTTGATTTCTCTTTGTTTAATAAATCTTTTGATTTATAATTTCTTAACATTTGGTAAATTTAAATATAGTTGGAGGAGAGTGGGAAAGATCCTACTAAAGAAAGCATTGAGCGACATTTTTTGTGGGTAGCAGCCAGACAAAAGGATGGGGAGGTTGTGGATCCCAAAACTAAGGAGGTGACAGACAGAATTGTAAGTATTTCCAAAATTCGAATATTGTTTTGAAACTTTTATGATCTATAAAATGTATAATAATTTTATTTATTATACTTTTGTTTGTGAATCAGGAAACCATATCAGAGTCTGTGTCACAGGGAGAGATCACTGATTGCTCTGAAAAGGAAATCCTTACTCGTGCCTTGGAAAAGGAAGAATACACAGGTCGTACAAGGGGTTGTGGATTTGGCATTAATCCATCCAACTACCTTGGATCAAAGAAGAGAACTTATGATGAGCATCATGATTGTAAACAAAGTAGAGAGTTGCGGGTATTGTATGAAGGTCTAAGGTCTGAACTTAGTCAAATCAAATTGCACTATGGGTTGGTTTCGCCTGCAGTACCATCCCCTGCCACAGATAGCGCACGAGATAGCTGCACCATTCCGTCAACTAAGGTATTAATTATTTTTTTTGACGATAAATAAGAAATTAATTATTAAACTCTCTTTCTTCTACGCAATGTATTTATTAATTTTTGTTTATAACTGATTTAGGACAACAATGAGTGTGAGTGTGAATTGTATATCTCAAACTCACACCAAATGGTTGCAATAGGCTTCACATGTGACCAATTGGGAACTTTGATGCACAATTTACCCATACCTCCAGATCATGTTAGAGTCAGAGTTGACTGTGCAATTGTGGGGGATGCACCATTGCCTGCTCCAATACCCACTATAGATTTACTAACTGTGCAAGATGCAGTTGGTACATTTGTGGCATGGCCAGCACACCTTATTGTTGTAAGTGACAATATATTTGTAACTAACTAATTATTTTATTTTGTCATTTATTGTGTGCTAGCTAATGAATTATTTTATTTATATATAGGTACACCAAAATGCAAAATCTAGGGGCAAAATTGTTAGCAAGGCAATATCTACTAGCAAGAAAGTGTCTCGGTCCGGCCCTTCAACACAAGTTTCTCAGCCTCCCCCTCAAAAAGTGACTCGGTCCTCTCCTCCTCCAATAGTGACTCAGCCCTCTCCTCCTCCAACAGTGACTCAGCCCGCCCCTCCTCGAAAAGTGACTCGGTCCTCCCTTGCTCCAAAAGTGACTCAGCCCGCCCCTCCTCCAAAAGTGGCTCGGCCCGCCCCTCCAAAAGTTACTCAGCCCGCCCCTCCTCCAATAGTGTGTCAGCCCTCTGCCTCTTCCATTGATGATTCTAGGATTATTTTGTATACCGAAATGCATGCGCAATTCAATATGGATGATGGAACCCCGCTTGTATTACAGATGGATGACAACATTTTTGGAAATCCCGATCAACTACTGATAATCCCAAAACAGGATATTAATGAGTTATGTCAGATGAATTGGTTAACCAGTGTTTGTATTAGAGCATATATCAGGTACGTATGTAATTTATTATTTAACACCATTGAGTTTATTTTATTATATCGTTAATTTAATTTGTATATATATACCTCTAATTGTAGGTGCTTGTATCATAACAATTTGGTCCCTTCGGAGCAGACACAGAGATATGTGTTCTTGTGTCCGGATAGTACACACCTCCGTAATGTCAGGGAGGATCTGTCTAATTATAACGACCTTGTGGAACAAAACAAGACAGATGTTACAAATTATATCACTCGACGCTTATTGGATGCTCAACATACAGGCTGCGATACCATGTTTTTGGCACCGTGTCTCGTAGGGTGAGAGATTTAATCTATTCTTATATAACATGCATTTTTTAAATACTAGTCAATTACTTATTCAAAGTTTTATTTTGTAGGGATCATTGGATTTTGCTTGCAATAAATCCTAAGACAGATACGGTGTACTACATTGATTCTGTGCATGGTCATTTCAACACCCACCCATACTTGGTTGTGATATTTAATAGGTGTGTGTATTTCGATCACTCTGCATATTTCTTTGTTTTAGTTGTTAACTATATGTATTTTTAATAATATAGTTATATCCAATTGTGTTCAGTTGTTTGAAGGAATATTGGGGATTGGAACAATCACAGACAAAATGGGTGCCAATAGAGGTAAGTTTGTAATCAATCTTCTCATATATTTATTTACATTATTGTTGTCAAAAAAATGTATTAAATTAAATTTAACAATTAACTAATCTTTTGTTTTGTAGTGTCCGAAACAACCAAATAACAATGATTGTGGGTATTACGTAATGAGATTTATGAAGGAAATTATTACCCACAACCAAATGGTTATCCTGAGATAGGTATCTTTACAGAACTCTTTTTTATTTTGATTTAACCATATATTTCAATTCTAATTTTATTTAATTATATAATTTCATTATTTTCCCGATTGTCGGTGGAAGACATACTCTACTGCACAGCTTGATGAGCTTAGAGGAGAGTGGTGCCATTATGTCTCGCAATTCTTTTGATTTTAGATAGATTGTAATGTTGTAAATTGTTAGAGTTTTATTTGGATACATGCATATGAATTGGTTCATGCATATGTAAGTTGCTAACTTGTTTTAATTTAGATACATATTGTAAGTAGCTTGCTAGTTTTGGATACATGCATATGAATTGGTTCATGCATATGTAAGTTGCTAACTTGTTTTAATTTAGATACATATTGTAAGTAGCTTGCTAGTTTTGGATACATATTGTTAGAGAGTTTGATTTGGATACATATTAATTTGTTAATATTATAAGTTGCTAAGTTTTGGATACATATAATAACTTGTTAGCTAGTTTGTTTTGGTTTGTGATCATATTGGTGCATTTGGATATATAACTAGTTTATATATACATATGTTGTTAGTATATAATGGATTGGATTGGTATTAATTGGCTGTATATGACCAGGAAATTATCAAATGTAAAAAGGAAAATACAAAAAAACAGAAAGAAAAAAAAAGAAAAAAAAATTAAACAATGGGCAGCGCTTGGTGGGAGAAGCGCTGCTCATTCACCTAGCGCGTATAGCAATGGGCAGCGCTTGGTAAAGGGAAGCGCTGCCCATTGCTAAATGTAACACCCCATTTCTGAAGTGTCACCTCTCTAACTTAAACTCCTCTTTCTTTGAATTTGTTTAGGAAAAATGGACCAATATTTTTTTTTAAATAAAGTTTGAAAACATTTTCTTGATAAGAACTTAAAAATAAACTAAGGTATGACTCACTATAAAGAACGACTCCAAATAGATCCAATATAAAGACTACTTATATATTAAACATATGCATCATAATCGTAACAAGCTGCAAAGCACGCTCACAGGCGGCAAAGTCAAGGCGAATACAAAAGGGCACGCACTCCGGCGGCATCATATAGACATCAAGAAACATAATACATCCCTAATACATATGGGAGATAAGATGAAAAAGAAACTATATACAAGGATACAAGTCCTCAAAAAGACATACATGGCATAACCATTCTCTCGCCAGCACGTCGCAACCCACTACTCTACACCATACCAACACCTGACACTATCACACATACCAACACCAACCTCTACTCTGCTGATCCCACTAATAATAATATGACGGACTCACCTCTGGGTCCTCCTCATCACTAGAGACATAAATCACCGCATGCGCTCCAGAGGATGATCCTGCTCTGCGAGACTCACTCACTGGCTTCCAGATTGGAAGAGTAGGCGCCTAAAGAGGGGACAACATGGGCAACGGTGGCGAAGCAGTACGAGCAAGCTCTGGAATGATCGGAAGCATCGGGACATCATCAACAGCTCCAACATGAACATCGACATCACCAAGATTCCTATGACCACCCTCAGCAATGGGGGCAAAAGGTACCTTGATAAACTCTAATTTAGTGCATTTATTAGAGATATTTTGAGTTGTTTTTAGAGTAATTATTACTGATTAAATATTATCGTATCCACAAGGATTAATTAACAAGTACCAAACTAGTCGAGATTATATATTGTTTAGACGAACAATAATTGATGGTGATTATAAAAACTATAATATGAAGAAGTAAATAGCAAGAATTAAAATACTAAATTTGATCGATAGAGAGAAGCCTAGGGTCGCGGTTTCACTTGCAAGCTTCGATTCTCCTATGTCTAATTCTACCTGAATTCCCTTATTTTATTTAATTACCAATCCCTTTACTAAAGCTATTAATCCGTTTGGTCATTCGCGATTAATATTCTTTTTCCTAAATTAACCCTAGTTTGGTCATGCTAGAATTTAAATTTAAGAAAAGCATAAAGTACAAAAAGGTTAAATGATTGGAAGACTAAATTAAAGTTTGGTCATGCATTAATTTTAGCCCCAATTATCCTATAGGTCCACCAACTAATTGCAGTACGGTCGCTGATCAACTAATTGATTATGAACATGCAAAGGGTTGTCAATCCTAATTATGTGATTAAAGCAATAGGACAATATTAATTGAAATAAAAACAGGAATTCAAATAAGAAATTAGAACATAAAGAGGTTTCTAAACATGCAAGTGAAACCGCGACCCTAGACCTCTCTCCAAATTATTATATCTTTTATTAATTCTTGCCATTTATTTCTTTTTATTTTGTTTCTACAACATCCAAATTATTTCTTCGTCTAAACATTAAATAATCTCGATTAGTTTGGTACTTGCTAATTAATCCCTGTGGATACGATATCTTTTATACTACTTCTGCGAGAGAGTACACTTGCTCTAAGTGTGTTTTTGACGCAACATACCTGGATCGTCGGAATAAAATCAACGGGCTCAGGAAAGTCTCGAGTCATAGACGGTCCAGCAATGCTCCTAGGAGTAGCGTTCTTCTTCTGAGTAGTAATCGTGCGCGGTTCAACTCTAACTCCGTTTGTAGGCTCCAGAGGACGCCTAATCCCAGATGGGTATCGAGGTACAGGAGTGATCTAAGGTGCTTTCCAGAAGAACTCAAACGGAATATTCAACACTAATCTATTCTTCTTACGTATCTTAGAGAGACGGCTACCTTCCTTATCCTTATTCGTAGTAACTACTACCCCCTCATACCGGATCCTGTGGGAGGCGGGGTCGAACTCCCACTTATCCTCATCTCCATCAAGAAAATCCAAGACTTCCTCCCCCTGGAGATCCAAGGGTATGTCCATCTCCATCAGATCCGTCGAGTCCATTGTATCCTCCGAAGACATCTTCTATATCGAATTTAAATATACACCATAGAAATAAAACATAGCAAGGGTGAATTTCTCGTCCACGAGTTCATCATAAGCTAACCATAGGTAAAGAAAAATAGTACATAGGTACAAGTATCAGGCATTACTTACTTATACTTAGATATCATTCACAAGTTAAAGAAAAACACTTAGAAATCACAAACATTCTTACCATCTCAGCATAATATAGTCAGTCAATCAAAATCATTTCGATCCGCATTAGTAATCGTTCCTCACATCGGTTATCAATATCATCAAAAGATTCCATACGAAATGGAATAGCACTAGATCGTCACCTAGGCCAATACTGTGATCTAGATTCCCCGTTAGATCAACAACGACAGAGCATAACATTTACACCATGATTATGTCTTCGTGTCCCTCGTAACCTAGATCTGGATTCCCCGTCAGACCTACAGCAATTACTCAGGCAGTCTTCAACACAGGACCATCATGCATCCAGGTTGGAACAACGCCCTACAACGTTCTACACTCTCAACGCTCTAGGTCCTCGATGGTACCTAGATAATCAATACGAATCTTATACTAGATATACACACATCTAGCTAAAGATTTAGCCCCAAATTCTCATCACTAATCCACGCTTAACTTTGAAAGTCTCGTTACATAACGACAATCATCGAGGGACCCAATTTTCATAAATTCTCTTTTAACACGATGTGCTCAAAGTTTTTAGAAGACTATGCTAAACGTCCCTTACCACTTAGCATAGTTTTCCTGGTATTCTTATCCTTTGACGGACAAGAGCACCACTTTGAGTTTTCGAAACATTCGTCTTTTATAAAGTCAGAGTACTCAATTATTGTCTTTACTAACTTACTTTCATCGTTAACTCTTAGCCAACTCTTTGCTTCTCCATGCCTAAGGTTTCATTTTCAAAATGAGAGCGCGTTTGTTCGAAATGAGGTTACACCGAAGATCCGTTGGAGAAATTCGGGTTTTCACAATTTATACGAGGTTTCATAAAGTCTCGTTCTTTTTAATTCTGTCTAAAGTATTTATTTCCTTTTAATGCTACTTTACCCTATTAACTCTCGAAATTGTGTTTTTTTTTTCGTTTCGAAAACCTCACATGATCGATTAATATTGTCACTATCCCTTCATCTTTTCACCGCTTTAAGTTTCCTTCTTAAGTCCAAATCAGTTCAGTTTACAAAACAGCTGGTCATAACAATAGTTATGCTTCCAAATACTCAAACAATTTCAACACAAAAAATTACTCAATATTCACAATAATCAATCACAGAGATACTCAATATCAGAAATAGTAATACTACAATTACTATCAAGTAAAACAATCAAGCAGACAATTCAAGCAATCACACAACACCCACGAAGCTAAAACTCATTATGCAGAAATTCCCCTTACCTGAAACGTTCTCTGACAAGTAGCTAGCGAGGTATGCGAGATAAGGTAGGTCCGGGTACCGCGAAACCTTCAACGCATAAAATAAAGTCCAAAGGTCTTAGATTATAATACTAGTACTCGTGTAAAGGTGGTAACTAGAGCGTGTTAAGCTACTAGTCCCGATTTCGATATTTATTTTCCTAACGCTTTGTCCTCTTTCCAAAAATCATTTGAAAACATAAAAAGCGAAGAATCTTTTTCCTTTATATCAAAGATTCAATTTTTATGACAATCAAAAGTGCTCTGAGAACATTACGAAAACTTTTGGCGACTCTAAATTTTAAACTTTACTAAAAATCCAAACTTTTTCTTTTAAAACTACTTCTATGGTTTTATATGATATCTTCTAACAACTTCTAATGTTTTAAAAAGAAAGTTCTTCTCAATACTATAACTTCAGTCAGAACCTATACATTCCTTTACATCAAAACTTAAGCTTCTTCTTCAAATACAAAAATAACATTTGTTTTGAAAATGATGGAATTAAAGGAAAACCATGAAACTTCATCTAGAGGAATCATTTATTTTTAAGATCAAAACTAAAGAACTTTCGGTTTGTAAAACTCAGCCCAAAATAAAGGTTCTTGAAACTAACTTTTACTATCATTTAAATACATATATATGAAAAAGTTTTTAAACAAGAAAATAAAGTAACAAAATATATCTCTTAAACTTGAATCATGGAGAGAATATATATTTTCTTACCAAGCTTGTAAATAGAAATAACTAGTAGGAGAGATGATCCTTCAAGACCTCTCTTCAAGTATGGTCTATGATTGTTGATGAAGAGAACTTTCCTTTTTTTTTTTTGGTGAAGTAGCAATGGTTAAAGAGAAGTGGGGTTTGTATTGAAGTAGAAATAAATATGATTATGAAAGAAAGGAAAGGATTATGGTGAAAGTGATGTTACGGTTCTGGAGATTGGTAGATGATGAAAAGATGAAATCATTGTTTTGTTTTCTTTTTAACTCATGGTTAGAGAGAATGAGAGCCAAGTGAAAAAAGATCAAATGGATTGAGTGGTGAGGAAAGCTCCATAGAGTGAGAGTTTAAAAAGGTATAGTTAGATTTTTTTTTGTTGTGATCGGATTAGATAACTTCAAAGGAGGGTTATCTAGATATTTTTACAACTATAATAATAATAATAATACGGTTACACGATAGTTAGCGTTTTTGCGGAATTAACATCGCGCCAGATGTTAAATAAATTATCCTAACTGTATTTCAAAACCTTGGCGTCGAATATTTTCATATTCGGGTCACGGTTAGGGTTTTTAAACGGGTAAGTTTCGTTCGGCAGGTCCAAAACGCGTCCAAAATCCGGTGGAGTTTTGGAACGAAATTTAAACCTCAACCTAATATAACATATTAGGTCCTAAATCTACTTTCGGTTTGGTGAAAACACACAAATTCTGGGGCTAAATTCACACGCGCTAGCGTGAGAAAACACACAAGTGAAAACATATAAAAAAATAATAAATTAGAAATTTGAGGGTGTTACACTAAACGTGCTAGGTGAATGGGCAGCGCTTCCCTTTACCAAGCGCTGCCCATTGCTATACGCGCTAGGTGAATGAGCAGCGTTTCTCCCACCAAGCGCTGCTCATTCACCTAGCGCGTTTAGCAATGGGCAGCGCTTCCCCTTACCAAACGCTGCCCATTGCTAAACGCTCTAGGTGAATGAGCAGCGCTTCTCCCTTCAAACGCTGCCTATGGCTATTAATGAGCAGCCCTTCTCAAACGCTGCCCATTTTTGGGGAGGAATCACCAGCGCCAAATTTAGCAGCGCTCAGAAACGCTGCCCATGGCTAAAAAAAACGCTGCCCATCCCCAAATCTGTTGTAGTGGTTGGCTCTTTTAGTAAAATGTCATATCGTTGATTACATCAAAATACACCAAAATATGCTTAGTTGCATCAAAATACATAAGCTAGTGTAATCACAATATAAAAAGTAGCATTACATCAAAATACATAAGCTAAAGTAATCACTAAAAGGGCCTCTTTGTTACAAAAAAAAACTTAAAGGGCCAACTTGTTGCAACTTACAAATAAATAACTTAAAGGTCCTCTGGTGTAATTTTGCCAAAAATTTATCAACAAAAATATAAAATAAGAGATAAAATTATAGCGGCAACAAAAATATAAAAAGTTTATATATACTAGTGTTATTACCCGTGCTCTGCACGGGCTCGCCTTATTTCAGTAATAATAATCGTTTTATTGGTATTAAAAAAATACAATGGAATGAACAAAAGTATTATGAATGGCAACAGATTAGACATATTTAATTGTAGTGGATAAAAATGACCAACAAAATAGAAGCAGCTATATAAAGTTGAAAGAAGATGGTGCGAATTTTATTTTAAATGTGACTGAAGTTCCCGCGGGAGTAAAAATGCTAAAAGAAAGATAAAAAGAAAACACCAACTTAAGTATGCTTTTAATACTCGTTGGTGCGAAATGACTAAAACAAAGAAGACAACACAAACAGAAAGTTAAACATGTGAGTATCATTCAGGTTTGAATAAAATATCACCAATAAAAGAGAAGCCCCTATACAGTATTGAAAGAATATGATGGAGAATTTTATTGTAAATGTGGTTGAAATTCCCGTGAATGAAAATTAAATTATAACTATAAATTAAATAAGAGAATTATAAAATTATAATTGATCCAAAAAAAAGTTCAAAATATAAGACAACCCAAATAAAAACTGAAATACGTGTCTATCATGCACAAAAAGCTAAAAGTATATGAAAACCACTAATAAATGGAAGCACATATATAAAAATTGAAATAAAATGATGATGGATTCTATTGTAAATGTGGCTGAAGTTTTCGTGGGAGAAAACATTGTAACGTGATACTTGAATATAAAATAAAGACAAAAATATACACACCAATATAAAAAAAATGATATTTTATTAAAATACGAGTGTTGCCCTCTTAGTTGTTGTATTTATTTATTGTCAAAAAAAGGTGTTCTATTTATTTAAGTCTTTTTATTTTCTTTTTTTTTCCTACCGTAACAGCCAGTGCATGCGCATGATCACATAACATAATCATAAAAGACTTCTGATCCACCTCTCTTACTATCCAATTAGAGTTATAATTTTTTCTTGATCAAACAAACAAAAAGATTTGCTTATATCTCAAAAAAAATGCGTTAAAAAAATCGAGAGAAAACATGCGGAATCAATGATTATGTGAAACATAAATCTTGTGAAACACGTGGGTATCATGCAATGTTGAATGAAAAACACCAATAGAATAGAAACACCTATTCAAAGATGAAAGAATATAATAGGGGGTTCTATTGTAAATGTAGTTGAAGTTCCCGCAGAAGTAAGTATCTATGGCATAGTATATATTGCAAGTTAAAAAAATAACTCTCAGTAATGATGAATGTAACCAAACACGAAAGAGAGGAGTTACTCTTATAAACCGTAAATCCTAAAAAATTTAAAAATATATATCTGTGATTTAGTACTGACCGAACTAAATGGATTCAATAGAGATTTTAGGTTCACAAAATATAAGGAGAATAAGTATAAAAATAAATAATTTTTTAAAAAAATATAAATAGAAAAACTATAAAAAGAAATTGTTTTTTTAAAGTGCTTAAATTAGTAAAAGGATGAGGAACAAACTTCAAGTATTTGAACAGTTAAAAAATTTCTAAGCACTAAAATATCTCAAAACATACTGTTTTGCATCACACTTTACGTATTTTGTCACAAAATTATTTGTTTTTCCACCAAACTGGTCCTTGAGGAACTAACTTTTCGTCTTGAACAGTTAATTTTTTTTTGAACTCTAAAGTTCACCAAACCATACTGCTTAGCATATCGGTAATTTAATGAATTTCTTACAAATAATTTTTTTTCCCAAACCAATTATTGAGGAATGAACTTCGCGTATTTGAACATCTAATTTTTTCGCACTCTAAATATCCCAAAAAATATAAAAAGAAAAAAACGCAAAAATATAGAAGTTTGGCGCGAAGTATCGATTGAAGCCACGATACTCGCATATAATATAAAACCAATTTAAGTACGATTTTAATACTAATTAATCCAAAATGATCAAAATATAACTTAAAGAAAGAATGTGCTATTCAATGTTATCAGAACCGGACCGGTCATCGAGCCCGTCATGGCACTGGGTCTTTGGTCGGGCCGACGGCTCTTTGGTCGGAACGCATGAGCCGGTCTATATTAAATAAATTGAAAAATTATAATGTCTACAAAGAAAGTATTTGTATTTATAATTGTAATTAAGTAAAATGATAAAATATTTAAATTTAATAATAGAACAATGTTATAGTAGTGTATTAAAATGGTGGAAAATAATTAACAATGCTATTTTAATGGGCTGTATAATTAGTTTTTATAAGAGATATAAATATATTATATAAGTACATAACATATAAAAGAAAAAAAAAATACAACTTTAACAAATGAAAGGTTAATGGAAAGTTTGGCAAAAAAAATTAACGCTAAATGATTATATATATATATATATATATATATATATATATATATATATATATCATATAAGCAACACCTTCACATCAATTAAGGTGTGACTCAGTTGGTTGCAAGTGTTAAGGTTGAATTCTAGGGGAGGAGTTCGAACCCCAACTCAAGTGCAGAATCGAATCAACATACAGGCCGAGCCGGACAAGGCTCCGGATCCTGGTCGAGCCGATCGGACTTGCCTGTCCGATCTGGTTCTAATAACACTTGTGCTAATAGTAAATTAATACTACAAATATTAAAAAGGAAAAAATATGTTATCTAAAGAAAATATTAAAATATGAAAGAAAAAAAAGAGGCACCTTGGCGCGGAATGCTGACTGTAGGACAACTGCAGGCCAGCTTCCGCATATAAAAGAAGATAAACGGAAATAATGCGCATGAAGGAATTGCTCAAGCACAACTAAAAGAAACAAAGCCCAAATTTTGGGCATTATCCTGGACCGTGAACTAATTAGAAAACATGTAGCCCAATTTGAACAAAAGAGTGATAGCACGGATTGAAAGGAGAGAGTAGAGATCACAAGCCGTTGACTGCCACTCACCAAAACCCTCAACATCGCCACTCACCATCGCCACTCACCAAAACCCTAACCATCGCCACTAACCAAAACGTTCATTTCTAGTTGCGTTTTGAACCCCGCTGGAATGATTTGAATCCTCTAGTTGCAATTTGAACCCTCTATTGCGATTTGAACCCATGTACGATTTGTGGTTGGGATTTGTTCCAATTCGGCCTCCTCCTTCTTCTAGTCTTCACATATTCTCTCTGCGCAGCATTCAGTAAGGGTGTGTCTCTCGCTCTCTCACTCTCTTTGTTACTTTTCTCCCTCTCTCCCCATCTATATTTTTTAATTTATTTTATCCTCTTCTTGTTTATGGTCTTCTCGTTTCAATCAGGATTCAGGGAGGAAGATTTTGTTGGTGGCTAGTGCTTGAAACCTTACGTTTGTGAAAGGAAGATATATTTGAAGTGTATGAGTACCTCTAATGCGAAATGTAAATGGGTTCGGGTTACAAGCTCTTGCCATATGTGATATTTGGAATGATTCGACGATATTAGCTTTTTCAAACCTTTACTATTTTTGTGGGTGTGTTTGGGGGGGTTGCTAGGCCTTTACTCTATTTCCATGTTTATCAAAATGAAATGTTTTCCCTTTCCACTCAATAAAATGTCCACGATCAAAATGTGATACCTTAACTTATGACAAGAAGACTTTTGAGTTCATGATTTTTCGCAGAAAGAGAATATTCAATCTTATTTTTCTTAACAAACCTCCTTCCCCACCTCTTCTCCCCTTCCATTCTCTCTTCCCCAACATTCTTCTCCAATTTTCTGCCGAGAGGATTCAACAAGTTGTTTCTGATTTATCTTGGAAACAAGTTGGTGACAGTATTGTTTGAGCAACCTACAACTTGTAGATGAAGATGCATGAGAGTGAGGTGAGGTGAGGGGTTAAGGGTATTTTTAAAATTTACGAGGGGAGGTGAGGTGGCGAAAGGGATTGGATCCTTTCTGGTGACCGGAGGGTCCGGTGGTATCTCAGCCACACACAAATAAAAAGGTGGGTGATGTTTAAATAACTAAAATAGGAGTCATAAAGTATTTAGGGTTGGGATTTTCTCACATTTGAAAATCGGAGACAGTTCTACTGAAGTCAACTTTACCCTTTATGCTTTTTATTTCCAGAACTGATCTATCTGTTCACAAAATTAAAAGCCTAAAGGGTTAAAGTCCAATTAAAACAACACTAAAAATAAAAGTTTATTTAATTAAAATTATATATCTAAAATATTCTAAATGAACTCACTATGATGTAACCAGTCATAGATTCCTATATTTGCCTTAAAAAGGAATCAAATGACATAAGCTCTTTACTATTGGCTTGCTTTGTGGTGATGAGTGCCCATGGCTGTGGTCACATTACATACCCACTTCATGTAGCATTGAAGTGGAGCATATCTAGATTTTCGTTTCAAAAGCTGAACGTTAATGGGACAAAAAATATAAGGAAATAATCTTAACTTATAGGGAACAATATTTCAAGTTTATGACAACATCTTATAACCATCAAGCATATTAAGACAAGTATATCCTAGGCATTAAACCTTCTAGCAGATGATGCTGTACGAAGTGTTGTGCCTATATAACTTGGAGGGGTTGTTTCATTCACTACTTGAAAAACAAGATACAAACATATAATATAATTAGAGAACAAGAAGGAAGTCAGAAGGACTATTTTATTAGTAAGCAAATCACTTGTAGGGCATCTCTCTTTTGGCAAGTGATGCATGGCAATATATTGAAGTTGGTTTACAGCTTTCAAAACAGCCATTGACTCGCCAAAGGTGAGCTGCCCTTTGAGTGTTTTAGTTTAGACATTTCTCATATTTGCTTATATCCTATACATGTTTTATAAAGGTATAAATGTGAATAATGAATAGCTTGGTAGTAAGGTAAAAAGAAATGAAAATTTATACTAGGGTTTTGAGTTAAGGAATAGAAGGTTTAAATGATTTTTTTGTAAGCAAACAAAGGTTTAAATATATATTTTTTGTCTACGAAACTACAAATAGATATTGTACTAAGAAAAGCCTTAAACTAAACTATATTGTACTAAGAAAAATTCGAATATTTTTTTGTTAGGGTTAAGCATGTTTGGTCCCTACAAAATTGAGACAATTTTAAAGTTTAGTCTCTATATAATTTTAAGGAGCTTTAGTCTTTTTTTTTTTTTTTTGAGTTGGAAACCATGTGGTATTCATTTAATTGCTACTAATTTTTTTGGACATGGCTGATATATATCGCAGAAGCTGGAACAGTTAGAAGAAGCCATGGGAGCTTCTACACCATCACATCGAATGCATCCAACCTCTACAGCGCGACAGTTCCTGTCGTTGATGATGCCCCTCAATGTCGCCGCTAGCAAACACATACGGCTGCCTCCTTCCCTTTCCTTTTCGACGCCTCTCTCTCTCTCTCTCTATCAGATCTCGCTCTCATTTATTCTCACTACAGTTTCAACTTTGTTGCTTCTTTTTCTGTTTTCAAAATTTCAAGTTTGTTGTGTATCAGTGTGGTGTGTTGGTTCCCCGCTCCTTTATATTTCTATTTTTTTTCATTTAAAAGAAAAATCAGCCCCACAGTCCTCCGCGGGTTGGTTGGAATGGAGAAGGGACGAGACAAAAATTAGGGTTTTTGGTGAAAAGAGTTTATTTAAAGAGTCACTCACGACATTGTTGCCATGTTAATATATAAAGCATAACGTGACAATATCGAGATGGCACTCTGATTTCCTCATCCAGGGCCGTCCCAAACAATTTGGGGGCCCCGTGCAGATCATAAAAATTGGGCCCTAATTATTTTTACCAAATAAATCACCAGAACGTAAACTTTGCTAATTAAATTGTAAATATCATCTCAATACAATTTTTAACTAATATCAACATTTTAGGCTTCTAAAAATTATCGGAGAAATTATCGCACCCAACATCTTACATGTAAATATCATCTCAATACAATTTTTAACTAATACAATTTTGGGAACAGAGAAATTATCGCACCCAACAGAGAAATTATCGGAGAAGAACGTTTTCTCTCTTTTTTGTTCAAGCAGAAGAACGTTTAGCATAATAAGAGTGGATAATAGAATTGGGCTGGGCTGGGATAATTTGGGGGCCCTAAAAATTTTTTTTTTGCGCGGGGCCCTGTGCTACAGCACAGGGTATACTTGATAAAGGCCGGCCCTGTCCTCATCAGCAATAAAACTCCTATTATAAATGAATAAAGACTAAATTTAAAAAAGTCCCACTTTTGTGGCAGCCAAAACATATTTGACATTGTGTGTTTTTACTTTTCGTTTCCGTGTCTCATAGATATGTCTTTCTCATAGTTTATCTATAGTAAATGTGTATACCAAATTATCAGTGAATTATATATGTGTCATTGAAAAAGTCAAATTATTCTCTAATCTCTAAACAAACTCATAATTTGAAATTGCTAATTTGAACTTTACAAAATCACAATTGATAACTAGAATTTATTAATAATTGAATATAGATAAAATGGTCTAAAAAAAGTAGGACACCAAAAATTTAGTTTATAGAGGAACTATATGTTTAGCTAGATAAATACACACACGAATAAATCAAAGAAATAAACTTAAGTATTTAACATGTGGCGCATTGTTATGAAATAGAAATGCAAAACACATAATCAACATAATATTTATGAGTAAATTTAATTTTATTAAAATAATGCTATTATAATATGTGGAATTACTAGTTGTCATTAATACTACAATATCATAGGAGTCCAAAGTAGATAATCCATGTTTGATAATAATACCAACATTATCCAATTGATTATTACCTACTTAAATTCAAATATATAAAAAATTTACTAATAGTTATTAGGGCAATTTTATTTTTTATAATTCATTTGTTAAAGAATTCTTTGGCAAAGGACAATAATAGAAAACAAAAAATCTTGTTTATTACCTACTCGATAGAATTTTTCAAAGAAAATAAGAGAAAATAGATACAAATATGATTATTTTAGAGTGGTAATAAACATGTGAATGTAATTGTTGTATTAGAAATTGAAAATAAAGTTTTTTTTGTTTTTAATTTAATCCTTATAAGTTTTTTTATTTGTTTTTGTAAAGATTTTTGTTCCGTTTTACTTCCTTTAGTTGTTGACGTGACATGTCAATGTGGTTTTCACATGTAATGCTGATGTCATTATCTGTTTGCCATGTCATGTTTTTTAGATAGAAGATTAACGACGAAAATCAAAATGAAAGCATTTTGATTTTGTATAGAGGTAGTGTAACTTTTTTTTGTACGGACGAAACACGAATATTTTCATATTTCATGTAGGAACCAAAAATATATTTAAACCATAAAATTATTAATTAACCAAAGGTGAGTTATACATGTCATACTAACCATACATATCACCAATGTATGGGACAAATGAAGAACCATTTTGGCTCTACTATTTTAGTATCTTAATCCGGTTGTCTTTTTAGTGAACAGATACAAATAACTTTGATTAAGACTTGGACCGATGACCATCAATTGATAATTATTGCTTAATTGGAAAACAAATTGTAAAACATGCAGAATAAGAGACCAAAGGAAAGAAGACAGTTAGGTGCTTAATGCTGCAATATATCATAGATAAAACTTTTTATTCTTTTCATGTAGATTTGCCTATAAGCTGGCCACGACCATCCCTATAAGTAAAGCAGTCTCAAACCTCGAACAGAATCTCAAGATCTAGAACTCGCCAAGAACAAACCTAGAGAGAGAAAATACAGAGAGTGAGTATATATAGAGCCATGGTGCCAAAGAAGTGGATCCCTAGAATCACATTGGGGCTTCTGCTATTTATCATGCTCCATGATCACTAGGTTTCTAGAGGTTTCGGCCTCGTCATTCAGCAACTTGATACTGAGCTTCGCAACATTGTTTCTACTTACTTTACAAGTTGGTTCCTCAACATAGGAACAACACAACACTTAAGGTTCATCAACATGTGAGTTGCAAGAGAGGAGAAGGAGCCTTTGAGTTGGTGTAATAGTATCATTAAAAATAATATTTTATTTAGCATATAATACAATTATTTAGTATAATCTTTTAATTATATATCGACTAGTATTTGTAGAAAAATAATATTGGAAATTCTGTAGCAATAATCATAAGATTGAAAATGGCATCTAGACAACAAGAAATTGAAGAACATTAAATAAATATTCCCTAAATTTTCTTTTTGGGTGAAAAAATAAGTACTCACAAACTGATTCCCCTTATGCAACACAAAAGTAAAGGATTCGAAGTAGAAAGAGGAAAAGTGAGAAACCAATGCAAGAGAATCAGCTCCTAGGATATTTCTCACAAAGGATATGCTATTGCTTCATTGGTTTATTCTATTTCCATTGCCTTATAAAAAATATTCTGAACCCTCTTGAAATTTTAGGCCCCGTTCGGGGTGGTTTTCTGTTTTGAAATTTTAAAAAACCAAAACCAGTTTCTGTTTTGAGTTTTAAAATTTTCAAAAACCAAAACTAAATTCAGTTTTCAGTTAAGAAATTTTCAAAAATCAAAATCAATTTCAAACAAAAACATAAAGTGGTGGTTGACGGTGGTCAAAGTGGTGGTTGGTGGTGGCCCAAGTGGTGGTTGATGGTGGCCAGAGTGGTGGTCGGCGGTGGTCGAAGTCGTGGTTGGTGAAGGTTAAAATGGTGGTTGACGATGATGGACGATGGTCAGAGCGGTGGTTGATGGTGGTCAAAGTGGTGGTTGGCATTGACTGGAGTGGGGGTAGGTGGTGGTTGGAGTGGTGGTGGTGGTTGAAGGTGGTCAAAGTGGTGGCAAACGGTGGCCGAAGTGGTGGTCGGTGGTATTTAGAGTGGTGGCCGATGGTGGTTAATAGTGGTTGATGGTGGTGAGAGTAGTGGTTGATGGTTGTCAAAGGAGTGGTTGACTG
The DNA here is from genome assembly GCA_963573325.1 of Astragalus glycyphyllos. Taxonomy (NCBI): domain Eukaryota; kingdom Viridiplantae; phylum Streptophyta; class Magnoliopsida; order Fabales; family Fabaceae; genus Astragalus; species Astragalus glycyphyllos. The sequence continues at coordinate 12,380,576 of OY754313.1, read as the reverse complement.
TGACCAGAATGATGGTCGGAGTGGTGGTCGATGGTGGTTGACAGTGGTCGGTGGTGGTTGGTGGTGATTGAAGTGGTGGTGGTCAAAGTGGTGGTTTACGGTGGTCAGAGTGGTGGTTGGTGGTGGGTAACAATGGTCGGAGTGGTGGTTGATGGTAGGGAAAGTGGTGGTTGACGGTGACCGGAGGTGGTCGGAGTGGTGGTTGGTGGTGGTTGGCAAGGTGGTAGTCAGATATATTGATGATTATAGGTTGATGAAACAAAACAGAAATAAAAATTATAAAACTTATTTTTGTGGTTTTGAGTTGTAACGGAAAACTGTTTTGAAATTAAGAAAAAAACCAACTCAGCCCTAAAGTTGTGATTTTGTATCACACTGCAAAATAAATTTTGCATTTACCTCCTATAGAAATCTTTCACCTTAATTGAGAGAGTAATTTTGTAAACAATGATAAGAAAATGATTATTATTAATGTACTTTTAATTTAAGGACTATTATAAAAAGCTGAAAATGGTTTGCAAAATTAGCTTAACCTCCAAAACACGCCAAAATCCTCCTCGAAATTAGAAGAATTTGGTTTTATAAAAAAATAAACTCCCCAATGAAGTTTATGGTATGTTTAAGTTTTATTTACATATTAATTAGTAATTTATTCATTTTGTTAAATATATTAAAGTTTTATTTTAGTATATTTTTAGTAAGATATGATTTTAAAGACAAATAGTATTTTACCCGTGCATCCGCACGGATGACACTGTATTGTTTATATATTGCTTTGAAGTAATGATAGTATTGAAATTATAATCTTCTGTTTAGTAATGTATACATTTAAATGACATTTTGACATGTTATTCGTCTACATAAAGATATACAGTTAGTAATTTGTAAGCTATTCATAAGACGTTAACAATATCTAAAATGTATGAGTTTAATCTGAAATTGGAAATAGAGAGATATTAGGTCAGTTCTTGGTGAGGTATGGGCGATAGAAGGAGGCAGAACAGGAGCGACGGAGGTAAGGGTGTTGAAGCAAGCGGTGCTGGCGGTGAATGGAAGGTCGTGAGTAGGAGAAAGAGAAAAAATCCTGTAACAAACAGAACGGATGTAGCTTCCATTGGCTATGTCAGGAAGGAGGAAACGGTGACCTTCTTTTTCTCAGAGTTCCCTGACTCTCATGGTGTTAGGGAAATGCTGAAGGCATTCGGTTTCTATGGGGAGATTGTGGAAGTCGTAATCCCGCCGAAGAGAAACCGTTAGGGAAGGAGATATGGCTTCGCAAGGTTCTCGAATGTACGTGACCCAAAACTATTCGCCGTCAAACTTGACAACATCATCATCGGAGCGAACAAAATCCATGTCAACTTACCAAGATTTGAAAGAATAAGGCAGGAGGAGAAGGATAGGGGCGTGAATGAGGAGAAGGCGAGGAGACAGCAGAAGAAAAAGGAGGAGGAGGAGAAGAGAGAAAACGAAGTCAGAATGATTACCAAACCTGCGAGCAACACGGTGTGGAGAAAGGTTGAAGATGGGGGTAGAAAAGGTGGGGGCGACGTGAAAGAAAGGTGGGAACGAAGCAAGAAACAAACAGGATTCATGAATCTTAAATCGGCAGAAAGAAACGTGGTGTACTACAGGAAACAAAACCTCTGTGATTTATGGTACAATGCATCCAACGACGATCTCAACAACTTAAAGAAGATGTATGTAGCAAAGGTTAGGCTCGCCGGCAATGCTCACATGGTACAAGAATGGTTCAACATGCAGGGTTTTTTTGCCATTAAGGTAACTCCACTAGGTGCCAATCTAGTTCTATTGGAAGAAATGGAGGACGGTATCCTACCGGCATTAGTTGAGGGCGCTAGGAATGGATCGATGAACATTTCGATGGAATAAGGGGGTGGAGTCCGGCAGAATTGGACAAGGAAAGAGTGGTATGGATTCGTTGCCACGGCATCCCCGTTCATGCTTGGAACAACGAATTCTTCTCGATGGTGGCTGGAAAATTCGGTACGTTCCTAGGTGTTGACGAGAACACACGAAAAAAGAACTCCATATATGGATGTGGCAAGAATTCTCCTTCGAACGAATTGGTACGACGTTTTCAACTTAGTGATAAATGCCAAGATCAATGGTGAAATGTTTTATATAAAAGTGATCGAGGAGTGGTGCGGTCCCATGCATTGGGACGGTCTCTCTCAACCAAACAAAAGCAGCAAGCCCAACAGTGATGATGAAAATGATAGTAGCGACGACGACGACGGGCCACATCTCTTCGTGGCGGAGGGGGAGGGTGAGGGATTTTCCGGTGAAGAGGATGGAGACGAAGAAGAGGAAGGAGGCAGGAACCAAAAGCCACTTGAGATTCACGAGGGTAGGCTTGTAATTTCAAACGAACAAAACAATCATGAGAAGAAGGGGTATGAAAGTTTCAAGGAGATGAATAATTATGAGGAAGATGATAATTTTGATGTTGGTGTTAATGAGAATGCAAAGGGAGGGACTGGTAATGATGGAGTGTATGGGAATGATGTAATAGTTAAGGAAGGGGTAGTGGAAGAGACTCAGCATGAGAAAATGGGGGTGGCTTTCGATACAAATGCAACGGATGGGGATCAAATAAATATGGAAGGAATAGAATCGGTGCATGAGGAAAGAGAGGAGATTGCGGCGCAAATAGTGGCTGAGGGGTTAAGTCAAAGGTCTCAAAATGTGGAGAAAAATATGCTACTTAAATCACCATCAGTTGTGGAGGATTGTGGCTCAGGGACCCACGGTATTGATGATGTTAACACAGAAATGGGCCAAGGAAATAGTGGTGGATTAAAAAATGCTTTGGGCCATCAGATTGATTCTTCAATGACACTGGGTGGGCCAGCAACAAAACGAATAAGAAGGAGAATGGTGGAAAATCATAACAATGTTTTTGGGCTTAAAAAATACAAGAAGTTCATTGGGCCGAAAAAAACAAAGAAGAAAAAAAAGAAGATAGCGAAGAGGGAGCCTCAGAACGAAAAAGAAGACGCAGAACACAGCCTCAACGAAGATAACAGCATCACCATTGGTTTTATCTCTGAAACAGCAAGAGAATTAATTCCCACAATGAGTTTCACTACAGATGGTCGCAGCTCTAGTCACACTGGTTCAGGGAATTCCTCATCTAGCTTCTATAGAAAGTCTATGAGTAGTCAAGCACCATCTTCTAAGGGGGAAAATAACGGCGACAAAAGCATTGGCGATGCATCAATTGGAGATTCTGATATTCGACGCGGTAATGCTAGAATCATGGCAGAGCATGAGATCTCAATAGCTAATAAGGTATGGAGTTTTGCTAAAGGACATCTTGGGGTGATTGGCAAAAGCAAGGATGATTTGTATTTGGGCAAATTAAAAGAGATGGAGGTTAGGGACCAGATTGCAAAGGGAAGGAAGGGGAAAAAAGAGGTGTCTCAATGAAGGTTGCAATTTTAAATATGAGAGGGTGGGGGGCGCCGCAAAAAGGAGGCGCCTTAAGAAATTGATGATGGAGGAGAAAATAGACATGTTCATGATACAAGAAACAAAGTGCAGTGATCTCACCAAGAGAAATGTTAGCAGTATTTGGGGTGTCTCTAATTTCGATTGGCTAAGTAAAAACGCAAATGGTCAATCGGGTGGGATGCTAACCGTATGGCAGGCAGATATATTGGATCCTATGGGAAAGAGAAGACTATGGGAAAACTTGAGGCGATTGAAAGGGGAATTCGAAAAGGGGGAATGGTGCATTGCGGGGGACTTCAATGCAATTATCTCAAGAGACGAGAGAGTGGGATGTGTTGCCATCTTAAACAACAATGAAATGAGAGAATTTGAGACATTTATTGAAGACATGGAGGTAGTTGATGTACCGGCGTTGGGGAAGAAATTCACATGTTTTGGTGCCGACGGGAGGGCAAGTAGGCTTGATAGATTCCTTGTCACCGAAGGGTTGATCTCGGCTTGGGGAATTAGCGCTCAATGGATTGGAGATCGCGAAATTTCAGATCATTGTCCGGTGTGGCTCATAACTTCAAAATTAAATTGGGGGCCAAAACCATTCCGGTTTAATAATTGTTGGTTGGAACACGAAGGTTTTAAAAGTTTTGTTAAAGAGTGTTGGGCATCATTCCGGGTTACGGGAAAAGACTCATATATTCTAAAGGAAAAATTGAAGTTGTTGAAAGAAAAACTTAGGTGTTGGAATCGTGAAGTATTCGGCATAAAGGACCTCAACATTGATAAGATAGTAAAGGAGTTGAATGATATAGAAAAATTGGCAACGGAAGGAGGTAGTGTGCTTGATGTACAACGCGCTCAATTGAGCAATGAGTTTTTGAAAGAGATACATGCAAAAGAGAGCTTGCTTGCGCAAAAATCAAGAGTAAAATGGTTGGCCGAGGGAGATTCTAATAGTAAATTCTTTCATGCTTGCATAAGAGGGAACCGGAGAAGAACTCAGTTGCTGACAATAAAGGTCAATGGGGAGTGGGTGGAAGATGTAACGGGTGTCAAAATGGCGGTAAAAGAGCATTTCCAAAGCAAGTTTGTTGAAGACGATTATTGTAGACCAAGTTTGGATGGCGTAGGTTTTAATCAAATTTCGACGGAGGACAATACTATGCTAATGGCACCATTTTCCGTGGAAGAGATCAAGGAAGCGGTGTGGGATTGTGACGGTAATAAGAGCCCGGGGCCAGATGGATTTAATTTCAACTTTATGAAAGCTTGTTGGGATATCATTGAAACCGAGATGGTAAACTTCTTCAAAGAATTCCATAGGGAGGCAAAACTTCCAAAGGCGGTAAGTGCTTCTTTTCTTGCACTCATCCCAAAGAACAACAATCCTCAAGATCTTAGTGAGTATAGACCGATTTCTCTTATCGGAAGCCTATACAAGATACTTGCTAAGGTGCTTGCCGGAAGAGTGAAGTTAGTATTGAAAAATGTTATTTCGGATTGCCAAAGCGCTTTTTTGGCGGGTAGAAATATCCTTGATGGTGTGGTGGTGGTAAACGAAGTAATGGATATGGCAAAGCGGACAAAGGAGAAATGCGTAGTGTTGAAGGCTGATTTCGAAAAGGCCTATGACTCGGTGAGTTGGGCCTACTTGGACTACATGTTGGGGAGGTTGGGCTTTGGGGAGAAGTGGCGTACGTGGATGAGGGTATGTGTTTCATCTAACTCCATCTCGGTCTTGATAAATGGGGGCCTATCCGATGAATTTGTAGCGCACAAAGGCCTAAAGCAAGGCGACCCTCTAGCTCCTTTTTTATTCTTGATAGCGGCCGAGGGGTTGGCGGGTCTTGTAAGGAAGGGGGTGGATTCCAACAATCTAAATGGCTTTAAAATAAATGATGATCTATCGGTCAACCTACTTCAATTTGCGGACGACACGATATTCTTTTGTGACGGTGGGGAAAAGAGTATTTGGTGCTTAAAGGCAATTCTAAGGAGCTTCGAGATGGTTTCGGGACTCAAAGTCAATTTTGGCAAGAGCAACGTCATTGGCATTAATATGGATGAGAGAGTCATGGAAGGGGTGTCTCATTTTCTTGCGTGTAACATAGGCACATCATCTTTCAAATTCCTAGGGATCCCCGTTGGAGCAAACCCAAGAAGATCGAGTACGTGGCAACCGGTGATTGATTCCATAAAGGCTAGATTAAACATGTGGAGGAGTCGTCAATTATCCATTGGCGGTCGGGTAACACTCATCAACTCGGTATTGGCTTCCTTACCATTGTATTTATTTTCTTTTTATAAGGCACCAAAGAAAGTACTAGAGGAGATAAAAAAAATTCAAAGGAGGTTTCTTTGGGGGGGGGGGGGGGGGGGGGGGGAGGAAGATAGTAGGAAGATGGCGTGGGTGAGGTGGGATGTCGTTTGCTTACCGAAGGATAAGGGTGGTCTCGGAGTAAAAAATTTGGAGGCTCTCAATATTGCTCTCTTAGCAAAATGGAGATGGAGGGTGTTGGCGGAGGAAAGAAACTATTTATGGAAGAACGTTCTTGTGGAGAGATACGTTTTGTGTGGGAGATGGCCGAAGGAAAATGAATATAGGAGGGGGTGGGCGAAACATTCAATTTGGTGGAGAGATTTATGCTTGTTAGGTGAAGGAACAAATTTGGAAGAAGAATGGTTTGATGACCTAGTTAAAATAAAATTGGGCAAAGGAAATTTAATGAGATTTTGGAAGGATTGCTGGTTAGGAACGGAAACTTTGGAAGGTCTTTTCCCAATTTTGTTCAGCTCCTGCACAATGCAAAATGCTACTGTTGAAGAGATGGGGGTTTGGAGGGGTAATCAATGGGAATGGTGCTGGAATTGGGCCGAACAACTCCCTGCAACCGAGGCACAAAATCTGTCATACCTGAAGGAGGTGCTCGCGGGTTTGGCTCCAGTTCAGCAGGTGGCTGATTGCTGGCGCTGGCTGCCAAACCCCGTGGCTGGTTTCTCGGTAAAAACATGTTACGCTGTGCTGGTTTCTTTGTTGGTAGGTTCAGGTGCTGCTGGAGGCGAATCGTTTATCGCGGCGTGCTCGAAATTATGGAGGAATGATGTCCCTTCAAAAATGCAGATTTTTTCATGGAGGGTATTGCTAAACAGAATCCCTTCACGCGAGGCACTTCTAAGGAGAGGCATTTTGCAGCAAGAGGCCGATGCATGCTGCGTTTTTTGCAGCAACGAAGTCGAATCAGTTACTCATTTGTTTCTACAATGTAATATGGCGACCTCGGTTTGGCATCAAATTGAGACGTGGGTTGGGGATACGATTGGTGGCGGTGATGACATGGTGGAGCACTTCATGAATTTTGGCAAGTTGGTGAAGGGGAAAAAGCGTCGGGGTGTCAAGCATCTCATATGGATGGCGACTATTTGGAAAATATGGATGGCGAGAAACAATGCAATTTTCAATGGAGTCTTGGAATCTCCTTCCGAGATAGTTATGGGAATCAAACTATGTGCTTGGAGTTGGTTCAAAGCAAGAAAAGGAAGAACTTGTAGGATAGAATGGTCGGATTGGTACCATTGTCCCATAGGGTGTTTCTCTCTATTGTAATTTGCTCTTTGATGACATTGTAGAATTGGGGTACTCTTTTTCCCTTCGGGGGTCTTTTTCCCATTGGGTTTTGGCCCTCGAAGGTTTTAACGAGGCCCCCTAGGTGTAAGGGGTTGGTGCACCCCTTGTGCGCCCCTTAATACATTTACTTATCTAACAAAAAAGAGAGATATTAGGTCATATAACATAAGATATACACTCCCATTGTCGCTCTTGTTGGCACTCCTGTTACCGCTCCTGTTGATGCTCCGGTTGTCGCTCCTGTTGGCACCTTTGTTGGCACTCCCGTTGCCCCGTGCTCCCGTTGACGGTCCTGTTTCCGCTCGCGTTGCTGAACGTATTTCCTGTCTCTCGATTGTATAGTAAATTTTAGATCATTTAATATTAATTTAACCATTATAATTAAATTATTAAAGTATTAAAAAATTATTTTGAAAATTTTGTTAGTGGTTAAATTATTTTTGACAATTGTTAGTAGTTAAATTGATTGGTTTTAGTAGTTTCAGTAGATTATAGTAAATAGTAAATTGTAGATCATTTATATAGTTCATTTAATATTAATTGAATTATTTTAGTTTAGTAATTGATTTTTTTAGAAAATTTTTTGTTAGCTTTATGGCCTTTTTTGGCAATTGATAGTGGTTAAATTGATTGCATTTTAGTACTTTTGAAAAGATTACAAAAATAGTAAAAAAAAATTTAAATAAAAGTGACAGCGCGTCAATGCACGTCCGCTACGGTTTTTTCGTTAACTGTTGCGTTTTTGTCGGCTTTTACTTTATTTTTTTGTTAGCTTTTGTTTTTTTCTTCTGTTTGCATTAGCTTTTGCTGACAACTTTTTTTTTTGTCAGCTTTTATTTTTCTTTTTCTGTTTGCATCAGTTGTTGTTGACAAGTTTGTCTTTTAGTTGCAAAATGACATTTTGCCCCCAAAAATGGACACGTGGCATTGTAGTTGAATGTCTTAAAATGTCAAATTGATAGCATATTATTTGATTAGAGTAGTATTGATATTGATTGATTGATATTGATTGATATTGATATTGATGATTGATTGATTGATATTGATATTGATGTTACCCCCAAATTATGGTCCTAGATCCACCATTGATCCTGTGGTCACTTTAGCAAATTTAGTATACTTTTAAGGTCTATGTTGTTGCTTCTACATACTAATTTGTAAGTATCCCATGTGTTGGGAAAAGTGAAAAGAAGTAGAAATTTAATTAAGAGGTACATTTCATAAGGTTGGTGAAGTCTTTGAAATGTGAGACAATTATTGTCCACTATGTCACATACATAAATGAAAGTTAATAAATAGAAAGATGTACCTGTGAAGAGATGAGACATCCTCATACCCTTTTGGGTGATCATATGGAGAGGTCAGACATCCTCATACCCTTTTGGGTGAGTCATCCCCACTTGCGTGATCCTGGAGAGAGTTGATGAATCTCCGGCCATATGTCCTAGTGAGAGGAGAGTGTTGGTGATCATTTGTTTTGTGAGATGTGAGTGTTATCATTCCTTGTAACTCTTAGAGTGAGAGTATTGTAGGGTGATTCACATATTGACTTGGTATAGTTGTAATTATGTTTGAGATAATGAATAAATTATGTTGATGTATTTCTGTGAACATAGGCAAAAGGTGTCGAACCAGATAAATTATCTGTGTTCTTCTTTTCTTTATTCTTGCGGTGTGTCTATGTATCACATCAAAGATCCTTGAGCATATGGATTAATTGATTGATTAGTGCGGTTTTCCCCAACACCAAGGAAGGTTTAATATATTGATGACATTAAAAAACAAAAGTTACTGAACTTTCTGAACTAAGATATCCTAAGAAAAAAATAAAAGCAAAAAGAAAGTATAAGATATATGTATTAGACCCTTCTACTAAAAACCAACAAGGTTTTGTCTTTCGTCTGAGCGGTAATTGGGTTCATATCCTATCTTAAGATCTTGAATTTCAGTCTCAAGTGTCGCAAAAACTTTATTGGAAAGGAAGAACCACACGAACCTAAAAAGCCATGTAAAAATCATGTCGCTAGCCAGTTTTTTCGGCGTAAATTAGTCATCAACTTTAGATATTTACTAAATACCCTGATTTTATTCACAAACTTCTTTTCTCCACACCTTTCTCTTTAGTCTTTATAGTAAAGAAGAATCTGAAATGGTAGGATTTATTCTGCAACTCTTCGGAGCATTAAAAATTAACAAATGTCTGCCAAACAAGAAAACGCTCATTTGCGGATATCCATAGCATATGCCAGTTTTTTTCAATGGTTTATTCCATTTTCTTTACTATAAAATCTGTCATACACAAATTATAGACAATTCATGTGGAAACTTCATCATCAATAAGCAAAATAGCAATAGGGTGACTATCTATTGGCAAGTAAACATTCACTATGTCAAAAGTCAATGCCAATGAATTACTTGCCAAAGGAGAGTTGCCCTGTAGCTGTTTTAACTTAATCTCTCATTCTATGGTTAGCAGATTAAAGGTAATGCATTTTTATGGAACTGTATTTTTTTAAGCTGATATCCTCTTTTATTACATTTCTCTGTTGTGTTAATGAAGTTTACAATATTTACTTTTTATACATTCCTTTAGAAACTTAGTTATTACTTACTCCCTTCGTTCCTAATCTTTGGTACCTTTGGTCTTTTATTTTTGTTCCAAAACAATAGGCCTTTTATTGAGTCTTGTAGAGTCCCGAAGTATGGATTAATTGTCCCAAGACTCTTTTATTTTGATTTCAGTTATTGCAAGACTTTACAAAGGAGGTATTTTAATACTTAGCTAACACAAATTAATGGTAACTTAATTTGTGTGTAACAAGCCAAAAGTACTAAAGATTAAAAACGGAGAGAGTACTAGAGAGTATAAATTACAATTTATTTAAGCCTACTTATATGGTATCATACTTTCTTTGTTTAACCAGCACCTTTGATGTTCATCAATGGCTTCTTACAACTCTGCCAACTATTTCTTTGCTTAACACACCATTCTTGATTTCTTTGCTAACTTCATACAACTTATAAATTGAAACCACACACAAGTACATGTGGCAATACTTTAGAAGTTTAAACACAGTCTTGAATTTAATTAAGGCGTTTGATGTCACGGTCAATCTTATGCATGTTTTCCCACTATTCTCAAAAATGTTTTGTCTATTTTGGGTCTCTATAAAATTTGAGTTTTTTTAGTTTTAGTCCCTAGTAACTTTTCATAGCGCTTCACGATAGCGCTTATAGAAACTCAATGAAGCGCTATTAAACGTCTTGAAGTGTTCCTAAAAGTCATGATAGACTAAAACGAATAGCGCTACCCATTCCCAAAAGGCGCTAAGAGCGTGAATAGCACTTTTGCAAAAAGCGCTACTGATACTCTTAAATTTTAATTGAATAAGTAGCGTTTTTTCTATAAAACGCTACCTTTTCCTTTTTTTTTCAAGATTTTTTTTTTGTTTTCGTTTATTCTCTCTTTTACATTATAGGTCTAATGGTTAATAATAGCATAAAATGATTGTGTGTGACTAACCTTTGCCTTCCTTCTCTGTGTCTCCAACATATGGATTGAGCACCCACGGTTAGCCACTCCCTCCATATTCAGATTTATAAGGATGTTTTGCACAAGACAATATACTTCATGTTTGAGAATTGTCTATACAACAAGAGCAAGTATTAAAAATTTTGTTTACATGAGACTATCAGCAGATTTTAGTTACAAGAACAGCCATGACCATGAGTCGTATGGTTCCTCAATCTAAGTCAGCTCCTTTTTCAGTTCTTGCATCAATAACTGCTTTCCTTCCTATTGTGTGCCAATAAGGCCAAACATCAACTAAACAACAAAGAAACATATCACCAAACACTTGGTGTGCATTAGAAACATCACAAATGCTTAAAGCAAACACAAGTTGATTTATCTTTCTCACAAGCCAACTATTACGTACGCCGAAACAAAAGAAAAAATAGCAATCGAAATTCCATCTCTCAATTCCTTCAACAGAAGAATCAATCTGGAGCGCTAAATAATTTTCCTCAAAACTTGCAATACGAACGGAACGGTCATGGATTCGGAGGCGGAACACAGAGACAGAGATGATGAGAAATTCACACTCTTGGCCCACCATTGTTTGAGAGCCAGCGAATTTCGTCACACTCGGAGGTAGAGCATAGTGCCAATTTGAGATGAATCGAGTAGTGTTTTTCAGTGAAAGTACAAAAGGAATTAGAATTAAAATTTTATTATAAAACAATAGGTAGCGTTTTTTAAAAAGCGCTACCCATTCATTTTCGTGTTTTGAGCATAAGTAGTGGTTTTTAAAAAGCGCTACTCATTCTACTCTGTGTTTTTCGCATAAGTAGCGCTTTTAAGTAAGCGCTAATCATTCTTTTCCTTGTTTTCACCTTGAGTAGCATTTTTTTTGTAAAAGCGCTATCTAAGATATTACAAAAGTATCGTTTTTTAAAAGCACTACTAAAGAGGCGTTCTTTTTTAAAACTTCTGTTGTAGTGTTGTAGTGATGTTTAACCCTATTCAAATTATTCAAATAGGGTTACAAGATGTTTCATACAACGATACAAATGGCATGAAGTCATACAAAAAGAACTTTGTGGATGTTTTGCATAGCAATGTTGGAAGTGTTCATAATACCAACATGAAATGTTCTAACTTGGGGGCATCAAATTTAATGTTGATGCTTCGGTTTCAAATAAGGGAAGAAGAGACCACATAAATGGTTGTATTGCCTTACTTTAAAGGGATGATTTTTATCACCCTATTAATTCTTACGCATAATTGGCCTTTTTGCCTCTAATCTTAAAAAATAAAATATTTGACTGAAAAATTCATATACATAATTAACGAATGATAAAAAGTATTGTTGCAACATAAAACATCCAAAGAAAATCAAGAAGAAAATCAAAGTAATTGAATAGGTTCTAGTTTTAGTAATTGAATATAAGGATTTCTCAACAAAATAAACGGGTCGTTACACTTCTCAACAATACTATAGAAAGTTTCTCCTTTAACAACGACATAAAATTCATCACAAGGTTTCTTCAAAGAAACATTCTCTGCTACCTCAACATGTTGAGCCTCATCAAACTCATCAAAAGTGGAATTAGGTGCATAAAAACTCCTTTCCATGTTGGCTTCAAGTAGCATCGTTGCTGCTAATATTATTTCTAATATAATAGCCATAAGTTTCTATTCTAAACCTATTCAATTTCAAGAAAAAAACATAAATCAATTCACTATTAATTTCAATTTTAATAAACAACTTCAATTCAAAAGGTTTCTTCAAAGAAACATTCTGTGCTACCGCAACATGTTGAGCCTCATTAAAAGTGGGAATTGGTGCAGAAGAACTCCTTTTCATGTTGGCTACAAATAGCATCGATGCTGCTAATATTATTGCTGCTAATATTATTGCTGACTTTACGATTGCTGAAAAAATTAAAATAAAATGGAAATTACTAAACTGTCATATAATGTAATAATAATAATAATATAAAGATAAAAGTAATATAGATTTAGTGTGACAATATACTTTGCATCCTCATTGTATAGATCGAAGTATTGCTGGGAAGAAGTAGAACTCGAAGTAACATAGATTAAATTTCTATGAGATGAGATCTGGAACTATATATAGCTTCTTAATTTGAAAGTGTTTTATTTCCTTTTATCTCACTTTATGTAGTTGAAAGCTAGAGAGATATTAGATATATAAAGCCTACCATGGCGGCGGAACCCTAATGGAAGCTTTTTAACGGTCATTCTCCTATGTTTTCTCCTTTTATTTTGGCTAAACCGTAATTTTTTCTAACTTATCTTATCTAGCTTATATCACTTTCAAGTTTTTTTTTTGACAAAAATCCTCATGTATATATTCAGGGATTGATGCTACCAAAAAAGATATGTTCAACGATTGGTTCAATCAATTTTTTAGTGTGCCTATGTGTGTTTTTATCACCATTTCTTGATTTTCTAGTTTCTAATAATTTCTTCTAATAAAATCAATAAAAATAAAAATCTATAACTAAATGATTAACCGCAACCCTTGAGGTCCCACGAAGGTAGCTCAGTTGGCGAGCTAAAAGACATAAAGAAGTTGCAAAGTTGCAAGAAAGAGGTCCAGGGTTCAAACCCCGGAAACTAACATTCCCCCACCCCCACTAACATTTGCTTATAAAAAAAAACCGCAACCCTTGAGTTCGACATTTAGACTAATTACCAATTTTATTACTTGCAACGGTTCAATGCACTTCATGATTGCAACATATCCTAATATACCGCTTTCATGTCTATACAAGACCTATTTCTCTCATGAAGTCATTGGATCGTTGCATTTGAAATTAATTTTATTTGATTTCAATGTGTTGATCTAACGAAGGTGGTAATTGTTGCTTAGAACAAGCTTTGTTGTCCCTTGAGAAAAAACGCAAGAAAGAGGGTTTGAATTAGTGGTTTTATAAAATCTTTTCGTACAAGAACTTTCAAAATTCTTTTGGTAAAAGCGCTCAAAGTAAAGACCTTGAAAATAAATGACACAAGGAGTCATCCTATTTCACTATCACTTGATTTATGCCCACCAAATTCTATAACCTTATAAATATTTCCAGTATTTTCAAAAGATAGGTTACAAATTCAAGAGTATCTTCTACCAACCTTGTCTATAATCTCAATTTCTTAGGAAGACCAAATATATTAGGCCTTTTTGCTTTTTTTGATAAGTCAAAATCCATTAAGGTGGTACAAGGGGTACCACAAACCCATTTACAATCATAAAATCTGCAACATGCAGTGCATTGGATTGTCGACCCAATTCTCAAACACCAAAGACAAATTGTTTCCTACCTTGTTGATAAACCATCCCCAAGAGATTCTAACAACATGATCAAACATGCTTTGTACATTACTTTCTCCCCCCTAAAGACAACATTGTTCCTGTTAAACCAGATTACCCAAACAAGTGCCACCCATGTCAAGTACCTAACTTCTTTTAATTTTTTCCCCGCAAGTTCAGCAGCGAAACACCGGAAATGATCTAAAACTGAGCTGCACTGAGGCTGAAATGTATGCAACCAGCGACACAGCCTCCACCACAGCTGCTGCGCGACACTTCAGCTGACGAATAAGTGATCCACGGTCTCCAATTCGCTCCCACAAAGCACGCAGTCAGGCCCACCACTCTGTGGAATAATATTCCTGTGAATTAGTGCATCTTTTGTATCCCTTCGGTTCTACAGAATTCGCCAAATCAGAATCAGAATTTTCGAAGGGACTTTCGTTCTCCATACCTTCTTTAACGCCTTCACAATCTCATCTTCCACTATTGTTTCCCCGCTTTTCTGCAGTAGCATTTTATAAGCCGTTTTAACCTGGTAAATTGAGTTATCAAGCTGCCACACTAATCTGTCACAGACGTCCGAAGAAGGATGAATCGGAGTCAGCGTGTTACTCTACATTTCCGCTTCTTGCAGCTCCTCGGTTGACAAATTTCTGCACCAATTAAAACTCTAGTACCACGTACCCTGTTGCCACGACCCGAAATCTGCGACACAGCCATTCCTGTTCACCGAGACATGATACAGTTGGGGAAATAGATCTGCCAAAGGCCACTGACAGCACCATAAATCTGTCCAAAACTTCAGCCTCATTCCATCACCTAATTTGCATTTTACACAATCAAAGAACCATCTTTGTGCAAAGGGAAGGCAGCTATCTAACAAGTTTAGATCCTTCCACCATGTTGATCGTTGCTTGGTGCTTAAAATTCCATTGATACCATACAAATCGTTCACTAGGTTCCTCCACACACTCCTCTCTTCTTCCATTAATCTCCATTTCCATTTGCCCAACAAAGCCACATTAAATAATTCCAAATTTCGCACCCCTAGGCCACCTAAACTCCTTGGCAAACATACTTTCTTCCAACTTACCCATGCTACTTTTCGTTCCTCCTCTTGACCTCCCCAAAGGAAATTGAGTTGGATTCGCACCATTTGTTTTAGAACACACTTTGGAGCTTTAAAAAAGGAAAAGTAATATAGAGGAAGGCTAGCTAAAACTGAATTTATCATTGTTATTCGCCCACCTATTGATAGTTGTTTGGATCTCCAACTTGAGAGTCTAGTCTTCATTTTCTCCACCACTGGATTCCACGTTGAGGCTAGTCTTGGATTAGCACCCACCGGGATGCCTAAGAAATTAAAAGGGAGCTCCCTTATCCGACAATACAAGAATTGAGATGCGCCAACAAGCTCTTCCTCCCCGACATTTATGCCCACGAGACAACTTTTATTAAAATTAACTCTTAGGCCCGAGACAAGTTCAAACACCCTCTATACCGCTTTAATGCACCACCAATTTTCTCTAGCATTGTTGCACATTATGATAGTGTCATCCGCATATTGTAGAACCGGATAACATGAAGACTCCCCTATTAAAAATGCTTGGAAAAAGCCTACCTCCATACTTTTCCTTAGGAGTGCCACTAGAGCTTCGGCCACAACTAAAAAGAGAAATGGAGCTAAGGGGTCTCCTTGCCTCAATCCCTTCTCCATTGTTATCTCCGGTGTAGGACTTCCATTAACCAAAACCGATATCGACCCCGAAAAGATACAAGCCTCCATCCACTTTCTCCATTTATCTCCAAACCCCATTCTTTTCAACGTGTAGTCTATGAAGCTCCAACTCACCGAATCGTATGCCTTTTCGAAATCTACTTTGAACATAAGCAATGGCCACTTCTTTTTTCTAGCCCCGTTGATTATCTCATTTAAGACCAATACCCCATCCAATATTTGTCTCCCTTGTAAGAAGGCGGTTTGTGATTGAGAAATGATCCCGGGAAGCACGCCCTTCAACCTTAATGCTAGCACCTTAGCTATAATCTTATAGATGCACCCTATCAAAGAGATTGGCCGAAAATCATTTAGCCCTTGTGGGTTTTTCTTTTTTCCCAGCCAAAGCTACAAATGATGTCGTGAAGGCCTTTGGGAGTTTTCCATTTGCATAAAATTGCTCCATTAAGCCGAAAATGTCCCCTTTTATCGTTTCCTAACATGTCTTGATAAATGTAAAATTAAAACCATCCGGTCCTGGACTTTTATTCCCCTCACAAGTCCAAACTGCTTCTTCCACCTCTTCCATAGAAAAAGGAGCCGATAGGTAATCCGATTCGTCATCGGAGATTTTCTTGAATTCAATCCCATCAAGCACCGGTCTACAAAACACTTCATCTTTGAATTGCACATTAAAATGGGTACGAACGTCTTCTTTAATTTCTGCTACCCCTTCAATCCGTCTATCATCTACCTTTAATGCCTCTATTTGGTTTCTCCTTTGTCTATACTTCACCATATTGTGAAAGAACCTAGTATTGCAATCCCCTTGTTAAATCCAATCAACTCTCGCCTTTTGAGCCAAGAGACTTTCTTTCCTATTCAAAGCCACCCACAATTCTGAATTCAGATTCTTCCACCGATCCCTTTCATTGTCTCCTTCGTCCTTCATGCCATCCTCCAAAATGTTTAGCTCCTTAACCATGTTTTCAATTTTTAGATCCATATACCCGTAAACCTCTTTATTCCACACCCTTAACTTTTCTTTAACATACTTGAGCTTCTCTTTCACAATATGAGCCACCCACCCCTCCACTTTACACTCCTTCCATGAATCCTCCATAAATTTCTTCCCGTCCTTGTGATTCAGCCACCCATTTATGAACTTAAATGGCTTAGGTCCCCAATTCTTTTCGAATGATAACAACCATACCGGGCAATGATCAGAAATATCCCTTACCCCTATCCACTGTGCCTTCACCTTCCACAAATCAACCAACTCTTGTGACAAAAGAATTCTATCAATCCGACTAGCCGCTAACCCATTTGGTTGATACTAAGAAAATTTCTTACCTAGACACGGAGGTTCTACCACATTCATTTCGCTCATAAAAAAATAAGAAATCCTGCCTCTCAACTTCCCTGAATCTTACAGTCTTTCCTCTCCTCTCTGACCTGTTTACAACCGTGTTAAAATCACACCCTAACACCCATAGCCCACTAGCAAGCCTTCTCTTCTCATTAATCAACCTTTCCCACAACTCCCTCTTCCGTCTAATAGAGCAGCCGGAGTAAATGTTTACGAAATAAATCGTTCTAGAGTCTTGCTGCACAGCCACCCCTACACAACCAGGATGTGAAAAAGAAAACAAGAAATTGAACATACCTTTGCGCCAGATGGACAGAATACCTCTGGAGAGACCCTCAGAGGGTTGAGCAACCCATTCAAAATCATCCCCTCCCCACAACCGAGCAACCATTTTTTCATTGACCACTGACCTCTTAGTTTCTTGAATAAAGCAAAAATCGAATCCCTTTTCTCTAATTAGGCTTCTGGATCACCTAATTTTGGCACTATTGCCAATCTCCCTCGTGTTGAAAGAGACAAGATTCATTGAGGAACGGTTCTGGCCTCCTTCTTTCCATAGACACTTTTGTCCCTGAATTCTATTTCATTTATCTTGTTGATATATACTACATCATCAGCCATTTCTTTAACACCAATTTCACTTGCAAAGTGCCACATCTTTTCTCCATTTGATAGTCCCCGAGAGGCCCATATAGACGAGCTATCCTCGACTCCCAGATTAGAAGAGGAACTCGTTGCTTTCTCCACCAATTCTATTCCAGTTGCCTCTAATGGTGCTGCTGGAAGATCAACAACCAAAACTTATGGGGTGAAGGTTGCAACCTGTGCTATCGATCTCCAATGGGTATAGGCAATTGACAATTGCGTTCTGTGACTCAAAAGAGATGGGAGAAGAAGAGCCCGACGATGGAGTGTTCGATCTGGGTGAAAAATATGCTGGGTCGGGTTCCAAAGGTTTAACGGACAGGAAAAGGTCAAAAGAGGGTGATTTGAATTGGCTATTTGGGCTGGGAAGGCTGGGCAAAGAGCTAGATGGGCAGGAGAAGGTGTTTGGGCTGATTGGGCTAGGTGAGAGGTTTAGATAGTTGTTTGGGGTACTTGGGTTGATGATAATTCTCTAAATTATCTAATTTTTCTATTCTATATGAAGGGAAAATTGTCATATTCTCTAGACTTATAGACTGCCTTTGTCATAATTTGATGTTAATTGGGCATGATTTATCTCTTAAAATACTTTGACGATCTTCCCAAAATTTAGTTGCAAATTTGAGCAAAATAATCATTAGTTTAATTATTTATATTTGTATGTGCAGGCCTTATTATTATTTAGCCAACCAATGGGAAGAAGGAATTGAGACAAAAAGATATTTAAAAAGAGAAATAAAGAAAATGGGCTTTTGAAGATGGAAAACATGAACTTACATAGGCCCATTGGCTAATGAGTCCAATTAATTGTCAAATTCCATTAGGTAAAGAAAAAGAGGGCTGATGTCTTGGAAAGAAAGAAAAGAGTGGAAGGAGAATTAAAAAAAGAAAAGAAGGAAACGTGAATTGAGGAGCAAGCCATAGGGTGAAAAAAAAAGGGAATCTAATGATAATCAAAAAGATTTGAATGAATATAAAAGGAAGGAAAGGAGGCTGATCAAAAAAAAAAATTTGAGGGAGAGCACGCATGAAGAAAGAGGAAAACAGTACCCTCGGTAAAATAGAGTTGTGACGGCTGGAAGCTTTTAGAGGAGAAAAATTGCAAACCTAGCACATCACCGTGAGCGAGATAGGAGAGGAACCAACGGAAGTTCGGATCATCTTCATCTTTTCATGGGGTTATTCTTATTTGCTTTTTCTCTTTTAATTGTTATATCTATTTCTATGTCTAGCTAAACTTCCCGTTGTTGGGGATGAGTAACAATTTATGAATCTTTTATGCTTTTGAATTAGACCTCTGTTATTTGAATGAATGTTATGATTTATGTTTTAATCTCCGTTCCTAACGCTTTCTAGGATTTGATCACTCTTAGGATGATTTACGATATGTGATTATGAATGGAAATTTGAATTACATATGCTTGAGAATTGAAATCGGTTTATCTCTAGTCTAGGAATAGTCATTGGTATTCAGAATCATAGGATAATTGTTGTTATTACTGCTTATTTCTCGTTAAGGTCACCTAAGGAATTAGGGATTTTCATTAGAAGTAAAGGTTCTCTTACCTAAGGAATTAGGATTAGAATAATTATAACAATTTGATCATAGCTCATAACATAAGTTCAATAACATGTTTGATTCGTTAGATATAAGAGTGAAGTAAATTGAAGCTCGTCCCCAACGGTTTTTAATTCATACAAATTCACACGTGTTCTTGTTATTCTTAAATTAAAACTACAAAAAATATATTTATCGCTTTTCACTTTAATTTCTTTCAAACAAATCCAACTTAGTCCCTTTTTAATTTAGAAGTTAAATAATTAAATTGATAATTAACCGCAGTCCCTGAGTTCGACACTCGGTCTTTCCGTACTATTACTTGCAACGATCCGGTACACATGTCGTGATCCCATCAAGTTTTTGGTGCCGTTGCCGGGGACTGCCAAATTTTTATTAGCTTAATTTTAAATTTTTTTAATTGAATTTTAATTTCTGTCATTTTATTTTATTTTTATCTCTTTATCACTTACTCTTGCTCTAACATTGTTTATGCGAGGCATTGCCTCAGCTGACCTTCTCTTTGATCCAGAAATTGAAAAGACAGCAAAGGCTAATCGAAAGGCTGCAAGAGAAAGGAAACTCCAAGAAAAAGAAGCAGGAAGAGAAGTAGAGATTGTGTCTGAGATTCCTGTGATTGAAGATATGGTTGACCCACCAGTGAGACGCACTCTTGGAGACTATGGGAATCGTGACACAAACAGACAGAGGTTACCAATTGCTCATCAACCGGTAACCGTAAATAGGATTGAGATCAATCCAGGACTGTTCCGCGAATTGAGGGAGATGCAATTTGGTGGAAGACCATGTGAAGATGCAAACGAGCATCTCACCAATTTTGCAACACTATGTGAAACAGTGAAAGTGGATGGTAATACTGATGAAGCTAAGAAACTGAGGCTTTTTCCATTCTCTCTAAAGGATGAAGCCAAAGAGTGGTTTGATTCGCAACCCGAAGGTAGCATCACTACATGGAATGATCTTGAAGACAAATTTCTTGAACAATTTTTCCCTCCTTCTATGTTCATTAAGAAGAGGGGGGAAATCAACAGTTTTGAGCAAAAAGAAGGTGAGTCGCTCTATGAGACTTACAAAAGATTCAAGATTACATTGAAGGCTTGCCCGAATCATGGTTTTGATGACCATCAGCAAATGCAAATCTTTTGTACTGGGTTGAGACCGAATGCTAGGATGATGCTTGATGCCTCAGCAGGTGGTTCTTTGAATTTCAAGACCGCGGTAGAAGCAAGACAAATAATTGAAGCTATGGTTTCTAATGATTACTTGGCGGCTCATGATAGAGGAGGTACATCTAAAAGAGGTCTCTTTGACTTAGATGCTCAGACTGCCGGGTTGGCTCAACAGAAGATAATCACTCAACAATTGGAAGAACTGAAAAAGGGAATGGAAGCTCTAAAGTTGAATTCTCTGCAACACCATTCTGCTCAGGTAAATGTTGTGACAAGTTTGAAGTGTGATTACTGTGAAGGTCCACATTCTAATCAGGACTGTGAACTTCCCCTATCAGTCCAAGAGAAGATATTTTTTGTCAATAATAATCCACATTCCAACACCTACAATCCGGGGTGGAGGAATCATCCGAATTTCTCTTGGAAGGATCAAGGGCAAAGCCAAAATGCTCCTCAAAAGAAAGCAGATTGGGAGATAGCAGTTGAGGGACTAGCTGCACAAACTTCTTCATTCATGGAGGAAACAAGAGCAAGTTTCAAAAGTCTACAAGCTAGTTCTAAAAATCAAGAGGCTTCCATAAGAAATCTAGAGACTCAAGTGGGCCAACTGGCCAAGCAAATTGCACAAAGACCTTCAGGATCTCTTCCAAGTGATACTATTCCTAATCCAAGGGGTGGTGAAACAGTGAACGCTATAACCACACGAAGTGGCAAAACAATTGATGTTGTAGCAAAGAAGAGTCCAGAAGAAGTGAATGAGCCTAGTGACAACGCTTCTGTGGGTGTTGATGAGAATTCTAATGTAAAAGAGAAGCCAAAGCTTCCAAAACTAATTATTAAGCTACCTTTTCCCCAAAGACTAAAGAAGGAGCAAAATGAAAAGCAGATTGCAGGTGTTGATGAACCTTCTAAGGTTCAAGTGGATAGTACTACCGTGCAAGAGACTTCTAAGCTTCCAAAGCCAATCATCAAGCTACCTTACCCTCAAAGATTGAAGAAGGAGCAAGATGAAAATCAATTTGGTAAGTTTTTAGATGTTTTCAAAAAGTTACAAATTAACATTCCTTTTGCAGAAGCTCTTGAACAGATGCCCAAATATGCCAAATTCATGAAAGGTATCCTTTCAAAGAAGAGGAGGATCGTGGATGAGGAGAAGGTCATGCTCACCGAGGAGTGCAGTGCAATTTTGCAAAGGAAGCTTCCACAAAAACTCAAAGATCCCGGAAGCTTCTCTATTCCTTGCACTATTGGGGATAGAACTTTTGAGAAAGCATTGTGTGATCTTGGGGCGAGTATCAGTTTAATGCCACTCTCCATTTTCAAAAAGTTGGGGATTGGTCAGATAAAGACCACCATGATGACTTTGCATCTAGCTGATCGTTCAGTGAAGCATCCATATGGTGTAGTCGAAGATGTCCTTGTGAAAATTGACAAATTCATCTTTCCGGTGGATTTTGTGGTTCTTGACATGGAAGAAGACAATGACATCCCGTTGATTTTGGGTAGACCTTTCCTAGCTACCGCTAGAGCTGTAATTGATGTAGCAGATGGAACTTTGACATTGAAAGTCCAAGATGAAGTCGTGACTTTCAATGTGTTCAACGCCATGGACCGTAAGAAGGGAAATGAAAAGTGTTACTCCATTCGGGTGCTTGACCCCATAATTGAAAAAAGACTTCATGATCAAGCGCTCCACTTACCTCTTGAGAATTCACATGTTGTATCAAAAGATTTTGAAGAAGGGGTTGACACTAAGGAAAAAGAAGTTGTGGCTATGTCAGTGGATCCTCCGTTCTATTCCCTTCATGCAACTTTTAGGAAGAGGAAACTTAAGCTTAAAAGAAAAGGTACCCAAAGAGCACTAAAGGAGGCACCTGAGAAGCAAAGTCCTCCACCTGAGCCAAATTGAAGAATCACCTCAACGTCAAGCTAGTGACGTTAAAGAAGCGCTTCATGGGAGGCAACCCATGCGAGGGAGTGTTCTATCTCTTCTCTTTTTCACTTTATTTTACTTAATTTTTTTTTTTGCAATGTCCTTTCTATTTAAGTCTCGTACTGTGTTTTGTTGAATTGCTGTTAGACTTGCCTGTGATGTGTGAGCAGTAACACCCCATAACAACCAATGAACTTTGTTGATTAATGACTTTGAGGGATGTTGGGTGATTGAGTTTGAACACTTGTTTGCATTTGAATTTCTTACATATCACCATTTAATAAATTAAGTTAGCATGTGCATGATGAACACTCAGCTGTCCAAAAAAAATATATAATTCTCAGCAACTGAGCGTAGTAAAACAAAAAAAACATTGGGCATTCAGTTCATTACTTTGACTCTCTCACAGCCTGTGAGCATTAGAGCCTAAACACTTAATTTCTTGATTTGTGAGTGTCCGTGCATGTGTATTTCTTCAGAACTTGAACTTAGTTCTTGATTGCTTTGGCATCGCATATACACACACATACATGATTGAGGACTTCTGTTTTTTTGGTAGCTAGAGCCTTAAAATGCCTACCCTTAAATCTTGACCTTTGAGCAGCCCATTTGAGCCTTAAATCCTTTTTTTCTGGTTACAAACCACATTACAAGCCATTAACTGAAAAACCAAGTGTCCCACTTGTTTGAAATTGAGGAATGTGTTGTAATTATGGATCCTTAGATATGAAATAAGTTTGGGGTTGCTTGAGGACAAGCAATTATTCTAAGTTTGGGGTGGGTATACCAAAAAATAGGCTGTAAAAAAAAATTGAAAAAAAAAGAGACAAGTACCAAAAATGTCAAGAAGAAAAAAAAAGAGAGAGAAAAAAATGAAAAAGGAAAAAAAAAGAGAAGCAAAAAAAAAAAAAAACAAGAACACATCAAATATTTAGAAAAGATGACAAGGACAACTTTTCCTTGTGGAGAATTTATTTTGAAGAAGTTTTGTGAGTAACAATAGGATCTAGAGTGAACAATGCATTTCTCAATTCCAAGCAAGAAAGCCTAGATTCCAAAATTTATCCACCCTGACCCAAGCCCCATTACAACCCTCATAAAGTCCTCATGATATGTGTGGTATTTGTGTGTGATTGTTTGTCTTAGAACTTTGTTCAAGCCTATGGTAGGATATACGTGTATTGTGATTTGAGTGCATTACCCTATATACACTTAAGAGTGAATTTTGGTGAGCGTGTGAGGAGAGGGTTGATGTTGATGACTGGTTGCCCATGTTATTTTTTGGTTGCTTTAGCTTGGTTTCCTTGGTAGCAAGAGTTTTGGGCAGTTTGGTTTCTTGATTGCACAATGTTATGGAATGCTTGAATGATGGTGATTTGTGAAATTTCATTTGTTGAACTTGTGTTTTGATTCTAACCCAGTGCCCAACGTGTGTTGTTGCTTGAGGACAAACAAGAATTTAAGTTTGGGGTGTTGATAATTCTCTAAATTATCTAATTTTTCTATTCTATATGAAGGGAAAATTGTCATATTCTCTAGACTTATAGACTGCCTTTGTCATAATTTGATGTTAATTGGGCATGATTTATCTCTTAAAATACTTTGACGATCTTCCCAAAATTTAGTTGCAAATTTGAGCAAAATAATCATTAGTTTAATTATTTATATTTGTATGTGCAGGCCTTATTATTATTTAGCCAACCAATGGGAAGAAGGAATTGAGACAAAAAGATATTTAAAAAGAGAAATAAAGAAAATGGGCTTTTGAAGATGGAAAACATGAACTTACATAGGCCCATTGGCTAATGAGTCCAATTAATTGTCAAATTCCATTAGGTAAAGAAAAAGAGGGCTGATGTCTTGGAAAGAAAGAAATGAGTGGAAGGAGAATTAAAAAAAGAAAAGAAGGAAACGTGAATTGAGGAGCAAGCCATAGGGTGAAAAAAAAAGGGAATCTAATGATAATCAAAAAGATTTGAATGAATATAAAAGGAAGGAAAGGAGGCTGATCAAAAAAAAAATTTGAGGGAGAGCACGCATGAAGAAAGAGGAAAACAGTACCCTCGGTAAAATAGAGTTGTGACGGCTGGAAGCTTTTAGAGGAGAAAAATTGCAAACCTAGCACATCACCGTGAGCGAGATAGGAGAGGAACCAACGGAAGTTCGGATCATCTTCATCTTTTCATGGGGTTATTCTTATTTGCTTTTTCTCTTTTAATTGTTATATCTATTTCTATGTCTAGCTAAACTTCCCGTTGTTGGGGATGAGTAACAATTTATGAATCTTTTATGCTTTTGAATTAGACCTCTGTTATTTGAATGAATGTTATGATTTATGTTTTAATCTCCGTTCCTAACGCTTTCTAGGATTTGATCACTCTTAGGATGATTTACGATATGTGATTATGAATGGAAATTTGAATTACATATGCTTGAGAATTGAAATCGGTTTATCTCTAGTCTAGGAATAGTCATTGGTATTCAGAATCATAGGATAATTGTTGTTATTACTGCTTATTTCTCGTTAAGGTCACCTAAGGAATTAGGGATTTTCATTAGAAGTAAAGGTTCTCTTACCTAAGGAATTAGGATTAGAATAATTATAACAATTTGATCATAGCTCATAACATAAGTTCAATAACATGTTTGATTCGTTAGATATAAGAGTGAAGTAAATTGAAGCTCGTCCCCAACGGTTTTTAATTCATACAAATTCACACGTGTTCTTGTTATTCTTAAATTAAAACTACAAAAAATATATTTATCGCTTTTCACTTTAATTTCTTTCAAACAAATCCAACTTAGTCCCTTTTTAATTTAGAAGTTAAATAATTAAATTGATAATTAACCGCAGTCCCTGAGTTCGACACTCGGTCTTTCCGTACTATTACTTGCAACGATCCGGTACACATGTCGTGATCCCATCAAGTTTTTGGTGCCGTTGCCGGGGACTGCCAAATTTTTATTAGCTTAATTTTAAATTTTTTTAATTGAATTTTAATTTCTGTCATTTTATTTTATTTTTATCTCTTTCTCACTTACTCTTGCTCTAACATTGTTTATGCGAGGCATTGCCTCAGCTGACCTTCTCTTTGATCCAGAAATTGAAAAGACAGCAAAGGCTAATCGAAAGGCTGCAAGAGAAAGGAAACTCCAAGAAAAAGAAGCAGGAAGAGAAGTAGAGATTGTGTCAGAGATTCCTGTGATTGAAAATATGGCTGACCCACCAGTGAGACGCACTGTTGGAGACTATGGGAATCGTGACACAAACAGACAGAGGTTACCAATTGCTCATCAACCGGTAACCGTAAATAGGTTTGAGATCAATCCAGGACTGTTCCGCGAATTGAGGGAGATGCAATTTGGTGGAAGACCATGTGAAGATGCAAACGAGCATCTCACCAATTTTGCAACACTATGTGAAATAGTGAAAGTGGATGGTAATACTGATGAAGCTAAGAAATTGAGGCTTTTTCCATTCTCTCTAAAGGATGAAGCCAAAGAGTGGTTTGATTCGCAACCCGAAGGTAGCATCACTACATGGAATGATCTTGAAGACAAATTTCTTGAACAATTTTTCCCTCCTTCTATGTTCATTAAGAAGAGGGGGGAAATCAACAGTTTTGAGCAAAAAGAAGGTGAGTCGCTCTATGAGACTTACAAAAGATTCAAGATTACATTGAAGGCTTGCCCGAATCATGGTTTTGATGACCATCAGCAAATGCAAATCTTTTGTACTGGGTTGAGACCGAATGCTAGGATGATGCTTGATGCCTCAGCAGGTGGTTCTTTGAATTTCAAGACCGCGGTAGAAGCAAGACAAATAATTGAAGCTATGGTTTCTAATGATTACTTGGCGGCTCATGATAGAGGAGGTACATCTAAAAGAGGTCTCTTTGACTTAGATGCTCAGACTGCCGGGTTGGCTCAACAGAAGATAATCACTCAACAATTGGAAGAACTGAAAAAGGGAATGGAAGCTCTAAAGTTGAATTCTCTGCAACACCATTCTGCTCAGGTAAATGTTGTGACAAGTTTGAAGTGTGATTACTGTGAAGGTCCACATTCTAATCAGGACTGTGAACTTCCCCTATCAGTCCAAGAGAAGATATTTTTTGTCAATAATAATCCACATTCCAACACCTACAATCCGGGGTGGAGGAATCATCCGAATTTCTCTTGGAAGGATCAAGGGCAAAGCCAAAATGCTCCTCAAAAGAAAGCAGATTGGGAGATAGCAGTTGAGGGACTAGCTGCACAAACTTCTTCATTCATGGAGGAAACAAGAGCAAGTTTCAAAAGTCTACAAGCTAGTTCTAAAAATCAAGAGGCTTCCATAAGAAATCTAGAGACTCAAGTGGGCCAACTGGCCAAGCAAATTGCACAAAGACCTTCAGGATCTCTTCCAAGTGATACTATTCCTAATCCAAGGGGTGGTGAAACAGTGAACGCTATAACCACACGAAGTGGCAAAACAATTGATGTTGTAGCAAAGAAGAGTCCAGAAGAAGTGAATGAGCCTAGTGACAACGCTTCTGTGGGTGTTGATGAGAATTCTAATGTAAAAGAGAAGCCAAAGCTTCCAAAACTAATTATTAAGCTACCTTTTCCCCAAAGACTAAAGAAGGAGCAAAATGAAAAGCAGATTGCAGGTGTTGATGAACCTTCTAAGGTTCAAGTGGATAGTACTACCGTGCAAGAGACTTCTAAGCTTCCAAAGCCAATCATCAAGCTACCTTACCCTCAAAGATTGAAGAAGGAGCAAGATGAAAATCAATTTGGTAAGTTTTTAGATGTTTTCAAAAAGTTACAAATTAACATTCCTTTTGCAGAAGCTCTTGAACAGATGCCCAAATATGCCAAATTCATGAAAGGTATCCTTTCAAAGAAGAGGAGGATCGTGGATGAGGAGAAGGTCATGCTCACCGAGGAGTGCAGTGCAATTTTGCAAAGGAAGCTTCCACAAAAACTCAAAGATCCCGGAAGCTTCTCTATTCCTTGCACTATTGGGGATAGAACTTTTGAGAAAGCATTGTGTGATCTTGGGGCGAGTATCAGTTTAATGCCACTCTCCATTTTCAAAAAGTTGGGGATTGGTCAGATAAAGACCACCATGATGACTTTGCATCTAGCTGATCGTTCAGTGAAGCATCCATATGGTGTAGTCGAAGATGTCCTTGTGAAAATTGACAAATTCATCTTTCCGGTGGATTTTGTGGTTCTTGACATGGAAGAAGACAATGACATCCCGTTGATTTTGGGTAGACCTTTCCTAGCTACCGCTAGAGCTGTAATTGATGTAGCAGATGGAACTTTGACATTGAAAGTCCAAGATGAAGTCGTGACTTTCAATGTGTTCAACGCCATGGACCGTAAGAAGGGAAATGAAAAGTGTTACTCCATTCGGGTGCTTGACCCCATAATTGAAAAAAGACTTCATGATCAAGCGCTCCACTTACCTCTTGAGAATTCACATGTTGTATCAAAAGATTTTGAAGAAGGGGTTGACACTAAGGAAAAAGAAGTTGTGGCTATGTCAGTGGATCCTCCGTTCTATTCCCTTCATGCAACTTTTAGGAAGAGGAAACTTAAGCTTAAAAGAAAAGGTACCCAAAGAGCACTAAAGGAGGCACCTGAGAAGCAAAGTCCTCCACCTGAGCCAAATTGAAGAATCACCTCAACGTCAAGCTAGTGACGTTAAAGAAGCGCTTCATGGGAGGCAACCCATGCGAGGGAGTGTTCTATCTCTTCTCTTTTTCACTTTATTTTACTTAATTTTTTTTTTTGCAATGTCCTTTCTATTTAAGTCTCGTACTGTGTTTTGTTGAATTGCTGTTAGACTTGCCTGTGATGTGTGAGCAGTAACACCCCATAACAACCAATGAACTTTGTTGATTAATGACTTTGAGGGATGTTGGGTGATTGAGTTTGAACACTTGTTTGCATTTGAATTTCTTACATATCACCATTTAATAAATTAAGTTAGCATGTGCATGATGAACACTCAGCTGTCCAAAAAATATATATAATTCTCAGCAACTGAGCGTAGTAAAACAAAAAAAACATTGGGCATTCAGTTCATTACTTTGACTCTCTCACAGCCTGTGAGCATTAGAGCCTAAACACTTAATTTCTTGATTTGTGAGTGTCCGTGCATGTGTATTTCTTCAGAACTTGAACTTAGTTCTTGATTGCTTTGGCATCGCATATACACACACATACATGATTGAGGACTTCTGTTTTTTTGGTAGCTAGAGCCTTAAAATGCCTACCCTTAAATCTTGACCTTTGAGCAGCCCATTTGAGCCTTAAATCCTTTTTTTCTGGTTACAAACCACATTACAAGCCATTAACTGAAAAACCAAGTGTCCCACTTGTTTGAAATTGAGGAATGTGTTGTAATTATGGATCCTTAGATATGAAATAAGTTTGGGGTTGCTTGAGGACAAGCAATTATTCTAAGTTTGGGGTGGGTATACCAAAAAATAGGCTGTAAAAAAAAATTGAAAAAAAAAGAGACAAGTACCAAAAATGTCAAGAAGAAAAAAAAAGAGAGAGAAAAAAATGAAAAAGGAAAAAAAAAAGAAGCAAAAAAAAAAAAAACAAGAACACATCAAATATTTAGAAAAGATGACAAGGACAACTTTTCCTTGTGGAGAATTTATTTTGAAGAAGTTTTGTGAGTAACAATAGGATCTAGAGTGAACAATGCATTTCTCAATTCCAAGCAAGAAAGCCTAGATTCCAAAATTTATCCACCCTGACCCAAGCCCCATTACAACCCTCATAAAGTCCTCATGATATGTGTGGTATTTGTGTGTGATTGTTTGTCTTAGAACTTTGTTCAAGCCTATGGTAGGATATACGTGTATTGTGATTTGAGTGCATTACCCTATATACACTTAAGAGTGAATTTTGGTGAGCGTGTGAGGAGAGGGTTGATGTTGATGACTGGTTGCCCATGTTATTTTTTGGTTGCTTTAGCTTGGTTTCCTTGGTAGCAAGAGTTTTGGGCAGTTTGGTTTCTTGATTGCACAATGTTATGGAATGCTTGAATGATGGTGATTTGTGAAATTTCATTTGTTGAACTTGTGTTTTGATTCTAACCCAGTGCCCAACGTGTGTTGTTGCTTGAGGACAAACAAGAATTTAAGTTTGGGGTGTTGATAATTCTCTAAATTATCTAATTTTTCTATTCTATATGAAGGGAAAATTGTCATATTCTCTAGACTTATAGACTGCCTTTGTCATAATTTGATGTTAATTGGGCATGATTTATCTCTTAAAATACTTTGACGATCTTCCCAAAATTTAGTTGCAAATTTGAGCAAAATAATCATTAGTTTAATTATTTATATTTGTATGTGCAGGCCTTATTATTATTTAGCCAACCAATGGGAAGAAGGAATTGAGACAAAAAGATATTTAAAAAGAGAAATAAAGAAAATGGGCTTTTGAAGATGGAAAACATGAACTTACATAGGCCCATTGGCTAATGAGTCCAATTAATTGTCAAATTCCATTAGGTAAAGAAAAAGAGGGCTGATGTCTTGGAAAGAAAGAAAAGAGTGGAAGGAGAATTAAAAAAAGAAAAGAAGGAAACGTGAATTGAGGAGCAAGCCATAGGGTGAAAAAAAAAAGGGAATCTAATGATAATCAAAAAGATTTGAATGAATATAAAAGGAAGGAAAGGAGGCTGATCAAAAAAAAAATTGAGGGAGAGCACGCATGAAGAAAGAGGAAAACAGTACCCTCGGTAAAATAGAGTTGTGACGGCCGGAAGCTTTTGGAGGAGAAAAATTGCAAACCTAGCACATCACCGTGAGCGAGATAGGAGAGGAACCAACGGAAGTTCGGATCATCTTCATCTTTTCATGGGGTTATTCTTATTTGCTTTTTCTCTTTTAATTGTTATATCTATTTCTATGTCTAGCTAAACTTCCCGTTGTTGGGGATGAGTAACAATTTATGAATCTTTTATGCTTTTGAATTAGACCTCTGTTATTTGAATGAATGTTATGATTTATGTTTTAATCTCCGTTCCTAACGCTTTCTAGGATTTGATCACTCTTAGGATGATTTACGATATGTGATTATGAATGGAAATTTGAATTACATATGCTTGAGAATTGAAATCGGTTTATCTCTAGTCTAGGAATAGTCATTGGTATTCAGAATCATAGGATAATTGTTGTTATTACTGCTTATTTCTCGTTAAGGTCACCTAAGGAATTAGGGATTTTCATTAGAAGTAAAGGTTCTCTTACCTAAGGAATTAGGATTAGAATAATTATAACAATTTGATCATAGCTCATAACATAAGTTCAATAACATGTTTGATTCGTTAGATATAAGAGTGAAGTAAATTGAAGCTCGTCCCCAACGGTTTTTAATTCATACAAATTCACACGTGTTCTTGTTATTCTTAAATTAAAACTACAAAAAATATATTTATCGCTTTTCACTTTAATTTCTTTCAAACAAATCCAACTTAGTCCCTTTTTAATTTAGAAGTTAAATAATTAAATTGATAATTAACCGCAGTCCCTGAGTTCGACACTCGGTCTTTCCGTACTATTACTTGCAACAATCCGGTACACTTGCCGTGATCCCATCAGTTGAGCTCTGTTTTTGGATGATTATTAAGGCTGGGTGAGTAATTGGATTGGTTTGGGTTCGATAGAACCACGATTTGGGCTTCTTTGCTATTGTCACTACTAGGCAAGATTTCTGTTTTAAATATTAAAAGTTGTTTACAAAAATTATTCAACTGATGTTTTACTTTGTTTAGGTTTCTTTTTTATTAGGCATGAATGGGTAACCGATGTATAAAAGTAGGAATGGTTCTTTATTAAGAAAGGTTAACCTTCCCTAATTCACTGGAATATGCATTCACATTCAAATGTCTCACACAGCTAGTAGTAATAACAATTTTGAACGACATAGGAACGCCGACTCCTGGGTTCGAACCCAGGTGTGAGAGTGTGATCAAGTGTTTATGGTGTTGATTTTTCATTTCATCTAAACTAACCTAATAGTGCATTCACATTCAAATACGTGCTACATATGTGTGGTTTGAATGCTTATAATCTTGAATAAAAAACAATGAAACGAACATGAAAAATAATACTGAAAAACACATATTCATAATTAACAAATGATAAAAAGTATCGTTGCAACATAAAACATCCTAAGAAATTCAAAAATTTTGAATAGGTTCTAATCTTAGTACAACACCGGGAAATATATCATCCAGATCTTGAATAAAAGGATTTCTCAACAAAATAAATGGGTTGTTACACTTCTCAGTAATACTATAAAAAGATTCTCCTTCTCCAACAACATAAAATTCATCACAAGGTTTCTTCAAAGAAACATTCTCTGCCACCTCAACATGTTGAGCCTCATCAAACTCATCAAAAGTTGAATAATTGGGAGCAAAACAACTTCTTTCCATGTTGGCTACAAGTAGCATTGCTGCTGCTAATATTATTGCCGACTTTACAAATATTCCTGAAAAATTAAAAAACATAAAAATCAGTAAACAGCAATAAAATGATATAATAAATATCAAAGTAACATAATAGTGTGACATACTTTGCATCATTGTATAGAAGTATTGCTTGTAGAACTGGAAGCTTTTAATGGAAAGCGATTAAAATTTTATTAAATGAAATCTGGAACTATTTCTTTGAAAGTGTTTTAATTCCTTTATGTTGTTGAGAGCTAGAGAGATATATATAGCCAACATTGGCGGCTGAATCGTAATCTAATTAGAATTTAAAGTTGTAGTTTGTTACTGAAACTTTTTAACGGTCATTTTCCTAAGTTTTCTCCTTTTTATTAGTAATCCGTAATTTACTCTAACTTATCTTATCAGCTTATATCACTTTTAGGGTTTTACTTCTTTTCCTAACAAACACGATGACAAAAATTCTCATGTATCTGTATATGTTTAGGGATTGATTCAATCAGTTTTTCGGTTTGCCTATGTGTGCTTTTATGTAATTAAACAATTGCATTTCTTGATTTCCTAGTTTCTTATAATACAATTATTAATAAAAATAAAAATCTATAACTTATGAAAGTTCTTTTGAGTGCCTTTTTCATCTATTATGTTGACATTTAAATTTAAAAATTAATAAATCACAATACATTAATTTTTGAACCAAATATCATCTATAAAAATAAAGCTTAAATTATAAACGTTTGACCCAGTTTAGTCCCTATAAAAATAAAAAATTAAATTATCTCTATGCAAAATCAAAATATTTTACTGATGGTCCTTAGCATCCATTCTTCCAAAAAAGATGACGTGACAAACAAAAATGAAGTCAGCACCACAAGTCAATGCATTATTGGATGGTAGTACCACGCGGCACTAACATGCCACGTCATCACTGCCACGTGGGATTGATGTACGTCAGCAACCGATGGATGGCTACCATGTAGTGATGAAATATAAGAAAAATAAAACTTGGGAATGCATGCGGTTGAAGTTGACAACTAAAAGTATAGTTCTTTTATTTATTTATTTATTTTATTTTGATTATTGTAAATATATAATTTTTTGCATTTCTTTTTTGCAGTTATTCACTTTTGTTTGCAACGTTATCTTTTTTGGATAGAGAGTTAACGACAAGGATCATAACGAAAGTCTTTTGATTTTGCATGGAGGTCATCCAAATATCTATTTAGGCCTAAAGAAAAAAATAATAATAACCTA
This sequence comes from Astragalus glycyphyllos, assembly GCA_963573325.1. Classification (NCBI taxonomy): domain Eukaryota; kingdom Viridiplantae; phylum Streptophyta; class Magnoliopsida; order Fabales; family Fabaceae; genus Astragalus; species Astragalus glycyphyllos. Next base: position 12,347,503 of record OY754313.1, on the reverse strand, counting down.
AAAAATATAGGTAAAGACATATATATTGCAAAAAAATTCAATTTTCAAATATCTAAACATGCAAAAGATAAATGAATACAGAAACACACATGTGTTAGCGCAATAAAAAAACAGAGAAAGATGAATATTATAGTGACATCTTTATACCGACGCATGGTTTGGATCCCTTGCTAGAAGAGGCATGGATCTTGAAGCACTATTCGGTTTTGGGTAGATGTGTGTAGGTGATCAAACATTTTAGTCACTTTTCCAGTTGTTTGGGGTGCTCTTTTTCCCTTTGGTTTTTAGCCTTTGGAGGTTTTAACGAGACCCCTTGACATCGCTTGTAAATATACCGATTGCAGTAGCCATTGTGCAAAAAAAGCTGGATCAACACATTTTAGAATCAAACTAATCAAGTTGATTAAGTGCCTGTTTCTAGTGGATAATATGTCGTAGAAAAAATTCATGTATGACTGAAGAAAGTAGAGACCAACTTCGGTCAATCATGCTTTGAAATTTGTGGATTTTGTACAAATTTACATTGCTATGGTAGAAATAATCTTTACCCAAATAGACTCTAATACAACTAGCTAGAAACAAAGTTTCTTCATAATATACCCATTGTTCAAAGGATATACCTATTGGGCCTAAGAAAAACCTTCGAATCGGTTGTCTGTGGAGGGATGGGGAATTAGTGAATGTCAGAAAAAACACAAGAAAGAAGAGTTAGAATTGGTTGTTTTATAAAATCTTTTCCAGAGGTATTTTCAAAGTTCTTTTGGTAAACAGTTTGTTAAACACGAAGTAAAGAGCTTGAAAATAAATGACAAAAGAAGTTATCCAAGTTCACTATTACCAGATAGCTAGCTACGTCCAATCACTTCAACAACTTTATAAGTATTTCCACTATATCTTAAAAAATACAATAATGTTATATAGACAAATTTTTCTAGACAAAAATAGCCAAAAATCAAATTACAATACCAATTCACCAAGTTTTTTAAACAAATAACCAACCTACTTTTTCACAGTTTTTTAGGCCATTGACTAAAAACTGTGAAAAAGTAGGTTGGTTATTTGTTTAAAAAACTTGGTGAATTGGTATTGTAATTTGGTTTTTGGCTATTTTTGTCTAGAAAATTTGTCTATATAACATTATTCTAAAAAATATAGGTTACAAAATGAAGAGTATCTTCAGTCAACCTTGGCTATACTCTCAACTTCTTAGAAAGACCTAGGTTAGGTCTCTGAGATATTGCCACTATTGGGCACAATCATAGTTTCATATTTGTTTGGTGTTACAAATATATGTTTGATCTTGTTTGTCTTAGTCTCTATAGTTAACTCTCCATCCAAAAAAGGTGACGTGACAAAAATGCATGAAATCAGTAATGATGTTAGTGGCATGTGTTAACAATAATTAAATTGTTAACTAAATGATTAACGGCAACCCTTGAGTTCGACACTCAGACTTTATTACTTGCAACGATATCCGATGCAGTTACCGCGATCCCAACATATCTTAAAAAAACCGCTTTCATGTCTATACATGACCTATTTCTCTCCCGAAGTCATTGGATCCTTGCATTGGAAATTTTATTTGATTTCAGTACGTTGATCAAACGAAGGTGGGAATTGTTGCTTAGAGCAAGCTTTGCTGTCCCTTGTTTATGGATGAATGAGAAATTAGTGAATCGAAGATGAGAAAAACACAAGAAAGAGGGTTTGAAATAGTGGTTTTATAAAATCTTTCCGCAGAGGTACTTTCAAAGTTCTTTTCGTAAAACAATTTGTTAAACACGAAGCAAGGAGCTTGACAATAAATGACACAAGGAGTTATCCTATTTCACTATCACTTCATAGCCATACCCAGCCTATTCTAAACCCTTAGAAATGTTTCTAGTATTTTCAAAAAATAGGTTACAAACTCAAGAGTATATTCTGCCAACCTTGTCTATAAACACAACTTGTTAGGAAGACCCGCCAATACGTTAGGTATTGTCACTAGTTGGCAAGATTTCTGTTTCAAATATTAAAATTTGTTTACAAAACCATTTTCTTCATGTGCAACAATTATTCCACTAATAAACTAGTTAGCAAGATATACAATAAATTTTCTTTCAAATGAATAAATAATATATCGTTCTTGGTCAGCTTAGCGTCGATGTGCAACAATTATTCCACTAATGTTTTACTTTATTGTTTAGGTTCCTTTTTTTAGTACGCGTGAAAGATTCACCGGTGTATTAAAGTAGCAATGGTTCTTCTTTTTTTAGAAAAGGCTACCCTTCCATATTCTCTGGAATATGCATTTACATTCAAATGTCTCACACAGCTAGTTGCAACAACCATTTCAACTACATAAGGACGTTGACTCCTGATTTCGAACCCAAGTATGAGGGTGTGATCAAGTATGTGGTGTTTATTTCGCATTTCATCCGAACTAACCAAAAAGTGCATTCACATTCAAATACAAGCAACATATGTGTGCTTTAAATGCTTGTAATCTTGAATAAAAAACAACGAAAGGAACATGAAAAATAAGACTGGAAAACTGAAAACACATACATAATTAACGAATGATAAAAAGTATAGTTGCAACATAAAACATCCTAAGAAATTCAAAGTCATTGAATAGGTTCTAATCTTAGTACAACACCGGGAAATATATCATCTGGATCTTGAATAAAAGGATTTCTCAACAAAATAAACGGATCTTGAATAGGTTCTATTCTTTTTCTACCTCATTGTGTTGAGCCTTATCAAAAGTGGATTTGTGTTGATCCTTTCCATGTTGGCAACAAGTAGCATAGCTGCTGCTACAATTATTGCTGACTTTACTATTGCCGAAAAAAATTAAAATAAAATAGAAATCACTAAACAGTAATATAATTACATAATGATGATCAAAGTAATTAACATAAGTTTAATAGTGTGACATACTTTGCATCAATGTATAGAAATATTGATGGGTAGGACTCGAAGCTTTTAATGGCACGCGATTAAATTTCGATGGAAGTGCACTTCTTTGAAAGTGTTTTAATCCTTTTATCTCACTTGATTTTTTTTTTGTCTAGACCAGGGTATCCACCGCCGAACGCAGTGACTTGCTGGATTGGAGACACCTCGAATGATCTCACTTGATTTATGTACTCGAGAGCTAGAGAAGATATATCACAAGCACAAAATCTAGAAAAGAAATGAACTATTTAAGTCGGATGCCCAATTATCCGACTTAAAAAGTAAATACGGTGTCAATTTTGTAAGTAGGATGAAAAACTTAAAGCATGTATCTTTTTAAGTCCAGTGCGTGAAACGTTCGACTTCAAATATTTCTTACATTTCTAAAACATACAAGTTTGAAGAGTTCAAAGAAGCAATTGCTCGTAGCACGTTCTAGTGTCGAAGCCGAGTACAGAGGTTTGGCCAATGCCACCGCAGATTTGATGAGAGTCCAAAACGGAGCTCAAAGTTATCACAGCCAAAGTCCTATTCTTCTGTGTGATATATAATCTCAGTGTTGTTCTGCTCTCTCACAATCCGGTGTTGCATGCACGCACCAAACACATGAAACTCGATATATATACACTTTGTTTGTAGGTTGCCGCCAAACAACTCAATGTGCAACGTGTTACAAACATGCAACAGATCATCGATGCCCTCACCAAGCCACTCGCTGTCGTGCCCTTCAATGATCTTCAACTCAAGCTCAAAGTGGTTCCTTTCTCTGATCCCCACTTGACCTTGAAGGGGGAGTAATAGACAACACTGCAAGTGTTCACGGAGTTGTTTCTTGCATCGCTTCTAGAAGCTTTAGTTAATAACTATATTGTGTAACTGTGCAACTGTCCTTGCTGATGTTGCACCTAGCTGACTCAGCATTAAGTCAACTTCCACCATGTATATATAGTAACCCCCATAACAAAAATACACAAGAAATCATAATGCAGAATAATTATGTTAGATCAGTTAAATTTCTAATAATTTCAACTATCTAATTTTTTTTAGGTAATGACATGAACCAGGTTTCTTTTTTCTGTGATTAAACGGGGATAAAGCCCAAAAGAGGATTACACGGGAATTAAATGGGGAATAGGAACACTCCCAACAAATCGGCATCCAACACATTTCTAAAGAACTTGGTTTCTAAAAGGTGAAGAAGAAGAGGATGATGATAATGGATATTCAATTTTTTTTATAGATATTTTTAATAAAAGTTAATTACTCATCGCCTATGTGGCTCATATATCTGACACCATTAGAGCCACATCACCCACATAACGAACATGTCAGCTCCCTTAATGCCAACTCAAATTTTTTGGAATGGAAAATAAAAGAAGGACTAACGATGTACACACTGTGACTTAGAGGTCATAAGTGGTACAAAAAAAACTTAAAAAACCAATTTGTTACAATTAAATAACTTAAAATACCTCTGTGCATTTTCGCTTTTTTTAATAATGGATAATCAAATTTGTTGAAGGGGATAAATTCCAATAGTTTTCGCAAAGCAATATAATATATGATTAGTCATGAAAGCATTTATAGGTATTTTCTGGTCAAAGTGACAATTTACAATGGTCAATTAATATTTTTTTTGAATGGCAAACATTTATTTATTTTTTTGACAAAAGAATGGCAAACATTTATTATAATTATAAAGTGGTATAAGGGGTACTCGAAATAAAGAGTCGAATTAATAAAAAATCAAAACCAAAATAAAGAAGTACAAACGTAATAAATGGGGAAAACTACTTAGAAATACACAAAAGAACCTCTGCCCACCACTCATAATAAAGGCAGTGAGCTACTCCACATCTCGCTAGAAACCATCTCCATGCATGACAAAACCTTAACCCTGCAAAGATAAGGTTGTTCCGCTCCTCCCAAAGAACCCAGATCGTCGTATGCCATATCAAACCCAATCGTTGCTTACTCTTGGCTCCATAACCAAACGAACAAGACAGAAGGAAAACCTGAGAGAGGTCTCGAGGTACAACCCAAACCCACCCCACCCATTTAGCAATTGCATACCAGATCGAGAGAAAAAAGTCACAAGTGAGAAACAAGTGTATATAAGACTCTTGATACTCAACACAAAAGACACATGTGGTAGCACTGACATCATTAATAACCCCCCTCTTAAATAGATTCACCCTAGAAGGGATCCTATCAAGAATCATTTGCCAGGAGAAGGCAACAGCCTTTTAGGGCGCCAAACTCTTCCAAAGAGGACGAAACACCAATTGTCAATTAATATATATTCATGATTATTATTATTTTAAGAAAACTCATATATTATTTCATTGATTATTTTTGGAAACAAGTTTCGCATTAAGAGTACTATTCTCTGCTATAGCCTTTGAATTCCAATAATAGCATACATAATGATCCACAAAAGGCTTACATGGTCCCGATTCTTTTATTTCATAGACACATTTCTTCTCACAACTCCACTGATCTCTTTTTTGAACATAAACATCATAATAGTGAGAATCACCATCCCACTGAAATAAACACCAATAATCCACGTTTCGTAGAAAAGCATTTGGTTTCACAGTGAAACGATAAGTTCCTCCTGAAGCTATTGTTTGAAACCCAAGATCATGATGCTTGTCTTTGCAGTGAATACCTAAACTAAGATTCCCTGATAAATAGTTTTCAATGATAATATTTACAGGGGAAGGAAAAAAGAAGAAGCCGTTACTACTCTTGAACTGAAGCAAAGTAATGAGTACAGTAAATAACACTGATAAGACAATTTTGGAGATTGAAATCATCTTGCTCAAATAATAGATTGATACGTTAAACATACAAGTGTCTAGTTATTATATATTAGTATATCGTTGACCAATATTTAAAGTAAAACTGCATTTATTAAAGAATTTATTACTCTCGATGTTCCTATTTATTTTTCGTTTTTTGACTTTTTACACATACCAAATTACCAATGACATCAATAAATTTTGTTACACATTAGGGAGTATTATATAAATCCATAAATTTAATATTCTGGTCAAATTAACAATTATTGTTTTGACTTGAGTTTCATATTAGGAATCATTCAGGAATTATTCAATTTGATTTGATTAGATTTTTTTAAATAACTAATTTCAAAATATATAATCTTTAGGCAAAATACCACTCGAGGTCCCTTAACTTATTTTCCGTTTTCACTTAGGTCCCTTAAGTTTGAAAGTTAACGTTCAGGTCCCTTAAGTTGTTAAAACGTTGCACCGTTTTCCCAGTTAACGTTTTTAAACTAACAGCGTTAAACTGTGTATTAGCTAATTAATTTTTTCCTTTCAATTTCGTTTTTCCCCAAATCTGCATTTTCCATTTTCGTTTTTTCCCAAATCTGCATCTGTTTACGAATTGAATGGAATCGATCGAATCTAAAACGAATCTGATTAACGAATTGAAAAATAGTGAAACAAATCTGAGAGAGAGTGGACGAACTGAGCAAATGTGGAGAGACATGAGATTTCTTGGATTAAGCTTGGGGAAGAACAAATCTGGGAAAACTGGTTTTGATAATTTTATTTTTAATAAATTGAAAACCCTATTTGCTGGTTCTGGTTCGTTTTGGGTTCTGGAAATAAACACAAGTCCAGAATCCTTTTATCCCCAAATCCCATGAACAATTTCGATAGAGTTTCATGAACAAACGAACAAACGAAATCATCTCCAAATTCGTGTTTCATGAAGGAACGAAATTGAATCTATAAGGAGAACATAAACAGTAGATCGACATCTGGGAGTGCGAAACCAGTAACAAATATTGAAGAAGAATGACTAGGTTGAAGATGAACCGGTTGAAGAAGATGAACTGGGATGAAGATGAACTAGAGTTTGTTTTTTTTGAATTTTTTAATTTATATTAATAAAAAATAATAAATCAGTAAAACGTGGCGTGCCAATTCAGCGCACTAACAGACACATAAGACATTGCTTAACGGAGTTAAAGACAAAACGTTAACTGGGAAAACGGTGCAACGTTTTAACAACTTAAGGGACCTGAACGTTAACTTTCAAACTTAAGGGACCTAAACGAAAACAGAAAATAAGTTAAGGGACCTCGGATGGTATTTTGCCTAATCTTTAATATATTGTGACTTGATTAAAATAATATTTGAGAAGTTATATTTTTTGTGTGTATAATCTAGGCTTAAATATATGTTTTGCCCCTACAAATATCACCATAATCCAGTTATGCCCTTGTAAAAATAAAAACTTTAAAATTGCTCTTGCAAATATAAATCGCTTACGGTGATGCCCCTCGGTCAGTTTCTCATTCAAAAAAATAATTTAAATAAGGTTTAAATATATGTTTTACCCCTGCAAATATCACCATAATCCAGTTATGCCCCTGCAAATATCACTATAATCCAGTTATGCCCCTGTCAAAATCTTTAATTTTTCTATTGTGCTGATATTTGCAGGGGCATAACTGGATTATGGTGATATTTGCAGGGGCAGAACATATATTTAAACCTTATTTAAATTATTTTTTTGGATGGGAAGCTGACCGAGGGGCATAACCGTAAGCGATTTATATTTGCAAGGGTAATTTTAAAGTTTTTATTTTTACAGGGGTATAACTGGATTATGGTGATATTTGCAGGGGCAGAATACATATTTAAGCCTATAATCTATAAAGACCTACCTTATCACTTGAAAGCATTTTAGTGTGACGAACACAAATGTGTAATTTAATATTTTATTGTTTTTAATTTTTTTTTTTTTATGGTGTGAATCATGTATCTTTGCGTGCAATTGCAGAGACTACCCTCGAGTTGAGTAGGACAATATTAATGGGCTGTAAAACTCTCCTTCAAGAGATATAATGCGACTAAATTCCCTAGTATCTAGACGAATTGTAATTGGATATCTCCATTTCCATTTATTGTATTGCTTTTTAATTTGAAAGTTCTATTAAAATTTAATGTGTTCTCTCTCGTCATTTTTTTCTGACAAACATTCTATCTCGTCATTAGTTATAGTATATTACCTTTCCTCTTTAAATATCATAGATAGTGCTAATTAATATACTCCCTCAGTACTTATTATTTACCAGATACATTAGTTATTCAATAAACGTAAAATTTTCTTATAATAAGGACTAGAGGGAGTAATATTTTAGGCCCCTGCAATAGCGGAGTTTGGATCCTCAAAAGTATTTGTGGGACAAGTTATGAGAGAGAGTGATATAATAATAAACGCAGTATATAAATGTTAATATTTTTTTGTTTGTGTCACTCTCTCGATCCCTACGAAGTCTCGTCCCCTTCTGTGAGGGCTGAGAGAGTGGTCCACCGATGAGTAACTCTTGGAGTGACTGAAGGTGGAGCTGGTGTTGGAGCTGGTGTTGGAAGAGTCGCTCAGGCTTGGCAATCGAGCTCTTCGCCTCTTGTCTCCATGATGCCTACTCATGTTCCTTCTTGGTGGTAGGAGCAGAGGTTCTTGGGAAGTGCCTTATTGCATTGTCATGTCCTGCTAGATGATGGCGCCGATGCAATGCTTTAGGGCTTCGTTCCCCACCTTTAAGTTCTTTGCAGATTCAGCTTGCGGGGGTGTTTCCTTGCGCATGGCTTTCCCTGAGAGAGGGGCCCTACTATCGTGATGCTCGCTTGGATATCCACTCTTAGTTCCCTCGGTTCTTGATAAATGCTAAGGGGAGGGTTCAAAGGAGGACCTTGAGGTGGGTTCGATGGTGGAGGAGGTCCTACGGGGAGGATTCAGCGGTGGAGTAGGATTATCCCCTTCCCGACAAAGAGTCCCTCCTGTTATTGTTTCTTGTAGTGACCATTTGAACGGTCCTAAAGAGATAATATGGTGGCTTGAGAATGTTTTACCAGAGCCCCACGATGGGAGCTAAATGTTGATGTTGAAATGTACACAACGGTGGTTGATGGCTTCAAATCTCAGCGTCGAGAGGTGTCCCTGAAAAGACACTCTAATGTCTAAGTTAGTCTTAGGGCTTTAGTTAAGAAGGGAGAAATTATCAGAGTTTAGTAAAGCTGAAAAGCATATAGCAAAACTGTGGGGTGAACCAATTTATTGAGTACCGCCCAGAAGGCCCAGGAACCCAGAGGAAGACCCTAGGTGTCACTCTCTAAACTTTGTCACTTCTAGAAAAAACTTAAACAGAGACTAACGAATTCTGTGTCTACGCATTTTAGAGACAGAATACTTCCTTCTTTAACGTTAAACAGTTGGTTGCGGACGAATATGTAATACCCCAAAACTCGACCTAATAGGTCGAGGATAGATCCGAAAGTAGGATCTATTGAGTACAAAGGCTATGATTGATTTGTTTTAAATTATGAGTTTAAGGATATCTAACTGTACAACAACCTTGTACAATTTTTATGGTTTAATAGTGTTTGTGCTCACTTAGGTTTTTTTTTTTTGAAACTGGGAAACTTTTCCATTAAAACGTGGGAATGTCACCACTAAACGTGGGAGTTACATTGTGAAAATCAAATACAGACACTGTAGGGTAACCAATCTATGATCTGGTACAACATCTTTTAGCTAAAGCAACTAAATCATGAGCAATTGCATTGTTACAACGATGGACATGCCTAACAACTAAGTTGACACCTCTTTCTAACAAAGCATGACAGTCCAAAATTAAATGCTCCAATTCAGCAATAAGCGACTGCTTGTTAAGGCAACTAACTACAGTTGCTGCATCAGTGACAATGATAGCATCTGAAATACCAAACTCCACAGCCAAACTCAACGCCCATCGGACTCCCAGAGTTTCTGCCATGAGGGGATTAACTTCAATATCTTCTCTCTTGCAAGCACTGTAATTGATTTTGTTATCAGCATCTATGATCACCACTCCCCATCCTGATCCTCCATAATTATAGCAGCCAGCATCCACAAAAATATGGCTTCTAGACCCTGCAATCTCACTGCTCGGGGAACTTGATCTGTTACCACCACGAGAGCCAGGACAAGGATTTGCCTCAGTATATTCAGCAACAAAACTTGCAGCATCAGCATTGTTATGGGATAAGCTTTGTTATGGGACACTGCATGAAGAGATGATCCACACATTCTTCTTCCAAATTACACAAAGGGCAGCATATATCAAGACAAATTCCTTTTTTCCTTAGGTTGACTCTAGTTGGCAGAATGTTCTTAGTTAACCTCCATAGGAAGTTCTTTTTGGCATTGGGGATTGGGGCCTTCCACACTTGCTTCCAGAGATCATCATTTGAGAGTGAGAAACCACTAGGATTGTTTCTGTCTTTCTCATTACAGAACATGTGATAGGAAGACTTAACTGAATAACAGCCATTCTTTTCTTGGTGCCACACAAACTTATCTGTCATGCCAACTGATGAACGGGGAATACTCTGTATCTGGTTGGCCTCTACCTGATCAAAGTTACGAGCTATCTTCCTTCTGTCCCACTGATGAGAGTCTTCCAACACCAAATCAGACACCATTGCATTGTCAGGGACCTCATCAGATGGTCTGCTTCGAAAGAAAGAGGTCTGTCTGGCAAGCCATCTGTCCTTCCACACCCCCACAGACAAACCATCTCCAATAATACTTCTGCCACCTTGCATCACCTTGTCTCTAACACTCAAAATACTCCTCCAAGCATAGCTTGGTTGGTAGCCTAAGGATGCATTTCTGAACTCACCCCTTGGATAATACCTGCTCCTGAATATGCTTTCCAGTAGGGTGTTGCTTCCACTCATGAGTCTCTAGCAGTGTTTGCCAAGTAATGCTTTGTTAAATTTACTGAACAATCTGAACCCTAGGCCCCATTTACTCTTAGATCTTGTCAATTTACCCCAGTTCTGCCAATGGATTTTCTTCTTCTCTTCACTAGACCCCCACCAGAATAATCTCAACATAGAATCAATGTCTTGGCAGCATCCTAATGGCATCAAATAGTAGCTCATGATATAGTTTGGTATTGATTGAGTAACAGCTTTTATTAGAATTTCCTTGCCTGCTCTAGATATGCATTTTTCCTTCCACTTTTTCAACTTTTTCCACACTCTATCTAGGATAAATTTGAAAATAACCTTCTTAGACCTTCCAAAAGGAATTGGGAAGCATAGGTATCTTGAGTGACTCTCCACCGTCTTTACACCCATCAGGTTACTGATCATATTCTTCTCAATATCTGGCACATTTCGACTAAAGGAGACCTCGGATTTGTCTAGATTAACAACTTGGCCAGAGGCAAGTTGGTAAGTGTCAAGAGTCTTCAGGATTTGGCTGGCTTCTTCTTTGTTTGCTCTGGTAAAGAGTAGACTATCATCTGCAAACAGCAGATGGGATATCTTAGGAGCACTTCTAGCCACTTGAATACATGGATTCGGTTCTCAGCTGCTGCTTTGTGGAGGAGACCAGATAACACATCAGAACATAGAATAAACAGGTAGGGTGATAGAGGATCACCCTGCCTCAGTCCTCTTTTCGGTACAAAGGAAGAACTAGGTTGCCCATTCACCAAGATCCGATAAGAGACCGAAGATATGCAATCAAATATGAGCTCCACCATCTGTGAAGGAGAGCCCATTTTCAGGAGAGCACATTTTACAAAACTCCACTCCACCCTGTCATAGGCCTTTGACATGTCTAGTTTCATTGACATGACTCCTTTCTTGCCTTTTCTCTTTTTCCTCAGCCAATGGAAGCACTCCATTGCAATTAGGGCATTATCAGTGATTAGTCTACCTTGGACAAATGAGCTTTGTTCCTTGTCAACCACCTCAGGGAAGGTATGCTTCAGCCTGTTTGCAATGGTCTTTGTCTCAATCTTCATTACCACATTGCAAAGGCTAATGGGCCTAAAGTCCTTTGGAGATGTTGGGTTCTTCCACTTAGGAATAAGGACAATATAAGTCTTGTTGATTGGCTTCGGAGAGGCATTGTCATTTAGAATTTTCAGCACCATTTCCTCCACATCTTTCCCCATTATTCCCCAATATTTTTGATAAAACAGAGCAGGTAATCCATCAAGTCTAGGAGCCTTTAGAGGGTGCATTTGATGGATTGCATCCAGAATTTCTTCACTTGTGTATGGCTTCTCACACCATCTTTTATGCTCAGCAGACAGCTTGTTCTCCACCACCTCACAGGTCTCCTCTTGGTTAAATGGACTAGAAGATGCAAATAGTTGCTTGAAGTAATTAATCATGACTTCCTCCACTTTCTCATTCCCCCTCCACCACCTCTCATTCTCATCTCTAATTTTCCTGATTTGGTTGACCTTGTTCCGTTGGCTAGCCTTACCATGGAAGAATTTGGTGTTTTTGTCCCCATCCCTCAACCACATTGCCCTGCTCCTCTGGCGCCACATTGTTTCTTGGAGCTTCAGGAGCTCAGAATGTCTTTTCTCAAGACTTTTGTAATTCTGGATAGTCTGGTCATCACTTCCCCACGCAGGAACAACCAGCAACTCTTTCTCAATGGCTACCAGCTCCTTTTTAATCTTACCCAGATTGTGGTCTTCAAATTCACTACCAATGGCTTTCATAGCGTCAAGTTTATTCTTGCAAGAACTCTGTCTTCCTGTCCAGTTCTCAGCCAACAACCTCTCACACCTTTGCTCTTTTGCCCAGGACTCTTCAAATCTAAAGAGCTTCTGTCTCCTCTTAGGGATATTTGTTCTATGATCCTCCAAAGTAATGCACAACACCACATGATCAGATCCATACTTAGGCAAGTGCTGAACTCTTATAGGGTAAAATCTATTATTAAGTTCCTCATTCCCAAGAGCTCTGTCCAATCTACCTTGTATGTTATCCTGCCCTCTCCTACCATTTGACCACGAAAACTGACTACCTTCAAACCCCAAGTCCAAAAGAGAACACACCCTCATAGTATCCCTACCATAGTTTAGCAGAGAAAAACTTCTAGCAGTACCCCCAATCTTCTCATCAGCACTGATAGTATCATTTAGGTCTCCAAAACATAACCAGGGGCAATCATTGATAGGCTTTAAGCTAGAAATTAGCTCCCATGTAAGTCTCTTGTTCTGTTCCTCCGGATACCCATAGATTCCACTAAAGGACCAAGATTGGCCAGTCTCCACATCTGGGCAAGATCCCCTAATATGGTTGATTGAGTAAGACTCAATTGATACATCCAGACAATCCCTCCCATAACAGAGCCACTCCACTTGCCCTCTCTCTACCTTCACCAACACAGTCTACAGCAAGGCAAGAAGTGAAACCACACCTCCTCTTTATTCTTTCAAATTCAAAGGCTTTTAATCTTGTCTCCATGATGAAGAGCAAGAGGGGATTTTCCTTTTTTGTGAACCTTGACAAGGCTCTAACTGACCGGGGATTCCCTAAACCCCGACAGTTCCAACTTAAGATCTTCATGTATCCCGGTGGTGTTGGTCTTCCAACACCACCTCTTTTTTCTTTGTCACAGCATCCACCATTTCCACATCTCCTTTCAACTTTTTTTTCCATACCCCTCATCTCCTCAATAGTACCATCAGATATATTCACCTCCACCAGAGTTCTTTTCCCCAAATCCTTGCTCTTAGGACCTTGCTTAGGTTTCCTTGGTGTTTTGGTTCCTTTCTGCCTCGTCCACTTCCTAGTTTTGATACCAGATGTGCCAGCAGGGCTCACAACAGGTTGAGCACCAGCAGTGATGGCAACAGTACCTAGGGATTCGGCTACCTCTTCCACAGCCTTTGAGGAATTAATAGTGGCAGGAGCACCCTCATTTACCTTTTCCACAGATATTCCTTCTGTAGTCTTGTGCTGTTCAACCTCATCCTCATCTCCTCTTCCTTTTCTAGAAGACATACATTTGCTGTTATTGCTAGGAGAGAACAAAGCTTTGCTACACGTACCTGAACTGGACTCCTTTTTAACTTCATCATTGTACCTTGGTAGTGGGGAAGCTCGTAACCATGGCCCAAAAGCTTGATCCTTCTCCTCAACCTAAGCATAGCTATCATCATCTTTGTCGTCCACTTCTTCACAGTCTTTAATCTGATGCCCCACTCTGCCACACACAAAGCAGAAATTTGGGAGTCTCTCATACTTGAAACTAACCCACAAATCTCTTCCTTGGAACTTGACATAGGTTCCCCTCTTCAGGGGTCGACGAAGATCCAACTGCACTTTGATTCAGAGGAATTTCCCCAATCGGTTGTAGTCTTTCAGATCAGTTTCCTCAAAATCCTCAATCATACTTCCCAATTTCTTCGCCAAGCTCTCTGATCGTAGTTTCAACGACAGATCGTAAACCCTAACCCAAAAAGCCATTTTGTGCATCTCCAAATCTGAGGATTGCTCATCGCTGGAAATCTTTGATAGAATAACTAGATTCCTGTCGAAGTTCCATGGCCCTCCTCTGAACACTGATTCAACATCCCTCTTTGTTGCGAAACGGAAGAGGAATAGGTTTTTGTTCAGTTCTTGGATCTCCACTTGGTTCTTCAACCGCCACGCTTGCACTATGGTACTCTTGAAGGCCCGAACATTAAAGGGACTATCCGTCCAGATCTTATCCACCAGAGCGCGATTGAACAGACCATCTTCACCTATCTCATCATCTTCAACATTGATTCCTTCAACTTCTTCTTTCGAGAGCTTCAATACAGGAGGTCGTTCCATAGAAGCTGATTACCACACCTACAAAGTCACCGCGATAACAACCAAAACACAAAAGCAAGAGGTAAAACTAGAAGAATCTAGAGCAGTGCCCACACGCGGAAGGAGACAAACTAACATAGTGAAAGCGCGGGCCACCACCAGTCAGTGGAAACAACCAGAAAGGACCTGGGGGTGCCGCCACGTAACCCTAGCAGAGCTCGGGTTGGGGGAGTTTTTAGTTGAAGCTTTTTGTGCTCACTTAGTTGTTCATACCTTACATATACTGATATATGCTTGCGAAATGTTTCATGGAATTATGTGTTACTTGTAATTGTGGTAAAAACATGATGACTGTATGATTTATTTTCATTAGTAGTTAAACATTGCATGTGGTTGAGTTACTAGTGGAGTTTATATGAGTGTAGTAAAAACGGGAGGTTCAAGTAGTAATTTTAGCTTGTCATTACCCAGCTCAGTCCATTTAATTCCAACCCATCTAATTGAGAGTTTTAAGCTGAGATTAGAAGAGGGAGGGAACTATTCATTCACTACTTTGAGTGAACTTTCAAAATTACAAAGAAAGAAATGGAGAGAAGAGGAAGAAGAAGGAAGAAGGGAGTGAGTTAGAGAGAAGGAAAAAACAAGAACTAAGTTTTTCTATCATCATCATTTCATCTCATCTCTTTCTTTATAATCACCATCATCACCAAACCCTTCCATTCACCTAAAAATCAGATTTTGAAACCCCAAAAACAGTAAAAGCTAACCCATGACTTCAACCTTCACAAATTGCTTTGCATGTCACTTATAGGGCTCAAAATCGTTGAACATAAGGAGCTAAATAGGAGGAGCTGAAGTTGACTTGTTGAAGCTTGCATGTGAGTTTGGGTGCTTGAATATAGAGTTATAGGAGCTGGTGTTTAACTACAAACATCAAAGGTGGGGTTTCAGATCTTGGCATTATAAATTGGTCGTAGGAGTTCATTGGATTTGTGACAATTGAGTTCCTCACCTCTTCTCTTTAGTTAATTAGGGCTGAATTACATGTTTATCACTCACCCTAATTTAAGAACTAATGGTGAACTTGATTGAATGACACAAATTCTGGACTTGTATAATGTGTATGAAGTGAGATGGTTGGATGTAAGTTCTTTGTTGAATAAAGGAGTCTAAAATGCATGAAAGTATACTTAGGAAATCAAGTTTAAATCGGAATATGAAATTGATGAACTGAGTTAATTATGATTGTATATTATTATATTGGATGGTTTTTGATATTGATTGGAGTTTTATAAGACATGAATTCCATGAAAATATGCATGAAACAAATTTCGGCAGAAAACCGTATAACATAGGTTCAGTGATTTGCATATAACTCTTGCTGTACAACTCTATTCAGAATGATATTTGTCTCAATGGAAACTAGGCTCATTTGGCTTGATTTGTAGCACAAATTTCACTAATTTGGCTGATTTTTTATGTCTAAAAGCATGTTACAATTTGGATAATTAGTGTTTTATTAACATGTACCTTTTAGGTCATTATTATATGAAATAAAAATTATTTTCATAAACTAAACACCGTAAGATTTATAAATAGTGGCCATTTGCTTAATTTCGACATTGTTTGACGTTTAACTGCTGAAAAATTCTGCACTTTGAGTATTTTCATAATACGAAGAAAATATGTCGTTTTTCGTTAACCGTGATATCTAATTGAAATTGTGTGATTTTTGGATTGAATTGGATGACATTGCACTCAATTGTTTGAAGTTGGATGGAACTATTTATATTATAGTAGACTTATAATGAATATAAAATGTTATTGCTTTCCACTTTTATGGTTGATTGATAAGTTTGAATGAAGTATTGAGAGGTAAAGTCTCAAAAGAAAAAGGAAGTATTGAGAAGTAAAGTATATATAGAAAAGGGAATTAGTGAGAGTCTCAATAGAAAGAGGTAGTATTGAGAGGCAAAGTCTCAATTAGGTGTACAGTTGAAAAGTAAAGATACAATAGGCATATTGAAAAGTAAAGATACAATAGGCATAGTATGAGGTAAGGTGTGATACTAAAGGGGAACTGATCATTGAGATTTTTTTAAATCACTGTTTATATGTTGTGGTTTTTAGCTGAGTCTAGTAAGCAAGTTGAAGTGGTGTTTCAAGTCAAGGAGATAGGATGGATTCATGAAGGCTCTCATATGCTATTTGAAGGATATAGTATAGGATATTAAGTAAAAAATTTGAGAATATGTATTGTGATGTTTTAGATTTAGTTGTGTTATAGACCACCACAATTTCTGGTCCTCGTTGCTGCTTCACCGCCACCGCATCCTTAAAAATGTAAATTGCAAAAAATTAAACACAAGTCCAGTACCTTATTCAAATCTTAAAAATAGAGTATAAATTATTAAAAATAAAATGAGATAAAGATATATAAGATGAAAGAATATGCAACTGACAGAGGTAAAAGATACACTTAAAGTGAATCCAGACAAATTTAAACTCCCTCTCCCCCTGTCGGCTCTACCTGCCATCACTTCCACCATGCCCAAAAAAAATTAAGTTGTAGAAAATTTTTAAAAAAATCTAGTACCTTAATCAAATCTTAAAAATAGAGTAAAAATCAGCACGAAGAAAATGAGATAAAAATAAGATGAAAGAATATGCAAATGAGAGAGGAAGAAGATACAATTGAAATGAAGTAAAAATCAGCGAATAAAAGAAAATAAAAAATTGTTTAATTTTTACTTATATTTTAAACTAATATTTACTTTTTATTACCAAAATAAAAAACTAATATTTACTTTGAAGGAATTAAATAAATAGTCTTTTACGTGCTTTTATCATCTGAACACCACATTTATTTTCCATTTTATATTATTAAAAATATTGATGTGAGAAATCTTAACCTAGTTAGCTCGTTATAAATATATACTTGCGATCAGTATTTTCAGAATAGTTTTTTTTTTAGATAAGCAATACTTCATTGAAAAAAGCACTAGGGGTGCTCAAACCCAAACAACAAAAGTTACATATTGTTTAGGCAATGAAGTGGATCAAGCCACCAAGTAGAAATATCAAAATTTAAATTACAATGAGATATATAGACCAACCAACTCCAAGTTAACTGCTTGATGCGTGACATGATAGATTCAATATTGGGATCCTCGTTCTTGAAGATAAGAGCATTCCTAGCCAACCAAATACTCCAACAAGTAGTCAACCAAATTAAGTGTTTTATTTTCTTGGCCTTTTTACCTTTGGATAGCTTCCCCCACAAAAGACAATGTTCGAGCAAACTGTTGGATCTCACATGGTCGATCCTACACCAAACGCACACCCGCGACCAAATATCCGATGCAAAGGTGCAGCTCAAAAACAGGTGAAACTGCGATTCAACTTCATTCCAACACAATGGACAGAGAGCGTCATCGTCCGGTGCGATAACAAGTCGGTGTCGCAAATTTCCGCGAGTTGGAAGAGCATCCCTAAGTAAGCGCCATCCAAAAACAATAACCTTGGAGGGAGCGACACATCTCCATAACTTCTCCAACATCTTATGTAATTCATTTTGATCGCTCCCCATTACCTCCCGAAGCATCTCTTTGTAACAAGAACGGACGGTAAATTTTTTCGAAGTCTCAAGCTTCCATATCCAAGTATCCTCAATCCCTTGAGCAAGAGTCACTGGGGCCAAGATTTGTTGAAGATATGCAGCCTCCAAATGATTAACACGCGATTGAGATACTAGCCAAGATTCATTCCACCGCCAAACTCCATCCCTCCACCCTCCAAAGTCCCGGACCACCACACGGTTTGATTCACGACCCGTCCATAGAGAAGGAAAAAGCCGAGAAAAAGAAGAAGTTCCCAGCCAAACATCATTCCAAAAATCCACTGAAGCGCCATTCCCCATCCTACGAGAAACCTGCTGGTCGAAAAAAGATAGAGGAGAAAACGCGAGATCAAGCATCATCAAATCACGCCACCAAATAGACCCAACAGCACCTCTTCTTAATGCACCCTCCGACCGTTGTATAAAGGCATCCTTGAAGCTTCCATATCTATGAAATAATAAGCCTTTCCAAGGAGCGAAATCATCAACAAGTGCCCGCCACTTCCACTTACTTAAAAGAGCCACATTAAATAAATCTAAATTTTTGATACCGAGGCCTCCGTCATTCTTCGGTTTGCAAATTTTGTCCCAAGCAATCCAATACATACCCCTATCTCCATCATTGATTTGCCACAGAAAATCCCTTTGTATTTTAATCATTGCTTTAATAACCGACTTCGGTGCTTTATAGAAAGAAAAGAAATACAAAGGGATACTATTTAACACCGAATTAATAAGAGTGACTCTACCTCCAATTGAAAGATGACGCCCCTTCCATGATGCTAGCCTTTTTCTAAGCATATCAAGTACCGGCTTCCACGTTGTCGCCCTTCTTGGATTGGCCCCAACCGGAATCCCCAAGAACTTAAACGGGATGGACTCCGTTTTACAATGAAGGAAAGTAGAAGCGGAATCAAGAAACTCCTCTGAAGTGTTAATACCAATGATCTTGCTCTTATGAAAATTCACACGTAACCCGGAAATCAATTCAAAGCTTCTTAAAATTGTCTTGATGGCCCACAGATTATCCCAAGAAGGCTTCCCCATTAACACCGTATCATCCGCAAATTGCATAATAGAAAACCGGAGAGAAGAATTAATATCATAACCCGCAAAATAGTCAATCTCCACCGCTTTAGCTACTAAAGCCGACAAGCCTTCCGCCACAATGAGGAACAAAAAAGGGGAAAGAGGATCCCCTTGTCTCAAACCTCTAAACGCCTTAAAATCATTAGTGGGACTCCCATTAACCAACACCGAAAAAGTAGTATTGCAAACACAAGACTTCATCCAAAGAATCCATTTTTGAGGAAAGCCCATCCGATCTAACATATAAAATAAGAACTTCCACGAGATGGAGTCATATGCCTTCTCGAAATCAACTTTAAAAATCAAACATTCATCCTTCGATCTCTTAGCATAATCAACTACCTCATTAACGACCAACACCCCGTCCAAAATTTGCCTACCCCCCAAAAAAGCCGATTGGCTATTCGATATAACACTAGGGAGCACCTTCTTAAGCCGATTTGCCAACACTTTTGCCAAAATTTTGTAGAGAGACCCTATCAACGAAATCGGTCTATACTCCCCCAAACCTTGAGGATTATCATTTTTGGGAATCAATGCAATAAAAGTTGCGCTAATGGCCTTAGGGAGAAATGTTTTATCATGAAACTCATTAATAAAATCAACAACATCCTTTTTCAACAAATCCCAACATAATTTGATGAAGCTCATGTTAAAACCATCCGGCCCGGGGCTCTTATCGCCATCACACCTCCACACTTCCTCCCTAATTTCTTCCTCCGAAAAAGGTTCGATCAAGAAATCCATATCAACACGAGAAAGCTGATTAAAAGCAAGACCATCAAGAGTGGGGCGAAATTGACAAGACTCCACAAAACACTTCTCAAAATGATGTTTAACCGAATTCTTCACTTCCTCCACCTCCTCCATCATCTCACCATTACTCCTTAATAACAACAAACTACAACGATGCCTTTTAAATTTTAAAAGGGAATGGAAATACCTTGAGTTCATGTCACCTTCCTTGATCCACCGTGCTCGAGACTTTTGCGCCAAAATTGACTCCTTTGCTTGAATTTGATTCCAAAAAGAAGTTGAGACCTCCTTTCGGTTCATAACCAAAGCGCTATCCCACCCCTCACATAAAGCATGGTCAAGCGACTTCAAATCCCGAACCAACGACTCTATGTTCAAGTCAAGCTTACCGAACACCTCTCTATTCCAACCCCGCAATTTCTCCTTTAAAAGCTTGAATTTTTCCTTTACCACATGAGCCTTATGACCCCTAATATTGAACCCATTCCAGCACTCCTTCACAAAGGGTAAGAAATCAGCATGATCATACCAAGCCTTAAATATCCGAAAAGGCTTTGGCCCCCAATCTTTTGCAAGACGAAGGAGCCAAATAGGATTGTGATCGGATATGTCACGCTTACCAATCCATTGTCCAGATATGCCCCACAAATCAATTAAACCCTCAGAAACAAGGAACCTATCCAAACGACTCATAGAAAGACCATCCGAACAATACCAAGAGAATCTGTTACCTGATACCGGAACATCAATCAAATCCATGGTTGATATAAAGTTGTTAAAATCAGAAATTTCTATATAAGAATTATCACCACTTCTCCCCCGCCGCTCCTCCACACTAGAAACCGCATTAAAATCCCCAACAACACACCATTCCCCTTCTCCAATGGACTGTTTAATCAGCCTCAAATCATTCCACAGTCTTCTCTTTTCCACTATCGAGCATGGGGCGTAAACATTGATGATATGCACCAAGCTAGATTGGAAAGATATAGTAACTCCCAAAAAACCTTCACCATTAAAAGTAGAAGAGACAGACCAACCACTTTCAACCCAAGAACACAGTAAGCCACCTGAGAGACCCGTCGACGGATGATAAATAAATTTAAACGGCTTTGCTCCCCATAACACGCCCACTTCCCTTTCATCCACCACCTCCCTCTTAGTTTCCTGAATGCAAATAAAATCAAAGCAACCAGACTGAATATTAGTTGCTAGCCGGCGCCTTTTACTACGGTCACCCCACCCTCTCATATTCAACGAAAGCAAATTCATGGAACCACGTTGGTGTTCACCCTCTTACTGCATGCCTCTTCATCTCTTGCCTCCCCTTCCTCAATCAGCCTAACATAATGTTCGTCAGGCATGTTTCCTTCAATTCCCAAACTCTTTGCAGACTCCCACACCTTTTGAGCAACTGACTTACTCTGCAGAATCCAAAACTTATTATTACAGCAAGCAATATTACCCGAAGAGATAGAACCATCACATAACACCACCCCCGCTGAAAATAAAGATCATGAGTCTGGCCTTTGATTGGATACCAAAGGAACAGCGACAACATCATTTTTCTCAAGAGAAGCGGTGGAAACAGATTTGAGCTCACGGGGAGCTTTCTTTAGCTTGCCTTTTCTTGGGTTATGTTTCGGTGCCACCATTAAAATTTTACGCTCCTTCTTGGTTTTGGTGAAAGCAGGTGGGGCGTCCACACCATGCTGATCATTAGGAACACAAGTTACCAGCGCTGGTCCCGATTTTTGATTGGAAGAAAACAAAGACTCTTCCACCATAGTTGGAGTCGCTCCACCGGCCTGGGTCCCACCCATCATAGCCTCATGATTCCCATTTATATTTAAATTTGAACTTTCCCACAAAAATTGTACCTCATCAATGGCTTTCTCAATAATACCATCCTTAATTGCTCCATTACTCCCCCTTAAATTGCTGGGCATTGATTCCCCATTAAAGTCGTTATCATCACCAGATGCATCCCCGAAGGTATCACCGTTACCGGAAAAGTAGGACTCCAAGAACTCCGCATCAGAACTAGAGGAGTCATCATTCACCTTTTTTGTGTCATTCTTAGTCCACACCGATGGACCACACCAATCTTCCACCATTTTAATCGAAAAAGATACCTTGTTAATTGATACTTGGATCACCTTGTTGACCGTTCCCGTGATTGGAGTGCGAACCATGATTCGGGCAACATCGAAAGACTTCTTCAAAGCTGTATTATCATCTGAGCACATATAGACGCCAACATTAGCTGATAGTTTCTCGAAAAAATCAGCATTCCCTGCATGCACCGGAACCCCGTAACATCGAATCCAAGTTACCCTCTCTGTGTCAACATCAGTGGGTTTCTGTAACACCCCAATTCTACCCAATAATACTATAAATCAGAGTGCGGAGTTTTCAACATAAATATTGGAGTGCTACACTTACTTCCCAAAACAAACAATATAATTCATTCATGATAAATTCAATTTGAAGCAATCTTAACAGTCCTTGTCCATTAGACAACTTAAAATCAACAATTTGCTTAATAGAAATAACGTCGAGTTCAACAAATATTGCAACCTAAATGATAAAGGAAAAAAAAACAGCGTTCAATCCCCCCCCGAGTGTTACGTATCAGAGTGACGACACCTGACTCAACTAAGGAAGGATCACCGCCTTCATTCGCGACTACCTGCACGTTACCACATAAGGGTAACATTCAAACAGAAGGGGTGAGATATCGAACTATATAAGAGCATGTATGAAGAACAATATGATAGGTCAGGTACTATAGAATTACACATATCATCAATAAAATCCTCAATAGAGTCATCAATAGAATCATCAAAGTGCAATGCGGAATGCGACTCAACTGTGCATATGCATGTGGTACCATTGGAGCAAAACTCCCGTCGTAAAAAAAAAGTCGTCGTTGCCAGTAAATAGTGGCTCACAGGGCATAGCCCTCATCGTTCACGTCGTAAAGCAAATGCAAAGGTATGCAACACAATGTGAATGTACAAGTAACGCTAATCACAGTCACGCAATCGCACGACAACAACACCAAAACGTCATGGCGGTCATAGGCCTACAACTTACTATCTTTGCCAATAAATAGAGGCAAATCAACTTTTACAACTTCACCTACAATTTACCACATTTTCGACAAGGTATTCAATGCAACAATCAACCACAACAGCAACTGTGGCAACAATATTGACAAAGCAGCAACATCAACAGCGCAAAACAGCAAGAATAGCAACGACACAGCAGCAAAACGTAACAGCAATGACAACAATAACAGCAAAACCGCAACAGCATTAACAGCAAAACAGCAACAGCATTAACAGCAAAACAGCAACAGCATTACATCAAAACAGTAACAGCATTAACGTAACCATCAATTCAATTACGAAAATTATTTATAATTCTTACTAACGAGTTATCTATATTCCTATCATTTTTTTGATTATAATAGTGAAAACCTTAATCCAACAAAATTACAATTCGATTTAGTTAGAACTAACAACATAGGAATTCAAGCACACACGGTCAATTCATCAAACATTTCTCATACGATATATATATATATATATATATATATATATATATATATATAACTACGCAACATACAAAGAGGCAATCTATAATAAACCCCAAACCCCGCATACGATCCCTCATATACGCTATTATAGAATTCGAACCCACCCTTACCTCAACTATGGTGGCGCAAACTCCCTCCTAGCCTCGTTCCTCGATTCTCCGAATACGGCGACCCCCCTGCGATAGTAACGACGCGTGACGATCACGAACGTAGAGAATTGCAATGAAAATCAACCCTCCCAATCCAATCCTAGGCTAGAGCTCTTGAAAATTGAGGCTTTTGTGTAACTTAGAAGTGAGAGGAAGAAGGAGAAGAAGGGAAAAGAGGGCGGCTGCGCAAAAAGACCAGCCCTAGCGCATATTTGCGCTATATTTATAAGGAGGAGTGGCGCACAAGCGCCTTCCTGCGCAAGCTGCGCACTAGACACGCTGCTAGGGTTGCGTGAGCGCTGCGCATTCGCGGTGCTAAGCCCAATGCTATTTTTAACTGGCCCACGACACGTGATTATCATCTAACTCATTTTCAACATAGCTACTGCGCCCATAATTTCAATTTTTACAATTATCCTACGGCAATCCAACTTCGAAGTAATTTGATTAAATTTTAGGGCGTTACAACTCTCCCCCACTTAGAATATTTTCGTCCTCGAAAATTTACCTGATTCGAACAACTCGGGATAGGACTCCCGCAACTTGCTTTCCAACTCCCATGTCATGCTCTCTCCGGCAGCTCCTAACCAGACTACTTTCACCAAGGCGATCTCTTTGCCCCTTAGAGTCTTCGTCTCCACAGTGAGGTTATCCCGTACTTGCACATCATCCATATGAATTACATGAGATGGATCTGGAATATACTTCCGAAGTTGTGACACATGGAACACATCATGCAAATTCGAAAGATTAGGCGGTAAGGCCACTCTGTAAGCTACATTCCCAACTCTTTCCGTGATCTGATACGGACCAATGAATCGAGGAGTAAGCTTCTTAGATTTCAAAGCACGTCCAACACCGGTCACAGGGGTGACTCTCAAAAACACATGATCACCAGCTTGAAATTCCAAATCCTTCCTTCGCTTATCATGGTAACTCTTCTGTCTACTTTGTGAAGCTTTCATCTTTTCACGAATCAACTTCACCTTCTCAGTCGTTTCTCGAACAATCTCAGGTCCAAGCACTATACTCTCTCCAGATTCATACCAACACAAAGGGGTTCTACACCTTCGACCATACAACGCTTCGAAAGGTGCCATCCCAATACTAGAATGATAACTGTTATTATAGGTAAACTCTATCAACGAGAGATGGGTATCCCACGAACCTCCTTGCTCAAGAATACACGCTCTCAACAAATCCTCCAACGATTGAATAGTCCTCTCTGTCTGACCATCCGTCTGAGGGTGATACGCTGAGCTCAATCTCAACTTAGAACCTAACGCCTCTTGCAAACTCTTCCAGAAATCAGAAGTGAACCTAGGATCTCTATCCGAAACGATACACATAGGAACACCATGCAACTTTACAATCTTTTGGAGGTAAATCTCAGCCAACTTCGGTACCGGATACGTGATATTAATAGGTATAAAATGAGCCGACTTCGTCAGTCTGTCAACAATCACCCAAATCGCATCATGCCCTCTCACAGTATTAGGCAGCCCCGTCACAAAGTCCATTGAAATGCTATCCCATTTCCATTCCGGAATCTCTAAAGGTTGCATCAACCCCGCAGGCTTCTGATGTTCAACTTTTGACTTCTGACAAGTTAAACATGCATACACGAATTGCGCTACATCGCGCTTCATCCCAGGCCACCAGAACCATCTTCTCAAGTCTTGATACATTTTCGTAGCTCCTGGATGAATACTCAACTTACTTCTATGACTCTCTTCGAGAATTGCTTTCTTCATTTCCGCATCGTCAGGAATGTAGATTCTATTACGGTATCTCAACACACCTTGCGCATCCAACTCAAAATCGTTATTCTCAGACTGCCCGATTCCTACCGTCAAATCTACCAGTTTAACATCCAGTTTCTGAGCTTCTCTGATGCTAGCTAAAAAGTCATTATTAATCTTCAACATCCCCAACATAACACTCTGATGTGTCACTTCGCAAATCAAACTCATATCTCTGAACTGCTCAATCAATTCAAACTCCCTGACCATCATTGCCGACATGTGCAAGGTTTTTCGGCTCAAAGCATCAGCCACGACATTAGCTTTCCCTGGATGATAATTCAAACTGAAATCATAGTCTTTTAGCAACTCCAACCACCTCTGCTGTCTCATATTCAGTTCCTTTTGATCAAACAAGTACTGCAAACCCTTATGGTCGCTAAATACTTCAAATCTAGAACCATAAAGATAATGCCTCCAAATTTTCAGCGCAAAAACAACTGCAGCAAGTTCT
The DNA here is from genome assembly GCA_963573325.1 of Astragalus glycyphyllos. Taxonomy (NCBI): domain Eukaryota; kingdom Viridiplantae; phylum Streptophyta; class Magnoliopsida; order Fabales; family Fabaceae; genus Astragalus; species Astragalus glycyphyllos. The sequence continues at coordinate 12,321,445 of OY754313.1, read as the reverse complement.
AAATCGAGCGTAGGATAGTTCTTCTCATGAGTCCTCAACTGCCTCGATGCATAAGCAACTACCTTACCATTCTGCATAAGCACACCTCCTAAACCCATCTTGGAAGCATCACAGTACACCACAAAGGACTCTCCCGGATTAGGCAACGTCAAGATAGGAGACGTCGTCAATCTCTTCTTCAATTCGGTGAAACTCTCTTCGCAACGAGCGTTCCATATAAAGGCTTTACCTTTGCAGGTCAGCTGAGTTAAAGGAAGTGCCAACTTAGAAAAGCCTTCAATGAACCTTCTATAGTAGCCAGCTAATCCCAAAAAGCTTCTAATCTCGGTAGCCGACTTTGGAGTCTCCCATTGCAATACAGCATCGACTTTAGATGGATCCACCGCAATGCCGCTACCAGAAATAACGTGGCCAAGAAAACTCACCTCCTTCAGCCAAAATTCGCACTTAGACAACTTTGCATACAACTTCTTGTCCCTTAAGACCTCCAATACCAATCTCAAGTGCTCTGCATGCTCTTCTTCTGTCTTAGAGTAAATCAAAATATCATCGATGAATACTACCACAAACCGATCCAAATAAGCATGAAACACACGGTTCATGTACTCCATGAATACTCCCGGCGCGTTAGTAACACCGAAAGGCATCACCGAATACTCATAATGCCCGTACCGAGTTCTAAAAGCCGTCTTCTGAATATCCTCATCTTTCACTTTAATCTGATGGTAGCCCGATCTCAAATCAATCTTACTGAATACTTGCGCACCCACCAATTGATCCATCAAATCGTCTATTCTTGGGAGTGGATACTTGTTCTTAATCGTCACTTTATTCAACTGTCTATAATCAACACAAAGCCTCATACTTCCATCCTTCTTCTTCACTAGCAACACTAGAGCTCCCCACGGTGATACACTCGGCCTCACGAACTTCTTTTCAAGTAGATCCTCAAGTTGCTTCTTCAATTCGGATAATTCAGATGCTGACATCCTGTAAGGTGCCATAGAAACAGGTTTGGTACCAGGTACAAGATCAATAGCAAATTCAACTTCCCTCTCTGGTGGTACACTTGGAATCTCATCAGGGAAAACTTCAGAAAATTCGCGCACCACCTGCAACTCATCAATTATGGCTTGATTCTTAACAGATAGCGACGCCATCAGCGAGAATAGCTGAACTTCTTCCCGCATCAACTTCCGCAACTGTCCAGCAGACAACAAACCAGCCTCCTCCTCTTCGGGAGTGGAGAAACTCACAGACTTGCTAAAACAATTAATATGAACATAGTTATATTCTAACCAGTCCATGCCTAGGATCACATCCAATCCGCTTAACGGCAGACAAATCAGATCAACAATAAATTCTCTGTCGAAAATCGACAAAGGGCACTTAGAACATGCAAGAGAAGTAGTCACCGACCCCTTAGCTGGAGTATCGACAACCATCTCCCTATTCATAGAAGACAACACAAGCCCCAAGCTTTTAACACATTCCGCAGCAATAAAACAATGAGTAGCACCAGTATCAATAATAGCTATTAGAGGAACACCATTAATGAAACATGTACCTCCAATAAATCTGTCGTTCTCAGTAGTCTGTGTCCCTGCCAGAGCGAACACTCTTCCACTAACTCTTTCTTTCTTTGGCTTCTGACATTGATTACTAATATGCCCTTCTTCGCCACAGTTGAAACAGACCTGCTCCTTGTGCTTGAACTCGGATGATTCGTGCCCAGTCTTACCACAACGAAAGCACCTCTTCACCTCAACCTTGCACACGTTACTCTTATGACCAGGTTTGCCACATTTGTAACATACAATACCAGCAGGGGCGTCTCCCCCACTAGTTCTCTTACCATCAAAACTTTTCTGCTTACCTTTACCAACTGGAGCATCATACGGCTTACCACGAGTCTGCTGCTTGCTCCTCTTCTCATTAATGATCTTATAGTGAGCATTGTTGTCCTCCTCATAGATCCTGCAACTGTCAATCAAATCGGAGAAAACACGGATCTTCTGATACCCAATTGCCTTTTTGATCTCAGGTCGCAGCCCATTCTCAAACTTGATGCACTTTGAAAACTCAGCAGTTGCTTCATTGTAGTGCGGATAAAATTTGGCCAACTCCACAAACTTAGCAGCATATTCAGTAACTGACCGGTTCCCTTGCTTCAGCTCAAGAAACTCAATTTCTTTCTTCCCCCGAACACAACCCAAGTGATCTCTTCACCTGCAGCTTCCAATCTCTGACTTGTATCTAACCACCAGTCGTCAGCCTCTTCTGACAGCATATGAGTACCATAACGAACCTTCTGCGCTGGAGTGCAATCCATCACACGGAAGATTCTCTCAATCTCCTTCAACCAAGCCAATGCTCCATCAGGATCATACTTACCCTTGAAAGTGGGAGGATTCTCCCTTTGGAAAGTCGCCAAACTGCGAGATCCAGCATTCTCAACAGCGTTCTGTTGATTCTCCAATGCCTGAGCCATAGCGCCCAAAGCATCAGCAATAGCAGCATCATTCCGTCCGGCCATTTCAGCTTATCCCTACAACACAAATTATAGCTTAGAACGAATAACAATACTTGATTGTTAATCGAAGCGATGACTCGACAACTTGGTCGGACAGACCCAACCATGCTCTGATACCACTAATGTAACACCCCAATTCTACCCAATAATACTATAAATCAGAGTGCGGAATTTTCAACATAAATATTGGAGTGTTACACTTACTTCCCAAAACAAACAATATAATTCAATCATGGTAAATTCAATTTTGAAGCAATCTTAACAGTCCTTGTCCATTAGACAACTTAAAATCAACAATTTGCTTAATAGAAATAACGTCGAGTTCAACAAATATTGCAACCTAAATGATAAAGGAAAAAAAAACAGCGTTCATTCCCCCCCCCCCCCCCCCCCCCCCCCCCCGAGTGTTACGTATCAGAGTGACGACACCTGACTCAACTAAGGAAGGATCACCGCCTTCATTCGCGACTACCTGCACGTTACCACATAGGGGTAACATTCAAACAGAAGGGGTGAGATATCGAACTATATAAGAGCATGTATGAAGAACAATATGATAGGTCAGGTACTATAGAATTACACATATCATCAATAAAATCCTCAATAGAGTCATCAATAGAATCATCAAAGTGCAATGCGGAATGCGACTCAACTGTGCATATGCATGTGGTACCATTGGAGCAAAACTCCCGTCGTAAAAAAAAGTCGTCGTTGCCAGTAAATAGTGGCTCACAGGGCATAGCCCTCATCATTCACGTCGTAAAGCAAATGCAAAGGTATGCGACACAATGTGAATGTACAAGTAACGCTAATCACAGCCACGCAATCGCACGACAACAACACCAAAACGTCATGGCGGCCATAGGCCTACAACTTACTATCTTTGCCAATAAATAGAGGCAAATCAACTTTTACAACTTCACCTGCAATTTACCACATTTTCAACAAGGTATTCAACGCAACAATCAACCACAACAGCAACTGTGGCAACAATATTGACAAAGCAGCAACATCAACAGCGCAAAACAGCAAGAATAGCAACGACACAGCAGCAAAACGTAACAGCAATGACAACAATAACAGCAAAACCGCAACAGCATTAACAGCAAAACAGCAACAGCATTAACAGCAAAACAGCAACAGCAGTAACAGCAAAATAGCAACAGCATTACATCAAAACAGTAACAACATATGAATTCAAGCACACACGGTCAATTCATCAAACATTTCTCATACGATACACAGAGGCAATCTATAATAAACCCTAAACCCCGCATACGATCCCTCATATACGCTATTATAGAATTCGAACCCACCCTTACCTCAACTATGGTGGCGCAAACTCCCTCCTAGCCTCGTTCCTCGATTCTCCGAATACGGCGACCCCCTTGCGATAGTAACGATGCGTGACGATCACGAACGTAGAGAATTGCAATGAAAATCAACCCTCCCAATCCAATCCTAGGCTAGAGCTCTTGAAAATTGAGGCTTTTGTGTAACTTAGAAGTGAGAGGAAGAAGGAGAAGAAGGGAAAAGAGGGCGGCTGCGCAAAAAGACCAGCCCTAGCGCTTATTTGCGCTATATTTATAAGGAGGAGTGGCGCACAAGCGCCTTCCTGCGCAAGCTGCGCACTAGACACGCTGCTAGGGTTGCGTGAGCGCTGCGCATTCGCGGTGCTAAGCCCAATGCTATTTTTAACTGGCCCACGACACGTGATTATCATCTAACTCATTTTCAACATAGCTACTACGCCCATAATTTCAATTCTTACAATTATCCTACGGCAATCCAACTTCGAAGTAATTTGATTAAATTTTAGGGCGTTACAGTTTCCACGGACGGACCCATTTGAACCCTTGAGCTAACCATTCCTTCGCATCATCAATAAAGCCAGTGAAATCATCGTCATCTTGTCCACTTTCCAACAGTACTAGATTAGACCCCAACGGAGTAGCTTTGATAGTAAACACCCCTTCCCTCGCAAAAAATTCATGGATATTATAAGCATCTCCCGGATTGATAACCTCTCCCACCATCGCTCTTACCAACTGCCCAACATCCGGAATATCATAGGACCACATATCCTTCGTCACATCTCTCTGCCGGATGAAATTCGGATTGAGTTTCTCTTTCCAAACCATCGTTGCTTTCGAAGGAGCCTTGGGAATGGGATTTGGTCGAAGTTTCTTGGGATCCTCCCTTTGGAACCTAGGAAGATTGACGTGAATCTTTTCTCCCTCCACGAATATATTATCCAACATGATCGCCATTCTCTCCGGATTGCGAACGTCAAAGAAACGAACGAATCCAAACCTATGTCCAAGGGCGTTTCTTCTTCCCGGAATTACGACCTCCTTCACCCTTCCATGTTTGGAAAATATCTCCAGCAGATTTCGTGCCCAAAGCCTCTCCGGGAAGTTCGTAAAATAGAAAGAGGTGCAATCTTTTCTCCTATCGTCATCCTTCATGAACCGAGACGCGATATCTACTTTTCTCTGTCGGTGTCCGTCTCCATAGCGTTTGTTTTTCTTTCCCATAACCACGTGCCATCCTCCATTGATACGGCCCCCACCCCACGGTTCACCCGTGTCCTTCTCCCATGTTTTCATACTAATTGTCGTTCACTAAACCCGTTCTGCGTCAAAAACAAATTTGTTCAGAACATTGTATTGCATCAACAAGTTAGTCGTAGGAGAAGAATCAAGTTTTGATGGTGACGGCTTAAGGCTGAAGACGGCGGCGCACAAGCATAGTATGAATAGTTATATAGACCTGCGCCGCAACACTGTTTCCCCATACCTACAAGGGTATTCCTCTCCATACCTATTCCTTCTATTTTCCCCCCTCTCTCTCACTCACTCACTCACTCACTCTCCCTCCCTCCCTCTCTCTGTTATTGTCTTTTGCAAAGAGTTACAAGGAGGGTCTTTCACTATCTATGTATTGGTCTTTCACATATAAGGTATGTTCACACATACACAACTACAATATTGAATTGGTTATGTTGATATGCATAGGAGAGTTATATCAATTGCTACTTTGTACTACATAGACCAATTCTATATGCGTGGATAATCGATCATTCGTCATGTTCAGTTCTTTATTCCGTCTATTATTTTTTACTACTTTTATCCTTTTTAACTTTTGGTGTTTTGTCTATTCAAGGTTCATACGAGAGGCAACAAAATTTAATTGATCAGATGGAAATCAACGATTTTGTCTTATGTTTCTATGCTATCTCGATTATGGTTTGCTCTATTGTTCGTTTTGATAATGTCAGACATAGATCTCCACCAACGACTGCAATTTCTTTGATTAAAACAGTCTCATTTGTTAAGAAGGTAATAATCTTGAAATTAATTTATATATATATATATATATATATATATACACGTACAGAAATACACATATTATCCTTCATATTTTCTACACTAACTGATTATGAATTAATTTCTTTTATTACAATAAATAATATCTTTTCCTTTCATTTAATTTGTAGGTTTTCTATTTGTAGAAATACAAACTTTTTTTATTCATTATGATATGTCCTAGAATAGGTATATACGATGTGATCCTTAAAAATAGACTATGAAATCAACAATAATCCCCTAAAATATCACTCTTTCTCCTATTTAGTTCATTAACATTGAACACATTTAATAAATGGCCCATAAATTTTATCTTTACCCATCAATTTAGCCCCTAAGCTTTGTTGCATGTGAACTAAATTGATGGACAAAGATAACCTTTCGAAACTACTATTAAGTTTCCAAATGTTTGGGGACTCACTGGGAGAGTAATATTTTAGGGACTACATTGAGGACTTACGCATTTATCTTTGAAGGATCTATACGTTTTCTAGTTAAATCTAATATGAATATTTATTTATGTTTATTATCTTCGATTTGTTGAGAAAAATTATTAATGAGTGTATCTCCTCAAACCACAACACTGTAAATAGTCACTTGAATACTATACTAACATGAGGCACTATCCTTATTTATTGGTGGTAGGAGCTTGAAGCTTGAGATGCCCGTGTATCTCCAAAATGTTCTTCACTTGGTGTCTCACAATTCTTCTTATTTTATTAAAATTGGCTTTTTTTAAAAGCTATATATAATGGCATACAATTTTGAAAGCGGTGAATCAACAATGCTAAGCTCTCAAAAAATGCAAGAAAACTGAGTTCTCAGGTTGAGATGGGTATTTTTGAATGGGGAAAGTTGAGAAACTTGGACCATTCTATTTGTTTGGTAAGGCACATGAAGCTTGTGTTGGAACAATTTGTTGGTGAGAATAATGCTGCAACTAAGAAGAACAACCAAACATAGAAAAAGTCATTAGTAAAATAACATGTAACATAAGTAATATAGAGAAGATAAATTTATCATTGCACAAGACTCCAAGGCGTGTATGACACTAAGCTTTAGGTTCGATTCGCCCCCACCAATCACTCTAGATTGGATGCAATAGGATGACCAGCGAATCCCCTTCAGGATACAATGGAGTTCCTTGACATGGTCTGCACACCCACACCAAGCGTATCGATCAATGGTAGTTTACGGAATAAAGTTTCCCCAATTACTCTCGTGCACTAGAGAAAAGAAGAAATGACTTAGATATAATTTTGGCAGAAATTTGGCTCATGTAAACATGAATTTTCGTGTTCTATTATCTGCCCAAAAGTGTCTCTTAACTATAGAGAAACTCATGTCACATGGAGAAAGGAAATAATTGTTGTGTCTGAATTTCTGTTCGTTAACATGCATATAGACCACTGGAGAACGTTTTGATTCACAATAGTTGCGTCGGTCTAGTGGCCAAAAGCCGTGCTTGTTCATTCTGACTACGTGGGTTCGAATCCCAATAGGCACCTTTTCGTTTTTATTTTATCCGTTATAATTTATATACGCATAAAAATAAAACGACCTGGGAGGGAATCGAACTTGCAACCAACTACTTCAACTAGACCAAACCAACCACTAGGCTATATTCAACTTTGCGTTGATTTGCAAAGTAACCAGTATTTATCCATTCTTATATTTTGGAAATATCTCCAACAGCTTGCATTTACCAAATGGGTTTTGGTAGACTACAAATCAAATTAGTTGAGAAGAGTTTCGAAATTAAGGGTGAAAGCAATGCGGTTAAAGCAAAAACAACCCAAAATTCAAGGGTTTACGATTATGAATAAGGATTCTTTAATTTATTCCACAGAGAAAAAGGTTTATGGTGTGATTTGAATGGTGATATTATATGAGGTTGAGAGAAATTCGTCAGCATGGATGAGGAATAAAAGTTTGTTTCACTTCTTACTCTAATACTCTTCGACTATGTGGAAGTTGTGCTTCATATTTTCTTAGAGAAGACATACTCACAACATTGAGAGCTAACAGCAACTTCCCTAGTCACAAATTTATATTACAAAATTACATGTACAACTTTTGTTTTTGCTAATTTAGTTTTTTGGTAGACTAAAAATTAAATTTGTGGAGAAGGGTTTTGAGAATACGGATGAAAGCAATAAATAAGAAACACCCCAAAATTCAAGGGTTTATGAATAATGATTCTATAATTTTTGTCATAGAGAAAAAGCAGGTTTATGGTTATGATTTGAACGGTGAAAATTATATAAGATTGAGAGAAACATGTGAGCATGAATGGGGAACCAAAGTTTGTTTCACTTATTACTCCAATACTCTTCGATCACGTGAAAGTGGTGCTACACATTTTCCTAGAGAAGACAAACCCACAACATTGAGAGCTAACTACAACCTCTAGTTACAAATTTATATTACGCAATTACATGTACAATTTTTGTTTTTGCTAATTTAATTTAATTTATCAGGGTGCTGGAAATCATTTCTCATTATCACATCATCTCATAGCTCTCTTTTCACTTATAAACCAAAATATCTGACACAAGATTTAGTCTTGGTATTCTGTAAGAATGAAATATTCAATATAGTCTCATTGGGTGCTAACATAATTGTTCACCCTTATATGAGGATATCGGTTTTCATATAACTGTTAGTTTACCTAGTCGGCTCATAGTCTCTAGTTAGTGTTACTACACTTAGTTAGACTAAGAGTTGGATCTGTAACAAACTCTACTCTGTGTAACCAACTGAGCACATCATATATAAGTGCTCCAACTGTATCAGTTTCATTAATGAATCAGTTTTTCTATTTGCATTTTGTTTACTTCATTATGGTACTCAGAGCTCTTTAATCTTTTTTTCGTTTTTGTTTTCCGTTTCTCTTTACCAATGGCTTCTGATAACGTGGAACTGCCACCACCACTGCTTAGTGATGGTGTCTTTGTCACTCATTCGACCTGCAATTGAACGCGAGCATAGGTAGCACTAATGTGCCAGAAATCAGTTTTTTGCCATAAAATCACAGAGAAACTTCATGACGAGAATTTCGTCCTATGGTGCCAGCAAGTTGAGTTGGTTATCAAGGCTCATCGCCTTTATCACTTTCTCGTTGCTCCTCACAATCCGCGTCACCATCTCACTAAACAAGATTTAACGCTTGATCACAAAAATCTTGTGTATCAACTATGGGAAGCACAAGATCAAATGCTTCTCTCATGGCTTCAAACTTCCCTATCCACTGGAATTCAGACTCGCGTTGTAGTATTGAACTACACATTTGAACTATGGGATAAAATATTTGCCTATTTCCAGAACTTCGTGCAGACGAAGGCTTGACAACAGCAAACAGAAATAACCACCATCTCTCTTGAGAATCATGCGGTGAAAGAGTATCTTGCGAGGATTAAATCTCTCGTTGACTCGCTTGCATCTGTTGGAGATCCCATTTTCGCTTGCTATCACCTTGACACCATTCTTGAAGGCCTTCCATAGGCGTATGGTCCTATTATCTCTATCATCGAGAGCAAGTTTGACGACGATGTTACGATTGAAGAAGCTAAAGTGTTGCTCCTTAGCCAAGAAATTTGTCTTCAGCGCTATCGCAAACAAAACACGAATGATTCTGCTTCAGTTCTCATCACCCAACCACCAGTTCAACAATCGGAATCTCTGCCCACGTCTCAGGCTCTGGTGAACACCACATCAACACTGTTGAATGTTGCTCATCAGGAATAAGGGTTTGGCTATCATGGTCATGGTTGTGGCTGGGGTCATGGTCGTGTAGGATGATCTCATATTCAATGCCATATTTGCAATCGTTTTGGACACAGTGTTGCTCACTACTATCACCGATTCAATCAATAGTACAACCCTATCATGTATCAACCACCTCAACCCCAACCTTACAATCCCTACACCTATCTTCGACCTCAAACACCACCACCTCATCTTATTCCAAATCTGTGGACGTAACCTTCTCAACCTCAAACCACCCCTGCCACTACACTCGTACTAAGCACACCTCCAAATCCAGACCCTAGCTTCTTTAGAGACATTTTTGCCTCTATACATGTCACTAACAACAGCTAGAACACACAAAATCTACAAATCTCTCTTGGAACTCCAAGCCAAGTCTTTGTAGGTAACAGACAAGGTTTGAAAGTTCACTCCTCTGTCCCTAGTATAACCAAAAATCTTATTAGTTTTCATCGGTTTCTTCGTGATAATCCTTTATTCTTTGAATTTCACTTTAATGGTTGTCTGATTAAATCTCAGGCTACACGTGAAGTGTTGTGGCGTGAACATGCTGGCTTTGATGGACACAATGAGTTAAAAGACCTCCTTTAACAAGTTGCTAAAGTCAGTCTTGCTCCTCAACCTACTTTACATTCTGTCATCCATAGACTCATTTAACACATACTCTCCACCAAAATGGTGTTGTGGAAAGAAACCAAAACACATCGTTGAACCTTTTCTCACCCTCCTCTTTCAAACCAAATTACCTCTTCACTATTGGTATCATGCATTTGCCTCCTCAGTTCACGTATTCAACTGACTGACTCCCTACCACCTCTCTTAATGGTGGTATTCCCTTCCAAGTCCTATTTGGCCAGTTACCTAACGATTCCTCTCTTAGAGCCTTCGGATGTAGCTGTTTCTCTTGTCTAAGACCATAAAACGCTTACAAGTTTGACTTTTGATCGCATGAGTGTGTATTTTTGGGATATTCCTCCTCCCAAAAAGGCTACAAGTACTTGTCTCCAAATCGATGCAAATATGTTTCCAAAGAAGTCATTTTCAATGAACATAAGTTTCCTTACAAGGAACTATTTGAACCTACTACACTTTTAAACCTTACACCTTTATCTTCCTCCATGCAACCCTCTTCCTCCACCTCTCCCTCCTTCCCATTCACAGCACCTACTGTCAGCACCACTATCTCTGCCTCTTTTCCAACACCTACTCCTCCACCACCAACCAACACACACCCTATGCAAACTCGTGCAAAATCCGGTATTGTCAAACCACGAATTCACCCCACACGTCTTCACACTCATATTAAACACAAGATTGTGAAAACTTCCCTGTAACAACCTGCCTGGCACTCGGTTATGTATGATGAAAATGTTGTCCTAATGAAAAACATGTTAGTGTAAGCCCTAGTGGCCAAATCTATTTTGTATAGATTATTATTTGTATCATAACTTTCAATCATATATTTGATATATGTATAAGGCATCATTTTTATGTTATTATAGTATATCATAATAAAGTCCTTAAATAGATAGTTTGTTTAATGGAACATCAAATATGTCTTGATCGTGAGACCCCATTGAACTATAGAATAAAATTCTTAAAGTATCTGTAATCGAAGTATTATTGTTAACAAGGATAAAAGTAATGCATAGAGACTATTGTGTGGATGATTGATGACCACATCTCACAGGTCATGGATATGGAGATATCAAATCAGAACACGGGTATAATTATTAAAAGTAATATTTATACTAGATTGATCCACCATGAGAATACTACAAAATTGTTATGTAACTGTCATTAGCGATTCTCATGCGACCATTAGTGAGTAGTCCTTCGACATGAAGTCACTATGATCCCTACATGGAGAGTTGTAGGCTTTGAGGCCATCAAATGTTGTCTATAACACGACAATCATAAAGGTGGTTATTGGAACTGCAATAAGCCATGTGGAGGGGTGTGAGTGATGTAGATAGGATTCATCCCGTCTACATAATAGGAGCTATGTCTTGGGCCTATAGATAGAGTGGGTGTGTGGAAATGCATGGCCACGCTGAAATGGACCAAATGTGATATTGGGTCCATTGGTAATTACGCGTCTACTCTGGGATCGATTAATAAATAATTGAATTTTGCAAGTATGAGACAATGTGAGTTGTGTTCAATTAAAAATTTGGACAAAGGGAGAATTAGTGCATAGGCTATAGTGGTCGCGGTAAGGTTAAAGTCGTATCACCGATTTTCTCATTAATTGGGTAACAATGATGCATTGCTAGATGCTGCTCATTGTTTATAATATTTAATATTAGTTTTATAATTATTATTATTTTAATATTTTACATCATTGCAAATTAAGTGGTAGCATATAGGGTCACACGATAGAACGGTTAAATTGGAAAATCATTATATAATTAAATAAGAATATAGTTAAATAACAAAGGAACATGGCTTGCAAAGTACTAGGCCCACTAGAGACACATAAGAGAGGGCTTGTGTTGTACAAGGCCCACTAGGTCAAGAAAGTGGATGAGACAACACATACAAAAATATTGATGTGTGAAAACTTAACCTAGTTAGCTCCATATAAATATATACTTGCGGTCACAATTTTCAGAATAGGTACATAGACCAGTGCCGCAACGTCGTTTCCCCAATTCTACATAGGAATTCCTTCCATCTTCATTCCTCCCATTCTTCCTCTCTGTCTCTCTGTCTCTCTGTCTCTCTCTCCCCCTCTCTGTTATTGTCTTTTGGAAAGAGTTGCAAGGAGGGTCTTTCACTATCTATGTATCGATCATTCACATATAAGGTATGTTCACCCATAAACAACTACAATATTGAATTGATTAGGTTGATATGCATAGGATAGTTATATCAGTTGCTACTTTGTTCTAGTTATCCCATTTCTATAATCGTGGATAATCCTCGGTCATTCATCACACTAGTGGAAAAATGACTTTAGGAAGCACCATTTAGCATCGGTTGTTTGAACAGCCGATGCTAAATGTGTAGCCGGTGGCATTTTTGAAATTATGAGCAAAAGTTTTAGTTGACGTTAGACTTTTAGCATCGGTTCTTCTAACAACCGATGCTAAATGTACTTGCTTTGGACATTTAGCATCGGTTGTTAAAAGAACCATGCTAAATGTCGAAACCCAGTTTTAATTTCTCGCACAAAACACAACTCGTTTACGATGCTCACACTAAACCACAAACCCTTACGATGCTCACCTTCTCTTCCTCACAAACTCACTTCGTTCAGAAATCTTTGAAGCTCAATTCGTCCAGAAATCTTCCTCACAAACTCACTTCGTTCAGGATATTCGTTTTCGTTTTCGTCCAGAAATCTTCGTTCAGGATCTTCGTTTTCGCTCTTTGAAGCTTTGAATGTTTGAAGCTTTTAAACTTTGAAGCTTAATTCGCCCAGAAATCATGAAGCTCACTTCGTTTTCGTTTTCAAATGGTCAGGTTACTTTCATCTCCCTTCTCTAGAAATCGTCCAGAAATCGTCCACAAGTGCTTTCGCTAATGTTCGCAAATCGTTAGGGTTAGCTACTGTTCGCAAACTGTGTGTGCTCTGCTCTCTCACACATCCCCAGCCCTAATTTCCCCCAATTTTCAAACCCTAATTCTTTTTTCTCTAATTCTGAATTTTCCCTAATATGTTGAATTTGTTGTCACCAAGTCAGCTTGTAGTAGTTCTATTTTCCCTAATTTGTTGAATTTGTTGTCACCAATTTTCTTGAGTGACATGATTTCCACCACTGGAGAAACTAACTGATTTGTGTTCACAGATTCACAAATAAATTGCAACATGCATCAGGTGTCTCAAACTTTCTAGCTGTGTGCAATGCCATCTTTAGTACTTGTTAAGATAAGAAAGGCAGAAGCAGTGATAAGTGTGTTGCCATAGAAATAAATAAGTGTGTTGTCATACACTTTAATAAAAACAGAAAAGCTCTCTGCAGTAGAAGAATAAAATACGTAGCTAGTATTACTACTTAGAATGCAATAAGTTTGGTGTCAAACTGTGAATGATGTGTGCACTATCATATGATGTGTGCACTAAGTGAGAAGTTTATAGTGAGTTTGAGTTCATACTTTTCATGTTCAAATTGATTAAGAATCTAAGTACCTGTTGATTTATCTTGTTTGTCTGCAGGTGGGTATGCCAATTAGATGGTTTCAATAAGGGAGAGTGCATTTAAAAGGTGTTCATTTTGGCAGACCCGAAAAAAGGTAAGAATATGTTTGTGTTCGAAGATTGAATAATCCTTATTTTGGGTGAACGTTAGTGCTTTGTGAAACTTAGAAACATTATTAGGAGAAAATCAATTGAATTCTTATTTATATAGGAAAGGATCTTCAAGCTTCGTCCATAAATCTTCAAGCTTCATTTTTGTTCAAACTGTTAGGACCCGTTTTCAGGTTAGTACTATGTTATTGCTGCTGCTTACACTTATACTGGTATTGGTTGATTGGGATGAGTCTTATATATGAAATGCACTTTGAATGAACATGGGAGAAATTAGCATTGGAGCTGGGTAATCATAGGAAGTCTAAGCAGTGTTAGCTGCATGTCCCACAGTTGCAAATACATGCTTAGTAGCTTCCCCTGCATTTCCCCCAAACCTGTTGACCAATAATGATGAATCATAATATATTAATGAGCAACTACTAACACTAAGTAAATTCCATTTCAAGATTTTTTTCATAATCTTATTGACACTTGTTTTTGCCATATGAGACTTCCAGTCTTTATTACCTGTTAGAGACCATTCTAGATGCAACTTTAGAAGTGGTAGATAGAGTTTGTTTTTCAGCAGCTTCAGCTGCATCACGAACTCTGTCTGCAGAATCAGAAGATAAATAGAGAAGTCAGGATAATGTTGCTTTTTTGTAAGAAGGAATCATAAACAATATTGAACATAAAGGGTGCTGCTATAAATTGTCTTGACAATAGCAGAAACACTTCAAATCGAAGATGTGTCGGTTTATGTGTCCACTCCAATAGTGTCATTTTTAGGTATACCGTTTGAGGTTTTTATTGATCTTGTTCTTCTTTGAGACACTGGCAGTCTTGTTCTTCATACCTCCCCTTGCCACAACACAATTTTTCTCATCTTCACAACCATTTAGTATCTTTTCTCCTCCTTTCTGAACCTAATGATTTTAGGAACCACAAAAAAGTTACTAAAAAAGAAAATAATGACTAGACCTTAATTGCTCTACTAATTAATTAATTTGAGAGTAAAAGAAAACCTTGTTGGTGTAAGCATTGCTCCAGATGAAGATACCCTTAACAATGTGACCAGTCCCTCCAGCAATAAGTTTAGACAAAAAATGATTGTAATCTTCAACCCTAGGAGCAAACTATTTGTGCATATTGATTAACACCTTGGATTCGCATACAAGTTGACATTTTGGTTATCTAATTCTATTGTGTTGAGAACAATTATTAGTCAGACCACAAAAGAAGTGGCACCATCAAATCCTTTTGTATCTAGTACAAGAAGGAAGAATGGAGAGGGGAATGGAGGGGTTCTCTTCAAAGAAAAGCGAAAATACAACAGTTGAATATGGAGGTTTTAGTAACTGGGATGACCCAAACATGTTTATGTATTTAACACAAACCATTATGTTTCTGTGTCCAATTTCTTACTCCACATTTGCAGCTTGTTGATACAAATATTACTTATAAGGATGTGGGTTCTTCCTCAAAGAAAAGCTTTACCAAGATGTCTAACTTACATGATCAAGAGCTGGGAAATTTATCGCTAGATATGTGGAAGAGAGCTTTTAGAGAAGCCTGTGAAAGGATCTGTCTAGTCCAAGCTGGAGGGCATGAATGTGGTTGTCTGTCTGTGCTGCCTAGATTGGTTAGTCCATCTGGTTCCTTTGTTTTTCTTTTATTATGATAACGACAGATTCTTTAGTTTTTCAATGAAAAACCAATTTGTATTTTGTTCTTTTTATATTGTCATTTCTCCATAGGTTTAGTTGGCATGTATAGGGGAAGAGCTTCGAAATGGATGGTTGTGTAAGGGTATGTAATCTGCCAATGAAATTATAGATTAAGATGTTAATAAAAGGAATGAGAAAACTGAATAATAAGGCAATTATCAGTTGTGCCTTCTATATTTGCTATTGATTCTCATGAACCAGGGGGTTGATATGGATGAATTGCAAGCAAGATCCAATACCAATGAATGGTAGAAATACATTCTTCAAGGCTTTTCATCTTTTAAATGTACCAAGTAACCTCTTGATGCTTCGAAAGGACATGCTCTCAAATCCATCTATCATGAAAGAGGTTAGCCAATGAACTTGTGTTTTTCTTCATTCAGGCTTTTTAAGTTGCTGTAAGTTTCTTCTCAATAAAAGGATCCTTGTTTGTGAAGGTCTGCCCAACGTTTAGTGCATCAATAATCAAGAAGAGTAGACAATTTTGTCCCATATGAATTTTGCCTAGATCCTATACCCACTGGTGTGTTTGAAACTCTGGACTCCCAGGTTAGATAACCAAATTTTCATTTATCCTTTTGTACTCAATTTACTAATACAATTTCTTGATTGTCACATAAGGATGTTATCGGTATCTTATGGTACGTATCCCGATTCAAAATAAAATTGAGTCCAGTCGACGAATTCAGTATGCAGTAGGAGTAATAATAAGGTTTAAATTGTTTTGCATTCTTTGAATGAAGACAATTTGGACTCGGTCATGATGAGAGCCGTTCTGTGTTTGTAATTTTCTGATGGAGCTTCCAAGTTAATTTGATAGCTTGGTCATTACTCATTACTATATATAATCCTTAGGTATCCTTTGGTTTTTTAATCTTAGAGTTTACAAGAAAATTAGTGTGTCGAAAATAACAGCCATATGCATTGAGTATAACAAACTTCAATGGCTGGTCTTGTTCTGTTTTGTTTGACAAATGTCTTGTTCTGTTTTTGGTTGTTGCATATAATAGAAAGGGAATCAGAAGAAGACTTTGGAGAGTGGCTTAGTACCCCCAGTCATAGTGACCGAGACTCTTTTTCAGTCCCTGCTTTCATCACACTGGATTGTCGTGGACTGGTCAAGCGGTGTACCATTAACGTTTGATTATTGAACATCGGTATATTACTTAATCCAATTTAGTTTTGTTATGTGATGCAAAAGTTGCTATTAAGCTAGTTCAGCAATGTTATGGTTGTATCAGTTAGATAGGATATAAGGATATATAGAAAGATTAGTTCAGCGAATTTGATAGTTTGTGTGTCAAGTGACTGGCTTCTTTGGGGGATGAAAGCAAAGTGAAGTGTGTGGAGTAATAGGCATAAGGATCATATGCCTAAATCTTTTGAAACCTGAATAGTTTATTAACTATATTGGCTTGCTTTGATTGAAAGGTAATTTATTTTTGGCTGTTATTTATTTTCATAATAAGACTATTGTTTTTTAAGTCACCAATTTTTTGGCTGTAATTTATTGTTGTTCTAGTCTTATACAATAGGAGATCATCGAAAGATGTGTGCGGCAAGCTCATCTAAACCATTTTATTGCTCTTGGAGTGGTTCTTGTGTTCTGGATTTATGGCTTTATGCAGTCTTAGTGCATATGGCAGCTTTGGTGGCTTTATACAATAGGAGATTCGTCAGCTTTGGGCGGAATTCTTTGTCAAGATACGTACAGAGCAAAAGGATACACTATTTCCAACCAATTAAGTTATTTTGAGCAAAAGGATACCACATTTTGAACAATTGTTATTTTGTAAGATATTATGTTTAATGGAATTTAAAGTATGTTAGGAAAGGGATCCTTTGAACAATTGTTATTTTGTAAGAGATTATGTTTAATGGAATTTAAAGTATGTTAGGAAAGAGATCCTTTGAACAATTGTTATTTTGTAAGATATATTTATTATGTGTTGATGACTGGAATTATCGCTGTATATAACAGGTTAATAATATGTCGGTATGGATAAAAACAAAAAAAATATTAATACATTTAGTATCGGTTATACAGAAAAAACGATACTAAATGTACTTACTTAGGTACATTTAGTATCAGTGTTTCTGTATAACCGATACTAAATGTACCTTAGTAATACATATAGTATCGGTTATACAGAAACACCGATACTAAATGTACCTAAGTAATACATATAGTATCGGTTATACAGAAAAAACGATACTAAATGTACTTACTTAGGTACATTTAGTATCAGTGTTTCTGTATAACCGATACTAAATGTACCTTAGTAATACATTTAGTATCGGTTATACAGAAACACCGATACTAAATGTACCTTAGTAATACATATAGTATCTGGTGTTTATGTACAACCGATACTAAATGTACCCTAACAGTACCTTAGTAGTACATTTAGTATCGGGTAAAAAACCGATACTAAATGATCGAACATTTAGTATCGGTCGATTTAGTATCGGTTCCACAACCGATACTAAATGTGCAAAACAACCGATACTAAATGTCAAATCTGCACTAGTGTCATGTTCAATTCTTTATTCCATCTATTTTTTGTTGACTACTTTTATCGTTTTTAATTTTTGGTGTTTTTTCTATGCAAGGTCCCTAAGGGAGGCAACAAAACGTAATTGATCGGATGGAAATCATTGATTTTGTCTTATGTTTCTACCTTGTCTCACACATAGTTCTCCAACGAGTGTGATTTCCTTGATTAAAACAGTGTCAATTGTTAAGAAGGTAATAATCTTGAAATTGCTTTTATATTCTCCTTCATATTTCCTACAATAATCTTGAAATTGTTTTCCTTGATACATACAGACATACATATTTCCTACAATAACTGATTATGAATTAAATACTTTTATTTCGATAAATAATATGTTTTTTTCATTTACATTAGTAGGTTTTCTAATTTTACAAATAAAAAATATTTTTTATTCATTATGAAATAGCCTAGAACGGGTATAGTACACGATGTAATCCTAAAAAATAGAGGAAGAAATCAACAATATTTTCCTAAAACATAGATCTTTCTCGTCTTTAGTCCATTGACATTGAATATGGGTAATTTACTCAAATTCTATTATTAAGATACCATATTATAGTAGCTTACTCAAATTCTTGTTTGTGAACAGCATTTGGTTCATGGCAAGCTGTGGAGCTAATAAAAATTGAGTCAGGAAAAACGAATTCAAGGTTTCTTATCAGATCTTTGGATATAAGATCAAGAAAACCTACTTTATCAGACTACTCTAGCTTTTTACGATCCAAGGTTGACATTTGTGTCCAATCATCATCATTTCAATACAATGACAATATAGATAAAATTTATCCTACTCTTATACGTGAAAGCATGTTAGTTATAGTTTATATATTAAACTCTATTTCTTATACATCATTCTTTTTTTGGTAATATGTAGGTGTGGCTTGATGCAAAAATAAACTCTGCAAAGAAAACCTCATAAATCTCACTGCACATGTTGTTGGGTATTGGGCTATCTTCCTATGTGGAGAAAGACCCAAATAATTTAGCCCATTATGTTTCTCACTTGTTATAAGTGGAGAGGGTTAAATTAGGGTTGAAGTAGAGAGATTTTCGGAGTAAGAGAGCAGCCACCAAAAAGAGAGAAAAGAAGAGAGAGAAAAAGCAATTCCTGTTTTTCTCAAACCTGTCACCGTAAAATTGCGATGCCGGATTCGTTAACCGTTTGATCGTCTTCATTTTTGGACAGAAGGTTCATGAGAAATATTTCTACAATTTCACCGTCCGGATCTTCAAAAAGAAGTCTAAGGAGAGATATATTGGCTTCGGACTGAAGCTGCAGTTTTGGGTATTTTCATCTTCTTGTTCTAAACTTGTAAGCTTTTGTGTTTTGTTATTTTGGTTGCTTGTTGGCATGGTTTTTGCTTAATATTGAGACTCTCTTGTACCTAATTTGATCATAGTGGAGCTATTTCCTTGGTCTGGACGACCCGTGGTTTTTACTCTTTCTTTGAGGGGTTTTCCACGTTAAAAATATCGGTGTTCATTGTGCATTTTTATTCTCGTTATATTTGCCGCCACGTATTCGGTGTTGCTCCTCATAGGTTCTTTCAACTTTGGGGAATTTATTTCCGCTGCATGTTTCTCTGTTATTACGTTTATGTGTTGATTTCCCATCATAGTGGTATCAGAGCTCTTGGTTAGGGGCTATTTTACTTGCTTGAATGATGGAGGCAAATATGAATATAAATGGTTTTTTGAATGGTACTAATTATCATTTGTGGAAGGGCAAGATGAAATATTTGTTGTTTGTAAAGAAAATGTATCTTCCTATTTTTGGTACGAAAAAGCTGAATTCGACATCTACAGAAGAATGGGATTTTGAACATCAACAGATATGTGGTTTCATTCGCCAAGATGTAGAAGATAATGTTTATAATCATATTGCTAGTGTGACAAATGCAAAAACCTTGTGTGAGAAGATAGAGTCCTTGTATATATGCCTCTAAATCAGGGAGTAATAAATTGTTCTTGGTGAATAGTTTCGTAAGTTTGAAGGATCAGGAGGGGACTTTTGTTTCAGATCACTTGAGTAATTTTCAAGGGCTTCTTGATCAAATGACAGGAATGGGTATCAAGTTTAATGATGAGCTTTTGGGACTATTTCTATTATTATCTTTACCAGATTCTTGGGAGACATTTCGGATTTCTATAACGAGTTCTGCTCCTAATGGTACTGTTCCTTTGGAAACGGCTAAGGGTGGTGTACTTAATGAGGAGATGAGAATGAAGGCACAAAGTTCTTCATCTCAATTCGAGGTACTTGTCACTGAAAATAGGGGAAAAGTGTTCAGAGAAAGGAATCGAAGGGTGGAAGAGAGAAGAGCAGAAGCAAGTCCAAGTCTTGGTTTGAAAATGTTGAATGCAATTATTGTCACAGAAAAGGACACATACAGAAGAATTGTTTTTAAAGGAAGAGGGAGAATAAAGACAAGAAAGGTAAGCAAAAACAAAGGGATCACGATGATGATGATGATGATTATGATGATCGTGTTACTGCTACTATTGGTATCACCTTATTATTCTCTGTGATCATGAGACAATTAACCTTGTGTCAAATGAGAGCATGTGGATAGTTGATACTGGTGCTACATTGTATGTTACACCTAAGAAGGAGTTCTTCACATCTTATACTCCAGGTGACTTTGGAGTGTTGAGGATGGTAATGATGGTGTATCTAAGGTAATTGGTGTTGGTGATGTTTGTTTGCAAACCAACATGGGAATGAATTTGTTGCTTAAAGGAGTCAAGCATGCTCCCGATATTCGCTTTAATTTGATTAGTTTCTGTGTCTATGCTTGATGATTGTGGTTATGATAATCACTTTGGTGGTGGCAAGTGGAAACCTAGCAAAGGTAACTTGGTTTTGGCTAGAGGGAAGAAAATTTCTAAACTATATTGGACAAAAGCTAGTTTCTATTGACAGTGTGAATGTTGTGCATATGAAAATCATCTTTGTGGCACCGGAGACTTGGTCACATCAGTGAAAAGGGGTTAAATGTCTTAGCCAAAAAGGATGTGCATCTAGGTTTGAAGAATGCAGATTTGGAGAAATGTTCTCATTGCATGGCTGGTAAACAAACTACACTATCATTCAAAAAGTATCCTCCCTCTAGTAAGTCAGAGCTACTTGAACTGGTGCATTCTCACGTTTGTGGCCCTCTTAAGGTAAAATCATTTAGTGGTGCATTCTGACGTTTGGTCTGGACGACCCGTGGTTTTTACCCTTTCTTTGAGGGGTTTTCCGCGTTAAAAATATCGGTGTTCATTGTGCATTTTTATTCTCGTTATATTTGCCGCCACGTATTCGGTGTTGCTCCTCATAGGTTCTTGCAAGTTTGGGAAATTTATTTCCGCTGCATTTTTCTCTGTTATTACGTTTATGTGTTGATTCCCCATCACATGTCAATATGGAGATTAAAGCAGATAGTTAGATCAAATCTCCATTCTTCAAAAGCTTGAACATAGTAGTTGTGATGATAAGCCTCATGGATGGAATTTATCTCAAGATTGCACCACAGTTCCACAAACTAGACTAGTTTTTGGAATATTTCTATATGATCTTTCATGGTTAGTTGTTACATTTGCTTTAAAAAAGATTCCATTCTGTATATAAATGTTATGAACTTGAAAGTAAAAGATGGTGAAAATAATAATATCCTTTGTTGCTTAAATTGAAGTATCTTCTCAAACCAACAGAACTCACCCTGATGATGAGGATCATGCCCATGAAAATGCACAAGCACGTGAAGATGAGGTGTCATCAACAAATGAAGAAGTGGCTTTGGGTTTAAGAAGTTCAAAATGTAGGAACATACAACCTAAAACTTTATGTAGGTTGTTTTGTTTAAAGTTAGAGATTGGCTATGTTAGAACTTATCCATACAAGAGAGCTCCCAAAGACAAAAATAGTGGTCATGATGAGTCATTACCTGAATACCCTTCTAAAGAGGATGTTATTAAAAGGGGTCAAAAGGTTAATAAGGTCAATTATTGCAAGGTAGATAGGAAAGAAAAAACTAAGAAAGTTGAACATCATTTTCTCAAGGATGAGGAAAATAATGTTACTAGAACTAAGGGCAGTAAACCAAAGAAGATTATTATACCCCAATTTTGTTCGAATTTTTTATTACTACGGTCTTTTAAATTTACTAGTTTATTTGTCTTTATTTTTAGCGCAATAGCAAATAGTAGATAGAAACCGTAAATCTCATACCCAATTACTGCGAGATTAGATTTTGAACTCATTTAGATACTAATTTGTCTAACTGGGCCTATGCTTTAACATTTTTTTGGGCATTTTTCTTGATTAGGTTTGACACAATTTAGTCTTTTTTATTTTTCTCTAGATTTTCCATTTAACCAAAAAACCATATATATATATATATAACAAAATTAAAACACAAAATAAAGAATAAAAAATCACAAAAAAGGGAGTGTCCGTAGCGTCGGCCTTCAGCCCAGCAAGTCTCCACAAAATCACAAAAAAACGGAGTGTCAGTAGCATCAGCCTTCAGCCCAGCAAGTTGACTTGCCCAGCAAGTTGACTTGCCCAACAAGTCTCTGCACCTAACCAATAACAAACAGATACAATACCCATAGAGAAAGACATAGAATCCAAAAATCAAAAAGAAACGGAGAAAAATGTAAGGAGGAAGATGGGAAAGTCACCACCAAACTTCCTCAACCTTGCTCTCTCCTAAAGGTGCAAGACATTGTTGTTACTTTTTATTAATTATATTGTTTTTATTTGTATTATCTTCAATCAGACATGCCACTAACCACTATGCCAGCACCGTAACCCTCCTTGTACATTACCCTAAGAACTCACATTTTTGGTCTGGTATCGTTTTACCTTAGATTTGATTATGTTTTTATGACTTGACTGACTGACTTTTGACCAAATTAATATGTTGCTTTTTCATATTTGCCATCCTTTAATTTGAAATCATCCTTCTAATTTTCCCTCAACCATTTGCTGATTAGCAATGCACTTAGTTTCAAAACAACTTCAGCTGAAGGGTCAAAGTGGAGATCCACCGCACTGCCTACTAAGCTCGATTCCTTAACACCATTCCCTACTGATACATGAATATCAGAAGCTCCCCCTTAATTCTTGGCAATCCTCACCCGATTCCTGGCTTGCGCCATTTTGGGTTCCCTCAAACCAATGGTATTTCCTTGATTCTTTTGATGTAACCCAACACCCTCCCTCTCAAACCTAGGTTGATTGACAAACAACTTTATTTTTTCAAGGAAAATGCATGTTATCAATCTTTACAGCAAAGCGACTTGGATCTTTCGTAGCTTGGAATCGGTCGAACCCAAACCTCCTACCATTCTTGTCCCTTCTCAGTGGGATAAAAACCTCCTGAGCCTCTCCGTAAGTCTTGAAAACAGCTAAAAGATTTTTGGCCCAGTAATGCTCGGGAAAATTAGAGATGAAAAGAGAAGTCAAAACTCCATCATTTCCACATATGGAAGCGATAGCCAGGTCCGTCTTCATAACCCTCAGATAATCTCTACTGCTCCTCTTCTACGCCCAGAGACGACTTGCCAACCTTCCTTATCAAATGTCCTCCGTTCAAACCCTGTTCTCTTACCTGAATCATTCCGACGAATACTAGCATCCTTCCATCTACGAGACCCCTCCTGGCGACCTAGCATGTATCCGTGTACTTGAACATTCTCGACCAAAAACAACACCATCTTCACGCACTACCCTCCAACCTCTTTCACTATCACTCCATTGCCCCCTCCTGCGATCACCCTCCCACCCATATTGAATTATTTTTGATAATTAGCAATATTGGATATTTGTTGGCGTATATTCGGATATTCTAAATTATATTTTGTTTAGTATAAGTCTGTATTATATTTTAAAAATTATATTATACATTGAATTAAAATTTCTTGATAAATAATGATAGGGTCAAATATCTTTTTAGTCCCTAAAAGTGCAAATTTTTTAATTTTAGTCCTCAATAAAAAATTTCAGTGTTTTGTCCCATATATATATATATATATATATATAATAAAAGTTATTTATTTGAGTTCGGATCTTCTCTTAATATAAACTCTGTGGTGACCTATTGGAGTCGGGTTTGCACCTGTTCCTGAGGTGGGATTATACAAAGGATTTGGTACTTAGTTTTCAAATGGTTAGGTCTTGTGGTCATGATTCTGCCTGATCTTTCCACTTTTGTTCTCTATTTTGTATTCTGGGGTTAGTCCAACAAAAGGTAGAAGCGGCCTTTTAATATTTGGCATACTATTCTATGGGTGATTTAGGAAAGTAGGAATGAAGTGATTTTCTCAAATAAGACTTTTGACCACCTTGAGATTCTTTATTTGGTACAATTGAACTCGTGGAATTTGTTTTTGGCTAAGACTAAGTCATGTCATACAGCATTTTCTATGAGTGGTGTGTGAACCCTTTAAAATGTCTTGCCAGGGGGGTCAGGAGAAACTAATATTGTGGCTCTACTATCTCTTTTAGAGGTGTGTTGGGGTCCTGGTATGGTCGGAGTATTTTGTATTCTAAGGGTCTGTTTGATTTGCAAACAGGAGAGTACTGGACTGGACTGGACAGGACATCACTAGACAAGCTTTTGTCCAGTACAATGTTTGGTGAACAATGGACAGCATAAGCAAAAAAATGTAAGTTTTACTATAATTTTCTTTCTAATGTTTATAATGATTATATAGCATATATTGTAATGTAATTAAAAAATTATAATTAAAAACGTACGATGGTGAAGATGGAAGAGAGAGAAGGAGAGAGATGAGGGAGAGAGGTCATGAGATGAGAAGATACAAAAGAAATGAGAGGTAGAGAGGGGGGGAGAGAGAGAGATGGACTTAGGTCATGAGATGAGAAAGTACTAGAGAGGTAGAGAAAAGGATAGAGAAGAATGGGATAGGAGAGAGAGAGTAGAGGAGAGAAAATATTATTGAATAGGAGATAAAAATAATATTTTGGTATTTTTTTAGCGATCAGGAAGTTGTACTGTAGGATAGAAAGTTGTATTGTGGTTTTGTGAGGTACAGGAATTTGGGTCTTTGTCCAGTCCCTTGCCCTTATTTCTGTCCAGTACTTTGACCGGTTTTCAAATCAAACGGGGTACAACTGGAGTTGTCCAGTTCAGTCTTAGCGAATCAAACGCACCCTAAGTGATTTTCATTGTATATTGGTTTGGTGTTCCTAAATACACCTCTATATATAAATGTATATTATTTTGCCATTCAAAAATAACAATTTGTTGTCTCGTCTTAATTTGTATGTGAGTCTCCCTTCTACTAGACACAACAAGTACTTAAGAAGATCTAAACTCGTTTTATTTCAACCTTCTGGCCTTCGATAATAACTTATTAATTAACTTCAATTGACGAAAGTAAATTGATGTAATTATATTTTTTTTTTGTTTTTTTACAACCCTTTTATATTTCCTGTTGTGTTTTATTTAAGTACTTATTTATTTGCTCAAGCATGCAAATGTATGTGTGGATTTTGTATCATAGTAATCAAACTTTAACCTAAAAGATTATGTCAAAATGTTATAAAGAAATACCTCCACGTTTAAAATAGTACCATCTGTCGTTTGCGATGGTGATGTTAGTTAACTGCATTCATTGATATCAATTTGACTTTTAGGGTCTGATTGAGTTCTGTTATTACTCTAATGGTCATGTTCTTTTCTTATTCATCAAATTAGTGATGAGAATAAATTAAATTTATTTTAAACCAAAGGGTTACTTTCGACCCTACAATAATTTAAATTAATGGGGTTGATTGAGAAAGAAAATTTTATTTTAATGAGATTTTATTTAAATAATATTATTCATAAAACCAGGGTCGGCCAAATACTTCCGAAGACTTAAAACGAACTTTGAAATGAGGCCTGTGAGTTAAAAAATAATGCAAAAACTTCTAATTTCCCGTTCAGTACAATTTTAACTACTCTATTTTCTTGGATCTAATAAAAAATTTTAAAAAAATGTTGGGTACTGTAATAGTAACAAAATAACGCAGACGAAAATTCAAGCTTCATTAAAAACGTTATTAGAATATTTTAAATAAATAATTTAAGTTTCTTTTGTCGAAACCAGGGTATCCACCGTGAACGCAGTGACTAATCTCCTCGCTGGATTGGAGGCACCTCGAAGG
Organism: Astragalus glycyphyllos; assembly: GCA_963573325.1. Classification (NCBI taxonomy): domain Eukaryota; kingdom Viridiplantae; phylum Streptophyta; class Magnoliopsida; order Fabales; family Fabaceae; genus Astragalus; species Astragalus glycyphyllos. The sequence goes on along the minus strand of OY754313.1, from coordinate 12,295,090 downwards.
GTGGGGGACAGCTAGCCCAGAGAAAATAAATAATTTAAGTTGACTAAAAGTAAATAAATAATTTATATTGAGTAAAAATAAATAAATAATTTAAGACTTTTTATCCAACTCAAAATCGGGGAAATTGGATTAACTAAACTTAGTTTATGGAATCAACATTACTTAATTAATCGACTATTTAAAAAAATCTAATTAAAATGGCATCAGGAATGAGAAATTATTAATTAATTGCTCGCTTCTTTTATGTGATCAAAATCCATTTTGGTCTAAAAAAATTCTAATTGCTTGCTTCTTTTGTGCAACGGCCCCTTTTGAAAAGTCGCTGGTAATTTTTAGGAGCTTATGGCCACTGAAAACTCATGGTTGCTTCCATGGGAACATGACTTGCCAGAAAATTTCACGTGAATCTCTAATGAAATTTCCAGCACTTCCTGCCACTACGCAAATTTCTTGGAGTGTTCGAATCCATTCTAATCCTAATATAGGGTTTCTCTAGGGAAACTACTCTTTCACTTAATCAATCTAAATCTTCAGGTTTTTAAACCTTCCTTAAATTAAGTGACTTAATTTGATTTTTAAACTTTATGGTCCCTTTTGCAAATTTGAATTCAAATTTCTTATCTTCCAAATCATCAAATGGCTTATCAATTGGAACACTTGAATTCAAATCTTCGTCCATGGATGGCTTGTCAACGACTCTTTGAGGCTGCCAATGTGTGATTAACTGGGCAAAAGAGCAGGTGCTCTCTCGATTAGAAACAACTCGTCTTGCCTTCTATACTTCAGGAGTGAAGAGTCATTTTTATCACTTGTCTTTTTTGCAGAGCAGGTATACCACCCTTAGTATAACGAGTTGGAGTACTCTTAATACTTTCGTTAATTCCATTTTGCTTATAAAAAATAAACATAATGCCCAATTCCCAAACTATCACCAATTAATACAATATAAGAAATCATATCATAATTATATAATTCAAAAGAGAACTTTAGATCTCTATAGGAAGTAAAATAATAAAGAAAGGAAATGAACAAAAACGTGTGGACGAAATTTTTAATAAAGATCTTTATTAAGCATCGGCCTTCATGAAATCGCAACCCACCATTTCCCGAAACCTCAACAACTACAATCATCAAATATGTAACACAAAACCATACAATCAGAAAGAAATGAGTTCCAGGTGTCGTTAAAGAAGGTGATAGTGACCACATCGGTGACATGGTAGAGTAAATGATTGTGGCGGATATCACAGTCGAAGCAGCGACGGCGGTAACTATCAAGGGATACTAGGGGTAGAATTTTTTCATTTGAGGGGTGAATTCTATAATAGTTAAATACTTTAAGGACTTTCTTGTAATTATCTTTCAACCAACATACCATACACCACCAAACCTACTTGTGTAGGTTAGACATCGCCACTAGACTATATGAGCTACAGAGAAAGTCATAGCAGCCACAGCCCACAGGTATTCCAAGTCATCAAGACCCAAGTTTCTTTTACAGCCGCCTCTAGCTTCTTCTTAATTCCATATTCCCTTTGTCTTTTTTCAAATTCAAAATCCTATTTTCTTCAACGTTTTTCAGTTGAAACAGTTTACCTTTCAAAATAGTTATTCTGTTGAGCCTAATAAACAATAATCTTCTAGAATAATAGTACACATATACCCATAGAATATTATCACGGATTAGATTTTAAAATTTTGGTGTTAAATTAAAATAATGGGGGACATGGTGAGAATATTTTTTTGGGACATAGTGAGAATATTTTGAATCAGATCATCAACTTTTGTTAACCAATTTTTTCTTATATTTTGTAAAGGAATAGTATGTCATACCTCGTAATAGTTTGTTTAAATGTTATGAATAAATATAACGATTTTATCGAACTATTTTTTTTAGGTCGATATCGAACTATTTTTCAAGTGCCCCTTTTTATAATATGTTAAATTTTATTACTATATTTTAATTAATTATAGAATGTAAACTCTAGCCACTTTTTAAGAAGAACTTGCTTAGCCAAAATTAAATGGTTTAATTAATATGCGGCCATAGTGTAAATATTTTACAATGTCAACTATGACTCGTTTGGTTCAGTTTATTTGGGCTTATCAACAGGTATAAGCACTGTAAAACTGTTTGGGAGAGCTTATGAAAACAGTTTATAACATGTGTATAAGTTGTTTTAAGCTAATTTCTATAAGCTCCAAAAGATAGTTTATTAAAACAGCTTATGACATATAAAAAAATAGTTTTAACATTATTTCATCATTTATTTTATATGTCAGCTTATTTTATAACAACTTTTTCAAAGTAACCGCCATATAATGAATTCTGATTAATTAGAAGTCTTTTTTTGATAAGCTGATTAATTAGAAGTTTTAATAAAACTTCACGTTGAAATTACGTTGTCATTAAACTTATATTAAAAAACCTCAAATAAATTATTTCCATACGATGACAAAGCAAATGGAACACAAACCAAAACCTCACCTATAACCGAAAGACACACTCTTTATCATTCGACCAACTACAAACTAATCCAAACAACAAAAAACAGAACCACGGACAAATAATTAAAGAAACATCAAGAAAGAAAACTCAAGAACAATAAGAGATAGAACATGATTATAAAATCGAAAATTAAAAAATAAATAAGAAAGGGAAAGGAAAAAATCCATAATCATCATGTATATATCATACACATGTACTGGGTATTTTTTTGTTTGAAACCATGTACTGGTATAACTATGTATAGTATATACATAGTAAAATACACAAGAAAGAAAGAAAGGAAAAAAGAGAAAACTTTACTTAAAACTAAAGAACTAGCTAGCTCTTCAACAATTTTCTAGTATTGGTATAAGTGGTGATTTTGATGACAAGGCCAGGGAAAACATCATCTGGGTCATGAATATGAGGATTACTTTCAACAATAAAAGGATCACCACACTTATCACTAATAGTATGAAGAGTTTCTCCTTCTCCCACCACGTATATCTCATCACACGGCCGCCGATCGAAAAGGTTGCTCCGCCTTCCCTTCACGGTGGCATCATCTTCATGATAAGAACTCTCCCTTATGGACCCAACTAGTATTAGAGATAATAGTATTAGGCCACAATACCATGAAGCTGATTCTGCCATGAGGAAGGAGATTGTTGTTGTTTTTGTTGTGTATGAGAAAAAGAAGAGTGATGGAATTAATATATGAAATTGGAAGGAACTATAAGGGGTGTTATATAGGGTGATTCTTATGTGGGGAAGGAATTATACTATTTATATAAAGTATGGTGTATTTGTTATGTGGGGCATGAAATAATGGAGAAAGTAGGGGTAGGGGGCTTTGTGTTTGGCGTATCTTTGGTTCAACGACTTGGTGTGAGAGAGAGCTAGAGAGAGAGAGAGAGTGGGGTAACCAACATAAGATAACTTTTTTAACAGTCATAATAAATTTACAAGTTTTCAAAAAAAAATTGAAGATAAATACTTTATTATTACGAGGAATAAAAATATTCAACAAAAAATATTAGATAAACATTAATGATTCAGATTACGTCATTAATTACAAGATTTTTGGTGATTTTTAATTAAAAAGGAAACAATGATCTAACATATTGTAATATATGACGTAATCTTCTGACCGTTAATTTGAATTTAACTATTACTATTAATTGTTTTCTCTTTTTTTTGGTTTTCAATTGTTCTCATTTTTCATATAAGCAAGTGTTCTCATCTAAGTCATCCATGTTTAAAGGTATTCAATATTAGTAATTCAACTATTGAGTTTGTATAATATCTTTAATAAATTATTGCTCAATAATGTTATCAAACTCGTTTTTAATCTAATTATTATAATTAAATGTTCTTATTTTTCATAATAAATAAGTGTTATCAGACTCGTTTCTTTTGGAAGTAGATACCTGGTCTCAACCAAAAAAAAAGACTCGTTTCTTTTTACCCTTTGGCTTTTGATAAAAAATTATTAATTATTTGGTTCAATTGACCGATGTAATTTTATATTTCTTTGTTTTTTACAACCCTTTTATATTTCCTGTTGTATGTTATATAATTACTTGTTTGTTTGCTCACACATGCAAATCGTCGATTTTGTATCATAGTAATAAAACTTTAACCTAAAAAACTTATGTCAAAAAGTAATAAAAAAATACCTCGAAGTCAAAATAGTACCATCCGAACCCAGGAGGTGTGGTTGAGCGGTGGGGTTCATCCTCCCTTAACCAAGTGTCGAGGGTTCGATCATTGCATTGGGTATGGAGCAGCTTTAAATTGCTGGGTCAGCTGTCCCACCCTTTGAGGTGTCTTTAATCCAGCGAGGGGATTAATCAGGGCGTTCGACGGTGGATACCCTAGTCTCAACCAAAAAAATAGTATCGTCTGTCGTTTGCGATCGATTAGTGAGGGGATCTGTTAATGATGCTCAACGAGGGGATCTGTCTGTTTTTTTAATAGTAGAAATAATAATATTAAAAGCTAAATAGTTGAGCATCATTAATTTCCTTCATTGAAATCAATTTGATTTTTAGTGTTTGATTGAGTTCTGTTTTTCCTCTGATGTTCATGATCGATCTTTTCTTAGTCATCAAATTAGTGATTAGAATAAATTGTGGAATTCCCCTAAATTGTAGAATTCCCCTAAGTTGTATTCATTTGAAAACAATTGAAGTTACTTTCGACCTACACAATAATTTAAATTAAATGGGGTCGATTGAGAAAGAGATTTTTATTTTAATGAAAGTGTTTATTTAAAAAATATTATTCATGAAGCATAATAGAGGAGATGGTGTAATTATAGGTTAGTTGAATTTTTGGTCGTATGTAGAAATAATGTAGGAAAGACGTTGAATTGTCATCTAATCCTAGAAAGCGAGTGTTTGACCCGCAACATATCTCTTTCTGTTTCCTCCATACATCTTACGTTTATCCAACTCTTTTGATAATTTGGTAGGTGGCTATGTGTGCAAAAGTGGTTCAACTTGAATATGTGGTCAAAAGTAAGATATTTGAAAATAGATGTGTATGATTCATTGTCGTGTGTTTACAATATTTACAAAGCAGCTATACATGCAAATGTCTTTGTCAGTTAAGATCACTAGCCTACAACTGACCGACGTTGAATCGGCTAAGATCAACATACAGTAAAGCCTATGTGCCCTAAAACCTAGAAAAACTGTTTCATAACACCCACTAACACGAAAAGTGGGTAGAAAACCTTCGCTTCTAGTTTCTTAGACGTCTTAACCATGTTCTTCTCAACTACTCCACGTCTCAATCTTCAATGTATTCACTTACTTGCTCCCAAAACAACTCATTTTCATCGACAACGGTATCCTCAATTGCAAAATCTTTAACAACTAAGTCCTCAATTACTAACCTCTCAACCCAACTACTCCTTGGTCAAGCTACTCAGCTTCAACAAACAGAGCCATTCTCTAAGAAATTTTGAGCCTGAGCATCACATTCAGGTTCTTCAATGAATTCTTCTTATGAGTAGTCAGCTTCACTTCCCTCAGCAAGGATTATTTCTTTAATTCCTTAGTTGGCCAAACAACATTCTGAACTTCACTATAACCAATGACACTTGGAAAACAAGAGCTCATCATCTTAGCCTTAGAAGAAACGTACATTTCTTATAGCTTGATCTTTTGACCATAACTTATTGAGGCTACCAAAATTCGCTTTGTGGGTTTCCTGTTCAGAAAGTGCAGAGTATAGAATAAGTAGATGAAATATAGGTTGTTTCTTAGACCTTTGGCTTTTGTTTTACTAGAAATTTGGACAAGTTAGCTCATGTAGACTCGGCTGAGTGTTTGCCTCGGCTGAGGCCTCCCTCAACAAGGGGCTCAACAATTTTAGGTGTTAACACCATCTTTATTTCTTGATTCATATTTGTGTGATGAGTATTTACAAGGGACTTGTATGTAGTGGGTAGCATAAACATGGTCAAAAGACCAAGCTAAATATAGAGAGTCATTTATCCCCTTTTGTTACCAAATCTTTGGTAAAGTGTGATTGGAGAGAAGTCCATGCAGTTGTTAAAAGTTCAAACTTTCTTAAGGATGACCATATCTTTAAAATTTTGATAAATTTATCAGTTGTATTATGTTCCTTTTTTTAACCAAGTGTTGCATGCGGTTATGCAGATGCAGGAGATGTGAAATTATGTTCCTTTTTTTAACCAAGTGTTCCTTTTGATAAATTATGTTCCGTTTTTTAACCAAGTTGGCTAATATTTCTATGTCTAGCACACAGCTGGCAGCAGCTCAAGCCAACATTGATCAGATTTCTAATACCTCTGATACTATTGGTGGTTGTAACATTAAACTTTTCGTTGTTAATTCACTCTAACGCCAACATAGTCATAGATATGAATATTGCTAGTCATTGTTGGAGGGATTATATTGACTCATCCTCCACTCAGCTTCCCATTACTAGGCTAGATCTATTCGTTAAATTCCTCAGAGTCCGATGCAACATCAAACCTAGGGGTAGCATGTGAAATGAGAATATTAGGAAGGCTTTGGGGTGATATGTGAGATGATGATGATGATGATGATGATGATGATGATGTTGATCCTACGGCTACTGATACTCAATGAATAGTTGCACAGGTTGTGTCTAAGACCCAAAAGAATGAATTTTAGTAAAAAAAGAAACTGGTCCAAAAATTTTGGTTATAATACTCGTTCAGGGCAATTTATCTCTTTTCTATTTGGCTAATATAAATTAGTAATTTAGTTTGTCTTTTAATTTCTCTCTAGGACGGATGGTTAGTATTGCTTTATTTTTACTTTCTTTTGTCATATTTAATTCTTTTTTATCTTTTTATAATAAAATTAGGGTGAGAATCTCTTTTTTCTTCTGGATGTTTTTCATCAGAATGTTTATAATGAGACTTCCTTCCATCTATTTGTCAATAGAAAAGTAATTGGTTAGTGGATGCAGAAATGTTAGTATCTAGAATTTGAATATTGAATCTCCTTCATGTCTCTTAGCTTGCCAACTGAAATAGTTTAACTTTAGTTTTCTCGAAAAAAAACTATTTGAGAAGGTAATTTATATTGATATTGATTTCATGTTGATTATTAATTATTAATGTGAAAGCTCAAAACAATTGATATAATATAAGAAAGACACGTGTATGTTTTTTGGTATAATACAAGGACACGTTTATGTATTAGAAGAGAAAATGACATAATTTCATGAAATTTAAAAATAATGGTTCCAATTAATATTTCTCGTTGGAGTCTAAAAGTGGCTAACATAAATATATATTAGTGCAATCATTCATTTGGTGTGTTTATATGGGTGGCACTTGCCACTTCCACTAAAACACCAAAAACCTTTATTAAAAAACAACTAATTAATTGTCAAAAAAAAATATTTAAGGGGATTAATTAATTATACTTCACATTCCATATTTGTTTACAAAATATTTGATTTTTTTGGCCATGAAAATAAGTCATGAGGTAAATTAATGGTCAAGAAAGACACTTCACTGTTTTGAAACAGTTTTTTTTTTATAAGCACAGTTTTGAAACAATTGATTTCTCAACCAAACAAGTGATTTTATTAAGTCCTTTTATAACCGTTGATTCTAGTTAAGTCCTTTTATAAGCCCCATTGAACAGGTCATATATAGTATATAGAAGATTCTTTATCCAAACAGAGAGAACTGTCCACTATAATCCATGACGCAGTAAGTGGGAATTGGAAACAGAATAATATGTTTCAATCTATTCCAAGAAATATGGCCACTGTGGCATCGACATAAGTGGGGTCTAAAAAATGTATCTTATCCTGACTCAATTATAAATAAAATTATTTAATTTTATATTGATGTTATATTCTTGGCTAAATTGGATTTTTGGTCATTTGTCTTTGGCTTTGGTGTCATTTTGATCTTTTATCTTTTTTTCTCATTTTAGTCTTTTTTTGGTATTTTCTGTCCATTGACATAACAAACGCCACGCTGGCAGTTAACTACTGATGTGGCATCCTAATTGTCCAATCTGATATGTCTTCATTAAATGACATGACCAATCGGGGGCCAAATTGACCAAAACACAAAACATAATCAATCACTCTATATCTTCTTCCTTCACCTTCATCTTCTTCTTCTCCGACGAGCCACCACCACCACCACAAATCAATCACTCTTTAACTCTTCTTTCATGACATCTCTTCAAGATTCAAAACCCCCAATTTAACAAATCCCTAAATTTGGTGGTGGTGGTGGCTCGCTGGAGAAGAAGATGAAGATGGAGGAAGAAGACGGAGAGTGATTGATTATGTTGTGTGTTTTGGTCAATTTGGTCTGTTATATTTTTTTTAGTTTTAATTTGGTCCCCCATTGGCCATGTCATTTAATCAAGACACGTTAGATTGGACAATTAATTAGGACGCCGCGTCAGCAGTTAACTGCCAGTGTGGCGCCTGTTAAGTCAATGGACGGAAAATACCAAAAAAGGACCAAAATGACACAAAAGTGAAAGATGAGGGACCAAAACGAGAAAAAGAAAGGTAAAGGACCAAAATAACACCAAAGCCAAAGATAAAGGACCAAAAGTGCAATTTAGCCTATATTCTTTTGGGACAATTGCCAACTAACTACAAAGGTTTTCAAACGCTTTTAACGAAAAACTAATATTCATTAATATTAAGAGGCAAATTTTGCACAAACCAACACCGAATTTGTATTTTTACTTTTTATTGATTGAGGAAGTTAGTTAATTAAACTTTTTTAAAATAAAAAATAGTATTTCTTAAACTACTCTTTTCATTCATTTTATTTTCCATGGGAACCATACCATGATAACATTAAATGATTTGTTAAATTTTATTTATATTTAGATCACAAAATATGATTACTTTTTTTTCTTATAATTGAATCGGGAAGAAGTAAAAAGAGAAGAAATGGGGATATTCAGTTTACAGTAATGTTGTAAAGTCGAACACCATATATATTGAACCACTGGGACCTTCAAATTTTATTTCAATTGTTTTAAATCCTTATGGGTTGTGTTGACCGACCGACCCTTTTGATTTTTAGTAGAATGAGTCGATTTTCCATTTATTTTTCTTGGGCAAGTGTTCACAGACAGTTTGGAACACTATTCACAATTGGGAGGACATTGTGGTTATGGTTTCTCTTGTTGGTGTCGCGCATTTCTGGGCTCATGAGTTGCGGTTGGAATGCAAGAAGGCTGGTAGATTGAAGTACATGTTTTGGATGGTAGTTACCTGGTGTATATGGGTTCATCGGAATCATATTCTCTTCAGAGCTCAAGTCTTTAATCCTCTTATGGTTGTCAATCATGTTAAGACTATTATAACCTAGAGCTAGTTTATAAGCATAAAAGACCGCAATTCAGTTTTAAAGATTTCTGACCGGTGGAGAAATCATCTTGCTTGTATAAACTCAGTGTAATTTGGCGTCTTGCCTCGTTCTTCCTCAAGTACTCTCTTTCCTCATTGAGTCTTTTTCTCATGGGTATTTGTTCCAGAGAGGTTTTAATGAGACATCTTATATTTGTAAGAGTTGGGTATCTCTACTACTTCTTTTTAATATATATTTTGCTTATTAAAAAAACCTCAAGTGAAAGTCAAACCATCTAAATAACTCAAAGCAATTGGTTGACTTCGCATTTCACACACCAACCGTGTTTGCGGGGTCTATAAACTTTGAGTCAACCGTGGTTAGCTTTAATTTACACATCCAAATAGTAAACCAGAGGATAAATTACGATTAATATGACCATATTAACTGGATATTTAAAATTTTAAATAAAACTAATTTTTACTTTCATGATTATTTAATTTTCTTGAACCTAACAATATATATAATTAAGGAGACAAGTATGCTACAAATTCAATATCAACAAAACCTAATAAACCCAAACCTGGATGGGAGGACAGTGATTCGGTTGAGAAACTCCATAGGACTGAAATGGTTATGAAAGAAAACATGGATTGAATTGAATTAGGTTTGGTGGCTGAAAGGGGTGGTGTGATGTGGGGCAAGTTTGACAAAGTCATGTGAATAGATAATAAAATGGGAATTTGCATACATTTCAAATGCAATTAAAGGTTAAGCAAATAGAGCTGGGGCAAAAGGGAGTGTCATTTTCTTTCACACTATTTGAAGCCCCTTTTTTGAGTATTCATTGGATCAATATTTTAGGTGGCTGAAAGTTGGATAGAAAGAAATGGTCTAGCCGTCTTGGTTGGGTTAATAGGAAGGTCCCCCCTCTCAAGTAGGAGAGAATTGTCCAAGAAATGCGCAATAAAAGTTTTTTTTAGCAAAAAAGAGGGTTATAGAGTCTCACTAAAACCTTTAGATGCAAAATCCTTTCTTAGGAAAAAAAACATTAAGAAGAAAAAAGAGAACCCACCTACAATTTTTTGATAAAAAACGGAAAAGAAACAAAAGACATGGGGAATTAGGCCAATACTCATGAATAAAACAACATTACATCCAAAAAGAAAAAATAACAATTCTATTAAAAGGAATTCAGTCCAAAGGAAGTTAAAATTGGTGTGCAAGAGCATCACTATAATGAATCTCATCCCAACCAGGTTGGCACCAAAGTGGCTAACAATCATTTGCAGCACACCAAAAATAAAAGGCCTGAAGGAGACTGAAACCATGGAACAGAAAATCAGCAGAACCAATAGCTAGACCTATAGCCAAATCCTAGACTATTTCTGGAGAAATCATCAGCAATGAAGCTAGAAGGAAGGTCCCACCAGACAAAACCACTTGTGTTAGTACCATGCCTCAACAAGCTTATCAGTACAAGTGTTACTTTCTCTATAAATGGGAGTGCCAACGAAGTTTATTTGTCTCGACGAAAGGTAAATGAAAAGGGAATAATGGAAATATGTTTTGTATTTTGATCTCTAGTTATTGTAGCAATTTTTATCACTGCTAAATATGTTTTAGAATGAAAAAATTTAAATGGTTTCTATAAAAAAAACTATATAATTATCATGTAATGTCTAGATAATTAATAATTAATAGTTCTATCGGCATTTTTAATATTATCGGCAATACATTAAAGAAAGGGTTATACAGCCTTATTAGAAATAAAAATTGCAATATTAATGAGAGCGGAATAAGTTTACCTACAACAACAAATATGGCATTGAACAGGGACATGAAATAATCGATGGGTCACACGGGAAGTGAAAAGTGAGTGTAAACAGTATAAAATTAGTTTCAAATGATTTTTTTAGAAAACTTCTTAGCTGAAACTAATTAAAAATGAAGCAAAAAGAAGGACTAGAAAACGTCTTATGAAGACAATGGGTTATGAGGTGTCTGACTTCAGTTTCACCAAAATGAGGAAAAAGACTAGTGATTATGGTAGAATTCGACACGAGGAATCAAAAACAGTGTCTATTTTTCGAAACGACGACCGTTGTGACAGAAAAATTCAAAATACAATCCATTTTGAGAGGTTGAACACACGGTTCAAGGCCCTAGTTGGAAGAACTGACGTCAGAAACGTGTTCAATAGTTGATTTTTTGTAAGATTATGAAGTTTAGCAATTCTATGGCCAAATAAGGGGGAAATCAAAGGGGTAATGGCCTTGAATATGGAAGTTGTGGCTATTCTGTTGCGCATAAGAGGGGATGAACAGTGCAACTTTTATTAAATAATGAGAAAGGGAAGCGGGAAGGAAAAATGAGGGTGTATGTAGTATTTCACTAAAAAACTATGGGCTGAAACATTAAAAAATAGTGGCTGCAATACTTACAAGGCCAACACATTTTTGTGTGGTTTTAAATCCTAAAAAACATTTCTACACTAATAAAAAATATATTAATATTTCATAGTAATAATAATATTAAATCATTGTAAACTTTTGTTGTTGGGAGAGATATTGAGACATGAAAAGAGTTAGATGTGGAGACTTAAGATAAAGGCAGGAGGAGAAGAGACAGAGGTGAAGGAACATTGAAGAAAACATAGATATGGAGGGTTAAGTGAAACCATGCTGAGACATTGGAGGGGAAGGGAGGTTAAAGAGTCGAGTGCGTAGTGATGTTGACAAGGCAACGCGGTTGCTGCTAGGGTTTCTTCGTGAGAATGAATGAGAAATGAATCATGATTTCAAACATATAGGGAGTCCACTTAATAGGGTGAGCATATAGGGAGGTTGAAGAAGTTGCTGAGTCTCTTGGGACAGTAGCTATACAACCCAGTTTCCAGCCTGGGGAGGGCACACCAATGTCTAACACTACTAGCTCTAGTGGCAAGAAATGGATCAGGAAGAGAGGGGGTGGAGCCCCTAGGAAGAGCAAGCCAGGACCAAAAGCTAAAGATGTGAAAAAGAGGAGCCTAGGGGAGGTAGCACTGGAGGAAGGGTATGTTGAGAATCCCCAAGGAGGGGAGAAGAAATATAAGGGTGATGTTGTCATGGATGATGTGAATGATGCAGCAAAGGAGGTGGTGTTGATTGAACAACACCACCGCTTACCATGAAAATCCTAAGCTGGAACTGCCGGGGTTTGGGGAATCCCCGGTCAGTTAGAGCCTTGTCAAGGCTCACAAGAAAGGAAAATCCTCTCTTGCTCTTCATAATGGAGACAAGGTTAAAAAGTTCTGAGATGGATAGAATAAAAATAAGGTGTGGTTTTGCCTCTTGCCTTGCAGTTGATTGTAGTGGAGAAGGGAGGGAGAGAGCTGGTGGTATTGCCTTGTTATGGGGCGAGAACTTGATGGTCAACATTGAATCCTACTCTTTAAACCATATTTCAGGATCTTGCCCTGATTTGGAAACAAGGATTCCTTGGCAGTTTTGTGGTATTTATGGTTTTCCGGATGAACAAAATAAGAGATTCACTTGGGAGCTGATTAGAAGTCTGGCTCCTCCTTCAGGCAGAGCCTGGTTATGCGTTGGTGATTTGAATGATACGGTGGCAGCCTCTGAGAAAGTTGGTGGAAACAGCAGGAGCACTTCCCAGTTGTCTTTTGGTAGGGAGACTACTAGTGACTGTGGCCTTAATGATTTGGGGTTTGAGGGTCCTAGTTTCACCTGGTCTAATGGGCGAAGGGGAAATGATAATATCCAAGCTAGGTTGGATAGAGTTTTGGGCAATGAGGAGCTTCAGACCAGATTCAATCCTATCAGAGTCACCCACCTTGCTAAATTTGGGTCTGACCATGTGGTGTTGAAGATTACTTTAGAAGACATAAGGGCAGAGCAACCTATTAAGAGGCAGAGAGTCTTTCGGTTTGAAGAATCCTGGGCAAAAGAGCAAAGATGTGAAGGTATTGTGGCTAACTGTTGGAGAAGACAACAGGGATCTTGCAGGCACAAATTAGAAGCAATGAAGGATATGGCTAATGAGTTTGAGGACCACAATTTGGGGAAGATTAAAAAGGAGTTGGCTATTCTTGAGAAGGAGCTTGAGTGTACTCCTAGTTGGGGGGCTGATGATATGGAGATTCAGAGGTTCAAAGCTTTGGAAGGTAGACATGCTGAGTTACTGAAAATTCAAGAAACTATGTGGAGGCAAAGAAGTAGAGCCATGTGGCTAAAAGATGGGGACCGCAACACAAAGTTTTTCCATGGCAAAGCTAGCCAAAGAAGCAAGGTCAATCACATAAGAAAGCTTAAAGACAGCAATGGCACTTGGTGGAGGGGAGAAGATAAAGTGAGTGAATTGTTGATTAATTACTTCCAAGAGCTGTTTGCATCCTCAAAGCCTAGACTTGACAATGATGTCTGTGAGGTGGTGAAGGGAAAACTCTCTGCTGAGCATTTTGCCTGGTGTAACCGTGAGTTTACTAGTGAGGAGGTGCAAAGTGCCATCCATCAGATGCACCCCCTCAAAGCGCCGGGACCTGATGGGCTTCCTGCTTTGTTTTATCAAAAGTATTGGTCCATTGTTGGAAAGGAGGTTGAGGAACTTGTATTGAGAATTCTGAATAATGATCTTTCTCCTGAGAGTATTAACCAAACCTTCATTGTGCTGATCCCTAAATGCAAAAATCCTACCAATCCAAAAGAATTTAGGCCTATAAGTCTATGCAATGTGGCTCTTAAAATTGTTACCAAAACCATTGCTAATAGACTTAAACATACCCTGCCTGAGGTGGTGGACATGGAGCAAAGTGCCTTTGTCCAAGGAAGGTTGATTACTGATAATGCCTTAATCGCAATGGAGTGTTTCCATTGGTTGAAGAAGAAGAAGCAAGGGAAGAAAGGGGTTATGGCTTTGAAGATGGATATGTCGAAGGCTTATGATAGAGTGGAATGGGGGTTTGTCAAGAGTGTTCTTTCTGAAATGGGGTACCCTCTGCGATTGGTGGAGCTGATCTTTAGGTGCATATCATCTGTGTCTTACCAGATACTAGTCAATGGACATCCAAGCACCACTTTCAAGCCAGGTAGGGGGCTTAGGCAAGGGGATCCTCTATCCCCCTACCTCTTTATTCTCTGCTCAGATGTGCTGTCTGGTTTGCTGCATAGAGCATCAGCTAACAACCTCATTCATGGAATTCAAGTGGCTAGGACTGCTCCCAAGATTTCCCACCTCCTGTTCGCTGATGATAGCTTATTATTTGCTAGAGCCAACACTGTTGAGGCAGCACATATCATGGATATCCTGGAAATCTACCAACATGCCTCCGGGCAAGTTGTCAATTTAGACAAATCTGAGTCTTCTTTTAGTCAAAATGTTCCTTTAGAAGAGCGCAATATGATCAGTTCACTGATGGGTGTAAAGACTGTGGAGACTCACTCAAGATACCTAGGATTCCCAATTCCTTTTGGGAGATCCAAGAAGGTTATCTTTCAATTTGTCATTGACAGAGTTTGGAAGAAGTTGAAGGGGTGGAAGGAGAAGTGCTTATCTAGAGCTGGGAAGGAGATCCTCATCAAAGCTGTGGCACAATCCATTCCGAATTATATCATGAGTTGCTACAAGATGCCACTGGGTTGCTGCCAACAAATTGATGCAATGATCAGAAAATTTTGGTGGGGATCCAATGATGAGAGTAGCAAGATCCACTGGGTGAGCTGGGACAAGATGGCTACGGCTAAGGGGAGAGGTGGAATGGGCTTTAGAGTGTTTAGTGAGTTCAATAATGCTCTCTTGGGAAAGCACTGCTGGAGGTTGATTAGTGGCAGGAATCACCTCCTAGATAGCATCCTTAGAAGTAGATATTATCCTAGAGGGGAGTTTCTAAATGCAACACTTGGATACCAACCAAGCTACGCCTGGAGAAGTATTCTTAGTGTGAGGGACAAGGTAGTAGAGGGTGGCAGGTGGATTATTGGTCAAGGTACATCAGTGAAGGTGTGGAAGGATAGATGGCTCCCAAAGCAAGGTGTGTTCACGCATAGTAGACCAACTGCTGAGGTCCCTGAGAATTGTTTGGTGGCTGATCTGATTCTAGCTGATAGCAGACAGTGGGATAGGGGGAAAATCTTCAGAACTTTCAGTGTTGATGATGCAAAACAGATTACTAACATTCCTCTATCTTTCTCTACGGTGTGTGACAAGCTTAGCTGGCATGAGGAGAAGAGTGGCCTGTATACAGTGAAGTCTGCTTATCATTTGTTTTACAAGGAAAAATTTAGAAGCATGCCTAGTGGATCCTCCAACTTGGATGCTGATTTATGGAAGGAAATATGGAAATCCCCACTGCCAAACACCATCAGGAATTTCCTTTGGAGATTGGCAAAGAATATCCTCCCCACAAAAGCCAACTTGAGGAAAAAATGCATTACAACTGACATTGTTTGTTCTTTTTGCAGCTCTTGTGATGAAAATGTTGAACATTTATTTATGGAGTGCCCGGTTACTAAATTGATCTTCTTCGGATCACAACTTGGAGCCCGTATCCCTGAACATCCTAATCTCAATGGCTGGCTGTTGCAGTGGCTGACTTGCAGGGACTCCTTTGGCGCTCAACTGTTTTGCACAACTCTGTGGAAAATTTGGTTTGCCCGTAACCAATTAATTTTCAAGAATACTGTTGTTGATCCGGTATTGATTAACAAAGCTGCTGCTGATTTTGTTTCTGAATATTCTGAAGCGAACCCAAGACACAACTCTGCTGGGTCCAACATTAATTCTGATATGATTTGGAGTGGGCAATTAGATGCCAATTGCGTTTATGTGGATGCTGGATGCTTTCCTGAAGGTGGTACAGGTTGGGGGATGGTTGTCACGGACTGTCATGGCACCATTTCTTTCTCTGCGTGCAGAAGAGACAATGTCTCGGTTGCACCTGTGATCGCTGAAGGTTTGGGCCTTAGATGGGCTCTTGGTGTAGTCGAAGACCTGCACATCTCTGACTGCATGATAGCTACTGATGCTGCACTCGTGGTGAAGTGCTTGAATGGTGAGATGGTTATTGCAGATTTGGATCCTATTATTGTAGATTGTAATGCTTTTCTTAGTAGAAACAATACTGTCAAAGTGCACCATGTTAGGAGAGCTTGTAATTCAGCTGCTCACGATTTAGCTAGCTTATCTAGGCGTTGTGGAACCAAGACCTGGTCTGGTTATCCTAGTAGTGATGTTTTTAACTTTTATCATGTAATCACCACCTTTGGTGGCAACATTTCCACGATTTATTGAATTAGTTTCGTGCCTTCAAAAAAAAAAAGACAATGTCAATCACCAAAAACCACACTTGTACGCGTCAACCCATGTGTGATTAACCCGCCAATCCTTTCTTTTAAGCGGATGCACCTTGGGGCCGAATTTGGCTCCAAAGCTAAGTCATTTGTTGTGGGCTCCACTGTGCTTATTCATCATCTTGCTGGCTTCTTTTAATTGGTTCCTTCTTTATTTGCTTATTCATTCAACTATTACCATTCACCTTCCACATGTAACACCTTCTCTGTTTTCAATCTCACTTAATTAATCACAATATCTCTCCATTCCTATCTTTCCCATACACGTTGCACTTCACCCTCATTTCTAGGTAAATTTTCTGTTTCTGACCTTTCTACTTCCCACTTTCTTCGTTTGTTTTGAGAGAAGTAATCATTCTCTCCATTTTTACTGTTCATCACTCTTCCTATATCTTTCGCTTCATTTCATTTCCTGCAATTTCACTGTTGCTGACTCTTATTCTTCCATTTTTCCTTTTTTATTTTCTTTTGGCCCAATCGTCTTCTCTCTTTTTCCTGGAGTCTTGTGTTTTGGCAATGATGTTTTGCAGGTCCTCTCAAGTGCTCTCGATAGCACTTCTGCAACTTGTTTTGCCTCTCCACTCTTTGCTTCATCTTTATATATATATATATATATATATATATATATATATATATCAAAACTTTTCATACTTTTCATGTTATCAAACCTTTGTTTTGTCCTCTTATACTTTCAATATTCCCTCTCTTTTCGGTTGACTTTGGCCTCATGTTAGACACTCCAATGAGGTTCCTTTTTTATCATTGGTTTGCGCTTTTCTTTTCTTCTTTCCTTCGTTTTCACGATTGCTCTGTTGTTTTCTTTCATCAGGGGGATGCATTCGTTACTACTGATGTTGCTACTGTTGTGCTTTATCAATTTTGGTGGATGGGTTCAACTGAGGTACCGTGAAAATTCCACCTTCTTTCTTCGTGTGTTTGACAGGACGTGTGTTGAGGTCTCTTATCCAGTACCTGCTGTGCATTATTCTCTTGGGAGTTCATCTTCTCCTATAAACTTTCTGATAATGGTTTTCCAATCCAGCAGATTCGGCCTCATCCAATTAGTTGTGTTTCCAATAGTTATTCAAATTAAGGAGTTAGAAACCTCTGATCTTTTACAGCTGGTTAGTTCAATAATTTTTTATTTGTTGTGCTATCCTTATTATTTGCATGTATGCTTCTTATGATTGTGACACCCTTGCATGCATGCCCTTTCTCCTTTCTTTTGTCATAGTTCTTTGTCTCAATCGATTTCTTGTGTTATTGTGGTTGATGAATGGAGGCATCGCAGGACATGCAAACTTAGGTGGCATCATTGTTTTACTTTGGACCTTCACTTGGCTCAACAGTCTATGCCATGCTACCTTGGGGGAGAGTGGTCTGCTCTTTGACCGGTGGCGGAGCTAGCATAAGTTTTATGAGGGGGCCAAATATAAAAAATTATATGTACTTTTTGTTCCCAACTTTTTCCGATTGGCGAGTTTGGTACTTCTATTTTACTCTTGGTAATTTTGCTCTCCTAGTTTGACAATTTTGGTTCTTTTGCTTTTTTTTCATTACACTATCGGTCCCCAAAATATTCGTGGATTGTGAAATTTTGTTCTCACATTTTACCAGAATCCTAGATTTTTGCGGACCGAAACTGTAAACTATCTTTGATTTTGAGGGACTAAAACTGAAATTAAAAAGTATGAGGGCAAAAATAGCCGAATTACGAAAATTGTGGACCAAAATTGTCAAAAGTAAAATAGAGGAACCAAAATCACCAAGTTAACAAAAATCACCATATTTATTTGTGTTAATAATATACTACTGAAATTAAACTAATGGTATTGTTGTTGTTCTTTTTATCTCTTTAGACGAATAAAAGTTGGTTGAAATAACTAAATAATTACTAACGGGGTAGCCAAATATAAAGTATGCCTACTTGTTCAAATATATACTTTTATTTTTGGGGTAGCAAGAGCTACCCCATCCATATACCACCCTCCGCCACTGTCTTTGACTGTTGCTTCTAGCGGCATAGCTACTCTTCTCATTCCCGATGGTCGTACAGCTCACTCCCGATTTGCCATCCCTATAAATGTTGATGAATATTCTACTTGTAGTATAAATCAAGGTAGTCCTTTAGCTGAGTTGATATTGAGATCTAAGCTGATTATTTGGGATGAAACTCCTATGACTCATAGACATTGTTTTGAAGTTGTTAACAAAACTTTTAGAGATATTCTTTGATTTAAAAACAATGGCCGTCTTGATATACCTTTTGGAGGGAAGGTTGTTGTTCTTGGAGGTGATTTTCGTCATGTTTTGCCTATCATTCTTAAAGGCACGAGATAAGAAGTTGTTCACTCATCTATAAATTCATCTTATCTTTGGAGTTCTTGTGAAGTGCTTACTTTATCAACAAATATGCGTTTGTTGACAGGTGGTCCTACTATTAATGTTGAAGAGATGCGAAATTTCTCAAACTGGGTTCTTGGAATTGGAGATGGTGTCTTGGGTTCTCATAATGATTTTGATTTAGAAGTTGAAATTCCATCTGATTTGCTACTTGAGGCTTCTCTTGATCCCCTCAAAAGTATTGTTGAAGAGGTACATCTATCGTTGTTGAAGAACATGACGAACTCATCGTTTTTTAGTGAAAGAGATATCTTAGCACCTATTGATGATTTGGTTGTTGTTCTGAACGATTATATATATCATTGGTTCTTGGAGAAGATATGAGGTATTTAAGCTTTGATAGTCCATGTTCAGCTAGCTCTGATATAGATTGTCCAGATGATGTTCATACTCATGAGTTTTTAAATACCGCTCTATTGCTTCTAGTACTCCAAATCATATTTTAACACTAAAGATTGGTGTGTCTGTTATGTTGTTGAGAAATATTGACCAATCATCAGGATTGTGTAATGGGACCTACTTATTATAACTAGGCTTGGTAAATATGTTATTGAGGGTAAAGTCATATCAGGAAGTAATATTGGTGATAAGGTATACATTCTGAAACTTTATCTTACACAATCTGATGTTAGGATACCTTTCAAATTTCAGCGCAGACAATTTCCCTTAGTGCTTTCATTTTTCATGACTATCAACGAAAGTCAAGGGCAGTCTTTGAAAAAGGTTGGTCTCTACCTTCCAAGACCGGTTTTCTCTCACGAACAACTCTATGTTAGAATTTCAAGCGTTACTTCTAGGGGTGGTTTGAAGTTGCTTATCCTTGATGATGATGATGAAAATTATACCCCAATTACTTCTAATGTGGTTTACAGAGAAGTTTTTAGGAATCTACAATTGGTAATTTTAATTTCCAGCCTTTCCAGGATATTAGGCCCAGTTATGTTTTTTCATCAATTTAACATATTTATTGGGGTGATACTTCATCACACCCCCCTTTACTCAATAGACACCCCCCACCGTCCATTATTCCCAAAATACCCCCACCGTCCAAACCTTTTTTAAAAAAAAAACTCTCCTCTCCTCTCCTCTCCTCTCACACACCCCCTCACCCTTTCTCCTCTCCTCTCCTCTCCTCTCCTCTCACACACACCCCTTCTCTCCTCTCCTCTTCGACCCCACCATCCACTCTCCTCTTCGCAGGTAAATTCTCCTCTCTCTCTCTCTCTCTCTCTCTCTCTCTCTCCTCTGCTCTTTGTTTTTTTCATTTTTTTTCCGGACAGTGACCGAACCTCACTGATTCTCTCCTCTCTGTCTTGTTTTGCAGGTATGATTCAATTCGCTATCCTCATTGAACGAAATGTTGGGAGGATTTACATTCCAGATGAAATTTGGAGACTAGAGTTGCCTAAAGAGTTTTATTTCTTCTTGGATGTTGGCCCTATTATTACT
Organism: Astragalus glycyphyllos; assembly: GCA_963573325.1. Lineage (NCBI taxonomy): Eukaryota > Viridiplantae > Streptophyta > Magnoliopsida > Fabales > Fabaceae > Astragalus > Astragalus glycyphyllos. The sequence continues at coordinate 12,274,560 of OY754313.1, read as the reverse complement.
GATGTCAACAACCTGCGCTATGGCAGCATCCTTACTGATACGCATGTCATCTGCCAAGCGTATGGGGGTGTTGAGAGTGTGGAAGCCTCCATAACATACACTCAGACCGGGCGGTTCAATGTCACCAGGATTATGCCTGTGGTTGCCTCTGATGGGAGTGCCTCGACTGATCCCGATTACCGGGCATTCTTGGGCGGCTATGATGGGAATGGGAATGACAGTGATACTGTGAGTGATGCTGGATTCGGCTCTGTTGTTACCCAGTTGTAGTTTTTTAGTGTTATTTCGTTTATCAATAATTGTAATCCCCAAAAATGATTTAGTAATGAATTAATATTGGGTTGATTATATTTTGGTTCACAGTACAGTTTAAATTAAACAATAATTTTAATATTATAAAACGTAACCTTACATGAAACACGAAATACATCAAAACGATAAGAAACAACATAAATAAAGGACAACGAAACAACTAAAAAACAACTAAATCGTCCCTGCTCCATAATATAAATGACCTCTTCCGGAGTACTCATTGTTTCTACGAACAGCTCAATGATTTGACGTCCCATTGGAACATTAGCATGATGTTCCATCATTGCGCGAACATCATTGTCGCTCCGGATCTCCATAGCTGAATAGCGGAGAATCCCGTCGTCTCCACAACAGCACTTGTGGTAACGTAAACGACTTATGTCTTTACGCTACTCTCCCTCTTGCCGAACCTTCCTCTCCGCATTTTCCTTCAACTGGTTGAATGCTATATTCTTATCCAACCTACAGAAGATTGGATTGCGAGAACTACAAAACACACCATCGTGCCTTTCGGTGACAGTTCCAGGGCGATGCAGGACAGTTAAGAATTTGTCACTTGATATCTGGGTTGGGCACAACTGCCATTCCATTAGGTCTTCCATTAGGATTTTTGTGAAGAAGCAGAGAAGATGAATCAAAAATGGGTTGTGTGAATATCAGTGAAAAGTGAGAGCCTATTTATAATAGGTGTGATCGAACGTGAGCCGTTGATGTAGAACGATCAGAACCGTTGAAATTGTAACCGTTGGGGCACAATTTCTGATGTCAGTATCAGCCACTCCTTTTTCTGACAGGTTTGACTGACATTTTGACTGATTTTAAGCCGTTGATGATAATGGACAATGGAATCTGAACCGTTGATGTGGACGGTGGAGCGGGTTCGGATGACCGTGCTCCGAACCGGTTCGGACGAACACAGGCTGAACCAAGCAAAAAGGTTTCAAGGGATGTCTGTGTGAATTTAACATACTCGGTGCTGGTCAATCCGAACTGGTTCGGTTGACCGTGCGCCGAACCGTAGATAATTTTAAAAAAAATGGAAAACATAACTTTCATTAAGGGTATTTTTGTCTTTTCACGCGTGTTGGGGGTGTCTACTGAGTAGCTAGGGGTTTGGACGAACTATGGGCCTATTTATTGTATTTGGCATGATGTAGGTACTTGAAGGCTTCAAGTGGCCCATCGGTTTGACCCAAAAAAAAGTGGCCCATCGTTGTTTTATATCAAGTCATTTACTCTGTTCTCTTTAAATACATAGACACTAATGTTATTGTACTTGGAACTTCTAAAGTGTTTCGATTTTTAAACATTTTCTTACTATCTACCCTTCATTCAAATTAAAAGGATCAATTTCGTCGATACTAACTCTCCCCGTACATCGCACGGGTGTTGTGGCTAGTTTGGTTAAATCACTATCAGTTTGGTCGAGTCCCAAAGAAATCAGGAAACCCTTTTGGCACTAGTTGCAACAAAACAACATAAGGGTTATAGAAGTTGGAGGTGATAGTATAAAATTGAAAGTTAAACAATCAGAGACTCCATCTAGGAGAAGCCTTTCTTTAAGTGATATACTTTGATACTCCATCTGGGAGTATAAATTAGGCCCATGCTTCTCCCATTTCCCTCTCTATTCACCACACACACCCAAACTTTGCAAAATATCCAAAATACCCTTAATGAATAAAAATCTTCCAAGCACGCCCCTTTTATCTGGATTTCACGAGTTCGGCAGAATGGTACCGAACCTGATATGGTTTCCTAGTACCGAACCTTGTGACACACCCCCAATTGCAAAAAAAATTGTAGGTCCGGCAGTATGTTACCGAACCGGTATGGTTTCATGCTGCCTTAACAGTTTAAAAACACAGTGTGGGGAGTTTGGGAGCGTCTTCCATGTGAGAGTATTTTTGAGATTTTTAAGGTTTTAGGGGTGTGTGGTGAGTAGGACAAGTAGTGGGATAAACATGAGCCATAAATTAACACATTCAATCATAAGGCATAGACTCGTCTAGTACCCGGGTTTGATTCCTAGCAATAGAATCAATTAGGGTCATACTTTTATTTACCTCCCAATCAAACTCCGAATTAGTCAAAGCCCTTTTTTCAACACTAGAACGAGGCCAAAAACATTTACAACAAAAAATTTATTTAATTTTCATAATGTTCATTTACATTATGATGCCTCGTCGTAAAATGTTGGGATAGAAAATTTTGAAGAGAGAGTGGCAAAAAAAAGGGTAGAGAAAAGAAAAGAATAACTTCTGATGAATGATGTGATACGATAAATATTCACAAATCAACTTCTGTAAATATTTATTTCGATTTCTTATAAGCCAGAAAATTATTTTGTTAATTATGTCTATGTTGATTCATCTAACTGAAATTGCCATTACAACTGTCAGTAGGAACATAATAATTATGTGTCACAAAAAACATTCGTTTATTTTAAATAATGTAAAATATTAATATAATATGATAGTTAATAGATTGGTGAGCAAATCACTTGGATGAGATGGTAAATATATTTTTCAGCTTAAGTAAGGTTTTGAGTTCGAGTCTAGTATTGGGCATGAGAGCTTTGCTGCTCATTACAGTTCTATTCAATTCGATGATTAGTCTCTGCAATTACGCGTAGAGAATATTTGTATATTATAATAGATAGATTGGTGGTTTCATTTTACAGCTGGCATGAGTCAAATGACACATATATCACAATAACATGAATAAACCCAACATGTGTCTAAAAGCCCATTATGGATTACTACAAACTGTCGAAAATGATGGAGAAGATATAAATCCACAACTTCATCGATTACAAATCTACTAAAATAGTTATGGATGAGAACAACCCAATATATTTAACACAAAAACATCACCATCCACTTATTAATAAAAAATCAAATTAATAAAGAAAGCAACTCACAAATTTAAACAAATCATAATCCATCACATGATGAAATCGCCTCATTTTCTCTAGCAACTTCAAAAATTCAAGAGAGAAAAGAAAAAGAGTTGCAGTGAGTGAGTAAGAAAATGGGTAAAGGGGGAATGTCAATTGATGATCATGGAATTGATGAACAACAGAATATGGCTGCTTGGCTTGTTGGTATCAACACTCTCAAGATTCAACCTTTCATCCTTCCTACTCTTGGTACTAATTTTCCCTCTTTCATTCAATTTTATTTCTTAATATTATCAAAATTGATTTTTTTTCTTCATTGTTAAATCATTGATATGTTCATATTCTGTATTTTTGAAGGACCCCATGATGTTAGAATTAGAATGAAAGCTGTTGGAATCTGTGGGAGTGATGTTCATTACCTCAAGGTAGATACCATCAATACTGTTACATTTGATTTCATTATTCATTATTAATTAAATAATTAATAAATATCTGAATAAAAATCATACCCTTTTATTGGATGAGTTTGATTATCTATTTCTGCAAGTGATTTGCTACAAAGTCTGATGAATTTTCTATCACTTTATGGTAAGTCATGAGAAAGTTTCAATTTTGATTGAAGGGGTTATGTTATGTCCTGCATTTATGTTTATTCTCTATTGTAAAAAACTTTCAATTTTTATTTGATTTTTTTACTTTCAGACACTGAGATGTGCAGATTTTATAGTTAGTTTGCTAAACAAGCTGATGAATTTTCTATCACTTTATAGTAAATTATGAGAAAGTTTCAATTTTGATTGAAGGGGTTATGTTATATCCTGCATTTATTTTTGTTCTCTATTGTAAAGAGATTTAATTTTTATTTGATTTTTTTATTTTCAGACACTGAGATGTGCAGATTTTATAGTTAAAGAACCAATGGTTATTGGTCATGAATGTGCTGGGATTATAGAAGAAGTTGGTAGTCAGGTGAAGAATTTGGTGTCTGGTGACCGTGTGGCGATCGAACCCGGGATTAGTTGTTGGCGTTGTGATCATTGCAAATATGGTAGATATAATCTATGTCCTGAGATGAAGTTTTTTGCTACTCCACCTGTCCATGGTTCCCTTGCTCATCAGGTTTGAAAATTGGAAGAGTTTACAGATTCTCAATGTATAATCGAAATTTTAATGCTTGGTAGCTGACTGATATTCTCAAATCTCAACTCATTGTTTTAACGTTGTGTCGACGAGATTATATATACTTTATATGCCTCATTGTGAGAGATATAGTAGATCTCGAACCCGATGTTAATTCTCTCTTCTGCATTTGTACACTTTAAGGTTGTTGCAATGTTGTCAAAATACCAGCTAAAGAAGATATGTTCATTAGTACTGTCAAATAGCGGCTGTCGTGGCGCTATACCACTATAGCAAAGCGGAATTTGAGCAAATTGCTATTTTCCACAATTTAGGATTGACATTACTGGGTTGTTGCGTTGTGACCTGGAGGTCACGGTTTTTAAATCCTGGAAACAGTCTCTATTTTCATGGGTTAGGCTGCGTACATGTACCCTCGCCTCATACCCACTTGGTAGCAAACTGCACTTCAGTATTTGGTTCTACATGAGTGCTATATAACCTTGAGGGTATGTTTTTGAAATCTAGGTATAACCTATAAGCACCAATGGAGATTTTTCTATGTAGACCCAGACCGGCAAATCTTGTATCCTCCTCGGATGAATTAACTTCCTACTAGAAAATCTCAAGTGACGAAGACTTTGAAAAATTATGATTACCAAAAAGACCCATATTCAATCCAAAGTAAAAATAGTACATACTAATTAACTAACTAGTGAAAACAAGTATCATCAAGTTAAATTACCATCTCACAGAATATTTAATCAATTTCCCGCACCTCTTGGACCATTACAGATTGCTTAAAAGGTTCTGAATAACATCTGCAGGAAGGACTTATCAAAAAAATATATATATACTCAGATTACAAGGATGATATGCTTGCAAGTTTAAACACTCAGTTTGGTATTTGATGTTAAATATGTTTTTCTTTGTTGTCATTTTCTCAATGGAATGTGTTCTATCTAAACTGTAATTGCTTTGATTTCTGGTAATGTAGTGAATTATACATTGCAATTGAGCTATTACTTTATATTCTGATGAATCAAATAGTGGCTGTCCCAAAGAACAGAAGTACATATAATCTTGACTAAAAAATGCAATAACAATAATGGTTTTATGTATGATTATCCATGTTCTTATAAAACCATGCTTTAAACCTACTAATATAAACTCATGTCACAATATCTCGCGATATTTTTACTTTGTTAAATACATCTTTCTCAGTTCAAAAGCCATGTTTGAGTTGAACTTTTCTGTTTTCAGATAGTGCATCCAGCAGACCTATGCTTTAAACTTCCAGACAATGTGAGCTTGGAGGAAGGGGCAATGTGTGAACCCTTGAGTGTTGGTGTTCATGCTTGTAGGCGAGCCAATATTGGACCGGAAACAAATGTGTTGATTATGGGAGCAGGACCTATAGGACTTGTTACAATGCTGTCCGCTCGTGCTTTTGGAGCACCTAGGATAGTCATTGCAGATGTTGATGACCATCGTTTATCCGTCGCGAAATCTCTTGGTGCAGATGAAATTGTTAAAGTTTCAACAAACATTCAGGTAAACTGAATCTGTAGTTTCCCATAGCATATCATATTTTCTTCTTTAGCAGTTAATATATCAGTTTTTGCATATTACTTGTATCTTTCAATAGAGCAATTTTCATATGGCTAATGATGTTGTGCAATCCAGAAGCAATGATTTTAAAAAAAGGAAGGAAAATGGTATCATAACAATCTGTAAAAAATAATTTTAATAGATATATCATATATATTGCTTTCTTCATTCTTCATTTCCTGTATACTCAACCTGTTTGGCTCAAATTATTTTCAATGCACCATTGAAAATCACGAAAACTAGCCGACAAAGGTTGGTCAGAGTGGCAACTGAGTTCGGATCTCATCCCAAGGTCTCAAGTTCGAGCTTTGAGTGTGACAAAAACTCTATTGGAAGAGGAGAACCACACAGACTGACAAATATGTGTTTGGAAAAATGCCATTCAAATATGTGTTTTGGTGACAGATTTAAATATTTACTTAGCATTTCCAGGTGTTTGTTTCTTTAAAGTTAATTACACAAAGTGATGAATATACATTGTTTTGTTTTGCAGGATGTAGCTGAAGAGGTTAAGCAAATACATAACGTTATGGGAGGTGGTGTAGATGTTACCTTTGATTGTGCTGGTTTTAACAAAACCATGTCAACAGCTCTAACTGCTACTCAACCTGGTGGCAAAGTTTGCCTTGTGGGAATGGGTCATTCTGAAATGACTGTCCCACTCACCCCAGCTGCTGCAAGGTATGAGACTTTGGTGTATCAGTATATATATATCAAATTCTTAATAGGTAAACTATATCCTTGGCAGGAAAGTTTAGAAAATGAACCGTGTTATTAAACTCGGACCGGGCTGGCCGATGTTGCCGCTTCGGATCAGTAATTGGACCAGCGATATATGTGACCTGGTATGACCCAGCCATTCGGACCGAGGGTTGGACCAGTGACTCAATGAGTTCGAGCAAATTTTTAATTTTCTATCATGCGGTTCAACTAGTGACTCACCAGTCCGACCAGTGACCCACTGACCCAGTGTCTTGACCAGGTCAATGATCAGTCTGGATTTAATAACACTCAAATGAACTCCAAAAGGACCCACAAATTTAATCAAAAACATTAAGAAAAAGAAACGTAATAATCAAAATACTTAGCAGGGAACGCCTGTGACACCTGATTAATGTAGTTCAAAATCGTTTTTAATGAGTGATGTGAAAAATCCGCAAGTGTACGGTTTTCGTCAAGTAGTAAAAAGATCGAATCCACAGGGACTCTGTGATTTTTGAGTACCAACTAATTATAATCTAATTAAATTAAGAAGGAAAAAAGGTTTAATTAATTTGGAGAGAATTGTGATAACGAAATAGTGAAAAATCAAATAGAATCTAATATTGCAAGAAAATAAAGTTTGTTGTTATAAAATAGGAAGGGATCCTAGGATTGGGATTTCCATAAGGATTATTTATGATTGCAAATTGATTTTCCTTTTATTAACTTTGATCCTCTTTGAAGGTGAGTTTATCCTAAGAAAGTTTATGTTCTCTCTCAAGTAATAAAAACCGTGCTAAATTGAAACAACTCCTACTTTCGTGGTAATCGAATTAAAACTAAACCCATTAAGCTCTATGATAATTCATCGGCTCCTTGAAAGACTAAACCTACTTTTGTGATTTAGGTCTCAAGTTCAATCCTTATAGTTCTAACAATTAGGTTCACCTCTCAGTTCTTCCCTAATTATCTATGAATGCAAACAAGTGGCCAACAAATTCACAAGAATGAAATACAATAAGGATAGAATCAAAGCATGATCAAATTTAATAAAAGGAGAAATAGTTCAATTCATTCTCATAAACATACCAAGGGTTGTACCCAATCCTAGAAATAGAAAATTACTCAATCATATCAAAGTTATAATCCATGAAAAAGGTTAAGAAACATTCAAACCAAAATTTTTGAGAAGAAAAGAAGATGAAGATTCTTGATCCTTGCCTCTAAAGCTCCTCTCTAATATGAAGTTCAGAACCCTAGGCAAGTATTTGTAATTCCTATTTATAGTTAAGCACAAGAGCCCAAAATAGCCCAAAAACTAGGTTAAAAACGCTAAAATCCGAAACTGCAGCAATAGGGTGTGGGGCGAAACACACCTAGGTGGTGTTTCGCAACAGCACTTGAAATCTTCACAGCAGGGTGTGGCGCGAAACACACCCTGGCGGTGGACTGATCTGTTTGTCTCTTTTTCATCCGATTTCTTCCAAAATGACTCTTAGCTCCATATCAACTCCTCCAAGCCACTTTCCAACACTAAAAAGCTCATTTCCTACAAAACACAACATGTCAAATGCAATTATCCAAATCTACATGAAAGATTAATAAAACTAAAGAACTGATTACTAATTAAACTAAAAATGCATGAATATAACAATGAAAATATGATGCAAATATGGACACATCAATGAGTTATCAAGATACAAATTGTATACATTGATCACATCTGAACCATTATAAATATGATCAATAGTTTGCAAGTTCATGGTTAATTCAGTTCAATTGATGGTTAATCAGTTATATTATATACTCATTAACCATACATTTGCAAGTGTTGAAAATTTCAAATATAACACAACTGAATAGGAAAAGCTTATAAGAATGCATATTATGAGTTGTGTTATTTATCTTCTTTCATATGCATTGTTTAATAATGATGGATTATTACACAAAATACAGGGAAGTTGATGTGATTGGTATTTTTCGCTATAAGAACACATGGCCTCTTTGCCTTGAGTTTATAAGAAGTGGCAAAATCGATGTAAAGCCTCTCATAACTCATAGGTTTGGATTCTCTCAAAAGGAAGTTGAAGAAGCCTTTGAAACAAGTGCTCGTGGCGGTAATGCCATTAAGGTCATGTTCAATCTCTAGTTACTAAGCTGAGACTTTTACAAATTTTTATAAATTGTCTTGTTTTGAACAAAGTCTATGTATACTTGCATTCTCATGTGCTTGTTAAATAGTACCAAACTATTTGTTATTCTGGTTGTGAATGAAATGGCTTCAATTAAGAATTAGTAAAAAAAAAAAGAGTTAATAGAAATTGAAGCATTTTGGATCCTTTGCTCATTTGGTGAAACCTTTGGTTTCAAGGACGAATTTCATTTGTAACTTACAAATGAAATTGGTCCTTGAAAAATTGAGACTAGTCTTGGATAAATCGCAAAATTTGGCGATATTAGTCATCTATTTAAGTTATAACTTGGGTAATTGTTGGATCAAGTGCCTAACACTAGGCTAAAAACTATATATAGCTGTTACCAAGGTTGCAATGAATCGTTTCTGTTAGCTCTAGCAAATGATTACACGCCCTCTCAAACCATTTATAGAAGGTGTCAATGATGCTGAGCTATTTGGCTATCACTAAATCATTTCTATTTATCAAAAATAATATATAATACATGGTTTTGATTTTTCCTAAAAAGAGACATATATTAGCTTCATTCTTAATAAAAAATTTATTCTATATATATGTACACTTTACACATGGATAGAAACAAAGGCAAGTCATCCGAATGCACATATACTATACTAAAATGATGTTATAATATAGCATTGCTATTGTTTTATATATGAAATTATGTGGGGAAACAACATCTAAAATTGATTAAAGAAAAATCCACATCTCATCTTAAGGAAACCACCAGCGAGATGGCCCTGAATCTTACCGTTATTGTTAACCATGTTTCCTTCATTTTGGTTAGCAGCATGAAGTCGTGGTGGTGCGTTGTCTTCACTATCAGACTGTGAGGACAACGCAGGACCAACTACATGTTGCTTAATAACATTTGCACAGTGAGGACATGTTGTCAGCTTCCAAATTCCAGTTTTTCTCACTTCATCAAACATGTAAATTAATGCTGGAGTAGGGTGTTGAGTAGGCTCCTCGACAGTAATATCGAAACCTGTATCATTAGACCTCCGAACCTTTGCGATCACTGAACGGCCAAAGTCACATAAATAGCCAGTAGATGATCTTATGTGGTCGAAAAAGTTTCGAGTAGAAACATAATTGTGTGCCAAAGTCACCAAATAAGGATTTTCATCTCCACTCTTTTTCTTAGATTCCAAAACAACTAGACCCCCTTTGCTTCCTCTCCCGTAAAGGTAAACATTTGTTTCTACACTATCGTCCGATGCACCACAAGTCCATTTTGTCTTGTTGCTAAAAATATTGTCTATTCGCATGTATACACCAGGAACGGAAGTTAACACTACCAAATTTGTTTCAGCTGCTTTAGATAATAAAAACACAAAAGATTTTTACATTAAATCATCAATGACTTCAAACCTCACCTCATGTTCTTGGGAACCAAAACCTGCAAAAAAACATTTTTGAGATCGAGTTTACATTTTGTGTACGACACATCCCAGTTCTTAACATTGATGATATCTTTTTCAGTATAGTATTTTGTTGTTACATCGATGGATGCATAATCTCCCAACTGTAAATGGTAGGGCCTTATATTTTTAAAACTAACTCCATGAATACTATTTCCCATGTGAATATAATATATATATATATATATATATATATATATATATATATATATATATATATATATATATATACTAGTGGGTTGTTTGATTATATTTATACTAGATAGATTTGCACTACAGTAAACTAGGACTCTGCTCTCTTACCTTCTTTGCTCTCTTGTGTGGCTTATGTTGTCTCCATATGTGGCAAGTTTATAAATACACATGATGGAATATTCTTTGCATTATTGAAAGTTTGATAATGATATATAGCGTTATTCTTCCGCAAGGTACGTCATTCATTTAATAATTATTGATGGCATTTAATTCTCCTTCATCTTTTACGTGTCTCTTTCTCTTCCTATTTACTCTCAATCTTTATTCTTTATCCTTTTTGACTAGCGATATACCCATGCATATGTTCTTTACAGTCGTATCCTGTGCTTTTTATATATTAGTGTCGATATCTCGTATTTTTTTACATATGACTACAGTTATCCCGTGTGTTTTAAATAATAATCAGTAGTTTAAATAGTCATTAAATCTTGTTTTTTTTATAATGGATTTTTAGTAGTCTTCAAATATTATAATTATTAATAACAAATATTTATCCCGAAATTTTTCCTATATCAGTCATAGCTATTTGTGTTTTTTAGATATTAATGACAAATATTTGTCACTTATTTGTTTTATATTTATTGGTAATTTAAATAGTCATTAAGTTTTATCATTTAATAGATTATTGCACTTAATTAATGAACTCAGTTGCTTCAACCACATTTGTAACCAAAAAATAACTTACATTCGTTCTTTCATACCTATCTATAACAACAAAAAAATGTTGTAACACCATCAAAATGCCCTGTTCAAAAATAACAAAAATGGATCTCATCTGATCTGCGAGTCTTCCATAATAGTTATTAATAACTATTCAAAAAATTTCCAGAATATTCATTAACATTGAAAAAAAAATTAAAATTGGACAATAAAGAAGATGAGGTAGATAAAAACGAAAATCCCAATAGAAAATTTAAAAAAAAAAAACAATGAAAAGCCCTAAGTTCATAAAATTGAACCAAAATCATAAACATTTTCTCTTATTTCTAAAGGTGCTCTCGATCAATTTGGACTTCTATTTATAATTGGATAGACAGTGTGTTCATGGATTCTCTTGTTGGAGTGGCGCATTTTAGAGCTCATGGTATCAAGTTGGAGTCCAAGAAGGCTAGGAGATTGAAGTATTTACTTTGGATGGCAATAACGTGGTGCCTTTGGATTCATCGAAACTATATTATCTTTAAGGATCAAATCTTCAATTCTCAAGTGGTAGTCAATCATGTTAAAACTATATCTTGGACTTGGTTCATTAGCATTGAAGGTCGCAATTCAGCTTTGAAGATTTTAGACTGGTGGGGAAACACTATTGTTTGTATGAATTCGGTGTAATTTGACCTTTTGTCTCATTCTTCCTGGGGTGCTCTCCTTGGCTCAGGGACAAGGGAAGAGTAGAGAAAGAGAGAAACTCTCTAATTTCTCAAGAGAACTTGTTATTGCTTGAATTACTTGGATATTGTTTGAATGACAAAATGCATGGTGATGAGCCCTATTTATACTACTCTTATAGGGCTTTACATTACAAACTAGAAGGATCTAGAAGCATTTATTACAAAGAAAACTCTAGAGATATGAATACTCTAGTTCCTATGACTAGAAAGATCTAGAAAACTTAAGAATGAACTAGTTCTTAATTATATCCTAGTAGTATATCTTGAAGGTTCCATAATAACCTTTATTTCTAGAAATTTCTTTACCATTCTCCATCATTCTCCCCGGGTTGGAGAATACTCGTCCTCGAGTCGAAATTCTTCTTCATCGCCAAAGTATGGTGAAAGATCAGCAACATTGAAGGTTGCAGAGACTCCATAGTCACCTGGTAGCTCAATTTTGTAGGCATTATCATTGATTTTCTGCGTAATTCTGAAAGGACCATCAGCTCTTGGAGATAACTTGGCGTTTGGTTTATTAGGAAATCGTTCCTTTCGCAAGTGGATCCATACCAAGTCTCCTTCCTTAAATGTGTGCAACCTGCGATGTTTGTCTCGCTGAGTCTTATACTTTGAATTTTGTTTTTCAATTCTTTCACGAACTTTTTCATGCAACTTTTTGATTTCATTGGCCCTTTGTTCCGCATCTGCACTGTACTGCTGAGTGTTAGGTGATGGAGTTAAATCTAGCGGACTCAAGGGACGCATGCCATAAACCACCTCAAATGGAGACTTCCTGGTAGCTTGATTGGTGGAGTTATTGTAAGCAAATTCAACCTGTGCAAGGATAAGATCCCATTGTCTCAAATTCTTTCCCACAAAGCTTCGAAGTAGATTCCCCAAAAGCGTATTAATTGCCTCTGTTTGCCCATCTGTCTGAGGGTGACTGGCACTGCTGAATTGTAGTTTAGTACCCATCTTCTTCCACAATGTTCTCCAAAAGTGGCTTAAGAATTTGACATCTCGATCGGACGTGATGGTTTTGGGGATGCCATGAAGACGGACAATTTCCTTGAAGTACAAGTCTGCAACTTGGACAGCGTCATTAGTCTTCTGACATGGTATGAAGTGGGCCATTTTAGAAAACCTGTCTACGACTACCATTATGGAATCCTTCTGTCGCTGAGTTTGAGGTAGTCCAAGGACAAAATCCATACTAACATCTTCCCAAGGTGCCTTAGGAACTGGAAGCGGCATATATAACCCTGTATTCTGACTTTTAGCTTTGGCCAAGTGACAGATTTTGCACCTTTGGATGTGTCTATTGACATCTCTTTCCAGCTTAGGCCAATAGAAATTTCTCGGTGGAACCTCCAAAATTTACCAAAGTCGACATCATCTGGATACAACTCCTTGATAATCTCAAACCCGATAACTTTTGTTTGAAGAGTAGTAAGTAAACTATGGCGTCGACTGAGAGCATCTGCTACAACATTTTGAACTCCGACCTTGTGCTTGAGTAGAAATGGATAAGACTGTAACAACTCACTCCAAGCGGCATGTCTGCGGTTGATCTTTTGTTGAGAGTTCAAGTGTTTGAGAGCTTCATGGTCAGAATAAAGAACAAACTCCTTATTCAACAAGTAGTGGCTCCAGTGGTGAAGAGCACGAACAACGGCATAAAACTCCTTGTCATAAGTAGAGTACTTGAGCTTACCATTGTTGAGTTTCTCGCTGAAGAAGGCTATAGGATGTCCCTCTTGGCTGAGAACGGCTCCAATTCCAACGTTCGAAGCATCACAACTGACTTCAAATACTTGGTCAAAGTTAGGTAGGGCTAGCACAGGTGCCTCAGTCAAGCGCTTCTTTAGCTCCTTAAAGCTTTTATTCGCTTCTTCTGACCACTTGAATTGATCTCCTTTGATGCATTCTGTGAGAGGGGCAGCTATTGAGCTAAAGTTTTTAATGAATCTTCTGTAAAAAGAAGCTAACCCGTGAAAACTCCTTATGTTATGGACGGTCTTTGGAGTTGGCCAACTATTGATAGCCTCTATCTTGCTTGGGTCAACTCTTATCCCTTCAGCAGTGATGATATATCCAAGAAAATTTACTTCATCGGTCAAGAATGAGCATTTCTTGAGGTTGGCATAAAGTTTTTGCTCACGAAGTGTTTGGAGCACTTGTCGAAGATGCCGTAAATGTTCTTCCTTACTTTTGCTATAGATCAAGATGTCATCGAAGTACACGACAACAAACTTACCAATAAAGGGCCTAAGTACCTGATTCATTAGCCGCATAAATGTACTTGGAGCATTTGACAATCCGAAGGGCATGACTGTCCATTCATACAGGCCGTCTCTTGTCTTGAAAGCCGTCTTCCATTCATCTCCTTGACGAATTCTGATTTGATGGTAACCGCTTCGAAGATCAATCTTAGAGAAGATACTAGCACCATGTAATTGATCCAACATATCATCAAGCCTAGGTATCGGAAATCGATACTTAATAGTGATCTTGTTGACTGCTCGACTATCCATGCACATTCTCCAACTACCATCCTTCTTTGGTACAAGAAGTGCAGGTACAGCACATGGGCTAACACTTTCACGAATCAACCCCTTTTGTAGAAGCTCCTCAACTTGGCGTTGCACTTCAACATGCTCTGTTGGACTCATCCTATAAGCTGGTCTGTTAGGAATGGACACTCCAGGGGTAAAGTCAATGGCATGTTGTATGTCTCGCATCGGAGGCAGTCCTGCGGGGATTTCTGATGGAACAACATCTGAGAATTCAACAAGTAATTGCTCAACTTCCTTTGTGATAATGGATTCTTCATTTGATTCGACCAGTAGAACAAAACTCATGGTATGTGCTTCCTCTACTGTCACCTTGAATGGTTCCTTTGCGACCAAAGATACTAGTGGTTTGGAATCCTTTTTCCCTTCATCAAATTCATTGGGTGGAAAAGGCACCAACTTGATTTTAACTCCATCCTTCACAAATGTGTAGGTGTTGGCATGACCGTCGTATAAGGCATGGCGGTCGTACTGCCAAGGTCTTCCAAGTAGAAGGTGGCAAGCATCCATAGGAATAACATCACACCATACATTGTCCTTGTACTTTTGACCAATGGAGAAAGATACAAGGCAACGCTTAGATACTCTTACCTCATTACCCTTGTTGAGCCATTGTAGCTTGTATGGCTGTGGATGCTCCTTTGTCGGCAACTTCAATTTTTCCACCATATAATTTGACACAACATTCTCGCATCTTCCACTATCAATGATGACATCACAAACCTTGCCTTTCGAGGTGCAACGAGTGTGGAAAATATTGTGTCTTAGCCATGGTTCTTCTTTGGCTGTCGTTGTGTGTAAGCTTCTTCTAACTACCAGTGATTCACCATGATCGGCAGGAACGGGCTCTTCATCATATATTGGCTCGCCTATCTCCTCTTCTTCCAACGCTTCATGAATATCTTCTTCTTCAGAAGCTTCATGTATCTCCCCTTTAATGATGGTGATGGTTTTGCGATTTGGACAATCGGAAGCAATATGGCCAAACCCTTGGCATTTGAAGCATTTGGGTGTCTTCGAATTGTTCTCTTTGGTTGTCTTTTGTTGGGGTTTGATTGAGGAACTAGGTTCTTGGGTTGGTAGTTTGTTATGGTGGACATAATTTCTGGTGGAGGAAAGAGGTTGGTATGAAGATTTTTTAGGTAATTGTTTCTCAACTCGAATGGCTAGACGAATGACCTCATCCAAGCACCAATATTGTTGGAGTTGGACTGGGTGTGCAATTTCAGTGTTTAGCCCCCCAAGGTATCGAGCAATCGTTTGCTCTTCCTTTTCTTGGATGTCACACTTCATCATTAACTTCTCAAATTCTCTAGTGTATTCTTCTACCGACAAAGACTTTTGACGAAGGTTTTGTAATTGAATAAAATTGTCTTGATAGTAATGAGGAGGTAAAAACTTACGAGTTAGTTCTCGACGCATCTTCTCCCATGTCTTGATCTTGCTTTTCCCTTCACGCTCTCGTTTCCTTTTGAGATTTTCCCACCAAATTGAAGCGTGTTTCTTCAGCTTGACAGCGATGATCTTTACTTTTTGCTCCTCGGGAACCTCCTTATACTCAAATACGCGTTCAACGGTTTGTAGCCAATCCACAAACTCATTGGGTTGTAGCTTCCCTTCGAAATCTGGAATGTCTACTTTGATATCATTCATCCGAAGTTGACGTCGGTGTGAGCAACTGCTTCTAGATGATGAAGAGTCACTACCAGAGCCATCATCTTCAAATCTTCCTCTTTGCGCTTCCAACAAGGCTTGTTGAGCGTTGACAGTCTCTTGTAGTTGTTGAATTTGTCGCCTCATTTCTTCCATCTCGATTTCATGTAAAGACCTTTCGTTTTGTCTTCTAGGTGGCATTTTGAGAATAGTGGTTGATAATCTTTTTGATGAAGATCGTGGCGGTGCGTGGATGTTTTCTTGGCGGTGTTAGTTTTGCAAACAAATGGCCGCAAAGTGAAGTTTTGTGAAAGCAACTCCTTGCTCACTTGAAAACTCACTTTCCGTTGATTTCTTCGCTCAAACTCAACTCCGAGATATCGTAACCTGCTCTGATGCCAAATCTGGCTCAGGGACAAAGGAAGAGTAGAGAAAGAGAGAAACTCTCTAATTTCTCAAGAGAACTTGTTATTGCTTGAATTACTTGGATATTGTTTGAATGACAAAATGCATAGTGATGAGCCCTATTTATACTACTCTTATAGGGCTTTACATTACAAACTAGAAGGATCTAGAAGCATTTATTACAAAGAAAACTCTAGAGATATGAATACTCTAGTTCCTATGACTAGAAAGATCTAGAAAACTTAAGAATGAACTAGTTCTTAATTATATCCTAGTAGCATATCTTGAAGGTTCCATAATAACCTTTATTTCTAGAAATTTCTTTACCATTCTCCATCACTCCTCCTTGGGTCTTTTTCCCATGGGGTTTTGGCCCAAGGAGGTTTTAATGATGCCTCTTGTATTTGTAACGATTGGAGTGCCCGTTTGCACCCCCTTTAATATAATTTTTGCTTATAAAAAATTAAACATTTTCTCTTGTAAAATGGAACATGTTTAATTTTTGTGTCCCAGAAAAAATAAAGTGAATGGTTGAAAGATGGAGAAAGAATTGGAAAAGGTGAGGGACGAGAGAGACTCATGTTGATTTTGAATTTTGAGAAAGAGAGGGAAAAAATAAAGTGACATTATTTTAAATTTGAACTAGCTTTTTGACCCGTGCAATGCACGAGGCTAATGCTCTAGTTAACACAAAATTATCAGCACACCAAAATTTGTCGTTTAGATTACAATATGAAAGAAGCTTTGAAAAATAACTAATGTCAAATTTGATCCATTATTACAAAGCCCAACATAGCCCAACATAGTACGGTAAATTAAAGGGAATTATAAAGCCCAACATAGTGTCTCACAAAGACACAGCTGGTGCAGTGAATTCCAATTTCTTTATCCAGTCTAAAATCATGTTCACAACTTTCCTTGAATTGATATTTCAATAAAATTCTTAGTTGAATCTCGTGACTGTTTCATAGCTTTATTTTTTATAGTGGTTGATTATGATATCTGATGTAGATAATTATATTTACATTTGAATAGTAGAAAAGGAAAAAGTTGATAAAATATTCAAAAGAAAATACAGAATAAACCCTGAAGATACATAGAATAAAATGTTTTAAAAGTGATTTAATGTCATCTTAAAGTGAATATCAATGTGACATTACAAATAAAACTGTCAATTAAAGTAAATGAGACATTTTTAAAGTGAGAGATCAACAATATTTTTGAAAAAAAAAATGAGGTCATTAATAAAAAAGAAATATAAAAATAGTAAAAAGAATATGTTTTTATCATGAAATGTATGTAAACCCTCTAGCTTGTATTACTCGGGTTATGCCCTATATGTCAGTTGTGTAGGTTTTTTCTCTAATTGTTAGTGTTGGCTATGTCCACACCTTAACCTTCCTTTGGGGTGTTCTATGTGTCCTGTGGGATGAAAATTATTAAGAAAACATAAATATTCAATGATAAATCTTGAGAAGGATACTAAATTGGAGCGTTAAAACCCGCTAAAGACTATATTTACTGTTGGTAATAGTGAGAACATAACTTACATTTGTAAGTAGCAAATGAAAGAATTTTTTTCTCTGGAAGTATAGCTCTGGCCGAATCTCTCTGCATAGACTAAACTATTGAGCTAAGAGCGACGTTCATGTTTGATAATGGGGATTGTGCAGGAGCCTCTGTGACAAAATCATTAAAAGGAAGCTAAAATAAATGAAAATTAGTAGATAAGAGTTTCAATTCAATATTCTCTCCACCAACATCATAAAAACAACTTGGAAAGGAAAAAAAAGAATCAATGTTACTTTGCTCATCTTGGATCACTACCTTCGCTGTAGTTTTCTTACTCTAGCGACATGGAGATATCTGAAAACAACAAAAATAATGAAATAAGAAGACATGAAATGAAGAATGAAGTAACCGAGAAGAATAGCCGAAGGAGAAGATATCTGAAAAATACATGATATTTTAAATTGCAATCACTTATTTAAAAATTGTTTCATTATCTAAATTCATATTAAAGAAAATCGATTTTTACATTGAAATACTGCTACGTATGTTCATACCTACTAAATGACAACTTATATAGATATATATTCATTGCATTTAGTGGAAATTTTTTAATTTTGAAATTTGAGTTTGTTAAAATTTGAAAGAATGCGATTAGGTTTAAGATCCAATAGTCTAACCCTAATTTTTAAATATTTTATTGCTGAATTTCATTATTTGGTGAATTTCCTAATACAAAAGCAATTAATTTATTACTTGCATAAAATTGTGGCACCAAAAAAATGTAATAAATAGCAAACACATCATAAGATGACATGTGTAAAATCATTAATTGAGATGCATTTTCAATTGCTATAGATATAGATTGATTCGAGTGATCTACTCGATTTAGTCAAGAGCTACACTAATTTTAACTATCATTGGCTTATGAAAATTATATGTAGTATAATTTTTTTTTGAAACAATGTACCAGATAGTAATATTCTTAACCCCGTCTTCACTTTCATCAATATTTTCCTTAACCATGATTTAGTGCTTCTAGGGTTGTGTCCTTCATCAAGTATCAAAATGTATGGACTTTCCCTCATTCTTTAGCCATATAATTTCTGTGTAAAAATTTTATCCTCTCTCATTAGTGATAAAAATGAAGTATATCCCATGACAAGAACACTAGGATGTGCTTGCCATTTATTGATCTTGTTAAGGCAATCCAAAACATGTTTGATATCACTACATGGTCCTGGAACTCCAGGAAGAACCTTTGATTTTGAGTTGAAATCTCTTTGGTTTCTACGACCATGAATGAGACAAAGTGGCATAGGAATTTGCCATTTGATGCATTCTTTGTACCAAGTGTAGAGTGTAGTTTTTGGTGCAAGGACTAGTGGTCTTTTCTTCGCGAATAACTTTCAGTAACTTACAAGAAATGAAATTGTGGGAAAAGTTTTTCCAGCTCCAGGTGCACGAGACATTACAGAATCTCGTCTTTTAGATTCTGCTTTCATGAGTTCTGGCTCCATTGACCCTGCAATGTTTTGCCAAAGGAACTCAAATCATTTCTTTTGGGAGACATGCATTTTTTCTCTTATACTCTCAGGAATCAATCCCCAAACATTGGAATCTTTGATTTCTTTAGATGTTGCTAATTCATCACTGGAAGCATGAGTGGAGACCACATATGTATCATCATTGTTTTCATCTTCATCAGCCTTTGCCTTTGTGTTTTGTTCTCCACTGCATTGCTTCTCCTCTTCCTGCCATCTTGGACTTTCCACCTTTCAATATATGAACTAAGTTGTCAATTTTTTTCTTCCTAACAAGCATAACTCCCCTAACAACCTTTAACTACCTAGCTATCGTTTTGCCACATTTACATATCCTAACAGACTTTTACTGTGGCAATAGACAATAATACCTAACAAAATTAAGAAAATATAATTAATAGCTAGAACTAAATGTACTATTGTATATGGCTTTTAAATTTTAACAGTGCTTTAAATAACAAATGAAAACTTTGATTGTTTAAGTTTTTGACAAGTAGATTAAGAAAAAATTGATTGAAGTATATTTTGGCTAAAATACCCTTAAATGTGCCACTTTTAAATGCAAAATCCATTGAAAAATACAAACACTTCACTAGAACTACCTAGTTTTCTTTTTTTGGTTACCGTGTCTTTGGTGCGTAGTTTTCATCGGCTTTACCGGTGACCAATCTATGCCGGGGAACCTAGCTGGCCACGAGCACCCGGTTTTGCCGGCCCGTGTGGTTCTCCCCTCCCAACAGAGTTTTTACCACACCCAAGATTCGAACCCGAGATCTTGGGGTGGGAACCAAGTCCAGTTACCACTTGGACCAATCCATGTTGGTTCTGTAACTACCTAGTATAAACAAACTACAATTGATGTATTCTTTTAATATAAGTTAATAAGGGGAAAAGAATGCTTGATTATACCTTGGATGTGTAAAACAAACCAAATATTGAAACAAAAAACTAAAGATAAAACAATCAAACTTTAGTTTTGGGAGGGAGGGAAGTATTTGACTTATAATGGGTGGACAAACATCTACTATAGTTATTTTCACAAAGCCATATCTGGTGCAGTAAATTCCAATTTCTTCATTCAGTCTAAAATCATGTTCACAACTTTCCTCGAAATTATATTTCAATAAAATTCTTACTTGAATCTCATGACTGTTTCATAGCTTTGTTTTTTATAGCGGTTGATTATGATATCTGATGTGGATAGTTATATTTACATTTGAATGATAGAAAAGGAAAAAGTAGATCAAATATTCAAAAGAAAACACAGAATAAACCCAGAAGATACATAGAATAAAATGTTTTAAAAGTGATTTAATGTCATCTTAAAGTGAATATTAGTATGCCATTACAAATAGAACTTTCTATCAAAGTAAATGAGACATTTTTAAAGTAAGAGATCAACAATATTTTTGAAAAAAAAGATGAGGTCAGTAATAAAAATAGAAATATAAAAATAGTAAAAAGAATATGTTTTTATCATGAAATGTATGTTAACCCTCTAGCTTGTATTATTCGTGTTGTGCCATATATGTGAGTTGTGGAGGTTTTTTCTCTAGTTGTTGGTGTCGGGTATGTCCGCACCTTAACTTTCCTTTGGGGTGTTCTCAAAGTCCTGGAGGAATAAAATTATTAAAAAAAAACATAAATATTCAATATAAAGCTTGAGAAGGATACTAAATTAGGGAGTTGAAACCCGCTAAAGACTAAATTTACTGTTTGTAATAGTGAGAACATAACTTACATTTGTAGGTAGCAAATAAAAGGAATTTTTTCTCTGGAAGTATAGCTCTGGCCAAATCTCTCTGAATAGACTAAATTATTGAGCTAAGAGCGACGTTCATGTTTGATGATGGGAAATGTACAGGAGCCTCTGTGACGAAATCATTAAAAGGAAGCTAAAATAAATGAAAATTAGTAGATAAGAGTTTCAATTCAATATTCTCTCCACTAACATCATAAAAACAACTTGGGAAAGAAAAAAAGAATCAATGTTACTTTGTTCATCTTGGATTACTACCTTCGATGTAGTTTTTTTTTTTGCTCTAGCGGCATGCTCACACATGGAGATATCTGAAAACAACATAAAAAAAAAAAAGAAATAAGAAGGCATGAAATGAAGAATGAAATAACCGAGAAAATTAGCCGAAGGAGAAGAAATTGAAGAATACATGATATCTTAAGTTGAAATTACTTATTTAAATATTGATTCATTATCTAAATTCCTATTAAAGAAAATCGATTTTCACACTAAAATATTGTTACGTATGTTCATACCTACTAAATGACAACTTATATAGATATATATTCATTGCATTTTGTGGAAATTTTTTAAACTTGAAATTTGAGTTTGTTATAATTTGGAAGAATGTGATTAGGTTTAAGTACCAATAGTGTAACCATAATTTTTAAATCTTTTATTGCAAGCTAAGAGACATGAAGGAGTTGCAAGATTGCAAGAATGAGGTCCCGGGTTCAAACCCCGGAAACTAACATTCCCCTACCCCCACTAACATTTGCTTATCAAAAAAAAAATCTTTTCTTGCTGAATTTCATTATTTGGTGAATTTCCTAATACGAAAGCAATTAATTTATTCGTTGCATAAAATTGTGGGACCAAAAAAATGTAATAAATAGCAAACACATCATAAGATGACACGTGTTTGAACATTAATTGATATGCATTCTGAATTGTTATATATATATATATATATATATATATATATATATATATATATATTCGGCTGATCTACTCGGTTTAATCAAGAGCTACACAAATTTTAACTATCATTTACTTATGAAAATTATAGTTAATCAAAATCCAAAACGGAAATGAAACGCAAACATATTGGCATCATAGGCACCCAATAAACCTTCTAAAAAGTTCTCTCCTAACCACCACCTTAGCGCTGGTGATTTTTATGACTTGAAGTTAGTTGGTATCATATATGATATTCTAATGAAGTCTCTTTGACTTTTTTTATATACCAAAATTGAGAGTACTTAAAGGGTACTCCAACTCATTACGCAAAGTACACAAGGGAAAGTCGAAACCCTAAAACTGAGTAATAGTACAAGCCATGACTCATGAGATTAAATAACCTTAGGGTAGCATCACGGTCTTCCTGCAATGAAATGAAGTGACGAGGAAGGGATTGGATTTGTGACCCTTTAAAATTCGGGAAACAACTCAATAAATTCTAACACATAATTAAAACTGAAAGAGAAGAATGCAGAACCCAAAGCTTCAATATATTAAAGATGATGCACTTATAATTAAAGGTGGCATCTAATTCTCCCTCATATGTTCTACATATATACCACGTTTCTCTGTCTAGTGGCGGAGAATTTATTGAGAGGCCAAAATATTAGTATTTACAAAACAATGCTAAATTACAAGAAAGATAATTAGACTTCATACTAGAGATTTATTGAAGAAACCAACATCGTTGGCCTAGTGGCATAATCTACTTTAGGATACGGGGGTCGATCTGATACTTTCGGGTTCGAATCCTAGTATTTTGTTGACAGTGTCGGGACACTTCATAGATAGTCTAGCAATGATCTGGAAAAAAAAAAAGACTCCTTGGAGAACTCAAAAGTAAATCAAGTTTTTCTTGGAAAAAAGATAACTGTAGATTTTTATTTGAACCAAAGTTTTATCACTCTATATCCTATTTTAATATAACAGCTAACACTAGCATGTGATATTAAAATTAATTAATTAGTTAATTTCCTTCATGAAACATGAGGTATGAAGCCCAGATACGGGATACGATATAAGATACGACACGATACGGTCATACGGATACGGGGATACGGGAAAATTCTGAAAATCAAGATTGTGATACTTAAATAATAAATTAAATTAAAATTTAAATATATAAAAACAGGAACAATAATATAGAATAGAAACACAAATAGAAAGAAAAAAAACCACCCAAATAAAAAAAATCAAACAAAAAATATATGGATGAAAGGAAGAGGACAACTGACACACCTATGTATGAGTGACTAGTCATAAAAAGTAAGGGTGGACAAGTAACTGAGACCACCCGAAATCTTATAATCCGAATAGTCAGTGGCGGAAATAGATGACTTTTTATAGACTAAGATATTCATATTAATACTTAGTTGCTCAATAAAACATAAGCATATCATTAGTCAATATATGATCATCACATTGTAGAAATAAATACTTGTAATCATATCAAGTAGATATAGTTACGTATATTTATTTCACCCATATCACAATGAATTGTTTCTTCTATTATTGTATTACAAAGAAACATATAATTTTGCATTTTAATTATTGAGGTATTAAAGTGTATCATATATGAGTGACAATCCTGTGTTTAATTGGTAAGAGGTATTGAAAATGTATCAGAGACGTATCCTTAGTTGGTAGTAAGTATAAAAGATGTGTCAGATAAGTATCGAGACAAATTTTTTTAAAAAAAAATTAAAAAATTATTGGATACTCTTTGAGTACGTATTGAGAAGTATCGGGTGCGTGTCGGTATCGGATACATATTCGACACGGGTACGTCTCCATTTTTGAAGTATCGGGCCTTCATAGCATATGAGAAGCATAGCAGCCAAAAATTCAAATCTGAATGGCATCACCTACATCATCAAAATAGGACAGGCATAGACACCAACGTAGATCATGGGTTGCTTCTCGGATTATTGGACATTGCTAGCTCATTTGAATTCAAGATATTGGGTGTTATGAAATCGATTGAAGTTGCTTATGAGAGGGGGGCGGTGCAAGCTTTCGATAGAGTGTGATTCTAGTCCCGTAAATGATGCAACTATATCACTAAAACCAATAGGATTAATTTCCTTATTTCTCACATTTATCAAGAAGGAAATTCTTTTGTGAATCAGCTAGCTAAATATGGCTTTATTAATAATGATTTCAATAGGTGGGATTTACTACCTACTTTTGTTGTAGAAAATTTTACCCATAACAAGTTACGTCTTCCATATTATTGTTTTCAACGACGCTTTGTTCGCGCCAAGAGAGTACTCTTTTTTCATTTAGATGTTTTTACCTTAAGGATGGTTTACATCAAAATGTTTTAACGAGACTCGCTTCTTTTTCTTTGCCAAAAACAAAATAAATACAAAATAAAACAGTCGATTGAATTTAATCATCAACAGCATGGTCATTCATTCAGTGTTTGAAAAATCAAACCAATCAAACAGTTCAATTGGTTTAACCATGAACCAACACCGTCTACAACTTGATTATTTGAATAGTTCAACCGCAATTTCATCCTAGTTCAAGCAGTTTAAAGTAAATGAACTATGAGTCAAAGACCTCACCAACTCGATGTCCAGTTCAGTTTCAAAACACTAATCATATTCTTCCATGTTTCAAACCTCCAACACCAAAGTACATATAACATTACATCATATTTAAGAACAAAACAATAATAGAAATTATACAGGGCACATTCTGTTTACTTGCAAATGATAAGTGACCAACTAAAACTTATTTATTATTAGTGTATATATATGCATTAGAGGGAGTTGTAATGAATGCTAAACAATGTTGTGATTTGGACAAATGTTAAGTCTTAGTTAGCACAGCTTTGTGCCAAGGATACCACTCTCATTTAAGAACAAAACCACAGCTCAAATTCTAAAGAGAGAGACTATTTCCGCAAAATATAAATTACACACGAGTTTGAATCCTCACAAGAATTTGTGGGACAAGTTATGAGAGAGGGTAACACAAACAAAAAGATAATAACAATTATTGCATTTATTATTATATTGTATTTGTCGCTCTCTCTCTCGTAACTTGTCCCACAAGTACTTGTCAAGATCCAAACTCATTACACACACTCTCCCTATGGCTATTTTTTTTCCACTTGCTAATCTCAACATCACCTTGAATTCCCTTCTTGTAGATAAAAATTACAAAAAGGAAGATCACCAAAAACTACTAAAACAAATGAAATGGAGTAATACATTATAAGTGTCATTTATTGGATGTTATTAGCTGCTGCTGCTGCCGCTGCCTCAGTTATCCAATTCCACACTCTAACTTGACCAGTTCCATCACCAGTGAAGAATATGCCACTGGGACCTATCTGAATAGCTCTTACCTCTTGTTTTGTGAAAATCTTTCCTCTCTCTGCAAATCTGAACAAAAAATTAACATAAAAAGTTAAAGAATGAGTTCCCAACTGTTGAGTAACAGAGATATAAAAACAAATGTCAATTGATATTTAGTTGAGAAATTAGAAACTGCCAGAGTTTGGGATTAATGTGAATTTTCATAATAAGAATTGTTTTACAACTTCTTTCTTAATGCAGAGTGGAACTTTCTCTTCATCTCATGTTCACTTTTCAAAGGGCCAAAAGTGACTTATTTCCCAATCAATATGCTACAAGTGGCTATTACCATTTTGCACAATAAACCAAGTTTATATTGTACTCCCTCTGATCCTACTTTTTTTATAGACAGATATTATTTATACAATGAACCTAAAACTGCAAATTTTTCTTATAAATAGGACCAGCAGGAGTATATTGTATTGTATACCATACAAATGAACGACAAATCAGATTTTCTGGCATAAAGTTAAAGCTCTCATGGGTAAAAAAAAATAATGACATGAGACAAGAGCATAAATACAACTACTTACGATGGCAGATCATAGAGGCGAACGGTGTTATCATTGCAAGAGCACAGCAATATAGGCTTGCCTTGTGAATCATGCATCCCACAGAGGGTTAGTATACCCTACAGGTTGATCGTAAAATCATCAGAAACACGATCAAAGATACCTCACATTATATCAAAATACCTAGCCACATTTCATGTACAACCAACTACTGTTAAGTATGATTAAGCAAAAAAACTACTTAAGTATATCTAAATAATATAAAACAATGCAAACATTTTGATGATATAAGCCATTCTGATCAGAAACTAGATGAAGAAGGTTTATATAATTTCTAAAACATGTACAGGCGGTGATATAAGTTTAGTTCAAAAGGATAGGTGCTGGATCATTTTGATGGAAGGGGTAAATTCGCTACAATTATGAAAAGTAAACATTTCAAATGGAGCAAGCAACACCATAACAGAAGACCAACTATACACGGGGAAAAAAATTCAGACGTACATGTTCTTCATTGTGGGTATATGTCACTTCCAAGTTTCCACTTTCTGTAGCAAACCACACCTGCAGAAATCAAAACAATCAAGCCAACAAAAGCAAATAATTACAAAAAAGTTCTTATCAGCAAATCATGAGAAACTAACCTTCACGGTTTTGTCCAAAGAACAAGATAAAAGGAACTGATCCCAACAAAGAACAGACATCACAACAGATGTGTGTTCTGTTAGTGTCTGTAAACACTGCATTGTTTCAAGGTTCCAGACCTGAAAGACACAACCAGTTGGAAGAAATGAATCAGATCAACGAACAAATAAAAACCTACTACAACATTGCGTAGAAAGAACCTAAAGGGAAATTTTATTGCAGAGAGTTGAAGTAAACTTACTCTAATTGTATTATCCATTGAACCAGAATAAAGTCTATTAGCTCCAATAACTAATGAAACAACCCCACGAGAATGACCTTTAAGTGCTGCAGCTGGCTCAAAACAGTTGGCAACTACATTAAACCTCCATACCAATATAGATCCATCCTGCAAAATAAGCATTTCACTTGAGATTTAAAAATTAACCTGGCATTCCAATTTCATATAGATGGTTGTTTTTCAACTTATTTTTTCATGTTTGAAACTTAAAATTAAAATAGGCTCGAAAACATGTTTGGTTGAGTTTTAAAAAGAAATCGCAAGTACCTAAGAGCGTACATTCACAACACTATAGGGGTTGAAAGGCTTAACATGGTTGCCCTAGTAGTTAGTTCTTACTTCTTAGTGCTTATATAAAGTGTTAGGCCTACTATTAATGTTAGGCCCATTATTAATGTGAGGGCAGAATATTTAACATAAGGTTCTCGATCAGCAATGGTGACAACTTAAAAAAGTACAGAACAGCAAGATTATAGAACCAAACACCCCATAATAGAACACACAATCAGGAGAAGCGCAATAAGGAACCCAGAACACAACCAGAAATTCAGAGTTATGATGGAACAAGCAACCACGAAGGACAAGAAAAGCTTCATCATTTTGTGGAAACCGCAAATCAAATACAGAACGCAAAGCTTCAATAGATTAGCCTTTGGGCAAAAAGACGGGTAACAAAACCACCAAGGCAGCAACAGAACATCACACTGAATTCCAATCAACTTACAGATAAAAACGATACGGACAAGGATGAAAGCAAGAGACGTGCAACAGACGGAAAAAGCAAAGGTTACAACATTGGAACGTTGCAGAAAATGAACAAGGATGATATGTCACTTTGTTTTTGCATAGTACTGAGCCTTGCCCTGTGTTTCATGCAATAATTGCTCGCAAATCACAAACTCATACTCATTATAGTCCATGCTCTCTCACTCATTTTTCCCTTAGGGCCTGTTTGGGAGTTTGAAGGGGAGGCGAGGGAAGGGCTTGAAAAAAATAGAAAGGATGAAAAAGGAAGGAAGAATGTACCACCAATTTCAATAGGGAGTTTATTTTTCTTCATATAACCGATAACCAAATCCCCCCAATTTGGAGGTACTCAGAAAATTGGAGGAGGGTTTTGGAGGGCTTAGGTTAATTCTTCAAATCATTTACATCCTTTTATCATTGTCTACAAAATTACTATAGCATTAAAAATATATTAACCATGAGCATTCTTTTATCATTATCTACAAAATTACTATCTCAATTATGGTGAAAGATTTCTATAGCTTTCTTTCTACCCCTCCCAACACCCAAACAAACCCTTAGACCCTTAGATTCACCTAAAAGAATTTTTTCCCCGGAAAACTTGCACCACTGAAGTTGTATCTATAATTGCACCAGTAAACTTGGACCATTAAATTGTTTCTCCCTTAATGTATGTTTTTTGTCGCTTAATTATCAGACTCGAAATCAATCTCGATACTATCAACCCTAAGTAATGTCGGGGTGTTCAGTCTCCTACTTTAATAAGATGCCACCCTACAACGTTAAATGCATATAAAAGATGTAAATGTAACTATCAATTTCAACAATCAGGACCTAAGCACACCGACATAATCATCTCCATCAGAAATCAGGATTACTGCTTCAAGTAATAAAGTTCGAATCTGAATAAAATAAAACAAACACGTGATCAAGGAGAAAGAAGAGATTACCTGTGTACCAGCAAAGAGCATATCACTATTCACAACAAGAGCATAAACTTGACCAACAGGACCATCTAGACTTAGCTCCATCGAATTTTGTGTGTTCCAGGCCTGAAACACCAGTGTCGTCAACAAAACAGGTTATCAGTCATGATACTACGAGTGGCAGAAATAACATATCTTAGCAAAAACCTTCCACTAAATTAGAGTTGATGTACCTGACGTAATAATTAACAGAGTACAAATGAGACAAAACAAAACAAAACAAAACAAATGGCTATTTGTGCTCTTTCTTACCTTAACAGAATTGGGTATGCCAACAAAAACCCAAGGACCTTCATTGATCATACAACCTACTTCACCGCCAAGAGTAATCACAGCCATACACTGCATAGAATCATACAAAAAAACAATCAATTTGACTTTCTATAGTTCTTTTGCATGAGCTCAAAAGGAATCAATGGAAAGTTTTTAAAAAAAGAAAAATTGTTCACTGCTGACTCTGAAATTGAAAACACATAGAAATTGGTATAAATTAAAATCATAATGTTACAAATGTATTCATATGTTACACTATGAATTTCCTTGTTTCATTGAAATTTAAAATAGAGAAAAGTGTCGGATGCCGATCACGAGGTATAAAATATGCCAAGAAGTTTACTACAAACATTAACATAGCACAAGATCATGAGCAACAAGAATTGGAATTGGAATTGGAATTGGAAAGGGGAATGGGTAAAGTTATGGTCAAACATCCAGAGCTTCTATTTCACCAAAGAGATTTTACTTCATTTTTGGAGAGCCATATACATTTGCTTATATAACTTTAAAATTCAACAAGTATTATAATGATTTGATCAGGAACCACAATAACTAAGTGGCAAATACAACCATATCATTCAACCAAGCTTCAAACAGCAGTTTGGTGACATTGGAGGAAGACATGATTCACCTAGTCCAAACAAAGAAATCCCAAATTTGAAGGTAAAAGAAACTCACTCCTTTTCCAATTTTCCACCTATAAAAATCATCAAGCTTAACGTTCCAAAATAAATTGTCCGTACACTTAAAATTGAAAAAAAATTGCTACTGAGAAACAAAAGAAACCAAAAACAAGGAGTAACAACCTTTCCAGACTGGCAGTCCCAAACTCTTACGGTCTCATCAGTACTTCCAGTATAAAGCTTATCCGAACCAGATGGCATAGCAATCCCACTCACAACCTGTCCATTCAACAAAACCACAACTCATCCTATCAACTCCTATTTCCCAAAAATGCAATCATAAACATAATTTATGGGTCTTGCTAACGAGCATCCTAAAAACACAGGTTAACAAATCAAGAAATACATAAAATTTAATGAAAAAGCACAGCATTGTCTACATTAATAACTTGAATGAAACCTATCCATGGCAACATATGGGGTGGCAACGTATTCATTAACTTCGCTTCTATTCTTTAACTAATGCCAACACTAGTTAGCATTTTCCCTTCATAAAAAATTTACAAGGAATCTATCCATAGCAACATATTTTACAAATTTGGGTGTGACTATGTATCATAAACATGTTGTCATACATAAGCTTCACCATCAAGCAGAGTCTACAATACAGCAACATAATAATTCTATATACTAAAACCATTTCCTATACCTTAGTATGTCCTTCAAGCTGTGTCAACAAAGTAAAGCCATCACCTAAACTCCAAGAATGAAGAAACTTACACCTTTCTCCATAACCACAATTCCCTTGAACCCAATAATTACAAACTTTATCAGCCTTCACAACCACTCCCCTACCACCACCACCACCTACTCCCCCACCTCTACCACCACGACCACCACCACGCCCCGGTCCCCACGTATTAAAACTCGGTCCCCGTCTCCCCGAACCCGAGAAACTTGAATTATCAGCAGACCCATGAGGTCTCTTCGATGATGTCCCATTAAAAGAAGGCACCTCACTATGTAAAAACGCACAAGGATGACGATTGCACTTTCCAGCTTGCCAATGAAAACACACTTTTTGATTCTTCGAATCACCAGTGGGCCCACCAAGACGGTTATAAACGCGCTTGTTGCCCCCGTCTAAGTCCATAGATACACAGTTCTTAGAAAATCACGATCTTATCTTTCAAATTGGATTGGGAATTGTAAATTTGGAGCAAGAAAGAATCTATCTTTGGCTTCGATTTGATGAATCTAACTTTGATTACTGAAAGGAAGGGTTTAAGAAATTGAAATGGAATACAGAATCAACAACCATACGCGAGGGATCGAGATCGTGCTGGGAGGAATAGGAGGAAGAAGATAGTGTAGTGAGATCATTAAGTAGAGAGCGAAATTGAAATTGTTTTGGGAAAACCCTAATTGTTGAAATTAGGGTTCGAAGTAAAGGAAAAAGAACCCTAATTTTTCTTTTGAATGTTTCAGTTCTTCTGGGAGTTAGCAATGAAGGTGTGGTGTGTGATTTTTGCAGTAGAAATTAGAAAGCTTCTTCTAATGGAAAGTACGAAGCTACCCTGAATAACAGCGTGAAGTTAACGACACTAGGAAATTACAAACCAGTCCTGAGCTGTAATAGTGAGTTACCCTCATATTTTTTTTATTTTGGCAAAGAAACACTTTTTTTTACCGTATTTTTTGTGCGCAGTTTGTACCGGCTTTGTAGGTGACTAATCTACGCCGGGGAATTCAGCTAGCTACGTGTAAACTCGGATTTGCCGGTCCATGCGGTTCTCCCCTCTCAACAGAGTTTTTGTTACACCCAAGTTTATGCCCAGTTATCACTCGAACCACCCGTGTTGGTGGCAAAGAAACACATTTATGATCACAACCAAATGCAGCCACTACTTTCTCAAAGAGGATACTTCTTTGGTTGTAATTTTCATGAATGGATTACTTTAAATTTGAAGTTCAGTTTGGGAATTGACAGCACTCTTGATTGGAATGCTATCTGGGCAAATACTTGCCACCTACTGTGGATGTGGAGAAATAAACTTACCCATGATGAAGAATATATAATGCCTTGGTAGCCTTGGGATATAGTCATCAATCAAGGAAACAAGAGATTACAAGCAGCTAAGTAGTGCTCAGATTATCACCAAAAGCAGAGACAAATCTACCAAATTGATTGGCTGGCACCCTCCTATGATTGGTTGGCTGAACTTGAATACGGATGGAGCTAGCAACAGAGATTGTGGGTTTGCTGGATGTGGTGGTTTGATTAGGGACCAAGTGGGCAATTGGCTGTGTGGTTTCTCCAAGAGTCTTAGATTCTGCTCAGCTCATGTTGCGGAGTTGTGGGGAGTTTATGAAGGCCTAATGCTTGCTAAAGCAAAAGGTTATTTTCAGATTATAGTGGAGATTGACTCCAAGCAAATTGTGACTAATCTGCAAAATAATGTGAAGGAAAGTAGTGATGGTTGGATACTTATGCATAAGATCATGCAGGAACTCAAGAACAAATGCTGGCAGGTTCAATTCATACACTGTTTTAAAGAGGCAAACAAAGTTGCTCACCACTAGCTACTTTAGGGAGCAATCAATTGTTAGATGTAATTGTTTATGATGTTATGCTTGCTAGTATTACCAAAGCAGTGCAAGATGATGGGGAACAAGTTTTCCTTCCAGTACGACAACATTTGCACTTTTCTGCAACTATTTCCATTTTCATCAAAAACACTCTTTCATATTTAACGAAAATACACACGTGTTAGTGTGAAGAAGATTCAATAGAAACACATAAACACTAAATAGAGGAGTGAGGGTGTCACACTATAGTTATAATAGATACTATCAAAAAGTATTTTGGAGTTCAACTGAAACCTCTTCATAGGCCCATGGACATGAATTCTTACCCTTGAGCAGGTGGATAGATTAGTGTCTCTACCTACTGGATTTAAGATCCCATACCTTGCTACCTTTTCTAGGGAAGATAAGAAGTTTACTATGGAAAACATTGGTTGATTCACGCCTCAATGTGGGGAAGGAAATCAAAACGAGTTTCATAAATTGCAGTTGTTTCCTTTATCTCTGAGAGGAACAACTTTCACATGGTACTCCTCCCTTCCACTCAATTCAACTCAAACCAGGGCAGACATGGAAATGTGCTTCCATGATAGGTTCTCTTGGCCTCAACCAAAAGTCGTTGCTGCTGACCTCACGAATTTAAGGCAGAAGATTGATGAGCCAATAGCCAATTTTTTTGGGTATTTAACGGGGGCAAAGGTCCAAAGAAAACAACTAACGAGAAACAAGTCTGAGAATAGAATTCCCTACAACATCAGAGAGCAAAAAAGGGCCTACAAAATTAGGACACTTCTTATAAATAATCTGATCTTCCACTTGATGGCACCCAGTGTTAGCCAACTCATCCGCGCAACGATTAGCCTCCCTGAATATGTGCACAAACCAGATATCCCAAGGAAGCTTGAGAAGATTGCAAATTTCTCAAACAATGCTCCATCCTGAAATGCAACCAATCTCAACACCAAGGATAACATCACTCACAACTGTGGCATCAATCTATACAATCACTTTGTCCCAACCTCTAGAACGACAAAGCTGCAAACTTGTGAGAACTCCCCAAAGCTCGGCAACCAAAGGATCGCATTGCTTCGAAAAACTTGAAAGCCACAACCCATCTGAGTTTCTCATTAAGTCACCACAACTTGTGACCTTGTCAGAATCTTTAACAGCTCCAACACAATTAAGGCAAATCCACTAGACCTTGGAGGATCCCACTTAACTTCAACCCTTTGTACATCACGATACTGCAATGAGCGGGAGACGACCACTGCCACCCAGTAATCATGCACACATGCACTAATAATAGACCAAGGCCTACAAGACCTAGTAAAAGTCACATCATGTTCGTCTTTATTTTTCCAACTCCATAGAAGGTGCAACGTAGTGGCCCATCAAACAGCCCAAAAAATACTCTCTCTTCCAATTAGCTTCTATAATGTTCAACTGAAGCCAATGGTAAAGATCCCCACTACAAAAATTGTTGCGCATCTCCACTCTAACTAAACCTAACCCCATAGTAACTGCACGAGGACAATCACACAAAGCATGAAGAGTAGTTTTTGGAATCGAACCACGGTGAATACAATTCGCATTCTCAAAACCCATAGCACTTTTCCTGTTATTTGTCAATAATCTGTCATGAACAAGTAGTCAAATAAAGGTACGAACCCTCTCCGCAGCTTCCACATGTTACACTAGAGAGAACTAGATTCTGAGGCATCAAAGCGAAAGTTAAAGCATAACTACTAGCAATTGAGAACTCTCCAAGGCTATTACCAGACCGCAATGCCAAATCATCACCATAGTCAGGCCTTGGAGGAAACAGGACACAGATTCTAGACAACAAATCAGGAGGAATATAAGCTGCTATATCACACCAGCAATAAGGAGGAATATATCGCACAGCTCCAAACTAATAAGCCTGAGAGGGATATCATCAATCACACCAGCAAGCTTACATCGAGGCATTTTCCAAGCACCATCCCAAACTGAGATGTTCATGTCATTTCCTACGGTCCAGAAACAAAGGTCCTTAATCTAAGACAAATAGGTGAATTCGAGGGTTTAACAACTAACCTGTTATCATCTGAGCCATCTCTATCATACTTACCACGGAGAACTTGACACCATAGTTTTTCCTCTCCCTGACGAAGAGCCCACCCAAGCTTCATAGAACAATCTGAGTTAAAAGTGAGAAGGTTACGAATTCCGAGACCACCAAACTTCTTATGAGTAGTAATGGAGGACAATCCTACTGCATGATAACGACGGTGTTCTGTTGAGTCTCCCAAATAAAACTTTGTTGTAACTGCTAGATCTCACAAAGACAAGACTTGGGGACAACTGAAGTCATCACAGGGTAGAGGGGCGGAGCCTCAATGACTGCCTTGGAGAGAGTAACTCGCCCTGCAAAAGAAAGTTGGGTGGCTTTTCAACCAGAGAGCTTATTCTTGACCATATCCACAAGATAAAGATAGTCACTTCTTTTAGGCATTCTACCAATAAGAGGGATCTCAAGGTACTTTCTCAAAGAGGATACTTCTCAATAACTCGAGTGGGTGTTTTCTCAACACGCACCTTTTGGCCTGACACATCACAAAAGGTCTTCAAAGTGGAGCACATGCAATTAACTTGGGTCATGGTAGCTTGACCAAGAGCAGTAAATCATCAGCAAACATTAAATGGGACACGTGAGGCCCATTTCTACCAGCTTGGATAGCTTTCCAGTTACCTTTTTCAACCTCCTCTGAAATCATATGTAAAAACTTGTCCATAGAGAGTGAAAAATATAGGGTGAAAGGGGTTCTCCTTGTCTAATGCCACGTTGCGACTTAAAGAAAGCATTTTGATTGCCATTCCAAAGAACATTAGTGTGTACCATCGTAATACAAGCCATGGTGAGATCATTAATCTTATTAGGAAGACTCACATTCTTCACCACCAAAAAAAAATACAAGACCATTTTAGACTATCATAAGCTTTTGCTAAGTCCACCTTGATAGTCAATCCACCTTTTATACCTGTCATTCTCCTCATAGTATGAACTAGTTTCCGAGCAAACAAAATATTTTCATGTATATTTGTACTAGGAATAAAGCCATTTTGATAGGGGAAACATTGTCATTAGTAACCCCTTCAAACGGTTCACTGCAACTTTAGTAACAACCTTGTAGATAGTATTGCATAAGGAAATGAGTCTAAATTAAGTAACAAATTCTGGTTTATCTACATTAGAAATGAGGAAAATATCTGTTTTATTGACACGACGAATATCATTAGGATTAGCTAATACCTTTTGGACAAATTCCACGACTATGTTTCCCACAATAGGCCAAGCCTTTCTGCAGAAGTCTGGAGGAAAACCCTCTGGTCCAGGCACTTTCCACTCCCTCGTGCTGAACAAGGCATTTCTCATTTCCTCAAGATTCATGTCAAGCTGTAAAACATTAATCTTCTCTTCTGGTAAGGAATCATAAGTAAATCTGGTGTGTAACCAAGGTCCAAATACCCCATTCTTCATGAAAAAGATTGCAATAGAACTGATTAACCATATTTCAAATTGTGGCCTCTTCCTCTATCAAAAGCCCATCATCATTTCTAAGGGAAGTAATTCTGTTGCGCCTTCTTCTATTAAAAGTTTTCACATGGTAGTAGTGAGTATTATGTCCCCATCATTGGGCCACTTGCTTTTAGACTTTTGGGGCCAAATCATCTCTTCTTGAAAAAAGGGTGCTAAGTTCATCTTGGATAGATTTCTCCAATTGAGACATGAACCGGTTACCCCTTCCATCCACAACTTGACCCTGAATACCACCAATGCAATTCAAGATTCTACCCCGTTTACGAATATCACTGAAAACGTCTATACTCCAAGCATGCAAGTAACCTCCATATTGTCAACATTATGAATAAAATCCAAATCAGTTTGCCAACAAGCAGCAACGGTCTCATTATAAGAGGGATGAGTAAGCCACACCCTTTCAAATCTAAAGGGCTTCACTCTATAATTAGAGAGTAAACCAGCAGGTTGTATGAGAATAAGATGATGATCTGAGAAGTCCAGTCTAGGTAGAACTCTAACCACTGCATCAGGAAACATAGTTCTCCAAGCTTCATTGCACACTCCTCTATCTAATCTGCAAAATGAACAAACACCATTGAGAATGGGTCCTCACCAAGTGTATTTAGACCAAATAGCTCCCAAATCCATGAGATTACAAGAATCTAAGCGTCTAGCAAAATTTGTAGCCTTCTTCGTATTAAAAGAAGAAATCCCTTTACACTCACGTCTGTTCAAAACATCATT
The DNA here is from genome assembly GCA_963573325.1 of Astragalus glycyphyllos. Lineage (NCBI taxonomy): Eukaryota > Viridiplantae > Streptophyta > Magnoliopsida > Fabales > Fabaceae > Astragalus > Astragalus glycyphyllos. Next base: position 12,237,899 of record OY754313.1, on the reverse strand, counting down.
AAGATCGCCAGCCTCAAGCCACCCTCCTTGAGTAGAAGAGGCAATATTATACAAGTGCTCCCAGAAGTTATACTTATGTTCTTCATTTGGATTAGCATGCATAGACAATCGAGAAATACCACTTCACATTATTCAAATCTATTACCTGAAGATGAATAACTTGAAAGTGAGTAGTCAAGACAGTTCCCTGTACTCTATCACTGCGCCAGACAACCATTGTACACTTGAAAATCCTCTAGTATTGGAAAAATGGAATGCATCAAACCCCAACAAGTTGAAGGTTCTCTTTAGTCTCTGGGCATCAACTCTCAGTTCCATAATAACACAAATATCAGGATGTGATCCATCTAGGTACTGCTTACTAAAACCAAAAAAAGTCCGGACTACCGGCTCCTCCACAATTCCATAGAATTTTTTTGTAATCATTGTTATTCATCATAAAACAACTATTAAGGAGCTAGATATTCACTCCTTTAACTGTCACTACACCCATTATACTACCACCAGCAATTGTTCCATATTCCATCTACTGACTGTTACTCAATAATATAATATGTCTAAAAAGCTGAGTTATCCAATTTCCAGACTCACGTAGAGGAGATAAGAATGGCTCTCACAAAGGAGAAAAAACAAATCTCACCAAGGAGAAAAGACAATAACCCGACCAAAGCCTTGTAGCCACGAAGCGATGTTGAGAGAGAAGAGGCACCAACTCAACCAAATGTAGGGAGATCATGAACAGGGGTGAAACGAAACATGACCAAGGCAAAAGCAGATCTAGGGTATCAATGGAGGTATGTGACAAAGCATGAGCAAGGGTTTAGGAAACACGTTTATGGGTTTAACTACATCATCGCGACAACGCTGTACCTACTAGGTAATCTGGCCAGAGCTGAATCAACAAGTCGGGAACGAAGGCAACTGGGTTCAATCACTGCGGTGCTCCTAAAGTTCAATCACGAGAACACCCCTGAGGTTCAATGCGCGACGCTCCTTCATTCAAAGTAGCCAATTTTATTGCAGTAAGTTTGTTTACACAATTATTGTAGTAAGTTATAAGTCATCATTTATGAAAGAGAAAATTTTGAAAGAAAAATCATTGCTTACGAATATTTATTAAAACTAATGATATTTATTAGATGTGTTAACTTGTATATTTATATGTTATTAGATTTGCCATTCAATATTGATTTAAAGCAATTTGATATCACATATTGTAACATCTTTCTATGTATTAAATATTAAACAAGAGATTATTCTATAAAATAAAAAATAACAACGACCAAAGAACCTTATATGTGTCATTAAAAAATTAAATTATTTTTTAACATAAAAATAATAATTTGAACTTAAAAGTTGAAAATGATAACCTGAATTTACAATTTTTTTATTTGAAGAGAGACACATATTAAAGGGTGTTTTTAGGTGATGAATCATCTAAGTCTTTCACTCATATATCACTAAAATTAATTATAAGATATTGTTAAAAACAATTAATTTTATTTGTTTACCAATGAGAGACTTAATTGGTTTACCCGAGAAGCCATCCATATTAATTTTTTAATTTTTTTTTAAAAAGGAGTGCTTCTAAGGTGATAGAGTAAATCAAATCCTTAACTGATGAAACCATTAAATGTGACCGTAGAATGTAATATAAAAATTCATTAATGGTACCATTACATTTGACCGTAACATGTAGTATAAAATTCACTAACAATTGAAATTTAATACTAGTTGATTTAATTTTAACAATTCATAGCATTTTGCACACAATTTTAGTGGTTCACCAACCTGAGATTTGATTTGTTCATTCATCCTAGAAACACGGTAAAAAAGAGAGATTAAAATTAAAATTTAAATATTCACCAAAAAATTAAAATTTAAATATTTTCTCTTTGACTATAAAATTTAAATTTAAATATTCTAAAAAGGAGAGAATCTGTGATAGCAATGAATGCGGAAGAAGTAGAAAGATTAAACTAAATTAGAAGGCGGTGTTGGAATCCGAGGAGGAAGAGAAGGAAGCTCTCTTCTTCAATTTCAAAAGCGCAACAACAACAAAACAAAAAACAACAACGATTTCAGTGTTGTTAATTCCTATTGTTGGTGCTCTTCTTCGTTGTATGCTTTCTCTCTCTTCTCTCTAGACTTCAACCACTGTTCCAACGGGCTTCTTTCTCTTTCTCTCTCTTCCTTTCACCTAAAAACTCAACCTTTTTGATTCTCTGACGTTTTTTCGCTGCAACCGGTAAGTGTTTGGATCTGGGTTTTCTAGCTTTTGCTGTTTTTACTTGTTATTGTTGTTTCTTAGCTCTTTTTTGCTTCTGGGTCTTGCTGCTTTTGACTTTTTTTAGAGTTCATTAATAAATAATTAATAGGGTTGGTTTGATTTATGTTGGAATAGCAAAAAAATAGATTTTTTTTGTTGGGTTTTTTTGGTTTGGCTTCTGGGTCTTGCTGGGTTTGACTTTTTAGAGTTCATTAATGAATAATTGATGGGTTAGTTGATTCATGTTGGAATAGCAAAAAAAAAAGAAAATTTTTTTGTGGTGGTTTTTGTTTGGGTTTCTGGTTTGAATTTGCTGGAAGAAGCTGTTTGTAATTCATTTGGTAAATCTTGAAGTTTGAATTTTCAAATTATTGTCGTTTTTGTGATTAGGGTTATTTGCTAATATTAACATGTTTAGTTGGCATTACTTTTTTGGTTTTGTGAAGTTGTTGATGTGAATCTCATTGTCACTTTTTACAGATCAGATAATTTGGAAAAAGCGAGATAGGTGACTGATTCAGATTCAACCTTGTTTTACTTGTTCAAACATTTTGACTTTTAGATAAGAGGTTTTTGGTGTGTAAGCAAGAAAAATAAAGGTTGAAATTTGTATTTTGTTTTTGTCAAAGAGGCCGCCACTCGTATTTTCTCCTTAGCAACGAGTTTCAACAATTCAATTAAGTGTTTTTCTAGGGTTAGTAGATTGGAGGAGAATTGGTATGGCTGTTGCTAAGAGCAACAGCTGCACTGAACCTAGTACTTCATACAATTGTTACAAAGTAGCAGGTTTGACTGAGACGATATTAGACACGAATGATACCTCGAATTTGAAAGATCGGTACGTTCTCGGGGAGCAATTAGGTTGGGGACAATTCGGTGTAATTAGAGAATGTTCGGATAAGTTGACAGGAGAGGTTTTGGCTTGCAAATCAATAGCTAAAGATAGGTTGGTTACTTTAGATGATCTTAGGAGTGTGAAACTTGAAATTGAGATCATGGCTAGGTTATCCGGGCATCCGAATGTTGTAGATCTTAAGGCTGTTTATGAAGAGGAAGATTTCGTTCATTTGGTGATGGAGCTTTGTGCTGGAGGAGAGCTTTTTCATCGGTTAGAGAAGCATGGACGGTTTTCTGAATCTGAAGCTAGGGTTCTTTTTAGGCATCTAATGCAGGTAGTTTTGTATTGTCATGAAAATGGAGTTGTTCATAGAGATTTGAAGCCTGAGAACATTCTCTTAGCAACTCGAGCTTCGTCGTCTCCAATTAAATTGGCAGATTTTGGACTTGCGACCTACATTAAGCCTGGTATTGATTTCTTTGCTTTCTTTACATGTTGCGGACTATTAATTTCTTTGAAATTACCTATGAAGCACTGACATAGTCACAGACACACGACGCTGACACTGTCACATTTTTCTATAATTACCTATGAGACACGACATAGACACAGACACGCGCCATCGACACTGACACATTTTTCTATAATTACCTATGAAGCACCGACATAGACACATTTTTCTATAATTACGTATGAAGCACCGAAATCGACACTGACATCGACACTGGCAGTAACACATTACTATCAATAACAATTTGAGAAAATGGAAGTGAAATGCACCACATGTGTTGTTGATGGATACCTACATATTGGTGCTACATAGATAATTACCTTTGCTGCTATGAATATGTATGGTGTTAATGTTCAAATAGCGCGCTTTGTTTAAGCAGGACAGAGTTTGCATGGATTAGTTGGGAGTCCATTCTACATAGCTCCCGAGGTACTGGCTGGTGCGTATAACCAGGCTGCCGATGTATGGAGTGCAGGAGTTATTCTCTACATTCTGTTGAGTGGGATGCCTCCATTTTGGGGAAAGACTAAATCGCGGATATTTGAAGCTGTTAAGGCAGCTGACCTGAGATTCCCATCAGAACCTTGGGATCACGTTTCCAAATCTGCTAAAGATTTGATCAGGAGAATGCTGCGTACAGAAGCTTCTCGAAGGCTAACTGCGGAAGAAGTGTTAAGTAAGTTTACTACTTTCTGTTTCTTGCCGGCTTCCCCTTGTTTATGTCTTTCTGCTGAAGCTATTATACTTAGACCCAAACTGAAGAAAAAAACCCTAAAAATTCTCTTTTTTCCGCTATTATCGCACAGCCACTATGGCCAATTCTCGAATAGCTGCTGCTGTTGCTGTAATAGTGAAACAGAAATAGCATTGCCCTTTTCATAGCGGTTTGTTCAAATTCCACTAACTTATAGTGCTATCGCCTATATTTGACGATGTCAACTAGTGATATGGCCAAGACAGTCCTTATAAGGAATCTTCACCCGTTGGGCTAGTTTTCGGGGTTTAGCTAGGCCTAGCCCAAATTTTAAGAAAAAGTTGAATGTAGAATCATTATTACTATGTTATTGAACACATTATAACTTATTTGGAGCTTGAACCTTTGTAGATCATAGCTGGATGGAAAGCAATCAAACAAATCCTGAACAACTAAGTGAACATAAAATCCGAAGTTGTGAAGAATGGGAAGTTGGTGGCAGCTCATTCTCTCCCTCTTTTATGTCCAGGAATCAGGACATCAGTTTTGGAAACGGAACGCCTACATGTGATGCTCAATCGCCTACATTCACATGTAGATCATCATTCTCTTCTTTGCGGGTGGAACCGGTGACTCCTTTAGTTTCTGGCGGGTTTTCGTTTCAGAGCGCAGGCGATTCAACTGAGTTGGAATTTTCTACGCCTGTTGCTTCCATGCTTAGCTTTTCATTTCTCAGCCCTAGTCCTGTTGTTGAGCAGAAGAATTGTAAATTAGAATGCTCAGTTAACATGGCAGATGGACATGCAATTGCTGGAGGTATGTTTATAATTTTCCATTTTAACTGTCTTTACCAATGTTAAAAAACTCGAATCAGTCATTGACTCGGTTAGGGTATTAGGTCAATGGGTTATTGGTCAAACTAGTGAGTCATTAGTTGATCCGGTATATTCAAAAAATTCACAACCCGTAAATTCCATACCTAAAAAGTTGCAATAAATTCATAGAAAACTATATTTGATAAATTAATAGTCATTAACGATTTTTCATCTAATTTTGTATATCTTAGGAGTATATATCAAATCATTTACGGTTGTCATATAAAGATAATGCAAACTTGCAAAAAAAAGATGACTTGAACTTGAACTGTCCAGACACCGATATTACATCGAATCAACCAAGTGAAACTATGCATTATCGACTACTGTAGTACCGACACTTCAGGTTGAATATGTGTCCAGTGTCTGACACCGACATTGACAGTCCGACACTGACACGTCAATTACTTCCATTTTTCAAATTAAAACCAATGTCAGCGTCGTGTTCGGTGTCCGTGTCTGAGTCAGTGCATTCATAGTTATCGATCCTTTTAGTGATTTGGACTGGATTCTATTTTTTTTCTGTCTAATCCGAATTCCTATTTACATCTATGGTCGGTAGTTTTCCTTAGCTCCTTGGTCTGAATTTTATTTGCAAATAATGGCAGAAGCAAACTTGAGAATTCTACAAACAGATTCTTCTCCTCATGATGTTAAAGAAATAGAACAGAAGGCAGTAGAGAGTAAAAGGGCAAGTGGACATAGAGCATTAGGAATGCATAGTAAGAGAAACAGAACAATTGGACTTGGTGAATGTGTGCAACTTGATTTTGTGGTTACTGAATCAGTAATCCGTTGGTCATCATGCACTCAACTCAATACATCTTTGAGATCTTCTCTTGTCTGCTAAGAGTGGATAGGGTTGAAAACAACAACTTGTTCACTCATTAATCAAATAGCTTCTTTTTTTGCAAATTTTGTCTCCCTAACTCGTTTTGTATATGTAACTTGATTTTTGATTTGCATTGTTACACTATATATCTTCTGTTTTGGTGTATGGTTTTTTGTTTACTAGATTTTTTGTGAAGGTTTAATGATGTGTTTGTTTGTAAAGTTGTACTATGTATTATTTGGAAATGGACCGCTCCCTCTCCAGTGATTTTATAGTGCAGTGAAATCTCAACCTTCTATTGAATAAGATGAAATTTGAAGGTGAAATATTTAAAAAATGAAGCGAGAGGGTTGAATAGTGGAGATTTAACACTTACAATATATTGTGAAAAAGTCCATCTTCCGATGTTAATAGGAGCTGCATTTGTGTGTTTGGATTAAGTACTTGTTTGTTAGTACATTGTTAATGAGTAGATAAGATAAGGTGTGTTTGTAAAGTGGGTAACATGAATGTATTGTTAAGTGTTTATTTGTGATGGGACCACTCTTGTTGAATTAAATGTTTTGATGAAGGATCTAGGAAGCTATTAATGATGGCTGTAATTAATTGGGTGTGACAACTCACATAACATTGATTAATCATCACACATTGGAATATGCTGGTTGTGGAAAGTGGGGAGTAGGTGGGTTTGTCATCATATGCTAGGCCAAAAGTCAATGCCATTTTTTTTATATATAATTTATAAATTGTTCTACATCCAATGTTATTTATAAAGGTGGGTTTTTGTAACGTGTAAAACCTTCCACGTGGTAAGCCATATTAACATGGTAAATCTTCATACAAAGGAACCCATCTTCTAAGATCAGTGGGCTCTGTTTGAAGCCAATTATACATATTTACCTATTATTGAATTAATTTGAATTTGAATTTAACTTTCTTAATAAAACACGATTATATCCCTCACATTTTTTAGGGACACAACGTACAATCTCTTGCAAAAGAAATAGGATCTCCCTTGGCGTCTAATGCAGGTGGAGTTGCCAACACCAGACTCAATTATAAGCAAAAATATATTTACTAAACCTCTTTAATTATTATAGTCCTCTATTCATAATATTAATGAATTAATTTAAGAATATGATCCGTACCTTTAGATCGTCTGTGGAGATGGTCAACGGACAGGTCGTCTGATGCTGTCGAATAAGGATGACCTAAGTCAACTATGTCGAGCTAGAACAGTATCTAGTGAATATTCGAATGAATTGTGTCCCTGACACCTGGTGACTGATGTTATTTATAGTGATTAGTCTGGATTGTTGATGTCGGATAACCCAGTTGTGCTGGGGGCCCAAGTATTAGTAGGACTGATCATTCTGTCGTTGGGCTGGGATGACCACTTAATGGATTGGGCCTGACGACTGCCCAGTCCAGAACACAATAGTTTTGAAATAATAACATTAGATTTAGGAGTCGATAAATTAATTTTAAAAGGAGTATATATAGTTTGTGTTATAAAACTATAGAAAAAGTAGAACAAAAGAATGAGAAGAGAATGAGAGAATATAGTAGTCTTTGTATTTCTCTTTTCAAGTGTGCCATTACATATGAGAGTGAGCCCTATTTATAGGGTGGGGATTGGCAAGTGAGTAGTCAACATAAAGACCACTATACAAGGATAATAAAGGAGATGATGGGAGAAGAGAAATGGACATCCAATATCTAATAATTTTCATAACACTCCCCCTTGGATGTCCATTGAGGATATGCCTCATTAAAACCTTACTAGAAAAAACCCAGTGGGAAAAAATCTAGTGAAGGAAAAAGAGTACAATATCCTTTTACAAAATTTATTTATTTCTCTCCCTCATCCAGACAATCATTTTTGAGACGGTGAAGACCAATCTTTTGTACCAGTCGTTCAAAAACTTTGCTTGGGAGCGATTTTGTGAAAAGGTCTGCAAGATTATCACATGAGCGAATTTGTTGAATGCTTATATCACCATTCTTCTGAAGATCATGAGTGAAGAAGAATTTTGGAGAAATATGCTTTATTCGATCTCCTTTAATGTAACCCTCTTTCAACTGAGCAATGCATGCAGTATTATATTCATAGATTGTTGTTGCATCTATTCTTCCGGAAGACAAACCACAAGTCTTTTGTATGTGTTGAATCAGATATCTTAACCAAACGCATTCTCGACTTGCTTCATGTAGTGCTAAAAGTTCTGCATGATTTGATGATGTTGCTGTTATGGTCTGCTTTACAGATCTCCATGAAATTGCTGTACCACCGCAAGTAAACAAGTATCCTGTTTGTGATCTACCATTATGTGGATCTGATATTAATTCTAATTTGGGTACTTTGGAATAAAACAACCCCATATTCATTGTACCCCTAAGGTAACGAAGTATATGTTTGACCCCGTTCCAATGTCTTCGTGTAGATGAAGAACTATATCTCGCTAATAGATTAACAGAAAATGAGATATCAGGACGCATATAATTAGCAAGGTACATTAGTGCCCCAATTGCACTGAGATATGGTACTTCAGGACCAAGTGGTTCTTCACCCTCTTCTCGAGGTCTAAATGGATCTTTCTCCACATCTAGTGTTCTAACAACCATTGGAGTAGACAACGGATGAGATTTGTCCATGTAGAAACGTTTTAATACTTTTGTTATATAAGCCTCTTGATGCACAAAAATTCCATTTTTCAAATGCTCAATTTGTAGTCCTAGACAAAACTTTGTCTTTCCCAAATCCTTCATCTCAAACTCTTTCTTTAAGCAATCTATAGCTTTTGGAAGCTCTTCAGGAGTTCCAATAATGTTTATGTCATCAACATAGACAGCAATTATAGCAAATTCTTTTCCAGATCTTTTTATAAAAATACATGGACAAATTGGGTCATTTGTATATCCCTCCTTTAGCAAATATTCACTGAGGCGATTATACCACATGCGTCCAGATTGTTTTAGCCCGTAGAGAGACTTATTCAATTTGATGGAGTAGTCCTCTCGAGATCCAGGGCTATGTGCCTCAGGCAAGTTAAATCCTTCAGGGAGCTTCATGTAAATATCACTATCAAGTGAGCCATATAAATAGGCTGTGACAACATCCATCATGTGCAAATTAAGCCCTTGATGTGCTACAAGGCTAATTAAGTACCGAAAAGTACTTGCATCCACTACAGGGGAATAAGTTTCATCAAAATCAATTCCAGGTCTTTGTGAAAACCCTTGAGCAACAAGTCGAGCTTTGTATCTTGCAATTTCACCATTCTCATTCCGTTTTCGCACAAAGACCCATTTGTATCCAACTGGTTTGACACCCTCAGGTGTTCGGACTACAGGTCCAACAACTTTTCGCTTGTAAAGCGAGTTTAATTCAGCTTCAATTGCATCTTTCCATTTTGGCCAATTCTCACTTTGTCTGCAATCTTTAATAGATCTTGGTTCATGATCCTCACTATCATTTATCACATTTAGCGCTATATGATATGAAAAAGCATCATCAACGTTGACTTCATGTCGGTTCCATTGTATTCCATTAGTGACATAATTTATTGAGATCTCTTTATTTTCATGAATTCCAGGTACCTGATGAGTCTCTTCTGGGACTGTAACGTCAATTATGTCTGTAGACTCTTTGAGAGTTTCTATATCCTCTTCTGGACCATCTTTCTTTTTAGCTCCTTTTCTTGTTCGAGGATTTTTATCTTTGGAACCGACTCGACTGGTCTACCACGCTTCAGGCGTGGCTGAGACTCACTTGCAATATTAGATTGTCCAACAGGGACATCTATTTTTATTGGAGCATTAGCAGCTGGTATATATGATTTGGTCACACTTTTGGGATCAGTGAACGCATTTGGTAATTGATTTGCTAAGCTTTGCAAATGAATTATCTCTTGAACTTCAAGTTCACATTGTTTTGTTCGAGGATCAAGATGAGACAGTGATAATTCATTCCAACTGATCTCCTTTTTCAGCTGCTTTTTCTCTCCCCCTAATGTTGGGAAATTTGATTCATCAAAATGACAATCAGCAAATCGAGCTGTAAATAAATCTCCTGTTGTTGGTTCAAGATAATTTATAATAGATGGAGATTCATATCCAACATATATTCCCAACCTTCTTTGAGGACCCATCTTAGTGCGTTGTGGTGGAGAAATTGGAACATACACCGCACATCCAAAAATTCTAAGATGGGAAATATTAGGTTCTTGACCAAAAACTAACTGTAAAGGGGAGGAGTCGTGATAAGTTGTTGGCCTGATGCGAATCAATGTTGCAGCATGCAAAATTGCATGTCCCCAAGCGGAAATGGGAAGTTTGCATCTCATGAGAAGTGGTCTTGCAATTAACTTTATACGCTTAATAAACGATTCTGCAAGTCCATTCTGTGTATGAACATGTGGTACAGGATGTTCAATATCAATTCCAATGGAGGCACAATATTTATTAAATGCTTGAGATGAAAACTCAGCAGCGTTGTCAAGACGTATTTTCTTGACAGGATAATCGGGGAAGTGAGCTCTTATTCGAATCAGTTGAGCTAGCAATCTCGCAAATGCTTGATTGCGAGTTGACAATAGACAAACACGTGACCATTTAGTTGATGCATCAATTAAAACCATAAAATATCTAAATGGTCCACATGGTGGGTGTATTGGCCCAAAAATATCACCATGTATTCGTTCTAAAAAGTTGAGAGATTCACTTCTATTTTTTGTTGGTGATGGTCTAATTATCAACTTCCTTGTGAACAAGAAGTGCATGAGAACTTATTAGATTGAAGAATCTCCTGGTTCTTCAATTCATGTCCACATGAGTTTTCAATTATTTTTCGTATCATTATGAATCTGAGATGGCCCAGCCGGTCATGCCAAACAACAAATTTTTTGTGATTTGTAAACTTCTGGTTTACAACGTGTGCTTCAATTGCACTGATATAAGTGTAGTACAGACCAGAGGAAAAGGCAGACAGCTTTTCCACTACACTTATTTTTTCCAAAGTCTGTCTTGTTATATAGAGATATTCAATATCCCCCCCTTCATCTCTTGTTTCAATATGATATCCATTTAGGCGGATATCTTTGAAACTTAATAAATTTCTACTGGACTTAGGGGAATACAATGCATTCTCAATGCGTAAATTTATTCCCCGGGATAACAGTATATTAGCTCTTCCGGAGCCTTCAATTATCTTTGAAGAGCCAGATATAGTACTAACGTCGGTTTCTCTCTTTACTAAATAAGAGAAATATTTTGCATCCTTTAAAATTGTATGGGTAGTTCCGCTATCGACGAGACACATAACTCCGTTATTGATGCTATTGTCAATACTCATTCTATCCAAAGAAAAGAAATATGATAAGAGAGAAGCATGAGAAATAATAACAACTTTATGATTGAACTATTTAAACATAATCTATGGAAGTTAAAAACATACTTAAATATAAACCTTTATTATTATTATTAGCATATGAAATTTCAAAACATTTTATTATCATAGGAAATTCAAAGACACTCTCAAACTGTATTATTATTGGAATATTTAGGGAAATCTACTTCTTCACTATACTTCCATCCACAATGAGGTGATCAATATTTCCATCAGGGTCTGCAAAGAAATCAGCAACATCCAAATGAGTAGCATCTGTATTACCATTGTCTTCATAAGCAAAATGACTCTCAACCCTTTTATCTTTATTTTTAATTGATTGTTGATAGAGATCAACAAGATGTTTTGGTGTACGGCAAGTACGACTCCAATGACTTTTGCCTCCACAACGATAGCAAATATTTTCGTTACTTGTACTACTCTGTCCACTTTTTTCATTCTTTCCAGCATTTTTCCACTTCTGGTGAAAAGACGTGCTCTTGTAATTTTCACTGCGACTATGATCAACACCGTGACCACGACCACGGCCACGACCACGACCACGACCACGGCCACGACCACGACCACGACCACGACCACGATTTTGTCCATAGTGATCGTGTGTTGCTATATTCACTTCTAGGAATGGAGCAGTGCCAGTGGGACGAGCTTCATGATTTTTCATCAAAAATTCATTATTTTGTTCGGCCACAAGAAGGTAAGAGATCAAGTCAGAATATTTCTGAAATCCTTTTTCTCGATATTGCTGCTGCAGGAGCACATTGGATGCATGAAAAGTGGAGAATGTTTTTTCTAACATATCTTCATCAGTCACTTTTTCTCCACATAATTGCAATTGAGAAGTGATTCTAAACACCGCAGAATTATATGCAGTTACACTTTTAAAATCTTGTAAACGCAAATGCATCCATTCATAACGAGCTTTTGGGAGGATTATAGACTTTTGGTGTTCATATCTTTCTTTTAAACTGTTCCAAAGTACATGTGGGTCTTTTACCGTAAGGTATTCATTTTTAAGGTCCTCATGGAGATGGTGGCGAAGGAAAATCATGGCTTTTGCCTTTTGTTGATTAGATGTTTTATTTCCTTCTTTGATAGTATCTCCATGGCCTTCTGCATTCAAATGAATTTCAGCATCTAGAGCCCATGGTAAGTAATTCTTTCCCGAAATATCAAGAGCCTCAAAATCAAGTTTCGTAAGGTTCGACATATTTAGAACTATCATGAAAATGTAAACTAAAACATGTTAGATCAAGTATAAGTTTAAGAAGAAAACCAAAAACTAAACATAAAATAGAGTTAAAAAGAAATGATGGCAATAAAAGAAATAAAAAGAAAACTGGAATATGAGAGAACAAAACTGATGACCCCTGCAAATCTAGATAATAGCTTGTGACAAGAATGCAAAGAACCAAAACATCCAAGGGGAATCAATAATACTGATCATATAATACTGATCATATAATACTGATCGCAAAAAAAAAACTAGAAGTAAACTGGAATGGTATAGATTGATAAATATACATTCAATTAAATCAACCATCTATACAGAAAGATGAAGAGAGAAAAGATTACATGCATAAATAAATTTAGAACTAACTGATGCAATGAATTTGGACAGATTACATATCTAACAATAGAGCACATGCAAATCATCTACATATCCAATAACAAGCATGACATATCCAAGGATCACCCATCAATTAAAACCAGAGAAAACATTACATATAAAATCAGGACTGGTCATTTGTGCTAATCTTTCTTGATATCACTTCCCATCAATTAAAACCAGAGAAAACATTACATATAAAATCAGGACTTGTCATTTGTGCTAACCTTTCTTGATGCATCAACATTAACATCGAATATTTATATTGGCCATACGAGTTTCATATAAAAATTCATCATAGTTCAACATCATTACAGAACAAATAGTATCAACTAACAAGCAAGAATCAATATTACGGTACCTTAGCTTGGTAGAACTTCGTGCTGATAACGTGTTATAAAACTATAGAAAAAGTAGAACAAAAGAATGAGAGAATATAGTAGTCTTTGTATTTCTCTTTTCAAGTGTGCCATTACATATGAGAGTGAGCCCTATTTATAGGGTGGGGATTGGCAAGTGAGTAGTCAACATAAAGACCACTATACAAGGATAATAAAGGAGATGATGGGAGAAGAGAAATAGACATCCAATATCTAATAATTTTCATAACAGTTTGATAAAAATACCTCAAATATCCACTAGCACGTTTGCAAGCATGGCGACCAATCTTTTTTGTGACATGGTGACTCTATACAATAATGATGTCAAAAAATAGAAAACAAACTTTGGTGAATATGATTACACGTTGTGCTATAGTTGTTCCTATGTTCTCCAGCATAATGATGAATTTAATTCCAGGAATTTGGACCATACGTGTGGGTGACAAACCATTTGATTTTCAGAAAAAGAAAATAATATCTACATTACAAAAAAAAAACTATTTATCCCTACGTGATCCCTAAACCTTAGGGGTGGAAATAGATTGGACCAAGCTGCGCTTTGCAAAACCCAGACCTGGTCAACATTGAAAGTGTTAGGCCTGAGTCTGGTCTGTCGGAAGCCCAATTTTTAGGCTTGACTTAGCCTTCGTGAAAGTCTGTTTAAAAGCCTACTTTACTATTTATTTTTTTTTACAAAAGCCTAAAATCTTTAATTGATGTATGCTTTTGTAAATATCATTTATTTTTACTTATATGGCCGCTCTAGTAGGCCTAAAATGTCTTTTCAATGGCTTGTAGCCTGACAATTAACTAAGTAGGCTTTTAAAAAGCCTAAGCCTTTTTTGTTTTTAAAAAAGTTTGACTTGGCCTGACTTGATGTAGATCGAGCTGTATGCCGCTGTCGATAGGCCTGACCTATTCCCACCTATACTTAAACGTCAATCAAATGAAAAAAGAGAAGGGGAGTATAATGTACTGATTCATTACATCTAAATTTTTTATTACATTTAAAGCACACAAATTCAATTAATAATTTCATGAAATAATACAGACCTATAGATTAAATAACATATTTTAGATGAAAATATCAAATTAAAAATTTAAAAAAATAGCATAATAATTCAATCAAGAATATTTTTTTACACTCAAAACTTATATCAACGTATTCGTATCTTATTTGCATTTGGTTTTGTTTTTTTATTAGTTATTTTTCTCTCTTTTGAATTTCACACACACTAAGCCTGACTGTGTATTTTATACAGTGTAATATACGAGTTGCAAATTTGGGTTGTCAAAAAAAGAGCACTCTAATCCAATCTGCCATAAAGCTCTTCTAAATTTTGGAAAAGAAAAAAGAAATATGCACCCTTTTATTTATTTATTTTACCTATTCAATACAAAAAAATGAATATAGATCCTTTTTTTTGGTTGGATTCTCTCCTTCCACATTCCGTACATCTCCCTATTTCCTCTCTATCTCTCTCTTAGTTTCACTCTCTCTCACTAGTAGAAAATAAATAAATGAGAGATTTCAAATTGCACAAAGCGAGACCTCAAATGAAAAGATAAGATATTCATAGCCACAAACCAAACCCCCCTCATATTCTTCCACTTACTTCACAAAGAGAGTTTATAGTTTCGCTAATTTCAAATTTCTCATCAACAAAAACACAATTCCAAAATTCAATATTCTCTTTTTTCAGCTGAAAAAAAAATCAATCATAAACACTAGATGAGTTGTAAGATAAACTTTTCAAAGCCACCAATACAATGCAAATTTTACACCAAGAAAGCAAAACTTAGAAGAAAAAACTCAACCATAATCTTCTCTTCCTCTACTCCTATAGAAAAGCAACAAAAGAACATTACAACATCAACAACTGATGTTTACACTGTCAGTTTCAAGACAAAAAGCGACTGCAAGCTTGGAATTTCAATATATCCTGATTTTGTATATGATGCTGAAGGTGGAATAGGAACTGGGTCTGCTGAAAAGTCAACAAAGACTGATTTGGATAATAATGATTTTCTTGTTACATTTGATGTTGAAAGTTTGTATATTCCATCATTAACAAGTTCTACAACTAAGTTTCTTGGATTACCATTGCCACCTTTTTTGAGGATTGATATTGTTCCACAATCATTCCATGGAAGTATTAATCAAGTATCTGGCAAGGTAAGCCATACTACTTCAATTCCAGTGACTGTTCTAATATTGTACATTGTGCAGGGTTTTTAAAAATAGTTCGCAATTTGCAACTGCAATGCAATTGTGTTCACTGAATCATAGTTTTTGATAGAGGTGTCAACTTTAGCCCAGTCCAACAGGCCGTCCCAATGGCCTAGTATTTTGAACTGGGTTGGACTCACTAAATTAGGCCCAGAAAAGAAGTGGATCATTTTGGCCTAGTCTAGTTGGCATGTGGGCTAGGCTGGACCCGCCTTTTCTTTTTTTTAATATTTTTTGTGTTTTCCTTTGCTAAAAAATTGATAAGACTGACCTAACCTACTAGTTTGGTGTTTTAGGCTAGGATGAGCTACAAAAACGACAGCCTAGTAGACAATTGGGATGGCCTAGCCTAGTCCGCTTTTGCGTTTTGGCCAGTGGGCTAAGTCGGGGCTAAGCGGCCCAATTTGACAGTTCTAGTTTTTGATGTATCTACGGGCTTAAAGCGATTGTAATTCTATTTTGACCGCTTTATGGTTGCTACTAAGGTTATCAAACTCGAGAGTCTACGTAAAGTCGTGGAGCTTCTGTGGAGTTTACTTCTATACTCGCTGTAAAATTGAGAGTTTGCCGATTTTATCAGAGTTTACTTAAATCTCATGCAAGTTTACGAAAATGAGGGTTTACTTATCAATTAACTCATTTTTCTTATTTAGAATCGTAAACTAGTAAGAGTTTAAGATTTAACTCGGGAGTTTAACAACTGTAGCCGCTACATCAAGGTTTCTCCGTGATAAAAATAGCATCAGTCGTATTTGACCGTAATTTGTCGACGTTCATGTTTAAAACCTTGATTATGTGTACAATTTTTCTGTAAGCATTGATACTTATTCTAACTAGCAATAGGTATCCCTTAAACTTAGTTCAATAATAACAACCCAATAAATGATATAGTTACTAATGGTTTTATTTTTGTTTTTTTACAAGGTTGATCTTGAGTTTAAGGCCAACTTCTTATTTTCTGCTGGTAGTATCTATAAGGCTCCTCCATTGCTAGTGAAGACAGTGTTAACATCTGAAGAATCAAAGGGGACTATGAAGAGTGGAAGAGGGAAAAGATTGGATGAAGAGGGAAAGTGTAGTTTGGTTGGTGTGGCAACAGTTGATCCTATTGATGATTTTCTTATGAATACCTTTCTTGGCCTTCCAACTGAGTGTCTTGCTGACCTAAATGCTACAATCTCCATTTCTTCTTCATCTTAAAAAGTTCAGGATGCACATTGGAAATTCAATGTGAAATCTGTGTTTAAGATGACCATCATGGACATGGAAAAGGTCTTGTTGAAAGAAGCAATGCCCAATTTGATGATCTCTACGCCTTAGAAAGAATTAGTCTCTCACTGTCACTGCCACCAGGGGGATACGCATTGAGTGATTGACCTTTAACCTAAAACAAAGAATTGTTACCTGATAAGTCATGTATAACATTCTCTAATAACAATTTTAATGTATCCAAAAAAAGGATTGTAAAGCTTAAAACGAAAAACCATTATTCTACTGAAAGTTGTGAGATAAGAATCACTTAATTGTTAATTCATTCATCGTTGAACTATTAAAGAAAGAATACAAAAATAACTTGAGCTCAACGCAATTTGAGCTCAAGTAAGCATGCATCTATAATGTAGTAAAAGATCACAAGAAAGCATTTGAGATGCAACCAAAAGTTACCAGCAAATGCAAACAAAGAATGATGAATGAAGATATTATATTATTTATGCATGACAACTTGGGTAAGAAACTAGGTTGTCTAGTACGGTGTCGCTTCTTAGATTTTGGGTGCTATGGGCAAACCAAGAAAATCATTTTAGGCCTAAAAATATAAGACAACCTAAGAAGCGACACCGTACTAGACAACCTAGTTAGTAAATTATTTTTGTACCGTACTATAGCTTTTACATTATTTGTTACAAAAATCATTAGTAAATTATTTATAATCAATTTTATTTTATAACCAATTTTTGATGGAAATGAAATAAAGCACCATTCAATCTATCTTGCAACATAATAAATTTAGTGTATTTAGCTAGTCTTGTAATAAAGGGCATGTGCTTTGTCCTTTGAAAGTTACATTTATTTTTAATATTAATAGTTAGCTAGCCTAGTACAAAGATCATGTGCTTTGTCCTTTGAAAGCTACATTTATTTTTGTAAGGCCTTTGATTCTTTCTCTTTTAAAATATTGTTAATATGTTATCAGTTTTTAAAATAAGTCTTGCATCGAAATTCGTTTTAGGCCTAAAAATATATCAGGTCAACCATGCTTATAATTCCAAATTAATATATATATATATATATATGATGGACTAAGAAGGGGCCTATTATACCAAAATGCCAAGACATGTAAATTTTAAATAACATTAGTGGTTAATTGATTACCTAATTAGGGGGAGGACAATTGTTAATTTTCAAAATTTGACCTTACAACTCGGGCTTTTATTTCTTTCTTTTCTTTTCTTTTCTTTTCTTTTCTTTGTGTTTTATTTTCTCTGTTACGATAATAATGGCTGCTTGTTGCACCGTGCATTGGCAGCAGAGGATTCAGGTCCCCCAAGTGTCAGCAGTCGATTGAGGCAAAATATAATTAGGTTAATTTGAAAGCACAACAAGCTGGCAAATTATCCAGCTCCATCTGTCATGCATTACTATATTGGTATGAAAAGTAAATGTTAAGATCATAGTAATAATTTATTCAAATGCAAGCCTTTGAGTGCCAACCAGTGAAGCATATTGGCCTTTCTTAGCCAATAACTCAAAATGAGTGCCTAGTTCTGTAATCCTCCCATCTGAACAGAGTGCAATTTGATAAGCATTTTGGACTGTGCTTAATCTGTGAGCTATTACTAATGTTGTCCTCCCTTTCATCAAATGGTTTAGAGCATCTTGGACCAAGCGCTCACTCACTGTATCAAGAGCACTGGTAGCCTGCAGCAGCAAACAATATCTAAATTGAGATGACATATATAGTATCAGTTTGGTGTCAGCTTAAAGAACAGCATACAAGGTTTTTTTTGTATCGCTGCATGTTGCTCTGTTTCCCGGTGAATCGAACCTCATCCAATATCTACTATCTACTGTCTACTTTAATTTAATATATAAAATCCGAGACACGAGTTATAAAGCTACCATATGATAAGTATCTAAGCAGTTAGGAAACCCTCCCTTAAAAGCTAGCTATAAGGAGGGAGAACTAAGTCATTTAAATGTGGGATTTGAACACCCCATACTACCCAATTCTCTATCATAGCAATGGCCCTGAGAGCCAAAGTCTTGACAGCTGCTCTCTATGATGTTTTATTCGGCCTTTCCGGTCATTCGCTACATAAGTAGCCCTTTCCGAGCCATCAACAACCAGCTCAGGTACCAATTGTATATATATATATATATATATATATATATATATATATATATATATATATAGACACACACACACAAACGTACACATTATGTGAAGTGCAACTCATAGAATGGTCAAATTGATCACAGCTGAGAGCGAAAAATGATTTTTGTGGCAAATCTATTTTTGAAAATTGATTTTTGATTCAAAATCAACCTAGAAATGTAACATGGAGAGTACATAGAAATGCAAAGAGTTGATCAAAAACATCACCTCGTCAAGTATAAGGATGGGAGCATTCTTCAGGAGAGCTCGGGCAATAGCGACTCTCTGCAATTTATAAACACTACAGTCAAAAACCTATAAATGTATCCACGTGTGAACATGCATTCTCATGCAAGGGAAGTGATGTCTATATAACTTCTACTCATATGTTTTTACCTGTCTCTGTCCTCCGCTCAGTAGGCCTCCACGCTCACCAACAAGTGTATCATAGCCCTTTCCAGGAATGATGAACAATAAGATAACAATTTATCAATTTTTATCTATATAAAAGCATTTGCATACCTAGAAGACAAAACCAACCTGGGGAAGTGAAATTATAAAGTCATGAGCATTTGCAGCTTTTGCTGCCTTAATTATATCGTCTTTAGAAACATCCTCATCTGGAAGTCCATATGCAATATTTTCTCCAACAGACACCGAAAACAGAACAGGCTCCTGTAAATAATATCTTAATTATCGTAATAATGTTACAAATGAAACACTGTTCTCAATTTCAAAGATGAATTTGATTTTACTTTTTTAGTTTCATACTTGATTTACAATAGAGACAACCCGAGCCCATTCACTCTTGTCAAATGTTCGGACATCCTCTTCACCAACTGTTATACAACCTTTTGTTGGCTACAGAAATAGATGTCACTTGATCAATGTAACTTTGAAAATAGAGAGAAATTAAATGAAACTTCAAATAACAGCTTATGAAATAGAAATCAAACCTCATAAAAACGAGACAATAGTTGTACTATTGTACTTTTTCCTGCACCACTAGCACCCACCAGTGCAGTTACAGTTCCACATTTTAGTCTTAAATTTAAGCCACTTAAGATTTCCACATCTGGCCTTAAAGGATAAGAGAAATACACATCTGTAGCAAAATACAAGTGTAGCCATTGACAGGAGCGAAAAAGTACAGATCAGAAAGACAGACGGAAACAGAGACAGACACATCTTAATGGGTGATGAAATTGCAAAAGAGATACCTTCAAGACAAACATCTCCGGACCAAGCTAAGTTAATCAAATTGCTCGATGTTTTTAATGCTGACATGTAATGCAAATAACTTTTTTGGTTTTCCTCAGGAGAACCATCAGAGAAGAATAATTTATAGTTTTCATCATTAACTGCTTTTTGTTTCAGTTCTCTTTCTAAGCCATAAGCAAGGGCATCATCAACTTGAACATCAGACAAAACAGAGTTGATCCTCTCAACAGCAGCAAAAGCTCCACGAAGATCTCCAAAAGTATTAACTAATCCTTGAACCTGAAAAAGATACAATTATCAGCAGCAAAGAGGTGATGAAAAAGTTAAGCAAAACAAGAATTTAACAACTCAATTTGCTTACAGCGAATGTTAAAGTGAAAGTATATCCAATAAAAGACGCCATAGTTCCAATAGAGAGTTCACCCTGATAACAAGAATTAATAGAGCCTCAGAAATAGCTATTATAAATGATTTCAATGGTGGAAAATCCTTGGAAAAGAATTGATAAGAGAAAGATGTATATCATCACGGGCTAGAATTACTTACCGCCTTAACTTTGCTTCCTCCAAGACAATATAATGCAGTTAAAGAAATATAAACTGCAACTCTAGTCAAGGATTCATTTAGAGATTTGAAAGTCCCAAGCTTTATCCCACTCGATTGGAAAGATAGAACCTATATAAATCTCATAATTAACATGTAAGTATCTAGCAGGCGTCATACCTTTCCGACAACATCTACCGGTCCTTTAATAATCTTACCTGGTTAGCAAACGTAAACATTTGGCGCTTCTCTCCACTAAAGGATCTCACCTGTAAGTACGAAGACAGTGTTTGAGATGTCAATTAAAAATCCAAGCATTTAAAATGCTCAAGACAAATATTTATCATAATATGAATTGCTGGGGACTCACTGTTCGAATAGCAGAAAATGTTTCAGTTATACAATCAGACATGGATGCTTGGGCCAACCCATGTGCTTTAAAAACAGGTAAAGTTGATCTCTTGTAGATAGCTTCAGCAAACCAAAATGAATCAACATTAGGGGAAGAAAACATAATATTACTACTATCATTGCACACCTTTTTTCGTATTATGATGTATTTATAATTCGAGCTATATACAATTGTCAGTTAATATAAATAAACTACTTGTGAAATAATGAAGCACCATGCCCTATCATTTGGGAAAGGAAGAATTGAAGTTTATGAAAACCATAACAGTGTTAAAGGAAAACCTAAAACAATTTGGTCGTTAGTAGTTATGATAAAAAAGAAGTAATAGAAGTTTACCAATTGAAACGGAAACTGCAATCATCAGAATACCAAGAATTGGAGCCAGTTGAGGGGATAAAGCAAAGAGTATGAATATGGTTCCAGTGACCTACAAGGAAAACAAAAGCAGCAATGAACACATGAACGTAACAGCAAAGTGTGAACCAAATTATTCATGAATACAAACTAAATGACAATAAAAGCCACTCCGCAAACAAAACATATTTGTGGTACAAAAGCCACTCCTCAAGAAATGAAGGAAATTCAAATGAAAAATAAACGAATCATACACATGCTTAAATATGAGAAATATAAAGCTCACTTCTCATTGGTGTAGAGTTGCTTGCCTCAGATAATGCCCTGAATCCGCGATCCCTTGAAACATTTTCACCGACAATATTTTTAAGAGAACCCAAATCAGATGTTAACAAACCAGTGAGTTCACCAACCTATAAGAGAAAACCCAAGAAAGTGCGATAGGTTTTGCACCTAATCCGTTAGCAATCTATAAAGAAAAGAAACAAAGTAGTATGATATAGCTTAGTAAAATGAAAATTTTAACTTTAAAAGATAATATACTAATATGATTGAAATGGGATTGCCAAGTGACTAAGTTACTGAAATAGATGATGAAGATTGGGAGAGAAACAATTAAGCATTGGCATGAGGACTGAAAGAAAGAGGGAAGGAAGATAAGGACAATAGAATACCAAGTACAAAAATTAGGTATAAGTGACAGAAAATGGAAAATGAAAACACATATAGTATAATCGATTCCATATACATACCTTGTATTTGTCAAAAAACTCCACCTGCATAAATAAAAAGGACACCATATGATTAAATAACCAAATAAAAAATTTCTTTTATCCAATAATAAATCAACCAACACGTTCTACAAAATAACTATATCCAAGCATTATCAGAAAGAATTAAATAAAAAATGAGCAGGAAAGTTTTATAGTTTTGACTTAACCTTCTGAATCAATATTCTTCCAAAGACCTGAGCTCTTAGTATTGACATAACTTTCTCCCATACTATGTTCATGTTTATAACAAATATAACAGTTAAAAGTGGCTCTAGGGCATACAGGATTCCAATTTTACTGAGAAGTCTCCATAGCGGCTCGGGTCTAGCACCAATAAGAACTTCAAAAAATCGCCCTAAGAAACCAACAACACATAAGAATGCATATATCATAATCAATAGTGATAGTGAAATCATACATACATGAACACCGGGTAAACAGCAAAGCAACGATAAAAGATAGCACCTAAATGCTGTCATTTCTGATTCTACATAATAAAATATCTAAAACTATGATAAAGATGTATATAGACTAAATATAAACTTATGCAGTTGAGGAAATTTTTAATCATTAATAACAAAAAGAAATCTAATCAAAAATATTATAAAAATTCAAAATTAAATATATAATGCATTCAGAGGAGAGTAAACTGAAAAATTAGTGAGTCTCAACAGTCATACATTGAATTTCAATCAATCTATCTGTTGAATATTATGATATTATCTCAATAGTCACACACACTGAATTATAATAGATAAATTAGACACTTGTAATATTGATACTTTATAAAACAGTACTTAAATGCGATTATGGTCGTAACATCAAGGTTTGTAGCTTTTTATGTATGCATATTTGACCCCAATTTTGAGCAATATCATTATCAACAATAGGCAAAAACAATGCCATAGCGAATTATCTTAGAACTTGGAGATGTTAAAAGAATTATCTTAAATTGTTCTGAGTTTTCTTTCATCTTTCCTAACTTTCAGTGTAAGTTACTAGCAAAAAAAGACAAGAACTTGTGTTCCAAGTTTTGCTTGGGGACAAGCAAATTACTTAGCTCATAGTCTAGGTAACACTTAACACAACACCTTCTATGGTTAGTCTCCAAAATTTTTATCATCAAACCACCTTGCATTTCCCTTTTGAATTCATAGTGAAATGCAGTCAATTTTTTGCTGAAAAAAAATGCCATCTTGATTTTAAAGTAATCAATATTTACTTTTGCTTGAACAAGTACAAATTATTTGATAAAGTATCAAATAATTTTAAATTTGAAAAAAAAAAACTTCCTATTCACCAACAATATGAACTTGTTGATAAAATTTAATCTAAAACAAGAATTACAAAGGAATAAGACCTGGTATACATAAACAGCTTAATTAAGTGCTTATCATATGATAAGTGTCTATGTATAAGCTTCTTCTATATTACTATAATACAAGACAAGATACACTCAAATCATTTTCATTTATGCTATAGACCCGTTTGGATAGCTTATTTTTAAGTTTATAAAAAACGACTTATGCAAATAAATAAGCTTTTTTTGCATGATTCATAAGCCTGAAGGTAGTGTATAGATAAACAACTTATGGAGATATATATTTTGTTAGTGAGAACTTATAAATTAACATAAAAAATCATTTATTTTCATAATTTATTTTTCATAAGCTCAAAAATAAGTTCATCCAAACGGGCCCATAAACTATCCTGAATAGTTTATGAAAATAAGCTAAAAATAGCTTATGAATATCATTCAAACAAAGTGTTTATCTAGTAAATAAGTTAAAATAAGTCAATCCAAAAAATGGCTAGAGTGAACACAAAGCCAAATTTAAAGATAAAAATTGTATTTTTCTTTCTTTGTTACAAATTGAATATTGTATATTTCAGAGATTGTTTTTTTTTAAACCCAATAGACCAAGCCTCAATAATAAATCATCTAAATCGGAAAAAAGGAAGGCCAGCCTATTACGACTAAAATCATGATGAAACTCGAAGGATTCGATATAAGCTTTACTAACTAGACCAAAATTAGCTAAAATAAATAAAAGGTGCGAAGATTAAGCAATGAAAAACAAAAGAGAAAAGAAATTACCAGAATAAATGGGCATGGATAAGGTACAAGCAGTACAAGCAAAAAGAGAAGCAACAGAAACAGCAAGTCTCAATTTATGCTTAACAAGAAGCATAGAGAGTAATTCCCATGTTATCACCTTCGATGGCTCGTTCTTCTCCGAAACCGACTCATCAATTTTCGGATCCGAATCGGTTACATTCGGGTCGGATGCAGGTCCAGTGACGTAAGCACGTGGCGGTAAGGAAGAGAGAAGAGATATGTTGCGTCGTGATTGGAATTTGAGAGGGTTTGTTGTGAGAATTCGTGAGAGTGGAAGTGAGAGTGATGATGGTTTTGGTGTTCTGATTCTTTTGAAGGAAGAAGATGAAAGGGGTGAATTGTAATGCCATGGTGATAGTGTTACAGAGGAAGTCATTGAGAAAATGTGAAGAAAGAATTAAGAGAGAAAGAGGAAGAAATTGGGAGTTATTATATATTCATTTTCTTTGGACATCATGAGTCATGTGACATGTGTAATTTATCCTTTTCTCTTCTTTTTTTTTTCACCTTTTATTGGTCCAAAAATAAATTGGTTAAATTGAATTTTGTTCCTATATTCAAATTTTTTCATTTTTGTAAAAAGATGTTATGAATGGTTAAGATTGAATCAACAGGTATTAAATCTTAATTGTTGATGAATTTCTATACTACATTTTACAGTCATATGTCATGGTTCACCGATTAAGGATTTGATTCGCTCCCTCACTCTAGAAGCATTTGTAAAAGAGTTTAATACTTTTTTCTTTTTTGAAAAAATATTTTAAAGATCTATTTGTTACTGATTAAAAAATTAGTGGTTTTGATGTTAATAATTTAGAGATTAGTTTTTAGAGATTTTTAAAAAAAGCGGAAGTTGTTTTTAGTTTGTGTAACATAATAAAAATCATTCTATGAAAAATTATTTTTATGAGAAACTACTCAAAACCGCTTCTCATTTTAATCGATATTTAGATTATCTTTATATTCTCATTTTTTTGGTATAAACCGGGTATCATCTGCATGCAATTGTAGAGACTAATCACTCGAGCCGGGTTTAACCACAATGGGCGGCAAATCTCTCCCTCAAAAGATTTAATTCAAACCCATGATTTTGGTTAAGATAGAAGAGACCTCCAACATCTCATCAAAGTGCTCTTGGATAGATTTTTTTTTTTTGAAAAGCTATAAGTTTAACAAACGGATGAAAAACGTCTACAATAGAATGTTTGAATAAAAAATTATTATTATTTAAAAACTGTAACAAGCAGGCAGTCGGGCACTAATTCTTATCATGTAAATTTCGTTATACTTATAATCAATCACAATTCATAGTATGAGTGACATATAAAATAATTAAGAGGAAATTAACTTGTTTCACACACCTATTGCTTACACGTAATCACATTATTTTATTTAATCATATACTAATTAAAACCTAGTGTTGTGAATCATGCATCGAAGGGGGTAACCTAGTGTTGTTTGCTACTAGGCGTGGATCATCTCTGTAACGTGACTCAAAGGAGAGAGGTGAGTAGGGGGTGAACGGTGGTTTTTTGGAATTTCTTTTAAATTAATATAATATTAGTCAACTAACCAATATTGATCAAAGTTAAGTTAAGTTAAGCTAGCCTAATTGAAGTAGAATCATAAGTGTCTATGATTCTACTTCAAGGCTAACTTAATTAGGCTAACTTAACTTAACTTTGATCAACTAACCGATGTTGACACTACAAGAAAAACAAGATTTTCCGGCGACCAAAATCCGCCGAAAATTTGGACTTTCCGGCGGATTTTGGGCGCCAGAAAAACCCTCGTCGCAAACGGTTTCCGGCGGATCGGGTTCCCTCGCAAAATCCGCCGGAAATTTCCGAGGCCAAATCAGCCGGAAATTTCCGACAGATTTTTCTGCCGGAAACCACCGGAAACCGCCTAATATCCGCCGGAAAATACAAAAAAAAAAAAAAATCCGCCGGAAACCGCCTAATATCCGCCGGAAAAAATGGTTTTTTTTTTAAAAAAAAAATTCCGCCGGAAAATACGGTTTTTCTAAAAAAATAATAAATCCGCCGGAAACCGCCTAATATCCGCCTTAAAATACGTTTTTTTTTAAAAAATAAATCCGCCGGAAACCGCCTAATATCAGACGGAAATTTAAATATATATATATTTTTTAAAAATAAATTTAATAATAAATAAATGTTTTAAAAACCGAAATTAATTTTTTTAAAAAAACAGAAAATTTAATAATTAAAAAATGTTTTTTTATAATACGAATTAAAAACAGAATATTTATTAATTAAAACAAACTAAACACAACTCCTAAACAAACAATACAAGAAATAATAACTATACCGTTGTTGAAAACACGATAGTAGAACTCAAACAAAGAGAAGAAGAGAGAATTCTATCAAAGAGAGGAACAAATCATACCTTAGATGGAAGAATTCTATCAAACAAAAGAAGAGATTTTGTAGAGAGAAGAAGAGAGAAATTTGAGAAGTGAAGAAGTGAAGAAGTGAAGAAGTGAAGAAATGATGGATGAATTTTGTGGAAATATATAGAGGGAGATGGGCAACGGTTCAAAGTTCAAAATCCCCCACAAATACACGTTTGCGGTGGATAAGGGGTTTGTGGCGGATCCGTTTGCGAGGGAGCGAGGGGATTTGCGGCGGATTTGTATAGCCGTTGGGATTTGTGGCGGAATTGGTGGACTTTGCGGCGGATCTAGTCAACACTCGGATTTGCGGCGGATTGACCAGCATTTGTGGCGGAATTCAAATTTCCCTCGGAAAGGAACTTTGCGGCGGATTGGTGGATTTTGCGGCGGATTTTGAATTTGAATTTCCCCCCCTTTTTCAAAAATCCGCCGGAAATGGACTTTGTGGTGGATTCCAATTTTTTTTTAAATTCGAGAATATCCGCCGGAAACGCTAAAATATCCGCCGAAAAGTTTGTGTCTATTGAAAATCCGCCACAAATGCCACCAAATCCGCCGCAAATGTTCCGTCGAGAAATATCCGCCGCAAATTGCTCAAATCCGCCGGAAAGTTTCCGGCGGATATTAATCCGCCGGAAAGTGTTGGACAGAAAATCCAAGATTTCTTTTAGTGTGATCAAAGTTAAGTTGTATATTAGTCAACTAATCAATGTTGATCAAAGTTATGTTAAGTTAGCCTAATTGAAGTAGAATCATAGCCCATTATACAACTTAAATTAGACATTTACTTCTAAATATAAAAAACAAACACATAAAAGTTGTCGTTTAGTAGTCCTTTTCAAAGACCGCCCTCCACATTAGAGGCACTTGCACCCGATACTAGATAATACAAGTACACAGAGGTAAAAGGGATTGTAGCAATATGCTATGCGGCGGAAATGTATAAATGCACAAGAATCATACACATAGGCTTTCGTGTCACTATACACGCCCAATGTCACTACTACTTAACATGCAAGATCATTTGTGGGAAAAAGCACCATAGAGAAATAAATGACACAAAACACAAGAATATTATGAAGCACAATTAAGTTAACATATGATAAAGACATGGTAAACACTATTATATCACATGTTTGTACGGTTGTCAAGCTTGTAAGTCAACTCGCTGAATCAGCCGAGTTTACGAATCTACATAGCCAAAACGAGTTGACTCGCATATAGAATCGCAATATTGATAGATTCGTGCATACTCGTGCATATTCAATTCAGAATCACAAATTTATGATGAGTTTACTAGTTTGCTGCAAATTTTGAAAAAACCGCCCCAAAACACAACTTTATTTTCCATCATTTTTGTCGTTTCCTAGGAGGCCAAGGATCGTGCGACTTACCGCTTCTAAAAGGAACGTGAATAGAAATATGTAGTGCATATTAATATATTGCTCTGTGTCGTTCTCTCTGCAAGCATTTTTGTGCGTCTTTATGCATGCATGCATTGCTGCTTTGTGTATTGCATGTGTGTTCGCTCTTGGTTGTCTCTGTGTTGCATTCTAGCGAGTCTCTTTATGTGTGTTATCGTTTCTCTTTGCGTTTTCTGCCTTGCCTTGTTCTTATTTATTCTTTGTTGTTCTGTTTGTTTTTGAAGCATTATTTATTCTTTTTTGTGCTATTTTTTTAAATAAATTATTTATTCTTTTGGGCTTTCTGTATTTTAAAAGCAATGTCTTTAAGCAACATAAACACATCGACTCCTACTCGTGTACCGACTCTCGAAGCATATATGTTTTTTTTTTAATTAAAAGCAATATTTTGTAGGAGCTTTTTGAAGCCATTAGTGTGTGTATATATATATATATATATTATGAAATGTTTTTAGTTTTTATTTTTGTAAGTTAACTTTTTATGTTTTATGTAGTAGAATCTTATCTATATGCCTTGCTATTTTTCTTTATTATAGAGTTTAAAATTGAAATATTGACAACTTTGTGTGTTTGATGTGTAAAACTTGATAAGAAATAAAGTTATATATATTGTTCTCACGGTTATCATTTAATCTAACAGTTATTATTTATTGTTCTCATGTTCTCACAATAACGAAGTGTTCTCATCCGAGTCGTCCCCTATATATATTATTCCTTTTAGATACAAAAATAACATATGTTATTTTATTATATCTTTTAGATAAGTTGACAAATAATGATATGATGGAAATTATATGTTAATGACAAAACTACACCTATGATAACTATAATTCATTTGTTAAAAAATTAAATTCATTTTCTATTTTTTATTTTTATAAATAATTTATTTTATCACCTATTTCAATATTTTTAATTTCAATAGATTTTATTTTTTTAAATTATATAAAACGACAAAATTACCTACATAACAAAATCATACATTATTTTTTATATTAAATACTAATATTTTTTATATCAATTTTTTTATGTATAATTATTTTTCTATTAGATTCATATCTTTATATTTTCAAACATATTTTATAAGGTAAATGCAGAAATTATTTACTTATCCTATCTGAGTGATTTCTAACCCAACTCAAATTCAGGATAAACTAGAGAGACAAGATATAATAAGTGACAGGATTAAATTATCATATTTTACTAGAGCAAAAGCCTGGTCCTTTCCCTCCACCTCGTCGTAGGTTTCATTGTCCTCAACCTTTTCACAATTCCTGAGTTGATGACCAATCCTGCCACAACCAAAAAAAATTGGGGAGCCTCTGATTCTTAAAATGAAACCCACAAATCCTTGCCTTGATACTTGACTGTAGTTCCCTTTTGAGAGGGCGGCGAAGGTTAAATTGTACCTTGATATAGAGGAACTTCCCAGACGATGATACTCCTTTGCATCCTCGAAATCACCTAT
Source organism: Astragalus glycyphyllos (assembly GCA_963573325.1). Lineage (NCBI taxonomy): Eukaryota > Viridiplantae > Streptophyta > Magnoliopsida > Fabales > Fabaceae > Astragalus > Astragalus glycyphyllos. The sequence continues at coordinate 12,208,151 of OY754313.1, read as the reverse complement.
GAAACTACCCAACCTTTTTGCTAGGGTTTCAAAATAGAGCTTGAGACGAAGAAGGTAAACCCCTAACCCAGGAGGCCACCTTGAACATCTCCAAATCAGAGGGTTGTTCCTCTCCATAAATCTTGGCAAAAATGACGAGGTTCTTGTCGAAGCTCCAAGGACCACTCTTGAGAATCCCTTCTACCTCTTTTGAAGTGAAACAAAAAAGAAAGAGAAGGCCTCCGTTTGTTTAGATCTCGTACCTCCATTGGATTCTTGAAGCGCCATACTTAGAGAATGGTACTTTTGAACTCACGAATGCTATAAGGACTATTGGTCCAAATATTTCCCAAGATGGGGTGATTTGTAACATCCCAGACTGCTTACAAAATTGTTGACTGCCCCCACAAACCAACACAAGTCTTTTCCGCATGTGTTGTCCTCACTTGCATGCTTTTTCCGCATGTGTTGTCCTCACTTGCATGCTTTCTAGGAAACTTCCCAGTAGGTCACTCATCCCACTACTACTCCAAGTCAAGCACGCTTAACTATAGAGTTCTTATGGGAAGGACTCCCGAAAAGAAGATGCATCTTGTTGGTATAGGTAGTCCAAATCAATTCTTTTAATCCCTTCAACTATACAGTCCCATACCTGCACATTCTCGGGATCCCTCTCATTCTGGTGTGTATTCAGTTCATTCAGTGCCCAATTCGCTTTGAAGCTTCCAGGAGCCGCTCTTTGTCATGCTACCTTTTTGGGCATTGGCGATTACTCCCCACCCTCGTCAGCCACAAATGTGATCACATGATTGATACCCTCGCCTTCATGAATTTCTTCCTCTTCCACAATAATCCCTTCAACTTCTTCCTTGGACAACTGTGAAGTGTGAACTTTGTCCATCAAGATAACTAGAGAGTAAACGAAGATAACGTTCAAAACAAACTAGACAAGCTAGAAAAGGAATCAACACAGAGGAAGATAGTCAGAAAAGAACCCGGGGAACCGCCGCGGGGGGGGGGGGGGGGGGGGGGGGGGACATGAGATGATCATTATGACTAGTTGAGCGAACATATTTCTTTTCTAAATAGAGTATTTTTTATCATCTCAAATGAAATGAAAAATAAACACCACACACACATATTATCACACACATATGCTCGAGACTAAATTCAAGAATGCCATGTTCCTGATATATATATAACAAAGTACTTGTGTTTGTGTTTATAATTGAAGAGAGTATTCTTAATCATCTTTATTTATGAAATGGATGAAGCATTATTGATTTAATAGCTAATTTGGTCATCAAATTTCAGAAAAATTCAATTTAATCCCCACTAATTATAATTTGTAACACCCTAAACTTTTGACGTCATAAAGACGGGATGTTAACCATTTTAATACAATCAGAGTTCTAAACCGCTTAAGGACTTAAATAAAACATAGTCCCGAGTGGTATAAATACCAAAAGGGATAACTAAATGACATAACTTAAATAGTTTCCATGAGTCATTTCTTAACCATAGTTCAAATCCAAAGAACAATTTAGACCTAATACCTATCCTTAATTACAATTCATAGCCTAAAGTATCAAAAACTATAATACATAACCCTTGACTAGGGTGAAATAGCACTTAAGCATAGACCTCGAAGGATCCCATAACTCGGTAGCCCAAAACAGCTGCTACTCTTCCTCGCCTTGCTTAATCTTAACGTGTTAATCTGAAAAATATAACAACATAAAGGGTGAGATTACAAATCTCAGTGAGTTCTTTCGCGACCCCTCACCCATAACCTATACTACGCCAGAATTAAGAAAAATAGGCGCTACCTTAAGCAGCGTTTATTAAAAAGCGCTAGGTAAGGTGATACGGTCAAAGGGATAGGCAGCGCTTATTTAATCACGTGTTGTGGATAAAGTCCCAAATAATTTAGCCCATTATGTTTCTCACTTATTATAAGTGGAGAGGATTAATTTAGGGTTGAGAGAGAGAGGAATTTCGGATTAGAGCAGCCACCAAAGAGAGAGAAAAGAAGAGAGAAAACAATTCCCGTTTTTCTCAAACCTGTCACCGTAAAATTGCGATTCCGGTTTCGTTAACCGTTGGATCGTCTTCGTTTTTGGGCAGCAGGTTCGTAAGATATAGTTCTACATTTTCACCGTTCGGATCTTCGAAACAAGTTCTGAGGAGAGAGATATTGGCTTCGCACTGAAGCTGCAGTTTGGGGGAGTCGCCGTATTCGGAGATCGAGGAACGAGGCTAGGAGAGAGTTTGCGCCACCATAGTTGAGGTAAGGGTGGGCTTAACCTTGATAATGGGTTGATGATAATTATGTGTGGGTATTCTAGGGTTTTGTTGAATTGTTCGTGTCGTTGCATTTCGTGTTTTCGTTGAGATTGGTGCTTTGATGATTATTGCACGTTATTGTGATTTGTTTCGTTATTTGTTGTTGCGTGATTGTTGTATCACGATGATGGTGTTGTTATTGTTCGTGTTTTTGTTGTTGCTGTGCGTGGTTGATTGTTGTTGTCGCGTTGTCGAATTGTCGTTTTTGTTGTGGTGGTTGCGGTGTCGTTGCCGTTAGGGTTTGGTGTTTGGCAATTTAGCGATTCTGGACACAGGTTCGGTTTTTCTAAAACTGGCGCTGTTTGGTAGATCCAAAAATTATGAGGTTGATTGTTTTTGAAAATAGACTTAACGCCGGTCGTTTTGGCACTGGTTTCGTCAAATTCGGAGTTGTATAGCTCGAGTTATAGGTGATACAAGTTAGGTTAAAATTCTGGAAACGATTTGGGTATAGATTCGGTATTTCGGTGACTGGGAACGTTGTATTGACCGAAAAATTATGTGGTTTATTTTTCTGGAAAATAGACTTAATGCTTGTTAATTTGGCACTGGTTTGGTTGCGTTTAGAGTTGTGTAGCTCGAGATATGAATTCCACAAGTTAGAGTAAGATTCTTGAAACAATCTGGACACAGGGTCAGTGTTTTGGTTACCACGTTTTCAAAAGAACTCCTTTTCGAACGAATCCAATTTCTTTGAAAACTAGACAAAATTTGCCCCAGTTTATGCACAAGTTTCATGCAGTTTGATTGAGTCTTGGTCACTTTGGAATTGCTTGAATTTGAAGGACAGAAACTGTCCTCTTTTGCAACTAGCCTGTGTGCTTTTCGAAAACTGTACCTATTGGACACTCTCCTTCAAAAACTGAACTTAGGGATGATAACCAGACCCATAGGGCTTTCCAACAAGTATTTATTTGTTGAAATCCGATGTCGTTTGCTATTTTAATTAATTCGCTGAAGTAGGTGCGATGTGCCTAGGCGCTGTGCGCCAGTCTTGTGCGTGGTGTGCGTGCGTTATGTCCGCGTTGTGGAGCCGTCTGGTGTTAATATTTCAGGTGCGGTGCTGGTATGCTCAGGAGAGTTTAGTGGTAGCTGTGATGCTACAACTTGGTGCTATTTTTGGTGAAATCATTTGTTTTGATTCTGGTGATATAGTATTTATTTTAAATACTTGTTATGGTGAGTTGGTGCATAATCATGGTGTCGCATTGTCATATGCATGTTTTGGTGATATAGGCTCTGCCTCTGGTGTTTATTGGTGATATGCCCGTCGTGGCTCATTTTGGTGATCGGTACCGCATGCATATGCCCACTGGAGGGGTTGCATATCATCCCATTGTCTATGAATGTTATAATTTTGGTGGTTCACTGTCAAATGGATTTTTCCTTTGGTATCTGGTGCTGTGATATGGTGTAATTGTATTGTGTTGCTGTAGTTACCTGATGCTAGCATATTTTTATCATCTGCTTATTATCTCTGTTAGACTCACCCCTTCTGCTTGGAATGTTGCTCTCATGCGGCAACGCTGCAGGTGATCGCTAGTGCTCGTGGAGGAATTGCTAGGTTTTGCTTCCTCTCTCGTTTGGGTCTGTGTCAGCTCTGATATGTAGCACCGGGGAGTCGTTAGTTATCGTTTTGAACTATTATTTTAGTTATTGGAAATTGTTTTAATTTATTTTGGAGATGTCTTTAATTGTTAATTCTGGAGATGTTTAAACTGGTTAATATTTCCGCTGCTTGGTGATTTCTTTTATATAAATTATTTTGGAGATTTTCCTTTTTTAAAAATGGTGAAAAAATGTAGCGCCCTTCGAGGTGACTCTGATAATTGTCTATTTAATTGTAATAGTAAAAGGGGGGTGTTACAGATGATCCTATGGCTACCGATACCCAAGGATCAATTGGACATGATGATAATTTCAAACCGATTGTGTCTGAGACCCAAGAAAAAAAGTTTGTTCAGAAAATTGTAGGCTATAATTCTCGTTCTAGGGAAAATTCTGTCTCTTGGTCTGGCCAATGTAAATTAGTCCTTATAATTTGTCTCTATGATGAATTGTCTTAGAGGTCTTTTGTTGTAAAAAGTTAGAGGCTCTCTATTATTGCTTTGATTTTAATTTCTTTTATTGCCTAAGGTTTTGGTTTGGTTCCCCTTGGGCTCTCTTTGTTCTCTTTCTTTTTTTATCTTTTAAAAAAACATGAGGAAGTACTATTTTTCCTTCTTGATATTTTTTATATCAGAAGGTTTTAACAAAACTTCCTTATTTTCGAAAAAAAAAGAGAGAAATGAAAACACCATACAACTGTTAATTTCGTTCTAGGGAAAAAAATACTTTTTAACCCAGTATTTGTTAATTTTTATAACAAAATTATCATAACATTTTAATTATATCAGCTAGTGCTCGTGGAGGAATTGCTAGGTTTTGCTTCCTCTCTCGTTTGGGTCTGTGTCAGCTCTGATATGTAGCACCGGGGAGTCGTTAGTTATCGTTTTGAACTATTATTTTAGTTATTGGAAATTGTTTTAATTTATTTTGGAGATGTCTTTAATTGTTAATTCTGGAGATGTTTAAACTGGTTAATATTTCCGCTGCTTGGTGATTTCTTTTATATAAATTATTTTGGAGATTTTTTTTTTTGGAATAAATGGTGAAAAATGTAGCGCCCTTCGAGGTGACTCTGATAATTGTCTATTTAATTGTAATAGTAAAAGGGGGGTGTTACAGGGGGGGGGGGACATGAGATGATCATTATGACTAGTTGAGTGAACATATTTCTTTTCTAAATAGAGTATTTTTTATCATCTCAAATGAAATGAAAAATAAACACCACACACACATATTATCACACACATATGCTCGAGACTAAATTCAAGAATGCCATGTTCCTGATATATATATATATATATAACAAAGTACTTGTGTTTGTGTTTATAATTGAAGAGAGTATTCTTAATCATCTTTATTTATGAAATGGATGAAGCATTATTGATTTAATAGCTAATTTGGTCACTCAAATTTCAGAAAAATTCAATTTAATCCCCACTAATTATAATTTGTAACACCCTAAACTTTTGACGTCATAAAGACGGGATGTTAACCATTTTAATACAATCAGAGTTCTAAACCGCTTAAGGACTTAAATAAAACATAGTCCCGAGTGGTATAAATACCAAAAGGGATAACTAAATGACATAACTTAAATAGTTTCCATGAGTCATTTCTTAACCATAGTTCAAATCCAAAGAACAATTTAGACCTAATACCTATCCTTAATTACAATTCATAGCCTAAAGTATCAAAAACTATAATACATAACCCTTGACTAGGGTGAAATAGCACTTAAGCATAGACCTCGAAGGATCCCATAACTCGGTAGCCCAAAACAGCTGCTACTCTTCCTCGCCTTGCTTAATCTTAACGTGTTAATCTGAAAAATATAACAACATAAAGGGTGAGATTACAAATCTCAGTGAGTTCTTTCGCGACCCCTCACCCATAACCTATACTACGCCAGAATTAAGAAAAATAGGCGCTACCTTAAGCAGCGTTTATTAAAAAGCGCTAGGTAAGGTGATACGGTCAAAGGGATAGGCAGCGCTTATTTAAAAAACGCTGGGTATTGACAAACACTCGCAAGGGAAAGGCAGCGCTTACTTGGAAAGCGCTGGTTATTGATAAAACGCGCAAGGCAAAAGGCAGCGCTTAAATGAAAAGCGCTGGGTATTCGTAGGCAAAAGGGCAGCGTTTATCAGCAAGCGCTGCTTATTGGTTAAAACGCGCTACCCAATAGGTAGCGCTTCTGCAGCAAGCGCTGCGTATTGGTGAAAACGCGCTACGCAATAGGTAGCGCTTTTGCAGCAAGCGCTGCTTATGGATGTCCTAATGGCTAGCGCTTTTAAGTGAAGCGCTGCCTATTGGTTTTTTCGCGTCCTAATGGCTAGCGCTTTTAAGTGAAGCGCTGCCTATTGGTTTTTTTTTATTTCTTCCTTTCCCAGCGTTAACCACGTAAAGCACACTAGCTACTCCACTCTCTCAAGCTCTCCTCCTCCCTCCTCCTCCCTTGGTCGCACGTACGTTCTCCCTCCTCCTCCCATCACAAAGGACATTTTCGTTCTCTCAAGCTCTCATTTTCGTGGCTCTCTCTCATTTTTTTCCCAAAGGACATCACACTTCTCCCATTTTCGCAAAGGATTTCGGTTTGTACGTGGAAGCTCATTTCTTCCCCATTTTTGGTTCTCTTTCACAAAGGTTAGTAATACTACATGTTGTTCTAGTTATTTTAATGGCATTGGAACCTTAGGTTAGATGATTCAAAGTTGATGCTTGATAATTAGTTCTTTGAAATGGTGTTTCTAAACTTGAGGGGAAATGTAGTTGTAGTGTTTGTTGAAATGTCCAAATGAAATGCTTGTTAATTTAATTTGATGTAGGTGTAGTGTTTGTTGAAATGTCCAAATGAAATGCTTTTTAATTTAATGTTGCTCTAGGTTAATGAAATGCTTTGATGTTGCTCTAGGTTAATTTGATGTAGGTTAATGATTTTACTCCATTAAACTATAGGTTGTGATGATATTAATGAGTGAACTAGAAAAAGTCATAGAGAGAAAACTAGTGAAAGAATCAATACATTAAATATTCTTATTCAATTTCAATGAATGAACTAGTTATAGGTATAGAAAGTATATATAATACAAGTGACTTAGGAATAATAGTGACTTATGAATGAATTAATTTCACAAAAATTGATTGTATGTTTGTCTTTATTAGGTATAGAAAGTATATATAATACAAGTGACTTATGTGATTGAGCTATTCTTTAACCCCCTATTTTAATATATATGGCTAATTAACTTAATGAATGTTTATAGGAATTGAAAATACTTCCTTCGAGTTCGTGTTGGTTCGTGAGTTCGTTATAGTTCCAGTTTGAGTTCGTTTCTTTCGTATCTAAGTGGTTCGAGAGTTCGGTTCATTTGCTAGTGCGTGGTTCGCCTAGGTTGGAGTTCATTGTTGCTTCCACTTGTTTAGGTACTTCTGTTGTTTAAAACTAGAGTGACTATTTATTTATTTAAAACTGAAATTGCCTCTCTTATTTATTTTATGTGTTCCTTTTCTTTTAGTTGTGCTTGAAATGAAAGATTGATACCTAACTTAGTCTTGGCAACAACAATGATTCTAAAAATCAATTGCTAATAACTGTTTTGATTGAACCATGATGATTTATACTTGAACAAGAATATAAGTTATGTAAACTTGTATATGTGTGGTGAATGAAACTAGCAAAGTAAAATCAAATATGCCTAAATATGCGAATTGTTTGTTGTTTGTCACCTATAATAGGTTTTTAAGTTCTCTTATCAGGATAGGATTTTATTATAAATAAATACTGAGAAATTATGGATAGAGAGTGGATGTCTGCCAATCGTCTGTCCAAGGAATATGTTGCTGGAGTGGATTATTTTGTGAAGTGTGCTGTTGAACGTTTAGGGACTTCTAGTAACATGAAGTGTCCTTGTTTGAGTTGTTGTTATGTAAAATCAGTTAATGCAGAGGAGTTGGCAGGATATTTAAAGGGTTACGGAATAGATCAAAGTTACACTTGTTGGACAATGCATGGTGAGGAAAGAAGTGAATCTTCAAATATGGGTAATAGTACTGAGAGATGTGCACCGGTTGACACTGAAAGACCTACATTTGAAGGGGGCGAATTTGAAGAGATGGCAAAGGCTGTTGAAGACGATCTTAATGACTGTCCTCAAATGTTTGAGAAATTGATAACGGATGCGGAGACACCGTTGTATTCAGGTTGTACTGAATTCACAAAACTATTGGCTGTGATAAAGTTGTATAACTTGAAAACTTGCCACGGATGGACGGATAAAAGCTTTACGGAATTACTCGCACTGTTGAAAGAAATGTTGCCGAAGGATAATGTGCTCCCTTCTCGGACCTATGATGCAAAACGAATGTTAGGGTCCATTGGGTTGAACTATGAGAAGATACATGCTTGTCCCAATGATTGCATTTTATTTCGGAATGAACATGCCTCGTTAAAGTCGTGTCCTAAATGTAATGCATCGCGATATAAAAAGAAAGAATCTGCTCCAGAAAAGGTGTTGTGGTATTTTCCCATAATTCCTCGATTTAGGCGCATGTACCATAGTTCAGAAGATGCAAAACACTTGACATGGCATGATGATGAAAGGATTAAAGATGGCATGCTACGACACCCGGCAGATTCTCCGCAATGGAAGAAAATTGATATTGATTATCCTGATTTCGGGTTGGATCCAAGAAACCTACGACTTGCATTGTCTGCTGATGGATTTAATCCGCACGGCATTCAGAGTAGCTCCCACAGTACATGGCCCGTGATTTTGGCGATCTATAACTTACCTCCATGGCTTTGCATGAAACCCAAATATATGATGTTGTCTTTGTTAATTTCTGGGCCCAAGCAACCGGGAAATGATATTGATGTATACTTGGCTCCGTTAATTGAAGACTTGAAGCTAATGTGGGAGATTGGAGTAGAGGTGTATGATGGGTTCAGAGAAGAAACTTTCACCCTGAGGGCTATGATTTTGGGCACAATTAATGACTTTCCAGCATACGGCAATCTATCTGGGTACAGTAACAAAGGTCAGTGTGCGTGCCCTATATGTGAAGATAACACTGATTGGATGTGGTTGGAACATGGTAGGAAGAATATCTACTGTGGTCATCGTAGGTTTTTGCCATCTACTCATTCGTATCGACTGTTGAAAAAGGCATTCAATGGGAATATCGAAACCCGTAAAGCTCCCATGGCTTTGACGGGTGAACAACTATTTGAAAAGGTGAGAGGTTTAAACATTAAATTTGGGAAGCCTTTTGCAGGAGAGCTTGCCAAACGGGGGTGGAAGAAAAAGTCAATTTTCTTTGAGTTGCTATACTGGAAGTCATTATATGTAAGGCACTTCATTGATGTGATGCATGTTGAAAAAAATGTCTTTGAAAGTGTCATCGGTACCTTGCTCAATATGCCAGGAAAGACTAAAGATACCATCAACTCGAGGTTGGACTTGCTTAGTATGGGGTTGAGACCAGAATTGGGTCCGTTAAAGAAGGGTACACGTACATATCTACCTCCGGCAGCTCATACTTTATCTAAAAAGGAGAAGACCGTGTTTTGTAAGTTTCTTCATGGAGTTAAAGTTCCAGAGGGTTACTCTTCAAATGTTATGAACCTTGTATCGATGAAAGACCTCAAGTTAAAGTCTTTAAAGTCTCATGATTGCCATGTTCTAATGGAGAATTTGCTACCCATTGGTATACGTTCCATTTTTCCTAAGAAAGTGCGCAAGACCCTAACCAAACTTAGTTTCTTCTTTAAGGCGATTTGTAGTAGAGTGATTGACCCTGGAAAGTTGCCATCATTGCAAAGAGAAATTACTGTCACTTTGTGTGAGCTTGAGATGTATTTCCCACCTTCGTTTTTTGACATAATGATTCATCTAATAGTTCATCTGATTAGAGAGACACAATTGTGTGGCCCATGTTACATGAGATGGATGTATCCGTTTGAGCGTTACATGAAGATTTTAAAAGGTTATGTGAAAAACCGATCACGACCCAAGGGTTGTATTGTTGAGCGCTACATAGTTGAAGAAGCTATTGAGTTCTGTACCGGCTATCTATCTAGTCTTGAATATTCTGTGGGACTGCCAAGGTCTCGTCACTTAGGAAGCATTAGTAAAGGGATGTCAGGAACAAAAATAGTGATGGTATCAAGGAAAGAACTAGATGAAGCACACTTATATGTTTTGCACAATGATACTGAGGTTGATTCATATGTTTCCAAGCACATGGACATACTTAAGAGTGATCACCCATATAATACTCAAGTTTGGTTAACAAAAGAACATAATCGTAGTTTCATAGTGTGGCTAAAAGAGCACATTGATTTCGAATTTGCTATGAATCCTTCCTCGATTTCAGAAAGATTGAGATGGTTAGCAAAAGGTCCAAATATGCAAATTTTCTCTTACACCAGCTATCTAATGAACGGGTACAAGTTCTATACAAATAACTATGATGATCAAAGTAAAATACAAAATAGTGGGGTGACTCTTGTAGCTCAAGCTTTGCATACATCAAGTGCCAAAGACAGAAATCCCATATATGCGAATATGTCATACTTCGGGGTCATTGAACACATATGGGAATTGGATTACAACATGTTTCGGGAGCCTGTGTTCCAATGTAAGTGGGTTGACAATAATAGTGGTTTACAGATTGATAAGTCGGGGTTCATGCGGGTGAATTTCAATAAGTTAGGATATAAAGATGAGCCTTTTATTTTGGCATCCCAAGCTCAACAAGTGTTTTATGTCACTGATCCAGTTGATACAAATTGGTCCATTGTTTTATTGACAAATAAAAAATTGGTGAATGACATTGAGGATCAAGCAACCGATGATGATGGTATTGAGGACGACCCTTTCTTTGGGACATCACTACCAATTGTAGGGGAAAGTACTCCTATAGAGGATTTTGTGTATGTTAGAAACGATCATAGTGATGGGATTACGATTCGTCAAAAAAAAAAAAACTAAGACGCGAATTGCAAATACAATTATATCCAAGAAAAGGAAAAGGTAATTTAGACTTACATCATATGCTTTTTATCTATTTCCAAGTAGTTATTTTACATAGTTTTCATCTTCTTGTCTGTTTATTTATTTTGGATAGATAAATATAACAACAATGATTATGTTTTATTGCAGGTTAGATGGCGGATCATAGTGATCATGACAGTGATCATGACAGCGATCATCAGTGTGATGTTGAAAAGTATATGAGAAAGCAGGCTCTTCGTGGAATGACGATCAAAAAAGATATCATCAATCGAGTAAATAAAGGAAAAGGAAAAGTACCAGAAAGTTACTAATTACTAATTAATTTATTAATTCAACACTTAGTTTTAATTGTTTGTTAACTAATTTACTAATGACATAATGTAGGTGTTGTGGAATATTAAGGGCCAGCCAATTGGGGATAATCGCGCAGATTTGGTTACCTTCCTCGGTAGTAAGGTAAAACAAATGATACCAATTATAATCAGTACTTGGAGTGAGAAAAGTGCTGTTTTGGGGAAACACAAAGAGGAGTTTTGGTTAACAATACAGGTATATAATTTTACATCTCTTTAGTAATCTTAGTTAATAAATTTGTAACCATATATATATTTATATCATTTTCATTGAATATGTGTATGCAGAAATATTTTGATGTGGATGAGTCCCGAAAAGACTGGTGTATGAAGGAAGCTGAAAAGCTACATCGGAATTTCAGGGGTAGTCTAAAAAAAAATGGTTGTTTGATAATAGTGGAAACCTCAGATGGAAGCCTCCAGCGCCATATAGTGCATTTATTACGGAGGAGGATTGGGTTACATTTGTTAGGAGATGCACCGAAGATAAAGATTTCATGGTTAGTACTATAATCTATTAAGTTATAACTTAAAATATAGTTGACAATTATATATTATACATTAATGTATACTTATGTCTCTAAATAGAAACTATGCCAAGCGAATCGAGAGAGAGCTTCTGGTTGTGAGTACCCTTATAGAGGCGGTGCTTGTGGATATCAAGTTTTTGAAGAGAGATTGGTAAGACACAATAAGCTTGATTTCTCTTTGTTTAATAAATCTTTTGATTTATAATTTCTTAACATTTGGTAAATTTAAATATAGTTGGAGGAGAGTGGGAAAGATCCTACTAAAGAAAGCATTGAGCGACATTTTTTGTGGGTAGCAGCCAGACAAAAGGATGGAGAGGTTGTGGATCCCAAAACTAAGGAGGTGACCGACAGAATTGTAAGTATTTCCAAAATTCGAATATTGTTTTGAAACTTTTATGATATTTAAAATGTATAATAATTTTATTTATTATACTTTTGTTTGTGAATCAGGAAACCATATCAGAGTCAGTGTCACAGGGAGAGATCACTGATTGCTCTGAAAAGGAAATCCTTACTCGTGCCTTGGAAAAGGAAGAATACCCAGGTCGTACAAGGGGTTGTGGATTTGGCGTTAATCCATCCAACTACCTTGGGTCAAAGAAGAGAACTTATGAGGAGCATCATGATTGTAAACAAAGTAGAGAGTTGCGGGTATTGTATGAAGGTCTAAGGTCTGAACTTAGTCAAATCAAATTGCACTATGGGTTGGTTTCGCCTGCAATACCATCCCTGCCACAGATAGCGCACGAGATAGCTGCACCATTCCGTCAACTAAGCTATTAATTATTTTTTTTGAGGATAAATAATAAATTAATTATTAAACTCTCTTTCTTCTACGCAATGTATTTATTAATTTTTGTTTATAATTGATTTAGGACAACAATGAGTGTGAGTGTGAGTTGTATATCTCAAACTCACACCAAATGGTTGCAATAGGCTTCACATGTGACCAATTGGAAACTTTGATGCACAATTTACCCATACCTCCAAATCATGTTAGAGTCAGAGTTGATTGTGCAATTGTGGGGGATGCACCATTGCCTGCTCCAATACCCAGTATAGATTTACTAACTGTGCAAGATGCAGTTGGTACATTTGTGGCATGGCCAGCGCACCTTATTGTTGTAAGTGACAATATATTTGTAACTAACTAATTATTTTATTTTGTCATTTATTGTGTGCTAGCTAACGAATTATTTGATTTATATATAGGTACGCCAAAATGCAAAATCTAGGAGCAAAAGTGTTAGCAAGGCAATATCTATTAGAAAGAAAGTGTCTCGGTCCGGCCGTTCAACACAAGTTTCTCAGCCTGCCCCTCAAAAAGTGACTCGGCCCTCTCCTCCTCCAACAGTGACTCAGCCCTCTCCTCCTCCAAAAGTGACTCAGCCCGCCCCTCCTCGAAAAGTGACTCGGTCCTCCCTTGCTCCAAAAGTGACTCAGCCCGCCCCTCCAAAAGTGACTCAGCCAGCCCCTCCTCCAATAGTGTGCCAGCCCTCCGCCTCTTCGGTTGATGATTCTAGGATTATTTTGTATACCGAAATGCATGCGCAATTTAAGATGGATGATGAAACCCCGCTTGTATTACAGATGGATGACAACATTTTTGGAAATTCCGATCAACTATTGATAATCCCAAAACAAGATATTAATGATTTATGTCAGATGAATTGGGCAACCAGTGTTTGTATTAGAGCATATATCAGGTACGTATGTAATTTATTATTTAACATCATTGAGTTTATTTTATTATATCGTTAATTTAATTTGTATATATATACCTCTAATTGTAGGTTCTTGTATCATAACATTTTGGTCCCTTCGGAGCGGACACAGAGATATGTGTTCTTGTGTACGGATAGTACACACCTCCGTAATGTCAGGGAGGATCTGTCTAATTATAACGACCTTGTGGAACAAAACAAGAAAGATGTTACAAATTATATCACTCGACGCTTATCGGATGCTCAACATAGAGGCGTCGATACCATGTTTTTGGCATCGTGTCTCGTAGGGTGAGAGATTTAATATATTCTTATATAACATGCATTTTTTAAATACTAGTCAATTACTTATTCAAAGTTTTATTTTGTAGGGATCATTGGATTTTGCTTGCAATAAATTCTAAGACAGATACGGTGTACTACATTGATTCTGTGCATGGTCATTTCAACACCCACCCAGACTTGGTTGTGATATTTAATAGGTGTGTGTATTTCGATCACTCTGCATATTTCTTTGTTTTAGTTGTTAACTATATGTATTTTTAATAATATAGTTATATCCAATTGTGTTCAGTTGTTTGAAGGAATATTGGGGATTGGAACAATCACAGACAAAATGGGTGCCAATAGTGGTAAGTTTGTAATCAATCTTCTCATATATTTATTTACATTATTGTTGTCAAAAAAATGTATTAAATTAAATTTAACAATTAACTAATGCTTCTCCCACCAAGCGCTGCTCATTCACCTTGCACGTTTAGAAATGGGCAGCGCTTCCCCTTACCAAACGCTGCCCATTTCTAAACGCGCTAGGTGAATGAGCAGCACTTCTCCCTTTAAACGCTGCCTATGGCTATTAATGAGTAGCGCTTCTCAAACGCTGCCCATTTTTGGGGAGGAATCACCAGCGCCAAATTTAGCAGCTCCCAGAAACGCTGCCCATGGCTAAATAAAAAACGCTGCCCATCCCCAAATCTGTTGTAGCTCGTAGTCTTTTTATTATCTTCTCAATTGTCATAACGTAGCGTAATCCAAAAGAAGACTGAACAACGTCAGCTTCAGCGGAGAACCCAACCTGAATAACCATAATGAGCGATGACTCAATCCGAGTAAACCCGAATAACCATAATGAGCCATAACTCTATCTGACTAACTATAATGGGTCTTGAACTTAACCTCTTGGGATGGTCATCCCCATAGTGTTTTATTAATATATTTAGTTATGTTATCACTCGTTCGTTTAATAAAACAATATCGAAAACTATACAGAACTATACCATAGCATCATAAATCATCTTAATCATCATGAACAGACACATTATCATCAAATATGAAGTACCACGTCATTCAATAAGCTCAATTAACAAGTCATCCAATCGCAACAACGATTAAAGCAATCCTAGGATGTTTTTATTATGCACTAAGTGTCCTATTGAACTACTATAAATTAAGTTACAAATTATTTAGCTGAAGTTACAAACTACTCTAACTGAAGTTATAAACTATTCTAACTAAAGCTATAAACTATTCAGCTGAAGTTACAAACTATTCTAACCGAAGTTATAAACTATTCAACTGAAGTTATAAACTATTGAGCTGAAGTTACTAAACACAATTTCATGCTTCCGATAACTCTTTCATCATGACATTTCTCTGGGTTTCTAGCTCAACTTACGACTACTTTGGGACAACCAAATCAGTTCACATACAATATGGATCACATTCATTTTATAATAGACTCAATCTTTTAATGAAAATCATACAAACACACGATTTAAGGAAAACAACTCACCTTGAAGGTGGTCTTTCATTATGAGCTATGAAAATGAATTAGAAATTGAAGAAGAGCACATCAACAAAACTCCAAAACCGAGATGCCAAAGGAAAAACCTTCCTTTTGAGTTCCTAACATCAGCTCTAGACCTCAAGCATCTATTTCAAACCACCAATCACACATGCAATGCTTTTAAATACCCAATTTCTGTTCAAATCCTAAAATGCAAGCTCTAAAAACCTCCAAACAACTTCTACCCTAACATGCATCCCTAGAACTTTGAAAGGGAGAGGATGGAGAGTGACCCAAATTCAGGTTTCTTGAATAGAAAATGGAACTAGTAGGACTTGGAATGAGGTGAATGATGGAAGGAGAACTCACATGCAACCCATTTTCCCATTTTCTCTCTTTTCTTTCTTTCAAAAGTTGAAAATGTTCAATATGTGTGTGTGTGTTTAGTTCTTTTTGAATTAATGAGTAAATGAGTGAAATGGTATGGGTTTCAGCTGATGTTGTGTGTGTTAGGGAGTGTTGGTTATGTGAAATCTCTAGAATACCCTTAGATCTTTCTCTATTCCCTAACAAGCCCCAATCCAATTAAGTCTTTTATTTAGCATCAATCAAAGATAATTCAAATAATTCAATCATCAAAGTAATTAAATTAATTACTTTGGGCGATGTTACATAATTTTTGTAATTTTCAAAAGTTATTCCGTTCAATCCCCCAAATTATTGATGTCATACTGATTCCTAACTTTTACAACTTAATATCAATCAAGTCCCTAGTTTTTACAACTTAGAAACAATTTGGTCTTTGATAGTTGGTAAATTCAACAACCTAATTGATATTAAGTTGTAAAAGTCATGGGTCAAATGGACATCAAGAATTTGAGAGACTAAACTAACTCACTTTTAAAATGTTAGAGACTAATTAAAAATAGGCGTAAAACATATTTAAGCCTTAAAAACATTGTAAATGTCAACAAGAACTAAATTGAATATTTCTGAAATTTGAGAGACCAAAATTTTCATTAACTTGAGTATTATTTTTCTATAAACTGGGTATCTTCTGCGCGCAATTGCAGAGATTAATTCCTCGAGCTGCGTAGGATCACAATGGACAACAAAACTCCCCCCACATGTCTAATCCTGAATTCGAATACAGAATATTAGCTAGGCTGAAATAGATCCCTACCATCTTATTCAAGTGATTAGGGTACTCGAGCATTATTTGAGTAGATGTAGTAGCATTTTTTTTATAAGCGTAGTAGCATTATTTTGAAGACATAAAGAGGTTATTTATATTTATTTATTTGACAGCAAAAGAGGTTATTTATTACCCATGACTATAATAATGATTTTTGACAAAATGACTATAATAATTATAAAATTATAATATTGTGTATGTATCTGAGATATCATAATCATCACCATCATCATCTCCTCACGAGATTCTGGTCCTCTTTTCCCCACTCCCCCACCTCGTTCCGAGTTGACTCACTCTCTTCCTTCCTCTTTCAAGATCAACCACAATCACCGTCGAGCTCCGCTGTTAATGTAACCCTAATCACCTTCCTCTATCAATGCTAAAGTCGCCGTTAAATCGTTCCGGAACTTCCTCTCCCATATCGCCGGAACCTTCCCTTTGACTTTCCTTTTCCACGAATCCGATGGCTATCTGTCGCGCCTTCCTCATCTTCACTGTCCTCTGCTCCATCCTCCTCCCCCTCGTCGTCTGCGACGGTGACTCCGATCCGATTTACAAGTGAGCTTCTCTCTCTCTCTCTCTCTCTCTCTCTCTCTCTCTCTCTCTCTCTCTCTCTCGTTTTGCTCCGAATTTATAGTTTTAGTAATATCGGTGCCATAGTAACTGGAACTTGGATTTCTCAATCTTTTCTATTTATGACTTTATTTTTTGGTGGTGACTTTTTTTTTTTTTTTTTTTGATTTGTTTCTTGGTTTGATGTGATTTATTAAGCATGGAGTGATTCTGAGATTATAACTTTTTCAGATAATGGTGTATTTTGTTGTGTACCGATAGATATCACAATTACAAGGTTTTCCTGAGTTTATCATAGTTTGTGAGTGTGAAATTTGTGCTAGTAGTTATGTACTTATGTGGGAACTTGTATGATATTAGTATGGATGGATCATTGCAATTGAGATGTTCAAGAATATAGTTAGGGGCATTTATGTTTCAGAACTATTTAGACTCTGTTTAGTAAGAAGTAACGAATAGCGGATTAGTTAATGAATAATGGATAAACTAGCTTATGGAGGATAAGCTATTTGGAGATAAAATTAGTGGTTGAGCTAACTTATAAATCTATAAAGTAATATAAATGGCCGTTTTTAATTACTGCTTAAAAAATGAGAGAGACTTTTCATTTAATGGAGGATAAATGAGAATTTAATTTGAAATAACAAGAGAAAAAGTGAAACACTATAAACTATAAGTTCAAATGCTACTGGAAGTAGCATCTGGAAAAAAACGCTATAAACTAAGCTAAGTTAGTGATTACCAAACACCTTTATTTTGGTTATAATAGTTTATTAGCTATAAGTTATCCACTATACGTTTGTGGTTTGACCTTGCCACACAGAGCCTTTGTGACTAGCGATTAACTACGTGTAGTGTTGACTGTTGCTTTGTTGCTCTGCACTTTACCTAGCGTCACACGCTTCTAAAAATATCTTCTAAAAATATTTGAGTATGTTTATTTAATAGTGTGAAAGCTTTAGTTTCAGTGCATTTATTCTATTACTGAGCCAACCACAAAGAACCGGTTTATGGGAAAAATTTCTATATATATAGTGTATTGCAACAATACCAAGGCTTCCCCTGATCGATGGATGCTAAATCCAATATGACTTCGAGATCAACTTGCATATACTTTAATTACTATGAAAGTTTGAGGGTTTGTATAGGTTTATACTTCAAACTTCAAATTTAAGAAATCTGGAGCTGTCTCTAATTCAATAAAATGTTCAAACTTAAATCTATTTTTGGCATCATTTATTTTAATAACACAGTCAGAACAAAACTTGAGTCTCCTGCATTCATGCATTGCACATTGTGTGTGTGCTCTTTCATGATATGGACTACGGAGGCAGTGTGGCATTTTGATATTTGGATATCAGGTGCTCTTTCAAAACTTCAGATTATACACTGGTAGTCAAATTTTTGATCTTCTTTGTACACTGTCAAAATTTGGATTTTCAAGTATAACATCTCTACTGCATCTTTGGTTTTTCTCTCCCCCACCTATTGCCAGTTCATTTTCAAGTTTACCCTGAGAATTTGTTTTCCTCTAAACACTAAACGACATATGAAGCACTTGTTCCCCCTATTATGGACATTTTTCTTCTATCAAATTTTCAGCTCCATTGTTCTTCTATCAAATTTTCAGCTCCATTGTTCTTCTGTATCCACATCTCCATCTCCTTCGGTTGTCTTTCACTCTTTCTTTCTATAGTTCAAGTTATTCAACACCCGTCCCTGAGTTGGTCTACTGCTGCTTTTATTTGTTGGTTCCTCTTTTTTTGTTAGCTTTCAATGGAATTTACTGGTTCCTCTCTACCATTTGACAGTGGTTAGCACTCTCAGTTTTGACTATTTTGCTAGATGGTTTGTATATTTCATACTTCCTGTGTTTGGTTTAATCTACTCATGTTTATGCTTTCAATAAGTTGAAACTTTTGTACGTCATGAATTCTCCCTGGCATTTTTAATTATAAGAAAATGGTGAAACTTAAGTACTTTCACTTTTCAATTGTAAGTAAATGAGGAAAGAATGACGGCTGCAAAAACTGTACATGTCCTGCTGATTGATGCAGCATTGACCTGTATGCTTGCAAAATTACTGCTGATATTATGTAATTTCCATACGTAATAAAAGTAACATGATTATTTTGTGCTCAATTCTTACCATGTGATCAACTTTGGCTGTGACTATTGATTTTCAGGGGTTGTGTGGAACAGTGTGAGAAATCTGGATGTGTAGGTGATACATGCTTTCAACATTGTAAATTCTCATCAGATGGAAAACCAATTGATGGTCCATGGTATATGCATGAACCGCTTTACCTAAGGTGGAAACAATGGGATTGTCGCACTGACTGTCGATATCACTGCATGGTAGCCAGAGAGGAAGAGAGAACAAAACTCGGTGAAAATCCTGTCAAGTATCATGGGAAATGGCCATTTAGGCGGATTTCTGGGATTCAGGTTCTTTCTGAAATTCCTATGAAAGGTTGAATGGTAGTAGTGCTAATTTGGTTTTGGTTTCTGAGTATAATATCTACATATGGTTTCAGGAACCTGTGGCTGTTGCTCTTTCTGCCCTTAATCTTGCTATGCAGTTTCAAGGCTGGGTGTCCTTCTTCATTCTTGTGTACTATAAGTTGCCTTTGAGGCCAGATAAGAAGACTTACTATGAGTACACTGGCTTGTGGCATTTCTATGGGATACTATCTATGAATGCATGGTTGTGGAGTGCAGTTTTTCATAGTAGGTAAGTTGTTCGCTTTCTTTCTCTTTCTTGTATGGATCTGGACTCTGTTTAAAATTGCGTTTCTGTATTGAAGTACTAGCCCTGAAACCTCAGCAACATTATCAAATAGCGGCCATGCGGCGCCATGGCAGATTGCTGTGGCGGATTTTTCGCCAACCGCTATGACCAATTTGTGAAGCATGGCGGTGCCATGGCATTTTATGACAGAAATTGCAGCTTCAAATAGCAAATTTTTGACAAAAAACGCAATGGTCCGCCATCTGCAATAGATAATACAAACCTTAGTTGTTGTTACTCTCTGGTGCCTTGATATTGGTTTATTGCATTTTGTGTAAATGGTATTGTAAATTGCGACAACTTGAAATTTTACATCATGATTATCCTAAAGGCTGCACAAAGGTTTTAATTAACGCAAATGTATAACTTAAATATGGGTTTATCCCCTTTTTTCCTTTTGGTTTTGATGTGTCTTTCATACTTTATAATTTATTATCTGTAGAGCTGTGGAATTAACGGAGAAGCTGAATTATTCTTCTGCTGTGGCCTTACTCGGATTTTCCCTCATTCTAGCGATATTGCGGGCTTTTAATGCGAGGGATGAAGCTACAAGAGTCATGGTTTCTGCTCCCTTGGTTGCTTTTGTGACAACTCATATCATGTATCTGAATTTCTACGAACTTAATTATGGTAATCTTTTATTTTCAAATGAAGTACTATTATTGTTTTTGTTGTCGTCCATTGAGTTACATATCTTAATATTTTCATGTTCCCTACTTGATTCATGGTTTATGCTTTCTTGATTGCTGTTTTTTTTTTCAGGGTTGAACACGAAAGTTTGCATGTTGATGGCTGTTGTCCAGCTTCTTATTTGGGCGATCTGGGGCGGTGTTTCCAGCCATCCGGCACGATGGAAATTATGGGCAGTAGTGGTGGGAGGAGGCCTAGCTATGGTCTTAGAGACTTATGACTTTCCACCTTACATGGGATATGTAGATTCTCATGCTCTATGGAATGCAGCAAATATTCCTCTTACATTCCTTTGGTGGAGTTATATAAGGGATGATGCTGAGTTTAGAACCTCTTCCCTCCTTAAGAAAGTTAAATAGACAGAGGGATGGTGGATCAGATGAAAGATATGTCATATGGTTACTTTGATTTGTACATTAGAAACTCTTTCCTTTTCCTCGTGTGAGCATTTTTATTTAGAATGATTCACACGATGGTTTGTGTTTTTGAGTTTTGTAACTTTTGTTTTCCTCATGCATGAGGTTTACTTGTTTTCCTCATGTATGAGGTATACTTTCTTAGTGAAATTTAAATTTAAATTTGCAATGCCTTTTCAAATCCCATGCCATTAATCTATTACTTTATCCAACTCTCCTAAAATTCAAAACACTTTGAGCCTGCTTGGATTCATTTATTTGAGCTTTGCTTAGACTACTATATCTATAATAAAAGACAAAATAATGTTAAACTGCTAGGGGCATATTAATCTCTAGCTTCTGATTAAGTAGTAAACTCCAAATTCTCCAATTATTGACCATTGAAGTTCCATTCATTATTCTTGAATGAAACATTAGAAAACATCATTAGCAATATGAGCTTCACATTACTGTTTGTAAGGCTGTTCAAATGAATTGTCGAACCGAATTGAACTGTCAAACCGAACTGAACCAAACTGTTAGGAACCGAACTTTTTGTAACAGTTCGGAACTGAACCAACTTTATTAAACACAGTTCACTAACTGAACTCTTAAACCAGTTCGGTTAGTGAACTGCTTGAACTGTTTGAACTGAACGGCAGGTATAGTATTCATAATTCATAATTGTAAAAAAAAAAACTCATAAATTATTCAAAAATAAAAACTCTTCGTTAAGAACGAGAAATGAACGAAATAATTAGAACATACACAACCTCTTGAGTTTCAAGCATGGGAGCAAGGGTGTCGAGAACTGTAGGATGAGTATTATCTACGGGGGAAGTGATTTTCTCCAAGAACTTATTATTAACCTTCGCATGCAACTCTTAATATGAGAAGAGTCTTCTTCGTCTTCATCGTGTGGAAAGAAAAAGAGTTAGAAAGGGGATTACATCAACACCTATTATAAATTGTTTTTATTTTCTGGCTAGATTTATTAGTTGCTTTTCCTTATTGTGTGTGTTTTGTTTTCACACTCTGATTCCAGATTTGCTTGCATGTTACAGGAAATCTGTTAACTCCAAACCTTTTATCTTTTCTTGGATATTGAATGAATAGTTCAGTTAAAAAAAATTGAAATTGAATGAATAGTTGGAACACTTTGATGAACAGTTCAGTTAAAACAAATGGTAAACAATTCAATTTGGACAGTTTGGTGAGCAGTTCAGTTTGAGTCTAATAGTTCGGACTTCGGACCAACAATTCATAGTTTAAATAGTTTTATTTTTTTGAACCAATTCGGTTTGGTACCGAACTTGTGAACCGAACCATTAACACAGTTCGATTTGGTTCGTGTGAACCGTTATGACAGTTCGGTTCGGTGTTCGGTTCAGTTCGCATCCCGAACGGAACCATGAATAGCTATAACAGTTTGTGTATATGAATGGGATGAAATGCACTTTATATGCCTTATTGCTTTCCCAGAAATGTCAGAAAAGAAAATTCTTCTAGTACTTTTCAAATTTCACGTATATTGTATCCGTACAGCTAGTTAAAAAGATTAAAGTACAAACACTCTTCAATTCTACAATCCAAAGTACAAAATAAACCAAACACTGCCCACTCCGAACCCAAGAAATATGTTGGAGACACTGCCTCTTCTTCCTTTTCCACTAAAAACACACTTTGCTCCTCGGCGGTGGCATTAGCTATTACTGAGGACTCATTAGTCTTAAAAGTCTGATTCCGCCTCCTCGGCGGTGGCCCAGCCGCCATCGTCATCTTTTAGGCTCCCTAACTTCACACACCACTTACTGGAGTTCCTCCTCCTCACACCCCTATAAACTGGGTGGCGAGTCTCCTTCAACTTTTGGAAAATGTTGCCATCATTCTGGATTATGTTTTCGTTAAAGGGGAAAAACTTATTGCTAACCTTCCTCGCTTTCAACATTCTGTTTCCTATCGTGAGGAGGTAAAAACCAAAAAAAAGAGACTGTGGTTAAAAAGTATGTTGTTTCTCAGCAACTAGGGCCTTGACCCGTGGCCGTGCACTGCACGAGGTAAAAACTCTAGTTAATATAGAATAGTTTTTGGGTAAAATTTGTTTTTTAAATTGCAACATGTGAAAATATTGTTTAAATTGAAGGTAAGTATGAATTAAAAAAAATGTAATAAAAAAGGTGATTGCAAACATAAAAACTAGGCAAAATTACACCAGGGGACCTTTAACTTATTTATTTGTAACAAGTTGGCCCTTTAAGTTTCTTTTGTAACAAATAGGCCCTTTAAGTTACCCGACGTTGACACCGTTGGCCCTTTTAGTAAAATGTAATATCGTTCATTACATCAAAATACACCAAAATATGTTTGTTTGCATCAAAATACATAAGCTAGAGTAGTCACAATATATAAAGTAGTATTACATCAAAATATATAAGCTAGAGAAATCATTAAAAGGGCCTATTTGTTACAAAAAAAACTTAAAGGTCCAACTTGTTACAAATAAATAACTTAAAGGTCCTCTAGTGTAATTTTGCCTAAATTATTACTTGTGTACATATTTGTCACGAAATTATTACTTTTTCACCAAATTGGTTATTGAGGAATGAACTTTGACTATTTGAACAGTTAAATTTTTTTCCGAACACTAAAGTACCCTAAAACATGCTGCTTAACATCGTACTTTACAAACTTTGCATATTTGAATAGTACGTATTTTGTCACGCAATTATATATATATATTTTCACCAAATCGGGTATTGAGACACAAACGTTGCATATTTGAATAGTTGAATTTTTTTACGAACACCAAAGCATAAAAAAACAGACTACTTAGCGTCGTACTTTACATATTTTGTTTTGAAATTATTTTTTCACCGAACGGATCACTGAGGAACAAACTCTGCATATTAAAACAATTAAAAAAATTTCGATATTGAGGAATGAACTTTGAGTATTTGAACGATTAATTTTTTTTCCGAATACTAATGTATCTCAAAACACGTTGCTTAGCATCACACTTTACGTATTTGTCACGAAATAACAAACTGCAACAAACCCATTTTACGGTTATAGAGAAGATTATGGTTCTAGAAGATAAAGTGGATTGAGAGAGAGGGCAGGGAGGACGAATAGAGCATTCTCCACCGATGTGTTTCAGTTTAAAATTTCTCATGGCCATTGTAAGATTTCAATCAGAAAGGGCAGAAGAAGGAGAAGGAGAAGGAGAAGGAGAGTGGGAAGAGGAAATTAATTTGTTGGAAAGGGTAGAAGAAGGAGAAGGAGAGTGGGACCACAAATGCATGCTGTATCTGAGAAGAAAAGAAGAAGTATGTGGTGTGTGGCGTCTTCAACTCAACAGCTTTACTCGTTCGGTATGAACGTACCGTACTAATTCGGTTCTACTTTGTCGTACCCTTTAAAATTTCAAGTTGTGAGGGGTGTGCAATGAGGCATATGCCACAACACCCATCAAGCGCATCGGTTCGGTGGAGTGGTGCCGAACCCGTGAAATCCCAAGAAAAAAAGAGGGACTCACTGGAAACATTTTTATTCATTAAGGGAATTTTGAGATTTTGCAGGGTTTAGGGGTGTGTGCGTGGTGAGTAGGAGAGGTTGTGGAAAAAACATGGGCCTATTCAACAGGAAGAAATTGGGCCACTTTCAGTTCATAGGGTCTCTTATAATAGTGAAGGCCTTACTCAGGCTCCTCTTTCCCTATCAGTGGACCACGTGGTAGATTCCCAGAATGGGCCCCCATTTGTTGACCCAATTAGTGTTCACCAACACCAGCCCAATACATGCGATCTCCCTTCAATCCCGAATCACTCAAGACCTTTATTTTCGTCTTCGATTCACCAAAAGAAAAAAAAACAAAAGCACCTTTTCAAGGGTATGGGTCAAGCCAAAGGGAAGAGGAGGAAACAAAAATTAACTAGAGCTAAGCGTGACCTAGCTTCCATTCCCGAACCAGTCTCCAATGTCAGATTGTTGGACACTGCTCCACAGCCACATCCGACTTTGTCTTTGTTCACAGTCTATTCTTTGCCGCGACTCCGTTTCTAGTGGAAATATTGTCATATCGAACAATAATTTTTGGACTTTGCAGAATAAGGGTGTAGCATGTTGATTTACAATCTGAATTTATATGTGCCCTATCAATCTAGTGAGAAAATAAAAGTGTGGAATGAGATAAGGTTTCTGAAATTATCTTTACCTACTAGTGAATGGTATTTGGTAGGTGATTTTAATGAGTTGTTGACTTTGAGGAAATGAAAGGTCAAAATGTTCAATATCAGAGAAAGGAAATGATGGAGTTAATTGATGTGCAGGTGCTAGGGAAAAAATACACTTGGTTTTGTTTGAATGGAAATGCTATTAGTAGGTTGGATAGATTTCTACTATCGGATGACATTATTTTTAATTGGAAGGTTAGGGGACAATGTGTGGGGAAAAGGGATATTTAAGACCATTGTCCTATTTGGTTGTTGTGCTCTTCGAGGAATTGGGGTCCGAAACCATTCCGCTTTCATAATTGCTGGCTTGAGCACCCTAATTTCAAGATTTTTGTTGCAGATTGTTGGGTCTCTTTTCAAGTTGAAGGCCTTTAGGCTTTTATCATTAAGGAGAAACTAAAATTGTTGAAAAGAGAAGTTGAGGGTGTAGAAGAAAGAGGTTTTCGGGTAGCTTGATTTAAGTATAAACAAAATGGTGAAGGACATGAATGAGTTTGACAAGGTTGCTAGTGAGGGGGTTGTTTTTCTTGATGTAGGCAAACGAAAGGAAGCTTCAGCTTTATTTTGGCAACAACTTCATTACAAAGAAAGACTTCTCAAACAAAAATCTCATCTTTGATGGATCAAAGAGGGTGTTTCAAATTCAAAATATTTTCATGCGTGTGTGAAATCTAGGTGTAGTGATGACAATGCTTCTCTTTTGGCTCCTTTCAGTAAAGAAGATCAAAGAGGAGGTATTGAATTGTGATGGTCATAAAAGACCTGGCCTCGACGGTTAGAATCTTAAGTTCATTCTGGAGTGTTGGGATGTCTTGAAAGATGATATTGTAGAATTTTGTATTGAATTTCAGAATACAACAATTCTACCAAAAGTGGTTACTGCTTCTTTCCTTGCTTTGATTCCAAAAAAACAACAATCCTAATGGACTGTCTAAGTATAGGCCTATTTGTTTAATTGGCTTCCTTTATAAGATTTTGGCCAAACTGTTGGAGAAATGACTTAAGAAGGTCCTCCCTAATATTATTTTAGGTTGTCAATAACTGTTTCTCTAGGGAGGAACATCATTGATAGGGTTTTCGTTGTAAAGGAGATTGTTGATCTCGCTAAACACATAAAAGAGGAGATTGTTGATCTTGCTAAACATCATTGACCGGCGGTAGTATTTGTAAGCAGTGTTTATTTGACAAAAAATACGAGACTTTGTTATACTCCACGGAATCAATCCCACCAGCTTTGAAAATTTCATAATTGAAGTTAAAAATGTAGTTAAATAATGTTATTTAATAAACTATTATCACTTATTACATTTTTATAAATGTTTCGTTTTGAATAAGGATGTAGTTACCTTATATAATATATATACCCCATTTAATAATTATTCCCTAAAAATACCTTATTTGAGTTATAATATACTACTTCTAGATAATTATAATTATAATTATAGTTTTGAACTGTTTCTATCTATGATGTGACTATAAATATATTTTATATCATAAAAGATTTATATTATTAAATGATGAAAATAATTCCTTTTCTGTAGTGGTTTTGAAATGCATATCAAGAAATACATTTAACATAACACATGTCCAACACTACAAAAGAACGGGTAAGTTATGACAGCTTTAAAAAGGCAGTTGCATAAAAGTGCCATTTTTAACGTTATATTAGGGAGGATTTTTGAGTGTCGTAATATGAAAGTAAAATATGGCGAGTTTGACTGCGAATATTTACATTTTACTTTACTTTCCAAATGAAGCGCTGAATTTCTAATCACCCGCTTCTCTCATTCTTTCCCTTTCCAAGCCCTTATCTTTCAGGTACCAGGGGCAGTGTAAAAAACTAGACAACTGCAGTGTGTTTATTTTTATTGCTTATACTTGTACTTCCATATACATACATTGACGCAATTGTACATTATTGATGATAAAACTATTATAAAAAAATCACTTGTTTTGACGCTGTTTCTTGGTTTATTTCTTGTATTAATATTGTTAATGTAACTATAACTTATAAATTAGTCCAATATTTATGAGCGACAGTAGTCCCATTTTTCTAAAGCTCTCCTATTTCATGTATTGTCGCTATATTATTACTCTTTTGGTAAACTGAGCATGCTACTTAAAGTTTTCATCAAGTTTCCTTTATGAATTTAAAATTTTATTTGCAGCATTTTAATTGTCTTTTTGTTGTATTTTTTATATCAAAGAAGTGAAAAATTATGGCGGTTAATGCTGCCATAATTTAACATTATTTTTTTAGTAAAACAAGTGTGAATTATGGGGGGTTTCAACTGCCATTTTTTGCAAAACACGACCTGCCATTTTATACCTAGTAGATTATGGCGGTTTGTTGTTAACTGACATTTTAACCTTGTGGCAAGCAAAATTATGGCGGTTTTGATGGCCGCCAGAAACAAATATTACGGTGGTTGTAATTGCCATTTTTTTCCAAAAAAACGTCATTTTTTACCTATTTTGTTGTAATGCAACTTGTTTCTTAATTTTGGTGTTAAAGTATGAAAGTTATGTATGCCCAAGTATTTTTAACTAATATAAAATTATCCAAATAAAAATTCAAACTATTCAAAAGCCTTAATTACTGAATTGAAAATTACTTTTTGAAAATAGTTAAGAATAATTTATTTATAGTAAATATTCACCAGATATAAATAAAAGGCTGTTGATATTTTTGATTTGAAAAATCATAAAATTCTTTTTAATTAATTGTGAAATATTATTTTACTAACTATATATATATATATATATATATATATATATATATATATGTCCGAGTATTTTAAAAGATATAAAATATACAAATAAATATTAAAACTATTCAAAGGCCTTAATTACTAAATTGAGAATTACTATTTTGAAATTAGCTAAAAACATTTATTGATAGTAAATATTCTCTTCAAAAGCAAAGAAAGGTAGTTGATATTTTTAATATTTTAAAACCTCTGAATTGTTTTTACTTAATTGTCATATATTATTTCATTCATATTTATACATATATAGTTATGTGTAATGTTCAAATCATTATTTTGTCCGAATATTGATTCATGTCCCCTATTACTTTCTTTGTTCTCATTTTGTATTTTTATAATATTCAGTTTAACGTAGATGATAATGTTATATGAAGTTTATTTTAACTTATGACTTGCATGTATTGCCTAAAAATAAAATAATTTATACGAAAAATTAATTGATACTTATAATAAAAAAGTATTATAGAGAACCACTAAAGAATGTTTTATGACATTTCTTAAGTAGGGACTTTTTTTTTTGACCAATTAAGTAGGGACTTATCATAATAATTAATTTATTACTAATATTTTTAAGTATTAAATACATTTAATGTTAGAAACACATTTTAATAGTTAAATAGTTAAATACTTGCTTTTTTGGATTGGCAAATACCAGTGGTTAGTAATTGGCAAATGGATAAGGGAATTGTTAATTTCCAAGACTTGAAACCTGGACTTCATTCTTCAAAATTCTTTATGTATCTTAGCTCGTCATTTGAGTTATAGAGTACATTGAGTGCCAACTCATTGGTAGGAGTTTGGCCTTGTAACCCTAGATATGAGTTAAAGTTCACTCAAAGATAGTTGTAATATGACCATTAATATATTTTAATGATATAAAATGATATTTTAATTTGAAGGACCAACTTGTTACAATTAAATAACTTAAAGGAGATCTGGTGTAATTTAGCTTTTAATATATTACCTTTATTATGAGATGTGCAGTATTAGGAAAGTTTTTAAAGGGGCGGTTTCTTTATTTATTTTCAAACAGGGCTAGCAACACTCTCTTTCTAACACTCTCTTTAAGATTGTGTCAAAAATTTTTTACTTAAAATCACGCAAGATATCATGGCAAGAAAAATAAAGAACGAAAACACTAAGATATGTTGAACTAATTTATGGAGGTGAGTTTATACAATTTTGTTTGAGATAATCATAAGTTTTAATTAACCCCCCTTAAAAAAAGTTTCGATTAATCTCATTTTTGCTATCAAAATACTCCTACATGAGGATTTTTTTTTTACTTTCACAACAATTAATGAAGCAGAAGTGCTCTAATACTATGCATTGTCTTTGCATACATAGTTAAAATTATAATGTAAAATGTTAAACTAATTCATGTTTGTATAGTATTCTTAATTGTTACACTATCTACTTTTCAATTCGGATGTATTTATAGAGAAATGAGAAAACTCTTCCCTAATCACTTATCAACTAAAATTGCATTGCGATTTTTTTATTTAAAAATTGAACAATAATTTCTGGCGCGCACGCGTGCCAACTATTTTCCATATATAAAGAAATCAGAAATGGCATCCGAGTTATAGTACTGCTAAACGCCAGGAACGACCGACAATGATCCACTTCTCCCTCTCTTGACCATTTCGTACTAAAAAAAAGTCGCATTTTTCCCTTTGTTTATATCCCATGCATGCATACATATTGTCACAAGTAATAATAAGACATTAAAATATTCAAATCAAGAGATTGGTTTTTTGATTATTTTTTTAAAAAATTGATAAAAATTTCAAATATTACATTTTACCTTTGAAAGTGATTAAACTTATAAATCCAATATTCCAATATTTTTAACATGTTAATTTGTGTGCCAGTTTTTAATTTTAATTTGTGATAGTGTGTGAATGAACGGTAGTAAAATCTTCTATACATGGTACAACTAACCTAACCAACCCATAACTGGAAAAATGTAATTATGTTAAGCATAAACGTAATATATTCTTCCCTCTGAGTTTTGGCTCCAGGAGGTTTTAATGAGGCCCATTGTAATTGTTCGGGTTGGAGTACCTCTTGTACTTCTAATAAATTATTTTGCTTACCATAAATGGAAATACATAATATATTTTTCATTAATTAATTAGGACTAAATATTGTACATCTGCTCATTTAACAAAAGTGATTGATCTCAATTTAAAAAGCATAAAATGACATAATTACAAATCTAAGAAAATAAGGGATAATTTTTTGTCATAGATACGCTCAAATACAATCTGCTTTTCTTGCTTTGTTTCAACTTCAAGAAGTGAAGTAACACTTGCAAGAGACTGGTCATCTCTAATTACTAGTTAATTAGGCCCCCTCCCCCAAATTCTCTTTATAAATTCTTAATCTTTGTACACTTTGTTAGAGTGATTTTCTTGAGAAAATGGATCAAAGTGTTGGTTTCTCTGTGTTGGTTGTGGACAATGATGTAAGATCTTTGGCAAATCTTGTTAAGATTTTGATCGGATGGAAATACAAAGGTATGTGTTTCTTCTTTGTTGATTATTAAAAAACTATTGTGAATGCCTTTTTGTTTATTATTCATTTTAAATAGTGCATACATGAAGCATTTTTGTCTCACCAACAATGGTTGGTCTGATCGATATTTGGGTTTAGATCTAACTCCAAAGTCGCAAGTTAGAGCCTTATGTGTGGCAAAAACTCTATTAAGAGGGAAGAATCACACAGATCAACAAAACCATGTTTTTGCGGCCAACCCGATTCCCTAATGTAGATTAGTCAATAACATAGTTGATGGATACTACACACCACAAACACGAGAAAAATGATGTATTTTTGTCTCGATATCATGGGATTTGATTATGGATTTTGCCCTCATCAAATCTATGAAAATTGCGCTGAAATTTTTAAAAATTCAAGCCAATTATGGGTCATTACCAACAATTATGCTATATTTTGAACATCGACATTATTTTTTGAATGAATTACATGCAAAGGAAAAATGAATATATCATTTGAGATTCCCTAGACATACACAAGAGGTCATTTTTGGAATTAACCACTAACATTTGTTGCCAATAAAAAAAATCATTTATAAGCCATACAAATTGAAATGATGAATAAATAATAGAAAAACTCATAATTTTTATATTGAAATTTGAATTGTTTACCTATCAAATCTTAAAAATGATTATCTCCAATTTAAACAAACTGAAGTACATATATAGTTTTGTTCATAAAATATAGTCTTACTACTTATACGTGTATATTAACATGTGTATGAAATTACTTTTACTAATTTATTTTATGTTAAATTAAACTATAATTTCTTGTAGTATAATTAAATTTTCAATAATTAGATCATTGTTGTTTATTTTTTAAAAGAGATCTATACCTCTAACGGAGTTAGACTTGTATAGTTAGAGTTATTGGGTTCACAAGTTATATGCTTGGCAAGTTTGACTTTGATAGTTAGTTGTTGGATTCGGGCTTCAGAGTTTATCTGCTCTTCAGAATAAGAACCTTATAATGGAGAGAAATATCTAAAGAGGTTTGAACTAATGAGACTCATTAGGTCATTTTCTTATTCCCCTAGTGGCTTAAGAAAATTTATATATGTTTCAAATGGATTGTTGACTTGTTTTTTAGTAAAATTTAAAATCTATTTCTTAGTAACTTAGATGTAAATTGATTTTCACTTAAGCTCAATAAGTTATTAATTCTCTTTTGTTTTCACTTTCAGTCTTAACTGCCAATAGTGCCCATAATGCTTTGGAGACTCTTAGAGAGTTTGAGGGCTTTTTTGATCTCATCGTTACTGAATTCCACATACCTGGAATGGATGGCTTTGAATTTCAGAAGTGTGTTAAAGATGAATTCAAGCTACCTATAATAAGTAAGTGTCACTTGCCAATTCTTTTTTATACAAACTAGCATCTGTGTCTATATATATATATTTTGACAAAGTAAAACTCATATCATTTCATTCATAAGTAAAGAGGAAATACAAGTGGGAATACAATAAAAAACGTGGGAGCTAGCATAAGACGTTGCCGCTCTAGCTAGAGTATGAGCAACAACGTTAGCTTGCCTCCTGATAAAACTAACCATATAGTTTTCTAAAGTGGATAAAAGTGATTGACAAGCATTTAAAATAGAGCCATATTCGGTTACAAATTTAGATGATCCTCGGACACCATCCACTACCGCTTTGCAATCAAGCTCGATGGTAACTCTTTGGACATTTAATGCTTGTAACCAAGTGACTGCTTCCAAAAGACCCAAAGCTTCAGCCTCTTGAGGTTGGGGATGACCATTGTACCAAACTGTTCTAGCTTTGACAAAAGCCCCCTCATCATTACAGATACACATACCAATCCCGTACCTGCCATCATCAAACAAAGCTGCATCCACATTACATTTCACTATACCAGCCGCTGGGCGTAACCAAGTAACAATCTCATTGTTACGCCTAACATTAGTAGGTACCTGAGTAGAAAATTTGGAGCGTCTTGCTTGTTGCCAAGAGAAGAGCATATCCAAGGCACTTTGAATTGAGAGCCTCATTGGCTTGCTTACATTCTCCCACACCTTCTCATTTCTTCGTTTCCAAAGACACCATAGTAACATTGCAAAACAGGTTCTAGAAACACCCTGCAGCAACGCCAAAATTTTGAAGAAACAGACACTGTAACTGTCACCTTCCAATAACACTGGTTGCAGCTCACTCCACAAGCCGGAGCTCCGCCACACCCCTTCCGCTCAAGGACAATCAAAGAACAGGTGGCGCTCATCTTCTACAACAGTGTCGCACATCGGGCACTCCTCCGGACACTGCACACGACGTCGCCGAAGGTTGCGACGGCAAGGTAACACACCACGGGCTATCTGCCAAAGATGGATCTTCACTTTGGACGGGACATTAAGCTTCCAAAGAAGATTCCAATCACCTGCGATTCGAAGGTTAGATGAGTCAATTAAAACATTCATAGCTACATAATAACCCGAACGAACGGAATACAAGCCGTCACGGCTAGGATTCCAAATCAGTGAGTCCGCATGATCTCTGCAGCGGAGAATTAATGAACGAATGCGCTGCTGATCCTCAACGGTAAAGAGTTGCTGAATTTGGTTTTCGTCCCACCTGCCACTGTGTGGGTCAAAGAGGCTACTCACGGTCCAATCCTCGGTACCAGCCACCATTGGTGATGAGATAAAAGAATTAACTCCACCTCTTACCCACGGGTCCCGCCAAATATTGATATTAGTGCCATCCCCAATTTTCCACCGAGCTCCAAAATTAACCAATACCTGTGAAGAATGGATGCTACGCCAAACATAGCTGGGATTATGGCCCAAGCGAGCCCCCAAAAAGTTCCCATTAGAAAAATATTTAGCTTTGAAGACGCGAGTTACAATAGCATCCTGGTTATTGCATAAACGCCAACCTTGCTTCCCTAGCATGGCTAAGTTGAAACCATGGAAATGACGAAATCCCATACCACCAAATTCCTTCCGCATAGTCAATTTGTCCCAATTGAGCCAATTAATACCTCTTTTAGAGCTTCTATTAGAGCCCCACCAAAAGGAATTGATCATTCTCTCCATCTCCTCCCCAAGAGTAGTAGGAATGAGAAAAGTACTCATGCAATAAGCTGGAATTGCCTGAGCCACAGATTTGACAAGAACCTCCCTCCCTGCTTTGGACAAGTGTCTCCCGGACCAGTGATGAATCTTGCGCCACACCCTATCTCTCAAGTACCCAAACAGCTGCTTCTTACTCCTGCCTACCATGGATGGTATGCCTAAGTATTTATCTGTTCCCAGACATTCAGAGACTCCCAGAGTTGCAACCACACGCTCTTTAGTGTCACTAGTAGTATTCCTGCTGAAGAAAATTTCTGACTTCTGAAGATTAATAGATTGGCCTGAAGCTCTTTCATAAGTTTTTAGCACCTCCGATAGTGTATGGTTCTCTCTATCATCGGCCCTGCAAAACAAGAAACAGTCATCTGCAAATAATAAGCGTGTCAGGATAGGAGCCCCTCGACACACTTTGACCCCATGAAGGTCACCTCTCGCCTCACGATTTTTTAGTAATGCTGTAAGACCCTCTGCACACAGAATAAAGAGGTAAGGTGACAGTGGGTCACCTTGCCTGAGCCCTCTCCCAGGCGAGACTGAATCAGCTTTCTCGCCATTCATAAGCACTGAGTAATTAACCGTTTCAACACACATCATCATCCATTCCACCCACTGCGCCTGAAATCCCATCTTCACAAGCACCCCTCTCAAGTAGCCCCAATCCACCCTGTCATACGCCTTACTAATATCAATTTTAAGCGCCACTTCTCCTACCTTCCCTTGGACTTTGCATTTCATGTGATGAATAACTTCTATAGCTACCATGACATTATCAAGGATTGACCTGTTAGCTACAAAAGCTGACTGTTCCGCTGAAACACATTTATGAAGCACATTTTTCAACTTGTTCGCCAATACTTTGGAAATAATTTTATATATAACATTACACAAAGCAATTGGTCTCAAATCACGCATAGAAGATGGATTATCAACCTTAGGAATCAACACAATGTTTGCATCATTAAACATAGGGGGAATTCACCATTATTTAACCAAGAAACTCCAGCATGAAACAATTCGGGGCCACACAAATTCCAAAAATGTTTAAAAAAAGCCGGATTCAAACCATCCGGTCCTGGAACCTTATCAGAATGCATTTGGAAAAGTGCGGATTTAAACTCACCAATAGTAAAAGGGGCAAGAAGTAAATCATTATCAACTGCCGACACTTTCGATTCCAAACAATCTAGAACCGGTTCATATTGGCCACGGCTCCCCTTGAAAATATTAGTGAAGTACGAGACAGCCACATTACCCAAGTCGCGCTGATCCTCCACCACCGTCCCATCATCCCCGGTCAACGCTGAAATAGTGTTGCGACGACGCCGTGCACTAGCCATGGCATGGAAGAATTTAGAATTAGTGTCACCGTCCCGAAGCCAATGCACCTTAGCTCGTTGCCGCCAAAAAGTTTCTTCTTGAGATAAAAGAGAGCTAAGACGAGTAGTAACTTCCTTATAACGAACATTAGCCGCCTCATCATTTGAACTTCGCAAGAAGTCCAACTCTTCTCTGCATTTGTTGATATCCATCGAGATCGTAATTTCTTTCCCCAACTATCAACTGCCATAGTACAATCTTCCAACCTTCGCATAAAGTCACCACCAACACCTCTAGCCCAACTCTCCCCCACAACGTCCGCGAGCCCCTCCTCCTCCAACCAAGAGTTCTCAAAACGAAAGGGCCGAGGGGTCCCTCTGCGTCTCCTCTCCCAAAGCTGAAGCCATAATGGAGTATGGTCCGACTTGCTCGCAATACCATTACTAAGAATATTGTTTGGGAATAGATCAAGCCAATCTTGAGTTGCAAACATTCTATCCAGCCGTTCCTCTTTAAAGTCATCAGTACCTCTCCCCCTGCTCCAAGTAAACGGATGGCCTTGCATAGGAATATCCAGAAGCAAATAATCCTGTATCGCATCTCTAAACCCCCTAAGAAGCCAAGGAGCTCTATCAGCACTACCCCTCTTATCATCATTAGAGAGTAAATCATTATAGTCACCCATTATACACCATGGCAAAGAATTATCTCTTGCTAG
Source organism: Astragalus glycyphyllos (assembly GCA_963573325.1). Lineage (NCBI taxonomy): Eukaryota > Viridiplantae > Streptophyta > Magnoliopsida > Fabales > Fabaceae > Astragalus > Astragalus glycyphyllos. The sequence goes on along the minus strand of OY754313.1, from coordinate 12,172,478 downwards.
AGTCCTCAAGAGATCCCACGAGTCACGACGTCTACCACTGTCCGGATAGCCATAGAAACCTGTCAACCTCCAAGAAGGACCATTCACACTAGTGATCTCAACATCAATAAAATTAGACGAATAAGAAGTAATCGTACAATCAAACGGATGGCGCCAAAACAAAGCTAGGCCACCACTCCTACCAACACAATCAACCGCAAATGCCGCATCAAACCCCAAACGAACTCTAATCTCCTCAATCTTATTAGCATGTACCAAAGTCTCGCAAAGAAAAAGTACGTCCGACTGGTACGCCCGAACGAGGTCACGAAGGGACGGAACTGCTCGTGGGTTACCCAGGCCCAAGCAGTTCCAGCTGATAATACTCATGACTCTCGGCAGGCCTGATTGCCAGGACCCGCCCCTAAAAAAGATAGTTTAGTGCCATTGTTTAGTGATGCCTCGTTACCATCCAACCTTAAAAAAGGATTAGTTACATGTTCTTGAGTCATAGTAGCATCTGGTTGCACTTTGGAATTGTTGTTGGTCTTTTCCTGTTCATCCACATGTTGGTCAAAATCACGGGGTTTGCCATTGATTCCATTCCTTTGCCTTTTTCTATCCATTTCTATCTCCATAGCTACCTCTGTCAAGTCATTGACGTTGCTACGTTGCTCAATAATACAAGCACTAGTTGCCACATTGCTCTTTACAGGATAAAAGAGTTTTGGATTTTGAAATATTGCTGCAACATTAAAATCAGATGGGGACCCACCTGTCCCCTTGTTATTCGCCCCACTTTGTGAAACTCCACTAGCCCCTTCATGCACATTCCTCGTATCGCTTCCCTCTCTCCTCATATCAGCACTTATTTCGTTATTATTACTAGAATTAAAACCACCTTTATTGTTGCCGAAATCATCTCCCCCATTATTGCCCAAGCCGTTACTATTGTACGATGGTCCCTTCCACTCCACCTGTGAGCCGTCCCTCAGCCACCTTGACCTAGCGCCACCTCCACCTCGCCGTGGCTCCGCCCGTAAGTTCGGTCCCCAACCACGGACTCCGTCGTCCTCCCCCATAGAAAAAAGCTTGTCACAGTAACCTTCCATGTGCCCCAACATACCACATATATAGCAAAATGTCTCCAATCTCTCATATTTGAAACACACCATTCTTGCTTCACAACCTTGCTTGCGGACCTTCTTGCATCTCCTTAACGGTTGTCTGACGTCTACGAGAACCCTGATACGCATAAACTGTCTCCAATAATTAGAAGAGTTATTCGCATCATATTCAAGAAACTCCCCTATGAAATTTCCAAGACCCTTGCCAACTGTTTCAGACATGAATCCAATAGGCAAGTCATGAATCTAAACCCAGAACGGAACCTTGTACAACTTGATCTCCTTCGGCATCTTCCCCTCTGGTATAACCCCCAAAATCAGCATGTGTCTGTCAAAGAACCATGGACCTTGCTTAAGAACCCGCTGAATATCTAGTTGATGATAAAACTGAAAAAGAAACAACCCCGGTTCCACTTCACTGATGGTCACACCTCTACCAGGCCTCCATATATCAGCCATCTTATCTTTCATAATCGAAACCCTGATATTACGATCGGTTAAAAACCTCCCCACCAAACATAGAGCCAGATCAGACCCACTTCCTTGCTCCTCACCTTCCTCTTGATACTCAAACTCTTCCTCTTCAGCCAGATTCAAACATTCCATGATGATGTTGTTAAGAAAATGATTCACGATGGTGAAACGATCACAACGGTGAATTGATGATTTAGAAAACGATCACTACGCACGCTGGTGAAGTTTGAAAAAGCAAAACCTAGACTCTCACACTATACGCGGAGAGAGCTCTCACTCAACGGAGAGAAAAATCATATATATATATATATATATATATATTTATAAATAAGTATTTTAACTATTTGTAGTGAACCCAATGAAGTATACAATATAGGGAGTTAGGGATTTATTTTAGTGTGTAAACTAGAATATCTCAATCGAAGTTAGAATACATTAACGGTTAATTAATGTATACTTGTACAAGTTGTTAGAGCTGTCAAATTGGGCCTTTCGGCCCGACCCAATCCAATAGGCCAAAATGTAAAAGTAGGTTGGGTCAACCTAGTTGTCTACTTGATTGTGTATTTCGTAGCCCAACTTAGCCCAAAACACTGGGCCAACAGTCTAGCTAGCATGACCCAGCCAAACATTTAAAAAAGAAAACCTCAAAAAATCTTCAAAAGAGTATTAAAAAGCGGCCCGAGTGGCCCATGAGCAAACTAGACTAGACCAAAATTATCCAATTCTTTTCTAGGACTCTATTTAATGAGTCCAGCCCAAAATTTTGGGTCATCAAGCTAGTCCGTTGGGCTAAGCCAAAAATGATATATAGCTGTACAAGTTATGGTGTGCTGTGTCTAATTTTCCCATGATGGAAGGGCCTAGAGTTTTACAAGAAGGAGCATCATAGATACATATTTCTTCAAAATAAATCTTGTTAAGTATTTAAAGACAATGAAATATGATCTATTGTGTTTGACTTTTTCTCTTTTTTTTTTCTTCATGCAGTGATGTCTAATGACAATAGAAAGGATGTCATCTCCAAGTGTTTAGAGAATGGTGTTGCACTATATATTTTGAAACCATTTGTTGCAAATGATTTCAAAGACATTTGGAAGTATGCTACAACTTCATGCAACGAAAAACCATTTTTTGCAAAAGATTTGGCAAGTGGGGAAGGAGCTTCATCGAGTGAAAATGTTAAATTCCTTACACCATCATCACCAAATGAGTCTGAGGGTAATAGAAAATATTGCAAGAGAAAGACTCTAGCTGATCAAGACAATAATGAAGGAAGGTTTCATCTTTTAAAGAAGCCAAAGGTCTGTTGGGACACAAATCTTCATAATTTGTTTCTGAATGCCATAAATCAAATTGGAGTCGAGAGTAAGTAATTTTTGCAAGTTTGTGCTTTTCTAATTTAATTCCATCGATTTGGTTTATATAATTCCTCGAGAATTATATGATTTATACATATAATATAATTTAATTTTGTGGTTTCAAAGTTACTATTATATAGATCCTATCTCTAAGTTTTACACTAATCTTTAATGGTTAATATATATGTCAAGATTAACATTATATGCAATAAGAACCCATTTTTAAGTATCTATGATGATAGGAGTGCACATTTAAGTGATATGAGCAAAAAGCACAAAGATTTCCACATAATCAATGCCATATTTTTGAGAAAAACCTTTGGCTTCCACTTAACCACGTGATCAATAGTACCATTAGAAAAATACAAGTCTAACGAACCAATTTGTATATACCCTAAGTACTAATGTTTTTTGTATTATGTTATTCTTCTTACAAAGTTATTTGCTATTTGAAAGTTGTGGAGACTTTATATAGAGATACAAAGAAAGCATGGTAGAAAAGAATTGATGTCATGAGTGAAAGGCTAAGGAGAAGAAGAAAAATGTCCATTTTTGAGATGGAAAAAAAATGAAATTAATCTGTAAATTGGTGTTCTTAATACTTAGTGGTGGAACAAGCTAAAGGTGAAATTACTGAAGCACTAAAAAATCGGACAAATATCAAAAGAAAAAAGTAAAAACATATGTTCATAATATTTATGTTAGTCATCATATATATTGAATTATAGTTTTGCCACTATATATAGCAGCTAACCTCGGTGTGTTTAATGTGCTTATCTTTATGTTTATTCAGAGGCTGTGCCAAAAACAATTCTCGAGGTCATGAATATACCACACTTGACAAGACAAAATGTTGCAAGTCACTTACAGGTTTTTCTTCTAAACTTACTTCATGTATTCCTTTAACATGTTAAATTTTTAAAATAGTTTATTCACTTGGCGTTTTCTTTTTCTTTAAAAATGTTAATGTCGATGAATTTGCTGAACCTATAAATTTGTATCAAGCAAAAATAAAACTTCTAATTAACCATTAATTTTAGGTCTAAATATCCATCAAGAAAAATATTAATTTGTGGGTCTAGCTTAATAATTCTATTCAAATGTAAATAGTGTTGAATTCTTTTGGTATTTTATTTTATTTTATTTTATTTGGTCTCTCTATATATTCTCATAAAATTATATAGAGTAACATTAGTAAGTGTATTAATGGCCATAGAGATATATTATTCTATGTTTTGTTGATCATGTTGGTTTGGCTTGTGAGAGATAGAAATTGGAGCTTTATTGTCACAAATAAGATCAGTCATGGAAGTAGGAGAAGTAGATTCAAGTGGATTTTTAGTCTGAAAACTTTAATAACCAAGTATTATTGTCATCTTAAGACCACTCAAGAGTGCTTTGATGAAATAGTTTCGATCTCTTCCATTAACCAAGGTGTTAGGTTTGAATCTAACATTGGGAATATTACAACGTTAAAACTTTTGAGGAACAGTTTTGGCACTCATTGTCGTCCTACCCAACTTAAAGAATTAGTCTCTACAGTTGCGCAAGAGATACACAATTTAAAAAAAAATTGTCACCATAAGTCCTTAATTACTTGGATTGTGCATGAGTTGACTAACAACACAAACAAATCATATGCAAATATTGACAAGTAAAGCTAGCTAGGATATTCAACTAAACCTATGGTACTTTGTCACATGAATTGACACATGGTTTGGATTTTCCAAGTTTATGATGTTGGATGATAAATTGAGACATGCACCACACTCATTATTTAGAGTAAAGGTTACAAGTTTGAAACTAAATTACCTAAATTACAGTGAACATTATTTATATCAAAGGATTAGATTTTTTAAGTATGAACATTCTTTGTAGAATATTATTGTCAATACATGATGTCATTGCTCAAAAGAAGTTCTCATAATATCAGATAATCTAAACTAAAGTTGTATTACTTTCATGAATGATAAATATCTTACACTTTCTAATACTTCTTCATGTATATTCCACTTGCAGAAATATCGTCTATTCCTGAAAAAGGTTGCAGGGAAAGGAATGGTGGAGGGCCTATCTCATAGAGCATTAGGCTCAAAGTTCGCTATAAGTCTACCAATATCAATGATTCACGAAATACAGGAAAAATATGAGAAACAACATGATTCTGCACAACATAACCAATCATATTATATCAACCCTTACAACAACGTTTTAACATCGGTTGTTGGTCAAAGATTTTCAACCAACAATTCCTATGTGACTACTCAACATGGAAGGAGTCAATTCCCTTACTACAACAAACTTTTGAGTCAAGTTCTAGATGGAAAGTCAGACCTTAGCAGAAACATTGAGAATAATAATATCTACCAGAACAAGTTGAAAAGGAATGAAAATCCACCATATAATTTATCAAATAGTGATATGCTTTCAACATATGGTGGGGGCCATGGACTAATGACTTCTCAAACTAGTACATATCATCATAGCAATAACTTCTCAAGAATTCAATTGGATAATGGATCATCACTAATGGGCTCTAGTGTAAATAGCAATAGCCCGAGATTCATTAATGAGACTCAAAACAATATCATCAATGTGTCATCATTGGGAAATGAAAACTTTGGTTTGTTACAAGGAGGGTTTGGTTCTCAAATTGTTTCTAGTGTTGGAAGTGGAAGTGAAAGTGAAAGTGAGCTTGCTGCAATATTAATCAATACTGAAAACAGTTCAGGGGTCACAAAAATGCTTCAACAGAAATTAGATGATAATGTTGTAGGACATGAACAACAATTTATCAATGCAAGTTCTACTAGTGACACTGAGGTCAACCCAATGGAAGAGGACCTTTATCAGCTTTTCTTGATGTTAGATGACATGGATCTTCTTAATCATCCGGTATGATTGCTTTGTATAAACATATTGAATGAACATGATACACTAGTATAGTAGAAAAAGTTAGTTTATTCATCCAAATTAGTGACAGAAAATTGAAATCCGTCCTAATTTTAGCATCACAAAAAGACTGATTTCCCATTTCCTGTCACTGATTTTCCTTTCTAAATTCAATTATTTTAGCATTGATATATATATAACATATATTTAGACACACATAAGTATATACGAAATTTTCCAAATTTATATTTCCTGGTATGAGTGTTGACATTTTTGTTGTCTTAAATCAGATTGAAGAGAACAACCTTGTTACAAGTGAATTTTCGAAAGTTGAGTTCTCTAACTCATGCGACATTGTGCAACCCCTTGATCAGGTACATTTCTTGCCTATGTTATTTCAGGCATTACTTTTGCATAGTATATTGAGTTATGGAATGTATGTATATATCACACCTCACATTAGTGATTTAATTATTTGCTGCAACAAAAGAGATTTAAACTTCCTCATATTACTTATTAGCATGATGTTATTATGTCATGCGAGATAAAATTATAAAACTAAAGTTATAATATTAGGGTTTAGGCAATTCAAAATTTATTTTATGACCACAAGCAAAACGTCTAGTTTTTGTAAGATCCTTGAACCAACATTTTGTGGTTTTCCTTTATTGAGGGTGTCCAGAAATTGGGGGTGGCAATAATAACATCAAAACATTTTTTTATTGTTGGGTACATTTCTCTCTTTTTTGCTTCTTATGGTTTCTTTTATATCATTTAATATCATTTTCTAATGTCATGTTAGTAATTAACATCAATTAGAGAATCCAAATCATGTTAACTCTTGTATATGTCTTCCTCTCTTATAACAAAAGTTTGACACAAATTCCTCATTTCAACAGATTAATGGAGAAGATGTTACAATTCCCCCAACTAATATCACATCAAATTCGTCAGATGTGTCCCCAACAAACCCTGAACAAAATTTTAATGAGGCAAGTTTCAGTGATCATCACACTTTTCTGGTTTCTCTAATAAAAGACAAATTGTCTTATTATTTTAATCTATACAATTTATATAAACTATATTTTTTTACGTTAATTAACCAATGGAATGTCTTAAATGGTTTACAAAATTGATATATTCATGATTTAATTAGTTTTTCATACACATGACTCAATTTTTTGTGATATCCAGCTTCAAGGCAGTGACATATTTCCGAAGGGGGCCCTAGATGAAAAGTTCACGGGGAACATTAGTGGTTCGTCAAACACCTCGACTACTGAGTGGGTGAGTCAACTCACTATTAGAAAAATTTGAAATAACGACAAGTATTTAGAAATAGAAAGACAGTAAGATCGATTTCTAATTCTATTATAAGTTTTAGAGACTAAATATTTTTCATCTCTTATTTACGTTGCTATTCAACTTTTTTTAAAATTGTTAACAAATGTTTGTTATTGAAATGAACATGGAAATGATTCTAATACTGAATTATTACACTCTAATATAATAATGCAGGAGTTTGATATGGATAAAATTGAGGCCTTGTTTGGTACTATTGACGACTAGAGGGAATGAGAAGGTTACTTCAAGAATCATTAAGTTAGAATCATCTTGCATGGATTGCTCAAACAGACATGTCAAGTGAAGAAGAAAGAGCAGCTATTGATTGTAAACATGAGTGAAGAGGCTAGTGAAAAAAGGTTTTTGGAAGGTAAGTGGAGAATGGAGAGTGTGTTATTTAGATACCCTCTTTGAAGAGTATATTGTTAATATATACACAAAAAACAAAGATTAAGTTTGTTAATAACATTTGTTGTTTCCTTCCTGTCAAAAAAATATATTTGTTATTTCTTGATTAGCTAGATTTTTTTAAAACCATATGGAAGACGTGTGGCGACTTTTAGGTATATGGTATTTTTTTTTTAATTTTTTTTGGAGATAGCCACCTAAAAATAGTTTAAATATTTTAGGATTTTTCTAAATCAACAACACCGATAAAGCGTGGCATACTCCTATATATTGTGAAAAATGGATCACAACGTAGTTGAAGCTTTATTAAATAATAAAATGTTGGTTACAAAAATGTATTTTTGTTGCCATTCTTTAGGTTTACATCCATGTCTTATTGAACTATTTATTTTGTGGCTTCAAAGAACTATTTCCTATGCCGTTTGGAAAGGTTTTCTCACAGCCGTACATATAGGTGGAGTACACCTTGTACTCTCTTCAATAAATTTTTTGCTTACAAAAAAAGGTTTTTTCACAGTAAATCCTTCAAAACCTTCAAAATTTATGATTGCAAGATGCATTTTCCAAATTTCAACAAAGTACTTTGGATATTTCTTCATATTATATTGCCTTGAGTCACTGTTGGTTGCTTTAGCAATTTTAGCGACATAGGGACGTTGGCTCCCGGATTCGAACTCGGGTTTGAGCAGTAGTAGTGTGTTTTTGGGTTTATCCAATATTCCATGATCCTTTTTATGTTTTCTTGATGAGTTTTTTTGATAGTCTAATATGAGAGATGTTACTCAAAATGGAAAATTCGCACAACAATTGTCACAAAGTATTTGTTTTTCACATAAATTTGTTCAAAGATCTTCCTAAGAAAAACTAGGGGTTTGGCTACAGGTCATAAAACAAATTTTTGGATAGCCTTACTTTTAGGTCTGCCCTAATATTGTAATTTTTCTTTTATAATTTTATCTCGCATGACATGGTAACATGAGAAGGTTCATATATTTCATATTTTGCAGCAAGTAGTGAAATCACTTGTGTGATTTATATATACGTGCATTCCATAAATCAACATATTATGCAAAAGTCATGCCTAAAATATAACATGGGCTAGAAATATACCTGATCATGGGGTTGCACAATGTCACATGAGTTAGAGAACTTAACAATCAAAAATTCAGTTGCATCAAGGTTGTTCTCTTCCATCTGATTTAAGACAACAAAAATGTCAACACTCTCACAGGGAAATTTAACATTTTGAAATTTTTTTGTAAATGCTAATGTATCATATATGTATATGATTGCTAAGATAAAGTGAAATTAGAAAGAAAATCAAGGACAAAAAATGGGAAATTCATCTCTAATTGCCTCACTAAGTTTTTTGATGCTAAAATTATCGACGTATTTCAATTTTTTGTCATTAATTTTGATCAATAAATTAACTCTCTTTAGTAGTATATCATGTTCATTAATTCAATATGTTTATCTAAAGAAAAGCTTACCAAATCATTAAAAATATCCATGTTATTTAACATCAGGAAAAGCTCAGAAGGGTCATCTTCCATTTGGTTGACTTCACTCTACTAGTAGAAATTTCATTGATAAATTGTTGTTCATTTCCTACAACATTGTCATTAAGGAATTTTCTGTGACCCCTGAATTGTTTCCTGCAGTGTTTAATGATGCTGCAAGCTCACTTTTACTCCCACCTCCAACATTAGAAACAAATTGAGATCCAAACCCTCCTTGTAACGTACCAAAATTTTTCATTGCCCAAGGATGTCACATTGATATTTGCATTTTGAGTCTCAGTAAGGAACCCAGAGCTATTGTTATTTGCACCAGAGTGCATTAGTGATCCATTATCCATTGAATTACATAAAAGTTATTGTTGGAATGATATGCACAAGATTGAGGCAAAATATTAGAGTTTCTCAAAGATCCCATATTCCAATTTTCTTGACCATAAGTAAAGTTATGATTTACTATTGAACCATAGTTTTGGTACAAAGGGTTTCCATATTTTACATTCAAATCCTCACTAAAACATTTTTGAGAAATCATCAAACTATTTTCTACATTATTACTTTGGTGGACATTATTGTTCCCAATGTTGCTTCAAAGGCTAGACTTTCCATGTAGAAATTGATTTAAAATTGACATCTTTCTTATTGTTGAGTAATCAATCACATAGGAATTGTTGGTTGAAACTTTTTTTTGAGCAACAAGTGATATTACAACTTAGTTGAAAGCATTAAAAATATAACATGATTGTTTTTATTGTGCAAGATCATAATGTTTCTCATACCTTGTCTGAATATCATGGATCATTGAGATCGGTAGACTTATAGTAAATTTAGACTCTCAACCTTTCCTTTCCCTGCAACCTATTTTTCTGCAAGTATAATGTACGTAACTAAGTATTAGAACTTGTAAGATATCTATCATTAATTCATGAATGTAATACAACTTTAGTTTGGATTTTCTAACTTTTCTTGTGAGCAATGAGAGCATGTATTGTCAATAATATTCTATAAAGAATGTGTATACTTGAAAAATAATCTAATCATTTGATATAAAGAATGTTCACTCTAATTCATGTAATTTGGTTTCAACCTTGTCATTCTATTATTCAAATTTTCTCTATTCTTCTAACACTAAACACACACCTTCGGGCCTTTTCTTCATCAAAAAAAAAAAACACCAAACACACACACAATGACAGAAAGCATGTATGATTTTGGGGTTTGAATTTTTTTGTCATAAAATCGTTATCTTGTAAAAATTTATATGATTTTTTAGGTGAGAATTAAATATTATAAATCATATTTGCCTCCACTAAAAAATTTCCTAAACCTATCACTGCCACTGTCATTAACAAGCATGAAGAAGATTATGTGTGGACCTTCCAAAGTATTTAGTCATTCATACACAATCCAAATAAGGACTTAACATGTTTCTCTCACAAGCCAACTTCTATCTCTCACAAGCCAAACCAACATTATCAACCAAACATAAAGATTGATACACATTTCATGGAAAAGAAGTGGGATGTAAACAAAAATTAATTAACATGTATGAATAGTTTAACGACCAATTTTGAAGACAAATTCAATGGTTGTATCAAGGAAAAAAAAGGTTCATACTTCAATTGACAAGTTGAAATTTTGGTGATTCGGATGCATCCACTTAATATCTCTCTTTGGCCATAAATACAGTTAAAAGAGAATTAAACTAGGCCCACAAATTAATCTTTTTCTTGATGGAGACCAAAGACCTACAAATTAATGGTTAGCTAAAAGTTTTATTTTTGCTTCATACAAATTTATGGGTTTCCATAAGCAGATTCATCCACACTAACATTTTAATAGAAAAAGGAAACACCAAGTGAATAAATCATTTTAAAAATTTCACCATGTTAAAGGAATATATGAAATAAGTTGAGAAGAAAAACCTGTAAGTGACTTGCAACATTTAGTCTTGTCAAGTGTGGTATATTCATGACCTCGAGAATTATTTTTGGCACTGCCTCTGAATAAAACAACCGAAGTTAGCTACTACTACCTCTGATCTTATTTATAAGCTAAAAAACACTTCTTGATTCATTTGTATTTGGTCTAAATTATAGACCATATACATTAATTATTCAATGAATCTACACAATTAAATTAAATTAGATTGATATATATATATATATATATATATATATATATATATATATATTACTTACTAGTTTTATGGCATTCAGAAACAGATTATGAAGATGAGTGTTCCAATTGACCTTTAGCTTCTTTAAGGGAGTAAACATTTTTACTCGATGACTCTCCTTCCCCACTTGTCAAATCTTTTCCAAGGATTGGTATTTAAATGCATAAAGTTGTAGCATAATTCCAAAGGTCTTTGAAATCATTTGTAACAAATGGTTTCAAAATATATAGTGCAACACCATTTTCTAAACACTTGGAGATGACATCCTTTCTATTGTCCTTAGACATCACTGCAAGAAAAAAGAGAAAAATTAGATGGTAGTTCAATATATATATATATATATATATATATATATATATATATATATATATATATATACACCTTTAAATACTTAACAAAATTTATTTTGTTGAATTATGTATCTATGATGCTCTTTCTTGTAAAACTTCATGCACTTTCATCGTGGGAAATTTAGACACCATAGCTTGTAGAGCTATCAATTTTCTCCCAGTCTGAGTCGGTCTGATGGGCCAGTGTTTTGGGATGGACTAGGGTCATTAAATAGATGCTCATAAAGAAATGGACAATCTTGGCCCAACCCAATTGGCCCATGGCCAGGATGGCCTCTCTTTTTGATACTTTTTTAAGGTTTCCTTTGTTAAATGTTGGGCTATTGTGCTAGCCTAATGGCCTAATATTTTGAGTTGAATTGGGCTACCAAAAATAAAGCCCAATAGAAACTTTGCAAGCCAACCCAACCTTTTTTTAAATCTAAGGTACTAAGAAAGAGATTTTAAATGTTACTATAAAAAACAAGTTAAGTCAACAATCCATTAGGAACATATCTAAATTACACAAGCCACTAAGTTAGGACTATAGTGGTTGGGGATTTGGATAGTATGCAAATATCAACCTTAAAGGCTACTAATATATGTAATAATTTTAAAACAAAATACAAACTAAAAGTGAGAAGAATGCTACTTCAAGAATATATATATATATATATATATATATATATATATATATATATATATATGTAATAACTCGATGTATGAAGTTATTAAAGAATGTAAGTGACTGCACCCCCACTTATCTAGTAGGCTGAGATTCAACAGCCTATGGCTACTCAACTTTAGCCCACGACCACTCTTCGTCTTGCTTATTTTTAAACAATTTTCCCAAGGTATCTTCTTCCCTCCCCTATCCCCTCACCAAAGCATCCTTCTATGGATTTAAAACATCTATATTCCTTCCTCCTTTATTGACATTCTCGTGAAGGATATGCAAAAGTTAGGGAAGTTGCAAAACATTGAATCAAAGACGACAATACTTTCCCTGAGACAAACAAATATCGTACACCACAAACCAAGTCTCCCATGTAGAACCTCCAACATAGGTTCCTAAGTACTCATATATTTGGGTTAGCCCCAGCTCGATAGAAAAGATACTTCAACAACACAACCCTAATTTTACACTTCAGATATCACTCTTCTATCATATTAAGGAAAGACTGTTTTAACGCACACCATGCTACCCTTAGATAAGTTAACCTTTAGTCTAGAAGCAAGCTCAAATGCCTTAGGATCACCTTTGTGATCCCAAGTACATCGACACTCGTCTCCCTAATCAAGAGTGTTTCCTTTTCATTCTAAAGGTGGGATACCCCCAACCCCAAGTTTCCCAAAGCAAAATCAATGAACATATGAAGAGAGGTTTCCTTCTGGATAAGAACACTCATACCATCCACCACAAGGAGAATAAGAAAATGATCTAATGAGTCTCATTCTTTCAATCCCTTTTAGACATTCAAAAGAACTGACAGACTCCCAAGCTCGAATCCAATATCTCTAACTATCTGAAGTCAAACCTACAAAGCATATTACCCATGAACCTCAAATTAACTAACTCATGCATATTTTCAAAATCCACTTTGAAAATCAAACACTAATTCCTAATCTTTTTGTCCATTTCATCCTCCTTATTTATCACAACCACTCGTCCTCCAAGTGCCTCTCCTTAATAAGTATCAAGTGGTTACTAAACACACTTTCAACATCGGTTGCTAAACAACTAATGCCTAAAGTGAGGACGTGAGGCCGAACTTACTTATAACATCAGTTAGTTAGCAACCAATGTTAAAAGTGAGGAATACAATATATGAACATCGCACCCTAATTTGTTTATCCTCTCGTGTACAAACTCAGTCTCAAACCCACCGCACCCTAGCTGGTAGTGGCACCACCTCCCTCAAACCAGGCGGACAAGTAGAACCACTTCCTTCAAACCACCAGTGAACCAGTAGCATCACTAGAGTCATCGTTGTTCTTGTGAATCTGTTAGAGAGGTTACTTTTGTTCTTCCTTTCTGACTTTCTCTTCCATTTTCACAAAAAATCATTCTTCCTTTGTTCTTCAAGCAACCATTGTTGGGCTCATTGTTCTCCCATGACCGTCATGGTGAGCGCGACCTACTTCTGTGTTTCACTCGTGTCCCTTAGTTTAGTCGTTACTTCTTTCCCTTAGGTTACATTGAAAATCTTTGATAAACAACCATATAATATAGCAAATAGTGATATGCTTTCAATATATGGAGGGAGACATGGTTTGATAACTTCTCAAAAATTCCTAAGCGAGAATTTGAATTTAATATGGTGATCCTTTGTACCAAAACTATGGTTCAATGGGATTTTTGAGCAAGTCTAATATTTTGTCTCGGACTAGTGCATGTCAACAATAACTTTTCTAGAATTCAAATGGGTAATGGAACATACATACGCACAATAGAAAGTTCAAAGGTTCAAACCCAAGTATTGACATCTAAAACATATTTTTGTCATCCACATTGTTCATTAAAGCAACATGGATGTGATCCAATTTTCAAATCTCATATCAAATTTTGTCTTGTACTTCGACACATGAGAATGACTGACGATTTGGAATTGGTCCTTAAAAATTATAGCGAACACAATAAATAGTTCAATAACATGGCTGTAAAGATAAATAACATTATTTTTTGCTACTAGTCTATAGTGAAAAATAAACTCAAGTACAATAGAAACTTGAAGGTTTCAAATCTAAGCAATGGCGGTAGAAATATATTTTTCTTACCAACATGCAATAGTTCATTAAATCCTTAGGGTTGTGACCCATTTTTTGTAGCACTGATAAACTTTTTCACGTACTTTTCCGTAAGATTGAGGATGATGGACAACATGGAAGAGGCCAATAGAAATTATAACAAACACAATAGATATTCCAATGACAATGTTGTAAAGATATATAACCTTCCTTTTTGTACTAGTCTTTTTTAAAGATCCCATCAACTATTTTGTGTACTACACCCCAGGTTTAAGGTTGTTTTGACAATTTAGAAGAGGCCATTGAAAATAAATAAAACAAACAAAAGAAATAGTTCAATAACAGGATAAAGTTATCTGACCGTCATGTGAGGAGGTGAGGATGGAGTAACAGGTGAGGAGGTCAAGGATGAAGGCTGGACACAGGTAAAACCGAGAAGAAAAACACCAAGTCGAAGACATAAGGGGCGTATGGACGTGGCATGCAAAAAGATAACATGGAAAGAAGGAAATATCATCTCTTACCTTTTCACACAGTTTTCTGACACACATGGTGCCAAGGAAATATACGGGATATTCCTAATATAAGGGAACATCGTGGATGTTGTTATCCTAACTAATAAAGATAAGAGTGGTAGAAGATCTGGCTTTGCAAGGTTTAAATGTTGTTGATCCAGAGTTGTTTGCCATCGAGCTTGACAATATTATAATCGGTGCTACAAAAATGTTCGTCAACTTTCCGAGATTTCAAAGACACAATAGACAGTACATGTACCCATGTATTCATATGCAACCAGAAGTTGAAAAGTTAAGGTCAAGAAGCGGAGGCCCTAAGAACAATCACTCTCTTGCGGAGGTTGTGAGGAGTGAAAGAAAGCAAATCTGAAGAAAAGTTCCAAGAAACGGCTTTCGAAGTAGGAACACAACACATTTGCGTATACTACTATGGATAGGGAGATTAACAGACACAAAAAAATGAAGGTGGGGTTTGTCGCTAAATTCGAGAGTGCTCAAGGTATTAGGGAGGATTTCTACAGGCAAGGAATCTTCTCCATGAGAGTAACCCCACTGGGCGCCAATGAGGTTTTTATGGAAGAGCTAGAGGAGGGTGTCTTCGAAAGTTTAATTGTATAGGCGAGAGACTCATTTGAAGAGTGATTTGAGGATATTAGAGGTTTGAAACCCGATGGTATTGATAATAAAAGACTAGTGTCGTTGAGGATCCATGGAGTTCCGACTCATGCATGGTCGGAAGAGTTCTTTTCCTTTACTGCTCGAACCAGAGGCACATTTGTTAAGTTGGATAATAACACAAGAAAAAGATTGTCGCTATATGTAGCTAGAGTGCAGATCGGTACAACCCATTATAATGTATTCAATAAACTGGTAAGGATTTACATCAATGGCAGTTTATTTGACATAAAGGTGGTTGAAGATTGGTTCGGGACCATGTACTGCCAAGAGTTAAGGGATGACTTCTCATCAGAATCTGATAATGATAATGAAGCTGGAGAAGCGCTTCGTTGTTTAATGCCTCGAATGAGGATAAGGGCCTTATTAGCGATATCGTTGAGGGAGAAGTTCGTCGTGAAGCTGTATCGTTCCTTGAGCTCGAAGATGTGGGAGAGAGTGCGCATGTAGCCAACATTGGTGTTGGGAAAGACACAAACACGTTTTTGAGACAAACATACTGAGTTCGGAGACAACTGGGTTTGTGAGTCCCAAGACACGTGCAATGGGAATTATTCAAGATGAAGGAAGGGTAGTCAGAGAGTCAACTTCGGGTGCAACTGGGCCTAGTAAGGAGAATTGGGAAATTGATCCGATTCGGTGTGTGAAAGTCCATTTGATGGAGACTGGTAAGGATGCGCTAAGTAATATCGTAAGTGGAGAAAGAGGCCACAACTTCACTACGGGACGTAGTACTAAAAATAAAAAAGAAATGCCTATGTTGAAGCTAAAACTTAAATGTAACTCAAAATAGAATGACCCAAAACCTTTCACACTCATCTAACTTTGTAATCGGACATATCCGACATAATGACCTGTGTGCTGGGGTTTGTTCTAGCTCTACACCGCAAGGAGATGATCCTACTTATGGGGATCGTGAAGATCCTAATTTTACTATTCAGAGAAATAACGATGGGGGTGGGAAGCATCATATTTGCAGTAGTAATAGAAGTGGACTATCGCTAGGGTGCTCTTCAATTGGTGATTCTGACTTATAGAGATGTAACTTCGGATTAGCTATTGCTCACGAAGCCCACATAGAAGGTAGGGTCTGGCAATTTGCAAAGTTCCTTCTTGGGGTAACTGTTGCTGAAGAGGACATTGTATATGAAGCTATTATCTAGGATATGGATGGAAGGGACCCAAAACTAAAGGGTCAGTAGGAGGCTAATCTTGGTTCCCGATGAATATTTAAGAGGGTGGAGGATAGAGCCAAATGAAGAAGGCTCCATTCCTTTTTGGTGACAGGTAAATTCGATTTCTGTATGATTTAAGAAAAAAATAATCTCTTACAACCCAAATTGGGTCTCAGGTATCTGGGGGAATGCATCTGCAAATTTGGTCGCTAAACCGGCAGAAGGGATTTCGGGAGGGTTGTCGTCCCTATGGAACCAAAACTTATTAAATGCTAATTCACATTTTCTGGTTTCAGAATTTTGGTATATGCGCAACTTGGAATAATCAATTATGTTATTTTGTAAATGTCTACTCTCCTTGTGATATGGTAGGAAAAAAAGAAAGTGCGGAAGGAATTAATACAACTTAAGAAACAATCTCAACAAGGAGGTGATTTCAACACATTGGGTAAAATGAAAGAAGTGGGAGATCGGGTAAACACAACTCTAGAGAAGAAAGAGAGTTCTCAGACGGTATCTCGATGAGTCGCCTTGATAGGATCCTAATTACAGAGGGGGTGATTGATAAATTGAGAATGTCTATACAATGGATTGGTGATAGGGACATTTCAGATCATTTAATATGGCATTTGGCTCGAGGATGCATCTGAAATGAAGAATGAGGTTAGAAGACATTTTGAGAAAGTAGTTGAAGAAGTTGAGCTTCTAAGACCAGTATTAGACGGCATTGAATTCCAATCTATTTCTTGTGAAAACAACATTCTTTTGATTGAACCACTCACTGAAGATGAGATCAAAGAGGCTATTTGGATCTTATTGAAAAAAAAGGCTATTTGGAGTTGCGACAACAACAAAAGCTTTAGCTCGGATGGTTACAACTTGAATTTATTCAAAGAGCGCTGGGATGTGGTAGGAAAGGATGTTCTCAATTTTTTTTCAATGTTTTACTCTAACTCAATGCTCCCAAAAGCCTTATCAGCCTCTTTCATCACCCTAATCTCTAAGAAGGAGAAACCCCAATCCTTGGGGGATGATAGGCTTATCTCTCTCATTGGTAGTATGTACAAAATCCTAGCAAAAGTTCTAGCGGGTAGATTGAAGAGAGTGTTGAGTAAGGTGATTTCAAAGTTCCAAAACGCCTTTCTCCTCGGGAAACAGATAGTAGATGGTGTGATTGTTCTCAATGAGATTATTGACTTAGCCAAGAGAAGAAAGGATCCTTGCATGTTACACAAAGTTGATTTCGAAAAGGCATATGATACTGTTTACTGGTGTTTCCTTGATTACATGATGAAAATACTAGAGTTATGTGATAAGTGGATATCTTGGATTATGGAATGCATTAGCTCCATCTGGATTTCGGTGCTTGTTAAAGGAAGCCCTACTCCGGATTTCAAGGCTCATAACGGGATCAGGCAGGGTAATTTACTTGCCCCTTTACTATTCCCTCTGGTGGCAGACATTCTAATGAGTTTAGTGAGGAAAGGAGTGGATAATGGGTCCTATAAGGGCTTCCGTGTATCAAACAATATATCATTTCCTATTTTCCAATTTGCGGATCATACGATTCTATTGCGATGGATGTATGGAGAATATGTTGGCCTTAAAAGCAATGTTTAGAAGCTTCGTGCTTGTTTTAGGATTGAATGCAAACTTTGCTAATAGAAGCATATAGGGATTAATATATGCGAAGATGAACATCGGGCAGCCTCTTGGTTCCTTGTGTGCCGCACCAAAAAACTTGCTTTTAATTTCCTCGGCATTCCGGTGGGAGCTAGCCCAAGGAAAGAATCAACTTGGGATCCTATTGTGAAGAATATGAAGACACATTTGTTCTCTTGAAAGAGAAGCCAATTGTCATAGGCAATCGGGTCACATAGATCAATTCAGTTTTTTCTTCCTTACCTCTTTACTTCTTCTCATTCTACAAGGCCCCTAAGAAGATCATAGATGACCTGAAGAGGATACGAAGACGCTTTTTGTGGGGGAGGGAGTGGTGATGAGAAAAAAATAGCATGAGTTAAATGGAGCACAGTATGCTTCCCAAAAAAATGGGTGACCTTGGTGTCAAAAATAGGAGCTCTTCAATGTATCGCTTTTGGCTAAGTGGAGGTGGAGAGGTTTGGTCGAAAAGGAGGCCATTTGGTATCCGCTACTTGAGTTTTGGTACGAGCCAGTGGAGAAGTTGGGGGGGGGGGGGGGGCAGAGAGAATAAGGAGCAGTAAATCCTTGGGGTGGAGGGATTTATTGCATATTGGTTGCAGTCAAGGGAATAAGGAGGATTGGTTTGAAAAGCTAGCATCGAGGAGGCTTAGTAGTGCTGGCTCTATTCTATTTTGGGACAACAAGTGGATTGGTGATCAGCAACTCAAAATATCATTTCCCCATCTATATGCACTAACAACGATGAAAAAGGAAACCACATCTAAGTTTGGAAGTTGAGAAGGGAACCCTAGGGTGTGCCCTTTGAGTTGGCGGAGACTGTTGCGAAGTTGGGAAGAAGAAACGGTAAGGGTACTACAAAGCTTGATTGGAGGGGTTCAACTCAAGAAGTACAACCTTGATGAGTCGGGACGACTACTAGATTTGTGTAAAGGATCACTCTTAAGTCATGTTATTCCTCTTTAATGCATAACTTGCAGGATTCATTGAGAAAGCAATTAGATGACTTCAAAACAGCTTGTAGCAGACTATGGAAGTGGGGCGTCCCGTTGAAAGCCCTCATTTTAGTGTGGAGACTATTCCACTAAAGATTATCGACTAGGGATGCTCTGAAGCACCGAGGTGTAATTAGTTCACCCCATGATCTTAGTTGCATGTTCTGCTTTAACCAGGAGGAGGATGCAAACCACCTCTTTTTAACGTGCATGTTCTAGTATTCGTTTTGGTGCGTCGTATCTGACTAGTTGGGTTATGTAGGTGTGCATTGTAGCAAAATTGTAAATCACTTTGTGCAACGTGACAGAATTTTAAGGGGAAGAAAGTTGAAAAGAGTAAGGCACCTGTTGTGCATTGCTGTAGTTTGGTGATTGTCAGGAGCTAGAAATAGATTTATTTTCACGGAGAAGTTTGTCAGCCTTAAGGAAGTAATTAAGCACCTTAGAGTTATATCGTGGAGTGGGTTTATTGCTAAGTAGAGGAAAGTTTCTGATTTTACATTCAAAAACTGGTCTAATTGTCCTGGTACTAGCTTGGGGACTGCATAAAATATGTTATTGTTGGTTGATGCGTAGAGTGTGTTGATATTCAACTATGGAAACATGTTGATTTCGAGCAAGGACTTAATGCAGATGTTACTAGCAAGGAAGATGGGAACAATTGGTTCTAATAGGTGTCGTTCTTACCTGCTTTGGAGCAAATGTCAAACACAACTAGTATGGTTGTAAAAAGATCCAAAGGGATGGAGCATTTTCTATTCTAATGGGTTGGAGTAGGGGGCATAAGCATTTATCTGACAGTGACTTTGACTTAGGAGGTGTATCACAAGGGTCAAGTGGATGTGATGATGCTAAGGAAGGGCGCCTAATCGCTGCTACAACATTATAATTCAGGTTCGGTGTTGGTATGAGGATGGTGCAGTAATGTATTAGTGTGGTTTTTTATTTTTACCTCTTTTTGCTTGTGGCTTGCATTAATTAGAGACACTGAGTGTTTGATATTAGGAATGCTGGTGCATGCAGATGTAGGATCCTAGTCTGATAATGTTAGTAAGATGTATCTGAGATATACTTGCTTATTTTGTGGATGTACTCTTTTTCCCGTTGGGGTCTTTTTTCTATTAGGTATTGACTCGAGAAGGTTTTAACGAAGCCATGTATCGGCTTGTATCTTTTTGGGTTGGAGTACCCCTTATGCTCCTATTAACAAATCATTATGCTTATCAAAAAAATAGTACAAGAACACATGGATGTAAACCCAAACAATGACAACAGATTCATTGTCCTTTGGCCGACCTTGTTAGTCCTATAAATCAGTTTTTGTAAAAAACAAACATGCCTACAAAAATAAGTTACATGATAAAAAATTATGCAATACATAGAAAATATATTGAACATTAAAGGCTAATTGCTAAACCATAATACTTAATAAAATCTCCAAATTCAAATAAAAAATAGTTCATATACAGATATCAATTTCAGAATTATTACCTTCTTTAAAAAACGACAACATCGAGTCATTTTTTGTCTATGTTTTTTTAATCAAGGAAATCACAATCATTGGAGATCTATGATGGACATCATCAAAATGAGTAGTTGAGCAAAGAATAACCGGGAGGGCATAAAAACTAAAGACAACGTCAACAATGTCCATTTGATCCTTCACTGATAATCAAACAATCAAGTTTTGTTGCCTCAGTTATGGATCTAGAATAGACAAAATAACAGACAATTAAATTGGAGAAAACAAGCCAAGAAAAGATACATAGATGCAATAAGTGAAAGAATATGACAATTGCACACTAGGGTTAGTCATGCTTATGGTATCGATCTAAGTAGAATGAAGTCATAATTGATTTACTCCTCCCCAAATTTTCCTCATTATCAATTCAATAATACAATTATATGTGTGTGAATGTACGTTATATACGAAAAAGTAATACTTACATAGTGAAAGGTTATCTTTTCGACCCTCTACACGCAAGTACTGGTACAGAGAAAGGAGGCGAGCAGAGCGAAATACCTTTGTAGTTTTGGAGAAGCGGCGCAGGTCCCGTACAAGTATTGAGAAAGTTATGACTGCAAGCACACATTTATACAGTGTTAACTACTGGATGGGTTAAAATTAGGTTAAATTTTCATGTATTTGTATTTATAATATCATAAAATAAAAACAAATATAATTTTGTAAATAATAAATCACATAAAATATTATATATAACTAGTTATTTCAAAGTTAAATTTATTCTAAAATATTAATAATAGTTACACATATTTATTGAAAAGAGATATATATTAGAAATGAAAAACAAATATAACTTTACATGGTAAAATCATATAAAGTTTTATATTTATTTCATTATTTCAATGTAAATTTCACTCTCAAAATATAAATAAAAAACAATTCTATTTGTTTTTTTATTGAAATAATTCCATTTGATTAAAAACTAAGAATTGCAATTATATCCGTATACACATATGTGTCTAACAAATTATAAACAATTCACATTTAATAATTAATGTATCAAATGTTATATTTTTCTCTGTTTATTACAAGACAACTTAACAAAAAAACAATGAACCAAAAATTTAATAAAAAATACAGAACCTTTGATTCTCGAATATTATATATATATATATATATATATATATATATATATATATATATTTATAAATTTAAATTTCTACTAGAAATAAGCATTTATAGTTCGTTTGTATCTTACACCTAAATTGTTTGCCTTGGTATAATGGCTCCTTTGAAATTCTTTTCCTATATTTTAAAGTACTCACATGGTATTAGAGAATGTTTCTATCTCCATCACAAATGAGTCAATTTGCTCAAAATGTTGATGCTGCATGAGCTCTTCTTGTTGGGAAACATCCTAGGGGGTCATCAATTCCACAAGTGCTCTAAGTCAAACATGTTAACTGTGTAGTTCTTATGTTCTGAGCTTTTGAAAAGAAGACGTGTCTTGTTGGTCAGGTAATACCAATCAATTTTGATTACCCTTCCTTCAATCATATACTTGCACAATCTCAAGATCACTCTAATTTTAATGTCAACTCAGTTCATTCATGTACCCATTTCCAAGAAGCATCCCAAGAGTCGTTCTTTGTCCCTACTAAGTGCATTGACAATCACCCATACCACCTTCATCTTCACCAACTCTTGCCTAGTTCATCCTCAACCCACACCATATTGTGAGAGAGGCCGCTGTTATACCATTTATAATATATAGCCTGGTTTGGTTTTAGAATTGTCGATTGTCCCCGGAAACCAACACAAATCTTTTCAGCGTGCTTTTTCCTTACTCGCGCACTTTTTTGGAAAACTTCTCAGAAGCTCATTTATCCCAACAACTGCTCAAAGTCAACAATAATTAACTATGAAGCTCTTATTTTCTGTTCTTCACAAAAGATGATGCATCTTATTAGTATAGACAATACCAATAAATTCTTATAACCCTTCCTTCAATTGTAAATTTCTACACCTGCACAACCTCATGATAACTCTTGAATTGTACCATGCCTCTGCTCGGGTCAGTCCGAAACTGCAGTTGGTAAGGCTCCTGCTTGAGGTCGGGTTTTGCAAGTCTACCCTGGGTGTGGTACTTGCGAAGCCACCTTGACGCCCAAGTCAGTATATAAGGATCTTAGAGTGAAGCAGGAAATGAATAATGTACACTTTTCTACAGGATGGGCCCGTATTTATAGACATCAGGGGCATCCTGGTCTGTTGGATTGTACGAGTGCGTCCCTGCCATTGATCCCTAGGTGGATTGGATTGGAGGAAGGAAGTTGGCAATGATGTCGAGGTGCCTTAGACCTGGGCTTAGTTGATTGGGCTGATCCAAGACCCAATGCTGGACTTGGGCCTCATTGTCCGATCTAGAACACCTCTCAAATCTAAGAGTTTGCTACGAGCTATTCTTTGTGTATGCCCAGTGCACCAACAACGCCCCTTAACTATACCATTATAAGTTTAATGAGTTTTATAGGCCCTCCCAAATGGAACATTCTATTTTGGCATCGTTATCTGTCATCAATTTATAAAATTTTTTTGCCTTTTATTTATCTGGATTTGATTATTCATTAACATTTGCTTAGACTAATTTTTAATAAGCAGTTGTGTTCTTGTTTCATTATGGGATATTATAATTTTACTGTAACATACCAACCTTTAGACGTCATAAAATCTAGCATATTACACTTGTTATCAATCAGAGATGCACAACAGGCTTGGATTAAAATTTTCACATATAACTTTGGCTTAAATACAGTTTTGGTCCCCCAAGTTTCACCAACTCACGATTTTGATCCCTCAAGTTTTAATTTCACGAATTTGATCCCCCAAGTTTCACCAACTCACGATTTTGATCCCTCAAGTTTTAATTTCACGAATTTGATCCCCCAAGTTTCACCAACTCACGAATTTGATCCCCAAGTTTTAATTTCACGAATTTGATCCCCCAAGTTTCCCAATTTGTAAAATCAGGGTCCCCCACTAATCTGGTCAAAATTGATGTTGACATGTCTGCCACTTAAACTACGTGGTACCCACGCTGGCATGCCAAAGTGGCTTTTTTATATTAAAAATTGTTATTTTTATTTTAACAGGATGCCACTTAGGATGTTTGGTTAAGGAGAGAAATAGGAAAGAGTGATTTTAGGATGTTTGGTTAATGAGAGAAATAGGAAAGAGAGAGGGAGGAAAGATTAGTTTAGTGTTTTTTATAATCTCTCCACAAGTGGAGAGAAAGTGGAGAGAAAGGGGCTCTTCCCTCACTCTCTCTTCCCTTACTCTCTCTTCCATCACTCTTCCCTCACTCTTTCTTCCCTTACTCTCTCTTCCCTCACTCTCTCCTCCCTCTTTCTCTCCTAATCCAAACACACCATTAAACCATCAGATTAATTAATGTGAAAATAAAAATAACAATTTTTAATATAAAAAAGCCACTTTGGCATGCCAGCGTGGCTGCCACGTAGTTTAAGTGGCGGACAGGTCAACATCAATTTTGACCAGATTAGTGGGGGACCCTGATTTTACAAATTGGGAAACTTTGGGGATCAAATTCGTGAAATTAAAACTTGGGGGATCAAATTCGTGAGTTGGTGAAACTTGGGGGATCAAATTCATGAAATTAAAACTTGAGGAACCAAAATCGTGAGTTGGTGAAACTTGGGGGATCAAATTCGTGAAATTAAAACTTGAGGGATCAAAATCGTGAGTTGGTAAAACTTGGGGGACCAAAACTGTATTTAAGCCTATAACTTTAAAAGGAGTTCAACTTTTGCCATAAAATTTCCATAAAGGTTATGTCATACCCCAAAAGAACTCCACCACATTGGGGTACTAACACTTTTATCCAAATACATCAATTAATCCAAACATAGAAGAGGCGTATTTCCTAATCCCCTACCAAGGATATTACATGAGGCCAAAGAGAACCCTAAAGATGTCTCATGTTTCAAATTACATACATAATCAAAATGGATCATTAAGGTAGCTCATGAGTGAACTTCAACAAACAAGATATCAAGGAGCCTTCTCCTTTATCTTGCCTTCAACCAAAATCACCTGCTTATCAGGAAAACACCACAAACAACAATGAGATTACAAATCTCAATGAGTTCTTCTGAGACACCTCACCATATCTCACGATATTTTTTAATGTCCTTTATTCCGTAGCATAATCCAAAATGATTCAGGCAATTTCTAACCTCAACGGAGAACCACCACTCAATATTTAGAAGAGTGCACGAACAGACCTTGGACTCGTGCTCATAACTTCCCTCTCCAAGTATGCTACAATCCTGGGTTCGCCATCCCGTAATTTTCTTTATATATCGCAAGATGTATCCAATTGTACATAATTACATGTATCATGTTTGTGTTTTGTGTTCTCTCTAGTTGACCCAAACGAAACACAATAATTAACTCATCATAAGCAAATGGATTAAATAATCATAGTAGTATGACAAAAATAGCATTTTGAATTTATCAAGGGATTAAGGATTTAAAACAAAGTTGGATTGCACTAATTACTCATGAGAAAACAATGAAATTGAGTTTTGAACAGGCTCTGACACGATCAGGGTTTAAGCAACACGGTCGAGGTTGTTTTTATTAAAGAATTTCGTAACACAACAGGCTTTGACTCGGGTCGGGTTAGATCATCAGAATTCATATTTTTTATTGTTTTGAGTGAAAACTATGGTTCCAATGCAATCCAATTTTACCCAACACTTAATACAACTGGTAAATACTCTTAAAACATCCAAATTCAGTACAATTTCAAGTCATACACAAACAAATTGTATGCAAATAAAGTCAGACTCATAGAATTCAAATTTTGTTATTCTACACCTGAACACCTTGGAAAGACTACACAAAAGTTGGAAAAACTACACCATGAAACACCAAAACTTCCAACAAACAAACAAACCTAAACATGAGATATCCTATGACACCCAAAACAAAGGGACACAAACACCACCCAAGGCTAGTGCTCTTAAACACCATTTTCATTTTAACACCTCTTGAGTAGAACTAGGCTTCTACGCCAATTAAAACGGTAGATACACCACCATCAGAATCCCAAAGAACCAAACTCAAGGAGCAGAATTAGTGAACGCTTCACCAGAGACCCTAAGAACTTGAAACACCATAAAGTTCCTTGAAATGCATCACCTAAGAATCACAAACCAGACCAAGGCAACCTCCAATTGAAGAGAGAAGTCATAAGCTCCTTAGCAAGGCCGAAACTCCGCAAACGTTGCACACCCACCACCCAGGGAACTCACGCGTGAGACCACTATTGCCTGCACCAACTCACATAAGCCAAAGTGAGCCGCAACCCCTCACACCGCAGAAGCTAACGATTCGACACCCAAGTGGTCAAAGCCTCAAGAAAGTAGCAAAAACAACCCCTTGAACATAGAAACTGAAAGGAAGGGGAAGGGAGGTGAGAGGTGGTGGACAGGAGTCGAATAGAAAAGGGGGTTCAAACGCTGGTGATAAGGGGGAGGAGTCCACCAGTGACTCTATTGCTAATTGAAAAAGCTCTTAGCCAACTTTGCATCCAATTTGGGTAATGCAACAAATCTGAGAAAAAGCTCATAAACTATCTGCAAATGAGGCCAAGAAGGATCCATTGAAGGCTTTTCTTCTTCCACATCAACTCCATCAACAATCTTATTCTCCCGCGGTTGAGGACTAAGTGTTCTAAATATATTTGAAGAAACTATCTTCACAACCTCTTGCATTACATTCTAAGTGAATTTAACATTAACAGAAGACACATAATCAACCAATTCGCAAATAATGTTGTTTTGTGTGGTCAATAAAGTCAAACACAACACTACACATCTTAAGCTTCTTTATAAACAAACTTTACTTCTCAAAATTGGGAACATCTTTAAATAAAGGTAATGCTTCATAAGAATTAAAACTCCTACAAGAGACCTTATCGCTCCAACACCGTCGTGGCAAGAATATGCTTCCTTATACTACAACTTCTGACCAAAGACACTTAATTCTCCCAAAAAAATCCAGCATTTTTCAGAAGGCTGCCATCGAGGAAAACTTCAACCTCACACAGTTACAAAAGCACAACAACTGATCTGGATTAATCACCAGCTGAGACGCAACCACTCCAGCCGCCAAGCATGCGATATTCAACACACCAGTCGCCAAAAGCCAGAAAAAGGCAGGGGAAAGCCAGCAACACCTTGAACAGAGACACCTTCAATCGGAACACCTTGTCATCACCTGCTGCAAATGAGGTCGAGACGCGAACAAAAACCCAAATCATTCTGGCGTAAACAAAAACACGGATGAACGACGCACAGAAGAATCCCATACACAACAGCAACTGAGACTCTGTGTTTCAAAACCCTAGCGCTCCGTCTAATTTCACATAGTAGCTTCATACACCTAACGATGACCATTCTGCAACACAAATAGAACACAACAACATTTATGATTAAATTCAAAATTGGGGAAACAAAAAGATGAAGAACTCACTTGTTTGAGACTAATTTAAGAACTACCAAATCAATCTCTTAAGCACACATGCAATGTGAGCTTCTATCCCCTCACTTCCAAAATGCAAGCTCCAAAAATTCATCTTTAATGCTCCTAGCTTCAATGCAACTCCCATAGTTCCCAGTTCATGCATCTAATCACACATGCAAGCACTCAAGACTTCCATTTCAGCTCCCCACATTCTCATGCAATTCTAAAGTAAGGTTATTGAAGAGTGTAGTGACAAAGTTCTGGGTTGGTGTTTAAAGAAAGGAAAATGTTTGAATGTGGAGAAGAGGAGTGAGTCAATAACTTGTGATTTTTTTCTCCCACTCCCTCGGCTCAACTCTCCCTCCCACTATGGCTCTATTTGGTAATGCTCATCCGCTAGCTTATAGCGGATTCACTAGTTGTCAGTGTTTGACACAACTAGCTTTTAGCGTTTTTCCACTAGCTTATAGCGTTTTTTGAAACGCTACTTGAAGTAGCGTTTGAGCTTATAGCTTATAGTGTTTCATTTTTTCTCCCAACTTTAATTAAATTCCTCACTTATCCTCCATTAAATAAGTTTCTCTCTCATTTGTAAGCATTAATTACAAATGTCTATTTACGTAATTTTATATTTATAAGATACTTCAACCGCTAATTTTACCAAACACTTTAAATTCAATCTGCTACCTCATCCGCTATCCGCTACCTCATTAGCTATCGGCTAGCTGATCCGCTATCGGCTAGCTTATCCGCTATCCGCTACTTTTTGCTAAACAAAGCCTATGTGTTTGTTCTCCCTCTCTACCATGCCGCAAGAATGAAGAGAGAAAGTTTATATTTTAAGTGTTTAAGCTGACTTCACTTATAGGAATGGACTGACTTAGGGATTCAGGCCCTATGCAAT
This sequence comes from Astragalus glycyphyllos, assembly GCA_963573325.1. Taxonomy (NCBI): domain Eukaryota; kingdom Viridiplantae; phylum Streptophyta; class Magnoliopsida; order Fabales; family Fabaceae; genus Astragalus; species Astragalus glycyphyllos. Next base: position 12,144,177 of record OY754313.1, on the reverse strand, counting down.
GGATTCTAATTACTAGCTGCACCTCCCTTCTTACTAGTATGTAAATAACTCTATTATGCATTGAGTCACACAAAATGCCTTATTAAATACCAAATTCAATCAAGGTATTAAATGGCATGTACAAGAACTAAGTAACAATCAAGAATATCTTAAATAAATAAAAGTTTTACTCTGGGTATTACATTTATGATGTATTAAACTTTAATATCATGAAATAGAGTTTTTTTTTATATTCAATAATTATGAAGTACGAGATTTCAAATACGAGACTTTGTGAGACTCCAATGAATCAACCATTTGAATTTTGCAAATTTAATATTTTAAGTTACTAATATAATAAATAGGAGACTTTGTGTCACATAATATATTTTATTAAACTATATATGAATTTAATTTATTTATACGGTTGTTGTATATATAATTTTTTTTACAAGTCAGACAATCACGAAATAATACATCATAATAAAGATTTAACTTTATCTCAACTACCTTAAAAGTCACTCACATCGCGATTTTCTTGATGGGGTAAGACTTTTTACAGTGATGATGTTTACCAATTAAACTCAAACTATTATCAAGGAGTATGCACTCGATCGAAGGGGCTGATCTCCTGTGAGATACAAAATCCTAAGATACCATATATACTACATACTACATTTAATGTTTATTATGTTGCCTTTATCTTTTATTATTCTCTAAGAATACCTTATTTGTGTTATAAGAAACTACTATATAAGGAGACAAAATATATTTGATATCATAAAAGATTTATATTATTAAATATGAAACTAATTCCTTTTCTGTAAATACCCACAGTTTTGTGCTTGCATCTGGGTGATATAGCCTTTTATAGACAGTGGTTTTCACTAATAGTGGTTTTTTTGTGTGTGAACCAGATATCTTCTGTGCGCAACAGTAGAGACTAATTCTTCGAGCTGGATATGACCACAATCAGCGGAAATCCATATCTAGAAATACATTTAAGATAACACATGCATGTGCAATTTATTTCTTAATTTTGATGTTAAAGTATTTAAGTTATGTATGCCCAATTTTTTTAAATATTATAAAATATCCAAATAAATATTCAAACTATTCAAAAGCATTAATAAGTAAATGAAAAATTACTATTTTAAGATAACTATGAATAATTTATTAATAGTAAATATTCACTTCAAATTTAAATAAAAGGAAGTTGATCTTTTTTATTTTATAAACCATTAAATTGTTTGTAATTAATTTTCAACTATTACTTTATTATTAATATATATATGTATATATATATATCTGTGTGTTTTTAAATATTATAAAACATAGAAATAAATTTTCAAACCATTCAAAAGAATTAATTACTAAATTGATGAGAAAAATTTAAATGAATTATAGGTAGTGAATATTCACTTCAAATATAAATAAAAGGAAGTCGATTTTTTTTAATTTTATAAACTTTTGAAATTTTTACTTAATTGTAAAATATTATTTTATTAATAGTACATATATATATATATATATATATATATATATATATATATATATTCACACCACGAGTAGAATAACTAATTATATTATTTATTATCTTTTAGTGACTTTTTAGAAAACGAATCCACGTGTCTTGGGTGATTGAAAAACAATACCTTGAGTATTTCGGTACTAAAAAAGACGCATTTTCGCTTTGTCGATATATCACATGTACACCTTTTGTCATAAGTAATAATAAGACATTAATACGTTCATACCTACATGTTCTTTGATCAATTATTACAACTCTGAAATTTTTTTGGTAAAAATTTCAAATCTTATATTTTACCTTTGAAATTGATTGAACTAAATCCATCGATCTTTCGAATATTTTTAACATGTTAATTTGTGCGCTATTTTTTATTTTTATGTTAAAAATGTCTCGACATAAAGTGGTAGTGTGTAAATGAAAGGTAGTAAAATCTTCAATACATAGTACTCACTGTGAACCAAATCAACCCATAATTGGTAAAATGTAACATATGTTAACTATATATACGTAAGATATTTTTCATTAACTAAAAGGGACTGAATATTGTACATCTGCTCATTTTACAAAAGTGCTTGATATCAATTTAAAAAGCATAAGATGAGATAAATACAAATCAGAGTAAATAAGGGATAAATTATTGTCATAGATACGCTCAAAAGCCCCTCTACTTTTCTTGCTCTCTTTCAACTTAAAGAACTGATCGAAGTAACACATGTAAGACACTCGTCATCCCTAATTACTATTTAACCCCTCCACCCCCACCCTAAAATTTCTTTATAAATTTATTAATGTTTGTACACTTTGATACAGTCATCGATTTTCTTGAGAGATCTAGAGAAAATGGATCAAAGTGTTGGTTTTTCTGTGTTGGTTGTGGACAATGATGAAAGATCTTTGGCCAATATTGTTAAGATACTCATCGGTTGGAAGTATAAAGGTATGTGTTTCTTTTTGGTTTTTTTGTTGATTATCAAAAAATTATGTAGGTCATTTTGTTTATTTCATTTCAAATAGTGCATACATGAAGTATTTTTGTCTCCATATCATGGGATTTGGTGGATTTGGATTTTAATCCTTTTCAAATCCATGAAGATCGGGCTGAAATTTTTAAAATTTTAGTGCAATTTATGAGTCATTACAAACAATTATGCTATATTTTGAACATCAACAATATTCTTTGATTGAATAATGGGTTCAAATCCAAACTAGCTCCCTTGGAGTTAGGTAAATGTAATTCTCTTCAGAAGTGCGCATGTGCCCAAAAGTTTTCTCTACCTTATTTAATTTAGATCAGGTCACCATTTCCTCACCCTAATATTTTGTAACAAAAAAACATGAATACAAAGGCAAATTAACACCTTGTTTATGTGTAGAGAATCTCAAATGATATTCATTATGCATGGTTGTGGAGTAAATGTAGTTATATTGATGAATTTTGATGCACATATAATTTTTGTTGCATATGTTGACCATGTATATGTTTTTAAAATAAATCTTTCAACAATAATATGACTTTATAGCCATATTATGTAGTACGGAAATATCCACGCGCGCGAATGTTCTTTTTAATTATATATATGACTCGACTGTAGTCAAACTATTCTTTATTTAATATAACTTCTGGTTTGAGGTCAAGTAAAAAACATGAACGAGTTACATTTTCGAAGAATAAATATCAACTAAAATACAAACGTGATAGAGATTTAGATACATCATCTATGCAAATTTCCACATAATAATAAGGTTTTAAGTTCGCGTCTTGTGAATGTTCGCGGATTTTTCTTTGGGAAACTTGAGGTTGGTGGTATCACATCTTTAGAATTAAAATGATACACTCTTGATTAGAGAGACATATTTGGATAAACTTCGGATCAAGAAGGTGATCCTAAGGTGTTTTAATCTTTCCCTTGTCTAAAGGGTAACTATTCTAAGGATAGCATGGTGTAATTATTCTTAGTGAAAAACAAAATGTTTATTTCAATACGAATAGACTCCTTTTCTAGGAGAATTTCAAATAAAGCCAGCTCCTTAACTTCTAGGAATGATAGAATAAAACATTAAATACCAAAGATAACAGAGATAAAAGCAAAATCAAATGGAAGCAAATCTGAGAGATTTCAATTTCTTCTACACCCCCTCAAGTTGGTGCATAGATGTTTACCATGCCCAACTTGTTGATTAGTTGATCAAATAATGGCCATTGCTCTAAATTAAATGTTCCTAATGCATTAATGTCTTCTTGTTTTTTAGTAACATTAAAAATAAATTTCTTAGTACCTTAAGTTGATTTTCATTTAACCTCAATTCTTTGGTTTTCAATTTTAGTCCTCACTGCCAATAGTGCCCATAATGCTCTGGAGACTCTTCGAGAGTTTGAAGGCTTCTTTGATCTCATCATTACAGAGTTCCACATACCTGGAATGGATGGCTTTGAGTTTCAGAAGTGTATTAAAGATGAATTCCAGCTACCTATTATATGTAAGTGTTACTTTGAACATTAAAACACTCCACTCACTGATTCTATTTTTTTTTATATAAACTAGCATGTATATATAAGTAGTTTTTCCACCATAAAAACATAAGTATTTTAACCATTTCTAGTGAACCCAATCAGATATACAAGTTTAAAGAGTTACGAGTTTATTTTAGAGAAAAAATTTAATCACTGATACAAATAGTTAAATTAGTGACCAAAACTAGTAACAGAAAAGTTGAAATTTATCACTAATTATGGTTCAAAAATTTAGTGACAGAAATGAGACGAATTTTCATTTTCCGTCACTAATTTTCCCTCTCTAATTTTCATTTTTTAGTAGTGATATACTTGTACTTGGTACAACTTGTGGTGTGGTGTGCCTAATTTTCACATGTTGAAAGTGCATTCAATTTTACAAGAGGGAGCCTCATATCATAGATACATATTTCTTCAAACTAACTCTTGTGAAGTATTTAGAGATATTAGAATATGGCCTATTTGCAATTGACTTTTCTCTCTTGTTTAATGCAGTGATGTCAAAGGATAATGGAAAAGACATCATCTCAAAAAGTTTAGAAAATGGTGTTGCATTTTATATTTTAAAACCATTTAGTGCAAATGATTTCAAAGACATTTGGAAGTATGCTTCAACTTCATGCAATGAAAAACCAATACTTGCAAAAGATTTGACAAGTGGGGAAGGAGAGTCAACGGGTGAGAATGTTGTTATTCAAGATGTTAATAGAAAATATTGTAAGAGAAAGATTCTAGATGAAGACAACAATAAAGGAAAGTTTCAAATTCAAAAGAAGCCAAAGGTTTATTGGGACACCCATCTCCACAATCTCTTTCTGCATGCCATAAAACAAGTTGGAGTTGAGAGTAAGTAATTTTTTCAAGTTTGTTCTTTTCTAATATAATTCGATTGATTTGGTTTATATGTATCATATAATTTAATTTAATTCCGTTGGATTGAAAGTTACTATCATGTAGAACCTATGATAAGTTTTTACACAAATCTTTAATCGTTTTCTATGTTATCAAGATATGTCAAAATTAACGGGGCGTTAACTCGTTTTGGCATGATGTATGGGTTGGGGAACATCCCTTAAGGTGGTCTTCCCAAGGTTATACGCCATCTCTACCCAAAAGTATTGTAGAATACTAAAAGCTAGGGGCTCGGGAGTGGGTGGGGAGGACTGGAGCCTTACTTGGGGGAGATGTTTTTTTGTTTGGATAGAAGCGCTTCTAAGGAATCTGATGGGTTTAATTTCACCAGTGGTCTTTTCTATTTTTGAGGATCGGTGGGTTTGGGAGGCCAAGAATGATGGGGTCTAGACGATAAAATTGACATATGACTTGCCTTTAGACTACACTTTGGTGGCAGCTCCTAGGGCCCCCTTGGTAGCTTTTACTTTAGACAATCAGTGGAAGAGTCTTGTGCCTACTAAAGTTATTGCTAATTCATGGTGCCTCCTTTTGAATAGACTACCAACCCGGGAAAACTAATTCAGTAGACAAGTTATTCCTTATGTGAGTGCCATAGGTTGTGTTTTTTATAAGGGTGACTTGGAAATGGAGATGTAATTGTTTCTTTTGTGTGAGTTTGCAAAATGGTTGTGGTTCCTTATTTTTAAGTGGTTAGGTGTGGTGGTTGTACTACCGAACGATCTACATAGCCTATTCTCTATGTTTTACTCGGGGGGTTAGCCTTAGGAAAGGAAGAAGGGGCATTATGATGATCTGGTTTGCTGTGCTCTGGGGGATTTGAGAAAGTGAAAATGGGATGTCAAAAAATACATTTAACCTCGCCGAGACCTTGTCTTTGGTTAAGACGTATTCATGGCATTGGTTTCTGGCTAAGCCTAACTGGAACCATTGCATTTTCTATGAATGGTGTGTGAACCCTTTGGAATGAATTTCCAGGAGATAGGAGTATTATTGTGTGGGTATACTTGCTAAAAATGGGGTGAGCTGGTTGTTTTTCGTAGGTGGTGGTTTCGTTGCTCCTATGTTTTTTTTTTGTTTTGGGTTATGTGCTCTCGTTCTCCTATATGCTTGTTGTTATATTGTATACATGTGTTATTTTGGTGCTTCTTTACCTCTTTGAGAGACAAAAGTTACTTTGTATACAGGTTCTTGGGTTCTTTTGATGTTAAAAAAATTTATATACGATTACATTGTTGATGTTAACTCCTTGCTTTAAGCAACCAACACGAACCCATTTCTAAGTATCTATGATGACAAGAGTGCACATTTAAGTGATATGAGCAATGTCACATTTTTAAGAACCCATGTGATCCATTTAGAAAAATACTAGTCTAGTGAACCAATTTGTATATATCCTAAGTACTATTGTTAACTGTATTATGTAATTCCTCCTACATAGTTATTGGAGACATGATAAAATAAAAGTATAAAACTAAGATTCATCACCATATATAGTTTACATAGAGGACACATTTTTATAGTCTACATAATGGTCATGAGAAAAAAAACAGGACACGTATCAAAAGAAAACATATATATTCAAAATATATATGTTAGTAATCATATGTTAAATTTTAGCTTTGCCACTATATTTTGTAGCTAACATCAGTGTATTTAATGTGCTTGTCTTTCTGTTTATTTAGAGGCAGTGCCAAAAAGAATTCTCGAGGTGATGAATATACCACACTTGACAAGAGAAAATATTGCAAGTCACTTACAGGTTTTTCTTCTAAACTTAATTACTATATATTCCTTTAACATGGTAATCTTTTTAAAAATGATTTATTCACTTGGTTTTCCTTTTTCTATAAAAATGTTAATGTCGATGAGTTTGCATATGGGAACCCATAAACTTGTATCAAGGAAAAATAAACTGCTAATTAACCATTAATATGCAGGTCTAAGACTCAATAAAAAGATTAGTTTGTGGGTCTAGCTTAATAGTTCTATTCAAATGTAATTAGTGTTGGATTTTTTTTGGTTTTTTATTTTATTTTATTTTGTCTCTTTATATATTCTCATAAAGTTACATGGGATAACATTAGTTAGTGTATTCATGGCCATAGAGATATTAAGTGAATGTCTCCGAATTGAATCTCCAAAATTTCAACTTGGATCAATTCAACCTTAGTGAGTTTGTCTTCAAAATTGGTTGTTAAACTTTATACTTGGTAATTAATTTTTGTTGCACCCAACTTGTTTTCATGAAATGTGAGTCTATCACAAATATCATTCATGGAAATGGGATAAGTAGATGCAAGTGATTTTTTGTCTGAAAAAAATAATAATTACCAAGTATGATTGTCATCATAAGTCCTTATTTGATTGTGCATGAGTGACTAACAATACTTTGAAATGACCACATAGAGGTAGTGACATATATAGAAATCTTCCTTAGTGGAGGCAAACATAATTTATAGGCTAAATTGCACTTTTGCTCATTTATCTTTGACCTAAGTTTCATTTTGGTCCTTTATCTTTTTTTTCTCGTTTTGGTCATTTATCTTTCATTTCCGTGTCAGTTTGGTCCTTTATCTTTTAGTTTTCTCAGTTTGGTCATTTATCTTTCATATTTGTTTCAGTGTGGTCTTTTTAAAGATATTTCTACGAAGTGATTTTTCACGATATTTTGCATTTTAGCGCTTTTCTAAATAAATGATTGCCATATTCTAATTCCTTGTTGAATTTTGATCATTTTAGGCTCAAAATGCAAAATATTTTTAAAGGACCAAACCCAAACAAATAAATGATTGTCATATTCTGATTCCTTGTTGAATTTTGATCATTTTAGGCTCAATTCGCTAAAACCAAAATATTTTAAAGTGCAATTTAGCCTAATTTATAATATTTTCACCTAAAACAACTCATAAATATTTATAAGATAATTGTTGTATAACCAAAAAAAAAATCAAAATCCCGGAATCTGATGTGTTTTATGTCATTGTTTGTGCGTTTAATGTTAGGAAAATAAAAAAAGTTAGAATAAGAAAATGATAAAATCATTTTCAATTTATTCTCTCTTCTATATGTAATAACATTATACATTCGTATAAAAAAAGTTTTTGATGAGGACAAATTTTCGTATTAATTATATTTAAATCAAAATATTCTTGTTTATGGTAGCAATTTCCCCAATAACCCTCAACATGTATTCGCACCATGCTCGTTGTCTAGAGTAAAGGTTACAAGGTTGAAACTAAGTTACCTGAATTAGAGTGAACATTTTTTATATCAAATGATAACATTCTTTTTTAAGTATATATATACATATATATATATATATATATATATATATATATATTATTTAGAGAATATTATTGAAAAATACATATTATAATTGATCACAAGAAGCTCTCATAATATAAGATAATCCAAATTAAATTTGTATTATTACTTTCATGAACGATAAATATCTTACAAGTTCTAATACTTAATTATGTACATTACACTTGCAGAAATATCGCCTATTCCTTAAAAAGATTGCAGAGAAGGGAATGGTTGAGGGTCTATCTCATAGAGCATTAAAATCAAAATTTGCTGAAAGTCTACCAATCTCATTGATTCATGACATACAAGCAAGATATGAGAAACAACATGATCCTTTACAACAAAAGTATTCATATTATATTAACCCTTTCAACAAAGTTGTAACATCCCTTATTGATCAAAAAGTTTCAACCAACAACTCTTATGTTACTACTCATCATGGAAGAAGTCAATTCCCTTACTATGATAATCTTTTGAATCAAGTTCTACAAAAGAAGGCAAGCATTGGAAGCAACAACATAGGGATTAATAATGTCCTACAAAATAATAATGTAGCAAATAGTGCTATGCTTTCAACATATGGAGGGGGACTTGGTTTGATAACTTCTCAAAAATGCCTAAGTGAGGGTTTGAATTTAAATTATGGTGACACTTTGAACCAAAACTATGGTTCAATGGGAAACCATAACTTCAGCTATGGTCTAGGAAATTGCAACTTGGGATCTTTGAGCAACTCTAAGATTTTGCCTCAGACTAGTTCATATCTTCCCAACAAAACCTATTCTGGAATTCAAACTAATGATGGATCACTAATGGGCGCTAGTGCAAATAACAATAGTTCTAGATTCAATAATGGGACTCAAAATAAAAATATTAATGTGACAACCTTGGGGAATGAAAACTTTGGTTTGTTACAAGGAGGATTTGGTTCTCAGTTTGTTTCTAATGTTGGAGGTGGGAGTGAAAATGAGGTTTCAACAACATTAATCACTACAGAAATTCCTCAACAGAAACTAGATAACAACATTGTAGAAAATGACCAACAGTTTATCAATGCAAGTTCTACTAGTGAGAGTGAGGTCAACCTAATGGAAGAGGACCCTTCTAAGCTTTTCTTGATGTTAGATGACATAGGTCTTTTTAATGATCTGGTATGCTTGCTTTTGATAAACATATTAAATAAACATGAGACACTACTAGAAAAAGTTAATTTATTGATTAAAATTAGTGACGGAAAAATTGAAATCCATCGCTAATTTTAACCTCATAAAAACTTAATGAGGGAATTTGGGTACAGAATTTTTATCACAGATTTTCTTCTTCAACTTCAGCAATGACACACACACACACATAAGCATATACAGTATTTTCAAAGTGTTATATTTCCCGCTGAGAGTGTTGATAATTTTCCTGTCTTATTTCAGATGGAAGAGAATAAGCTTACTAGTGCAAGTGATTTTTCAAATGTTGAGCTTCTGAACTCATCCAACATTGTGCAACCTCTTTATCAGGTACATTCCTTGTGTATGTTATTTCACACATTACTTTTTGATGGTATAGTGAGTTATGGAAAGTATGTATATATCAAATATCACACAGGTGATTCCATCTCATTGTTACTGATTAACATGATGTTACCATATCAAACGAGATAAATTCATATAAGTAAAATTACAGTATTAGGGCCAATCTAAAAGTAAGGATACCAAAATCTTTGTTTTAGGACCACAAGCAAAACCTATAGTTTTTTTTGTAAGATCCTTGAACATACATTTATGAGAAAGATCCTTACGTATTAACAATTTTTGTGCGAATTATTCATTGTGGGGAACATTTCTCATAGTGGACAATCAAAAAGGCCCATCAAGAAAACATAAATAGGATCATATATGGAATATTGGATAAACCCAAAAAACACTCTTCTAGTTGAAGAATGGTTTTGCCAATAACTGGTTTAACAATAGACAAACACACAATTTCTGCTAACTATATTATTTTTACCTTAATTATATAATTGAATATCTTAAATTGTTTAATTGGTTTGTCATCCACATGACTCAATTTGTTGTGATATCTAGCATGAAGGAAATGTCGTATTTGCAAAGGAGGGTTTGTGTGACACCTCGGCTCATGATCTGGTGAGTGAGTTAACTATTAGAAAAAATTGAAACAACGACGAAAATTTAGAAATAGAATAAAAAGAAAATCTATCTCTAGTTCTATTATAAGTATCAGACTAATTCTTTTTCATTTCTAATTTTTGTGACTATTCAAAATTTTCTATATTGTTAAAGAGTGTTTCTTATTGAAATGAACATGGAAATGATTCTAATATGAAATTGTTATACTCTAATAATAATGCAGGAGTTGGATATGGAAAAACTTGAGGCCTTGTTTGGTACTATTGACGACTAAAGGGAATGACAAGGTTACTTTAAGCATCATTAAGTTAGATATCCCTCGTTTGATAGTTATCTACATACTTTTTAAAGAATATATTGTTGATATATATGCAAAAAAAAGAAAAGATTTGTTATGAATATTATTATAGTGGATGTCCACTATTCTCCTTCCATCTACTCATTAGTGTATTTTTATGATTGACTATACACTTGTAGTTCTCTCAACCAATAAATAGGGTTATCTCCTATGTCTATTGTGACCTAGTGTGAATAGAATAATGCAAATGCTTTCATCTTCTCTTATTCTCTTGTTCTTCCTTTTTCTCTATTTTGGTTTATTTTCATCCCTCAAGGATTGCACGAATAATTGTTTCTATGTATCATTGTTTATGATATAGTTCCTGAAGAAATTAAAAAAAAAAATATCCAAGCATCCCTGAAGGATTGTGGTAATCCAGTATCTTTGTAGGATTGCAAAAAGAATAGTTTTTTTTTATCATTGTTTGTGAAGATTTGTGTTCTTGAAGAGCTCAAAGAAAATAAGAAAATACTCAAGCATCCTTGTAGGAATGCTAGCTCAAAGCATGATTTTTCTATCAATGGTCTAAATTTTGTGGTATATTTCTTGAAGAATAATTGATTAAAAAATATATTTTTCGATGATCATCATATATGAAAGATTTGTGATCGTGTTTCTAAAGAACTTGACTTTTACAATGACTGTAATCTATAAGGTCTATTTGATCTTAGTATGTTTTGAAGCAATGGAAATCTAGAAAAAGGACATAATTTATGTCTCAAATATTCTCATGAATTAGCAAAATGAGAAAATATTTCCACAAATATTATGAATTAAGATTATGTGATATGGTGATTGAAAAGAATACTCACAAACCACTCAATGAGTTGAAGTTCATTCCCATAAATGTTATTAACTTATTTTGGTACAAGAAGAATTGTGGTGATGATCATTGATGTGGTAAACGTTATCATTATCTTTTTTTGATAAGTTATCATTATCTTATTTAAATGTCATTTGTATCAATTGTGATTGTGGCCCTTGTTATTCCTAATAATGGTGTAATATCTTATGGAAAAATGTAACTTTTCTTCTTTCTTATGCTTAGAATTCCAAAAAAAAAAAAACGTTGCATGAAAAAAAAAGGGAAAGAGAAGAATTGATTGTATGACTAGATCCTACAAAACTAGACACTCTTATGTTCTTATTTTCCATTCTACCCTTTAATTATATATTTTTAATTTCATGATACAATAATATTACAGCACATATGAAACGACATGGATCATACCTATTAAAAATGACATTTCTATGATTTGCAAACAGTTTATTTGAATCGAGGTTAAAATAGTATGTATAGTTTCTACATTTTTGTTTATTGAAGAAATTTGTGTGTTCCAAATTTTAGTATATAGATGGTAATCTTTGTTATACGCATACAAAAGTAGTTTTATATTTTGTTATTTGAATGGTCAAAGTTTAGTAGATTATTTTTGTTTATATAAATGCGACCGCCACAAAAATTATTCTAAAGTAAAGCAAACCTAAAGGATAGTAGTCCATATAGTTTTACTATTTAGCATATGTTTAACAAGATTCTCCTAAAGTAGCAATGACATCTCATGTTGGTAATTTTGATGGAATAACACTACAAGAATTTCGGTAATTTCCGGCGGACAAAATCCGTCGGTAATGGCTAAAATCCGCCGGAAATTGGGCATTACCGGCGGATTTTTTCCGCCGGAAATCCGCCGGTAATTCACTCGTCGGTAATGGTTACCGGCGGAATTTTCGCCGGTAATTACCGGCGGATTTTTCACATTACCGGCGGATTTTTCCGCCGGTAATTACCGGCGGATTTTTCACATTACCGGCGGATTTTTCCCTCGGTAATTACCGGCGGATTTTCCGCCGGTAATGTGCATTACCGGCGGATTTTAAAAAAAAAAAATTTTAAAAAAATTTTAAAATTTAAATAAGAATTTCGTTTTTTAAAATTTAAATGTTAATGTATCTAAATTTTGCCCATATTTCAAATTTTCCCTTGTATTTGTACCGGCTGGGGTGATAATGAAGAAGTAGGAAGGAATGAAAGAGAATATGTGAGAATAAGAATGAAGTGTGAAGAATGAAGGAGTGAAAATGAAGAATGAAGGAGTGAGAATGAAGAATGAAGGAGAGATGAGAAGTATTAAAATTGGAGAGAATAGGAAAAAAGAAAAAGAATGAATGAGTGAGAATGAATAAGAATGAAGAAGAAATGAGAGATGTATAGAGAAATTTATGTAGATTGGAGAGTGTGAGGAAGAAGAAGAAGAAGAAGAAGAAGAAGAAGAAATATAAGATAGAGAAAATGTATAAGAGAAAGAGAAGGAAATAAAGAGTGAAATGAGAGAATGAGAGGAGTGTAGGAGAAAGTTTTATTTATAGGTGATTTTTTGAAATTACCGGCGGATTTTTTTCCCTCCGAATTTTTCCGGCGGATTTTTGAAATTACCGGCGGACTTTTTTCCCTCCGAATTTTACCGGCGGATTTTTGAAATTACCGGCGGATTTGAATTTTTTTTTTTTTGCGAAATCCGCCGGTAATTTCAAAAATCCGCCCGTAAAAACCGCCGGAAAATTACCGGCGGATTTTCGTGAAAAAAAAAAAAATTTTTTTTTTTTTTTTTCACGAAAATCCGCCGGTAATTTCAAAAATCCGCCGGAAAATTACCGGCGGATTTTTGAAATTACCGGCGGATTTCGTAAAAAAAAAAAAATTTTTTTTTTTTTTTTTTACAAAAATCCGCCGGTAATTTCAAAAATCCGCCGGTAAAAACCGCCGGAAAATTACCGGCGGATTTTTGAAATTACCGGCGGATTTCGTAAAAAAAAAAAAAATTTTTTTTTTTTTTTACGAAAATCCGCCGGTAATTTCAAAAATCCGCCGGTAATTTTCCGGCGGAATAAATCCGCCGGAAATGCCAAACATCCGCCGGAAATGTACCGACGGAAAAAATCCGCCGGTAAAAATCCGCCGGAAATTCATGTTTTTCTTGTAGTGTAAGATATTTTTCAATATAACGAGTTTTATCTGTCATTTGTTTTTTATGCAGATTAACTATAATAGATTCTAAGTTTATAGAGTGTAACTAAAATTATATATGTTCATTTTATATTAAACTCTGTACATTATCTAGTTATGGCCAGAACCCATATGGAGCATGTGTAGTTGTTATCATCTTGCAATCAGAAGTTTGCAAAATGTAATTGAAGACTTCGGAAGAGTAAATATATTGCTAACTACCTAGAGAACCAATTTTCTTTACACATTGGACCATATCTCCAAATGGATATCATAATGAAACAAGAAATGAAGGAGATGTTCACTATCTTTATATAATGAGACATACTTTGGATAAAATAAGTGTAGTGGAAAAGTTGTCAACTTTTTCCTGTAATTTGTACTACACTTATATATGTGCAATTGAAGCACATGTTGTAAACTAGAAGTTTACATATCATAATAATTATTTTGTTGGCAAGATCGGTTGGACCATTCCGATTATATTATAATGCAAAAAATGGTTAAAAAATTATATGTGAACTCGTATTTTTGTGTTCATTATTTCCCAAAGGAAATTGGCAATTTGAGAGAATAAGTCTCTCGTATTTCTAGAACTTATATAGGTGATATTTGTAAACGAGTTCACTAATCACGTGGATCATTTAGATATTTGTGATTTTAATTCATGAATAAACTAGATGGCCAAATATATGTATTATATATATTTATCGACAACTCACAACCAAAAGCTTGTGAGATTATTTTTTTCAACTAATTTGAGTAAGAGGTCATTATGTGAATTTCCCTGAAAGCATCTAATTAGCATTGTATGTTGATTAGAATTCATATTGGATATCATGTAGCATACATTCATTCATAAAATGGTCTTGAAGAACCATTCTTTAGACGTCTAAAGTTAATTATATGAGCAATACTCATGAGATTAGAACTTCCCATTTCTATTTTGGGAAATGAAATTTCGCATGTTGTAACATTGATGCGCATCCAGCCAATGTTTAAAAAACCAGACCGGTCATTGAACTGGTAAAGGCACTGGTTTAAAGTTCAATGATTCAACCGTCCTTAAACCGGATCGGGTAGTGAACCGGTGAAAACACAGATTATATGGTATATTAAGTGATAAATTTTATATATAACTAAATTATAAACTAATATAAAATAACTATTATATTTTTCATAGGACTAAATATCAATCTTTGGTAAAAAAAGGACTAAATATCAATCAAAAGGATAACTAATTAAAAAAACTATATATATATATATATATATAATTTTATAACTTAATATTAGCTTTTTATTTAACTAAAGAAAACTACTTTGCGTCAATAATGCATGATCCCACATCGAACATAAGTAAAAAAGAAGGGAGAGGGATTTCAATAACATTGGTACTCTATTTTAGACCCACATCGAACAGGGATGAAATTGAAGGGAGAAGGATGTCTATATAAATAGATAAAGCTTGGAAAGCTCACTGTCAACGTAAAAAGTTGGCTGCATAACAATGGGAAGGGTTTCTCAAGTTGGCTGCCTACTCATTGGTTAACGCGCCAATTGTTTCAGTTTTTTTAATTTTTAATTTTTAATCAGTTCAAAATTTAGATTTTGTGAACCATGCTGAGCGGGAAATCTGCCGGTTTTTCCCGGTTTTGGCGTTTCTTAGCCGGTTTTTCCACCGGTTCATAGGATCAATGGTTCTTAGCATGTTTCGGACCGGTTGATGTCCCGATTCACCGTCCAACCGGTTGAATTGGTCAGTTCGGCCTGGTTTTCTACATCCAGCCAATAAGTTATCAAAACTCTTCCCCTTTACATTTGGTTTTTGGTCACTAATCTAATATTTCTCATCTTAAAATTTTAGGAAGTGCAGTGTATGTTCCATGTTGCTCAAGGGAAGATTTCAATCTTCACAAGATGAATGTTGCTACAATTTATTTGTTTGACTCATTTGATAGTCATGAGACGATTATACAAAATATGTTTGAACAATCTCTCCATGAGATAATATAGTTTGAACATATGTTGAGATAATGTACGAGGAAGATATATTTCGAGGATATATAATATTGACCACAAAACTCCATTGAAAGAGGATATATCACAAGTGATAGAGCGAAGTAGATTGCTCCATACGCATTTAAGGAGAAACTCCAGATGTTGGAATTCATATTCTTACGTGACACTTCAAATAGGGGGATAAAAACTCCACTCTTTTTTCCTTTGTCATGGTTTTGTCCCACTGGGTTTTCCTGGAAAGGTTTTTAATGAGACAGTTTCCACTAAAAGGATATTGTACTTTTTTTCCTTCACTAGATTTTTATCCCACTAAATGTTTTCTAATAAGGTTTTAATGAGGCATATTCTAGATGGACGACATCCAAGGGGGGTTGTTATAAATATTATTATAGTGATGTCCACTACTCTCCTTCCATCTACTCATTTGTGGATTTTTATGATTGACTATACACTTCACATTCTCTCACCCTATAAATAGGGATATCTCCTATGTCTGTTGTGACACTAGTGTGAGTAGAATAATGCAAAGGCTTTCATCTTCTCTCATTTTCTTGTTCCTCTTTCTCTATTTTGGTTTATTTTCATAACAAGATTTTGTTAATAACATTTGTTGTTTTCCTTCCTGTCAATACAAATATATTTGTTATTCCTTGATTAGCTAGATTTTTTTAAAAAATTGATTTCAATAAGGTCTATTTCTTTTATGTATTTATATTATAATATTTTTAAGTATATCAAGGGTGAGGAGTGTGAGAGAATCCAATCTAATTTTGGACAAATAGAAACCAATTCAATAGTAGTGATGGAATGAGCGACTATAATTATAATTATAATTGTTATTACTTGAAATTAGTGACTACAACAGAAGATACCTACTAAACTTAATAATATTTTGTCTAAAAAAACTACCTAATCTAGTCCATTGTGACCATCCATTTAAAATTTAAAATTGAATGATTCATATTTTAATTCTGACAATTAATATTGTTCATTTAACACTCACTTTATGAATGGATGAAATTCTCCTTAAAATATGACTCAATAACTTAATGGGACCAACATAAATTTCAAATAATTATAGGTTAGTATTTTTGTTATCACAGTTATAAAATGAGTATTGAAGAAAGAGTAGAGAAGACTTGACCAAAAAAAACTTAACCAAAAAAGAGAAATTTGCACTCTTCTTCTCGGATAAATCAGATTTAAAAAACAAATTTAAAAAGTAGCGGATAGCAGATAAGCTGATAGCAGATAGCAGATAACTGATTGCAAATGATGAGTTTGGTAAGTTAGTTGATAGTGGATAGCGGATAGCTGATAAGGTAATTGTTAAACTAACTGATAAATGTAAAATGACATAAAAGTTACGGATTTAAAGTTGTTTAATTTATTTTAATGAGATAGAGAAAATATCTAAGAAAAAGAATGAGGGTAAAAATGAGAAAAAAAGTGAAATGCTATGCGCTACAAGTAGTATTAGAAAAAACACTACTTAAAGTAACGTGTCAAAAAATGCTAAGCACTACTAAAAAAAGTTGAACGCTAGTGTCTACCAAACATCTATTTATCATCCATAATCAAATCCGCTATCCGATAGTAGATGGGACTTACCAAAAAAACCGTAATGTATGGAATTAAACCTATGTACAGATTTGGGGATGGGCAGCGTTTTTTTAGCCATGGGCAGCGTTTCTGAGCGCTGCTAAATTTGGCGCTAGTAATTCCTCCCCAAAAATGGGCAGCGTTTGAGAAGCGCTGCTCATTAATAGTCATAGGCAGCGTTTGAAGGGAGAAGCGCTGCTCATTAACCTAGCGCGTTTAGCAATGGGCAGCGTTTGGTAAGGGAAAGCGCTGCCCATTGCTAAACGCGCTAGGTGAATGAGCAGCGCTTGGTGGGAGAAGCGCTGCTCATTCACCTAGCACGTTTAGCAATGGGCAGCGCTTCCTTCTGCCAAATGCTGCCTATTGCTAAAGACACTAGGTGAATGAGCAGCGCTGCTCCCTGCAAGCGCTGCCCATTGTATAACTTTTTTTTTCCTTTTTCTTTTCTTTTCTGTTTTTATGTATTTTCCTTTTTACATTTGATAATTTCCTGGTCATATACAGCCAATTAATACCAATCCAATCCATTATCTACTAACAACATATATATATATATATATATATATATATATATATATAAACTAGTTATATATCCAAATGCACCAATATGATCACAAACCAAAACAAACTAGCTAACAAGTTATTATATGTATCCAAAACTTAGCAACTTACAATATTAACAAATTAATATGTATCCAAATCAAACTCTCTAACAATATGTATCGAAAACTAGCAAGCTACTTACAATATGTATCTAAATTAAAACAAGTTAGCAACTTACATATGCATGAACCAATTCATATGCATCTATCCAAATAAAACTCTAACAATTTACAACATTACAATCTATCTAAAATCAAAAGAATTGCGAAACATAATGGCACCACTCTCCTCTAAGCTCATCAAGCTGTGCAGTAGAGTATGTCTTCCACCGACAATCGGGAAAATACTGAAATTATATAATTAAATAAAATTAGAATTGAAATATATGGTTAAATCAAAATAAAAAAGAGTTCTAAAAAGATACCTGTCTGGGGATAACCATTTGGTTGTGTTGTGTGAAAACAATATGTGCAAGTATACACAATCGTAACAAGTAATAAAGAGTAAGTAGAGATCGTTCCCACGAGGATTGTTGAGTTCTTTTCTATATTTAATTAGCAAGTAAGCTAGTAAGTAAAAGCAAAGTAAAATAACAAGTTGTAGAACTTAGTTTTATCAACAAACAGTAATTAAGATAAAGGATCAGTAGAAATCCAGAATGAGAGTAAATTGGGAATGCTTTCACTATGAAAATTCATAATAATGGTCTAATGCTGTATCTGATGTTGCAGCACTAGGTGTTACCGCAATTGCGTATTTTCTCAAATACTAGACACTAGGTTTTTTTCCTACGAGTTTATCTCTAAACCTGAAAGGGGTATTATCCTAGGCTGCTGAAGTACCCGCAGTGTTCACCTCATGGCTTATGCCTCCCCTATCTCTAGGGATAAGACAAGGAACACTAATATCTCTATTAATGCAACATACCATGTTATCCTTTGAGATCAATTTATAAACCATCTCTGTGAATATAAATGTACTTATATTTAGGTGATCAATTCTAAAATAAGTTTTGGAAATAGTATCACACAAAGGATAAAATGCTAAACATCAAATACATGCATTAAAAACATTAAGACTTCATTACATAGATCTAAACATCCCAACTAAGAGTATTTAGCTCATGATGACCAAACAACACAAGAAATAAAGAATAGATGCAAAATCTAAAGCCATAAAACCGAAATTACAAGGAAGAAATATACTAAGAAGAGGTAGGCTGAAGATTGGTTCCAAGAATAGTAGCATGGAGGTTCAGATCAGCTCCCAAATCCACGAAATTCTCCAAGTAAATCAGCTCCTGTATTGCTGCAGCATCAGGTGTCGCAGCACTGGAATTTCTACTTTTATTGTGAAAATGGAGCTTGGAACGAAAATGGAGAGAAAGGCTATCTCTAAACCTAGCCTCCTTTCTGAACCAGCCTTCCAAATGAGGAAGATGAGCTCCCTTTTATAGAGCTAGGGTTTAGTGATCCAAGAAATGTCATTTGGAAGCTCTTTTTGTCATTATGTGTGCCTAGGAGTACAAGTGACCACATAGATGGAATATTCTTGGCATAATAGTACCCATTCACTGCTACAAGACGTGCCTGTCCTTTTTGACAGCTAGCAGGCGCTGAAATCCATGTGACAACATTTTCTCTCTCATTTATCGCAGAAATGCAATGCTGCGGCACTTGATGCTACAGCAATGAAATACACACATAAGAGCACAACATGTGGCACTAAAGTGCCAAATGACTCCAAACCAGAATTAGTTCTTCTTTTACACTAAACAACATATTTTAACTATCTAAACACAATATTACTTTAGAACTCACAACAATTTAAGCTAAGAAAGCATAAATAACTCTATATAAAATAGAGGTATCATTGTGGGTAATAATTTCCTTCATAAATCTCATTACGTAATACCCACAATCTTTGTTATTTGGTTGTTTCGGACACTACAAAACAAAAGATTAGTTAATTGTTAAATTTAATTTAATACATTTTTTTTACAACAATAATGTAAATAAATATATGAGAAGATTGATTACAAACTTACCTCTATTGGCACCCATTTTGTCTGTGATTGTTCCAATCCCCAATATTCCTTCAAACAACTGAACACAATTGGATATAACTATATTATTAAAAATACATATAGTTAACAACTAAAACAAAGAAATATGCAGAGTGATCCAAATACACACACCTATTAAATATCGCAACAAACTTTGTGTGGGTGTCGAACTCGAACTATAACGAACTCACGAACCAACACGAACTCGAAGGAAGTATTTTCAATTCCTATAAACATTCATTAAGTTAATTAGCCATATATATTAAAATAGGGGGTTAAAGAATAGCTCAATCACATAAGTCACTTGTATTATATATACTTTCTATACCTAATAAAGACAAACATACAATCAATTTTTGTGAAATTAATTCATTCATAAGTCACTATTATTCCTAAGTCACTTGTATTATATATACTTTCTATACCTATAACTAGTTCATTCATTGAAATTGAATAAGAATATTTAATGTATTGATTCTTTCACTAGTTTTCTCTCTATGACTTTTTCTAGTTCATACATCATATCATCACAACCTATAGTTTAATGGAGTAAAATCATTAACCTACATCAAATTAACCTAGAGCAACATCAAGGCATTTCATTAACCTAGAGCAACATTAAATTAAAAAGCATTTCATTTGGACATTTCAACAAACACTACACCCACATCAAATTAAATTAACAAGCATTTCATTTGGACATTTCAACAAACACTACAACTACATTTCCCCTCAAGTTTAGAAACACCATTTCAAAGAACCAACCATCAAGCATCAACTTTGAATCATCTAACCTAAGGTTCCAATGCCATTAAAATAACTAGAACAACATGCAGTAATACTAACCTTTGTGAAAGCGAACGAAAATGAGAGAGAGCCAAGAAAATGAGAGTGTGAGGCGTTGAGCTTGAGGCACGAAAATGAGAGTGTGAGAGTGAGAACGAAAATGAGAGCTTGAGGCGTTGAGCTTGAGAGAGGAGGTGAGGCGCGTGGAGGGAAGGAGGTGAGCTTGAGAGAGGAGGAGGAAGAGAGCTTGAGAGAGGAGGAGAGCTTGAGAGAGTGAGATCGGGTATAGAGAGGACGCGCGTTGAAGAAATTAGAAGAAATTAAAAAAAAGGCAATAGGCAGCGCTTGTAAATGAAGCGCTGGCCATTGGTATGCGTTTCAAGGCAATAGGCAGCGCTTGTACATGAAGCGCTGGCCATTGGTATGCGTTTCAAGGCAATAGGCAGCGCTTGTACATGAAGCGCTGGCCATTGGTAAGGCAATAGGTAGCGCTTGTAAGTGAAGCACTGGCCATTGGTAGTGCGCTTCAAGCAATAAGCAGCGTTTGCTGTTGAAGCGCTGCCCATCGTTGCTTCCGTGTTTTACAATAAGCAGCGTTTGCTGCCAAGCGCTGCCCATTGATGGTTCCGTGTGTACAATAGCCAGCGCGTACCACATAAATGCTGCTTATCCTTCTGCAATGGGCAGCGTTTTACTTATAAGCGCTGCTTATCACTCAGCGTGTTTCCCCAATAGGTAGCGCTTACCCCCAAAGCGCTGCCCATCGTTTGTGCTTTTCCTCTTTACCTAGCTCTTTTTTAATAAACGCTGCTTAAGGTGGCGACTGTTTTTCGCCATTCTGGCATAGTGTTTATTTGTTTTGAAGGTACTAGAAGGAGCCAACTCACCCATTTGACTAGGTAGTTAATTTCTATTTTGGTAGTTGATTGATTGAAATTCGCATAGCGTAAGGAAAGCGATGCTTGGTTGCTTGCTTTCTTTTATACAAGGAGCGAGGGAAGGACAATAACTTGTATTTATGGTAATAATTAATGTTACGACCCACAACAAAATTTTTTTGTCCATATCTCTTCAAATAGAGCCTTCCATTTCTTTTAAAAGATGGAGAGGATCCTAACTCTACATGCAAGGAGGGACAACTATTGTAAAGGTGTTTCTCTTTGGCAGGCACATGTTCGGAGATAATCAATTGCGCATTTCTTTTCTTCGTCACTATGCCAGCCAATTACAGTTCAGATACAAGTTATTTCTATACCTATGTTTAGCACCTACTATTTTAAATCTGAGAAAACTTCGAGTCCTCCTATATCTCATGCAGTTGTTTGGGTCATTTAGGAGGAGCGAAATAATTGTATCTTCGCAGATACACTAGTCGATTATAGCAGGGTATTGGAGAGGATCAAAGTTTTGTCTTGGAGATGATTTATGGCAAGGAGTGGTGTAGGCCATTGCCTTTACTATGAGAAAGGTGGGCGGAGGTTTTTTTTTGTGTATCTCTCGGTAGCTCCATAGACTTTTTGTATGGGTTCAAGACTCCTAATATCATATTTTTATTAATATATGTTTGCCATTAAAAAAAATAAACATATATTGTTAGAGTTTGAAAAACCAAAAAAAAATTCAGAAAAAACCAAAAAAAACATATTGTTAGAGTTTAATGGTTAGACATAGTCGGTTTAAATTTTGAATTTAATTTATATAACAATTGTCATACCCCAATTTTGTCCGACATTTTATTTCTTTTAATTCCTTTTAAATAAAAGAGCTAGAATCATATCACAATCTCTAGGCGACAAAAATCACATGGAGTTATCACTTTGAAAGTCTTGTACATACATTTTAAGGGGGATGAGTTACCAACAAATGTAGAAGAGTCCAATGCAATAGAAAAGACATGCTAGTGATGGTTTGTTTGTAATCATCATCCATGAAGTTGAAGATGTTGAAGGAAAACACCACACTAATCCATAAGCACACCTCATATTTAAAGGAGAGAAATACTAAGCATGTAAAGGAAAATAGAAATCCAAGATGGGGTTAAAGGTTTCAATTCATGTTGGAAGAACCCCCACTAGTGATAGGCTTCATGTTGAAGTTCAAAGGGCCTCCTCAAAGTTTACAAATTGAGAACAAGAAAATAAAAATATTCAAAATTCCAGCTACTTTACGTGGGCAATATCTCTCTCCTCAGACTTTGTTTCGACGATCCGAACGGTGAAAGTGAAGATATATGTCTCACAAACTTGATATCTAAAAATGAAGGCGATCCAACGGTTAACGAATCCGAAATCACACTTTTAAAAAGACAGATTTGAGAAAAATACCCAAAACTGTAGCTACTTCCGAAGGCAATATCTCTCTCCTCAGACCTCGTTTCAACGATCCGAATGGTGAAAGTGAAGATATACGTCTCATGAACTTGGTGTCAAAAAATGAAGGCGATCGACGGTTAACGAATCCGGAATCTCACTTTTACGGGGGCATATTTGAGAAAAACGG
Source organism: Astragalus glycyphyllos (assembly GCA_963573325.1). NCBI lineage: Eukaryota > Viridiplantae > Streptophyta > Magnoliopsida > Fabales > Fabaceae > Astragalus > Astragalus glycyphyllos. The sequence goes on along the minus strand of OY754313.1, from coordinate 12,120,872 downwards.
GAATTGCTTTCTTTAAATGAGAATTGTGTTCTCTATCTTGTTTTTTGTCCCACATTGCTTGGGAGAAGCAAGAGCCATCTAACATTTGGCTATAAAAGAAGTTGAGATGCAAAGACTAAGGGGGGATTTGGTAGGCTAAGTGATCTTTTGGACTAAGTCTTTGCGGTCCAGTTCACTAAGAGCCTGCACACTTTGATTGAGTCGGCTTTTCGATTCTCAAAGTGATTTTTTTGCAAAAGTCGGTTTTAAGGGGTCAAAATGAACCAGATGGGAACCCGGTTCGCTGTTGGCCTAGACAGACTTCTCGGCCCACTTCGACATTCGTCGTGTTAAGGTTAGTTTTGTATTTAATCTTTTTTTCATGTACATATTTATTTATTTATCATTTATTTATTGTTTGTTTATTTATTTATTTACATATGTATATATTTATTTATTTATGTATGTATATAGTTAGTTATTTATTTTTCAGTCTACTCTTTATTAATTTTTAGTTTTGTCATTTGTTTTAATGTACGAATTATTTTCTTTGTCAAATTTCCAAAAAAATCGAATAGGGGATTAAGTCGACTATACGGTCGGGTTAGTCAACTTTTTAGGACCACAAATGAACCGTTACGGATTAGGTCTTGAAATCCCTATTTGAAACAAACAAACTAAAAAATACAAACACATCCCTCTCTTTCAAATAAATAAAACCATTTTTCAGAATAGGGGATTAAGTCGACTGTACAGTCGGGTTAGTCAACTTTTTGGGGCCACAAATGAACCGTTACGGATCAGGTCCTGAAATCCCTATTTAAAAACAAACAATCCCTAAATAAAAAATATCAAACAAACAAATATTTTCTACCAAGAACTACGTGTGATTTGATTCTCTACCAAGAGATACGTAGGAGCAGAGGGCGGCCGACCTCTGTCAGTTGCACTAATAAAAAACATTTTTTTTAGTCTTTTTCTAAATAAATCCTTAATCCAAAAATATGTCTATCTCTATAAATTTCTTTTTCAAAATAAAAGGGGTAAAATAAACTTTTTGAAAATTAACTTTTTTCCTACAACTAATTAGCAGGTAACCTTCCTTAGGAAGGATGTCGTGGGGTGCTAATACCTTCCCCATGCATAATCGACTCCCGAACCCTAATATGGTCTCAAGGACCCTTATCCAAATCAAAGGGATTTTCCAATGTTTGCCCTTAAACTAAACTATGGTGGCGGCTTCATCTTTCGAACTTCGAGGAATCCTCTCCCGGATTTTTCGGTCGCTACAACAATTAGTATAAGAGATATTTTACAACGTCAAGCTATCATGAATGACACATTATAAAAAATGTTTCATTTTATACTACCTATCTTAAAAGTCACTCATGGATTTTGATTGGTTGATGGTTTTACAGCGACAATGTACACCAACTAAACCCTATATTATTTACATTGACTATCAATCACAATTTCACCTGATCTCTACACGTGATTATGTGCAATACAGATAATTAAGTGCAATACATATATACATTTGCACTAGCAGTAAGGCTATCTAACTCACTGAAACTAAAAGGAAAGTTTTAAACATAAGCAATAAACTATAATGATAGAGCACTAGCAGTAAAAGTTAAAGGTCTAAAAGGAAAGTTTAAAACATAAGCAGTAAACCATAATAAAACTCACTGAAACTAAAAGGAAAGTTTTAAACATTTGCACTAGCAGTAAAAAGAGCACTCTATCAATAACACATTGCTGTAAAGATAGATGACTTTCCTTTTTGTTACATTTGAAAGTTTTAAACATAAGCAATGGCAACAAAAATATATTTTTCCGTCTCATCTTAGATGACTTTTGTCGTAATAGGTAAGGTGAAGACTTTTTTCCGTTTTAGATGAGTTTTCCCTGGAGTGTGGTCTCCTTGACTTTCTTCTTTTTCGCTTTTGTGCTGCTTCTTTTGCTTGTTGTTTGGTTTCCTGACAAGAGTTTCGGCCTAGTCCCCCCTTAGTCTCCCTTGTACTCCTTTTTATCTTTTTTATATATTATGATAGAGTGCTCATTTTCCTTCTGATGAGTTATCCCAAAGGAGGGTTTGCATCAGGAGGTTTTAGTGAGACTCTTTATTTTAAAAAAAAAAACAAAAATATATTTTTGTTACCAACAAGCAATAGTTCATTAAATCCTTAGGGTTTTGTGCCTCATTTTTTAAGCTTCGATCAACTCTTTTCAGGAGCTTCGTCATAGCATCCGTTTGGGACCTGTGCTTTTTGCCTCAGACATCTCAGCAAGAGCTTTAGCTGCTTCACTTTTTATCTTTAAAATTGAAAGGTTAGCCACATTTGACATTACTGCTTTGGCCATCTCATCCTGCAATCACATAAATAGTGTTTCTATGCCTTTATGAATAGCTACTCATTTCCATTTTGATCATATAAAAAATGAACAGATGATGCCTCATTTCACAACTATCGTGCTATAATAAGTTATAGATATTTGTTGGTCTTTGGCTGACTTTGTTAATCCTATAAATCGGTTAAATATATCTACCAGAATAATTTACATTATAAAAAGTTATATAATATGCAGAATATATATATTAAAAATTATCAGCCGATTGATAAACCATGTTATGGATAAAACATCCAAATTCAAATAAAAATAGATACGATTTGTTAAAATAAAAGCAATAAACCCATAATCCGCTTATAGTAGTAAATATAAAGGAGAACATATATAGATATTATAATTTCAGAATTATTACCTTCTTTAAGAAAACAACACAACATTGAGTCATCTTTTCTGCAGACTTTTTTAATCAAGGAAATCACAGTCGTTGGAGATCTTTGTTGGACATCATCAAAAGGAACAATAGAGCAAAGAATAATCAAGAGGTCGTAAAAACATACGACAACGCCAACAATGTCCATTTGTTCCTCCGTTGATAGTCGATCAATCAACTTTTGTTGCCTGACTTATGGATCTAGAATAGACAAAGTAACACGTGATTAAATTGGAGAAGAGAAGCCAACAAAAGATATATAGTTGTAAAAAGTGAAGAACATGATAAATAGGGTTAGTCATGCATATGGTGTCGATCTGAGTGTAATCCAGTAATAATCGATCTACTCCTCCCAAAAATTTCATCGTAATTGATTCAATTCAATAATACAATTATGTGTGTGAATTTACCTTATATACGAGTGAATAACGTATACTAAAAAGCTTACGTCTTTGCAAATCTTTACGAAAGCAAATGCTGGGGGCATAGAAAGGATGGGAGCGAGAGAGGCAAATACTGTTGTAGTTCTGGGGAAGCGGCGCTCCCGTTCAAGTATTCAGAAAGTTATGGCCGCACACATTTATAATATGCTAAGGTTTAAAATTAGGTTAAGTTCTCTATCTTATTTTTTGTCCCACATTGCTTGGGAGAAGCAAGAGCCATCTAACATTTGGCTATAAAAGAAGTTGAGATGCAAAGACTAAGGGGGGATTTGGTAGGCTAAGTGATCTTTTGGACTAAGTCTTTGCGGTCCAGTTCACTAAGAGCCTGCACACTTTGATTGAGTCGGCTTTTCGATTCTCAAAGTGATTTTTTTGCAAAAGTCGGTTTTAAGGGGTCAAAATGAACCAGATGGGAACCCGGTTCGCTGTTGGCCTAGACAGACTTCTCGGCCCACTTCGACATTCGTCGTGTTAAGGTTAGTTTTGTATTTAATCTTTTTTTCATGTACATATTTATTTATTTATCATTTATTTATTGTTTGTTTATTTATTTATTTACATATGTATATATTTATTTATTTATGTATGTATATAGTTAGTTATTTATTTTTCAGTCTACTCTTTATTAATTTTTAGTTTTGTCATTTGTTTTAATGTACGAATTATTTTCTTTGTCAAATTTCCAAAAAAATCGAATAGGGGATTAAGTCGACTATACGGTCGGGTTAGTCAACTTTTTAGGACCACAAATGAACCGTTACGGATTAGGTCTTGAAATCTCTATTTGAAACAAACAAACTAAAAAATACAAACACATCCCTCTCTTTCAAATAAATAAAACCATTTTTCAGAATAGGGGATTAAGTCGACTGTACAGTCGGGTTAGTCAACTTTTTGGGGCCACAAATGAACCGTTACGGATCAGGTCCTGAAATCCCTATTTAAAAACAAACAATCCCTAAATAAAAAATATCAAACAAACAAATATTTTCTACCAAGAACTACGTGTGATTTGATTCTCTACCAAGAGATACGTAGGAGCAGAGGGCGGCCGACCTCTGTCAGTTGCACTAATAAAAAACATTTTTTTTAGTCTTTTTCTAAATAAATCCTTAATCCAAAAATATGTCTATCTATATAAATTTCTTTTTCAAAATAAAAGGGGTAAAATAAACTTTTTGAAAATTAACTTTTTTCCTACAACTAATTAGCAGGTAACCTTCCTTAGGAAGGATGTCGTGGGGTGCTAATACCTTCCCCATGCATAATCGACTCCCGAACCCTAATATGGTCTCAAGGACCCTTATCCAAATCAAAGGGATTTTCCAATGTTTGCCCTTAAACTAAACTATGGTGGCGGCTTCATCTTTCGAACTTCGAGGAATCCTCTCCCGGATTTTTCGGTCGCTACAACAATTAGTATAAGAGATATTTTACAACGTCAAGCTATCATGAATGACACATTATAAAAAATGTTTCATTTTATACTACCTATCTTAAAAGTCACTCATGGATTTTGATTGGTTGATGGTTTTACAGCGACAATGTACACCAACTAAACCCTATATTATTTACATTGACTATCAATCACAATTTCACCTGATCTCTACACGTGATTATGTGCAATACAGATAATTAAGTGCAATACATATATACATTTGCACTAGCAGTAAGGCTATCTAACTCACTGAAACTAAAAGGAAAGTTTTAAACATAAGCAATAAACTATAATGATAGAGCACTAGCAGTAAAAGTTAAAGGTCTAAAAGGAAAGTTTAAAACATAAGCAGTAAACCATAATAAAACTCACTGAAACTAAAAGGAAAGTTTTAAACATTTGCACTAGCAGTAAAAAGAGCACTCTATCAATAACACATTGCTGTAAAGATAGATGACTTTCCTTTTTGTTACATTTGAAAGTTTTAAACATAAGCAATGGCAACAAAAATATATTTTTCCGTCTCATCTTAGATGACTTTTGTCGTAATAGGTAAGGTGAAGACTTTTTTCCGTTTTAGATGAGTTTTCCCTGGAGTGTGGTCTCCTTGACTTTCTTCTTTTTCGCTTTTGTGCTGCTTCTTTTGCTTGTTGTTTGGTTTCTTGACAAGAGTTTCGGCCTAGTCCCCCCTTAGTCTCCCTTGTACTCCTTTTTATCTTTTTTATATATTATGATAGAGTGCTCATTTTCCTTCTGATGAGTTATCCCAAAGGAGGGTTTGCATCAGGAGGTTTTAGTGAGACTCTTTATTTTAAAAAAAAAAACAAAAATATATTTTTGTTACCAACAAGCAATAGTTCATTAAATCCTTAGGGTTTTGTGCCTCATTTTTTAAGCTTCGATCAACTCTTTTCAGGAGCTTCGTCATAGCATCCGTTTGGGACCTGTGCTTTTTGCCTCAGACATCTCAGCAAGAGCTTTAGCTGCTTCACTTTTTATCTTTAAAATTGAAAGGTTAGCCACATTTGACATTACTGCTTTGGCCATCTCATCCTGCAATCACATAAATAGTGTTTCTATGCCTTTATGAATAGCTACTCATTTCCATTTTGATCATATAAAAAATGAACAGATGATGCCTCATTTCACAACTATCGTGCTATAATAAGTTATAGATATTTGTTGGTCTTTGGCTGACTTTGTTAATCCTATAAATCGGTTAAATATATCTACCAGAATAATTTACATTATAAAAAGTTATATAATATGCAGAATATATATATTAAAAATTATCAGCCGATTGATAAACCATGTTATGGATAAAACATCCAAATTCAAATAAAAATAGATACGATTTGTTAAAATAAAAGCAATAAACCCATAATCCGCTTATAGTAGTAAATATAAAGGAGAACATATATAGATATTATAATTTCAGAATTATTACCTTCTTTAAGAAAACAACACAACATTGAGTCATCTTTTCTGCAGACTTTTTTAATCAAGGAAATCACAGTCGTTGGAGATCTTTGTTGGACATCATCAAAAGGAACAATAGAGCAAAGAATAATCAAGAGGTCGTAAAAACATACGACAACGCCAACAATGTCCATTTGTTCCTCCGTTGATAGTCGATCAATCAACTTTTGTTGCCTGACTTATGGATCTAGAATAGACAAAGTAACACGTGATTAAATTGGAGAAGAGAAGCCAACAAAAGATATATAGTTGTAAAAAGTGAAGAACATGATAAATAGGGTTAGTCATGCATATGGTGTCGATCTGAGTGTAATCCAGTAATAATCGATCTACTCCTCCCAAAAATTTCATCGTAATTGATTCAATTCAATAATACAATTATGTGTGTGAATTTACCTTATATACGAGTGAATAACGTATACTAAAAAGCTTACGTCTTTGCAAATCTTTACGAAAGCAAATGCTGGGGGCATAGAAAGGATGGGAGCGAGAGAGGCAAATACTGTTGTAGTTCTGGGGAAGCGGCGCTCCCGTTCAAGTATTCAGAAAGTTATGGCCGCACACATTTATAATATGCTAAGGTTTAAAATTAGGTTAAGTTTTCAGGTATTGGTGTTAATTTTATTATAAAATAAAAATAGTTTGTAAATAATAAAATCGATAAAGGTAATGTTTAACTTGTATTCTAAAGTAAATTAGACTAAAAAATGTTAATCAAAAGTTACACATGTTTATTGAAAAGAAATACTTAAAATATAAAAAATGAAAAATAAATATAATTTTATATGATAAATTCATATAAAGGTTTATATTTAATTAATTCATCCAATGTAAATTTCACTTTTAAAAAAATAAAAACGTAACTTCCCCAAAATAACTAATCTTAAACTATTGAGATTAGAAGGTGAATTCAATTAATCGTTATTCAATTGAGTTTATTATAGATGATTGATAATTATAATTGTCACATTGTGTTGATTGTGTGCTTTATTTGATGAAAATAGGTTTTAAGTGAGAAATTGGGTGTAGGGGTAAAACAGACTTTTCTCTTATTTTCTTTAATACCCTTTCAGCTGGACACTTAGACACATTTACTCTTTACCCTCACTCACACACAAAAACATAAAACACACTCACACTTGTTTAACACCAGTTGTTAAATAGAAGAGAAAGAAAAGCTAGAGAGAGAGAGACAAAGACAAAGACAAAGACAGAGAGACAGAGACAGAGATTTGCAAATTGAGTGAGAAAAGAGAAGAAGTGGAAGAACATCAAACCCTCACTCCAAACGGAAAGATTGTCATTCCCAACCCTTCTCATCAACATTCTTAGTTTAGAAAATCACCTCCTTCTAAGCTACAAAATCTGAGTTAGAAATTTCTTCTCCTTTAATTTCTTGAGTGGTTTCGAGTTGCATGTGGAGAAATGGTGCTCTAGGAGCTGAGACTTGGCTTGCATGCTGGTTTTAGAGTTGGATTAAGCATTCTTAGAAGCCACATTGTAGATTGAAGAAGGTTTGGAGCTTGATTTTCGAGTTTGGGAGGCATAGGAGCTTGTTGGTGTCTAGGAGTGTGTTTGATGCTTCAAGAGTGAAATTGCTTGCTTGATTGTTGTTGTGATCGTGAGTTAAGGTGAGTTCTTCGCTTATTGTGTTGCTATTGAGTTTTTGTTGACAAGCATGACCAGTGCGCTCAAGCACATGACCAATATGTCCTGCTGACTTCAAATTTTAAAAACCAGCTTATCTCATCCCTTTGAGTACCAATTCCACTCCAATTACACCCTTTATTCAAAAGTAAATAATTACATATGAGTTAAGTCATGATTTAAGATGTTTACCCGGTTAAATTGTAATATAGTGAGTTGAACAATATTTTTCCAAACGACCTGTTAACGAGAGAGAACATGACTTTGTGTCGAGTAAGGGACCTAGTGTCCGAGTACAAATAAAATATGATGGGGTGACGACCTCGAGTTATAGCATAGTAGGGGAGGGAAGTCATGAGCCCAGAACCTAGGCCTAATAAACAACTCGTTAATCAGATATTAGAGAGTGGGTTCATCGGGGGAACCGTGCAGTGGTTGTCTGATGTTGTGCTAAGTGTAGCTATCTAGACTTGGGCTGCGAGTAAAATATTATTAAAACACCGAGAGTAGAGTTGTGAGGGGTCACGAAAGAACTCAATGAGATTATTCTCTCACTATATATATATATATATATATATATATATATATATTTGTGGTGTTTACTGATAAGCAGGGAAAATGAAAAGAAGAACGAGTAGCTGCCGACTGAGTTGCAGAGATTTGAGGGATCCTTGTGACCCAATGTTTACCTTGCTAGTTTCCCTAGGGTTATGTTTATTATCGATATTATGACTTGGGCTTTGTATCGAAGCTATGTATCATCTATTAAATTCTATTTTGGGATGTTGAACATGGGATATGTAATGACTTTAGACTTATGGTTTATAGTTATTAAGTGATCCTATATTATACTTATAAAAAAAAGTGATCCTATTATAACCATTGATGGTTAAGAAGGATAGTTAGACGAGATTTCGTCGAGTTTAGTTATGTTCAATATTTTAAATTAGAATTAGCACTCGAGTTTATGCTGATTATGAACGTTCTGGTATTTCTTCCAATGTTAAAATACTAGGGTGTTACAAAGAAAACAACACTATTCTTTTAATAACTAAGAATTGAAATTATATCCTTATACATACATATGTGCGAAAAAAATTATAAATAATACAAATTTAATAATTTATTCAATCAAATATTATATTTGTCTCTATTTATTATTCTAAGAAAACTTTATGAAAAAATAATTAACTAGAAATTTAATAGAATTTTTTTTGGTGGAAATTTAATAGAAATTTATGTATTCTTTGATTCTCAAATGTTATATATAGATGTTCCAGAGTGGGCCGAAGACCACCAGTCCAGGCCATGCACAATAAAGGCCCATTAAGGATGACAAAAGCATAGACCGAAATGAATGGCTCTGATCAATTCGTACAACGATCTAACGGCCATAGGCAACTTCCAAACACTATATAAGCATTCACTGCGTCATTGTCAGGTACACACACTATTCACTCATATTCGCATTTCGCTCGTTCGCTACTGACTTGGGCGTTGCAGTGTATTCGCAGGTACACCCGCCCGCTCTCACCACCTTGGAGCACGACCATTAGAATGAGTGACGGAACCTCGACAACCCCAATAGGACGAATCAAGTTGATGGTGACCTTTGAAGACGACGTTGCTAAGAGACGACTTAGTAGGACTGTGAGAACGGACTTCATCGTACTACCTTGCAAGTCAGTTTACCAATGTATTATTGGTCGACCTACTCTAGCTCGCCTCGAGGCCGTATCGTCCACGGTTCACCTTAAAATGAAGTTCTACACTGAAGATCGAGAAGTCGCTACTATTCGGGCCGATCTTATATCAGCAAGGCGGGCTCACCTCATGGGACTCGGGAAAAGGGTTCTAAAGGAAGCTGATGAGGAAGCTGTGAACGCCTTAATGAAGGGCGGGAAGCAAGTGAATACGACAGACCTAGATGCCCGCTATGATCCAGATAGCGAGGAAGAAGAAGAGGACGACCTATTAACCAAAGAACTCAAAAAGAGAATCAAACGACCAGAGTCAGATGGAGAGTTTTGCCAAGTGCAATTAGGAGTGACCTGGAGAAAACAATCAAAATAGGGAGCGATCTTCCACCAGAAGTGCATGACAAGCTCGATCAATATTTAAGAGAGTATGCTGACCTGTTCGCCTGGAGTGCGGCGGATATGCCCGGGATCCCACCCGAAGTCGCTGGTCACCATTTGGCCGTGGATCCAAGAGCAAAATGGGTCGCCTAAAGGAGAAGAGTCCAGAAAGAAGAGAAGGCACGAGCAACATCCAAGGCTATTGAAGATCTGCTCGATGCAGTATTTATTAAGGAGATCAAGTACACTACATGGCTCTCGACCGAGCCTGTCCCAAAGATGCATTCCCAGTTCCGAGCGTCGACCGCTTGGTCGACAGTGCGAGCGGATTCAGGGTTCTGTCCTTTTTGGACGCTTACTCCGGTTACAACCAAATTGCCATGCACCCGCCCGATCAAGAGAAAACGGCCTCATGACTGACAAAGGTAACTTTTGTTATACAGTCATGCCCTTTGGATTAAAGAACGCAGGGGCAACCTACCAACGCATGATGAACCACGTTTTCCGGAATCAGATAGGAAAGGTAGTGGAGGTCTATCTGGATGACATGATCGTTAAAAGTAAACACGATCCTGCTCACATTGATGACCTAAGAGATGTTTTCGAAGAAGCCAGAAAAAATTCCCTAAGGTTCAATCCAGAAAAATGCACCTTCGGTGTAAGAGCGGGCAAGTTCCTGGGTTTTTACCTCACAGAAAGGGGAATAGAAGCCAATCCAGATAAATGCCGAGCAGTCACACAAATGAGGCCGCCCACGACCAAAAAAGAAATCCAAAAGCTCAATGGAATGGTGGCCGCCCTTTCTCGGTTCATCTCGAAGGCTGCGAACAAGTCCTTGCCCTTATTCAGACTATTGAAGAAGGAGACCGCTTTCGAATGGACGCCCGAGTGCGACCAAGCACTTGAACAATTAAAGACTGCTTTGGCAGAACCGCCCATCCTGACCACTCCAGAGCCCGGGGAGACTTTATACCAATACTTATCCATCACGGACGACGCGCTGACCGCCATGTTGGTACGAGAAAAAGGAGCTAAGCAGAATCCGGTATATTTCGTTAGCAAAGTACTGCAAGGACCCGAGCTCAGATACCAAAAGATTGAGAAATTGGCATTAGCTTTGGTCGTCGCAGCTAGGAGATTGCGCCCGTATTTTGTGGCACATCAGATCACACTACGAACGGACCAACCGATCAGGCAGATCCTGCATAGACCAGATTTAGTTGGAAGAATGATCAAGTGGGCGGTGGAACTCTCAGAATTTGGAATCAAGTATGAGCCTAGATCGTCCGCCAAAGCCCAAGTCTTGGCCGATTTTATTGCGGAAATGACACCAGGGGCTGAACCCCTAGACGAAGGAACATGGACCTTACATGTAGATGGATCCTCCAATGGAAAAGGCAGTGGAGCGAGTATAATTCTAGGGAACGGGGATGGAACGACCATAGAGGTCTCATTGGCTTTCTCCTTCCCTACTTCGAACAACCAGGCTGAGTATGAGGCCTGCGTAGTCGGACTATTGTTCGCTCTAGAGTTCAATGTAAAAAAGATGGAAATACGATCAGATTCGTTGCTCGCTGTCTCTCAAATCAACTATGTGTTCTTAGCCAAGGATGAGGTGTTGCAAAGGTACTTAGCAAGAGTAAAAGAGCTAATGCAGAAATTCGAGCACGCCGAAGTTAAGCACGTCCCTAGAACAGAGAGCATCAGGGCGGACATACTATCCAAACTTGCGAGTACGAAGAACTCCGGCAATCATAGAAGCGTGATACAAAAGGTCATGTCTCAACCGAGCGTGAGGCTAGAAACTTCCATGAGAGTAGATGTGGGCGAGGTGGATCAGAGACCCACCTGGATCGACCCAATTGTCAAGTACATTAAAGGAGGATAAGAACCTGAAAACTTGAAGGAAGCGGCGCTCGTTCGAAAACGAGCAACCTCTTACACTATTATCAACGACCAACCGTATAGAAGAGGTTTCACCATGTCGTTACTCAGATGTCTCTTACCAGACGAAGCTGACTACGTACTAAGAGAAATTCACGAAGGCATTTGCGGTAATCACATGGGAGTAAGAGCATTGGCCAAGAAAGCCTTAAGAGCGGGTTATTACTGGCCGACCATGGATGCAGATGCGACAGAAATGGTAAAGAAATGCGACAAGTGCCAAAGGCACGCAGACGTCCACATAGCTCCTCCTACCGAGCTCAATAGTTTAACCGCCCTCTGGCCGTTTGCTTGGTGGGGGATAGACCTCCTAGGTCCATTCATGCTCGCTCCCGGACAACTTAAATTCTTGATGGCGCAGTGGACTACTTCAACAAGTGGATCGAGGCAGAACCATTGGCAATAATCACTTCAAAGAATTGTCTCAAGTTTGTAAAAAAGAATATACTGGTACGATTTGGAATACCCGAAGTCTTAGTATCGGATAATGGCACTCAGTTCACTGATAATAACTTCCAAGAAACTCTGGCCGAGCTAGAGTGAAACAGCGTTTCACGTCGGTGGAACACCTGCAAACAAATGGACAAGCAGAAGCGGCCAACAGAGTCATCTTAAGGGGGCTGAAAAGGAGACTGGATGAAGCCAAGGGGAAATGGGCAGAAGAATTACCCTCGGTACTATGGGCGTACAGAACCACGCCCCACTCAACCACTGGAGAGTCACCATTTAGGATGGTATATGGGGCGGATGTATTAATTCATATTGAAATAGGGGAATTAACCTGGAGAACAACTAATCCAAAACCGCAGGCCGAGAACGAACAGGCAACCAGGGAAGAGCTGGACTTGGTCGAAGAATTGAGAAACAAAGCGTCTTTGAGGGAAGCACTGGTTAAACAAAGCGTGGCGACCAAGCATAACACTAAGGTCGTTTCCCGTGTATTCGAAGTTGGGCAGCTCGTCCTATGAAAGGCCAACATCGGTCAAAGAAATGCGGGACAAGGGAAGCTCGCACCCAACTGGGAGGGGCCCTACAGAGTCGCAGCTAGAACGGGCAAAGGGGCGTACATTCTACAAACGATGAATGGTGGAACGATCTCCAACACTTGGAATGCTACGAACCTCAGAAGATACTTCACCTAGAAGCTTTGTAAATATGAAAGAATATCATGTTAAGGAATTAAACGTTAAGAAGGTTTTTTAATGAGGCCTGCTCGTCTTTCAATAAAGATACCTTGAATTTCCTAGTTTACGGAATTACTTATTTAAGTTATTGATCGTCCCAAGATTTGATAAACTACTAAGAAAGAAAATGAAACTTATTTAATTACTTATTTAAGTTATTGATCGTCCCAAGATTACTTATTTAAGTTATTGATCGTCCCAAGATTTGATCGTCCCAAGTTATTTCCTAGTGAGTTCAATTCAAATCGAGTTTGATAAACTACTAAGAAAGAAAATGAAACGAGCTTAAGAATAAAGCCAACGATCAAAAGATTTGGTTGTGTATGGGAAACAAGCTAAATCCAAAGTAGAAACTTGGTAAGCTGTTCACATACGCAGAACTCGTCTCAAAGACTTCTACGATATAGAAATTTAGATCGAGTTATACTTAAAGATATTAGAAATTCATGGAGAAATACGAATTAAACATATCCACCCAGAGAAGGCCGGGTTCCATTAAATTTCATTACAAATAAGGGCGACATGAAAGTCCCCAAAGGAAAGAGAATAAAACACGTTCAACGAAAGCATAAAAGTGAAAAACGCTTGAAGCTGATCACTCTTGACGGCGGTAGATGATTTCCTCATCTCGAACAATGTTACCATTTTCATCCGTCTCCGCAAGGCAAACAATCTGCCCGTTCCGAAGGAAGTGATCGTTGCTCACAATTGTAGGATTGATCTCCAAGTTAGGATAACAATACTGAATTTGAGCAACAGCTTCATCAAACCCTTGGGTAATTTTAAGGGTTTTGTCCTCTAGGGATTCCAGCTCAACAGCCTTCTGATCTCGCTCGTCCGTCGCAGTTTTGAGATCGCCTTTCAAACCATCAACCTGCTCCTCCAAGTTTGTAACCTTAGCAGTCATCTCGGTCAAGTTGGCAGTTTCGGTGGCCAACTTGGTCTCGACGTCTGCTTTGGCTTTTATGGCCGCATCACGTTCAGAAGTGACCGTGCCAAGTTTCTCTCTGGTGGGTTGAAGGGCGACCTCAGCTTTCTTAAGTTTTGCCTTGGTAGATTCCAGTTGAGCCCGCAGATCTGCAAAATGACCAAGGGCAGAGTTATATTTATCAGTTCTGTCTTGCATGTCGCCCTCCAACAATAAATTACGATGTGCAAGTCGAATACCTGCTTGGCGTTCAGCCTCCTCGCTCTTAAAACGAACAAGTTTGACAGAAGCGGCCTTGGCAATCTCAGCCGTGAACAGAAGGGGGTCTTCACGTAAGCGGGCAAAATCTGATTCACCAAGAGCGTCAAGATTTAAAACGGGCTTCTTTGGGACCTCTTTGGGCCTCTTGAAATTTGGGGAATCAAGGTCAATCTGTATGGGCTCATCTGAAGAGGGCACCCGATCACGCTTCTTTGAGTTTGAGCTCAAATCATTCTCACGAACAGGAGGCTTCTGGCCACCATCGATATGAGCGGGCTTAGAAGGAGGATCGGGGAACGTAACTTTCTTGGCTTTCCTCGCTTTGATCTTGTGCATGAGGGACCCGAAATCACAACCCGACATCTTGGCTGCATAAGGGAAAAGATAACGGTCAGAACCTGAAAAGGAACTATAAAATGCAAGCAATCATAAGAGAAAATCGGGAAAGGCGATCATCGAGCTTATTTTGTACTTGAGTAACCGTTCGAGCACGAGCAAACGGGTTACAGGGAATAACTCGCTTAGGCATCCAGCTAACTAACGCTTCTAAAATCTTAACGCTCTCAATGTCATATTCGCTGAGCGACTTTTGGTATCTATAGTGTATGGATTCACGGTCATAGTGGGAACGTGACCACCCGATGGGAAATTTCACCGAAATGACATTTCCTTGAGCGTCTGCAGCCCCAACCATATCACGAGCTTTATCATTAATAGGAACGACCCAGAGGAATGCATGTCTCCAAGGCTTGACAGGCTCACGAAAGGGCTTGAATAATTCGACCGTGCCCTTGCGACACTTCAACGACACCTGCCCCCATCGACGGGGCCCGCTCTTTAACTCCACAGTGCGGTTAACATCAAACAAGGAAAAGAACAGTCGGTAGTTGATGTCATGACCAATGGCCCCCATCACATTCTCAAACACCCTTATAAGGGCCCATGTGTTAAAATGGAGTTGGGAAGGGGCGACCCCAAGAGCCCTTAGAATACGACGTTGAAAGAAAGTAAAGGGAGGGCGCACCCTCAAATCCCGAAGGACATTGGTATACATTGTAAACTTCAAAGAATTTGGAATCATGGCCGCATGTTCTTCAGGAGGTACTCCCTCGGTTCGCCACTCTTGGTCACCATAGCCGACCAACTCATCAAAATAGCGAGTGATGTCATCACCGGGAGGGAAGGTCGATGATGTTGACAGAATAAAGTTTGAAATCCAGGAGCGATCTTCCCCATATATACCCCTCCAGTTGTACTCTTCGGGCAGAGATGCGTTTTGAGAAACGGGCGGAGGCGGCGGATTAGAACGCCTCTCAGACGGAGGAGCGTCTGCACGAGGAGACTGTAAGGTCTCAGAGTTAGTAGAATATGAAAAGCCGGATAGAGACGAGTTCGAAGAGGAAGAGCGGGTTCTACAAAGATCTTCCGAACGAGCAGCACACTCGGCCATATTTGAAGAAGGACGGCAGGAGATCCTAACGGTTTTTTTAGTTCGCGCCAGCGCGAAACCTGAAAGGGGAGGGAAGGTCAGGATCACCAAGGTCGATGATACTCAGAAGGGGGCGACAAGGTCGACCCCGGGCCTAACACCCCCCTCCTCGGCCTAAGAGAGTTTACAAAGACTTAAAAGCAGTTAAAAGTATGAAGCGTACCTTGATGGAGAATATTGAGGAATTAGGTCGATCAGAAGGAGAAACTTTGCTCGTCCGCAGAAATGTAAATTGCTCGCCTTGGGAAAGGTAAATCCAAAAGAAAGGAAAATCAAAATCAGAGGGCAGCGTATTTATAAGACCTGAAGGCAGGAAAACAGAACAATACAATGATTCACCTGCACGCGCCTCGAAAACCGAAACGTCATCATGACAAAAGCAGCCACTTTTCGAGATTCGAGGCACCATTAATGAGTTTTCTGGGAACCAAGAAACGTCACTTTATGTCAGGCGCCAAGTGTTCAGAAGGTACGGTCGGTCAGAAAATATCCCCGCGCAAAGGGTAAAAACACAAGAATCCTAACAAGCCGAAGCTTGTCCAAGCACGATCTTGGCTGGGGGGCAACTGTTCCAAGTGGGCTGAAGACCAGTCCAGGCCATGCACAATAAAGGCCCACTAAGGATGACAAAAGCATAGACCGAAATGATTGGCTCTGATCAATCCGTACAACGATCTAACGGCCATAGGCAACTTCCAAACACTATATAAGCATTCACTGCGTCATTGTCAGGTACACACACTATTCACTCATATTCTCATTTCGCTCGTTCGCTACTGACTTGGGTGTTGGAGTGTATTCGCAGGTACACCCGCCCGCTCTCACCACCTTGGAGCACGACCATCAAAACGAGTGATGGAAGTCTTGGGCCTCAGCGGCTTATTACAAAGTGATCGAAGGTACATATCAATAGATAAATTTAAATTTCATACTAGCAATAAATATTTATAATTCGTTTGTATAAATTGTTTTCCTTCGTATAATGGTTCGTTTGAAATTATGAGCTCCCTCGTAGTCTTGTGAAATTTCAATACACCTACATTTTATTTTAATAAAGGACAATTCTTTATCATAATTGAATATGATTTAAAAGTGAACTCTAAATTTTAAGTTTTAAATCTTTCACTAATATTCAATTATATTGGCCTTAATCTTCAATATTTTATTACTTTTAAATGTAGTTATGTTGGTGACATTTTATGAACCCTAAGCAAATTGTGAGAAAAGGGTCCCCCGATAAGTATTTTTAATTTGAAAATATTTCAATAAAAGACAAAAAACAACTTATTTCATTACCATAATACACCTTAATATATAATAATAGTTTTACAAAATATCAAAAAACTTCTCTCTTCTTAGAAAGTCATAAAAAGTGGTTTCTTCGAAGTATTTTGAGATACAAAATCATTTATAATTTTGTCAACATCAATATTCTCCAACATATCCTTCTTAATTGACAAAGTTGCCAAATCGTTCAATCTCTCTTGTGACATCGATGATCTCAAGTAGATTTTAATCAACTTCAATTTTGAAAAACTTCTCTCTGTCGATGCTACGGTCCCGGGCACCGTTAGTAAAACTCTATAAGCGATTGCTACATTCGGATAACAATCTGCAAGTTTGACAAATTTAAGAATATCTATGTCAAACATTGTTTCAGTTGGCAAAGTGAATTGTAACTCTTTTAATTAAGAGAAAAGATCACCTACATCAACATCCAATAAATTGTCATGAGAAAAAGTTGAGCGAAATTTAACACAGCCTTCTTTCAACTAATTATCATCCAATAACTTTAACTTTTGTGAATCATATATAAAAGTCCAAAGACATTTCAAATGTCTTCAACTCTTCAAATATGTTTTTCAAAGAAGTAATTGTTATATCAACAACAATTAAAAAATAGTTGACTTTAAATAATTCAACTATTTTCTAATTGTTGTTGATATCACAATTACATCTTTGAAATTTTTTTTTCTAATCACACGAAGTTTTTCTAATCATTCAAAGTCAACTATTTTTTTCTTCTAATCATAAGAAAATAGTTGACTTTAAATGACTAGAAAAAAACATTGTTCTCTTCAAAATGTTTTTTTCTTCTAATCACACGAAGTTTTTCTGACTATACGTATTAGATGCAGTTGGCACATGCATCACGAGAAATGCTTGAATTATAAGTGTATATTTTTATTGGGATTTTTTACATAATTGTTTTTGTTATAACACTAGTATAATTTAGGCATAGAATAAAAAAGTTTGGGCCCCCTACAAATGTGGGCTCTAGGCGGTCGCACCCCTACCTAAGCTGAGGGCCGGCCATGTTTAAATGGCACAAGCCAATGCCTAACCCTAGGGGGCGTAAATCTCTAAATCCTTCTCCAGACACATAAACACTACTTCTTTTATGCACTTGTTCCGGCACACTTAGTTTTCCCATTGCAATATAAGTAAGGCAAAATTGTACTTTTGTTCTTTTATTTTTGACTTTGGTTTCATTTTTTGTCTTTTATCTTTTTTTTCCGTTTTGGTCCCTCATTTTGTGTGTGTGTGGTGTGTCACTTTTGTCCTTTTTAGGTATTTTCCGTCCATTAACTTAACAGAGGTCACACTAATAGTTAACTGTTGACGTGACGTCTTAATTGTTTATTCTAACGTGTCATTCATTTAATGACGTGACAAATACGAACCCAATTGAAACTAAAAAAACATAAGAGACCAAATTAACAAAAAACATACAATCTCCATTTTTATCTTCTCCGAATAGCCACCACCTAAACACCCCCTACTAATTGAGCTATGGCCTCCCAATTAGTGTTGGATAGCCAAGAAAGATTCCATATATTCTTCCTATTGGTGCAAGAATCACTGGGTGGATAACACGTTCCTTCACACCTCAGGGAGTTCCATCAAAAGTTTGTACTAGAGTGATGGGTAGGCCCCACTACCATCATATGAAAAAGGTTTACAAGGACCCCACTTCACTAGATACGTGCCGTAACCTTGATGGCTGAGTCAATGTTCCCCAACGAGCAGTACAGGAACTATCATTTCCTCTCTCGTTTGTTTTCTATAACATAGTACGTATGATGTTTCATGTGCAAGACACGTTTCGAGTTACTACTATGAACAAAAACATCCCTGCGTCCCTCTTTCAAACTTCGTAGTCATAGTACAAACAATGTTGTCCTTTTTTCCTCAGATAATAACAAATATATATACGATCAGAAATATGTGATCATTGAAAAATTACGCTCAATTAATTCAAACATATTGCATGCTATATACGGTCTTCGTCCCATGTGAATATTCTTTTGTGTCTTTTTGGTGAAGTAAATATTCTTTTGTTTGATAATAAAAAAAAAGGGAAAAGCTCCAACAGGGTTATTAGTTCTCAAGAAGACTCAGATGAGAATTTTCAAGAAATGACGAAAACTTAGGAGCTTGAAAAGCAACTTGGCCTATATGCGGAGATGAAGGAGGAAATAATGCAAAACCTAACAAAACTGTATAGAAGTTTCGGAAACGATCTGTCTAAAGGAGTTGTAAATAATTTTTAAGATAATCCATCTAACCCAGTTAAATTTGCTTTGGAGTTTTTTATCTCGTTGTTAGTCAAGAGGTGAGTCTAGGGTACCGGATTACAAAGGGTGGTCAATGGCAGATCTAGGATAATGTTTCTTAGGAGATTCTTTTTGTGGGGTGTGAGCAGACTTACACAATTAGATGTTAGGGATTTATATTAGAATATAGGGTAAAATACGTTTTTGGTCCTTATAAATATAGCGAATTTTGTTTTTAGTCCCTCTAAAATTTTTTGGGCACTTTTAGTCCTACATTATTTTCTGTTTGCACTTTTAGTCCCTGCCGTTAGTTTCCACTAACGGCAGTGACGTGACGCTGCTTATGTGTCATATTTTAATGTGTTGGCAGCCAGATGTCATTTTCACGTCATTTCTTAATCTCACCTAATGCAAGTGCTGGAAAATAATAAAAAATTAAAAACAAAATTATGACCTGGTTCTTCTTCACCCAGTTAGCAAAAACGGGTTGCATTTGACCCGACTCTATCACTCTCTACAGGATGCAATATGCGTTCATATTTAGGTATGTTGTTCGTGGAACACTAGCTAAGAGAAGCCCCAAACTAATTTCGAGATTTAATGGTTGAACTAAGAGAAATCAAATCCAGACGAAATGAGTTTTCTAAGGTGTAAAACGTTGTATAGATACTCAACGAAGTTCCCTCAAAAGAACCACGATTTTCTTCAAGGATTTGTGCATTTCGATTACGATATTGAGGTATATAAAAGCCTCAAATAATATGAACAATCATCCCGGAGACGGTTGTTGACTTGTTGCATCAAGACTAGAATAACTTTTAATCGAATCTGAGATTCAGTTATTAGCTTTGCAAATTAAGTGAGAAAAAAAAAAAGAGAACACCGAGAGCGAGATTGACCAAATGAAGACATTAGAAGTAAGACAATATTTTAGATGATAAAAGGAGAACTCTCTCCTACTTTGCAGCAGATCTACATTTTAGCTAAGTTTTAGATGAAGAAGAAATTATGTTTTGAGGATGAAGAAGAATGATTGGGTTTGGATATTTTGTGCAGCAGATCTAGAAAACACATTTTGGTTTTCTTGTTTTTTTTTAAATTTTTTTTCAGTTTTTATTATTTCCAGAATTTATATATTAAGTGGCATTAATTAAATGACGTGGAAATAACATGTGGCTGCCAGCACGTAAATAATATGACACATAAGCAACGCCACGTCAGCGCCGTTAGTGAAATTTAACAACAAGGACTAAAAGTGCAAACGGAAAATAATGTAGGGACTAAAGTGGCCAAAAAAATTTAGAGGGACTAAAAACAAAATTCACTATATTTATAGGGACCAAAAACATATTTAACCCTAAAATATATTTGGTGTTTAATATTAATTAGATGGGCCTTTATTTTACGCTTGTTATATTTGGGCTTTTTAGTGTTAGGCCTTTTATGCTTATTAATCCTATAAATGTAGTCTCATGGAGACATTTTAGGTCACCAAAATCAATGAAAAAGTTTCTAGTTTTTAGTAGCCTAGTTATAGTTTATTTGTTATCTTCTTGCTTTAGATAATTTCCTTAGTTTTGTTAGGGTAGCTTTAGCTTCCTAACATTAGAGGCTACTTAATATCACTCATAATCTCATATACGAATATACCAGGCTATCTTTGAGGGGTTTTAGCATGAGGGTGTGCTTGGGAGTTCGGACCGGAGGGGAGGGGAGGACATTGGATTAATAATGTAAAGCATTTAGTAATGAGAAGAAAAATTATTCTCCTAAACCCTCTAAAACCCTTCTCCTAATCTATTTTTGTGTCCCCTGCAAAATCTCCCAAATTTGGAGAGTTTTGAAGGGGCTCTAAAAATAAACTAGGAGAGGGGTTTAGAGAGTTAATTTTTCTCCACATCACCAAAGAATTACACTATTAGTCGCATGCCTTCCCCTCCCCTCCCCTTCCCTCCAAACTCCCAAACAGATGCTTAACGTATTATCTTTTTGAAATATATATGGAGTAGCTAGGCGAAGGGTAGTAGGTGTTTAGGAGTGATCAGTTGCAGGATACGTTATTTTTTGTCTAGCCTTCTAAATAGATTGTATCAATAAATTTATGATTATCGAAAAAGTATAGTAACACGTACTCCCTCCATGCCTTATTACTTGTCGCTTTTGGAGAAAAAAATTGTTTCTATATACATGTCATTTTCAAAGTTCAATGCAATATTTATTATTGTTTTGTCAATAACGCCATCAAATATTTATTGCAGAGAGAGAAATAGATGAAATGAGATAATAAATCTTTAAGGATATTATAGGTAAATGAGAATTAATTGTATCAAAAGTAACAAAATTTATTGGTCTCATTAGTATGTGTAAAAAGCCAAAAAGCGACAAGTATATAGGAATGGAGGGAGTATAATCTCCAGTGGCATCAAATTTACAAATTAATTTCCAACTATTTGATTCGTTAGCCAGATAAGTCCTTTTAAAGTGACAATTTACTATCAATTAAGTTCAGTTTCTGATTATTAAACACTTTTTTTGGTTTCATAAGAATTAAACTGACTTAAAGAATACACATATCTACCAAATAATTTGTAATAATATAGACATGATAGTGATCAATATATTATTTCTACTTATTGAAAAAAAAATATCACTATAGTTTAATGACAACGTACACATTGATGACTAAAATAACTGTGTGTTATTTATATTCCTAACAATCACATGGTACTGTCCTGTATTGGGCAAAAACTTTTGGCATGATGGATGGCTATGGTTCAGCTGAAACGACCCATGTGGGTCACATAATATGTTGAATGTTTGAATATAAAGCATTTCAAAAATCTCATTTCACAATGCTAGAATCTCACTATCTGTTGGGATTTTGAGTTTTTAGTATTCTGACTTTTTTATCAAGGTTAGTAATTACTTAGGGGTGGAAAAAATATTAGTTTTCAAGATTTGAACTCAGTAGTACCTCCTTCTTTAAAGTCAAGTTTATTAGTTTGTCAATTGAACTACCTTTTTGGGACTAATATTATGACCATTTTTTTATAGGCAATGTTAGCCGGGGGAGGGGTGATTGTTAAGCGACATGCATGTGGGCATACAATTTGTTCAGCATGGCGGCTGCATAAAAGGAAAAATGAAGAGTAGATTAAGACACTTGGTTTGGGTCACGATCCGTGGTGTGGGTTGTTTGGAGTAACTCGTAATAGAATCATTTTTAGCGGTGGTTTTGTTGATTAATCTCATATGTAATAGTTGTTAATTTTTTGTCATAGGGTGAGATGTAATTCATCTTTGAATTTTGATAGTTGGTGTAAATAAAAGGATAAAAAAGACAAAGTTAATTGCTTTCATGAAGTACAATCAAACAATACTGTTTCTCACTGCAAAATATTGATTCATATGTTTAGACCTGTTCTGGACTGGCCCCAGCCCAATCTGGATTTAGGCTTGTCTTGGCGGTCCAAACATACACATGGACTCCCATCTAGGTGATTCTGCGACATGGCTTAAGAATCGTGGAGATTGCACGGCCCAAACGAGCGGCTCAAATTTATCCTTTAGCTTGCTCTCCAAAGCGCTCTTTACACCTTCGTGTCACCTATAAATAGGCTGACATTTAATGCGGCAGATACACTTTCTTTCTCTACCTCATAGTGACTTCATCTCACTGATTTGAGCGTTGAAGTGTCATTGCAGATACCACTCGACCTGGACTCTAATGGATGACTTCCACCGACCCCTACCTGGCGGGCCCGAGCTTGGGACACCATAGACAAGCTCGGAGTCATCTCGCATTCATCTTGGATCTATCACCGTGAGATATCTCTCTTTTGAGTTCCGTTCGGAACAAGACCCATGTGTTGCTTTTTGACCACCCATTTGTTACACTTGATTTTAGTTTTGTCATCACGTTTGAAGGATAGTTTTGATGACAGGTAAACAGCTTTTTTTAATCTTGCATGTGTACCATATCCGTGTGCATTTGGAATCAATTAACTTTTTCAAAACACGCGCGTCAGCTTAATTAAATTATTGTCAATTGTCATTAAGATTCTCATACAAAAAGCAGGATATCTTGACGTGCTTTTTTAAGTGTTTTTCTTCAAACATAACTCTAGAGTAAAGAGAGAAAATAAACGTGAGAGAGAGAGAGAGAGAGAATTCATGGTAGATAGAGGAAACGGTTAGTTAAAGATGTACAAATATTATATCATATAACTTACATATCCAAGAGCAGTCTCTTCTAGCTTAACTAAGGTCCTGAGTTCGAATCCAGATTTGAGCATGCAATAGTATTAAATCTCTTGAAAGAGAGCTTTGTCGTTATTGTAGTCCTACCCAGTTCGAGAGATTGGTCTTTCCAATTGCATATAAAAGATACCGATTTATACCAAAAAAATACATAACAACCATGCAACGGAATTCTGTTCAACAAAAAGTACGTGAAGCTTGCTTTCTACTATAAAATATATAACAACCTAACAATAAAATTTTGTTTTCTATTACTAGCGCATGGAACTTCTTTGTCGATGATTGTCTCTTTTGCCATTTACATGTTGCGCTGCATGCTTCTTTTACATGGTACTCTCGGAATCCACGGGGTGGGTGTGGGTTGGTCGGATGGATTTTGAACATTGAATGATTTAATTAATCAAATACTACCTCTGGACTCATATATAAAAACAACAAACAACTTTTTAAATTCATTGAAAAAGTGATGTATCTGGATTATATGTAGTCAAGATGCATCACTTTTTCAATGAATTTAAAAAATTGTTTGTTACTTATATATGAGTCTGGAGGTAGTGCTTATATATAAAATGGGTTCGATAAAGGGAGACACTCCGATCAAAGATAGATGTTTTGAAATCCAAACTTTAAGCCCTTTGGCAACCAACAGGTAAGTGGGGACTGATCTCTTTAGGGAAATGATATTATGAATTTTCTTTTTCCTTTGTTGATGATTTACGGAGAATTCAGGCGCAACCTTCTTGACATTGCAAGCCAGGGTTGCTTCAGTTATGCGACTAGCAGCCGAATTTGAATCCTTCAAATATAAAACATACAAATGCGCAATGTTGGATTAAGTTTACAAGTCTTGCTCAAAAATGCTGGTGTCCCAAAATTATTTTTGCAATTGCTAGTAGTGTTCGCATACCAATTAGTCTAGATGAGCCAACAAGTAAAATTTCCTTTGACAGATCATTGGGTCATTTTGCGCGCATCCTGATTGATATAGATCTGAAATCAGATCTTAGGAATCAAATCCTAGTGGAGAGGGCAAGTTATGCTTTCTTTGTGGGAATTGAGTATGAGAATTTGCCATACTTATGTATGAATTGCAAGACTATCGGTCACACCACTAGTGATTGTAAAAGAATGATGCACTCTGGTTTGAAAAAGAATAAGGAGCAAAAGATCCTAGAATAAGTTACTCAGGCAAGACATGTTCCTAAATTTGTTTCTAAGCTACAGGCTACCACCCAGCAGAAGTCTCAACAATGGAAATCTTTAGCTAATGGGTTTAGAGAATAGGTCATGCAACCTAATGAAGAATCAGATATCCATGACTCTCTTGCTTCGAATAACAGTAAGCAAATGTCACTTGTGGTTATGCAGACGTAGGAGACATCTTTGAACTCGACGCATGAAATGGCTAATGCTTTTGCCTCTAATAGACGAGAAGTAGCTCAAAACATCACTGTCTCCTACCTTTGATACTATTAGTGGTTGTAATATTGATACTCTTGTCGGTCACTCTAACACCATCGTAGTCAATAATATGCATATTGCTAGTTAGAGTGAACATATCGGCTCATCCTCCACTCAGCTTCCCACTGCTAGACTAGATTCACTTAATCCCCCAGTGTCTGATGCTACTTCTAACTTAGTGGTAGCATTTGACATGAGAATATTAGGACAGTTGTTGGGTGATGATAAGTTAGATGTTTTGTTGATCCTATGGTAACGTACCAACACCCAAGGAACAATTGTACAGTATGATAAGTACGAACTGGTGGTGCCCAAGACCCAAAATAAGAAATGACAAAAAAAATTGTTCCAGAAAACGGTAGGCTATAATATCCGTTCAAAAACTAATTCCGTCTCTGTCTCTTTTTGATCTAACTATTGTAATTTAGTCCTAGAATTTTTGGAAATACTAGATTTTGGCCCAGGATTTGTAGGCCCTTGTCTCTTTTAGCATGGTAAGTTAGTTCTCTTACTTTCGTCTCTAGGAATGAGTGTTTTAGGGGGCTTTGTTAGGGGTTCCCTATTATTGTTTTAACTGTATCTTCTTTTTTGCCGAGGGTTTTGGTCTAGTCCCTCTAGGGCTCTCTTTTGTCTTCTTTCTTTTTTGTTTTTTTAATAAAATCAGGGTATGAAGCTTGTAAAAAGATATATAATAGTAGAAATAAGAGAAATAAACTAACATCAAAATTAATGTCTTAACTTAATGCGCTCACAAATCAAACCAAAACTTAGAATTTTTTTATTTAATTCTCATTTATCATTAAGGTAATAAGTAGTGAGACACATATAATTCACTTGAACTCCAAGTATTGGTGGTTGGTGAAGTCATTGGTATTTCAAAGACAATAACTTTCATATTACTTTCTTTATTGTGAACAATTGCATGATATGTGTTGTAATAGTCCTACACTTTCGATGGGTTCATGAGTTAGACACATTTAATACACTTTCGCTTGATATATATATATATATATATATATATATATATATATATATATAAAAGGTCATATATTTCATGAGTTGGGCTCGGTTCAATGGGTTTTCCATTTTTAGATCCAATGCCTAATTTATACCGTATGAGTTTGCCTATTTTAAAATCGTCGACTAAGTTACCCAAACCAACATGTATTTTGTGGGTTAAGTTGGGTCGAAGTGTTCTCGTGCTTACTCGTTATATTATAAAAAATAAAAAGGTCTTTTTTATATAAATTATAAGAAAAAACATTAATTTTGTATAGATTTAAGAGTGTGCACCTAAAACAATTATATATAAAATCATAGCATATTTTTAAGCCTACCCTAGTCGGTACTCTCAGATTTTATGTTAGAAATATCAAAAAAGAAAGCATGCTTTTCTTATGTTAGAAATATTAAAAAGGAAAGCATGCTTTTCTTAATAAGATGACAATTCTTTACAACATAGATCATTCACCTTGACAAAAAAATATCAATGAATTTAAAGGATCAAAGATGGTGGACTAATCCTTTGACGTGCCTACAAGGCTCCTATTAGTCTCATCTTGTGTGAAAGGGTTGGAACACATCTTTGTACTCCTTTTAATATATTTTGATCATAAAAAAATGAAAGGATCAAAGTAAAATACAAATATTTAATAACCATGAGAATTGTGACACTAGAATCAATTAATATGTAAAGTGATTCCATCAACAAAAGCAGTGTGGAAACTCAAACTATTAGTTAGGGTCAGTCTAAGTAAGATACACACTATCTATAATAAAATATAACTAAAATTAACTTTTAAAAAAAAAGTTTAGACTGATTGGGTTCCAGTAGATCATAAGGGTTAAAGATAGCCCAAGGCTCTTTGAACATTTAGAGAGATACTAATTACGCCCTTGATCTGAGTTGTATCCTTACCAAATTAGATAATTAAAGTTAAAAAACATTGTCATTTGCCTAAATTTATGTAAATATTGTTTAAAAATTTAACTTTGTTACCTAAATTACCTCATCTCATTTAAATGTCTAAAAACCTAACTTTTCATTTTCAGTATTAAATATTTAGAATTAAACGTAGGAAATTTTTTATAAGGTTGTATTAAATATCTTTTTGGTCCTTTAAAATTTGAAAATTTAGTTTTTAGCCCTATAAAAATTCTACTCACTCTAACGTCAGGGACTAAACTAGATGCATTTTACTTATGTAGGGACTAAACTAAAATATTTTTTTACTAAGACTAAACTAGATCAAAAATGTATTTGCTGAGACCAAACATATATTTATGCCATTTAAATAAATAGATTACACAACTCATAATTGTTCTCTATGTGATATGATTTCATATTTTGAAAATGTTGAATAATAAGTTTAGTGTTGTTAAATACATCTCTCATAATTGTGTGAGAGTGGTGCATTAAACTAGTGCAGATTAGGGAATTGGGTGCAAAACTACGGACTTGGTGCAAAAAGAAATTTTCAGAGTTTGCAAAAATACTTTTTAATTTGGGTATCGGTACTAAGTTTTTTCAAGGCGTGTGGTTGACCATCCGAAATTTTAGTTGAATGTGACTTGTAATTTTTTTGTTTTGATGATTGTAGAAACCGATGAAGAAAGCGACTTCATGTGGGGATATGATCTATTTAGTTTCTTTAAGACACTTTCATATGACGAAAATTTTCTTTTGCATGAGCTTCATAGTTTTTCTGAAGACCATTTCCTTTTTTATTTGGTTTAATTAGTTGTAATGAAAGTCCAAATTAAGACATATTATTCTTTCTTTATTGGAATTTTTTTGAAAAGGATTTTTTACTAATAGTTAACCCAATACCCAACTCAACCCATTTGAGATTGGGTTGGGTTGGTTTGGGTCACACAAAAATTTGGGTCTAATTTTACTAAACCCAACCCATAAGTATTTGATTGGATTGGGTATTTAAACTCATCAAAATCCACCCAACCCACAAAACGCCCACCCCTAGTCATCAGGATGAAAAGGATATAAATTTTCCAAAAACAAGTCACAGCCAACCCTCTCCTCGGCGGTCAAAGTGCAATCCCAACCAAGATTCCAACGCCGAGTGTTATCAATCCTAAACTCATGCTCCATAATACTACCATTTCTAAACTTTGCCAACTGAAAAAAACTAAGGAACAAGTTTTTGAAAGTCTCATTGTTGGTCCACTTGAGAAACCAAAAGGAAATTAAATTCCCCATACCCAACATTGACCTAAGCGTGGAAACAAAGGCTCTCTGTCACGAAGGTTTGCCATCTTCCAAAAGCAATAAATTCTTCCACCATAAAGAATCTTTAGTACCACCAGTAGGCATAAGAGTCCCCGTGAATACATACCCCAAATCTCTGTATCCATGAGAGGTGAGCTGCCTCCAACTAGCATTAATATCATTAATGCATCTCCATTTCTACTTGCTCAGAAGAGACACATTGAAAGCTTCCAGGTTCTTCACCCCCAAACCATCATACATCTTGGGTCTATAGACCTTGTCCCAAGACACCCAGTAAATGGGTCGACCCTCTCTATTGCCCCCCTCCTCGCACACACAAGAAATCTCTTTAAATCTTAACAAGTTCTTAGATAACAATCTTGAGGACCTTGAAGAAAAAGAACATATGGAGCGGAAGACTATTGAGGACAAAGTTTATAAGAGTCACTCTACCCCAATAGACAAGAAACCCCCACTCCATGACGAAGTCTCTTCCTCACCTTATCAATAATCAGAGCCCAAATGTGTCTTCTTTTAGGATTCACTCCCACTGGAATATCCAAAAATTTAAAAGGATTAATATGATTAATACGTACAATCAATAATCAAAACTTTAAAAACCAGCATGGTATAGCACAAGTGGTAGATACTTGGGCACCTTAACCATTTGGTCAATAGTTCGATCCTTAACTGGTGTGTATGGAAAAATACTTGGTGGGAGAGGTTAATCCCTTAAATGAATCTCAGTATCTCGGGGATTAGTCTTTTCAGTTACGCGCGCAAAAATTACATTGGTTTTAAAATTAAAAAAACTTTAAAAAGGCCCTTGTCTGTTTACACCTGCGGGCCCCTACGTTTTAGTTTTCATAAAACTTGGCCTAAAAATGACCAGTCCACATTAATAAAAAAAGAAAAATAGAGACCAATCCACCTACTGCGGTGTTTTATTCATTTGGCAACCATATAATTTTTAATATTTGTACATTTTTTGACATTGTTTTTTATCATATTCTAAGCATGTTTTTGGAATAACTTTTGGGTGAATCCGAAGCGATTATAGAGACATAAAATTGCTTTATTGTACCTCTAGACTTGATTCTAGTTTCAAGCTTGTAGTTTTCTCTTCTAAACATGATTTTTCCTCTCAGATTTACTATTTAATAACCATGACTTGAATTCATCAAAGCATAAGATTATTTACATTCAATTCATTTTCATTCAAAATCAATTTATTCAAAATCAGTTTTGTACACCACTGAACTATAGACATACTAATTTTCAAACACAATATAAATGAGAGACATATATTTTTCAACATACATCGCATATGTAACTTTTATTTTGTAATTTTCCCATTAGGGAGCTAGTATTTGCTCAATCAAAAGGAGGACACAAAACGAGATTTAGGCCCTTTAATTAAACGTCATGTTACTGTATATGTTAACTTTTTTTAAATTGATCGATCATTTGCATGCAACTGTAGAGACTAATCTATAAATGCTTAAGCCAAGCCGGCTTAAATTGGCCTAGAACTTAAGGCCTAGAAGCCTGACGCAAGTTCTAGGAGATCGGATCAAGCCACTTGAAGGCCCAGATGGGAAGTGACGACTTGATAGGCTGGAAAAAAAGTAACTTACTAGGTAAATGCTCAGACGGTTACGTACTTGAGGGGTAGGCTAGATATAGCAATAGGTGAAAGAAAGCAAGGCGGACACTTTTTCTGTATACACACGATTATTTCAGATATCCATTTAAGAGGTTGATCTCTCCCAACAAATATTTTTCCATACATAACGATTAGGGATCAAACTCAGGAACAAATAGTTAAGGAACTCAAATATCTAACAACTCAAACACAGAAAATCACTTTATATGGCTCAAAACCCATGTGTGATCCCTCAGTAGTTCTCTATGTAACTAGCAAGAAGCAGCTCATATTCAAAGCTTCTGCAGTGTTGGTCTGCTACCTTATATGGTCTATACCTAATAATGGCAAAATTGTCTTGCCAGTTTGGCACCACATGCCTCAAAATTTTCAATATAAAGGTAGCTAGGAATAAACCCTAATCACCACCTAGTACAATACACATATATTGGGTTGAATTTCTATACTTTACCAAACTAATGTTTGCAAAAAAAAATTCTTTTACCTCGAGCTGAAATATAGCATCACTCTCTATTAATATAAATTAACCAAAGTTGTTTTTTTAGGCAATTATTTATTGATTAGTAATCGAGTTTTTCACCTAGCTAATTATTTCACCAAACTTATAAGATACCTGTTTATCATAGATACTATACTTAGAATTAATCTTATGATCATACAAAATTATAGCAATGCTGAATGATTGCAGATTCAAAATTTTCATCATTAATAGACACCTAACTTAGTTTTCTTTTACCATAAACAACCAGGCATTAGCTTTTTCTTTTAGGTTACATCCGTGCATTAACTTGTAAGACCCTTTGATTATTTTAGGACTGCCAGCATATATATTCCTAACTTAGAAACCTCGTACATAAACAGTGTGAAAATTTATGGTACTTTATCACATGTTTGGTTAATTTTGGGAAAAATAGTTTTTTAATATTTGCATTTTTAAAAATTATACAGTTTTCTGTGTCAAAAAAAAAAACAATTCTTATACAGTTTTCATATATCATTATTTCTGGTTTTCGAAAATATGAATACAGATATTAATTTATTTTTTCAAACATTATTTAAGAAGTCTTTGAAAATAATAAATTGAGGGGTTGTTTGTTTTAAAAACTGCAATTGTTTTCCCTTTTCCTCTTTGATTTTAACAATTAAAATATTAATTAATTTTAATTTCTGTATTCAAAAAATTTTATAATAATTAACTAAAGTGAAATTAATTTTTTGATTTCATAATTCTAAGGTAAAAAAAGAAATATTTTCTCAGACAACCAATTACTTAATTAAGATTGCAATATTGTACTTATAAATGAAATTTAAAAATTTCTCAAATTAAATGTAAAATTAAAAATGAGTTTTTTTCAACATTGAGACAAATGCAAATTTTCAAATTGACTGATAATAATATGAGATAAGAGACTAATTAACTTCAACAACTAGCAATTTATCTTCAACTAGCAATTTATGAAAAAAAACTTCGGATCGCGCATAAGCTAGTAGATGGCGGATAGCGGATAAGCTAGCTTGATAACAAATTATATGTTTGGTAAAACTAGCAGTTAAAATAGTTGATAAATGTAAAATGATTAAATTATTTAATGATGACAAAGTGTTTAATGAGGAAAGAAAAGTAATTTAAGAATGTCATACAAAGTGAGACGCTATCCGCTATTACGCTACTTGAAGTGGCATTTCAAAAAAACGCTAAACGTTATTTGAAAAACACTAAACACTACTGCCTACCAAACACTTGTACTCGTCACCCGCTAGTCAAATATGCTAGTCTCACCCGCTAGTAGATGGGACGTACCAAACATCAAACATTAGAAATCAACCATATGTCTCATTGTAATTAAGGAGACAAAGAAGCAAAGGGGTGTTGCTGAAAAGACTGAAGAGGTTTGGTTGGAGGTTAATCTCATGGTGAAGTACAAAACAATAAAATCACAATGGTATCTCTTGATGTCTCAGATACACTTAGTTTAACAAACTCTTAAGTGCTTTGTCCCAAGCTGTCCAGCTATGAAGAAGATGACAGTTTTGGGTTGGCATTAAGTAATATATATATATTATAAAGTCATAATACTTGCACAAAATTCCTTATATTTCTATGGTAGACATTCATTGATCAATTCTAATGGTGGGATCTTGGCTTTTGGTTGGCACACAAAAATGGGTCCTTTTATAATGTCCAAGGACAACCTTTGCCTGTTTGTAATCTTGGCCCTTAATACTGAAGAAACTATCTGACTTTTGTCTACTACACCAACAACACTTTTGGATGATCCTCTCTCTCCATCTTTAGTCTTTGCATACGCTAGAATGGTCCCTTAGTACTTGTGATTGGACTATCAAGCAACCAAAACATGTGTAAATCTCTCTCTCTCTCTCTCTCTCTCTCCCTCTCTCCCTCCCTCCCCCCGCTTTATCGTTGGTTAATCTCTGTTGTGAAATATGGCTGGCCTATTAGTGGGATCTCTCATCCCAACCCCACATTTTTTCATCCACAAAGCTTGAACCCAAGACATTGTTTAAGGGATAAATACTTAAGGTTTTGGGACAACACCCAACCCTTTATACAATTTCTACAACTTCCCACTCAAACAAAACATGAATATAATTCAATACAAACATTATATAAACCTCAAATAACAAGGTTAAGTCATCATAATCACAAAATTTGATTCATAATCACGCCCTGTTTTATTCTTAGGCATTCCAGAAACAAAGTCATTCGCTAAGTCTACACAAGGAGAAGAGAAAATGAGGAGAGGTGTGTATAATCAATGACGCATACTATTATATATTTTTATTTGCTTAAAATAATCTTGATAATTAATTTATGGGATAACATACTAGCTAAATAAGTATTAACATGACTGTTTTTAACAAAACAAGCTTTAAAAATGCTTATAGTTTAGTCTTGGGCCTTTTAACCCATTACACCACCTTTTTTACTTTTACTACTGACACCCTTGAGATGCTCTGAGGACTCCCTCTGGGACCTAATTTAGCAACCTTTTACTTCTCAAATAAGTGTAATATACCCTCTTCATAGTGCACACGACTCTAATCCAATTTTTGTAAAACAAAACCATCCCTATATAATGGTTCTTTTATTATTTTTAAAATTTTTTTACCATTAAATAGAGATAGTTGTTTTTTTGTTTTACAAAATATTGATTAAAAACACAATTAAAAAATAACTGGTCAACAAAATTATTAATAAAATTCAGTCAAAAATAATTATTAATTTATTACTAAATAATAAATACCTATAAGACCCGGTTTTAATGGAATTCAAGACTTCGATTAATAATTAATAAATAAAATATAAATTTTATCAAAAAATAAAGCATTCAATACATTTCATTAAATTTTATCTTTCACTTATATTAGCTCTTCATATTTTTGTTAAAAAAAACTCTTCATAATGAATATTTTTGACAAGTTCAATATACTTAATGTAGTAAAACTTGTGTATGAATAAACCCAAAGAAAAAAACTAGCTTCAAAACTATGGGTGTTCAAGGTTTTGGGCTTTAGGCAGATAGGGTAAGAAATAAATATTTAAGATAAATTTAGACTAAATTACCACCAATTAATTTGTCACTAATATTTTACAAATATAAAATATAATCATTGTATACTCTTATTTAATCTAGAGATATAGTGGGTGAAAAAAGATTTAGTCATACATTAATTTCCTAAAACAACCAAAGTATTGAAAACAAAATCAACTGCTAATAAAACTCAATGTTTTGGTTCGGACCATTGCTGACTACTCACAAAGTGTCTCAACGCTTTTAACGAAAGACTAATCTTCGCTTGTGGTTAAGATCAAATGTTGCATTGGCCAACACCGAATTTGTTTTGAGATAGAATGATTACTATCATTTTTCTATTACATATTCATTAAATAATTCATTAAATGCTGAAATCAATTTTCTAAAGTACCTAAAAGTCAAAGGATTTAAAGACATCACTCACTCCCTCTCAAAAAGACCCTATAAAAACCCACAAACTCACAAAATCCTTTGCAAAACTCATCTTCTCATTCTCATTCTCATTCCCCACAGCTCACTTTCTCTCTCTATCTATATTTTTCTCTTCCTCTGTTTCTCTCACTCTGTTATTTTACTCTGTTTTCAAGATGCTCACAAGCCCATTAATCCCAAAACTCAAAACCATACCACTTCATGATGCAGTAAAAGAAGTCATTTCCATTTCAAAAATAGCTTTTCCAATGATTCTAACTGGTCTTCTTCTTTATTGTCGTTCAATGATTTCCATGCTTTTTCTTGGTCATCTTGGTGATCTTGCTTTAGCTGGTGGATCCTTAGCCGTTGGATTTGCAAATATCACAGGTTACTCAATCCTTTCTGGTCTTGCTGTTGGAATGGAACCAATTTGTGGTCAATCTTTTGGTGCCAAAAAATTCAACCTTTTAGGACTTTGTTTACAAAGAACCATACTTTTACTTATTTCCATTTCTATCCCTATCTCAATTCTTTGGCTTTACATGAAACAAATTCTTTTGTTTTGTAACCAAGATGAAGCTATAGCTATTGAAGCTCAAAAATATCTTTTTTATTCCATTCCTGATCTTTTAGTACAATCATTTTTACACCCTTTGAGAATTTACCTTAGGACACAATCCATTAACCTACCTTTAACCCTTTGTGCTACTTTATCAATAATTTTTCACATACCCATTAATTATTTTCTTGTTGGTTACCTTAATATGGGTATAAAAGGTGTAGCTTTAAGTGGGGTATGGACAAATATAAACCTTGTGGGTACTTTGGTAATTTACATCATATTATCTGGTACACATAAAAAAACATGGGGTGGAGTCTCTTTTGAGTGTTTTAAGGAATGGAAATCACTTCTCAATTTAGCTATACCAAGTTGTATTTCTGTCTGTCTTGAATGGTGGTGGTATGAGATTATGATATTAATTTGTGGATTATTGATTAATCCTAAAGCAACTGTGGCTTCAATGGGGATATTAATTCAAACAACTTCATTGCTTTATATTATTCCATCTTCATTAAGTTTTAGTGTTTCAACAAGAGTTGGTAACAAAATTGGTGCACAAAAGGCATCAAAAGCTAAACTTTCAGCTATTATGGGAATCTTTTGTAGCTTCATATGTGGTCTTTTAGCATTGATTTTTTCACTAATGGTAAGGAATATTTGGGCTAGTATGTTTACAAAGGATAAAGACATTATTGCCCTTACAAGTTTGGTGTTACCTATTATAGGACTTTGTGAGCTTGGTAATTGTCCACAAACAACAGGTTGTGGTGTTTTGAGGGGTACAGCAAGACCAAAAGTAGGTGCAAATATCAACTTAGGATGTTTTTATCTTGTTGGAATGCCAGTTTCTGTTTGGTTGGCTTTTTATAATGGTTATGATTTTCAAGGTCTTTGGTTAGGTCTTCTTGCTGCTCAAGCTTCTTGTGCTATTACTATGTTGATTGTTATTTCAAGGACAGATTGGGAATTTGAAGCTCAAAGGGCAAATAAATTAACTGGAAATGAACAAGCAGATTCATCAGAAGAAAAAGAAGTTTTTGTTGATTACAATAAAAATATTCTTGAAGAGAAGAAGAAGCTACTCAATCCTCATGATTTTGTTGAAGTTGGAGAGTTTTTAGTTTAACTAGTTTTTTTTGGTTACATTTTAGTTTAATTAGTTAGTCTCTCCTTAAAGAGAGAAAACAAAACATACTCCTCTGATACTATTGTCTTATTTATCAAAAAAAATACAATTTTGCTTTCATTGAATAACTTATGTATCTAGTCTGTTTTCAATTCATTAAATAACTGATGTATTTCACCGGGAGGAGTGTTAACAACACTCTACTACCAACACTCACTCTTTAATTGGTTGAAATCTACACGGATAAATTAATGGGTCAAACTTTCAAAGTGGTGGGACCCACATGAATTTCGACCAGTCATAGAGCAAGTGTTGATAAGAGAATGTTAAATAAAGTGTTGTTGGCATTTTTCGTTTTATGAGATACATCAGTTATTCAATAATTAAAAATTTGTCTTGAAGTGAATAGGTATAGCAGGGGATAACTTTTATATATTTATGATATATATATTTAGAAGAAACAAAGGGTGAGATGGGAAACTTGACATGGGCCATGCCTTTTTTTTATTTATTTATAAGGTATAAGGCATTTTCTGATGCTGCTGCTATACTTTTTTCAGTGTAATTCAATTGTATTTTACAGAAGCATTGAATGTTATGAGAGAGTAGAAAAACGTGGTGCCAAGGATGTGTATGTAACAATTACATTTTGATGATTTCTTCTTTAACGTACTCTTTTGTTTATTTTCAGCTTTTTACAGCTTAATTTCTGCTTCACTACTGACTTTCTAATTAGTTCTTTTTTATTTTCCACCTCAAATTTTGGTCACATTTTGTCCTCTTTCTCCCTTGTTCTTGTCCTATTCAAAGAAGGGGTTAACAAAAGCAACAAACAAATTATATTATGAACCAAAAATGAAAATAATTAAATTATAATCGAAAAAATGAAAATAATAAAGAGAGTGAGAGAAAGGGTTATAAAAAATGGTCTGTAATTGCGATTTAGTCTGCATTATAAAAGTTTATAATCGTTTATGACCGCAACGCAACTAGAATGGTGGCCGCACCAATTTTATTTAACCTTAATTCTTCGCAATGTTAAGTATTAGAATGTAATTGCGATTCAAAACTTTATGTGTCCTTTATTCTTCTTATTCTCGTCCTTAAAAGCAAGGATCAATAAAAAGTTTCAAACGAATTATAGAAAATAATATATATAAAAAGAGATGGTTTGAAAAAAAATTTCGTAATTACTATTTTGATTGTATCATTAAAGATTTCAAATTTTCCATGACTACAAGACCGGTCTTTTTATTGTAATTCTACATAATATTAAGGATTACAACGCAACTCTAAAACTGCAACCGTAATTTAAAAACTTCGTAACAGAAATCAGCATAAGAAATAATTAAACTTAAACAAGATTCATTTCGGTGTACAAGAATATCTTAATCTATTAATCTATGTAATAAAAAAGAGAATATATTAATCAATTGAATTGACCTAAGAGTTAGGAGCTTCAATTTATACATAGCAGCCAGCCTACCAATGTTGTTACTTATTATATATGATAGTGGATATAAAATAATGCATTATCTCAACCGCATGAATTGAAGCTAAAGTTACTAGCTGTCTTTGTTTATGTCTCACTATTTACACCAATGATCTTATGTGGTTTATATATTACCACTAAACTAAGATATTTGGTCCTATCATTGTACAACAATATAATCACTTCAATCTATATATACACCGAATTGACATATTATCTTATTTTCTTAAATTGATTAGACAATAATTTTAAATAGTTCCCTTTTAGCCATTTCCAAGTGACCATTTTAGTTTGGATTGTAGATTGAAATGGTTGTTTAGTTACAATATATCAACTATCAATTTCATGATCCTCACATTGACCAAAACATGCAAATTTACTAGTTTTGTAACTTCAACATTTCCTTCTACTTCTACTTATATAAACATTAGGTTTCAATATATTTTTGGTCCTTATAAAATTTGGAAATTTTGTTTTTAGTCCCTAAAAAATATTTTACTCATTTTTAGTCCCTATATTTTCCCTCATAAATGTTTTTATTTCTTAGTCATTCATAACTTTTAATAGCGGTTTTTTGCGCCTTTTAATAGTGCTTCTAAGCATTGTTAAAAGTCATGAGGGGCTAAAAGCATTGATGAAGGAAAATGTGAGAAATAAAAGTTAGGGAAATTTTTTATGGAGACTAAAAACTAAATTCTTAAAATTTATAGAGACTAAAAATATATTTAACCCTAATATTTATATGTGAGAAAAAAAAAATTCACTATTACTCTTTGGCATTGTACTTAGAAATATCTCAACAATAGAATCTGGTTTGCCAAAAAAAAGGATGGGGATCATAACAAACAAGGAATCATCACTAACAATGAAGATCATACAAGATCACTCACTTCATGGGGTAGTTTGACCAATTGATATATTTATGTATAAAAAGTTTCTATTTGTTCAAGGACAACATTAAATGAAGGATATGTGAATATCTATATGTTTTAATGCTCAAGAGGTGGAGGTTTGTCGTGAAGTTGGCAAGTACAAGGTAGTGTTACACAAGCATTGAGAGTGAAGATTGTATTTTTGGGTATGACAAATCTTAGAATCTTGATATTCAAGTCAAACTCATAGGTTTGAGTATGAGAATAGTTAGAAGAGTATTGAAGGTATAAAATTTTGGTTGTTGTGCCTTTTGAGTGAATTTGTGCTTGGAATAATGACATAGTGTCTAAACTTTTGGTGGACATGATGTGTTCTTTCACTATTAAATAAGTAGAAGAATAATTAAGATGCAATAAAGAATAAAAATCATCGGAGCATTCTCAATGAGGTTTTTACTTATTAAGAATTAGATTTTAATTTAGTAAAAAAAATCAAATTTTAATAGGTATTTCTATTGGGGAGAATAAAAATGGGTACATACATACCTTACATTTAATTAAAAAAAACTGATAAAAATTTATTAGTGGGACTCATTTAGTAAATTTTGTTGGTTTTCTAGAGAGATGAAGTTCTTATTAAGTACTTCTATTAAAACAATTATAAGATAATGATATGTACATGCAGGACCCATTTTAATTACTCAATTGGGAGTTTCTTGATTGTGGATGCTCTTAGTCTTCTATTGATGGTTGCATTGGCAGTTTCCACGACATGAATATGTTGGTTGTCGATTCAAACCCGGGTGTGACCACTGTTTCCTATATTTTTTCTGCAGTTGCAATTGCAGATGAAGATTTGCAATTAGTATCCAAATTTGTTTAAAGTTTTTTTCCTAGGTTTGAAGATTATGTTTGTATTTCTAGGGTTGAAGATGAAGTCGACCAAAAAATGGAGACACGTGGACATTCTAACAGCCGCATAAGCACTTTAACAGTCACTTAGATGTTTTTGTAACGGAGTCAAACTGGAATTGGGAAAAAAGGTTTACAGTGCTATCATTTTCTTAGTGTTGGTGTATTTATAGATTGAATTGTAATTCCTCCTTTTCCATTTCAATGTGGTGGTCTAATCCACTACAATGCTTAAACAATTTGTAGTCTTTAGGGGGAGAAACAGTGAGTTAGGTTGCTTATCCTCACTGTAGTGCAGGTTGTACGAGGTACTCTTTTTCCTCCCTGAGTCTTTTTCCCATTGGGTTTTGGCTTAGGGAGGTTTTGAGGAGGCCCTCCCCCTTTCCTTTATTCCCATTGTAAGGGCTGGGCACCCCTTGTGCTCCCTTCAATGAAAGTATTGCTTATCTAAAAAAAAATTGAAACTTAGAGTACCATATTGGAAAAAAAAACTTAAAGGACTAACCTGATATAAGAAAACAACTTAAAGGACCTAGGGAGCAATTTTGCCTACTATTAAATAGAATAATAATTAACAACTTCAGCGACATGAGAATGTTGGTTTTCGAGTTCGAATCTAGATATGACCGTGTAATAATGTGTGATGTTTATTCATCATTTCTTCTGAAGAAAAAAAAAACCATTAGTATAATCACAAAACGGGATGTGATACTTTTATGGAGATAGAAGAGGAATTTATGCAAATTCAGATTTGCAAAGTGAAAAGAGTGTTGCAAGTTGCATAACAAGTTGCAAATTGATTTAATGGGTGCAACAGATTCTTATGAAGAGTCAGATGTAAGAGTTCTTTTTGGGAGTGGGGGCAAAAAAATCTTCACTCTCTTTACTTGCCATTGTTGCTATCATTATTAATTGATGGAAATAATAAATATGGCACCATTTTTGCTGGAAATCAACGTACAATCTGGGATTTTGGGGACCAAAGTTCTTCTTTTTCTATCATCTGTTTTCTCAACATGAAAATGAAGTTAAAAAAGGAAATGTTGTAATAAATAAATATCTCTTGAAATTTAATTTCATATGAAATTTTCAGATGAAAAATTTATATTTGTCTTTTGGTAGACCCATAAATATCTCTATTGAAGTTAGCCTATGCCTATATGGGTCTACCACCTATAAATGAAAATTACAGCTGTGACATGTGTAGATTTAAAAATTGAGATAAAAGGTGGACTTTTTTTAGATAAAAAAGACTTTTATCATGCTGAGGCATCACAAAAAAGAAAGGAATCTCAACTATATTGGCAACTCAGTTGAGATGAGTTAGGGTTGTTTGGATAAATAACTTACTTAAAGGTTTATGACGTAAACGCTTATCATATAAGTGCTTATACGTAAACTGTTTATATATAAGAAATAAAATAATGTTAAACTATTTTTCTATAAGTTATAAGTTGTTTTCATAAGTTATCTCTAAGAACTTACGAAAATTAGCTGAAAAACAGTTTATGAATGTGTCATAAATTGTTTTCACAAGGTCTCCCAAACAGTCTCACATGCAAGTGCTAGTGCCATTAGATAAGGAAACTATTTCGGGGCAACTTTTTCATCTATTCCTGAGCTTCTAATTAGGAAATCTTAAGTTAGAAGAGAAAGCAACTACCTGGAAATTTGGATTCGTACTCCCCCAAAGATACATGCAGTAACAGAGAATAAGCATATTTCATATAAAAAAATCCAGTAAACTTGAGATACATGTCATCTATTATCACGCGTACAAGCAAATCCAAGAGTGACCAAAATAAATAACGAGGATGTCATTTGGAAAAAGAAGGAATGAGTTGATGTGCGCTTCCACGCTTATGATAATGTCAATGAGTTGAAGAGTCCTCCAAAGTCAAAGTTTCATATTCAATACTATGGGGTATTTCTTTTCAAAATATAATTGAGTTTATTCTACTAGAATTTGTAATGTTAAAATAAGAGAAATAGATCTTGTCAAAAAAAAAAGAGATAGATATTATTTTTTATATAAACCATGATGCCCCGATTCTCCTAAAATTACACATTTTTTACGTATACATGTGTTAAAGAAGAGGCATATACTCTCATTAAATTGTTAATCAAAAAAATACTCTCATTAAATTGTCTTTTTAGGGTGTTGCACTTGGGTTTGATTCATCACTTTTTTTTATTTCTTTGGTTACAAAAAGGAAAAGGCGAAAGGAAAGCTAGAGTTTGAAGTACTTGAAACCCCTTACATCTTCCTTAACTATCGCGATGGCTTTGCGAGTCCGCCAAAGCCACCAAATAACTGCAAGAAACAAATTGCAATTTGGGGATTTTTGCTCCAAGATGTAGCCAATTCGAGACACAAGGGTTCATGAAGAAATAAACATCATCAATTCCTTATGATTTCCACATATTGGTATAGAGAGGGCAATCTCTTAGAATATGAATGGGTTATTCAATTTGGGATTGGCATCTAAAGCACCAAAGAGAATCAAGCATTTGTCTGTCGTGGAGCATGGTTTTCGTGGGAAGGCAGTTATGACAAACCACTGGATAAGGATCTTTATCTTCTCAAGAGCGGGGGAGCGCCAAATGGCTAGTTCCAATCAAGGGCATTTTAAGAGGGGCACATTTTTTTTCTTATTCCATTAGAGACCAATAGAAGTTACATTGATATATCAATAATTTGTTTGGGTATGTATGTAACTTTTCCTTCACCTTTTTTTTATTTTTACATCTTCATCTAAGAATTAGTTATTCATATAGGTTAATGGCGCACCCAATGAATGTGACCTAGTTGGTATAAAATAAAAATGCAACAAATATCACATAAAGATGCGACTCCAAATTTCCTTGCTGATATGAAGACCTCATTAGTAGATAATATTTTTTGACCAAATTAGTAGTTATTTTGCTGATATTCTGCATAATATTTTGCATCCTATCAATCTGAAATTAGTGGTTATCTGATATTCTGCATAATATTACTACCATACATTCAAATTAGTTTTTATCTGAAATTTTGCATAATGTTTTGCTGCCAATTGTGCCGGAATCAACGAAGGTGGATAAGTGGAAATGGCCACACAATAAATCGAATTGCTTCACAGTTAAATCATTCTATGCACGGCTATGTAGCAGCAGCCCAACGCATTTTTCCGATGAGAATAGGAACAATTTCAGCGCTGCACTTTGGAAATCTATTGCTCCGTCGAAAGTTATAATTTTTGGTTGGCGTTTGTTGCTTGATTCCTTGCCAACCAGAGGCCGGCTGTTGCACAGGGGAGTTATTCGCACTGAGGAGGAAGCTACTAGTCCGTTTTGTCACCTAGCACGCGAAGATGTCCAACATATGTTTATGACTTGCGACTTTGCCCAATCAGTATGGGCATCAATTGGTGATTGGTTAGGTGTTGACATTGATTTATCCTCAAGTGTGGTAGAATTTTTTACAACGATTGGACAATGGTACAAAGGGAAGAAAGCTAAGAGGGTGAAACATTTATGTTGGATTTTCATGTGTTGGAGTAT
This sequence comes from Astragalus glycyphyllos, assembly GCA_963573325.1. Lineage (NCBI taxonomy): Eukaryota > Viridiplantae > Streptophyta > Magnoliopsida > Fabales > Fabaceae > Astragalus > Astragalus glycyphyllos. The sequence goes on along the minus strand of OY754313.1, from coordinate 12,078,572 downwards.
TTGGCTAGCTAGGAATGGTGTCATCTTTAAAGAGGAGGAAGCGAAGGTAGAAACGGTGATTAACCGGATTAAGAGCTTAACTTGGAGTTGGTGTCTTTACAAATTGAATTGTAATTCTGCTATGCCTTTGTATATGTGGTGGTCTAATCCACTTCTTTTCCTAAACAATATGTAATCCTTAATGTTGTTTGGGTTTGAACACCCCTAGTGCCCCATTAATGAATTGTTGCTTATCTAAAAAAAAGTAGTTATTTTGAATACTGTTATGAGTACTTTTTAATTGTTATGTATTCCACTAACCTTGTGAGTCCCAAGGACTCAATTCACCTAAAAAATTTATATCTAAAAAAGTGGAACAATAATATGTGCTAAAAGTGCACAGTTGTTGTGACTTAGTTTTTTTTCATGTTATTACCTGCTGTAAATGTAAATACTGAAAATGATTAACTGTAGTTATTTCTATCTTAACTCTAGTTAGTCCAACTGTACATAGTCTCAGTTAGGAATGTAACTGCATTTAGTTACAATTAATTAGATAGATTAGTTATCTATTATCATATATATACTGTACAGTTTACTCTTCAATAATCAACGAAGATCACAATGTTAATTCCAGTTTCACTCTGCTTCTCTTTCTATCTACACTATGTGATTAACACATGTCAATTTATCTATTGATATTTTATACAGCTTGGTCTTACATTAAACAACACTTCTAAATACTCACTATCATAATCTTAGTTTGCAAATTAACTTTGACAAAGCTTGTGAGTTTTTAAATTAAGACCAAACCATAAAAAAATGAAGGGATTGTACTCCGGATGTTAAAGTCAAATAGCTTCCATGTAAACAATGAAGATCACAATGTTAATTCCAGTTTCACTCTGCTTCTCTTTCTATCTACACTATGTGATTAACATGGTATCAGATTGCAAACCTTAGATCTTCAATTCAATTCTTCCCTCTTCGCATTTGTTCTTGCGATTTCTTTCTTCTCCGATCGCAAATGGTGACAAACTATTCCGATTTTGCTACAAATCCATCAAATCCCTATTATATGCATCCGAATGAAAATCCCTCTCTAATTCTTGTTCAACCATCTCTTGATAATCAGAATTATCAAACATGGTGCAGATCCATGAAAGTTGCTCTCATCTTCAAAAACAAGGTGAAATTTGTTGACGGAACTCTCGCACCTCCTCCCATTTCCGATCCTCTGTACGAGCCTTGGATTCATTGCAACAATCTCATCCTCTCATGGCTACAACGATCCATCTCAGAAAACATTGCCAAATCTTTACTCTGGTGCGATCGTGCATCCACCGTCTGGAAGAGCCTGGAAAAACGCTTCTCTCACGGTGACATTTTTCGAATTGCTGATATCCAAGAAGAACTAGCACGATTTCAACAAGGAACACTTGACATTTCTTCCTATTTCACCAAACTAACCACACTATGGGAAGAAATTGAGAACTATCGTCCGAATAGAGACAGAACATGCGCGATTCCTTGCACTTGTGGTGCGGCTACTGATTTGCGCAAATTCAAAGAACAAGATCGTGTCATCAAGTTCTTGAAGGGATTGAACGAACAATTCTCTCATGTCCGTTCTCAGATCATGTTAATTTCTCCGCTGCCGTCCTTAGACAACGCATTTTCAATGGTTTTACAACAGGAACGCCAATTTGCGCACAATAGCACCAATACGAGTGATTCTACTGTGGAGAATCAGTCTTCTGTTAACCTAGTTTTGCAGTCTCCGTTTCGCACACAGACCAACGGTGGCAGAGGCCGTGGTCGCGGTGGTTACACGGGTGGTCGTGACAATTGTCTTTGTACTCATTGTGGACGCACTAATCACACAATTGACACTTGCTTCATCAAGCATGGCTATCCCCCTGGGTTTTAGCATCCTAAGACAGGCTCCACTACTTCTGCTAGCACTTCATCCACCACCTCTGCAGCTAACAGTGTGCAGAATTCAAGCTCTACCTCTGATCCTGCTCCTTCGTCCACTACCACAGCCAGTGCTTCTCTCACTATGATTCAAGAGCAATACCAGCAGATCTTACAGCTACTACAACAATCAAACTTACAAGCCACACCATCAGCCTCTGTAAATTCAATCTACACCACCACATCTTCTTCACACACTTCCCCTTCCCCTTCCACTTCTGGTAAGATGAAACTTATTAGACTTAGCAAAAATAATTACCTCTAGATAGTTGATACTGGTGCAACAGACCATATCACACGCACTTTTGCTAATTTCATTTGCACATATCACATTGCACCCAAACCCATGACTATGCCCAATGGTGACACTGTCACCACCACCATTGCTGGCTCCGTATTACTGTTTGGTTCCCTTATACTCCATAATGTTTACTATTTTCCCTCTTTTCATGTAAACATTATTTCTGTAACAACCTTATTTGATTCTTCGTTGTATGATGTCCAACTGTATCCTGATTGTTGTGATATTTTGCAACTATCTCACCCGAGGAAGACTGGATTTACAACTAAACGTGTTGGTAAATTGTATGTGCTTGATACCTCTCAGGTTCCTCCATCCAACCCTGGCTCATACAACACTTTCACTTCCAATCACCTAGATCCCACATGTATGGATCCTGCCACCATTTGGCATTATAGGCTAGGTCACTTGTCCACATCTATACACAAATGTATCTTACATCAATTTCCTTTTGTTTCTTTTCATTCAAATACTAAACCATGTGATACTTGTCACTATGCAAAGCAAAGAAATTTACCTTTTTCACATAGTAATACTCATTTTTCCACCATATTTGATTTAGTTCATGCTGACATATGGGGGCCATTTGGCACTCCCTCCATTTCTGGTCACAAGTACTTTTTAACTCTGGTAAATGATTTTAGTCGCTTTACTTGGACTATTTTCATGAATAACAAAGCTGAAACCAGAAAACACTTAACCAATTTCATTACATTCATAGAAACCCAATTTCAAAAGAAACTTAAATGCATCTATAGTGATAATGGCCCTGAATTTCTCATGACTGACTATTTCCTATCTAAGGGAATCATTCACCAAAGGTCTTGTGTTGAAACACCCCAACAAAATGGGATTGTTGAAAGAAAACATCGATCAACATATCCTTAATGTTGCTCGTGCTCTCTCATTTCAATCAAACCTACCCCCTAACCTTTGGCACTTAGCCATACAACAAGCCGTCCATATAATCAATAGACTTCCAACACCATTGTTACAAAATAAATCACCCTATGAACTTCTTCACACTACACCTCCCTCTCTCACTCACCTTAAAGTCTTTGGTTGCCTTGCCTTTTCTTCTACTTTACACAACCATAGAACAAAATTTGAACCAAGAGCTAGGAAATCAGTTTTTCTTGGCTATATGGAAGGAACCAAGGGCTACCTCCTCTTTGACCTTATCACAAATGAGTTCTTTATCTCTAGAAATGTAGCCTTTCATGAGACAACTTTTCCCTTCACTGAAATTACAAAGACCAAACAACACACTACTCCCACCCCAACCATAACTTCTGATATCTCCAACCTACCCTATGACATACCTACATTGCCTCCAACCTCACAGAATATTCCTCAACCTTCTTCTCTCCCTGCCTCAACCCAATCAACTATTCTTACTGCATCTCCTCCAACCTAAACTCAACATTCTGTTCCTGTCCAAAATACACCTTCTATTCGTAGATCAACAAGACTAAAACAACCACCTAGCTACTTGTCTGAGTACCACTGCAATTTGCTTTCATCTGAGCTGCCAGTCTCTCCCTCAGGTAATTCTAATTACCGTCTTTCCTCTGTTTTATCTTATTCAAACTGTAATTCTGTTTACAAAAACTTTTGCCTAGCCATAACCTCTATAACTGAGCCCAAAACCTTTAAACAAGCTAGTAAGTTTGATTTTTGGCAAGTAGCTATGAGGACTGAATTGGATTCCCTTGCATCAACCAACACATGGACTATTGTTGATCTACCACCAAGCAAACAACCCATAGGTTGTAAAAGGGTCTACAAAATTAAACATCATGCTGATGGCTCTATTTAAAGATACAAAGCACGTTTAGTTGCAAAAGGTTACACTCAAATGGAAGGAGTGGATTACTTTGATACTTTCTCCCCTGTGGCCAAATTGACCACCATGAGAACTCTTCTCTCTCTAGCTGCCATTAAAGATTGTCACTTAGAGCAACTCGATGTTAATAATGCTTTCCTCCATGGAGACCTCAATGGAGAAGTCTATATGGATCTTCCACCTGGTTTAAATGTTTCTGCTGCATCTTCCTCTAGCACTCAAGTATGCAAGCTCAATAAATCTCTCTACGGTTTAAAACAAGCCAGCAGACAATGGTACTCCAAGTTATCTACTGCCCTCATCTCTTTGGGTTACTCACAGTCCAATGCTGACCATTCCTTGTTTACAAAACTGGAAGGTACTCATTTCACTGCACTTTTAGTCTATGTTGATGATATTGTTCTAGCTGGCAACCATTCTGCTGAGATCACATCAGTCAAACAGTTTCTGGACTCCAAATTTTGCATTAAAAATCTCGGCAACCTTCGTTTCTTCCTTGGCCTAGAGGTAGCAAGATCCAAACAAGGCATCTTTCTTAATCAAAGAAAGTATGCTCTTGAATTACTTGAGGAGAGTGGCATGCCAGCAACAAAACCATGCTCCACACCCTATGATTCTTTTCTCAAATTACATGACAGTGATTCACCACCTGTTGATGACATTTCTTCATACAGAAGAATGATTGGGAAGCTGTTGTATCTCACAACCACTCGCCCTGACTTAGCTTTTATTGTACAGCAGCTCAGTCAATTCATCTCCACACCATTACAAGTTCATCAACAAGCTGAGTTCTCAAAAACATAAAAGGTGCTCCAACTAAAGGTTTACTCTATTCTGCATCATCTCCTATGAAATTGTCTGGATTTGCAGACTCAGATTGGGCTACATGTCCCTCCACCCGTAGGTCAGTATCTGGCTACTGTGTTTTCCTAGGTTCATCTCTGCTGTCTTGGAAATCCAAGAAATAATCCACTGTTTCCAGGTCTAGTTCTGAGGCAGAGTATCATGCCTTGGCCAGCTTGACATGTGAACTTCAATGGCTCAACTACTTGTTTGCTGATCTGCACATCAAATTTGAAAGTCCTACTTCAGTCTATTGTGATAACAAGAGTGCAATCTACCTTTCACATAACCCCATCTTCCATGAACGGACAAAGCACATAGAAATTGACTGCCATGTGGTCCGTGAGAAGATCAACAATGGACTCATTCACCTGCTGCCTGTACCCTCTGCATCCTAGTTAGTAGATGTGCTAACCAAACCTCAGCTGTCTCCTGCTTTCAGCACTTTGGTGTCCAGACTTGGCCTCATTAACATCCATGGTCCAGCTTGGAAGGGGGGAGGGGGGGGGGGGGGGGGGGGGGGGGGGGGTGGGGGTGTATTACCTGCTATAAATGTAAATACTGAAAATGATTAACTGTAGTTATTTCTATCTTAACTCTAGTTAGTCCAACTGTACATAGTCTTAGTTAGGAATGTAACTGCATTTAGTTACAATTAGTTAGATAGATTAGTTATCTATTATCATATATATATATATATATATATATATATATATATATATATATACTGTACAGTTTACTCTTTAATAATCAACGAAGATCACAATGTTAATTCCAGTTTCACTCTGCTTCTCTTTCTATCTACACTATGTGATTAACACATGTCAATTTATCTGTTGATATTTTATACAACTTGGTCTTACATTAAACAACACTTCTAAATACTCACTATCATAGAGAAATTAGTTGACTAATTAAGTTTATATTAGTAGTTAATTTAAACTAATTGTGAAGTCGTTTGTACAATATTTATTAAAAATGGGAAATAAATATTAGTTGACCAATCCATAAGGCTTTTTTGTCTGCATCTTTTGTTTTTTGACGGCAGTGTTCTTATTTTTATAGTTTGTCGTGTGTAGTTTTAAAAATACAAAAAACGAGGTATCTATCCATATTGTTAGATTTTTTTTAATAAAATTCATAGTTTTAGATAAATTCGCTAAGTGGATGGAATTTTATATGATAGTTTTTTTATAAGCAAAACGTTATATTAAAGGGAGTATTGGGGTACCTCAACCCTTACATATACAGAGGCTCATTAAAAGTTAAAAACTTCTAAGGCCAAAACCCAATGAAAAAAGATCCAATGATGAAAAAGAGTACTCCAGGATGAACGAGACGGAAATCCAAAAACCACTAATTCAAACATGCAAAAGCATTTCCCCACCAATCGGGTATTGTAAAGGCAGAATTACGACCTTATATGCCGATGAACCAACTCCATGTTATAGACGTAACATTGTTAACAACCACCTGCGAATTAAAGACTTGGCCTCTGGAGAGAATATGGTTCCGCTAAAATAATATGCACACGTGTGACAACCATCCAAAACAAATATTTCACCCTACAAGCCTTCTTGAAATCCAGCTGCAAACCATGAGTCCTGAAATGAGGTGACACCAACAAGATTATCTATAACCATAATGTCCAACCAATTCTGGATATCAAGCGAAACAGACCGAGAACGCCTGCACATAAAAAATAAATGATAGATAGACTCATTCTGCTTAAAACAAAGGGGGTAATATGACCCATGCGGATCCTTGATAATACCCTTAGAAATAAGGGCATATCACGAGTAGAAAGCTTCCCTAATAATAAACTCCAACCAAAAAACCCCACCTTAATGAGAATAGAAAGATGCCACACATCATCTAGAACACTTGGAATATCACTATCCAATCTATCTTGCATAGAACTCAACAAAACCACATAACATGATTCGATCGTTAATAAGTAAAAAACTTTGCTATTATTAAAAATTACGTTTAGCTACTATGTTGGTTCTTGTTTAAATATGTCTACTAACTAAAAGAATGGAATTGGGTCTTATTACTAGAAAAGTTAAAAAAGCCAACAAAAATTAGAAATGAAAATATTAAAGTCGTCACTCAATTGGTCTCTAAATTAATTAGTTGAGATTTTCTCATTTTTCATCTCTAAATTTTTGTCGTCATTTCAACTATCTTGTAACTCCCTGCATTTTAAATTATTTATAATTAGGTTCTTGTATTTTAATGGTGAACTTTTAAATAACTTTTAATAACAAAATCATTTTTTTTGACAAGAATAACAAAATCATTTAAAAGCTCAAGAACCTTATAAAATGGTGATGTAAAAGTTTTAATATAAAAGGATTTAATTACAAAATATGGTGAATAGTTCAAAGACTAAATTACAATTCGAAAGTGTATTAAGAAAATATCAAATAACTTAGGAATCTCTAGAGTAATTAAACCAAAGAAAATGTAACATAATAGATGAATTGAATTGGTTGCCTCATTGATTTCAATAATCTCAGTGTCTTCCGTGGCCGACGAAGGCGGGGAGTGATTGCCGACGCCCAAAAGTTGGCATGTCAAAGAGCGGCTTTTGGCAGCTTCTAGGCGAAGGGACACTTAATGAACGGAATACGTATACACACCGGAATTAGAGGAATCCTGATGTTGTGCAAGTATGATACTGTACAGTTGAAATAAGGGTTAAAAGAATTAATTTGGACTACCTATACCAACAAGATGCATATTCTTTTCGAGAGCCCTTCCCATAAGAACTTCATAGTTAAGCGTGCTTGACATGGAGAATAATGAGATGTGTGACCTTTTAGGAAGTTTCTCAGAAAGCATGCAAGTGAAGACAACACATGCTGGAAAGACACGTGTTGTTTTGTGAGGGCTGTCGACAATTCTGAAAGCAATTTGGGATGTTACAACCCCAAAATTAAAAAAGAAGAAATTTATTCTCTCTAATCTTTTTAAAGCATCAAATTGTTTTTAAAAATCTAATCAAACATTCCTTACAAGTCTTAGACATACACGCCGAATAAAAACTAATTGAAGTTTGATTTGTTTGAAAAGAATACATTGACCTCTTTTAATTAATTTTTTATTACACAAATCATGTTTAGTCAAAGACATTTAGGTATGGTTTTAAAGGTGCCATTTGGAGTTAGGAACACTAGTGTTGATCTATGAATAGACTATGGCACTATGCACACCTTCGTGTGATTCCTGATGCGATTGTTCAAAGTCAATCATTAGAATTCATCCAATTAGATTTCCATTATTGCCATTTAAATTTTTGTATTAATAATTTTTAATTCAAAAATCATACAAAATGTATACACATCTCATAAGAAAAAGCGTGAGAGCTGAAGGGAGTTAGTCTTAATCATTTAACTACACATTAATGACAAGGATAAGTATATAAAGTTGTACTATGGTCGAATATTTTGAACTAATCTTTTTCGGAACAACATGTTCTGACATGATAGGGGGATAAAGTGCACCCATCACTTTAGAGAAGTCAAAGTAAATAAAAGCATGTTTCACCAAAAAATTTTGCTAAAAATATCTTTTTTTAGAACAAAAAATACTTTATTTTTAAATATGTATCAATTTTGTCAATTTAAATGTCAACTCATTACGGAAACTCGCAGATAAAAATTGTCATTAAATGTTTAATATACGTTGTTAAATTAAGGTAGACTTATATTTACCCATGGTAACTACTTTCATATATTATACACGATAATAACACTATTTATTTGTGGGTAAATATTTTACCTATTATTTAGTATCTTTACGCAATTATTTTTGACTATCTCTATATCTTTTACTTACGATGTATTTATACACCAGAAGTGCGAAAAAAAGTCGCTACCTTGAGCAGCGTTTATTAAAAAAGCGCTAGTCAAAGAGAAAAACCCGAAATGATGGGCAGTGCTCCCTTGCCAAACGCTGCCTATTGGAGGACGTATATGAGCAATGGGCAGCGCTCCCTTGCCAAACGCTGCCCATTGGAGGACGCATGTGAGCAATGGACAGCGCTCCCTTGCCAAACGCTGCCCATTGGAGGACGCATCTGAGCAATGGGCAGCGGTCCCTTGCCAAACGCTGTCCTTTGGAGGACGCATATGAGTAATGGGCAGCGCTCCCTTACTAAACGCTGCCCATTGGAGGACGCATATGAGCAATGGGCAGTGCTCCTTACTTATAAACGCTGCCTATTGGTTTTTTTTTCATTTTCATTCCCTCGCGTACGTTTTAGCGTTAATATTTTTTTTTTGGGTCTTCTCCATCACCTAGCTCTCTCACTTGAAGCTCTCACTCAGGTATACTATCTCAAGCTCTCCTCCTCTCTCAAGCTCTCAAGGTAATTTAGACTTACATCATATGCTTTTTATCTATTTCCAAGTAAAATAACTACTTGGAAATAGATAAAAAGCAGCGTACAAGTATCTATTTCCAAGTAATTTAGACTTACATAGTTTTCGCCCTTGTTAATTTAATGTTGCTCTAGGTTAAGGGATTCTTGTGTTGTATTTATAAATTTGAGATATTTAGTGAAATGCATGTTAATTGAATGTTGTTCTAGGTTTAAGGGATACTTGTTGTAACACCCCGGAAATAATTTAATTAAAATAGTTGATTGAATTATTAAAATAATTTGGAGGCGGGATATAGATAAATTAAAAGGTTAATATTTTATATGCGTAGGAGGTGAAACGAGTAAATGAGGTGGTGACGTAGAGAGCCCAGTATTTACTGAGCCCTCAACTTAAACCCTGGGGGTTTAAGCCAAACCCTCATTCGCAGCAAGCAAAAGAAAAACGAAAGTGAGAGTGAGAGAGAGAGCACGCGGCGCAAAGAGGGAGAGAAGAGGAGGGTTTCGCGAAGAATTTCAAAAGGAGATCGTTCGTGTTGCTGTGGTTTTGTTCGTGTCTCGTTCGTCGTGTTCCGGAGCTTACGTTATTCGAGGTAAGGGTGGGCTTAACCTTGATAATGGGTTGATGATAATTATGTGTGGGTAGTCTAGGGTTTTGTTGAATTGTTCGTGTTGTTGCATATCGTGTTTTCGTTGAGATTGGTGCTTTGATGATTATTGCACGTTATTGTGATTTGTTTCGTTATTTGTTGTTGCGTGATTGTTGTATCACGATGATGGTGTTGTTATTGTTCGTGTTTTTGTTGTTGCTGTGCGTGGTTGATTGTTGTTGTCGCGTTGTCGAATTGTCATTTTTGTTGTGGTGGTTGCGGTGTCGTTGCCGTTAGGGTTTGGTGTTTGGCAATTTAGCGATTCTGGACACAGGTTCGGTTTTTCTAAAACTGGCGCTGTTTGGTTGATCCAAAAATTATGAGGTTGATTGTTTTTGAAAATAGACTTAACGCCGGTCGTTTTGGCACTGGTTTCGTTAAATTCGGAGTTGTATAGCTCGAGTTATAGGCGATACAAGTTAGGTTAAAATTCTGGAAACGATTTGGGTATAGATTCGGTATTTCGGTGACTGGGAACGTTGTATTGACCGAAAAATTATGTGGTTTATTTTTCTGGAAAATAGACTTAATGCTTGTTAATTTGGCACTGGTTTGGGTGCGTTTAGAGTTGTGTAGCTCGAGATATGAATCCCACAAGTTAGAGTAAGATTCTGGAAACAATCTGGACACAGGGTCAGTGTTTTGGTTACCACGTTTTCAAAAGAACTCCTTTTCGAACGAATCCAATTTATTTGAAAACTAGACAAAATTTGCCCCAGTTTATGCACAAGTTTCATGCAATTTGATTGAGTTTTGGTCACTTTGGAATTGCTTGAATTTGAAGGACAGAAACTGTCCTCTTTTGCAACTAGCCTGTGTGCTTTTCGAAAACTGTACCTATTGGACACTCTCCTTCAAAAACTGAACTTAGGGATGATAACCAGACCCATAGGGCTTTCCAACAAGTATTTATTTGTTGAAATCCGATGTCGTTTGCTATTTTAATTAATTCGCTGAAGTAGGTGTGATGTGCCTAGGCGCTGTGCGCCAGTCTTGTGCGTGGTGTGCGTGCGTTATGTCCGCGTTGTGGAGCCGTCTGGTGTTAATATTTCAGGTGCGGTGCTGGTATGCTCAGGAGAGTTTAGTGGTAGCTGTGATGCTACAACTTGGTGCTATTTTTGGTGAAATCATTTGTTTTGATTCTGGTGATATAGTATTTATTTTAAATACTTGTTATGGTGAGTTGGTGCATAATCATGGTGTCGCATTGTCATATGCATGTTTTGGTGATATAGGCTCTGCCTCTGGTGTTTATTGGTGATATGCCCGTCGTGGCTCATTTTGGTGATCGGTACCGCATGCATATGCCCACTGGAGGGGTTGCATATCATCCCATTGTCTATGAATGTTATAATTTTGGTGGTTCACTGTCAAATGGACTTTTCCTTTGGTATCTGGTGCTGTGATATGGTGTAATTGTATTGTGTTGCTGTAGTTACCTGATGCTAGCCTATTTTTATCATCTGCTTATTACCTCTGTTAGACTCACCCCTTCTGCTTGGAATGTTGCTCTCATGCGGCAACGCTGCAGGTGATCGCTAGTGCTCGTGGAGGAATTGCTAGGTTTTGCTTCCTCTCTCGTTTGGGTCTGTGTCAGCTCTGATATGTAGCACCGGGGAGTCGTTAGTTATCGTTTTGAACTATTATTTTAGTTATTGGAAATTGTTTTAATTAATTTTGGAGATGTCTTTAATTGTTAATTCTGGAGATGTTTAAACTGGTTAATATTTCCGCTGCTTGGTGATTTCTTTTATATAAATTATTTTGGAGATTTTTTTTTGGAATAAATGGTGTTTCTTTTTAAAATGGTGAAAAATGTAGCGCCCTTCGAGGTGACTCTGATAATTGTCTATTTAGTTGTAATAGTAAAAGGGGGGTGTTACACTTGTGATGTATTTCTAAACATGAGAAATTGAGGATTGTTGCTGAATATGTGAATTGTTGTTAGGTTTTGCGAGTTTGTTTTGTCGGAGCTTTGCATTCGTTGCTCGAAAGTTTGGTTCATTTGCTAGTGCGGGGTTCGCCTAGGTTGGAGTTCATTGTTGCTTCCACTTGTTCAGGTACTTTTGTTGTTTAAAACTAGAGTGACTATTTATTTATTTAAAACTGAAATTGCCTCTCTTATTTATTTTATGTGTTCTTTTTCTTTTAGTTGTGCTTGAAATGAAAGATTGATACCTAACTTGTGATGAAGTTTAGTCTTGGCAACAACAATGATTCTAAAAATCAATTGCTAATAACTGTTTTGATTGAATCACGATGATTTATTTCTTCATAGATATTGCATTGATATGTAGGCTTTGTTTTCTTGATACCTATCAAATATAAGTTATGCAAACTCTTCTATTACTATTTTTTAGAAATAGATCACCTTTTTTATATTATATATTTTATACTTGAACAAGAATATAAGTTATGCAAACTTGTATATGTGTGGTGAATGAAACTAGCAAAGTAAAATCGAATATGCCTAAATATGCGAATTGTTTGTTGTTTGTCACCTATAATAGGTTTTTAAGTTCTCTTATCAGGATTTTATTATAAATAAATACTGGGAAATTATGGATAGAGAGTGGATGTCTACCACTCGTCTGTCCAAGGAATATGTTGCTGGAGTGGATTATTTTGTGAAGTGTGCTGTTGAACGTTTAGGGACTTCTAGTAACATGAAGTGTCATTGTTTGAGTTGTTGTTATGTAAAATCAGTTAATGGAGAGGAGTTGGCAGGACATTTAAAGGGTTACGGAATAGATCAAAGTTACACTTGTTGGACAATGCATGGTGAGGAAAGAGGTGAATCTTCAAATATGGGTAATAGTACTGAGAGATGTGCACCGGTTGACACCGAAAGACCTACATTTGAAGGGGGCGAATTTGAAGAGATGGCAAAGGCTGTTGAAGACGATCTTAATGACTGTCCTCAAATGTTTGAGAAATTGATAACGGATGCGGAGACACCGTTGTATTCAGGTTGTACTGAATTCACAAAACTATTGGCTGTGATAAAGTTGTATAACTTGAAAACTTGCCACGGATGGACGGATAAGAGCTTTACGGAATTACTCGCACTGTTGAAAGAAATGTTGCCGAAGGATAATGTGCTCCCTTCTCGGACGTATGATGCAAAACAAATGTTAGGGTCCATTGGGTTGAACTATGAGAAGATACATGCTTGTCCCAATGATTGCATTTTATTTCGGAATGAACATGCATCGTTAAAGTCGTGTCCTAAATGTAATGCATCGCGATATAAAAATAAAGAATCTGCTCCAGAAAAGGTGTTGTGGTATTTTCCCATAATTCCTTGATTTAGGCGCATGTACCATAGCTCAGAAGATGCAAAACACTTGACATGGCATGATGATGATGAAAGGATTAAAGATGGCATGCTACGACACCCGGTGGATTCTCCGCAATGGAAGAAAATTGCTATTGATTATCCTGATTTCGGGTTGGATCCAAGAAACCTACGACTTGCATTGTCTGCTGATGGATTTAATCCGCACGGCATTCAGAGTAGCTCCCACAGTACATGGCCCGTGATTTTGGCGATCTATAACTTACCTCCATGGCTTTGCATGAAACGCAAATATATGATGTTGTCTTTGTTAATTTCTGGGCCCAAGCAACCGGGAAATGATATTGATGTATACTTGGCTCCGTTAATTGAAGACTTGAAGCTAATGTGGGAGACTGGAGTAGAGGTGTATGATGGGTTCAGAGAAGAAACTTTCACCCTGAGGGCTATGATTTTTGGCACAATTAATGACTTTCCAGCATACGGCAATCTATCTGGGTACAGTAACAAAGGTCAGTGTGCGTGCCCTATATGTGAAGATAACACTGATTGGATGTGGTTGGAACATGGTAGGAAGAATATCTACTGTGGTCATCGTAGGTTTTTGCCATCTACTCATCCGTATTGACTGTTGAAAAACGCATTCAATGGGAATATCGAAACCCGTAAAGCTCCCATGGTTTTGATGGGTGAACAACTATTTGAAAAGGTGAGAGGTTTGAACATTAAATTTGGGAAGCCTTTTGCAGGAGAGCTTGCCAAACGGGGGTGGAAGAAAAAGTCAATTTTCTTTGAGTTGTCATACTGGAAGTCATTATATGTAAGGCACTTCATTGATGTGATGCATGTTGAAAAAAATGTCTTTGAAAGTGTCATCGGTACCTTACTCAATATGCCAGGAAAGACTAAAGATACCATCAACTCGAGGTTAGACTTGCTTAGTATGGGGTTGAGACCAGAATTGGGTCCGATAAAGAATGGTACACGTACATATCTACCTCCGGCAGCTCATACTTTATCTAAAAAGGAGAAGACCGTGTTTTGTAAGTTTCTTCATGGAGTTAAAGTTCCAGAGGGTTACTCTTCAAATATTATGAACCTTGTATCGATGAAAGACCTCAAGTTAAAGTCTTTAAAGTCTCATGATTGTCATGTTCTAATGGAGAATTTTCTACCCATTGGTATACGTTCCATTTTGCCTAAGAAAGTGCGCAAGACCCTAACCAAACTTAGTTTCTTATTTAAGGAGATTTGTAGTAGAGTGATTGACCCTGGAAAGTTGCCATCATTGCAAAGAGAAATTACTGTCACTTTGTGTGAGCTTGAGATGTATTTCCCACCTTCGTTTTTTGACATAATGATTCATCTAATAGTTCATCTGATTAGAGAGACACAATTGTGTGGCCCATGTTACATGAGATGGATGTATCCGTTTGAGCGTTACATGAAGATATTAAAAGGTTATGTGAAAAACCGATCACGACCCGAGGGTTGTATTGTTGAGCGCTACATAGTTGAAGAAGCTATTGAGTTCTGTACCGGCTATCTATCTAGTCTTGAATATTCTGTTGGACTGCCAAGGTCTCGTCACTTAGGAAGCATTAGTAAAGGGATGTCAGGAACAAAAATAGTGATGGTATCAAGGAAAGAACTAGAGGAAGCACACTTATATATTTTGCACAATGATACTGAGGTTGATTCATATGTTTCCAAGCACATGGACATACTTAAGAGTGATCACCCATATAAGACTCAAGTTTGGTTAACAAAAGAACATAATCGGAGTTTCATAGTGTGGCTAAAAGACCACATTGATTTCGAATTTGCTATGAATCCTTCCTCGATTTCAGAAAGATTGAGATGGTTAGCAAAAGGTCCAAATATGCAAGTTTTCTCTTACACCAGCTATCTAATGAACGGGTACACGTTCTATACAAAAAAACATGATGATCAAAGTAAAATGCAAAATAGTGGGGTGACTCTTGTAGCTCAAGCTTTGCATACATCAAGTGCCAAAGACAGAAATCCCATATATGCGAATATGTCATACTTAGGGGTCATTGAACACATATGGGAGTTGGATTACAACATGTTTCGGGAGCTTGTGTTCCTATGTAAGTGGGTTGACAATAATAGTGGTTTACAGATTGATGAGTTGGGGTTCATGCGGGTGAATTTCAATAAGTTAGGATATAAAGATGAGCCTTTTATTTTGGCATCCCAAGCTCAACAAGTATTTTATGTCACTGATCCAGTTGATACAATTTGGTCCATTATTTTATTGACAAATAAAAAATTGGTGAATGACATTGAGGATCAAGCAACCGATGATGATGGTATTGAGGACGACCCTTTCTTTGGGACATCACTACCAATTGTAGGGGAAAGTACTCCTATAGAGGATTTTGTGTATGTTAGAAACGATCATAGTGATGGGATTACGATTCGTCAAAAAAAAATATACTAAGAAGCGAATTGCAAATACAATTATATCCAAGAAAAGGAAAAGGTAATTTAGACTTATATCATATGCTTTTTATCTATTTCCAAGTAGTTATTTTACATAGTTTTCATCTTCTTGTCTGTTTATTTATTTTGGATAGATAAATATAACAATAACAATGATTATGTTTTATTGCAGGTCAGATGGCGGATCATAGTGATCATGACAGCGATCATGAGTGTCATGTTGAAAAGTATATCAGAAAGCAGGCTCCTCGTGGAATGACAGCGATCATGAGTGTCATGTTGAAAAGTATATCAGAAAGCAGGCTCCTCGTGGAATGACAGCGATCATGAGTGTGATGTTGAAAAGTGTGATGTTGCTAACTTGTTTTAATTTAGATACATATTGTAAGTAGCTTGCTAGTTTTGGATACATATTGTTAGAGAGTTTGATTTGGATACATATTAATTTGTTAATATTGTAACTAAGTTGCTAAGTTTTGGATACATGCATATAATAACTTGTTAGCTAGTTTGTTTTGGTTTGTGATCATATTGGTGCATTTGGATATATAACTAGTTTTTTTATATATATATATATATATATATATATATATATATATATGTTGTTAGTATGTAAATGATTGGATTGGTATTAATTGGCTGTATATGACTAGGAAATTATCAAATGTAAAAAGGAAAATACAAAAAAACAGAAAGAAAAAAAAAGGAAAAAAAAAATTAAACAATGGGCAGCGCTTCGCGCTTGGTAAAGGGAAGCGCTGGCCATTTCTAGGTGAATGAGCAGCGCTTGGTGGGAGAAGCGCTGCTCATTCACCTAGCGCCTTTAGCAATGGGCAGCGCTTCCCTTTACCAAGCGCTGCCCATTGCTATACGCGCTAGGTGAATGAGCAGCGCTTCTCTCTTCAAACGCTGCCTATGGCTATTAATGAGCAGCGCTTCTCAAACGCTGCCCATTTTTGGGGAGGAATCACCAGCGCCAAATTTAGCAGCACTCAGAAACGCTGCCCATGGCTAAAAAAAATGCTGCCCATCCCCAAATCTGTTGTAGAACAAAAAATACTTTATTTTTAAATATGTATTAATAATTTTGTATGATTTTGTCAATTTAAATGTCAACCCATTACGGAAACTCGCAGATAAAAATTGTCATTAAATGTTTAATATACGTTGTTAAATTAAGGTAGACTTATATTTACCCATGGTAACTACTTTCATATATTATACACGATAATAACACTATTTATTTGTGGGTAAATATTTTACCTATTATTTAGTATCTTTACACAATTATTTTTGACTATCTCTATATCTTTTACTTACGATGTAGTATCTTTTACCCACGCTTTTTACTTGCCGCTAATATTGGGAAAAACCCAAGTCCCACATTGACTAGAGATATGGTCTCAAAAGACTTTATAAGTGCGAGGCATCCCTCACCTTACAAGCCGGTTTTGTGGGATTGAGTTAGGCCCAAACCACATTCTAAGAGCTAAATCGTCTTTGTGAATAGGTAATTTTTTGTTGTTGTGAATTAAAATCGGCTTTAATTATACACGTATGCGCGCACACATATATGAAAGAAAGTATGTCAAAATGATAATTGGAGAAAATGTACCTCAAGCCCCCTCCGCCCCTCCAAAAATATAAACAAAAAATGTATATGTGTCTCGATTAAATTTAATTCAAATACATCTACTACTATTATTAAATTTAAATTCTGGGACAATAGAAGTATTTCTTACATGTTTAACAAGCCGTCCTAGGGAGATTGATTCCAGTGAGTTGTTTAATGACTTGTTATGATATAGATTATTGATTAATTAGCCGCGACAGTACAAAACAAGAAAGAATCACAAATAGATTCTATTCTATGAAATATTTAATACTAGTAGATTTCCATCATGCTTTTATTTCGTTGCCCCGATGCATGTACTAGTAACAGTATTATGTTTAGTTGACCTCTTTGCTGTCTTATGTAGTGTTAATTATTTACGTATGATTAAGAATCTGTTTATTTATTTATAAAAAATAATCTATTTATTTAAATATACATTTTGTCAAAGTTAGTCGTATTAGGTAGTTGTTTTTGTAAACATCAAATTTTATTGAATTTAATTTTTTTATTAATTTAAATAAGTCTATATAATATGACAAATTGAAAAGTTATTAATTCATTAATTTTATTTAATATATAATATTTTTTAAACTAAATTATATTACTTTTTTTTTACTAAACCACTAAATTATATAACTATAACTAATATATACATTCTAGTAACTCATTTATTTAAAATTTGGTATGTGTATAATCGATTATAATGACCCTTTATAGTCGGTTATTAGTTCGATTCGTATGTCACCAACATTAAATTAAAAGTAAGCGCATTTATAGTCTTTTACCTAATTCGATCGAAATAATCAATTTGGATTCATTTTCAGTTTGCAACTTACCCCGAAACATATATGTCCAAAAAACATGCATTATTGAGTCTAAAAACTACATTTGATAACGGGTCCAAAGTGTTTTAAAACCAATATTTAGAGTCGATTGCTTAGGTAAGAAAAAAGAACTGTGAGTTAGAGTATGAGGTTTTTGAATTGAGGGAGTGGAAGCTAAAATGAGAACATGAAAGTTTGAAGAATTGCATGAACATGAGCTTTTTATAAGCATGAATGTCTTTGGTGGTAAAAACACTAAGTTGGACCCTAACTTACCGTCTCCACAACCAAAGGCATCTACGCTCATCAAAAGCTTATCTCAATGCAATTTTTCATATTTTGCCATTTGCCCATTTTTATTTCTACTCTCTCAGTTTAAAAACTTCACACTCTAACTCAATATTCTTTTTTCTTAACTAGGCAATAGAATTGCTAGCATATATATAAATCAACTTTGCCTTCAATTTCCATAGTTCGCAAACTTCACATTCTAACTAAGTCACCATTCCTTTGTCTTAGCTTAGTGATAAAACTATTTCCCTTCAACAACGTTTCACAATTCTCTTAACACTACAACAAAATTTTAAAAAAAGAACGCACATTTTAGAAGCGCTTATACTAAAAGCGCCCCTTATAAGCTATTTTCCTTTTTTCACAAAGTTTCTTTGTCTCGTTCTAAGTTCTTCCTCGACACGATACCTCACTATACTCTCCTTTTCAATATTCTCTGAGCTATCCTATCACTGCATGGAGACTCTCGTTCTTAGAATAGCATTCACAACCTTAATGGGGAGGGACTGAGTGCCTTATGGGCAGGAATGGCACTCAATCCAAATCCTACATAATAAGTTTTTTATAAGGGTCTACTATTGTATTATAATTTTCATTACTTGATTATAAACATTATAAATTTATGTAGGTTCCACCACTTTACAAATGTGACCCGTTGATCTAATGAGACCTGCATGAATTTCAATCAATCATAGAATGAGTGTTGATTGGAGAATGATAATTAAAGAAAGTGTTGTTAGCACTCCTCAATGACATAACGCTAGAAATATAATTTGGACCGGCTTACTATACGGATAAAAGCTAGGCTAAATGCTAGATAATGTCACCCACATATTTACAAAGTTATAACATAGTCTCAAGTAATAGCTCGACCGGTGAGATAAGAGACATCAAAGGAGTTTGAAGACAAGAGTCCAAAATTTGAATCCTGAAAATAAACATTTCCTCCTAAACTAAAATTTACCTATAAAAAGAATTCTATAACATAAATAAACATTGAACACAAGTAGTGTAAAACGCAAACCTAAATCATCCTCTTAGGAGACAAGATACCTTACGTAACAAAATTGTACGTATGAATGCAATTGAATGTAAAAAGAATACCAAATAGTCTCAAGTAGAAATGTGTACCCAATGGGAGAAATATGGGCCAATGTCACACAAATAAGGCTCGGATACGCTTCAAAGTTCAAATCAAAACGTGATCATTTTTTGACTACTTTTATGTGGATTTGAATAGCCGCAATATGAGTCAACAACTCTTGGTTCTGATGAAAAGGCAAAAGGCAATATCTAATTTTTTTGATAGCTAGGAGTATTTTCTTTATCACGATCATCATAGAATGGAATCCCATAGTTCACGGACGGCTAGGGTATGCCATACACCAATCTTGAATCCCTTTTTGCTTCTTAATTAGATAAGGTTTCTATTCTCCTTCAAACCGTGCAAGACTTAGACAGCACAATAAAGGTCTTAGAACTTTTTAAAAAAATATTAAGAATTAAAAAATTATCAGTAAGGAAAAAGGAGATACATTAACAAACATGGGACAATACACTAAAACTCTTGGAATTAAGGAAACCTAAAGTTGAGAAGGCACACTCTGTTATGAAAATATCCATCCCCAATAAAATTAGGAATATGGTACTACCACTTAATACCATTAATAGAGGTATTATGAGAAGCTAACCTATTCGCACAAGAGTTAATTTCTCTAAAAATGTGAGAAACAATAACGTTCATATTAATGTCTATCGGCAAACAATTACTCCAGTAAGCTATGAAGGCTCCAAGGGACCAACGATGAATTAGCAAAAAAATCCACCACAAACAAGTATTCTAGTTTTAATGAGTTTTATTTCATTTTCCTTTAATTATCCCCAATACACTGGAACCAAAGTTGATAATTATTTTATAAGCGTGATTTTGGGATACTTTATACTCTTAATTCCTCTATTTTTTTGTGTCTCATCACTTTGCTATGCAAGGAGATCACATAGCAACCAAACGGAAATAAAAAGACTCAATCGGATCATCTGGCAATGAAATACGTCCACTACAAGAAAAGGGTGATTAGCAACAGGCAAAGACTGTCAGTACGACCAAAAAGCATTGATAATCATTTATTTCTAACGGAATATTGACGGGATCGGCGCCGTCGAAAAGAAGCTGGTCAGAAACACGTACCGACGACCAAATGAAATCTATTGCTAATTAGCGATAGCTTTGTTTGTTAGTACGCCATTAGTAATTAGATAAGGTTGTTGTGTGCCTCGGTAAAATCGACAGACAAGGTCGTCAATATTCATAACGTGACAAATTTACCGATGACTTTGTCTATAGATAATTACAAGTTCAATTATTTTTTTTATTTCATTTTTTGCAACCTGGTTACTATCAAACATTTTTTTATTTATCTAGAAATCAAAAATCAATCTAAATTAAACCGTTCATCGATCAAAACATAAAGAGACATAAAAAATTATATAAATATCAAAATGTCATTATCATAATCTAGATGTAACATAATCCAAAATAAAGTGTTATAAATATCTAAATAAACAAAAGAAATCCTAATAGTTCTCAAAGACACTGCGATTGCCATCTTCACCAACGGAGTCAGGGCCTAACTCATCATTATTGGAGTTCTCAGATGTCTTCTATGGCTAGGGAGACGTCTACCGCGTCTTCCTATACATCCCCGTCATCTTTGTCTGTTCACGCAGCATTCTCGCTATATCCTCCTCTAATTAACAAGTGCGATATTGATAAGCAGTGATCTCCTCCTATTGAGCTTGTGTCTGCATCCTAAGCTCTACTACCACGGTTGAGGTCCGCACAGGAGGAGTTCAACCGAAAGATGCTCTGCTAGTGTTGATGTGATCGACCTCTCTTTGTAACAAGGGACCATATATATGGCTCTGCATCTTAGAGGCGACCCCTATAACTACCTTCGACCGATTTCTTCCAATTGTGCAAAGCTATTGTATGCTCCTCCTCAGGGAATAGAGGTGTCAAAAGGTCCCTCCCATGTGTGTCCTAACACATCAGTAGCTCGAACTCCTCCTTTTTTACATAACCAAACAACATACAATTTAGTGTAAATTTTAACAACATAATAACAATTAAGGGTGAGCTTCAGTTCCTCACCCTTTCCATAACCAACAACAATTTCACTACAACCATATCCCATCTTCAATTCCTACCTAGCAATATTGTGTCCTTAACATAGTTTTTACCATTAACAAGAAGCATCTCTAACATAGTTTCAATTTCATATGTTTATTTCAACAAACATAATATCAAAAACATTTGTAAATATCAAAAACACCTCTATG
This sequence comes from Astragalus glycyphyllos, assembly GCA_963573325.1. Taxonomy (NCBI): domain Eukaryota; kingdom Viridiplantae; phylum Streptophyta; class Magnoliopsida; order Fabales; family Fabaceae; genus Astragalus; species Astragalus glycyphyllos. Next base: position 12,056,753 of record OY754313.1, on the reverse strand, counting down.
AAGAGTTTTCTTGTAGTTCTTTCTCGGTGATGGAATCGAACGATATTGGAGTAGTTGTTTTTTTTCAACTCGCCTAGCGACCAAGCCCCATCTCCAAGCGTTGACGCTGATTTCTGTCGGGTCACCAAGTGACACGTGTAGCTCGCCAAGCAACAAGTCACTTATCTAGATGTTATTTAAGCCCAAAAATGTCAATTTTAAGTCATTTTGGTTTAAAGACGGTCCGAGGCCATGCTTTTGGAGCCCATGACAGCTAGGATTCATATCTCGTGGACCTCTTTTGATGATTAATTTAGCTTTGATATTTTTAAAACCATATAGTAGAACTCTCTAATGACTAAAAATACAACTTAACACATTCTCACTAAGGATTGCGTTAATAATCAATTTAGTCTCTATTCGATTTCATACTTAACCCTTTGAATTGATAATTAACGCAATCCTTGAGTTCGACATTCAGTCATACAATTTTATTGTTTGCAACCATCTGGTACACTTGTCGTGATCGTGTCAGACTTAAAAGGCATAATACCAAACTACTTAAAAGGCACAATACCGAGCATATGCAATAACGCAGCTGCCATCAAAACAAAAAAATCCTGGTCATTCACTCTGATGAGACATTTTTCATAGAAATTTAGATTGAGGCCCGAAACCAGTTTGAAACTACGCATGAAGCTACTTTTTTTATAAGCTCACATGAAGCTACTTTGATAGACCATAAGTTTCCTACATATGCATCTTCAATCAGTTGGGTGTCATCTGCATAATGTACTATATATGAAACCTCCAAACTTGAATTTCCCACCGAGAAGCCTCAATAAAGATTTTGTCACACTGCATTTTTTCCTCTAAGTAAAAAATTTATCGAAAGAAGTACAAAGGGTATTAGAAATCCTAACAAGTACAAATGACCTCATTAAAACCTCTCAGAATAAAAACCCGCTACACTTGTGATTAATAGAGAATAGTCCTCAGTCAAACACATTGACCAGTAGTTGACTTTGTGAACTTGTAATTAGCTGTGAAATAATTTGTATTAGTTGAGTTGTATTAGTTAAAACAGTTTAGTTGTTTTTAATTAGTTAATTTACTGTTACAGTAACAATTTTCTGTTACTTTACTCTTTGTAATCTCAGCTACAAATACCTGTCTGATTCATCATTGTAATCATTGAGGATGAATATCAAATACACAATTGTTCAAGAATATCTTCTCTCTAATCCTTTCATGGTATCAATCGCCATCTATCTTTCCTGATAACCACGCTTCACAAACGCAAACTCATCCTCAACCTTGCATCGTCCATGGTGGAGAAATTGTCGAAACCACAAGGTTCGAAACCAGAAAGTTCTGAAACTGAGTTTAGCAACAACATCTTTGCGCTCGGAGGTCTTTCAACAAACACCTCCCAAAGCTTCGCCTCAGCGCCAAAATTTTCCATCAAACTGGAAGATAAAAACTTCCTCCTATGGAATCAACAAATTGAGGGAATCGTAACATCATACAAGCTTCATCGCTTTCTTGTTAAGCCAGAAATTCCCCAACATTTCAATTCGGAGCAAGATCGACTCTCAATCAACGTTTCTGAGGCATATGACAAATGGCTTGTCCAAGATCAACTCCTCTTTACCTGGCTTCTCTCTACACTCTCTGAATCTGTCCTACCTAGGGTTCTTTCATGCATGCATTCTCATCAGGTATGGGATCGAATTCACACCCACTACTACGCTCATTTGAAAGCTCGCACTCGTCAATTACGTTCTGAATTCAAGAACACTAAGAAAAACAATTGTTCCATCAATGAGTATTTGATGCGAATTCACACTCTTGCTGATTCTCTCCTTGCAATCGGAGAATCCATTTCTGATCAAGACACGATCGACGTTTTTCTTGATGGTTTACCTGAAGACTACAGCACCTTCGTCATGATGATTTACGGGCGCACCGACTCACCTTCCCTATCAGAAAGTGAATCCCTCCTCTTGGTACAAGAAGCACATCTTGAGAAACATCGTCAAGAACTCTCCAGCACACCTATCTCTGCAAATCTTGCGCACACTACACCAGGATCTCGTTTCAACTCTGCAAACTTTAGAGGGCGAGGCAGAAATGTTCGAGGAAGGTGATGTGAATTATTGTTACTAATTCAACTAAGATAGAGGATCGTTCCATAATCAAAGAAATAATCACGACAATAAACAAGAAAAGGGAAGAAAATCAAAAAGATGGAAAGACCAGGGATGAATCTATGAGATGAAGAGAAGCCACATCTTTCATGGAAAGATGATAATTCTCATACTTGGATCGCCACAAAAACTTAAGCTCTTGATAAGATCCCAATGATGGTTCAAGGAAGAACCCTAGAGAGAGCACTTATGCTAATTCCTCTCAAATTAAAAATAGGCTAAATACCACTTTTGGTCCTTTATCTTTGCTTGAAGTTTCACTTTGGTCCTTTATCTTTTTTTTGGTCCATTTTGGTCCTTTATCTTTACTTTTTTCCACTTTGGTCCTTTATCTTTCATTTAATGATTCATTTTGGTCCTCTTAAACAAAAATAAAAAAAATGTAGAACACTATGAATGTGCTCAAGAACACTTTGATTTCTTGTTTCTTGAATAACTCATGCAATACGCGACCAAAATGTTTTGTTTAAGAGGACCAAAATGAAACAATAAATAAAAGATAAAGGACCAAAGTGAAACAAAATAAAGATAAAGGACCAAACTGACACAAAAATAAAAGATAAAGGACCAAAATGGACCAAAAAAAAGATAAATGACCAAAAGTAGTATTTAGCCTTAAAAATATGATCAAAGGTTCTTACAACTTGCAAAACCACGCCTATTTATAGGGAATAGGTCATGGACTCACTAAAGTGACAAACATAAACCTAAAAGCCCAAATTCAAACCCAAACTAGGCCTTACACAATTAGGCTTCGAAATAGCACGCCTATAAATGTTTGGCTTATTACAATTATAAAATTCCTATGATATCTTAATTATAAAAGCATTTAAAATACAAGGAACAATTTTAGAACATTCACTATCATAAACCAAATTAATCATTTGAGACTTCAATTGCTCTTTTACCTTCTTTGATTTTCTTTCCAAGTGCCAAGTCTTAAATCCCGATGCTATTTATGTCCATAACATTCCCTCCTTATTGAAGAAATTCGACCTCGAATTTGATCTCCATTGTGTCCTACATGAAGAAAGAACTCAAATCAATACCAACATACCTCCGGGATCAAATGAAAATTGGGAAAAATCAACACCTTTGACAAAGATAAGCAACACCCAAAAGCATGCAAATTTAAACAATAAAAGATAAAAGATAGGAAGGTATTCATACCTTTTGGAGTTGATATATATAACCAAATTTACCTTTCTTTGTTTGAAGTTTGGTAAAATAATTGAGCTGACATGAGGACTCTCATTTTCAAACTCAGGAAACACACAGAAGTTAGACCAGCTCATCATCAAATTTGCAAGATTTTCAAGCAAATGAGAAAAGTAAATCTTAAGCAATGCAACACACAAGTTGTCCATCATGAAGTTAGAAAGCTTAATTGATTTGACTTCGTTGTATGGAACCAAAACAAATGAAACTTCCCTAGAATCAACTTCTTCAAGCACATGCCCTTCCTTGAAAACTTTTAAATTTGGAGTAGTGCCATTAAATACCAAACCATGGGGTACCTGTCTTGAATATTCATCCCTATGCATGCTCAAAAAGAGATCAACAACACTAGAGAAATTGTTAGCATAAGAAGACAAACGATCAAATGGAACTTCAAGTTTAAGCATAGGTCTTACCAACAATGCTCTTTTTACCTCATTTTTCTTCTTTAAGAGATTTTTGTTCTTACCAACTTCTTTATTTTCACTATTTTCTTCTCTTTTACCACACTCCTTTTCATTTTCTTTCAACTCTTGTTTTTCTTTTTCTATTTTAAGTTTCATAGCCATCATGTCTTCTCTAACCTTATTTGGACTAAGAGGTTGAAGAGTGAATTTGATCCTGTTGTGAACAAAAGTGTATTTGTTCGATTCACCATCATGAATAACTTTCCTATCAAATTGCCAAGGTCTCCCTAGCAATATGTGGCTAGCCTCCATGGGTGCTACATCACATATAACCTCATCACAATATTTATCAATGGAAAATGATATTTTGACTTGTCTATTAATCTCTAATTCTCCATGATCACTTAACCATTGCACTTTATATGGACTAGGATGTGGCGTAGTTTCAAGATTGAGCTTTGACACTAACCTAGTGCTAGCAACATTTGCACAACTACCTCCATCAACTATCAAAGAGCATACGTTTCCTAGAATGAGACACCTAGTTTTGAAAATATTAGTTCTTTGTGAATCATTCTCATTTTTCTCATAGGTTCCAAGAAACTTACTAACCATGAACAAATCTCCCTCCTTAGTTGTTTCCTTACTTTCACTCTCTTTTGAACTAATGCACCCATTTTTCCTTAAGAACATAATTCTCCTAGTTGGGCAATTTAATGCAATGTGCCCATACTCTAAGCATTTAAAACATTTCATGTTCTTTAACTTAGGGTTCAAAGAAGAAGAGTTAGAATTTGTACCTTTACTGTTGGAAGTTGCAACATCATGTCTTTTGGGTGGAGACCCCTCCTTCTTGGAATTGTTCTTCCAACTTGAAGAGTGGTAATTTGAAGGAGATTTCTTGTAGGCCTTCTTTCTTTGCAATTGTTTTTCCACCTTTATGGCTTGATGGACAAGATCGTCAATCGTTACAAAATGGTGACGCTCAACTTCCTCCATTATATCTTCATTTAGCCCATCAAGAAACCTATCCATGGTATCTTGCAAATTCTCCTCCACATTAGCTCTAGTTATAGCCACCTCTAACATCTCAAAATACTCATTAACACTTTTACATCTTTGAGTAAGCCTATGCAATTTGTCATGCAACTCCTTATGGGTATGAGAAGGAACATGTCTCCTCCTCATCATGGCCTTCAAATCTCTCCATTTTTCAATAGGCGCAAGTTCACAATTCCTCCTAAGCTTTTTTTCTTGATCCCACCAAATAAGCGCATAATCTCTAAACTCCAACACAACCAACTTCAACATTTGTTCTTCACTAACAGCACAACAAGAGAAAATTTGTTCTACCTTAAGCTCCCAATCAAGATATGCTTCGGGGTCATTCTTCCCATGAAAGTTTGGAATGCTCACTTTTTCTTTCAACTCATTTTCTCTCAAATAATCTCCATTTTTTCTCTCTTTTTCTCTATCTCTCCTCTCATAGCTCCTTTCTTTTTTATACTTTGTATCTTTTTCTCTCACATTCTCTTCATACCTCTCATGCATCTTCCGAGTTAAATCACCAACCTTATACCTTATAATTGTTTTTGAAAAACACTCTTTTTTATAGTCCAAACCTCTATTCATGATTCCAACAAGATAACAAGGACCACAATGATAAAGTAACAGAAACAAGAACAATAAGGACCTCACGACTCGCTAAGTGTTTCACTCAAAGAAAGTGTATCACTCGTGTATATTTCTCAATTATAGGCTTTTTCTCTAATGTTCACACTTGCCTTTTTCCACTCCCTAAAAGTGTCGCTCTTGAGCTCTTAAAAGAACCAATCAAGTCGCTTATCAAGCTTGTGGTAAACTTAGAGTAGTTGTGACAAAACAAACAATAAAAATTAACACCCAAGAGGCCAAAAAAAAGACAATGTGAAACTCTAAGACAAAATTTAAGGAAGTTTAAAGACAAGCAAGAAACAATGACAAAGAAAGCACCATAAGAAAACCAAAAAGACAAAGACCGACTCACTAGTTGAAGAAGAGACAATATAGTGTAATATTTGTGTGTCTTTGTAAAATCACCTCATATGAAGTCCAAAAATTCCAAGAAAAATTCAGAAGATCAAAAATGAGTTGAGAAATTTTATAGATTTTTTTCAGAATTTTCTGGATTGTTTTGAACAGTTTTGCCCTTAGTAGCACCGTTTTACTAATACACTTTTTTTTGTGCCACGTGCTCTATTCGCACCCCAGGCAGATTTTTATTTATTTTACTTATTTTTTTCAAGTTTTTTTTGTTGCTACTTGGCTTTTTCAATTTCCAGAAAATGATTTGAAACAAATTTTATCACATCAAGACAATTCTCAACTCAACTTTGTAGATGAAACAACTCTATGGTGATGAATAGGGATGAATAATAGATTTTTTTTCAGTAAGATTCACTATATTCACCCAAAAGCAGACTTGATCTTAAGAGTTAAACTTTAAAACACACAAATAATGACTTGCATAACAGAAGAAGTGGAAACACAAGAAAAGCAATTATTAATAAGAGAGAACAAAAACAGAACCTTGATATTTTGCACACGATCCACCTTCACCTTTGAGAGACGTGATTCAAGGCTGTAAACTGAAATTGATGAGTATTGAAATTGAAATAACATGAAACGGATGGCTAATGACACAAAAAGGGACGTGATTTTAATATGCGTGAAGCTATTCGGCAATTTTTTTTTTGGTTAAGAATGAAACCCTAAGACTTGATTATGGAGGAGGCTCAATGATACCACTTGATGTAAGGAGGTATAGAAAATATAGATATGATGAAGATCAAAGGAGGTATAGAAGAGATAAGTATGTTGATGAGGAAGAACATAAAAGGAGATCTAGAAGGAGCGACACCAATGTAAACATGGAAGAAGCTTTTAAATCTAATTTTATTCCTATTGCTATTACTTCTTTATTCCTATTCCTATTGCTATTACTTCTTCTTTATTCCATGCAAGATGTCATGTTCAAAATAGTCTATGTTGTTTGCAAGTGGTTGGTGAGAGTCATGTTAATATGGCTAGCACTCGTTTAGTTACAAAACTCAACCTTCACACTTTTGACCATCCAACACCATCTATGCTCAAGTTGCATAAAAATAAAGAAGAAAGTCTTGTAAATAAAAAAGTGTTTGTTAGCTTTTTTACTAATAGTTATAAAGACATAGTCTTATGTGATATTGTACCTATAGAGACCGCCCACCTAATCCTAGGTAGGCCATGGAAAAATGATAAAAAAGCACTCTATGATGGATATGCTAACAAGTACTCTTTTAGGCCTGACAATTTGGAAATTCATCTTACTTCTCTTAGCCTTCATGAAATGCTTAAGGACCAAATTGCTTTGAAGAAGAAAATAGATGAAGAAGCAAATGAAATGAATGTTAAAATCAACGAGGAGGACATAGCAACTAGGGTTGGCCGAGAGCCTCTAATGATGGAAACTTCTAAAGAGGTTCCAAAAATTGGAAGTAGAGAGGAACTAGAACCATTGTTGGAAGAGCGACCCAAACTCTCATCTTCTAATGATTTTGTTTGCTTGACCACTAATGCTAAATTTTCTTCTAGTTTTGTTGATTCCTCTTATAAGGTGAGTGAAGATGATGTTACACTTGAGGCACTTGCAAAGAATCAAGAGCACCATATTGCCTCTATACATGAGAATTGTGAGGTACATGAGGAAAAAAGAATTACATGTGTAGTCGCGGTAAGCAACTCTAATATTGTTGGTACTTCCAAAAGTGCACAATTACATGGTAAGGCCGAGGTAATGGAGAATGTGCTTAATGTTTTTAAGTTGCAAATGTATAATACTTTCCCTCTTTTCTTCATTCCTTTCTCTAGGTCTTTTTATTTTGCTTGGAAGTTTACCATGCTTTGGTTTGTGCTAAAACTTGTGCTTGGATTTTTCATGATAAAGCTCTTATTTGGGGTCACTCACTTTCCTTTTGATCCCGGTGGAGCCTAAGAAATTCTAGCATTAGTTTAACGGTTTTTTTTGTTTTTCAAAATAAATGATTTTTATCCATCTTTGATGTAGGTTTCCAAGAGGGGGAGTTCACTTGGGGACAAGTGAAATTCAAGAGGGGGAGTATGATGTGAGCCCACAAACATGGTGATTGGATGAAGATCACGAAGATAAAAACCAACTCTAGTGTTTTCTATGCTTTATTTTTCTTTCAATAAATTGTATGACACTTTTAATTGAGCCATGTTGGCATTAGTTAAGTGGCTATGGCCTAGTAGCTTAGTTTGTGGCCTTGGGCCTTGTTTTGTGTTTCTTTTGGACTTTAGTTGTGGGCCTAGGATCAATAAGTCCACAAATATAAATACTTGGAACCCTAGTGTAATCTTAGAACTTTGATGAATGAAATTCACTTTTACATTTTGAGCATGAGAGTGCCCTAAGACCTAAGTGAGTGGTGAGTGGCTAGTTGCTAGTGTAGGTGAAGGTTCATCATAGATTCTTCAAGGTTTCTTGAGATGAGAACCTTGAGCACACAACCTTGAGGCTAGGAGAGCTCAAGGATAGTGTTGTCCTTATCATCTTCCCAAGGAAGAAGTGGTGGACTTCCTTCTCCACTTCCATTTCTATCTCTTCCATATTTGCATTTTCTTCCCTTCAAGTAAGTGTTGTTTCATTTGTGTTGTGTTTTTGTTCATCGTGTTCTTGTGTTTTTGTGAGAAACAACTTATTTTGCCATATTTCTAGATCCTAAACCCTAGAGATCATGTTAGATCTCATCAGAAGGGGTCGTGGTCGTGGCAATCTTCATAGTTATGAAAACCCTACCTCTGCTAATGGTGAAGCCAGACCAACATGTCAACTATGTGGCAAAACTGGGCACACTGTGATCAATTGCTGGTATCAGTTTGATGAAGGGTTCCAACCTAGTCACAATGGTGGGACATCACAGAATCGTTCCAAGAATCAAGACTCCACCAAATCCAAAGACAGTGAAAAATCTAAAGGTAAATCATCTCAACCTACTGCCAACTTACCATCTGCTGCTGAATTTGAATCCAACACAGTGGATAATGAGGCTTGGTACAATGACACAGGTGCGTCTCATCACGTTACCCCTAATGACTGTAATCTTGAACATAGTACACCATATAATGGCACTGCTAATGTTTCTATAGCTAATGGTGAAGAAATACCAATTAAATCTGTTGGCACTGCTAGATTAGCTTCACAATTCACACCAAAAGTCATTTTGAAACTGAAAAAGCTCTTACATGTTCCCACAATTACTAAAAATCTCTTGTCAGTTTCTATATTTTCCAAGGATAACAATGTCTTTTTTGTCTTTTTTGAATTTCACTCAAATTTCTGTCTTGTGAAATCACAGGTAACTAAAAGAGTGTTACTCAAAGGCATTAAAGGTCATGATGGACTATATTCTTTCAAGATTTTTCCTATTCATGTTACTACTAAACCCAACGTCAAAATTAGATTTCCTACTTCACAAAAATGTACTGCTACTGTGAGTAATGTAGTTTCTAGTGCTTCCAATTCATCCTCTACTAAAGCATATAGGCTATGGCATTCTAGGCTAGGGCATGCCAATGTACAAACAGTCAATACTATTCTCAAGCTGTACGATATTCCCTTATGCAATAAAACTGATTTGGCTGTTTGCAAGTCTTGCTGTATTGGTAAGGCACATAGACTACATGCACCTGCATCCACTACTACACACACTCACCCTTTTGAAGTCATTCATACTGATCTTTGGGGTCCATCACCCTCTCCTTCTAAGTCCGGTTATAGCTATTATATTACATTTGTTGACACTTGCACCAAATTCACTTGGATATATTTTCTCAAGAATAAATCTGATGCACTAACAGCCTTTTCTCAGTTTCATGCTTTGGTTAAAACTCAGTTTTCTGCTAATATTAAAGCTGTACAGTCTGACTCTGGTGGTGAATTTAAACCCTTTACCAAATACTTGACCAATCTTGGAATCATCCATAGACTCACCTGTCCATATACATCACACCAAAATGGAACAGTTGAAAGAAAACATCGCCATATAGTTGAAATGGGACTCACCCTACTCTCTCATGCCTCTCTACCCCTCTCATACTAGGACCATGCCTTCACCACTGCCACTCACCTTATCAACAGACTACCCACCACTGGACTACCTACATTCATCTCACCATATGAAGCTCTACATCACACCATCCCTGATTACAAACTGTTAAGGGTATTTGGATGTGCCTGCTACCCTCTACTCAGACCATACAATAAACACAAGGTTCAACATAGAAGTGAGGAATGTATTAACCTTGGCATGTCCCCACAACACAAGGGATATAAATGCCTCAACCCTGAAGGGAGGATTTATATCACCAAAGATGTTGTGTTTGATGAAACAAAATTACCATATCCAAGCCTATTCAATAACTCAGTCAAACACACTGAACCTTCCATACCAAACATTGAATCTACCTCTTTACTAGTCACCATTACCACACCAGCAGAAACTCCAGTTACTACACCTACTAATACACCAGAACACACTCACAATGCCACTGCCACTGAATCAACAAACACAGAACCCACCTCCACTATTAATACAGTTGATACTTCACCAGAACACGCTCACCATGACACTGCCATCGACCCAACAAACATTGAACCCATCTCTACTACCACTACAGCTGACACTTCAACTCTGCCACCTCCTACCTCTTCAAATACTTCTCTCCAACCCTCCAATCCACCTGCACCTACTGCCACCACCACATCTACTCACCCCAACCAGAACCAAAACAGGAAAATTGAAACCCAAAATTCTTCTCACAACAGTCCCCCCATCTACTGCTAAACAAGCTCTCAACTATCCCCACTGGAAACAAGCAATGCAGGCAGAGTTTGATGCTCTCACTACAAACAATACCTGGGCCCTAACTCAACTACCACCTCACAAGAAAGCCATAGGCTGCAAGTGGGTCTTTCGAGTCAAACAAAACTCAGATTGCTCCCTCAACAAACATAAAGCCAGACTGGTTGCTAAAGGCTTTCATCAGGTGGAAGGTCAGGACTTCACTAAAACCTTCTCTCCTGTCATCAAACCAGCCACCATTAGAACCATACTCACCTTGGCCATCACTCACAAGTGGGAAATGCAACAAATAGATATCAACAATGCATTTATAAATGGCACAATCCAAGAAGAAATATATATGAAACAACCTGCAGGTTTTGAATCTACGGATGCCTCACTTGTTTGCAGACTTCACAAAGCCTTATATGGCCTCAAACAAGCACCCCGTGCTTGGTATGAAAGATTGATACAGGTACTTCTCTCTTTCGGGTTCTCCTCCAGCAAGTGTGACCCCTCCTTTTTCATCTACTCAAAAACTGGCACCACTCTCTATGCTCTTGTGTATGTTGATGACATCATAGTCATTGGCACCTCATCAACACTGATTCACAGCCTTATCACAAAGCTAAACACCACCTTTGCTCTGAAAGAATTAGGCCAGCCTGATTATTTTCTAGGTTTAGAGGTCAAAACCTTACCAAATGGATCCCTTCTAATGACACAAACAAAGTATATTCAAGACCTTCTAGCAAGAGCCAACATGGTTGATTGCAATGGCATGGCCACTCCAATGCTAGCCAATCTGAAATTGAGCAAAACTGGAAGCAACAGTTTGAAAGATCCACACACCTATAGATCCATTGTAGGAGCCTTACAGTATGTGACATTAACAATTAAGACCTGACATTGCCTATAGTGTCAATAAACTGTGCCAGTTTCTATCACTACCCTTAGACACTCACTGGCGTGCTGTGAAACGCCTACTCAGATACCTTAGTGGCACCAAAACTCAGGGTCTACTTCTGCAGTCTGCTTCCCCAGACACAAAATAATCCATAAGAGCTTATTGTGACAGTGATTGGGCCAGTGATCCTGACGACAGGAGGTAAACCTTTGGGTATTGTGTATTCCTTGGTCCTACTTTGATCTCTTGGAGTGCCAAGAAGCAAACATTGGTGGCTCGTTCAAGTGCGGAAGCTGAATATAGAGGCATGGCTCAAGCCACTTCTGAACTGTTATGGTTTCAATCACTCCTGCAGGAACTCAAAGTACCATTTCAGTCACCTACCTTGTTATGTGACAACATGTCTGCTGTGATGCTTGCACATAATCCCATTTTGCACTCTAGAACAAAACATGTTGAGTTGGATATACATTTTGTCCGTGTAAAAGTTGCTGCTAAAACTCTGTTTGTCAAACACGTCCCAGCCACTATGCAGATTGCAGATATTTTCACAAAACCACTGGGCACCACTTCATTTCAGCTCCTCAGAAACAAACTCAGAATCAAAGATCTCCATGAGTTTGACAGGGGAGTAATAGAGAATAGTCCTCAGTCAAACACATTGACCAGTAGTTGACTTTGTCAACTTGTAATTAGCTGTCAAATAATTTGTATTAGTTGAGTTGTATTAGTTAAAACAGTTTAGTTGTTTTTAATTAGTTACTTTACTGTTACAGTAACAGTTTTCTGTTACTTTACTCTTTGTAATCTCAGCTACAAATACCTCTCTGATTCATCATTGTAATCATTGAGGATGAATATCAAATACACAATTGTTCAAGAATACCTTCTCTCTAATCCTTTCAGTGATCAATCCATCAAAACTCTCACCACTAGTAAAAACAGAATGGGGCCACAGGCTCTCCTAGCTTGAGCCCCCTCCTAATTAGTTTATTCAATTCTAACCCCTGTCATTAGTAGCAGGATCACAAAACCTTAAGATTTGAGCATTACTCAAATCTTTCCGCTGTCATTTAAATTAGTTTATAATAAAAGGTTTTAGTATTGTTTTTGCTACAAAACTATGACACATGCTATAAGTCCTAGGCGTAAACCTACGAGTTAACAAATTAATGGAGATTGAGGTTGAAAATCGTCATGCAATAATGTAAATAATAAAATAACAAGTCATAAGTTGATTCTCTCTTACACAACAAACCTTATGCACGTCGATCCTTTATTATGAAATTAATCTAACTTATCTTACACAAATCCCTATTGGTTAGCATATTCCTGTAAACCAATAATATGGTCGTTCCTTAGTGGGGGCTGGACCACTAAACCCCAACAAAAAGCCTACAGTAATTAACAAGTAGCTACACTTTAAAGCGTCGCTAAATTTATTAACCATTGTCATCATTCCATAAGAGAAATGTTAATGTGTTTATACTCATCATTTCCCATTAATTAGTATTTTTATAATATATTGACTTCTGTGCAAATATGTAGATGCTTACCTCATTAACTAATTTTAAATCATAAAGCTAGTAGTTAAGATTATCATCGTCAAGATTGGTGTAATCATATCACTATTATAGAACAGTTAAAGTGACCCATTACGGGGTTAGTGGCAACAACATAGGTAGTGGCTTCCTCCCATGTAGACAAATTTATATACGGAACTTAAGCACCTTCAAGCTTTGGGAAACAAACCTTATTATTTTTAGTCAACAATGGTTGCTCCAAGTTAAGCCTATGTACACTACTAGATGTTTGTTTTATATTAAGCCTATGGATTCGGAGACCCATTTGTTTTTGAGGTACATGTTTGCTGAAAGGTTATGGTTCTTAGTATTTAGTTGGTTGAATCTGGTAGCGGTGCTCCAGCCTGATCTCCCAACTTTATTCTCTATCCTTCACTCAAGGATTAGTATTAAAAGAGGTAGAAAGGGTCTAACTATGATTTGACATTCTTTTCTCTATGCGATTTGGGATAGTAGGAACGGGGTTATTTCCCCTTATAAACCTTTTGACCTATTTAAGACTTTCTTTTCGATACAGTCTTATCGTAGAACTAGCTATTGGTTAAGGCTAAGTCGAGTCATAGCTAGTTCTATGAGTGGTGTATGGACCCCTTTGAAATATATTTCCAAAGAATAGAAGTATTAGGTTTTGTAGTCCTATTAATGCTTAGATGGGATGGACTTGTTTCATCGTTTTGAACCGTTATTATGTGTTTTTTAAGTTGCGCACTTATGTAGGTCCTCCTCCTAGCTGATAGGGCAATATCTTCTATTTGCGTTCCTATCTCTATTATACTAAACCATAGGTTTTACAAGTACACGTCCACGTCACAAATTCACAAATAAACACCTCAGATCCAAGTCAATTCCACGTCCGCAAAATTCATGACACATCAACGTCCAGTAGTTACCACTATTTAGAGTTGACAGATCGAACGGTTAATGTTTGAAAGAGGAAGATTCAAGCTAACAAATAAAGGGCTGTTATTTGCCAAACTTTCATGATCAATCTCAACGGTTCAGGTGGCACAAAATTTTGGCTGAGTAAAAAACGACAATCATTTAATACAATGATTGTGTTTCTGTTCCACCATTTAAACTATTTGATGACCAGTAAATGATATCCCTACAAAATTGGATCTACATTTATCTTGAAATGATTCTTGATATAATCCTAACCACCCATGTACCAATCTTAAAACAAAAGAAACAATCACAGCCGTCATTATCATTTTTTTTTGGCTTGCAAAAGTTGAACGTCCACCAACGTTAGCCATTAAGGTAATTGTTTTACTTTTTATAAATGTAATATTTTTATTTTGATGTGCCACATTCATGTGTGTTTTCAATATAATCGTTTTGTCAGTTGCAACTTTTAGCAACACTAAAAAGCTTCAACATTATGATGAACATAGCAACACTAAAACACGAATTTTTTAGAAGTCTTTGATTATTGAGTATTGAACACTAATAGGCTTCAACAGTTTGATGAATGCAAATTAAAGATTGAAACTTTAGCAAGTTTGTCCAATGTGCAATGATCATTTCAGAATATTCCCCATTGCTCTTTAGAATTGTAGTTTAATTTTGAGACTTTAACATTCAAAACACACAAGTATCTAATAATTTTTTTTTCGATAAGCACAAGTATCTAATAATTGATGTGCATTGCTTTACTTATGTACAATGTTGTATTTTTTTGGTTTGCTACTTTGATGTGTCTTTCCCTAATTCTCTATTTTCCTTTCTCGAGCCCCAACCCTACAAATGATCATATTTCAGATAAGCAATTAATTTGTTATTATTAGTTTTATCTATTTGTTAAAAAAAATTGGAGATCAATCGTGCTCTAACAATGTGTTTATTTTTATAAGCTACAAAATCTAAAACAATAAATCATGGTCGACTTTGGATTACCAATAATGATTTTTATTTGATTGTATTATCAAATAGATAAAAATAATAACAAATTACTTCTATCAACAACAAAAATTCACGTTCTTTATTTATCTATTTATTTATTTATTTATTATTTTGTTCATAAGTTCATCTCACATTGCACAATTAGTTAAAGTTATATTCTTTTATAGAGATAACCGGTATGGTAATTTATTGTTTTATATATATATATATATATATATATATATATATATATATATAATTGAATCATTGAACTGATTTGGGGATGTCGTTCATATATGTTAATTTTGCCAAAAAAGAACTCTTTGATCTAATAGTCGGGGTGGTGTTTTTTGTACACTCAAGAAGCCTTCAATTTATTAGAGCTCTTTTTTGGGTCGAAATCAGAGTATCCACCGCCGAACGCAGTGACTAATCTCCTCGTTGGATTGGAGGCACTTCGAAGGTATTAGAACTCTTTTAATACGGAGTATCCAATGAACAAACAACAATATTGATTAAATTAATGGAAATAATACATTAAAATATAATTTTAGTAGATCATATGACATATGTAGATGGACCATTAATGACATGGTTATTATTTTTTTACTTTAACATATGTTATTTGTTTTTTTTTTACAATATCTTCATGTCTATTCTTACCAAATATTAATATTTTGATTAACTTCAAATTAACTTCCATGCCAATGTGATAGTTTATTTGTTTACTTTAACATCTGTTATTTGTCAAATTAACTTCAAATTAAAAAAATTTACTTTAACGTCTGTTATTTGTTTATTTGTTTCTCACTGTGATTGTGTTTGACCCAATCTGCAATTATCCCAAAGCTAAGATGTTCATCATACATACCTTTAAACACGAAATTCTTGAAGCAAGAATGAAGCACTCGATTTTGATATGTTGCAGGTGAAACCGGCCTATGATCATTGTGTCTTATAATATTTTGAACTAAACTTGATATACTAACTTTAACACTTTTTATTGTAATTTTTTTGAATGCAATACATTAGTGATTCAGCAAATAATTTGTGTTGGTTTAATTGATAAGATTTGAATATGAATTTCAATTGTTTCCTTCAGTTTGAAAATAAGACACACCTAATCTGAAAATAGTAAAAACCGCAAATTGTCAAATCTTCAAAAATCAAATGTAAAATTGAATATTCTTCTTTACTAGGCATGGAACATTAAAATATTGTTTTAATTAGATTTCACACAATTATGCCTCAAGACTATTTGTAATGTCTCCAAACAAAAATCACATTCTATATGTAGTTATATAAAATTAATCCTATTTATCATTTTACATTAGATATACTCTTTAACGATCAAATAGAATTGTTAAAAAATGGTCAAATAGATTTGCCCATATTTTTTAACACTATTGAAAATGATTAGAAAACCTAATTTGTGTTATACTATTAAAATCTTAGTCCGAGGCTAATTCGTCGCAGCGGCAGAAATGCTGTTTATGGACACCCGGTTGCCGGGTTCGATCCCCACCGGGTGTCGAACCTTTGTTTTCCCATTTGTGTGTGTGTTAGGTCCTGGCACTTGCCAGTTCGACCATCAGACAAGAAAATACTATTAAAATCTCAATATATTTAGATCTATTATAACTTTCCTATCTATAATTTTAGAAATATATCGTTTCTATTTGAATTATATACTTCTGACTCTTTGCTCATCAATAATAAAATTGTCGATATATATATATATATATATATATATATATATATATATATATATATATATATATATAGACGAAAACAAATATATATACCCGTGCAGCGCACGGGTCATACATACTAGTATATATAACATATAACTTTTCGTTGCAAAAAATAAATCATAGAAAAATTCAAAAATACTTAAATTTCTATAAATTATCTATCTAAATAGGTAAAATTAGTACCAACTTATTCTCTTTATTATTTCTCTTGTGAATTTCTATATTTAGTTTAAGAAATTATCTTATTAGAACAACCCTTATTTTTTAATGGGCCAAAATAATTTTTCACGTGGGAAAATGCCCTCAATTAGTTACATGTGCATCCGTCTGATCCCTGCTCTCCGAAATCAGTTATTTATATAGAAGTGATTCCAAATGTGTTATTAACTTCAAATTTGTGTGTCTGTGTTAGGTTCTGGCACTTGCCAGTCTGACCATCAGACAAAAAAAAACTTCAAATTTGGAATCGTTAAATATCTAAATGCCGATTATCATTATTCTATAATAATATTTTGAATCGGTTATATCGATAATTGGTTATCTATATAAACGATTTCAAATAATGTTTTTTTATCCACATTTCGCACTAGTGATAGGTGCTAGTTGTAACTAGAGTCTTGTATTTTTTGGGTGGTTCACTTTGAGCCTCCGCCCACTTTCCCATATTTAATAAAAAGGATCTTTTTATACTTAAAAACACTTCGATAAGATGGTAGGGGTATCTTCCAGCTTAACCAAGGTCTTGTGTTCAAATCTAGCATTGGACATGCAGCAGTGTTAAATCTCTTGAGAGAGAATATTGCCGCCCATTGTGGTCCTACGTACCTGGCTCGAGGGATTACTCTCTGCAGTTGCGTACAAAAGATGGTTTATACAAAAAAAATAAAAAAGATATTTTTTTTATATAAGTGAACGTTTACGGGTTACTCAAAACGTTTACTTATAACATATGACTAACGTTTATGAGTCACTCTAGTTACAATTTTACATTTTTTATGAGTCACTCGGTCTCCTACTTGACACAACAAATACTTGAGAGAATGCTGTAGTGATTTACGCAACAAAATCAACAAAACAGTATGCCTGCGAAATGAACAAACGTTAGAGCAAACAACCGGAGGCGCTTGGTGGCTATCCTGAAGAATTTATTCGCCTCTACAGCGTAAATTCCCCGAGATACAACCGGTCTCGTCCCAATCGCAAATAACGAATGAGGAATCCGAACTGGCAAGAATTTAGTGTCAGTGAATGACTTTGGTTAACAGGAGATGAACTCAAGAATTTTATTTTCTTCTCTTTCATAGCAACCCAATATCCAGTTTGCTCCCCAAGGTTTTCACAGTAGTGTCTGAACTCGTGCACTCGATGCCAATTTCACTTTGGAGTCTCACAAACATTGCTCAAAAATAATTTAAGAGAAAATGAATTTTCCAATAGCCTCTCCCATCACACCCCACTTAGTCATGCTCTTATAGAATCATTTTATACAAAATTTGTTTGTTTTGTCCGTTGGCACATTAATCATGAAATTAACTTCAATGAAAACAAGTTATTATTTCATTGGATGCCAAAGTTATACTCATGCATAAAGAAAAAGAAACCAACGGCTACTATTGTAATGAAAAGTCATAAAGTTAAATAAATTATGATATGTAACCTACATATCAAAACCGTAAGTTATAAAACACAATCATTATACCAAATGGCTGTATAAATATATAGCCAACGTTATTATTATATATAATTATTATATTATAAATATAATGTAATTTACACTTGAATGCCATTATTCCAACAAATACAAAATAAATATAAATGTATTTCAAATAAAGAAAAACCTTTCTAGTTCAAATATTTAATATAATAAGACTGATTAAAATTTATAACAGCTTAATTGAAATCTTATTCTTAGAATCCTAAAAAAATATCAGATATTGCTAGCATCAAATTATCATCTTGCATCCATAAGTAAATTAGGCTTACTTCCACCGTTAGTTATTTGATACTTCACATTATAAAGTAATATTGGAGAGTATGCAAATAAGAGTGTTGCTAACATTTCTGTTGTAAAAATAAATAAAAAAAAATAAAAAAGTGGAAGTGAAATATCAAATGGGTTCACTTGCACAATGTGAATAGCAGCCGCAGAAAAGCTTGATATCACCTCCCACTAGAGTGTCAATTTTGATTTCAAAGCGACCAACTCACGTATTGCCACCTATTTAAAAACACACTAATCTTTATAATACTATATTATTTTTAAAGTTAAAACCAAAACCAAAAGAATATGTAGTTGGAATACTTTTCTTGATATAAAGTGGGTAGCCTTGGCACGTAACTGCAGAAATTAATTCTTCAAGTTCTACTCATCACAATGGACGATAAAGCTCTTCCTCAAATACTACTGCATTCTCAAAACTAGATACGAACTTATAATCTTAGTTAATCTGAAAGAAACGCAAAGAGTTTCATCCAAACTCGAGTAGTTGCATTACTGTTAATTTTTTGGAATGACGGTTTTGGATAAAGACGTAGCTACGGGGTTCAACTTGTTACCATTATTATCTTATCTCACTTTATGCACACAAATGCACAGTATATTAAAAAGAAGAAAAGCTTACTAGTTAGCACCATGAAAATTGTGGACTATAAAGAACTACGACATCAAAATACAAAGATTGTGATGACTGAAAAGATTTGATTGCTGACTATTTCCCAATATTACAAAAAGTTATTATTAGTTATCTATCCTTTTTGTTTGCCTGATTGACTCCAACATCATGCATGCATGCACCTTTACACGTTGGAAATAAACTTAAATATTCATTTTAATTGTCAACAAAGGTTGATGAACTTTTTTACGACATATAAGCATGCATTCATAAAGAAAAGTTGCATGATGCACGGTGCAGTTCTAATCCAATGGCCTAAATTTTCACTTTAGTTTAGTTATATTTCACCAACCTCTTTTTTTATAATTAAACTAATATCATTAGTATCCAAATAGCTCAGCATCATTGACACACACTCTTCCTACTTTCTATGAAGGGTTTGGGAGCATGGCCTATTCTGTGTTCAGGCCACGCTTTTTAGTTGTTGCATGTAATGAATGGCATGGCCTAAAGTGAAAAATATTGTAGTGCACAGGCAGTCAATCTGGTACTTTCGGGTACGACTCCTGCAATGACAAACTCAATGTTGGACAATACGAAATTTTTCTCCTAAATATGAGCGAAGATCTTGTCTTTCATTGAAAATATTGAGATAAATGTTTTGGTCTAGTTCTCCTAAGTCTTCTTTGTATTTTTTTTTCTTTCTATTTTTACATAAAACCAAGGGGTACTATTTTTTCTTAGAGAGGATTTTATATCGAAGTTCCTTAACATGGGTTAATTGCCATTCTTTGTTTAAAAAACAAGCAGTTTTTTTAATTAGCATATACTATTCCCAAAGAAACTTCCAAATAGAGTAAACAATAAATTAGATGTTATCTGCTAGCTTAATGGGTAAGAAAGAAAGTTCCATCTTATGTGAGTCAAATATAGAAGCTCCAACTTGTTTAAATTGCAGACATTTTGTTACATGTTTTTTATTTTATCACCCATTTTGATTTAAAAATTTAAAGGACTCCAAATTTGAATCCAACTCATCCCAAAGAGGAGGGGGATAAAATTTTTTCTATTAGATGAAATGACAAATAAACACCACGCAATATACTACGTACCCAGTGGCAGACCTACATGCAGCTCAGTGGATTCACTTCAATCTCTTGAAAAAATAAAACTAGCACAGATATCCTAGGAAAAGTGTTTTTACACACCCTGGAAAATATCTTTTGAACCCAAGTTCTTAGTTTTGCACCAAAGTCTCTAGTTTTGAATCACTCTAATGCACCACACACACACACACAATTACTCACCCTGAAAAATATTTGTTAATGTTATTTAATTGGTACTTTGTGTTAGTGCTATTTAATTTATTATAACTATTATTATTATGTTAGTTTTTAAAATTTGTTATTGTATTTTGTGAATGAGTTGATCATCTTAGTGCTATTTAATTTGTGTTGATCCAATACAACACAAGTTGTGAACCTGCTAGAGTATTACTTTTATTACATTTTTTGCAATGTGTGTGTTTGAAATTTTTTACACCCCTAACCCAGGGTCCTGGGTCCGCCACCGACACTACCAGAGGTCCGGAGCTCACACCTTCAAACTCGAAAGTCAATATCCCATATTGCTGAAATTGTCAAGGCAACCAATAGTGAGTTAGAGAGGATGGGGATATGAATGCGCATGTTTGCACTTTTGAGCACAAGAAGGAAAAGTAACTCCTCTGTTAAAGAGAGAGTGAGAGAGAGAGAGAGGTTGGAGAAAAAAATAGATTTAGGAGGTGTTGATGAAAACTTGGGGTGCTGAAACTAGCATGATATCCATGTAGTGACTGCTCTTTTTAGCGCAATAGATAATTTACAGAAACTATAAAATACAGCACCTACCTTTTCTTGCATACATCCTTATCAATTATTTATTTTTGAAATCACATCCTTATCAATTAAGTATGGGTTACGTTTTTTTACCCTATCATTAGACATCATACCCCTACAATGTAATTTTATTCTAATTTTACCTCTTAGCTAAAATGTAAAAAGGAATTTATCATTTTAATAGATAAATCCGTTTTAAAAAATGCAAAACGGATTTATCATATTTTAGTAGATAAATCCGTTTTGCATTTTTAAAACCGGATTTATCTATTTAAATGATAAATCCTTTTTGTTACAAAAAAATGTAAAACGGGTTTATCATTTTAATAGATAAATCTGTTTTGCATTTTTTAAAATCGAATTTATCTATGATAAATATGTTTTGTATTAAAATATAAAATCTATATTGTAAGTTTTACAAAAAAGTTATAAAAACACTAATAAAAAATATAACAAAATCAAAAGAAGGTTATAAAAAAATTACATTTTTGGAGATTAGGAAAATTTTTAAAAAATTAATAAAAAATAGTATACGATGAAATTTAGGATTTTGAGGCCCTAGTCTCGATAGAAGTCCTTGTAGTGGAGTTATGATCCCTAATTTTTTCAGATTTAATGGATGTGATTTCGGAACAATCAGAGTAGTTTGCCCGAAAACCGATTTTTTTATCTAGATTATATAACTCGGGTACAACATTATCACATGTAACGGATATCTACACGCTAAAAAGAACTGAAAGATCACCGATATCCATATCTATTTTATTTTTTAAAAGAAAATTGATTATAATTTTTAACAGATTTATATATTTTATGTTGAAAAACGGATTTATCTGTTAAATAGATAAATTCTTTTTTGCTTCAAAAAAAAGATAAATCCTTTTTGAAAAATTGCAAAACAGATTTATCTTTTAAAAGATAAATCCCTTTTGCAATTTTTCGAAACCGGATTTATCTGTAAATCCGTTTTTGACTTTTTTGTTAAACGGATTTATCCTCAGAATAGATAAATCGGTTTTATATTTTTTAAGCAGCAAAATGGGAATAAAAAAGTTTTTGTGGGGTATAGTGTCAATGGTGGGCATAAAAAAACGTAACTCATTAAGTATTCATTCTTTCAGATACCGCTTGTTAATTTTTAAAAAGAAAAAAATTTAAACACCAAAAAATTTGGAAACATTTTTGAAGAGAAAAAAATGGGTCTGAAAATATTTATGGAGACAAATTTTCTCTCGAAATATATTTCCTGATGTCTAATTAGTCCAGAAAATGAATCGTCTAAAGACTAATTAGCATATGAACAGAGATATTATATTTCCAGATGTTTTAAATAGCCAAGAAAGTGAATTGTAGAAAGACTAATTTGCATTTTAATGTGGATATTTTGGGGTAAAATGGGTATGAAACTCATTTAAGGCCATTTAAGGCCATTTTTCAGTTATGGGCTTTACTATCGCCATCCCATCCCCATTCCCCGCTTCGGGAGAGTTTTCCTCCCCATCCCCATCACAACGAATCCCCACGGTCTCCGCGGGGACCCTAAGAATCCATTCAAAGTTAGCAAAAATTAAAATTAAAGTATAATAAAACTGGAAAAATGTATAAAAGTAAGACTAAAAAATAAAAATTTAACATTAAATATAAAACATTATAAAATTAAGTCTTAATTTGATATTTTAATATTTAAAAAGTATAAATGTAAGAATAAAAATATAAAAATTAGCACAATTTAATATTTTATTAATTTTTTATTTAAAATCACATATTAAAAGACTAAAAAATCTATAACTTTGAATATAAGATATATCTATAATAAGAACATTTATGTAATATATTCAGGGGCGAGGTCCCTGCGGGGCAGGGATATGAACCTCATCCCCATCCCCAAGTTGACTGTAGGGGGATTTTTTCCCCCATCCCCGTCCCCACGGGGAAAAATCCTCCGCCTACGGGGCCCCAAACGGGGCAATCCCCGCAGGGATCCCCACTCGCGGGTAGAAATTGCCACCCCTAATCGGGCACATCTAATATTTGTAAAGTGAAACATTTGGGTGTGTGCTTCCAAACACCAACACATCCAAAATTGTGTATTGTATGCAACTCATAGAAGACGGGTTCGAGAGCTTGTTCCAAACTGGTTCGATTTCAAACTTATGAACCTTTAAAAAATCAGACCTTTGGGGGGTGTTTGTAAATACATAAGACTCAGTGCTTAAAATCCAAACTGATTCAGAACTTATGATCCGAACCTTCGTAGATCCATAAAAAAAGACGCGCACGTGATTTATTAATGACAATTTGGTCTTTTCGCTGGTTTTGAGGGTGTCCACTGAGTAGAGGGAGGGTTGTACGAAATATGACTCATTATAATACCCCAATTTTGTCCGATTCTTTTTACTACTTGTTTTTTCTCGTTAAAGCGAGTTTATTTTCTAGCCTAAGTTTAACAAATTGTTCTAATCGGACCTGACGTTGATGCTTGAGCACGTTATATTGGGCCTATCTTGGCAATTTGGGCTTCATTTGTTCACTTAATTCAAAATAAAGTACATGCAAAATTACAAAAAATGCAACAAAAAAAAGGCCCAAGACCCAGCTGGTGCTGGTTGCTGCTGCGGCTGAGGTGCCTCAACCCTAATCCCTTCTCCTTGTCCAGCAAGTTGTTCACAGCTGTTGTGGCCGGAAAATGAAAAGAATTGATCAGGACTTAAATTCCTGATACCAATTTCTACCTATAAAAAGGCAACAATACACAGGGAGAAAGACAGAGAAAAATTACACGAAAATACACAAAAAAAGGACCCAGAAATTCAGAGTAAAAGGGATTAAGGTTTCTCACCGAAACCATAATCACAAAACACCAATAGTTCAGAAACAAAACAGCAAAGAAATGAATAGCTGAATAAGGTTCAGTAACAACAGTAGCAAAGCAAGCAGCTTAAGAGTGATTTCAGAGGCTGGAGTACAGGTTGGTTTCGTGTTTTTAATTTTTGTTCTTTTAGGTTATATCTAAAGTTAGTATCAGAATAAAATAATAGTACAGATGAACTAAAAATAGAGTAGTTTTCACAAATAGTTTTCAGTTTGTGTGTTGTTAGAAATAATTAGGGCTTAATATTAATATTGTAAATAGATTGTTTTTTTAATAAAAAATCATTTCATTGTAAATAATGAATTAGGTTTTTAGTACCCAGTTTTTAGCATTATTCTGCTTCTTAATATCATGTTTAAATATATCAAATTAGATCCTGTGAGCATTATACTGTAAATAATATTCTTTTTTAGTAGAAATAAGTTTAGTAATGAAGAATAGGGTTGTTGAAATGATTTAGGGAACAAAAATCAAACTAGAAATAATATAGGAAGCAAAAATCAGAAACAGTGGTAGAAAGAGAAGTAGAAATCCGGAAAAAACAACAAAAGAAATCAGAACTCACCTCCTTAAATTCCGGCAACCGCAGACGGTGGTCAGCGGCCAGAAACCGTCGAAAGTCCTCCCTCCGTCTTGATGCACCGTCGTCGTCAACACTCGCCCCATTGGTCGTCGTCAGCCCTTCGTTCACCATGTCACCGCCAGCATCATCACCGTAGCCTTTCCGGCAAAGACTACCGCGAGCCTCACCATCAATGGCCGGCGTTCACGCCGTGGCCGTCGTCTTCCACCTTCTTCCCAGCATCTTCTTCATTCTGTCTCTCCCGTAAATCTCTCTCTCTCTCTCTCCCTGCCAAATCTCACTTTCTCTCACCTCCGAAAATTTCTCTCTCTTTTGCTGGAATGTGACTGCGGCGCATAGTGGTAGAGGAAATTGGAATTAGGGTTCCATTCCTTCAAGTTGTTGTTTATATAGTATTTTTAATATTTATTTTATTTTGTTTTTTTAATAATTTAATTTTTGGTAATCAGATTCATTTTTTTACACACCCCTCTGAAAAGCCTACGAATTCGTGGGCTGGTAGAACTAATAATAGGCTGCTTTACGCACCCCCTTGTAATAATACAACACCCAACAGCTAATTGCACCCCACTTTTACTGCTGCACCTTCTTTCGTTTTTTACATTTTTCTTTACAAAAACCTATAAGAATAAACTAATAAATTCTTTTTCTTCCATAAAAACAAAATAGGGGACTAAGTCGACTGTACAGTCGGGTTAGTCAGCGTTACGACTCAATAGTCCTAGAACCCCTATAAAAAAATAATAGTCAACAACTAAACCTTTTCCCCAAAAAACAAATAGGGGACTAAGTCGACTATACAGTTGGGTTAGTCAGCTTTTTACGACCACAAATGAACCGTTACGGATCAGGTCCTAAAATCCCTATTTACAACAATTAATTCCTAAATAAAAATAATAATTCCTAAATAAAAATGCAAACACATCTCTTTCTTTTCAAACAAAAACAAACCTTCAAAAATAGAGGATTAAGTCGATTGTACAATCGGGTTAGTCAGTGTTTTAGGACAAATGAACTGATCACTCAGGAGTCCTAAAATCCCTAATTAAAAAACAACACACAAACCTTTTCTACCAAGAACTACGTAGCCTTTGATTCTCTATCATCAGATATGTAGGAGCAGAGGCGCGGGCCCACCTCTGTCAAGTGCACTACTAAAAAAACCCTTTTAGTCTTTTTCCTAAATAATCTTTTTTTCCAAAATTCAAAAAATATCAAATTTTATCTTTTCTAATTCACAATAAAAGGGGTAAAATAAACGTTTCCAAAAGTAACTTTCTCTTCTACAACTAATTAGAAGGCAACCTTCCTTCCTTCCTTAGGAAGGATGTCGTGGGGTGCTAATACCTTCCCCACACATAACCGACTCCCGAACCCAAATTTGGTCTCAAGGACCCTTATCCAAATCAAATGGGATTTTCCATTGTTTGCCCTTAAACTAAACTTTGGCGACGGCTTCATCTTCTGAACTTCGAGGAATCCTCACCCGGATTTATCGGTCGCTACACCCATTTTTTAAACGCAAGAATGTGTGTGTGTATATATATATATATATATATATATATATATATATATATATATATATATATATATATATATATATATATATATATATCGTAGGAATAGAACCCAAACATAGCAGGACTCACAGCCCAAAACCCACTAAATCACTGATTGTTAATTATATGTTCTTTACAAATTAAAAATAGGTTTAAATATTCATTCGGCCGCTGCAAATACACACACAATCAAAATAGGCCCCTGTAAAAAAAAAACTTTAAAATAACCCTCGCAATTACTTTAAATGGGCCCCTGCTGTTAGTTTAGCTTAACAGCGTTAACTCTATGTAATTCCTGGTACTTTAATGGGCCCCTGCAATTACGTAACGTGTTTACATATGCCCCTGCTGGTTCTTCTTCTCCATTTCCAGAAATCCCTTCCACAGATTCCAAACCCTCCCTTACCACTACCATATTGCCCCCCCCCCCCCCCCCCCTTCTCTGTACGTTTGCTGTTGTGGCAATTGTTTTCTACCTTAATGGGAGTTCTTTGGGTGTTGCCATATTCATATCTTGTTGTTCCCAACAAGGATTATGGAGGTGAGTGGAGTTGTTTGATATTTAAGAGTATACACTGTACAATGAATTGTTGTTGGTTGGTTCATTTTCTGTTTCATTTTTGTGTTGTCTTGATCATTTTGTGAAATTTCAGGTGATTTGTTTGTTGACGGAAAAGTTATTCCTAGGTCACAGTATAGATATCCTGAAAGAACACCTTCTAGGAGTAGACCTCGGCCACGCCATGACAGACGGCGTGAAATTTCAGGTGATTTGTGTTGTCTTGTATATGCTTTGTTGATGGCTTCTTGCATCATTTTAAGTCTTTTTCATTTATGGTAAGGGAGGGTTTGGAATCTGTGCAAGGGATTTCTGGAAATGGAGAAGAAGAAGATGATGAACCAGCAGGGGCCTATTTAAACACGTTACGTAATTGCAGGGGCCCATTTAAGTACCACGAATTACATAGAGTTAACGCTGTTAAGCTAAACTAACGGCAGAGGCCCATTTAAACACGTTACGTAATTGTGAGGGTTATTTTAAAGTTTTTTTTTACAGGGACCTATTTGGATTGTGCGTGTATTTACAGGGGCCGAACGAATATTTAAACCTTAAAAATATATACCATAAATAAGCAAAATATGTTTCTCACACTTTCGTTTTACTATATGTAACAATATAATAAATAAAATTCATGTATAGTATTTTTACAATTTTTGAAGTATAAATTTTATTCATACTTTCAGTATTATAATTAAAAATTATGAATGGGTTGATAATTTTCTTAAAAATATCTTCATCATTATAAAATAAGAATAAAAAAATTTAAAATTATCTTTTTAAAAACAACTTCAATTGAGTCTCTATGTGAAATCAAAATTTACATTTTTTAGTCATTTAATTTTGTTTATAAATAATTTTAACTTATATTTATCTATTTTATTTTAATTGTATTTCGTTTCTTTGTCTCTGTTCATGCGTTTCTGAGCTTCCATGTCTCTTTTATTAAGGGTCCACCCAAACTTTTTAGTCAAAATCTACCATGGACTCCAGCATAGAGCATTATGCGACCGTAAGTAAGCATTAACATACACTTTTATAAATAGTAAATAAATTTGTCTATAATGTTTACATTGATCTTTGCTGGCGACTAGCGATAGTTGGGGACATGTGCACTGATGGATCCATGCTAAGAAATTGGGGGCACTTGCCCTCACACTTTTTTATTATTTTGGGTTAAATTATAAGATATGTTAAATATTTCCCCCACTTAATATAATGTTAGTCTCCACTTAATGGAAATTTAGACTAAGAAAGGAATTTTTCTCCTATGAATTTTGAGTTTTGCCAATAATTAAATGCACCTTTGTATGAAAAATGAAATTTTGAAAGAACCTTTAATTATATGCATAGAGGAAAATTTTTATAGTGTAATGAAAAAATCCTACAAATACTATCTACTATCAAATTTTGAATCTAGCTAAGGATCAACTAGGTAACTTGAACCTATTGATTCTCTTTCTTCAAGCAACTACGCCGAGGAAGGAACTATGTTCTTCAGTTATGGGTTCCCAAACTACTCCAAAGAAAGGCGTGGGAGTAGGTTTGATTAAACTAGAACTATTCTTAAGCGATGCATAATGTAAAAGACTCTATTGGCCGCGTTCACTAGCCTACAGCTAACCATGATCAAAAAGTGCTTACTCGACTAAAAATAATGCAGACTAAGTCTATCATGCGCTAAAAACCCTAAGAAATCATCCCACTAACTACCTATGGCACAAAGCATAGGAATTTGCCACTATTCCCTACATTTTAGGCGCCTAGACGTGTCTTCGATCACTTACACGCTTCGCTTTTGATCTCCAAGGCAACTTTCCACGCGCTTGATTAAATTTCCTTCATATATCTTCCTCATATCCTTAACATTTCCCTCCTATGTTGAATCATCGACTAAATTGGCCATATCTTGTTGGACTAGCCAATACCTTCCATGGATCTTCTATAAGAGCTATTTTGGAAGTAATTCAAAAGAAGAGGAAAGAACTGAGAAGCTAGAAGTCCTAAATGGCTCTCTAGCAGCTGCTCTGCGTCAAATTAAGCCAATAGAATCACCTTGACTCGACTATGTATCTGCCTCAACTAAGGGCTCGCTCCACTAATGACTCAACAATTTTTAGGTGTTAACCATCAAAATAAGATGACACTTAGAGAATAGTTATGATCATAGATGTTAAAGTGTCTTCAATTTTCTAATATACAATTATATAAGTTTTCTATAATTTCTCTTTTATCTAACTATTGTTAGTTAGCACTTTTATTTTAGTATCTAGGATAAAGTATTTTATGAGACTCTGTTAGGGGCTCTCTATTATTGTTGACTTTAGCTTCTCTTTTGTCAAGGGTTTCGGTCTAGTCCCCCATTTTGCTCTTTTATGTGATCTTTCTTTTTATTTTGTTTAATAAATTCAGACAGAAAGCCTGTTTGTTTTAAAAAAAAGTTTGGTATAGCTTACAGAAGCCATTGGGCATGATCAATTGAGCTTGAACTTTTGAGAGGAAGAGGTCGCATACGACACATTGACCTCAATCGATTGTGTTGCTTTTTTAACATATATGTATTTACTTTTTATTTTTTTACAAAATATATGTATTTATTTTAGAACTATTTTGAATGATTTTTGTAAATATTTACCATTCTAACTAACTTTGCGTTATAATTTATTTTGTCTTAATTTTTTCGTTTAAAAGTTGTGACAATTTTCAAAAAACAAAACTAACCAAAAAACTAGCTAATTAATTTTAATGGATAGCAAATTTTATAAAAACAAATCAAACTTTATGACTTGAATATTTTTTAAAAACTAAATGACCAAGTAACCAACTTGTTAAACGCTTATAAAAAAAAACTTGTTAAACATTTGCACGCTGTTAAAGCCCCTTTGTTTTTTTTTTTGTCAAAATAAGGCCCATGTGTTGAACTACATAATACTCATCTAGATGCAGATGTTTATATCTGGTTGCTAATAAACCCATTACATGTTTTGATTTGACCAAATAAAAAAACCACTGCGTATTAAACATGTTCCAAAATGTACAACCAATCTGGGCATTTACAGGAAAATGTGTGCATAGAGTTGTACTACCTTCGGTGTTTTATATAAGCAAAAAAGAGTTACTTGTATCTAATCTAAAAGACCTAATTGACCTAAGAGCAATTGGATGAGATGGTAGGAGTGTCTTCCAGTGCTTAATTAAAATCCTGAGTTCAAATCCAGCATTGTTATGCAGCAATGTTTAATCTCTTGAGGAATGTTATGCAACAATGTTTAATCCAGCATTGTTATGCAGCAATGCTGGATTAATCCCCGGAAGAATGCAAGAAGGAGGTCCCAGGTTCAATCCCCGGAAACTAACATTTCCCCCACTAACATTGCCTATCAAAAAAAAATCTCTTGAGGAAGAGTTTTGCCCCTCATTGTGATCCTACTCAGTTCGAGGAATTAGTCTTTGCAGTTGCATACAAAAAATATCTGATTTACACTCAAAAAAGTCTAAAAGACCTACCAATGTTAAATAAACCAAGCAAGCACCCACACCATTCACTTTTTAAGAAGGGTTGCAAAGGACGCAAAATCATTTGCTAGAATAACTAGAGAAACTATACATCAATCTACAATCTACAATCTACAATAAGATACATTCCCTAAAAGGGATAAGTATTACACACCCGGATATGTAAACATGTCACACACCAATTGACTAAAATATACAATGCTATTTAGAACTATACATAAAGGCTAAAATAGTTTCCTAGACAATAAAAAATCTTAAAAAGCCACCAAATTTTTGCAAGTTTAAAGACCCACTATAATATTTCACTACAAAAAAAACGCTTATTTGCGAGGGACATTAGTAAGGGAATAACATTCCCTCGCTAAAACTGACTTTAGCGAGGGAATGTGATTCCCTCGCTAAAACTCACATTAGCGAGGGAATTAGCGAGGGACTGAACCAGTCCCTCGCTAATGGTTAGCGACGGAATTTTCAACATTAGCGAGGGATGGTCCCTCGCTAAGTGGAGGCGGGAATTTGAAAATTTTAGCACGAAAAACAAGGTGGTTAGCGAGGGAATTAGCGAGGGAATTGGTCCCTCGCTAATTCAGTCAAATTCACGCAAATCAATGAGTTTAGCAACGGAATTTTAAATCCCTCGCAAATTAAAGTGACTATTAGCGAGGGAATTAAAATCCCTCGCAAATTTTTTTACTTTTTTTTTCCTTAAATCCGTTTCAACCACACAAACACACAATCACTCTTCTTTCTCACTCAACACACCCTCACTCGTCTTCTCTCCTCTTCACCATTCCTCTTCCCTTCCTCTTCCTCTACTCTCCACCACCATCACCACCACACAACCAACCAACCACCCTCACTCTTCTTCTCCCCTCTTCACCCTTCCCTTCCTCTTCATCTACTCTCTCTCTCTCTCACCTACAAACACTAACCCACTACCACACAACAACCACCACCACACAACAACCACCACCCACGACCACCACCACACAACCACCACCACCACCTTCTTTCCTCTTCCTCTTCTCTCTCTCACTCTCTCTCACGATTTCCCCCTTCCTTCTTCTTCTCTCCACCTTCTTCCACCACACCACCACCACACAACCACCACCACCACCCACGACACCACACCACCACCACCACCCACGACACAACCACCATTACCACCACCTACGAATTTCTTTCCTCTTTCTCTCCACCTTCCACCACCACCACCACCACCACCACCACAAAATTAATAATATAATATAATATAATTTTCATTAATAGTATAATAATAAATAGCTTCAAAAAAAATATAATAAATATAAAAAAAAACAAGCCAATCAAATTTTAAAATTTGAAAATTTGCACAGACATTAGCGAGGGAATTAGCGAGGGAAATTTCCCTCGCTAATCCCATTAGCGAGGAGGGATTTAGCGAGGGATTTTGGTCATTTTGCGAGGGAAATTTCCCTCGCTAATATCCAATTTTTTTGTAGTGTTTGAATGTACCGAAATAGCAAAAACATTCTCTCATGCATATTCTTTTAAAGATTGTGAGATCAAATTGACCGGCAGAAGACATTTTTGAGAACCTAACTAATGAAAAATTATATTATCACTATCAAAACGGTTGCTATCCTTTGAAAATTAGTGAAGTTAATTTTAGACATATCTATCTATCTATATATATGTAAAGCAAACCCCTATGAAGCCTCCACAATGAATCTTGAGATTTTTAATTTATAATTGTCTTTTATATTACCTCCCTTTTATTATTTCATAATTTTTTACTTACTATCCACCTAATGAGCATTGATAATGAAACTATATAATTATACAAATTAAAAGCCAATTAATCCATGAGCAATGATTATGAAGCAATTTTATGAATTGAATGGCCTCTTTTTAACCAAAAAAAAATATCCTGCGATTTTGACATTTACATATGTTATATATTTATCTAATTAAATAAATAGCTATTTATTCAAATTAATACATTTAGGTGAAAATATTATGAAATATCACACGTAAACTTCACCTTTACCTACACACTCAAAAATAATACCTTTTAAAATAGTTAGTATAAAAAGATCTAATCTAACTTTTTATATATATATATATATATAACAATATATTATTATCTGTGTAAATACTTTACCATCCACAAAAACAAATATGTCTACATATTTTTAAATTTTAAAAATTCAAATGAATTTTAAACTTAAAGTTTACATTTATTTTTTCCTCCCAAATTAAGTTCTCCTATATCTTTTAAACTTTTTTAATTATAAAAATACTCTGATTTTATTTATAAAATGAATCTAAAATTTTTGGCAGTCACGACAATCCAAAGGGTGGATTATCTCCATTACAATGACAAGAGTAATTATAAAACATACAATAGATAACATTGATAATGAAAACATAAAATTTAAAAACATAAAAAACAATAATTTATAATCATTTATTAGGAAATGGCTCCCTCCATCATTTCATTATCTGATAGTTTTTTTTACATGTTAATGGCAATCACCTCAATAGACACCTTCTAACACACAAAAATAATTGGGCCAAAAAAAAACACAAAAATAATTACCATGCCTTGGTCTACCAATTTTTCCATTTTGGTTTAATATGATTAGTTTAGCTTTCATTTCATACATTTTTCCTATATTTTTTTCTATTCACATTCCCCCTACCCCATACATTACCTTCTAGCCTATATATACTCAAGTTTTCATATCATTCCTCCATCATTTCTCTTTTTCCATTTTCAAACATTTACACCAGCATACACATTTGGCTCTTATCATTTGCAAAAATGACTGCTCAAAATTTCCTCAACCAACTGTTGAACCACACGAAAGGGTGTAGTATGAAAGTCAGAGTTTCAAGAATGTGGGATACTCTGAACATACATCGTCGAAAAGAATTGATGAGCACAAATATGGTGTTAGTTGATGAAAAGGTATCATTTAATCTTATCATACGTAGCAAAATTCTTCACATTAAAATAATGCTACTCTTCTTCATTATTTAAATATATTTACAGTGAACTCCATACATGCTACCATTGGAAAAAACCTCCCAACCAACATTCAAGTGAATCTTGCAGAAGGAAAAATATATGTCATCAAAAAATTTGACGTTTCAAAAAATAAAGAAACATATGCGGTTGTTGAAAATAATCCATCAATGATTGAGTTTTGTTTTGACACAATGGTGACTGAGGAAGATTATGATGATAATGTAATTCCACATCATGTCTTTGATTTTGTTAAATTACCGTGGAATTTCTAATTTCATTAACTATTAATGGTCTTCCAAACTATTACTTGGAGCTTAAGGAAAGAATGCCCATTATGTTGTTGAGGAATATTAATCCTGCATTAGGAATGTACAATGACAGAAGATTACTTATCACACATCTTGGAGATTGGATATTAGAGGCAACAATAATTACAAGATCTAATGTTGGGTCAAAAGTCTTTATCCCACAAATAGTTCTAACAACTACTGACTGTAAGTGGCCTTTTCTATTGTGTAGAAAACAATTCCCAACAAAAATATGCTATACTCTTACTACAATAAACAAAAGTTAGGGACAATCATTAAAATATATGGGTTTATATTTCCCAAAACCTGTTTTTAGTCATGGACAACTGTATGTTGCATTATCAAGAGTAACTTCTCCAAAGGTTTTATAAATACTCATCATTGACGGAGATGAAAATTATTTGGAGTTTACTAAAAATATTGTAGTTTACCATGAGGTACTTAATAGATTTCCTTAATGTAATTACCTTTGAGATTACAATTTTTAAATAAAAGTATATTGTCTACAAACTTTCTCACATTTCCTGAATTTCGTACTTTTCCTTTTAAACTTTTAATCTCATTAGAAACTTTGATAATTAGTTTTATTAAAAACATCCCACACAACTAATACTTCACATTACTATATTTAAAATATACATCAATTACACTTTTTTTTATAACAACACTGCAACGCACGGGCATTCCCCTAGCTCTAGTTTATACTAGTAAATAAACTTAAATAGTTAAATCAAAACAAATCAAAACAAATGCATATATGAAATGTTACGCTTCAGCCAATATTGCTATGCAAAAATGGAACCCAATT
The DNA here is from genome assembly GCA_963573325.1 of Astragalus glycyphyllos. Classification (NCBI taxonomy): domain Eukaryota; kingdom Viridiplantae; phylum Streptophyta; class Magnoliopsida; order Fabales; family Fabaceae; genus Astragalus; species Astragalus glycyphyllos. The sequence continues at coordinate 12,022,226 of OY754313.1, read as the reverse complement.
AAGTCAAAATCTTTTTAGATACTCTTTGTTCAACCAAATTTGTGAGAACAAATTCTCACTGACAATGCCATAACAGAAACATGGGTGGTAAAAACACTATCCACAATTAGGCTCTTCACTTATTTGATTCTATTCCCGCAACAACAGTGTAATTAATCAATCAAGAAACAGTGTAATTAATTAGTCAACTTATAATTTTGCTTGTTCCTACATATCCATTCCTCAAAGCTATGAAAATAATTGATTCCAGACAAGAAGAAAGGTTCTGGATAAGGAACATGATGAATGAACGTGTTAAAATTGCGTGTTCCATTTGTGTGTTGGAATTTCAGCCTTTGACTTTGTTTGCTTATAAATACATTGACATCCATAATGCCCAAGAGCATAGACAATGAAATTTGAAGTGTGAGTTTAATGATGTTGATTTTGCTTAAGTGTCTTGCATGAAGAGGGAAAGAGAGTACATTTGAGCCAAGGGTGACTTGCCGGCATCCCTATAAATGTAGGATCCCTTCTTATGAGGGTGTTGCCGGCGAGGAATCTGGGCTCATATTTGCTCTCTTTCATCTCATACGAGACTTAGAATTGAGCTTCAAAACAAGGTCTCCAATCTGAAGTGCATTTCATTAAATGTATCACTATGGTTGTTACCAATGTGTCATCAGCTGCATAGTTTGAGATGGAAATCAAAGTAACACATGCACGCAAATTGAAGGTTTGCTCATGTAATTTGGCTATTTTCATTTCTAGTTATATTAAAAGAATAGAATAACTTTATGGCTACTTTTAATTTTCTTTTTGTTTTAATTGTGATGTAGTGTGGCTTCACTTACTTGTTTGTTTTTCAGACAAGGGTTTTGGCCTAGTTCCCCTTGGTGTTTCCTGTATTCCATCTTTTTATTTCTTTTTAATAAAATGAGGTAGTGCTCATTTTCAACAAAAAAAACTTATTTTATTTTTTAATTTTAATTCAATTCTATGACATTTAAAAGTTTTTGTTAGATCTTTAATCTATATTTGGTTTTAATATGATACTTTATGTTTAAATTATGGTTATAAGAAATAATCACATTGGTATAATTTTGTAAAATGAGGGTTGTTTCAGAATAAGAAAGGGACCGTATTATTAGTAAAAAAATTTGTAAATTAAGGGCAATTTAGAAATTAAAAATAAAAGAAGGACTACATTAAGACCAATGTGGGATTACAGGACTAAGCAGTCACCACTACACTAACCAGTGACAGATTTTGACGAAAAAGTTTGGGTGGGCCGCCAATGAAAGAGACATGGAAATTTAATCGCATGAGTGAGATGCAGAAATGCAAAAACTTACCAAGAAAATTTCGCCGGAATGAAAGAAACTCGTCTGTGATGAGAAGACAATACCGAGAATCAAAAGACGATGCAGAGAAAATCAATCAACAAATCACATTCATGAGAAACAAGACGGACGAAGAACGACGACAGAAACCGACGATGATGAGGTACGATGAGCGTCAGAGAGACCGAGAGGGAGAAGAAGGGTTACACATGCGCGTGAGAGACATAAAGAGAGATGATGGAAGGTCGCATAAAAGTAATGGTGGAGCTTGAGAAAAATACAAATAAAATAGATAAATATAAGTTAATAATTATTTACAAACAAAATTAAATGACTAAAATAGTAATTTTGATTTCATATAGAGACTCAATTGCAGTTGTTTGTAAAAAGATAATTTTAAATTAAGTTGATTTTAATTTTAAAAAGATGAAATACTTTATTTTGAAAATTATAAACCATTGATTCATAGTTTCTAGTTTTAATATAAGATATGTGAAAAATATTATTATATAATATTTAAAATATAATAAATATAAGAGTTACTATATAGCGAACATGTATATATATATTAAATTTCTTTTATGTGTTCATATGCAATACTATAGCCTATTGGTAAGTAACTTTATTTTTGAAAATACAAAAAGCAAAATTGTACAATTAGCCGTTCAAAACGGAAAACGATTAAATCGAACAAAGCAACAACCCTCAACCACTAAGCCATACCATTTTATTTGTCACATATGCACAAAACATGTATATATTTAGTAGTTATTTTTTAAAAAAACATGGGTATTATAAAAAAAACATGGGTATTATAATAAAAATCATAGTGAGAAACATTGTAAATTTCAATAATCAAGAATATGTGTCAAAAAATATGTGACAGATCGTATTGCTAGCCTCATGTAAATTGTGCATAAACTTCATTGAGTCACCAAATTGAATGCTTTCAAAAAGTTAAAACCATGATGAAGGTATACTTTACTTTGTTATAAGTCCATAAATACATTATATTATATGTGCACTTGTCATTCCCCTAAGGATTGCTTTCTTCAGCATTTGCATATTAAAATCATCATCCACAAATATTGTTAATGATTCAGTAGCTTACCTTACTAGAACCAATATAATTTAATTCATTATAATATTCATGCAGTATATTATATGCAATCATGACATGAATTATTACAAGCTTAGTCACTAGACTGATCAATGAAACAAAACAAGCTTATTCTTCACTCTTGCATTTTCTTTCCATGACCTTTGCTTGAGGCCAAAGAAGGGAAGATTTGTGTACTTTCTATATTTAGAAAAGCCTGTGAAGATAAGGCAAGATTAGCAAATATACTTACTATTAATAGAAATTTATAAATAGAAGTTTTGACACACTTATCATTTCATGTGTTTTTTGCTTTGAAACACTTTTTGAACTTGTCTTCCTATCATTGGAGGATTGCTAATTCCATCATAGAAAATAAAAAGATGTGAGGATCTTTTTTGACACTGTAGCCCCCCACAATAAGCTAAGTACTGAAAAAATGTTATTTTTTTGTCATCCATACTGCTTCACCAAGAAATACAACAAAAGCTATTATAACATTGAGTGCATCTTTGGATAGAAGCCTATATTGGGCTTCTCAAATGCACGTTCATCTATATAGTAAACTTTGCGTGTGTGTTTGGTTTTGAGGTTAAAACTTAAAAGTAACAAATTTATTTTACCAAATTCCAAAGAAAAAACCATTTTACCTAAATTAAAACATGATTTAATCAAAATGTTAATGTTTGGTTAATGTCAAATAAAATTGATTTGTTCAGCGTTGGCCAATGGAAAATTTGTCTCTAAACACAAATGGAGATTCCTAGTCTTTTATTAAAAATGATTTGGCATCCAAATTTTTGTTTTGAAAAGTGGTGGTGAAAAGTAATTTTTGATTTTTGTGTGAAAAAATTCATATGTTTTACAATAAACTTACTTTTAGGATAAAAAGGAAAAAAAAAGTCACATAAATTATTTTAACTTCAAAATCAATTAGAACTAAATCAACTTCACAAATTTATTTTCATTCAAAATCATGTTTATAAAACGAAGCATCCAAACACGCATAATTTTCACTCTTTATGTGTTTATTTCTGTCAATTTTGTAGTTTTAAAAACATATTAGAGACTAATCATTTTAATTGAATCACATAAGACTGGATCTGGCATATCTTCCTTCGGGTGCTTTAAAGATTCAAGTGAATAGTAAATGCTCATTAAAACAAGGAGCTTTGGTACGAGAAATCAAATAGAACAGAGAATAACGAAGCAATCGTTTCAAGCGCAGATGAATGGAAAACCTAGTACTGGCATTTTACATTTGACCTACGTACCTGTGTCAACACTACACCCCGGGTGTGTACGGACTAGCATTGTGCATAGACATGTGTGATCCTAGGCTTTCATGATTTTCCCCTTTGTAGAAAGCCCTAACTAGGTCACACTGACTTTATTGACATTGTTGCCACAACGACACTAGTTCGAGCTCTACATATATGCACGCCATCACTTCTGGAAAAAAAAACGTTTTCACATATATACCGTGAATATCCAAAGAGAAAACCTAAAGGGCTATGCTAATAACTTCGTTCTTTTCTACATATATGCACGCCATCTTAAGCTTTCTTTTTCATACACCTCTCGTGACCGAAGAATTTTGATTGTTATTTCAAAATCTTTTCATAGTTGTATTTAGCCTAGTAGAAGCATTTTCCTCAGAGACCTGTATGTACTTGGTCACTCTGAAAAGTTAAGAGATAGCCAAGTTAGGTGTTGAATACTCTTAAGGTTGTTCATTTTGAAAATAGTGGAAATCCTTCTGGTGTGCTGAAGGGATTAAACTAGCTATTAGTCAAACATGATATATCTCCGCGTGATTCATATATTGTGTTTCATTACATAATTTCTTTCATAAAAACTGTTGTACCAAATGTACTTTTGAAAACAAAATTTAGGAAAATATTTTATAAAAGCACCAATTCAAATATATCTCATGTTCAAAGTAACCTTAAACTTGTCGTGAATCCTCACTTGACTTATGCTTCAAATGAGTGTGGTGTCTTCTTCTTCCATCTTTTCTTGTCTTGTTTTTTATGATACATGTTATTTGAATACCAAAAAATCTCTATTTAGTGACTGATTTACACATGGAAAAATAATTCGCTAAATGAATGTCTAAATCGGCCACCAATTCCCTAAATTGGTTGCTAAAATAGTTGGGGACTGATTTAGTAATTGATATATTGAAGTCGCTAAACCGCTGGTCGCTATTGTTTAGCAACTGATTTAGCAATCGATTTAAAATTTTGGTTTCTAAATCAAACTCTTTTAAATTTGTTGTAATACTTTAGATTTATCCAAGGATCAACTAAGAGTTTGATCTCTTGATTCCTTTTTTTCTAATGATTTTGCTGAGAAAGGAACTCTATTCCTCGGTTTTGGGCTCCATATCTACTCTAAAGAGTGTTAGGTTAGGTATGAGAGGGACGATTATTAGTTCTAAGATTATCTAAAGGGTATGCACGAAGGTAAACTGAAGGAAAAATGCTTGACAAAATGGGTTTAATTGATTGGTTGTGTCTTTTCAATATTTACAAGCTGCAACACACACACACAAGTAGGACTTCTCAGCCACTAACATTAACGTACAGCTAACCACCGTTGGATTGACTACGATCAACGTACAATAATGTGTGCCCTAAAAGCTAAGAGCTAACACAGAAAGTGGGTAGAAAGCTTTTGATCCTATTTTTCAGGCACCTTCCCCTCGTGCCTTAGTTATTTGTTCCCAAAGTAACTCATTTTCCCTCCACCATGGTATCCTCAGCTACAAAATTTCTGGCAACGAAGCCCTCAGCTATTAATCCATCAGTTGAGTTATCCATCAGCCGAGTTGCTTAGCCTCTGCAAGCAAAGTCATCCTCTTAGCAGATTAGCATAAGGGTTGAGTCTGAGCATAATATTCAAGTTCTTCCAGAGATTCTTATTAATAATAGCCCTATTTACCTTCTTTGGCAAGGATCTTTCCCTTAGACTCCTAGTTGACCTCACAACAAATTGAAGCTCATCAAAGTAGTTGACACTCAGCTAATGAAACCTATTACTTCAATCTTAGGTAGAACATATCCCTTCTTCTCAGAAGGCTTATCTCCTTGATCATATTCTTCTAAGGCTACCAAATATCTACATGTGTGGTTGCTCTTCTCAGAAACACAAAAAGAATATAGGTGTAGTGATATGAGAGAAATAGGTTATTTTCATAGTCTCTTAGCCTCTGTCTAGAGACTCGGCTATTTTTGGTGTTCACAAAATCTTTCACTAAATATAGAAATTTTGGTAGTGTTTATCATTATGCATCACTACTTAAAGTTTTTCTTTTTGTTTTTGCTAGTATTTCCTCATCCCTTATATGTGTGCACTACAAAAAAATCAGGGATTAGCGAGGGAAATTTCCCTCGCAAACTGACCAAAATCCCTCGCTAATGGTCATTTGCGAGGGAATTAGCGAGGGACCGGTTCCCTCGCTAATTCCCTCGCTAATGTTGCCTCAAAATTTGTGCAAATTTTCAAATTCTGACTGACACGTGTCTTAATTTAAATGGTTTGTTTTTTTATATTTATTATTATATTATTTTTAAAATCAGTTTTTTATTATATTATATTATTAATTTTGTGGTTGTTGTTGTGGTGGTGGTGGTGGTGGTGAAAGGTGGTGGTGGTGGTGGTGGTGAAAGGTGGAGAGAAAGAGGAAAGAAATTCGTAGGTGGTGGTGGTGGTGGTGGTCTCGTGGGTGGTGGTGGTGTGGTGGTGGTCTCGTGGGTGGTGGTGGTGTGGTGGTGGTGGAAGAAGGTGGAGAGAAGAAGAGTGAAAGTGGAAATTGTGTGTGAGAGAGAGAGAGAGAGAGAGAGAGAAGAGAGGAAGGGGAAAGAAGGTGGTGGTGGTGGTGGTGGTGGTGGTGTCGCGAGTGGTGGTTGTTGTGTGGTGGTGGTTGTTGTGTGGTGGTTGTGTGGTGGTGGTTGTTGTTGTGTGGTGGTGGGTTAGGGTTTATAGGTGAGAGAGATAGAGTAGAGGAAGAGGAAGGGAAGGGTGAAGAGGAGAGAAGAAGAGTGAGGGTGGTTGGTTGGTTGTGTGGTGGTGATGGTGGTGGTGGTGGAGAGTAGAGGAAGGGAAGAGGAAGGGTGAAGAGGAGAGAAGAAGAGTGAGTGAGTGAGTGAGTGAGTGAGTGAGTGACAGATTTAAGTAAAAAAAATTAAAAAAATTAGCGAGGGAACTCAAATTCCGTCGCTAAAAACCACTTTAATTAGCGAGGGAACTCAAATTCCGTCGCTAAAACCACTTTAATTAGCGAGGGATTTTAATTCCCTCGCTAATTCCGTCGCTAATTTCCTTGATTCGCGTGAATTTGACTGAATTTTCCCTCCAAACAATTAGCGACGGAAATTTTTCAAATTCCCTCGCTAAATCCCTCGCTAACGGTCAAATTTTCAAATTCCCTCGCTAATTCCCTCGCTAATGTCAGTTTTAGCGAGGGAATCACATTCCCTCGCTAATTCCCTCGCTAAAGTCAGTTTTAGCGAGGGAATGTTATTCCCTCGCTAATGTCCCTCGCAAATAAGCGTTTTTTTTGTAGTGGTGTTGCGCTCTCTTCTTAAGCTTATAGCATGCGTTTCGATTGAAGTGTGTGCAACTAACAAGGATCAAAGAAATAAATTCAAGGTCAATCTGTGAAAAGCAATATGCATTCATCAAAGACTATATGTGTCAACAATGGAGACATCCATACTTGTTCGCAAGGAGGAACTTGTGTGTTACTTAGGGTAGGGAGTCACTTGCACTCTCTGAAAAAAATAAATAAATGCCTTTATACCCTTATAAAAAACTAGTTTGACCCCCTCATTTTTAAAGTTTGCATCCAAGTTTCTAATTTTTTTTTTCGATAATTAAAAGATTACTTTAATAAAACCTAGCACAAGCAAAATGCAAGGCTAAGTTGAGATGGCCAAGGCCAAAATACACCAAACAACCAAGGATACACCAAAAGTCGAAGTCAGAAAACACCAACGTAAACAAAACAATACCCAAAAAGATAAAATACCTCTAGCATGAAGCATAGTCATCTCAAGACTTACCCCAAAAACCCCAGCTAAAACAAACACCGAAGATAGTACCCCAAAGATCTCAAAGAACACCAAAAGATAACCAAACCAACATTGGTAGCCAAACACAACACCGAAAATGAAAAAGGGAGCACTCCTAGAAAAAGCAAAAATACCAAAAAACCGCCCCAAAGCCCGTACTCAGCCCAACAAGGGAGACACCATACGCCTGACGGTTGTTCCATGTGTCGAATCAAATCCAACTCAGTTGGTAGAAGAAGACCTCCCGCTAAGACAATACCAATGAGTAGAAAACCCCTTCAAAAGACCGGATAAACTGCACATGCTTTGTAAGAAATGATGAATAGTCCTTACTTGGTGCCAGTGATGCCGCTCCTATACCATAAATGTTGCTCAACACTTCTTACAAAACCTTGGACTGTGTCACTCAATTTATATGTACGGTGATTGTCTATTGACATATATTAAGAAACATGTGTTCAATAACATCGTCAATGAACTCGTTATTCAACGATTTCAAAACATGAAATCATGTAGAGAATATGAGGAGTGTAAATTATTTAATAAAACATTCTAAAATTTTATTTTTTATGATACTTTTCACAATGTGTAATTCCAAAAAAAATTGCACTCCCTGACCCAGGCTGCCACTACTTGTTTGGAGTATGTTCTACAATTTATCATATAGATTTGAGAAGAATGCATAGGCATTCTTCAAAAAGAGCTATTAATTAGTTGGGGGAAGTGATGAATATTTTTTAATTGATCAAATTGCCTTTTTTTATAAGCTTGGATGAAATGACAAAATGAACACCACACATATAACTACACGGTCACCCCCAAATTCAAGAGAAAACATCTCCACATCGCTGAAATTTCCTTTGATCCAAATAAACGAGTAAAGGATTAAATTCTAATTTTGGTTAATAACAAAGCTACAAACAAATATATTAGATATCTTTAAAAAAAAATAGGCCAAAACATTTGGCAAATAATTTCAGAGGACACAATAATCACATAAACCTCATTTTTTTAGTTTATATAATAATCACTATCATAGCAACCCCATTTATTTCCCAAGTAAATAACATATTAAAGGGGTTGCTAAACAAATCTAAATACACAAAAGAATGTAAAACATATAATAACACTCTGAAGTGGAATACAAACCCAAAACACATCCACACAATTGCAAAAGCATGTGGTAAGGTATTTATTACTCAAATAATTCCCAATTGAACTTCGGAGGACCTGAATTATTGTTCATTGAAGAGGGTATTGTAGATGAGGATGGAACTTGAATTAATGGTGGCACAGAATCAAATGTTTCCCATTTTGTTGTAACTACAACTCCTGAATTAGAATTCCTTGAAGGTTGATTTTGATCTTGATCAATTACTATTAGAGATTGTTCATTTGATATTGCTTGTGGTTGTTCTTGAATTGGTTCCAATCTTTGGCCATTTGATTGTTTTTGTTGAGATTTCATTGTAGCTTGAACTCCATTTCCATTTGCCATTGAATTCTTAACTTTCAATATATCCAATGTTTCAACATACTTTTGAACTCTCCTTACCTTCAAAAGTACATAAAAATAAATTAGTTGCATAAAGACAAAAAAAAACAATGGGGTAAATTTTTTTACAACATTAACCAATTAGAAATCATGATACGTGTAACCCTAAAGATTACTAATAGAGTTGTCAAATTAGGTTGTCCAACCCGGCTCGACCCATTGGACTAAAACGTAAAAATGGATTGGACTAGCTGAACCCAAAACACTGAGTTAGTGGGCTGGCCGGTGCAGTCCAACATTTAACAAGGGAATTAAAAAAAAAAAGGGTCCAGCTTGGCTTATGCACGAACTTGGCTGGGCCAAAACGAACCAATTCTTTTTCGGGTCTGTATTCAGCAAGTTCAACTCATAACAATGGAACATCAAGCAGACTCGTTAGGATGAGTCAAAATTGACACATATCAAATGTTTTTAATCATATATCAATGCCTTATTTGTTGAAGGTGTGAAAAATCTTTACACCGACAATAGAGATACCAAATTGACTAAAAAACAACCAAGACTTGAGAAAGTGCAACAAACATTATTACCTGCATTTTCCTCTGCAATTTAACATCTCCATCAGCAATTATACCATCTAATTTAAGCAATTGATTCATCAAAAGCTCAATTAAACCAAGCACATCTGTTTCTGCAACTTTCCCACCTTTGCTAATTATTGTTTCAAAAGCAGATACCTAACAAAATTCCAATCACTATAATAAGTTCTTTTAATTCACAACTACTTCTACATCATACATTTAATACAAATCCAACCTCACTCATAATAATTATTCAAAAATAAAAAACAAAGAAGTTCCAAAAAAGTCCAAAAATACATACCCTTCCAGCAAGCCTATCAACTTCCAAGCTAATTTCTGAAATAGATTTTGCAGCTTTCTCCGTCTTAGCATTTTTCCTTATCTCTAATATTCTTTTCTCTTGACTAATAGGATCTTCCACCAACACTATCTTTGATTTATCTTTTACACCAACTACATCAAGAAAAACCTTTGAATCTCTCTCTTTATCTTTGTAAAATAGCTTTTGATCTTGATGGTGTAACCCTGTTGGCCCTGTCAACATTTTCTTCAATTCCCCTACAACATAATTCAATCAAAAAACATAACAACCTATGTAAATCAAAAGCACCACCTTAAAAAACTCAAAAAATCTAAAAAAAAAAAAAATCAAAAGCACCACCTAAAAAAATTCAAAAAAAAAACTAGAGAAAACAAAAAGAGAACATCAATAGAAACATAATTGAATCAAAAACCACAACAACCAATGTAATCAAAACACAACCATAAAAAAATCAAAAATTTTAAAAAAAAATCAAAAGAAAAGAACAAAAGAACATCACTAGAATAGAAATCAAATAAAATTGAAGGGAAAAAAGTGAAAGAGTTACCAAAAGTGGCTTGTGAGCTAATGTTGACTTCATGATAAATAGAACCAAATTTGACTTTAACTCTAATTGTAGGAACCGACACTGAGTTCCGATCTGACTCAGTTGTTCTTGTTTGGACAAGCATTCCACCTGGTCTCATCTCCCATTCCATTGAACCAGTTTCAGTTCTACAGCCAGTTGAATTTCTTCCATTCATTATAGGAGACAATCCATTTGTCTTATTATTATTATTATTATTATTATTATTATTACTAAGATTCCTCATCCTCATCATCTCTTCAATCAAAAAAGGGGGTGTGAATAGTAAAAGAGGGAGGTATGAATAGAAAAATGAAACCAAAACCAGAGAGAGAGAGATAGAGGCTTAGATCTCTGAGAACTCAGATTCTCTAACACCTTTGATAGAAATTTCAGCTACCCAATTCATCAAAAGGCTGCAAGAAGAACATGTTACACAAATCTCTGACCCCAGCATTCCACCAAAGAGAGAGAAACACAGAAAAAAACAAACTTTGAGGTTTAAGAGAGAGAGAGAGAGAGAATTAGACTTTTTTCTTTGCAGAAGAATCAATGACTTTACTAGCAAGAAGAATAACTCCAACCCAACAATAACTGAACTTGCCAATGTTCAAAGCATAGATCTTTACTTCAAAATGTGGTTGAAAATTGAAACTTTGAGTTTGAGAATTTTTCAATAGAGAAAAAAAATGGTTTTTTTTTTCCTTTTTTGGGGGGAAATGAATGAGTAAACAATTCCAATGATGAGGAATTGATTCTCTTGTGTTGGAGTTGTGGAGAAATGGAAGGGAGAAGAAAATGAGAAGAGAGAACCCAAAAAGAAATGAATATAAAAAAATGAGTGGCCAGCTAACTAAGCTGACACCCTGTGATCTTCATATATACTACACTAAATTAATTGATTTAAATAATTAATTTTTTTAATAGTTGTCATCAGAGAATCAATTATTGTTTTGTTTTTTTGTGACAGTTTAATTAAAGGTTGCATTGCATAAACATGGTAGTTCAGAGTTTAATTGCTTTTCCTTTTATCTTCATCATTCTAGAACGTTTTATTTTAGTTCATATGTAGCATATATAAATTAGCAATTTTCATACTTGAAATATTCATTTTTATATAGTTTACTTTTAAATTTTTTATACAGTAAATTACACAAATTAAGTAAAACACTATATTTCTTTTTAAACAGTTTCTAGCTTTATATTTTTTCACATAAAATAAAAAATATTATGAATCTTCTTTGAAATACAAATTAAGAAATGTTAAGGAATACTTTTAAAAATGGAATTTTTTAAATATTTAATTTTTAAGTAATTAAAATATATAATAAATTTTTAAAAACGTATCCTTATCAATATTTTTTGATCACATTTATCAATATTTATTTGTTAGATAAACTATCGTAACCAGGGTCTTTATATCTGGAGAGACACTCCAAAATATCCCCATAAGTTCTAATAATGTGAATTGGTAGTGAGTCTAATCCTCGATGTAATATTTGATTAAAGGAAGCATTTCATTAGATGTTCAAATCATAATTAGTTTTTCTTTTTTCTTCTTGATCGATTTATATATTGTTTTTTGTTTATATATCAATATAAATAACCAACTTAATATTTAAGACATATTGGTTAAGAACATAAAACATCTTCATTCGTTTGAAATGAAATTAATTTCATCTAGTAATGTTTTCAAATGAATATTATTATTTTACTTTCTCATTAATTTTCACAAATATGAAAAAAAAAACCTAAAATCAGTATTAATTTAAAAATATGGATGAAAAATAAATAATTAAAATATATTCTACTTAAGATGGCACCATTAATTTCTTTTTCTTTGTGAATTGTCAAAGAGTAATTTTGTGCTCTTGATGTAAAATAAAGATGCAGAGACCAGCAACTTCTAGATAGCACGTGTCAATGTGGGGGTAGTTAAGGAATTTCAGTATAAACTAATCATTGGTGCTTGCCAGTGGAGTCATATAATGGTGACAGTTAATTTTGGTGACACAATGAAAGTGTTGCCGCCAAATCCTCTTATTGGTCACACGTGTGATCTCTCTCCTTGTGAGGTAATTTTTTTTTCTCAAAGTTTTTAGTTTTTACTCTTTAGGTGAAAGCAAAGCAACACGGAAATAAAACCTAGAGAATCTGATTACTTATTTATAGTCTTTTTTTATTATTAATATGTATACACGTGATGTTTTTCCTCTTTTTTGCCTTTTTGTCTAAGAATGTATATAATTTAAGAATCAAAACTTTGCTTTTCATCCAATGAAATAGAAATGCTTCCTACTCCTCTTTTCAATTTTTGTTCCGGACCGAGTAACGACTCGAGCTCGAATTGAAGCCAGAGGTTGTGATATATATTTATGTAACCTGGATTATCAAGAGCGGAGATCGCACGATTGGATTCAACGGCCCAAATTCCACTCATTCCCATGCGTATAATGGTGTGCTTATCATCATCATCCAACTACTATGAATACCCGAGTATTCATCGCAACATGTACGCACTCATTCTTACCTGACACTTTAAATCTCCGAGCTAACTTGGACGTCAGAGTGTGTGCAAGTACACCACGCGTCTGACTTAAAGAAGTTGTTATTGATTATAAGTAAAATGACTCTTTGATCCTTTGACTTAATTTTTCATCTCAATTTGAAATTTATCTTTTTTAATTATACATTTGGTCCATCAAATTTATTTTGAGCCATTTTTTTTCAATTCTATTTTGATATAATGTTTATAAGAATTTAATCCGATCAATTTCTATAGAAATACTTAAGAGTTTTAAATAAAAGTAGGATGGAAAGAATTTAAAACCATCAATGGAAAACTTGAGGACTAAAATCACTTGGAAAAAAAATTAAAAGGACGAAATATATGTGCATAGCTCAAACTAAAAAAACCAAAAAATAATTAAATCTTTTATATTTTTTGGTTCTGATTCATGGCTCAAGTGATATAGCTTATGGCTCCTTATATATAGTTTAATAGTTTGTATTGAAGAATAACATGTGTAATTAATTTGTTAAAAAAATGACAAATTTGAAACTAAAAAATAAATTAATGGATTGAAAGAGAAATATTACCTAATTTATAATAAATATTTATTGCCATTATTTTTTAAAATATATTCGAACTTTTTCTTCAAAAATAACCAAACCAAACACCTATAATAGCTAATGAGAACTAAAGACGAGCTTTCTAAAAATCCCTGTGTTCACTAAGAATAGTTAGTATTTGATTGAAATTAGAATTACTAGATTAGATAAAACACATATATAAATATATTTAAATATCATGTGATTACCTAGGCTTAGTTTGTTGGCTTTTTATCATCTAAAAATTGGAACTAAATTAAAATTAAGGAAGAAGAATTCAAAAATAAAGGTTTGGCATTTTGGTCTCTATCAATTCAGGTAAAATTTCATTTTTTTTATGACATTACATGCTAATAGCTTCATTTAATTGATGCATTTAGTTGGCTTGTCCATTCCTTTATTGAACAAACAGTTGCAAATTTACGATACATATCATTTTGACCATTTTAGTCTTTTAATTATGGGAATTATGTTAACTAGGCTGCAAATTGTAATTGTTTGTTTTCATTGTCGGTTTAGGTTATATAATTGACATTTGGACTAACTAGCTTTGTCGTTAAGTACAATACTTGATACTCAAATTGATGTTCGATCTGATTGTGAGCATATTGCGTGAGATTAATTGAAGTGATAGAAAGGAGAATCTATAACTGCTTGTTCAACCCACTTTCATGTAGAGATGGAAAGAGGCCAGCTCGCCCTAGCCTGTCAAAAATTGGACGGCAAGCCACCCTGCCAAAGGATAGTAGGTTGAGAAATTGAATCTGTCCTACATCTTGACGAATTGTCGGGCCGGTGGCACTAAAATAAATAAATAATTAAATAATGTATTTAAAGCATATTTTTTGTTCTTAAAATAGGTGAGTTGGCCTGCCCAAACCCACAAAAAATAAGGTAAAAATGTCGGGTTGGTGGGTTGGCCCGCGACAACCCATCACAGAAAACAGTAAAAAATATTAAGAATAGTCAGAAACGAGGGGAAACATAATAAATAAAATTAACCTTGACAGACAAGCATGTTGAATTGACGGGCTAAACAAGGCGGGCTACAATGAGTTGACAAGATGAAATCACCAATCTAACCCACCGTTTTTTGGCAGGCTAGCGGTTTGGGCCAGTAGGCCAAACCTATTTTCCATCCCTACATTTCCCGGTGAAAAAATGGGATTGTTCCAAAACTTAGTTTAAGGGTTCTCCACACATATTGAAAAGTCATTTACTTGATGTGTGTCACACACACATACACATACTAACATACTTACATTGGAGAATACAAAATCACTTTGGTCCTCACTTTTATTATTAAATAAATATCAACTAGGTCCCCAAATATCATAATACAATACTAGAATCGTATCAAAATATAACAAGTGACAAGGTAACAAAATTCCCTATATCTGGAAAGATATATTCATTCTTCATTTTTTGAACCATGATAATCTCTATTTTGTCCATAAGCTCTACTGTCCAACTTTCATCATAACCACCATTAGGAGGGTAACAAAATACACTATGAGCTTCATTACACCACATAAAATAGCTACATTTTTCTTCTTCCTGATAAAAATTGGGTTAACAACTTTCCCCCAAAATGAAACCCTAAAAATTTACAACAAGAACTAGAGACACAGTAGGTGCAAAGATCGAGCTTTGGAAGACAACGAAAACATGAAATGTGTAACACCCTAATATTTCAACCTTGGAAGAAATATCGGAACACACAAATTCATCATACATCAGAGTGCTAATTCTAAATTAAGACATTGAACATAACTAAACATTGATGAAAACTCATCCAATTATCCCTTTAAACCATCACAAGTCCTAAAAGGGTTACTGATCAACAACTAGAAACCAAAGGTTCAAAGTCATTATACACCTATTGTTCAATATATCAACTAGAATTTAATCAACGTTACACAACTTTGATACACAATCTAAGTTATAATATCGAAAGTACATCATAATCTAGGAAAAGCTAAGCAAAGAAGTCATCAGATCTCAATGATCCCTCAAGTCTCAAAAACTCAGACAGCTGCTACTCTTTCTTCTTCTCCTCCTCCTCATGTTTCTCTCTATCTCTCACCCCTCCGTTCTTCTTTTTCTTATCTTTAAACTGATTTTGTTGTTTTTTTAAGAAGAGTGTGGTGTTAGTGTGTTTTGTGGGAGTGTGGGTTTGATTTAATGAGCTGAAGTTAAAAACTAGTGAAATGACCCTATTGTCCCTTCTCTCATATAATAATTCATCCAAAAGCACATAATTAATTCAATTAGGTAATTCTAGTTAGAAATCGTGTTTTCAAACATACTCTATCAACCAAATTATAAATCAAGGGAACAAAATCAACTACTAATCTTAAGAAAGGGGAGATTGAATAGTGACTCTTTTTAAAATTGTTTTGAATCAACCAAATTTCTTAGAACCTTCTAAGAAGGTATAGCCGTTTTAAGAAGCTTCTGGATTTTGTTATCTTCTTAGAGGATCAAATTTGTAAAAGTTTTCTTTCAAATTCACTTCGGAAGAGCAAAATGGTCTATGAAGTTTCTTGCAAAAATATGAAGTTAAGAAGACAGTGTTTCCAAAGATGAGAAGGTTCAGTAGGTAACTTTCTTATAGTGTTTCAAAAGATTTTCTTTTAAACACAAGAAACGGTTATAAGGCAATAAAGAAAAAACAGTAAATAACACGAGAATTATAATGGTTCACCCCAAAATAGCCAGGGCTACACCTACTCCTCACACCTAGTGAGTATTCCTAGTATTTTCCAAAGAGTTTTACAAGCCACATAGGCCACTCTATAGTTTTCTTGCACAGACTATAATCTGACAATACATAAGAAACTATTAAGTTAAAATGGATACTTCCTAAGAAGCTTCTACAACAATAAGATATGCTGAGAGACTGCTTAGAGAAGAATTTACTTGGTGAGAATACAAAGGCTTGGTAAAAGGGAGTAGGATTCTAATAGAACCGAACACAACAAGCCTAGTACACACTCAGAGAAGGTTGATAGTAGGTCTTGAGTCTGGTTGAGAGAAGGTTGATCTTTTAGAAGCTTTTTGAGAAGCTAGGAAGACTTGCAAAAAACTCTCACAAAAACTTTCTGAATTCTTCCTTGAAGTGTTTATAGCTTTCTGAACCTCAAAAGAGTCACTAGGGATGGTTTAGAGAGCCAAAGATCTGTTGATAACTTTTACTGAAAAATACTACCACTTTTCTACACTTTTGCAGAATTTTGTACTTGCAGTAGAAGTACTAGCTTCTCATTCCTGAAGCTTCTGATCTTGAAATGACATGAAATTGAAACATTCAATTTGTCTCATGTTTTCGTGGGCATTTAGTATCTTTAGTTAATACTTCTGACCCTTAAGAAGATATGGTCTTGTAGTCTTTTGATCTTGAGAAACTTATTGTCTTGTGTCTTTAATTCGATCTTGAAAAGCTTCTTGTCTTGTGTCTTCTGTTCTTGAGAAGCTTCTTGTCTTGAGTCTTCTGATTTTGAGAAGCTATCTGACTTTGATATTTCTCTCTTCTCACAAACTCTGAGTCTTCATTCTTAGCTTCTAATGCTTCATTTTACCTTCTTCTATCACTACAGTAAATAGTTGATTTACTGTCCAGGACTTTCCGGCGGATATATATCCGTCGGAAACTTTCCGGCGGATTTAAGGGATTTCCGGCGGATTTCATGCACAGAACATTTCTGGCGGATTTACGAGCATTTCTGGCGAATTTGTAGTGGACAGTAAGTTTCCGACAGATTTATTCGAATAAAAAATAAATATTTAAAAAAAAAAAATCAAAATCCTTCGCAAAAGCCATTTCCGGCGGATTGGAAAAAAAGGGGGGAAAACAAAAATTCAAAATCCGCCGGAAATACTTGAATCCGCCGAAAACGTCATTTCCGAGGGACAGGGGAATCCGCCGAAAATGTCACGGGATCCGCTGGAAATCCCTGGCCAATGAAATCCGCCGGAAACACAATTTCCGAGGGATAGGAGATCCGCCGAAAATTCCCACCACCGACAGAATCCGCCGGAAATGGCTTTTGCGAGGGATATGGGATCCGCCGGAAATCCCTTAATCCGCCGGAAACCCACATTTTTGAGGGATTTCAAAATTTGAGCCATTACACTTTCCCTCTATATATTCCACGGATTTCCTTCTCCCATTTCACATCTTCTTCACTTCTAAAATTTCTCTCTTCTTCTTCTCTCTACAAAATCTCTTCCTCTCTTTGATAGATTTCTTCTCCCATTTCACATCTTCTTCACTTCTAAAATTTATCTCTTCTTCTTCTCTCTACAAAATCTCTTCATCTCTTTGATAGATTTCTTCCATCTAAGGTATGATTTCTTCCTCTCTTTGATAGATTTCTCTCCTCTTCTCTTTGTTTGAGTTTATGTATTGTTTTCAATAACGGTTTAGTTATTAATTGTTGTATTGTTTGTTTAGGAGTTGTTTGACTTTGGTTCGTTTTGACTTCTGTTCGAAGGAGTTTTGATCGCTTTGATTTCTGTTCGAAGGAGTTTTGAATAGCATCAAGCCAGAGTCTTCTCTTCACAACCGGTTAGATATTCAATTTAATATTTGATATATTATTAGTTAGTTATTTGATATATTATTAGTTAGATTAGAATTTCTTCAATAGTTAAATATAAAACTTTATAATAATTAGTTAATATATAATTATGAAATTAAAGTAATATATTTTTATTTTTTGTTTAATAAATTTCAATAAGTAAATACGAAAAAAATTAAAATTTTTGTCATTATTAATTTACTTTTTAATCTCTATTTATATTTTTGTAATTTTAATTTCTGTTTGTATATTTAATTTATTTTAACTTTAATACGAAATAAAATGAGAAATAAATTTTAATTTTTGTAATAAATTTTATATATAAATGCAAAATATTATTAATTTTTGTTTTGAGATTTTTAGATAAATATGATATACTATATTGTTATAATTGATATAAAAAATTTAAAATAAACAATAAATAAAAACGAAGTAATTTTGTTATATTTACTTTAATATTCCTTTCTAAATTAATTTTAAATAAAAATATTTTTTAAAATAAAAATAAAATTAATTTTTATATAATTAATGTTGATATTTTTTATATTTACTTTAAAATAAAAAATAACTTAATTTTTAAATAAATAATGATAAGTAATTTTTTTAGATTTACTTTAAAATAAAAATAAAATTAATTTTTAAATTATTAATGTTAGTATTTTTTATATAAATGCGAATTATATTATTCATTTCTATTTTTTATTCATTTTTAGATTTTTAGATAAAAATATTAAATAATATATTTAGTTTATTAAATTGTATATCAAAAAAAATAAAATATATATATATGTGTGTGTATTATTCACTAATATATATATTAATATATATATATATATATGTATTTTAATTATTGTGTTTATTATGTTATTATTGTTATTCTAATTAATTTTGCTTTTTTAATATATAGTTAAACTAGATATTAATATATTAATTTAATATATCAATCTATTAAAAAAATTCTATATTTGAATAAATATATAGGAATATAGTAATTTATTTAATGTTTACATTGTTAGTGTATTAGTGTATGTAAATATGTGTCTAGATATATATATGTGCATGTATATGTAATAAATATATAGGAATATAACATTAATTTTTATTGAACTATAGTACGTAGTTCTTGAAAACATCGATCGTAGTTGGATGTACGATCGGTTGTTTCCAGGAAGAGTTGGTTTAAAGCGGCGTTTTGTACAAGGGGTAGAAGAGTTTATATTTTGTGCTAAGCAGCACGAAGAATTTGCGCAACAAGGCGGAATTAGATGTCCGTGCTTGAAATGTTCATTTAAATTTATAAAAAATGATGATGAAGACAGAATGGATTTGTACAATAATGGGTTTAGGCCAAATTATTTTATATGGAGTCGTCACTGCGAAGTAGCAGCAGGGGTTGTTCGTGCAGTTAATGTTCCGGTTAATGTAGTAGCTCCCAGAGCAAATAATTATCCAGCGGCTACAACATCTGGAGGCGAAATTATTCAACCGTTAGAAGTTTATCAGGGAATGATATCTGATGTGGTTGGAGTAAATTTGGATGTTGAAGAGCCAGAATATAATGCTGAAGAAGTTCCAAATGAGGAAGCTCAAAGATTTTACATGTATTTGAGTGAAACAAATAATCCATTATTTGAAGGATCTAAAGACTCTAAATTATCAATGTGTGTTCGGTTGTTGGGTCTTAAGTCGCAGTTTAATGTTGCTGACTTATGCATGGAATATATGACCAAAAAGATGTTGGATGCAACTCCTGTTAGAGGACTTTCGCCGTAGAGTTATTATGATCCTAAAAGATTACTATCGAAACTTGGCTTGAAATCTAAAAGAATTGATTGTTGTGTCTCCGGTTGCATGATCTATTATAACAATGAGTTTGACATAAATGATGGAGAGTTGTCGGAATGCAAGATTTGTGAAGAGCCATGCTATCGTGCCAGTAGGAGAGGGACGAGTAGAGGCAAATTGGTTCCACGAAAAGCAATGTTCAATTTGCCGCTCATACCAAGGCTACAGAGGATGTTTACTTCAATGGAGACCGCAGGTAAAATGACGTGGCACCATCAAAATAGAAGCAATTCTGGTGAATTACGTCACCCATCTGACGGTGAGGCTTGAAAGCATTTTGATCGTGTTCATCCAGATTTTGCCAGTGATCCACAGAATGTTCGGCTTGGTTTATGTTCTGATGGATTCACACTATATATTCAAGCCTCGGCAACACCGCACTCTTGTTGGCCGGTTATTGTTACCTCGTACAACCTTCCTCCAGAAATGTGTATGTCTAAACCATACATGTTTTTAAATGCAATTATTCCAGGGCCAAGTAATCCAACAACAGGAATTGATGTTGGCAGCAGTCGTAGGAGGAAGACTTCTACTCGCATTAGGCGTCGTCAGCAACCCCCTCGTGTTGTTGTTCCTGCTGGCAGATATGTGCCTCGACCTCAGACAGATGGAGCTTCTACTAGTACTGCACAGGAGGAGCCAGTGATTCCTGACGGTACTGAGGGCTTAGAGCCAGTACATGTTGATACTGAGGGGATACACACTTATCACATTGACCAGGAGGTGGTGAGGTATACGCCTGATGGTCGTGTGATTTTGGAGTGTGTTGGTGACTCGTAAGTATTTTATATATTAATTTCTTTTTCTTTTATAACTTATAATATTATATAAATTATATAAATTTACATTACAAGAAAAACTGGATTTTCCGGCGACCAAAATCCGCCGGAAATGACCAAAATCCGCCGAAAATGTGGACTTTCCGGCGGATTTTTGGCGCTGGAAAAACCCTCGTCGCAAACAGTTTCCGGCGGATTTTCCGCCGGTAATTTCCGGCGGATTTTTGGTAGTTTCCGGCGGATTTTCCGCCGGTAATTTCCGGCGGATTTTTGGTAATTTCGGGCGGATTTTAAAATTTTTTTTTTTTTTTTTTGGAAAATCCGCCGGAAACTACCAAAAATCCGCCGGAATTTTTTTTTTTTTTTTAAAAATTTCGGCGGATTTATGGTAATTTCCGGCGGATTTTCCAAATTATTATTTTTTTTTAAAAATCCGAATTTTTTTAAATTTTTTTGAATTTTATAACTTAATATGTGTTTTAAATAAAAGTCAAAAAACAAAAGTAAAATCAAATGTTGAATGGTATTGTTGAAAAAGGAAAGAATAAAAGAGAATATGAGAAGAAATGATATATGAGAGAATAAGAATGAGGAATTATGAAGAAATAAGAATAAAATAGTGAGATGAAGAAGGAATAAGAATAAAGAAGTGAGAATGAAGAAGAAAGGAGAATTATAGAAGAGAGATATGTAGAGAAATTTTTGAAGATTAGAGAGTATGAGAAAGAAGAAAAAAGATAAGATAGAGAAAATGTAGAAGAGAATAAGAAGGAAAGAAAGAGATAAATGAGAGAATGAGATGAGTGTAGGAGAAAGTTGTATTTATAGACGAATTTTTTTCCCTCTAAATTTTTCCGGCGGATTTTTAAAATTTCCGGCGGATTTTTTTCCCTCCAAAATTTTCCGGCGGATTTTTTGAAATTTCCGGCAGATTTTTGCAAAAAAAAAAAAAATTTATAAATCCGCCGGAAATTACCAAAAATCCGCCGAAAATTTCCGGCGGATTTTTGGTATTTTCCGGCGGATTTTTGCAAAAAAAAAAAAATAAAATTTATAAATCCGCCGGAAATTTCTGGCGGATTTTTGGTATTTTCCGGCGGATTTTTGCAAAAAAAAAAAAATTATAAATCCGCCGGAAAGTCCAAAAAATCCGCCGGAAATTTCCGGCGGATTTTTGGTATTTTCCGGCGGATTTTTGCAAAAAAAAAAAAAAAATTTATAAATCCGCCGGAAAGTCCAAAAAATCCGCTGGAAAGTTTCTGTGGGATAAAATCCGCCGGAAAGTCCAAAAAATCCGCCGGAAACTACCGTGGGATCAAATCCGCCGGAAATCTATCAAATCCGCCGGAAAGTTTCCGACGGATTTATATCCCCCGGAAAGTTTTGGACAGTAAATCCACTATTTCTTGTAGTGTTAGTGTAACAAAATTCATCTCTTTTAATATTATACAGCTTTCTTCCTTTCTTGAGTTGTATTGCTACCTCCATGTACGGGAGGACACTGGTGAGTTTATTACTGACCAGGCGAGGGAGATCCAGGTAAAACTTATATAGTATACAATTTATATATATATATATATATATAGTTTATCTTTAAATTATTAATTATTATTTTATTAATAGTTATTCATTTATTGGTTGTGTTATTTTTTCAGGAGAACTTTGAGGCTGGAATTAATGAGTACCAGGAGACTCAAGAGCAGAGCAGTGAGAGCTCGGAAGTTGATCTTGTGCAGGAGGCTAGAGCAGCTCGTGAAATTTGAGAGAAAGCAGTTGGTCCAAGAAAAAGTAATCGTTTAGTAGGATCTGGTGGTATTGGACCGTCTGCATTCAGAACAAGTGTTATTCCGAGTCTTTCTAGTTCTGGATCAGCTGGGAGTACTGCCCGCTCATATGTTCCTAGCACTGGTGATTTTAATGCTGTGACTGAGTTGACTCAGCAGTTAAACCAGGCTCATCGTGAGTTTGAAGAGCGCTAGAATCAAAATGCACGAGAAGTGCAGGAGCTTCGAGAGCGGGCTAGATTAGTTGAGGCATGCGTGGAGGAGCAGGCTAGGCTAAATGAGGAGCGATATAATCACTTATTAAGTCAGCTGTCTCTGCAGCAGCACTCCAGGCCATCATCTTCCCATATGGCGCCATCCTACACGCCGCCACATCAGCACTTTGGCGGTGCCTTTCAGCCATAGTCTTAGTACCCGCAGCACTATCCACCCCAACAGCAGCCCTATCCACCCCAGCAACAGCCCTATCCACCCTAGCATCAGCAGTACTATCCACCTCAGCAGCAGCACCAGATGTATCCACCCCAGCAGGTTGATCAGCACTCCTCCCAGCAATACACCTCAAGTATCGATTTGAATAATATCGATCCTATTAGTGCTTTTCTTCAAGCTGCTGATGACGCCGCAGGTGACAACTATTACCAGAGCTCTGATTTAGACCAGCTCCCACCCCAGCCCCCTCCCCAGTAACTTACTCTTATGTTATTTTGTTGTTTGGATACTGAAGTTTTAATTTGTATGGATTATGAATATTCGCGTACTTTGTTGGGATGTTTAAGTTTTCACTTTTTTGGATATTATAACGATCGGGTTTTGATTTTCAATCGTATATTTAATTTTTCATTTTAATTTGATTATTAATTTTTTTTACAATCATAATAATATATTCAATAATATTTTGTATTTAATATTAAGTAATATATTTTTATTAATTCATATAAATTAAATAATATTTTTTATTTAATATTAAATAACTTTTTATTTAATTCGTATATATATTAAATAATTTTATTTAATATTTAATATATATTTAATATTAAATATTAAAAATATTTTATTTAATTCGTATATATTATTTAAAAAATTATTAATAATATAATATTTAATTATTTTAATAATTATTATTATAAGAATATTAATTATATTTAATTCGTATATATTCTTTTAAAAGATATTAATATTAATAGTTTTTTAAAAATATATTATTAATTATTAAATTTTCTTTTTTTAAAAATAAAATAATATATTTCCGGCGGATAGTTTTTTAATTTTAGAAAATTAAATTTATTTCCTGCGGATTTTATGTGTTTTCCGCGGATTATTTTTGTATTTATAAAAAAAAAAACTTTTTCGGTGGATTTGTTGTTGTTTTCGGCAGATTTCTTCGATTTTTTTTTTTTAAAATATTTCCGGCGGATTTAAGGCTGTTTCCGACGGATTTTTTTGAATTTATAAAAAAATTTTCCGTCGGATTTTTTGAATTTTTTAAAAAATGTTTAATTTCCGGCGGATTTGGCGTGTTTATGCGGCAGATTTGTCGCCGGAAATTTTCGTGGGATTTTCCGGCGGAGTCTCCCTCGGAAATTTCGGCGGATTTTTCGAGGTACCAAAATCCGCCGGAAACCGTTTGCGACGAGGGTTTTTCAGGCGCCAAAAAATCCGCCAGAAAGTCCAAATTTCCGGCGGATTTTGGTCGTCGAAAAATCCTGTTTTTCTTGTAATATATGGTGTTATCCTAGCCTATGTCTTATTTTTCCTTGATGTATAATTCCTATACTTATTTGACACTCAAGAAAATTCATTAGAGCACATATGGATCAGAAAACTTCAAACATCTATCAAAAATATTTGTTTAACATCCAAACTTATTCTAGAGATTTTGCCTCAACATACAGGCAGTTAACGTGACATGTCAACTCCATCAACACTGTTAATTGACAACAACTGAGGAGGGACTAACTTACTGCATGTTTGTGAAATTGAAGGACTAAATAAGAATATAGAAAAAACTAGGGTCTGAATTGATTTTTTTTTTTTATGAAGTTTGAGGACGAATTTAAATCACTAGAGCATATGCATAACGCTCAAAATAATTTTAGTATATCTTTTTTGACAAATTCTAGTATTTTAAATTTTAAATAGGGTCATTTCCTCAATGTAATTGAACTAACAACGGGGTTATTAAGATTATAATGTAAGAGTATGGTTTAGGTTAATAATTCATATAGTGTGCAGATTTTTTTTCACTATCAACCACTAAAAAGTTATGACAAATGTCAATTTCAAAATGAGTAGAATAAAAATCAACAATTTTTGTACCGTTTCATTTTCTAATTAAATGACATTGTAAAATATATTTACATTATCATTACATACTATTACCTCAGTTCCTAATTTTTGATAATTTTGATATTTTATTTTTGTTTCAAATCAATGGCATTTTTAGCAACTTAATATACAATTTACTAAATTTTTCCAAATTTTTCATCTATATTTACTGAGTCTTTTAGAGACTCAAAACAACTATTAATTTATTTATTTTAATTTCAATTATTATCTCAAAACAACTATAAAATAAGTATTTTATTACTTAGCTAATAAAAATTAATGTAGTATATATCTATAACAAGACATAAGTAACAAAAAGTTAAGAACACGAGAAGTAATTTAGTCATCTAAATTCTTATCACTATTGAATAACTGTTCCAAACAACTTTTCAGACAGACAGAAGTAAAAACCAAGATTCTGAAGTCAACAGAAAACAGGAGAACACGTGGCAAACATCAAAGCCACGAGTAGGATGCTAAATTCTAAGCAAACTGCAACCTTTTTACTAACCCTTGTCACCGACAGTTTGACACGCACGAGCTTCACCACACGTAAGAGACTGTTCAGGGGTTGTGATCCTGTGCATACGTATTACGATGGAGACACTTTTACCTAATCTGGTTGTTACATTTTGTTCCATTTGCCTATCATTATTATTTCTACTCTGCATATTGATAGAGATTAGACGTAGATACATACGTACATTCTCTTTACCAGGGGAAGGGTCCGTATTTCATGGGTTAATGAATTGATGGGTGGTTATAGAAGTAATAGATAAATAATATATAAATAATACATAATAATATAGTGAAAAAGTGTTAGTGGGTAGTTATAAGGGTATTTTGGTCAGAAAAATCTGACACCAAAAAAATCAGTTACAAAATGAATCCCCTTTATATCTAACTAGGGGGAAAGACGGGCCCTCCGGGCCCGTCTTTCATGTGTTGGTGTGTTGATGGGTTGTTATAGAAGTAATAGATAAATAATATATAAATAATAAATAATAATATAGTGAAATAGTGTTAGTGGGTAGTTATAAGGGTATTTTGGTCAAAAAAATCTGACACCAAAAAATCAGTTACAAAATGAATCCCCTTTATATATAGGTATAGATATATAATAATAATAATAATAATAATAATAATAATAATAATAATAATAATAACTATTAATAAAGTGGGATTCTAAAAAAAATTATCACTTTTGGTGTCAGATTTTCTTGACCGTTTTACCCTCAAAGAGTCAAGCGACTATTACATTCATACCCTTACTATTATTAACACTAACCGCACAATACTAGATGTGTTGTAGTACGAAAGTTAACTGCCAATGTTGTGATAACCGCACATAACATGACCAAATACAAATTAAAAAGGAATTCAAATTTAAAATAAAGAAAACAGAACTGATCTAATAATGAAAAACCAAACGCACACACGCTAAAGAAAAAGGAAGGGAAGCAAATTACCAAATAAAAAAGGAATTGATATATATTAAAAAAGGACTTTTGGTCAAAATGGAAAAATAAAATAGGACTGTCACATGAAAGACAGACTCTTCGGAACTCACAATAAACCACTATTACATATAAGTATTTACCGTAGAGCATGGAAGACGGGCCCGCTTAGTATAGGTATAGATTAAGCATCCATGGAATTTATTTTAAAATATAAAATTGTTGTTGTCAAAAAAATATAAATTGTTATTTTGGGGATTGGGTTGTCGATCTTCTTACACTTTTTAACTAACCTAACTAGTTGTAAAAAAAAAAAAAACCTAACTAAACATGAGATAAATTTTTTATCCTTAATATTTTTTTTTATGGAATAAATTTTTTATCCTTAATATTGACTATAATATAATTATTATTAGATAACTTTTTTGAGTAGAACCTTGGATTAGGTTGATTCCCTTCTTATTTTAAAGCTTATGCTTTTTTTGTTTAAGAATGAAGAATAGGATTAGCTTATTGAAACACTATTACAACTTCCAACCTCCTACCTCTATTGTTTCTTTTTTATGAGAAATAATTGAGGCTACATGAAAAGGCACATTATCCCTAGCGGGCTTAAATATATGCACATTTGTTAAGAGTCCTCGAGATAGAATGAAAAGAAACATGGCAAGCTCCAAAATATCCCTGAAAAGAAAATTTAGGGTCGGGTTAGGGAGGACCCTTTGATGATTAAGTCTACCAAGGCTTGAGAATCCGTCTCCGCAATCAACTTTTTAATCCTCAATCGTCTAACCAACTAAAGACCTATAATCATAGCCCATAACTCAGCCCATGCCACATTGTTATGTTTTAACTTCTAGTAGAATCATTGCACAAAATTTCAATCACGAAAAAGGAAATGTTCGGCACAACTGACATCTTCACCCAAAATCTTAAGGCAATAAGTATATGTGTCCTAGAGATAAAATGAAAAAAAACGTTACAAGCACAAAAGTATTCCTAACCTTTGATGATTAACTCCATCAAGACTTAAGAATCCATCTCTGCAACCAGCTTTTTAATCCTCAATTTGTCTAGCCAACTCAAGACCTGTAATCATGGCCCATAACTCAGCCCATGCCACACTACATGTCCTATCTTCTAATAGAATGAAGGCTAAGATTTGACATGGCTTGAGAGCCACATTAATATTTTGCCTTCATAATACTAACCCGAAGCTTGTCTTACTGAAAACTTTTGCCCATTGGTAATATTGTCATGTGTTACGCGTATCGAGGATTTTGCCCGTCGTAATTACCGAAGGGTAACCTTTCTTAATTACTGAAGGTCAAAGCCATCGATAATTACAGACATATTTCATTTGGTTGTCTGTAAAGGTTGTCAACCAACTTCCTTCTGACAGTCACACCACTGTCAGTAATTCGTCAGAAAAAGGTTATTACTGACAGCTTTTTAGCCTTATCGGCGACCTTTGCCCGTCGATAATCACCATATTTTTTGTAATGAAGCTAATTGGAAATGTGAAGATTTAACTGATCAAATGATTAGTACCAGACTGTAATAAATTTGACACGAGAGAATATTCGTATTTATTATGATTAATGCAATAAATCGTGTAAAAAATTGATACATTGGATGGGCAATTGAATGATTTTGGGGATGCCATGTAAAATTTTGTTAGATGAAAGATAGAGCAAAAAATTCTCTTTTATATAGAAAACAAATACTAACATACTTAATTACAAAATTAAGTATTGTCTGAATAACCAAAATTTGAATTTGCATTAATACTCGGTAGCTCAGTTGGCGAGCTAAGGGATACCGAAGGAGTATAAGAAGGGATGTTCAGGTTTCAAACCCTGGAAAGTAACATTTCTCTCACTCCTCCAACAATTAATAACTAACGTTGCCTATAAAAAAACTTTGATTTATGAAACATTGTTTTTAAAATTAAATTGTACTAACATACTTACTAAAATGGGTAACATGTGAAAGATTAAAAGAAAAGAATAAGAATCAATTATTCTTATATTTATGTTAAAGAAAAACAGAGGTACTTAGTTTCACTTTCACAAAGGACAGGACACTTGTATTCTTCTGTTATTGAGGGAATAGATGTATGTTTCTAAGAAGTGTGTCACATAACATTTTAATGTGTAAAAGTCAGAGAGATCACATGAGAAAAATAAAGTAGACTAAAGAGAAAAGAAGAACTAGTACTTCTTCAGAAAGGAGAATACAATAATAATAAGTTAGGTAGAATGTTTTGTATAACTTTTGTGGTATGACATTAGTTAGTATACAAGGCATATCATATGCATGTGTAAGCATATGAGGGGGGTGGGGTGGACCGTGGAGTGCGGTCAAAGGAAGAACCAGCAAGCAAGTCTTATAATTGAAGGGAATTTTAAACATAACTCTGCACGATGTTGTTGTCAGTGTATACTTGTTGGAAAGTGTTCATCAAATGTTGGTGACTTGGCTTCTTTTCTCATTCACCAATTTTAACCCCATATATATTATGTTGTTGCTTGGAGTACTCTTCACATCCATTGTTTCTAAACCAAACCATGTATCAATGTCCAAACAAAAACATCATGGACATGTCTAGATTTTCAGTCAGCTTTGTCCATTCTGCCCCTTATAATTGTATCGTTAACTAAGAAAGGGTGTGTGTTTTGGATTAGAGCATATTATGATTAGGAAAATGCTAGATGTTACGAGAGATTAGGACAATGCTAGATG
Source organism: Astragalus glycyphyllos (assembly GCA_963573325.1). NCBI lineage: Eukaryota > Viridiplantae > Streptophyta > Magnoliopsida > Fabales > Fabaceae > Astragalus > Astragalus glycyphyllos. Next base: position 11,993,132 of record OY754313.1, on the reverse strand, counting down.
TTACGAGAGATTTTTGCAAGAAAGAGAATAATGCTATGTGGCAGTATATAACACTCACAAATTATAACTACTCACTCTCTTATGTATTAGACGGTTATTCATTGGTCAAATGCCTTATTTTTATGCAATATTTTCTTTATTATAAAAATCTCTCATAACAAATAGCAATGTTGTTATGATGAACATGTCTTGATACTTTGGGAACGGGGGAACTGAGAATATAATGCTATTTTAATTATCTAAATATCATCTTTCCTTTTTTTTTTTTTACAAAATTATTAACAATTTATTCATTATTAAGGTTTTTTCAAAAATCAATCTTGATAAAAATAAATATCTTGTGACAAAATAGATCACAAATAAGATTTTAACGATTTTAATTTAAAATTTCTCTACTTTTCACTATTAGTTCTGTGATCAACAATATCTTCCTCCTTGACGAAACAGTGAGCGAACTATAAAACATATAAATGCACAATGTTGGAGATTAGACTTACAGATCTTTCTCAATAATATTGGCGTCCCAAAAAAAAATTCTTCTATTAATGATTTGCAAAGATTACAATCACGGTCTTCCTGGAATTGCAAGCGAGGTTTGCTTCGGATGTTTGCCTGGCTGCTATACTTTAATCCTTTAACTATAAAACATGCAAATGCACAATGTTGGATTAGGCTTACAAATATTTCTCAATAATATTGGCATCCCAATTTTTTTCTCCAATTGCTAGAAGTGTTGCCATGCCAATAAGTCTAGATGATACAATAGGTAAAATCTCATTTGACAGATCATTTGGTCATTTTGCACGCATCCTGGTTGATATACATTTGAAATCAAAGTTAAGAATCAAATTCTTGTTGAGAGGTCAGGTTAAGCTTTCTTTGTGAGAATTGAGTACGAAAATTTGTCTTTCTTTTGTGTGAATTGCATGACTATTGGTCATACCACTGGCAATTGTAATAAAAGGATGCACTCTGGTGTGGAAGACATTAAGGAGAAAAATATCTCAGAATATGTTGCTTAGCTAAAACAGCTTTCTAAATATGTTTGTAAGTTAAAGGTTAATAATAATGTGAATTTTAAGCAGAAAGCTCAAGTTATAAATGTTCAAACCTGCGTGAATAAGGAAGCTTTTAAATGCGTCAACAATGTTCATCAGGATGATTTGGATACTAATCCTTTACTAGGATTTACTAAACCGGCCTAACAAGCTTTACCTATGAAGGTGCAACAACATTTAGGTTCGAATAGGTAGCAAGGGGAATCTTCATCCAATAGGATTAGATAAGCAGTCATGCAATCCAATGAAGAATCAGACTCTTTTCAATTTCTCCATGACTCTCTCGGTTTGAATGAGGGTAAAAATGTGTTGCCTGCAGTTATACAGATGCAAGAGACATCTTTGAACTCCATCCAGAAGTTGGCTAATGCTTCTACCTCTAGCACTCATGCATCAGCTCAAGACAACATTGTTCAGGTTTCTCCTACCTTTGATACTATTAGTGGTTGTAATATTGAAACTCTTGTTGTTCGATCTAGTGCCAACGTAGTCAATGATATGAATATTGCTAGTTGTTGTTGGAGTGATTCTATCGATTAATCCTCCACTCAGCCTCCCACTACCAAGCTTGATTCGTTAAAAGTTTCAGAGTCTGATGCTACTTCTAACCCACTAATAGCATCTTACATGAGAATATTATGATAGTTTTGAGGGTGATGTGTTAAATGATGCTGATGATCCTATGGCTACCGATACCCAAGGATCAATTGGACATGATGATAATTTCGAACCGATTGTGTCTGAGACCCAAGAAAAAAAGTTTGTTCAGAAAATTGTAGGCTATAATTCTCGTTCTAGGGAAAATTCTGTCTCTTGGTCTGGCCAATGTAAATTAGTCCTTATAATTTGTTTCTATGATGAATTGTCTTAGAGGTCTTTTGTTGTAAAAAGTTAGAGGCTCTCTATTATTGCTTTGATTTTAATTTCTTTTATTGCCTAAGGTTTTGGTTTGGTTCCCCTTGGGCTCTCTTTGTTCTCTTTCTTTTTTTATCTTTTAAAAAAACATGAGGAAGTACTATTTTTCCTTCTTGATGTTTTTTATATCAGAAGGTTTTAACAAAACTTCCTTATTTTCGAAAAAAAAGAGAGAAATGAAAACACCATACAACTGTTAATTTCGTTCTAGGGAAAAAAAATACTTTTTAACCCAGTATTTGTTAATTTTTATAACAAAATTATCATAACATTTTAATTATATCAAAATTTTATTTTAATGTAGTTATATACGTAACAAAATTTTGTCTAGTATTACTCTTAAAATGGGGTCCTGACTCCTGAGGGATACTCATCTAACCTGTGCTGGGGCCTCCACATTGTTTTCTTTTTTGTGGATGTTTGCCTCCACATTGTTTATACTTTATATATTGTGATAACTTATAACATATCACATGCACCAAATCCAAACAAAAAAAAATCACATGCATCATATTGTTTATTATTATTGGTTCACTGATCCCTTCCAATCAAAAGTTAATTAATAGGGAATAATTTTTTCTGAAAGAGTTAATAGGGAATAATATATCAAAACAATAATTGGAATTTTTATATGGTAAAATAATAATTTGTTAAGCTTTACACATTATGCTCACACACACTAGCAAGAGAGAAAAACTATGTACCTTTTCTCTTTATCTCTTTGAGACACTATTTGTTTCAAATTTGATTAAATTAATATACACATTATTTTAAAGTGTGAAATTAAAGCATTATAAAGCTAAGCATATGGTAGGGTGTCTTTGTACTTGCAAGTAGTACTATCACATTTGAAAAGAAGAATCTAACAACTTTTATAACGAAATTAATGCATAAAGAAAGCAAAAGAAGAAAATTACCCCAAATATAACATCATAATGTAATTATTATCATTATTATTTTTCAAAAAAAATATAAAGTGTATTTAGACACGTTTAATCTTCCTTCCGTACCAATAACGAAATGTTGATCAAACAAATTGTCGGTAGACAAAAATCCAAAAGAAAAAACATGGAAGAAAATAAAGGAGAAAACCCTCACTTTTCCAAAGAGAAAGAGATGTTTGGTTTTAGACTTTTAGTAGACAATTCCTACAGAAATTTATGTATGTACATACTTTGCATACATACAAAACACACCATCAATCTACAAGTGGGTACTTTTCAGATGCCTCATTATTAACAATGACCTTGGTTACAAGGATGTTTTCTTTATAGAGTTAAATCGGTATACCTATAATGTTTTCTTTATGCTAAGTGTGATTTTTAGTATAATAATTGAGATAGAAGTTAATTTTTTTTATGACAGTTGATTTTCTATTACTTGCTTGCTAGTATAGTGGTCTGAGAAGTTGAGCCTGCCTCACCTCTCAACGAGTTAGCGGACTAATGTGCATTATTAAAATAAAATAGAGAAATTAAAAATACTTTTGGGCGAAAAGGAGACCGATTGACTCGCCCAAGCTCGTCCCAAACAAAGTAAGGTTGATGGGTTGACCCAACAAAACCCACCAAAAAATTAATTTTTTAAAGTGATTCAAAACAAGGGAAAATAAATAAACGGAAATTTCAACTGTAGGTAGGTCTCACGAGTTGGCGAGGCGGGTTAGGTTGTGTTAGTGGGTTGAGAGCACCAACCCGCCCGCCATTTTTTGGCAGACTGAGCCCACTTTATCACCCCCCCGCCCTCCTAATTTACATTATGGGTCACGATATATTGACACCCAGATGTCAAACTTAATGACTTGCACCAATAAATAACTTCTTATAGAAAATGAAATTAATTAATCCGGTCGTTGGATAACATTATATTACCCTTGTGATCATGTATATAAAATTTCAAAAATATTGGATACTCATAGGTGTGTTACTCCCTTCGATCAAGAAGCTTTTGCAAAAAATCACAAACACCAATGAGGTTATAAATGCGATTCAATTTAAGTCTTATCTCAAATATATCCCTAGTATTAATTTTTTATATCCATGTATGTGACTTTCTAGTAAACCTATATTCACATTAAATAGGGGTCTAAAAGAAACCTTAATTAGCAATTAATTTGCTTTGAAAAATGTATCTTTTTATTATAATTAGGACCAAAATATGTACCAAAATTTTTCTTATAATAAGGACTAGAGGGGGTATCTAATTACACACATTAGTTTCCTTATCTTTTAAAATAGTGTAATAGAGTGTCAATTAATTTTTGATTTGTATAAAATTTGATTTGATATATATTATCTCAAAGATAACACCATGTTATTCAACAATCTGATTCATAAATTTTATTTTATACGCGAAGTTACTAATTGGTGTAAGTCATTAAATTTCAGACTAGGTGTCAATGTAACAGATATATATATATATATATTGAAATTTTCGGTAGTTATGAAAATTGGTTGTTAATTGGTATGTGCAACAAAAATACCAGCTGCTTTGAAAAGGATAGAACACCATAAGAATGCATGTAATTAGAAGACTTGCATGCCATTAGGAGTACGCAATTGGCAATTGAAGTTGTTTTATATCCAAGTCAAATATCCACCCGAATTGAAACTTACTTCTATTTCGTATAAATTAATTGACACAATTTCAACCAGAAATTGACATATGCGACAACCTATTGCATGCATGATTGTCTATCTCTAATATGTTAATATGTATGACATTTTTCTAGTCCTATGTTACGCACACATATATATTTAATATATGTTACAACTTATCAAAAAGGAAAATAGCTGCTTTTTTTTCATTTTACTAATGAATCACTAAGTTGTATATCTAGGGATGTCAATAATATATATTATATATTATTATGATATTTACTGCATTTTTAAATTTTAATATTGTGATGAATGAAAATAATAAGGAGAGAGCTGCCCAACTATTGTGGGCTATGGGCTGTTAGACATAAATGACTAGTCAACATCAAATTCGGGCACCTTTGTTTTTTTCAAACAACTCCCCCTCTCTTTAGTGTATGCAAATGTACTAAATTGCCCTTATCCCCATCTCACCCCCCCGGCTCCCATCATTGTGCATCAGCACCATTGTGTGCCCTTGCAGAGTTGCAGTCATCCGGGGGAACATGAATGATGCATTGAGAACGAATGGTAGCAAATGATTTGGTGGCCTCTGCAACCCTTCATAAAAAGTGGGTAGAGTGTGTTCATTGTGATGCTTAAACTAGATCCTATCAATGGAACTATTTATTAATTATCTAAAAAAAAGACAAATGGGCGATGTCAATTAGATATATCCCAAAAATCTAGGACTAGAAGCCTTTGGACTCTAAATAATTCGTTGTCGCGTAGGGGGTTAAATAATTCTCGATTCAAAACTAGAGTACAAGGTCACAATTTTAGTCGTCTCACTAGGATCTCTGACTCAATCAATCAAACGCGAGAACTTAGAAGAAATACTAAGAGAAAGGTGAATTCAACAAACAATTATAAAAGTGACATAAAAGTTAATATATCAAAAGTGAGTTCATAAGATTTAATTTCTTTTCTTGATCCTATTCTTGTTTGACCATAGAATTGACCAATCAAGCGCCAATCAATCCCATATGAATTCCTACTAGATTAAGCATAACATAATTTGATTATAAAAGTTAAGGAACAAGCGTCACAAAACCATTATTAACTTAAAAATCGAATTCACACACCATGCATTGTAGATTCTATCAATCCTAATTTGTTACATAACAAAACAAAACAAGCAATTAAATTGTTTTGAATAATCTCAACCAGATTCATAAATTGGATTTAGAACGCAATTTTTTTAGTAATTAAACAAAACACATAACCGAATTTGCAATAATGACCAAGAGATGTAGGATTGAAAGGAAAAGAAAGAGTGACTAAAACGAAATTAACATTGAAAACCGAAACCTCAAGGTTTCTGAAGAAATCCTAAGTCAGCAGACTAATCTTACAAAACGAATTAAAGGGCAGAAACAAAACGCTTAGAAGAAAAAAAGTTGTGTTTTTATTCCAAAGATCCCAAAATTCACACTTTTTTTGTTGGTAAAAAAAAGAGCTCCTTTTGAAAAATATTATCCAACTCTTTAAATTTCGCGACCCATCATTTAGCTCTCTAAAACAACTTTCTAGTGACATATAATTTGCCTTGATTAGATTTAAGAAGAGTGAGTTATCCTCTTTTAAGTGAGGGATGGGGGGAGTCAAGAGTTTGTAACAACAACTCCATTATAACTTTGAGGCTTCTTTTGACATAGAAAACGACTGAATCCTAAGAGGCTTGTTTCAGCAAGACTAATAGGGCATGTTTGGTGGTTAGGATAAGAAGACATATCATATCTTGTATCAATTCAGCATTTGTTGAGCCAACAGGATACGATAACATAATCTTGCGACTTATTATATCCTGTCTTTTTAGTTAAAATTTTATCTTGAGTTTGAGTTGGGTTTGAAACCAACACTACGGATAAGAAAATAATTTATTCATTCACCCTTATGAAATCTATTAAAAAATATATATAAAAAAACAAAAATAAAATTTGATGTTAACTTAAAAATTAAAATTATTAATAATTAATTTAAAAGATAATGTATGATTTTATGATAAGAGTTATTTTGTATTTTTGTATAATTAAAAATTAAAAAACTAAATAAGTGATAAAAAAAATTATTATTAAGAAAGTATAAAAATAGAAAATTAATTTAATATTTCAACAAATGAAATATAGTTGTAACGAGAGTATTTTTGTCATTAATATATAATGTAAATCATATAATTACTTTTTAGCTTATCTAAAATATATAATAGAATAACATAGGTTATCTTTTGTACATAAAAAAGAAACAATATATATCATTTATATCTTATCAGGTGTTACACACTAAATACATGATATGATAGTGTTATCATGTGTCTCTCATATTCTATCTCTATTCTGTTTCATATCATATCTCATCTTTATCCTATCTTGACTACCAAACAGATCCATAGATTTGTCTCTTAGCTTTCCAGAGACACCAAGATCCCTCAATTTGGATAAGTATAGCCCAATTTAAGGCCTACAGAAGGAAAATGGGTTAAGTTGTATAACAAAATCCAAAAATTACCCAATAATTTCCCTTAAGCCCAAATAAAACTCAATAATGTGAAAACACGCCAAAACTTGAATACTGTGCTCAAAACACATCTAAAAACACCGAGAGCAATGTTATAAAATGTGCACTAAAATATATCGATCAAATTTTCCCATACTTAAACTTTTGCACTTTGGGCAAAATTCATGACTAAGACACAAAGACAACTCCAAAAAGATGCAATTCCATTTAATCTTAGGAATACAAAGTTACAAGAGAAGTGCCAGAGGGAGATGGTGAGGTGTTTTAGTTAATAATAAAGTATTTTAAGGATGGGGTGTGTTTGTCAAAAAGGAGGTGCCAGTATCAACATCCTATTTTTATCACTTCACCAAATTTAGTTACTTGCATGAGACCGGTGTTTTAAAAAGAGGCTCGCCTCGGCCGGTCCGATTGGGCGAACCGGGAATCGGAGGAATAATCGGATCGAGCCACACTATAGATCGAAAATGCAGCGATTCGGTAGAAACTGCCATGACTCGACCGGTTTTGGTGAAAACCGGTGACCCAGTGGGTTTGTTAAATCGGATCGATTTTTGCATGTTTTTTAAAAAGCATTTTGGAAATATATTCAACAAAAACCCATTAATGGGATTTGAACCCTTGATTTTTTGAAACAAGATGCTAGGCGCTACCATCAAGCTACCAAGCTTTTTTAACACTTTCTTCATCTCAAATATATATAATTGATACCTCTTTTCATAAAAGTCAAAGGATGTACGCTATCCTCATGTCATGATGTTGTAATATTAATATTTTGTGAAAAACAGATAAACAAACTTATTTAATATTAAGTTATTAACTTATGAAGTTTATTCTAAATATTTATTGAAGGATGATATTACTTTTAAAGTATATAATAAATTTTGTAAATAAAATTTTAAATAGTAGTTATCTTAAAAAAATTATTTAATATATACCAAGCAAATAAAATAGGTATGGTGTATAATTTTAGCAAATTAAGCTTTACAGGTATGAAATTTATAGGTCCTGAAAATTCGTGAATTTTTCAACTGGGACATGGTCGTGGCCATGCGGTTCAACTGTCGACCCCTCAGTCCGACCCTTGACCTAGTGACCCGGTACCTTCACCAAGTCGGTCATCGGTCCGATTTAATAAATGAATCACGTTTATCTATGTAGAGAGATAAAGAGTTAAATGGTAATTTGAACAACACTTTTTTATAACTTTTAGACTACTAATCATTTTCTTTAATGTGTGCAACAATCTTAAACTTCTTATAAAATGGGATGGAACTAGAATTAGCAAGGCCACATAATTGCCTCATTGGTATTTCACACATTTGGTCACACATGGACCACTTGGCATATACATCAAGGCAAGTGTCAAACATTTTGTCTTAATCACTGTCACCAATTCTCCATCATTTAAGGCCCTATTAAAATGGAAAACTTTTCTTTTATTCAAATAGGGGGCAGCTTATTCCATATGGTCACATAAAAATAGGCTTGTGTTCTCATAGGCAAAGGCATGAACAGCAATAATAGTCTTTTTGCTGCCAGCTGCAATTTTTATTTTATTTTTTTATTTTTCTAATTTCCATCATCTTGAATTTTCAAAAAATCTCAGAATTTCATTCATGCTCAGTGGAGCCCTCACAAAAATCAACATATCACTTATGTCTAGCTTATTAAATACCGGGTAAAAATGAATTTTTAATATTTGAGCTTGTATTCAATGGTGACAATTATGCTAAACGAATATAAACAAGGTGTGTCACAATTGATAGATATAATTGAGTGTCTTAAGCATGATGTTTGTGATTTGATCTCAATATAGACAATACACCGAAGAACATCTATTGCGAGAAGTCAATCTTTTGAATAGATCTCGGAACCTCGAGGTAGAAATGTCAAATCACGCCTCCCGATCTAGCTCGGACAACCGAGCCAAATTGAAAAATGGGGCGGGCTGAGCCAGTCCATGAATTTATTGAGTCATTATGAATGTAATAACATGAGAAATAGCACCAATATACAGCTCTCTTAAGATTTTTTTGACCAAAGAAAACTCATCTCATTTCATTATGAATAATAGTACCAATACAGGTTGGAACCAAATCAAATAACATGGAACTAGTATATAATCTTGATGCCCGTACAAGCGTATGAGCAACAAGATTAGCTTGTCTCCTAATGAAGCTAACCTAAAAGCTTTGTAATCTAGATAAGAAGCGTCTACATTGAGAAATAATAGCACCAAACTCCGAGTTAGATTGAGGCCATTTCTCACACTATTTACAACTAGTAAGCAATCGAGCTGAATGAATACCGAGTGACATCTCTAAGCTTAGGGATACCATTTGCTCACCCAATTAATAATGTGCACCCAAAATATTGTGCTAATGAATGCTTGTTGCATCCCTTTGAGGAACTTATTTTTATGTAATAATAAACGGAGTATCCAAAGAAATAGAAAGCACAATTGGAGTACACAGCTGTAGCTGTGACTGTGACTAATGTATGAAGAGTAGTGGATTGTAATGGATTCCTATCATGCTGGAGTGGAGTGGAAAATATATTGGTGAGGTCTTCTTAATTTGTTTGTATTGTCTCTGTAAATGCATTGAAGCCAAACCAATTTTTTCAAGTTTTCTTGAATCTTTAATTACAATGAATTCTATTATCAGTTCTGGATCTAAACAGGGCGGTTATGAGATTTTGGGTTTCCTGGGCGAACTAATTAAATGATGCCTTTGTAATTATTTGAATATCATTCTTATTGCATTTTTGTTGAAAATCATTAATGATTTATTCATAATTAAGGTTTTTTCAAGAATGATTTTCAATAGAAATCAAAGCAAAGATTATTTAATCTATTTTGCGACATTATAGGTTGCAAATAATATTTTAACAAAAAACATGCCCGCGCATAGAAAACAATTAATTATCTTAAAAGATTTTATATTATATAATTTGATTTCTTAAAACCTCTATCATATGATTTTCAATTCTTCAAATAGAATTACACCATTAAGATCGTAATAAGAATCATCATGTTTTAGGTAAGTTTCAAGAAGTTTAATATACAACTTCAACTCATTATCAAGGAATGACATAAATTTATGCGTGTGTATATATATTTTTTGGTTGTTGTGTTATTGGTATGCAGTATCCACCATCGTCTTTTCCGGTTATTAATTTACGGTTATATACCAACCCGAATTGAAACTTACTTCTATTTTGTATAAATTAATTGACACAATTTCAACCAGAAATTAACATATGCGACAACCTCTTTCAGCTAACAATAGCCATAAACAAATAAGGATCATATTTTTCCTATTGCATGCATGATTCTCTATCTCTAATATGGAATATGTATGACATTTTTCTAGTCCTATATATGTTACGCACACATATATATTTAATATATGTTACAGCTAATCAAAAAGCAAAATAGCTGCTTTTTTGCATTTTACTAATGAATCACTAAGTTGTATATTTAGGGATATCAATAATATATATTATATATTATTATTATGATATTTACTGCATTTTTAAATTTTAATTTTGTGATGAATGAAAATAATGAGGAGAGAGCCCAACTATTTTACCTTTGTTTTTTTCGAACAACTCCCTCTCTCTTTAGTGTATGCAAATGTACTAAATTGCCCTTATCCCCATCTCACCCCCGGCCCCCATCATTGTGCATCAGCACCATTGTGTGCCCTTGCAGAGTTGCAGTCATCCGGGGGAACATGAATGATGCATTGAGAATGAATGGTAGCAAATGATTTGGTGGCCTTTGCAACCCTTCATAACAAAACACATAACCGAATTTGCAATAATGACGAAGAGATGTAGGATTGAAAGGAAAAGAAAGAGTGACTAAACGAAATTAACATTGAAAACCGAAACCTTAAGGTTTCTGTAGAAATCCTAAGTTAGCAGATTAATCTTACAAAACAAAAAATAAAGGGTAGAAACAAAACAATTAGAAGAAAGAAAGTTGTGTTTTTATTCCAAAGATCCCAAAACTCACACTTTTTGAAACAATAAAAAATAAAATAAGTCCTATTTATAGAGAGCTCCTTTTGAAAAATATTATCCAACTCTTTAAATTTCGCGACTCATCATCATTTAGCTCTCTAAAACAACTTTCTAGTGACGTATAATTTTCCTTAATTGGATTTAAGATGAGTGACTTATCCTCTTTTAAGTGAGGGATGGGGGGAGTCAAGAGTTTGTAACAACAACTCCAGTATAACTTTGAGGCTTGTTTTGACATAGAAAACGACTGAATCCTAAGAGGCTTGTTTTAGCAAGACTAATAGGGCATGTTTGGTGGTTAGGATAAGAAGGCATATCATATCCTGTATCAATTCAGCATTTGTTGAGCTAGCAATACATGATAACATAATCCTGTGACTTATTATATCCTATCTCTCTTATTAAAATTTTATCCTGAGTTTGAGTTGGGTTAGAAACTAATACGATAGGATAAGAAAATAATTTATTCATTCACCCTTATAAAATCTATTAAAAATATATATAAAAAACAAAAATAAAATTTGATGTTAACATAAAAATTAAAATTATTAGTACTTAATTTAAAAGATAATGTCTGATTTTATGATAAGAGTTATTTTGTCTTTTTGTATAATTTAAAAATTAAAAAATTATAAAATTTAAAAAACTAAGTAAGTGATAAAAAATAAATTTATTATTAAGAAAGTATAAAAATAGAAAATTAATTTAATATTTCAACTAATGAAATATAGTTGTGACAAGAGTAGTTTTGTCATTAACATATAATGTATCATATCATTATTTTTTAGCTTATCTAAAATATATAATTGAATAATATAGGTTATCTTTGTACATGAAAAAGAAATAATATATATCATTTATATCTTATCAGGTGTTACACACTAAATACATGATATGACAGTGTTATCATGTCTCTCTTATATTCCATCTCTATCCTGCTTCATATCATATCTCATCTCTATCCTACCCTGACCACCAAACAGATCCATAGATTTGTCTCTTAGCTTTTCAAAGACACCAAGATCACTCAATTTGGATAAGTATAGCCCAATTTAGGGCCTGCAGAAGAAAAATAGGTTAAGTTGTAACAAAATCCAAAAATTACCCAATAATTTCACTTAAGCCCAAATAAAACTCAATAAACATGCCAAAACTTGAATACTGGGCCCAAAACACATCTAAAAACACCAAGAGCAATGTTATAAAATGTGCACTAAAATGCACCGATCAAATTGTCCCATAGTTAAGCTTTTGCACTTTGGGCAAAATTCATGGCGAAGACACAAACACAACTCCAAAAAGATGCAATTCCATTGAATCTTAGGAATACAAAGTTATAAGAGAAGTGCCAGAGGGAGGTGGTGAGATGTTTTAGTTAATAAAGTATTTTAAGGATGGGGTGTGTTTGTCAAAAAGGAGGTGCTAGTATCAACATCCTATTTTTATCACTTCACCAAATTTAGTTACTTGCATGAGACTATGAAAGCATAGGTGATCCCACAAATCCCTCCAATAGTGTTTCCAACAAATTGGTTTTCAACACTCTGAAATGGTGTTTCCAATAGTAAGAACGATCCTTTGATTCAGAAACAAAACCAGAAATGAATATAGTGTTTCCATTCTTAAAATATAAGATTAATTTTTCAATGTCCATGAACAAGTAAGTTACCGACCTCAACCTTTGATTCGGAAATATATCAATAGATAATGTACTATGTATTAAAATATAGACAGTAAACTCATTAGTTAGTAATAAGGCCCATTAGTTGGTTAGTATATAAGGTAGATGGTACACTCATTTGTAATCATCTTCTCATTAGTAATATATTTACCAATTTCGATATAATAGACTTTTAGGGTTTTGTCTCTAATTTCCATGGATGCCATGTTTTTTAACATGGTATCAGAGCAAACATGGTATCGAATTTCGTTGCATTTAGGTCACTTTCTTTATTTTATTATTATTTATTTTTTTCCCTGTTCATTTCGCATTCTATTTGTTTTTTTTCTGGGTTGCCTTCACAAATCATATTCTACCTTTTTCATTTGCATTGTTTGTTTCCTCTTGCGTTTTGTGATTTTTCTTTCTCTGATTTTACTTTGTCTTTCCTAAATCTATGCTTGATTTTGGATTGTTGTTCGTGGATTTCTTTTCGGTTTGACCTAAATCGCAGAGAAATGGTCTCTGTGATTGTGTTTTCTAAGCTTGGCTTCGTCACTTCCCTTTGAAGATTTCATGCATCGCCTTTCTGACCTCTTTATTCGGTTCGGTTTTGGTTTTGATTTTCGAATCATCTCATCAGCATTGATTTTGGTTATCGAGTTCTTTTTTTTGATTCTGATCACAATCTGAAGCGGAGTTTTCGATTTTATTTTGGATCGAGTTCCAGTTTTCGATTTGAAAGCGTTTTGTCATCGCCTTTTGTGTCCTTCTTTGTCTTGTCGTTCTTTTATCGAATGGCATTCAAATTGCTTGATGAAATGCCGCAAAGAGATATAACTCTCTCTCTCTCTCTCACAGGTTTCCTCTGTTTCTGTTGCTTATTAGAGAAAGAGCAAAGATTAATGAATGTCATTGGGGAATCTGTTGTTTATCTTTGGACTGAGCCATCAACTTGGGAAGGAACAGTTGGTGTTGATTTGTTACCGAAATGGAGGTTATGTTGTTGAATTTTTGCAAAAACTTCCACATAGTTTCCTAAACAAGCAATCATATATATCTCGTTTGGAAGAAAGTCTTTGTTGGAAACTTATGGGGCCTTGTTCATGCTATTTGTTGCAGCAATTCTACTAAATGTTGGAGAAGGCCACATGTAATCTTAGAAGAACTAAAATCAACATGTACATGGTTGCTATTTATCTGAGTAATTTTGTCTTCCAACATCTGATTTGGTTGGACAGTCCCATATAGCATCCTCAATTATGCATTTCATTAGTGGGTTGGCATTTGAGGCATGACTATTTGTTTGGTTCCGTTGAGGATGATTAATATTTGCTTATTTGGGATCTTGGAACACCATTTGTCACCAAGCTTGTTCAGTCCCTTATTGCTCATTCAAGCGAGGTTAAGGGTTTGGCTTCCTTTTAATAAGGGGTGCCGCTAAAGGGAATTGAGAATATCAATTGTATGTCTGCAATTTTTTGGTTTGAGGCTGCTTGTGGAGTGAAATCATGTGGGATCAGGAAATTGGTTTGGGGACTGCTTGCTATGGTTTGGAGGGTGTGCTTGGAGTTATCCTAACCTTACAAAAAGGGAATCTCCATTGAATTGGTGGTGTTTTCTACTTGTATTGGTGGTGGTCTTGGATCGTAGATTTTTTGCAAGTGCCACGGTGAGGAGAGCTCTCTTTCGTGATGACTTGATTTTTGGTGTGTCAACTTATAGCTTATCTCACTACAGTGGCTTGTTCGTTTGTTTGAAGTCTATTTTGCCTATCCAGTATTCTCAATAGTTGGATTATGGTTTTTGTTAGTGACGGTGATGTCTGGATTTTTTTTAGCTTCTGTTTATGGTGGTTAAGCATGATGGTTAAGCATGATGCTTCTGCTATAAATGGTTAAGCATTGAGATTTTGCTTCTGTCTTGAGTGACTGAGTACTCTTGATGGTTAAACTTTGAGGTATTGTTTCTGCTTGGTGGTTAAGTCGTTGGCCCTATGGCCTTGTTGATGTTTGCTTCTGCCAAATGGTTAAACTTTGAGGTATAGATTCTGTTTGGTGGTTAAGCCTTTGCCCTATGGCGTTGTTGATGTTTGCTTCTGCCCTATGGTGGTTAAGTATTTTTCTTCTTTCAAGTGATTAAGCCTTGAGTTGTGGCTTTTGCTTGATGGTTAAGTGTTGGTTTGTTGCTTCATCCGAGTTGTTAAACCTTGAGTTATGGTTTCTATTCGATGGTTAAGCTTTTGATGATTTCTTTGACACTTGGATGATTATGCCTAAGAGTGGAGTTTGTTGATTCATTTGGAGTTGTGGAGACGCTGGAAGAAGCTTGAAGGGGCCCGATAGTTGGTCGAAGACTTCTAAGAGCTATGCACTTCAACTGCTACCAATTCGGATTGTTCTTTATTTTCCTTGTTTTAACAGTATCTTTGTATTGCTTATCCCAAGCTGGAAGTGTTGAGAACACCGTCCAGCTTGCAAGAGGCTATTAAAATATAGATAGTAAACCCATTAGTTAGTAATAAGGCCCATTAGTTGGTTAGTATATAAGGTAGATGGTACACTCATTTGTAATCATCTTCTCATTAGTAATATATTTACCAATTTCGATATAATAGACTTTTAGGGTTTTGTCTCTAATTTCCATGGATGCCATGTTTTTTAACACTATGCATGTCCAAGTTAACTCTAGCTGCTGACAAAGAACAATACCTTCACAAGTTGTTTGTGAAGTATTACTCCATCCCCAAATATAAGCAAAAAATGTGTTAATGGAAATTGATGTATTTGATCCAGAATCTAAAATACTATATCTGTTTCAAAATACATGTCGTGTTTACACCTAAAAAAACTAATAAATTTTGTTAGTTTTCACAAACTTATGTGTCTTTTACCTATAATACACCTAATTATTAATTATTTCATTCTATTTTTCTCTCTGCAATAAATATTCAAAGCCATTATTAACAAAGCAATAGTTATATTGCATTGAGTTTTAAGAACAACAAGTAAATGGAACAAAATTAATCTTAAAAATGAAGTGAAAAGGAGAGAATATTAGGTTAATCAAAGTTAATATATTTGATTCATATACATTAATGACTTTGATCGACTCATTTTTACTTATATTTAGAAAATTAGGGAATACAATGTCTTCATTTAAATTCAACAAAAAAATTTAGGTAAAACTTTTATTGGCCTTTTTTTCTTTTTCAGGTAATGTCTAGTATGACATTAAAATTTGACTACTCACATCACATGTTTTTCCTTTACTATTAGCAAAGCCACATGGTTGCCTCATTGATTTATCACACATTTGGCCACACATGGACCACTTGGCTAGTGCCAAGCATTTTGTCTTAATCACTGTCACCAATTCTCCATCATTTAAGACCCTATTAAAATGGAAAACTTTTTCTTTTATTCAAAAAGGGCAGCTTATGCCATATGGTCACATAAAAATAGGCTTGTGTTCTGATAGCCAAAGGCATGAACAGCAATAACAGTCTTTTTGCTGCCAGCTGCAATTTTTTTTTTCTTCTAATTTCCATCATCTTGAATTTTCAAAAAATCTCAGAATTTCATTCATGTTCAGTGGAGCCCTCATAAATCAATCAACATATCACTTAGGTCTAGCGCAAGTAGTTGATGTGCATATTGTGTTAGCTTACTAAATTCTATTCTTATTGATAAAAAAATCAATCAATAAAATGTACAAACTTGAAATGAATTTTCAATATTTGAACTTGTTTCAATGTCGACAGTTATGCTAAATGAATATAAATAAGGTGTGTCAAAATTGATAGATACAATTGGGTGCCTTAAGCATAATGTTTGTGATCTGATCTCAATATGGATAGTATGCAGAAGAACATCTATTGCGAGAAGTCAATCTTTTGAATAGATATCTCAGAACCTCGAAGTAGAGGTGTCATATCAGGCTACCCGATCTAGCTCGTACCATCAAGCCAAACTAAAAAACGGGGCAAGTTGGGCAGCCCAGGAATTCATTGAGTCATTTATTATGTATTATGTGGCTCAACCCAAGCCAAAAACATTGGTTGGGATGGACACTGACCAGTGACCAAGACCAACTTTTTAATAAGTAAAATAGTTAAATTTTCTAAAAAATGCTAAGAAAAATAGGTCAATTTCGTGTAGTGGACCTATTTATAGTGGCGGACCTAAGACTTTAGTCTACGGTGTGCAAAAAATTTTAAACACATATCGCTAGAAAGATAATAAAAACAAAACTTTAATATATTTAAATAAATAGATTACACAACTCATAATTGTTCTCTACGCGATTTCATATTTGAAACTGTTGACTAATGAGCTCAACGTCAATCTTATTAAATATATTTCTCTCAATTATGTGAGTGTGGTGCATTAGATTGACGCAAAATTAGGGACATGGGTGCAAAACTAAAGTCTTAGATGCAAAAAGAAAATTTAAGAGTATGCAAAAAAAAACTTAATATTTTCTTTCAGTGTGCGGTTGACCACCCTGGAGAGTGGGTGGATCTGCCACTGCCATTTGGACCAAATCAGTCCAATATTTAAAGAACCAAGCCCAACCTAAAATATTGGCCAACTGAGCCGGCCCATTACCTTGAATAAAATTGACAAGTCTACTTTGAGGTGACAACATCTCCAAGCTAAGGGATACCATTTGCTCACCCAATTAATAATGTGCACCCAAAACATTGTGCTAATGAATGCTTGTTGTATCCCTTTGAAGAACTTATTTTTTTGTAATATTAAACGGAGCATCCAAAGAAGTAATATTAATAATGTGTAATATTATTAATGTGTAATATTTTTTTGTGCTAATGTGTGTGTATATATTTATAATTAATTATAAATGTATTTGTCAAAAAAAAAGTAATTATAAATTTAATAACATTACAATTTTATTTAAATATATCTATATACAAATAAGTAAAAGAACTTTGGTGCCCCTTATAAAATGGGGCATTGGCGGTTGCCCCTCTCATCCATACTCAGAGCCACCACTGATCCAGAGGGAGCGCCCCAATTAGACATAATAAATTCCATAACATGGTTTGGGTTCTATATCTCTAGAAATTTGATCTAGTAATAAAATTTACATTTCACCTACCAACTAAGGTCATTCCAGTTATATGAAATTTTTTAAAAATAAAATGATTTATCTTGTAAGCACCATATCCAACTTTATGAATTAATTCTTTAGGATGTTTTTTTGTTGTAATATACACTTGTTTTTGACATTTTGGATATTGACTTTTTCTGATTACTTAGTAAGAGTTATGGTCGAAGACAATATCACACAAGGATATATGAGTTCAAATCTCACTACCAATGTGAAGAATTTTCTACAAGCATTTATTTGAGCTTTTAGATTTTTTCCAACTTGGACGAGTCTCCTAGATCTAACCCACCTAAACTTTTTTATATAGAAAATTTTGCATTTCTTCTCTATTATGTGTTGGGTCTTGGATGAGGTTTTGAATATCGCAGCTCGGATAAGGGTTTTCTTGGTACATGACAAGGACAACCAAGTTCTACTTACTTCTAGTAGGACAACCACATTAATAACAATGAATGTATTTTTTTTTAACGGTACAATGAATGTATTTTATTAAGGCGGTAAAAGTTTTTTCTGAACTCACTATATTTTATTTTAATAATTTCCTTAAATATTTAAGTTATTTTTTTTAAAAAAATAACATGGTTCATGGGCCAACCCTTTACCAGCAATGAAGTAGGCAGGGCTAGCAGATCATCAACTCGCATGAAATCTAGCCAAACTCAACTCGAATAGAAAATCTCTTGGCCCATTGTGGGCTCCCAATGTCTATGTTTGCCCATCCAACACTTTTTTTCTTCATTT
The DNA here is from genome assembly GCA_963573325.1 of Astragalus glycyphyllos. Lineage (NCBI taxonomy): Eukaryota > Viridiplantae > Streptophyta > Magnoliopsida > Fabales > Fabaceae > Astragalus > Astragalus glycyphyllos. The sequence goes on along the minus strand of OY754313.1, from coordinate 11,974,440 downwards.
GTGTCCCTACTTCCCGTATTAAATGATGAGGTAATCAATAAGAGTTGCTCGAGAGCTAATTGAGTTCAGAATCCACCTCGTCTCAAGTCCGAGTCTTGAGTGTGGCAAAAACTCTATTGAGAGGCGAGAACCACACAAACCGACAAATCGAGTACATGTAGCCAGCCAGGTTCCCTAACGTAGATTAGTCACAAACAAAACGAATAGATACTTCACACCATGGTAAAAAATAAAAATGATGAGGTAGCTAACAAAACTCCACCTCACTTGATATTAACTGTTTTTTTTTTCTGGATAGCATAACCTAATTGTAAAACATCTAAGTATTACGTGGATATTGAGAACACTAACATAACCAGTCCTAAATCCTAAAACAAACATGTATACGGTGAAAACTCCACCTCAAGATAGCACAAGCACAAGCTTTGCTCTAAAATACACTAAACAAGATTCAAGATAGCACCAAAATAAGCCTAAAACAAAGACAGTAGATCAATAGCAAAACTTCTTCCAACACATGTAGCATAATATAAAAGGAAAAATTCCAATTGAAAAGCACATAATCGAAGATCAACCAATACTATAAAAAGAGATGATCATGTGGAGACTGAAATTTACTCTCTAAGTGTTACTAAGAAAAACAACATAATAACCTATCATAAATAATTTTTAAAGACAATCCATTTAAATCTACCCACAATATATACATAGCTAAAAAATTCAGTTCTACATTCAATAATTTGGAAAAGATAGAATCAACTTTAAGAGATAAAGAATTCCAAAATCCAAACAGTCATATTAGTTTTAGCTTGGTTTGTGATTTGAAACACCAAAAAAGAGCAATAAATGAGAAAATCCTCACAAGAAAATGATGCAAATTAACAGTACATCAGGAAGAAAAAGGATAATTGTAAAGATTCAAGAACATAGAGAGAGAGAGAGAGAGAGAGAGCTGAATCTGAAATCTGTTACCGATTTCTCAAAATGGTCTCATAATGAGACTAATATTTACCGTTTGTACAAGCTATGTGATCAGTTTAATAACCGCCACTCTAACAAACTAACTAACTAGCAGCCCTACCAACAATCAGATAATAAAGATGGGATAGTTGACATCAAATTTCAGAATAACCTAATGTAAAACTACAAAGCATCTTACCTGGTTTTACTCTCGCAGTAGACTTCTAGCTAAATTTATAAAGATCATCAAATAAAACATAAGAACAATATTTGAAGCACAAGCTTTGCACTAAAATGCCCTTGGATCAAATTACACCAATGAGTCATGCACCCTAAACAAGATTCAAGATAGCACCAAAATAAGTCTAAAACCAAGACAGTATATCAATAGCAAAATTTCTTCCAACAAATGTAGCATAATGTTAAAGGAAAAATTCCAAATGCCAGAACATGACATTGGGTTGGGGCCTTATGCAGTAGCACAGGCCGATGGCCGACCCTGGTAATGATGCTCTCACAGACGAAGTAAGCTTGTATAGTGTTAGTGCTAAACACAGAGTTGGTGATAAACTAACCATGTAATGAAGTACATTTTACTCTTTTTATAGTTTTTAGAAGTGACAAATTTAATGTCTCAAGCAATGATGTAGAAGAATGATCATAAATCTCAGGTGGACAGCCTAGAACACTGAGCATACAAACTTGCAATTCTATTTGTGAAGGAAACAAAAGCTTCCTCTACCCAAATTGCCTATTTGATCCTAGTTTACACTGCATAAACCAAACATGAAGCTTATGGAGAAAAAAAAAATCAAAAGCAGAAAGTGGGTTTTGATAGAAAAATACATGTCATGAGCAATATCTTAGTCTATACTCAATACCAATCACAAACTACAAAGAACAAATATGATGCCATATGTTATAATCTAGTGTATTTACACATTAGTCCATTCCATATGTTATATTGCAGGAGCAATTGCAAATTGCAATCCTTCTGCTTCTAAAATGTCATAGATCCCTGAACTTGGTTATTGCCTTATTGGTACATGATAGAACCCGTAAATTTAGAAAGAAGAAAGACTGTATTATTGAACTGTAAAGCTGAGCTCAAAGGCTTTTTTACAATGGTGAAAAACAAGAAAGAGACCAAGAAGTCAAAGACTCCTAACCAGAGCACTAGGCTCCTAACTCTGAGAAAGTATTCTCCTACAAATTCTAAACAATTAACGGAATGAGTACTCTACTCTAGTGAAGCCCCTAATATACAAGTCAAAGCCCCTTATTGTCATATCAACTAACTAATTATGATTAAGCACATCACCTGTGATAAAATCATCTTCATATGAATTCACTTTTGCAACAGTTAAATTATATTTCTCAGCTGCTCTTGAAAGACACTTCCTAGAAATAACTCCTTTGCACCATAATGAAATCTAAGCTATTGGTACATACCAAATATGCATTCACATAAAAGTGCATTGCAGGCATTTCTAAAATAAGCATACCATTTTGATGTGCCTTCAAAGCTACCCTATCAAGGACTATTTTTTATGTTCTTTTGGACAACTAATCTAATAACCTCAACTGATATGTAACTCAACCCTTGATGATCAAACTATAACAAAAAAAAATACATGATAAAATCAAGACAACCTAAACCAGCTGAAAGAAATCTATATCCTTGTCATATTCGTCGCTAAACTATAATGAGGAGAAAACAAAATATGAGCACTTCTAAATGATCTTATTCCTCAAACAAGTAAACTAAGGAACATACTAGCAAATGACCTCAGGAAAAATATCAGCAATTTTAACTCATTGTGTAGTCCATCATGCACTACAGGGCTTACTCCAAACTCAAAGAAGAGTTGTGTGATGATGTGGCACATGCAGCATGAACGCTTTGTAAATAAATATAACAGCAGCCTTCTTTCAAGCTAAATCCTTTTTACGATTACTTTGGGGAAGAGTAGTGAATGCTTTGTATTGAAAAAAAATAAGTGTTGGAGAACAAGCAAAAAGCAAAACTAAGACATAAATTATTATTGCTGAAATTATGTGACTAAAACTCAGCAACGAACCATGCGAACAATATTACGAATTAATTTTCAGCAACTAAAACTCGCCCCTGCAAGCCAAGGACTGAAGCAAATTTCTCATCATAATAGAGCCAATTGATCCCAACTAGACTAGAAAGAGAAGCAGGAAGACTTTGCACCACCTGCTGCTGAAAAACCAGTGTCCAAAACCATGATCTCGTGACAGACCATTGGTAAATGCTGACTTAGATTGTTGATGTGTAACAGAATTGTTAGTTACACGCTTCTAACTAACTAACTAACTAACTGCAGCAGCACAACTAAGCACTACAACTTAATGTGTTGGCATAAACAAACTAACAGTTACTAAGAAAGATTATCTCTATTACCTCACTTATTGAATACATTCAAATGAAATGTCATAATTGCCAATACCAAACTTACCCAATGTTAGTGAATGGAAGTCAATGATAAACAACTCATATTATTTCAATAATTTGAATGATAACGTAGGTTAAAGTTTCTCTCACAATGCAACACAACGATGAGTTTGAATTAACCTATGCCACTTTCAGGCTACATAATCATAAAAAAGTAAACCCATTCAGAAGTTACACAACATATTATTAAAACATAAAAAGCTTGCAGAATTGTCATGTAATGAGCTGCTTATTTAAGGTTTAAATTTTGAACCATCAAAATGAAAAACTAGTAAACATCAGAATAATGCTGCATATTATTTGTAACATTCACCAAACTTCATATTATTTGTAGGTAAAGCATGGAAGCATTCCTTCAGACAGTTAATGTGCAGTGTGTTAGTATGTAATTAGATATGCTGCTAGGATTCTGTTACAAATTGTTAGATCTGATGTGCCACATCAACAAGTTATTTAGATCACAATCCACTATGTAAATACTCTCTTATATCTGATATCATATAACCAATTCAATGAATTCAGTTGAGCTTGAATCTCAATCTCTTTAATTTGCACAAATGTAAACACAGTGTTCAAACTGAAGTTCAAATTATCAAAGCACACCAATGAGTCATGCACCCTAAATAAGATTCAAGATAGCACCAAAATAAGTCTAAAACCAAGACAGTATATCAATAGCAAAATTTCTTCCAACAGATGTAGCATAATATTGAAGGAAAAAATCCAAATGATAGAACATGAACCAGCTATATACCGTCTATATTATAATCTAGTGTATTTACAAAATAGTCCACTCATTGGGTTATACAGCAGGAGCAATTGCAATTTGCAATATTTCTGCTTCTAAAATGTCAAAGGTCCCTGGTACATAACCCTCACATTTGATATTAAGTTAAAATTACCTTCATATGAATTCACCTTTACAACAGTTAAATTATACTCTCTAAGTGTTACTGTTATTAGAAAATAAATAAAAAACATGTTTTCGGTTATGCCCATTACTCTCTAACCGTACATCAGGAAGAAAAAGGATAACTGTAAAGATTCAAGAACAAAGTGAGAGAGAGAGAACTGAATCTAAAATCTGTTACTAACTTCTCAAAATGATCTCATAACTGAGACTAACATTTATAACTTTTACAAGCTGCGCTGTGAGAAGTAAGAACAATTTGATAACCACAACTCTAACTAACCAAGTCATCTCTAATGTTAACTACAAAGCATCTTACCTGGTTTTACTCTCACGGTATAGACCTCTAGCTAACATTTCCGGTAGAAGACTCTTTGCCTTATCTATCTCATCTTTTTTAAAAAGAGCATAAATAATTGTTTCATAAGTTACAACATCAGGAATGCAATCATTGTCTTTCATTTTTGATAGCAACGCCAATGCTTCATCAAACAAGCCCATTCAACATAATATTATACATTATGACATCTAGATGATAGCCTTTAATCAAAAGATCCTGGAAAATCACTTGTGCATCTTTAAGTCTTCCACCTTTGCATAGTCCATCAATGAGTATATTGTATGTGCACACATCTGGTTGGATACCCTTGTCTTTAATTTTTTTGATCAATGCAATTGCTTTGTCAACCTGACGGTTGTTGCATAACACATGTAATAAAGACTTGTAAGTGTCTATATTGACTGGTAGACCTTTATAATGCATCTCATCAACTAGATCCCAAGCACAAGAGATTCTCCCAGATTTGCACAAACCATCAATAAGGGCATTGTAAGTTATAGTATACGGAGCAATTTGTTTGCTATGCATTTCTTTAAAGAGGTTAACCGCTCCACCAACCATTTTATTCTTACATAATCCATTAATTAAAATAGTGTGGCTTGGAACATCAAGAGTGGCTTCCCTTTGGGTCATAGTGTTGAATATATTTTTGGCCTTGTTCACTTCATTAACAAGACAAAGGCCCTCGATTAATGAATTATAAGTGACAATATTAGGTTTCACACCTTTTTTCATCATTCTAGCTAACACACTCTTAGCTTCTACCACCTTTCCTTCCTTACATGATGCATCGACTAATATATTAAAGGTATAAATATTCGGGTTGATGTTTCTCAATACCATTTCAGTAAACAAACTAATTGCTTCTTTCAATTGACCAACAATGCAAAAGCCATAGATTAAAGAGTTGTAGGTGATGAAATCAGGGGATACTTTTTTTACAAGCATTTCAGAATATAAATGAAGGGCTTGACTTACAAGTTTATCTTTGCAAAGACTATCAATGACCGTGCTGTACATCACCACACTAGGTTTAACCAATATTCCTTCAATTTGTCTTAGCAATTGCAATGCAGCTCTTGTTTCTCCAGATTTACATAATCCATTAATCAAGGTCCCATAACTAACAAGGTACAACCGAAATCCTTGTGCAACCACTTTGTCATGAAAATGAAGTGCTTTATGAACCTCAATGCTTCATCAAACAAGCCCATTTTACAAAGCCCATTGAGCATAACATTATATGTTATGACATTTAGATGATAGCCTTTAATCAAAAGATCATGAAAAATCACTTGTGCATCTTTAAGTCTTCCACCTTTGCATAGTCCGTCAATGAGTATATTGTATGTGCACATATTCAATTGGATACCCTTGTCTTTAATTTCCTTAACCAATGCAATTGCCTCGTCAACCTGACGGTTGTCGCATAACACATGTAATAAAGAATTGTAAGTGTATACATCAACTGGTTGACCTTTATCATGTATCTCATCAACTAGATCCCAAGCACAAGAGATTCTCCCAGATTTGCACAAACCATCAATAAGGGCACCGTAAGTTATAGTATCAGGAACAATCTGTTTGCTATGCCTTTCTTTAAAAAGATTAATGGCCTCATCCACCATTTTATTCTTACATAATCCATTAATCAAGATATTGTGGCTTCGAACATTGAGAGTGGCTCCCCTTTGGTTCATAGTGTTGAATATAAAATAGGGTTTCATCTTAAAAATCTACTTATAAGATATTTTGTTAATTTCAAAATAGTTTTCCATCAAAACTCAAAACCAAAAATAGGTTATCTAATTTATATTTTTGTTTTATCACCTCTGGTCATCAATCTTACCACCAAAAACTATCACTCCGACCACCGCTAACCACCACCAACTACCACTTCAATCGTCGTCGACCAACACTCTGACCACCGCCGAACACAACTCAGGCAACCGTCAACCACCACTCTGACCACCACAGACAATCACTATAGCAACCTCAAATCACCAGTATACACATCAACAATCCATCTACTTATGATCATCAATCTGACCACTGCCGACTACCACTATGACCACCACTCTGACCACCGTCAACTGCTAATTCGACTACCGTAAACCCTCACTTTGACCCCCATTGATCAACAATCCATCTACTTATGATCATCAATCTAACCACCACAGTCTACAACTCCGACCACCGTCAATCACCACTTAGACCACCATTGATCACCACTCCTACCACCGCCGATCATCATCGACCACAACTCCATCCACCTCTGATCACCAATCCTACCACCTGCTTCCATTGTGACCACCGGAAACCACCACTTTAAATAGTATTGATCACCACCAATCACTACATCTCTAACCACTACTCCGACAACTAGAAATCGACACTCTGACCACCACTAATCACCGCCACCGACCACCAATATGACCACAACTGGATACAAGCAGTGACTACCACCACCACCATCACTTAGACAACCATCAATTACCACTCTAAAAGGCGTCTACCGACAACTACTACTTTCAACCGCTATTATTAAAATTACTAATAAATAAATACATTATATATTTGTAATATTTTAATTCTTTTTCCAGCCTAATGTTTTATATTATTTTGATTAAGATAAGTTTACGATGAATATTTATTCTTATGTTTATATTTGATATTGATTTGTATTTTTGAAGATTTTTTAACTTAAAACCGAATCTGGTTTGGTTTTAGATATTTTTAAAACTCAAAACAAAAACAGGTTTTGGTTTTTAACAACCTCAAAAGAGAATACCGCCTTCAAGAGATACATTTAATATAATTCAACACCTTTGGCTTACAAAAAAGTCCCTTTTAAAAAGAATAGAATTATGGGATAACCATAAACTAGGGGTGTTCGCGGTGCGGTTTGGTTCGGTTTTGAGACAAAAAGTGAACCGAACCGCAAGGTAAAATTACATGCGGTTTGGTTTGGTTCGGTTGGCTTTCTAAAGTAAAACCGAACCAAACCAAACCAAATCAATGCGGTTTGGATTGGTTCGGTTGGTTCGGTTTTTTCCAAGACAAAACATAATTTAAAATGAAGTTAAATTAACTAGCATAAGAAATGGCTAACATAAATCTTTAAGAAAAAATCTACTCAAATATATGTAGTATATAAATTACTCTCTTTTAATTCTTTTAAAATAGCTAAGACAAGGTTTAAAAGAATTTGAATTAAATATTTTATTGTAATTTTTAAATATAGCATAACAATATGGATTGTTTGTAAGTGAGTCAAAGAATTAATTGGATTTGGGCTAGTAAGTGAGTGAGAGTTGGGTTTTAGTCGCATTTGGGTTAGTAAGTTAGTAAGGAAGGTTGTAATTCAACAAGCCTTAGTGTTACTTGCGGTTTGGTTTGGTTTGGTTCGGTTTCTGAAATCAAAACTGCGGACCGAACCGAACCGCGCGGTGCAATGAAAAAAAGAACCGAACAAAACCGATCAAAAGCGGTTTTTTGCGGTTTTCGGTTTGGTTTAATTTGGTTTGCGGTTTTCTATTGGTTTGGTTCGGTTTTAAACACCCCTACCATAAACACCATGTACCCGCCAACCAAACCAAATTATTGATCTTCTTAGGTTTTTTACAATTCACGCAGCCACTAAAAAACTTGTAATGTGATATACCTTCCAACTCGTCAACTAAGGGGAAACCCATCCAAGAGCAAGTACTCCTAAAAGTATCATTAGCTACCCTGCTTAGAGAAAATAAAGGGAGAATAGACTCTATATTCTCAAAACAAAAAAGAGACAACATATTTGTGTGGATTTTGAATTACGCCTTAAAAAGCGACACGTGTAGGAAGTCTATTAAGCAAAAGACGCCAAATGAACATTCTAATTTTAGTGGTATACATAATCTGTTTGTAACATGAATTGACTATGTAGTCCTTACACAATGAGTAGCTCCACCTCCATGAATCTTTCTTTTCACGTACAGGGTATAAACCAATAGGATAATTTACAAGCAAGTTGAACTCCTACCTTTCCTAGCCAAATTTACAAGCATTAAAAGAAAAGTGCTAGGATCAAGTGTCATCAGTCCACTCTCCCATTTAGTTAATCTTGGCCTCACCGTTGGAAGTTGAGGTAAAAAGAAAAGGGAATGCCAATTTAAGTGGTTCACTACCCAACATCTTGTTATGCCAAAAATGTATTTTAATGTTCACAATTCATATTATCTTGTGAGTTAAATTTACAAACCATTTTTGAATTCATAAATGCTACTTGAGATTAGTTGGTCATTCCTAATCTAAGATGGAAATATTATCATACACAAGATAAAATGCGAAACATCAAACATACTTCAGTAATTGCATTAAAACTTCATTACATTAGATTAAGCATCCCAACTATGAGTATTTAGCTCATATTGAGCGAACAACACAATGAAACTAACTTAAACATAAATGCTAAAGTCATACTAAAAATACAAGGTAAGAAATCATACTAAGATGGATGAACCGAAGGTAAGCTCCAAGATCTAGATCATGGAGGTACGAATCCAGCTCTCAAAGTAGAAATCTCCCAAGTATAAGAAGCTTCTGTGATTGCTGCAGCAATGATCTCAACAATGGTGTCATTTGTTAGTAATTTGAGGTTCTTGGTACAAAAATGGAGGAAAGCTATTTTTATACTTTCTCCTTTTTGCCCAGTCTGTTTAATGAGGAAGAGAGGCAGCCTTTCATAGTGCAAGGGCACATGATCCTAAGAAAACCCTAATTTGGAGGCGCCCCTTGTCTTGTTGTGTGCCCAAAAGTACATGTGCCCATAATAAAAGGGTATATTCGAATATTCCAGCACTAACACTCATTCGCAGGTACTGTCTTTCCTTACAGCTGGCGCTCTCCTTGAAATTAGCGCATTTCTTCTTTCTCTCTCACCTGACGCATTTTGGGAGATGTTGTGACATTTAATGCTGCAACAATGGAACACACAAATCAAAGCACAAATGACACACCTAAGTGCCAATTAACACAAATCCAGAATTTCACCATCTACTCTTCTAAAACATACTATTTACAACATAACTAACTACTTTGCTTAAGAACTTGCAATAATTTAAGCTTAAGAATAACTTAATAACTATCATAAGTGAGAGTTATCATGCACCACCATCTCCCAACTCACAAAAGATAGACGATAAAAATAAATTATTGTCTGTCATAGAACCTTCCCCAAAGACATCAAATACCTCCAACATAACGAGTCTCATTTCCCCCATCGAACACACTGCACACCAGAAGTTGTGATTGAACATCTCCATATATGTTAAGTAAATTATCCCTCCATTTTATTGAGTCATCTCCACTTTTACTTTAACAGTAACACCAAATTAAACACTTTCAAATTTGTCACACTCAATCCACCTTCCTTCTTAGGTTGACAAACTTTGTCTTAACCAACAAATTTCCTCCCTGCACTAACCCCCCCAAGTGTCCTTGGATCTTTATCGTTTCCTCAATCACCATCTTTGATGCCTTATAAAAGGAGAAAAGGTATAAGCGGATACTTCTTAATGCATAATTTATTAAAGTGACTCTACTTTCAATTGAGAGAAAACGACCGCTCCCCAAAAATAATTTCAGCCTAATCCTATCCAAATTAGGTTGCCACGTGCTCTTGCTTGCTTAGTTTGATGTGTTTTAATCAAAATGATTTGTATTACAAAATAAACCAATAATTTGTTCTCGAACTATTAATTTGTTGCCTACAACTTATAAAAATATAATAAATAGTCTCTAAATTATTCTTATATCAATCAAGTTAGTCTCCAAACTATCATTCTCTCATATTTTAAAAGTAATTGAGAGATTAACTTAATAGATTTAAAATAGTTTAAAGACTATTTATACATTTTTATAGTTTATAGACTAAATTGGAAAGAGAGAGTGATAGATTAGGGATCAATTTGATGATTTGTTCTTATTACAATTTAAATAACACAAATTATAACATTATTTTGCCTAGTTTAGAAAAAAAAAACACAATGTATAAGAATAAGTGAACAAGAAAAAGTGTTCAGCACGCACCTAATCAATAACATGAACAAGAAAGATGTATAAGTAAACAATGTCAACCCTATGTAATCAATAACATACAGCAAATAGCATAGCACTTGACTCTTAAAATGCTATAACGGTGTAGCGGATAGCATTACGGCCAGTTACATCAAGTCTAGGGAATCGATACAAGGAATTTATACCTTACATAGAAGCTCAAAAATAGAATACACAATACACAAATTAAATACATTCGTAACTAATAATCAAAGTTCATTGTTACTAATACTCAAGCATTGAAAACAAAGTAGTGGTTGTGACTGGATTGATGTCATAGCAATGGCAAAACCATGAAAATAGAGAACAGATGGCAGAAGAGATAGAGCAACTATGCAAAATAGTGAACAAATTAAAGAAAAACAATGCAAACAAAAAAAAAAACAGATTGGGAAAAGAAATATAAGGACAAAATTCCAAATGTTAGAACATGAATCTCCCAACAGGCAAGAGCATAACATGAAGAGTAGCAAAAAGGGAATATACTATATTATAATCATGTTATACTGCAATCTGGAGCAGATGCCACCAAATTATGAAGCAACAAGCATATTCCAATGCAGTTTAGGCATTGCTTAACTATATCCATTGCTTAACTATAATGAGGGGATAATTATTAACCCAGAAAACTAACATAAATTCAAAATTAAACTAAATTTTTTGAATTACAACTTACAAAAAAGTTATCTAAATTATAGTAAATAGCATCGGAGTGTGTGCAGGTACCACCCCCACGTTGGATCAACACGTGGAGCATCTTACAACAAGAGCAACGACGACTTACAAAGCCGGCACTCACCGGGTTCGACCTCAGAACAAGATGCAACCTCAGAGGCTATATCAAACACGACTCCATCCTTGTTTTGGTTATACTAATTACCTTATGCAATCCCACAAGCAGCACCCAAGGACTACTTCAGACTTTTCTCCCAACTAAGCGGAACCCTGCCAGCTCCATTATTTGCTATGTAACATGAAAAGGAAAGATGTATAAGCAAGCAACAACGCAGCAACTCTGTTCTCCACGTTGAGTCTCGTAAGTTCCATACACAGCTCCAGGAAAGTTGTACTTTGATACCAAATTGATATTAATAGATGAGAATGATCCTGCTAACTGAGCAAGAACTGAGCAGGATGACTTGTATTGATTTAGTGAAAATTCAGCAACAAATAGTGTATTTCTGCTGTGAAATAGAGGCCTTAACTCTCCCAATGAACAAGCCAATATTCCAGAATGATTTCCCCTAACAGAATGCTACCCTTTTGTTCCCTCCAATTCTCTCTCCTCACGCTGCATACACCTGGCCACGTCAGCCAGGCGCCCCGCGCCCACTACTATCTCATCATTAGTTAGTTAGTACAGGATTGATTCCCTACAATAAGACCCACGGTGTTCCCCTCATCTCGCTTTTTCTTTCTTTCAAACACTTTCCCATATCTTTTAACCTTTCTATTAAATAAGCAAGCAAACAATGTCAACCAATCTCCTTAAGTGTATCCAACTTAAGATTCACTTTTTTATTTTGCAATATACTACTAAATCAATAGCAAAGTCATTTGTTTAAAAACCTGCAAAACAGAAATTGTTTGCAGCAAAAATTTTATAAAATATAGAGCATATTTACTTCAATATGAAATCCTGATTCATATTAAGTACTATCAGTTCAAGCTGATCCATACCAACTTCCAGCTTATTAAGAAGTTCATCTCCATGTTTTTCCTTTGATTCTGCTAAATCTGATATATTCAAAGTCCTCCCTTGTTTGAGAGCTTTAGAAAAAAGAAAACACATAGGCTCACTCATGTGCAAGACCATTAGGATGCTGTTATGAGAGTGTTAAGATTCCTCAAGTCTTCTCATAGGCAAGGCATCCTACTGTCAAATTTAGATCAAATTTAGATCAACAATGTATATTATGAAATCATAAAAAATAAAAAACAAGATGCTCTGTTACACTAAAGCATATTTCAATTTAGAAAGAAAATATATTATAAAATTAAGCACCGAAAAAACCAGTTGACAATCCATGTCATATTCATTGCTAAACGATTATAATGAGGAAATAAGTATTAACCTAGAAAGTGAACATTAATTCAGAATTAAACTAGAAAACAAAATTTCAGCACTTCTAAATTATCTTATTCATTGTATTTGTTAACTTCATTCTCCTAAAAAAAGTAAACTCAAGATTGTCACTACAACACATATTCGTGAAATAATTACAATTGTAGCCTTTGGAAAAACTTCAATTAACTTTGCAACAATGACCTCAGGAAAATTATCAGCAATTTTAACTCCAAAGACAGATCAGATTATACAACAACAACAACAACAACAAAATATAAATCATGTTGATCTATATCAGCCACTGGATAATCAGCAATAAATGAGAAAATCCTCACAAAAAATGAAGCAAATTAATAGTACATCAGGAAGAAAAAGGATAATTGTAAATATTCAAGAAAATAGTGTGAGAGAGAGAGAGAACTGAATCTGAAATCTGTTACTGATTTCTCAAAATGATCTCATAAGTGAGACTAACATTTATAATTTTTACAAGTTGTGTGAACAGTTTAATAACCACCACTCTAACTAACCAACTAACTCAGCCCTCTTCCAGCAGCTATCTCATACCTGTCACTCTAACTTACTAACAGAGTTGCTAAGTACAACATACTAGCAACCAGTACAAACAGTAGAGTTCTTATACTCTATCAATAGTTATGTCAACTACAAAGCATCTTACCTGGTTTTACTCTCACAGTAGACCTCTAGCTAACATTTCACGTAGAAGATCCTTTGCCTTATCGATCTCATTTTTTCGAAAAGAGCATAAATAATTGTTTGATAGGTTACGACATCAGGAATGCAACCATTGTCTTTCATTTTAGATAGTAAGGTCAATGCTTCATCAAACAAGCCTATTTTACAAAGCCCATTCAACATAACATTATATGTTGTGACATCTAGATGATAGCCTTTAATCAAAAGATCCTGAAATATCCCTTGAGCATCTTTAAGTCTTCCACCTTTGCATAGTCCATCAATGAGTATACTGTATGTGCACAGATTTGGTTGGATACCCTTATCTTTAATTTTTTTGTACAATGCAATTGCCTCGTCAACTTGACGGTTGTTGCATAACACATGTAATAAAGAGTTGTAAGTGCATATATCGACAGGTTGACCTTTATCATGCATCTCATCAACTAGATCCCAAGCATAAGATATTCTCCCAGATTTGCACAAACCATCAATAAGGGCATTGTAAGTTATAGTATTGGGAACAATTTGTTTGCCATGCATTTCTCTAAAGAGGTTAATGGCTTCATCCACCATTTTATTCTTACATAATCCACTAATCAAGATACTGTGACTTCGAACATCGAGAGTGGCTCCCCTTTGGGTCAGTGTTGAATATATTTTTGGCCTTGTTCACTTCATTAACAAGACAAAGGCCATCCTTCAATGAATTATAATTATAAGTAACAATATTAGGTTTCACACCTTTTTTCATCATGATAGCTAAAACACTCTTTGCTTCTATTATCTTTCCTTCCTTACATAAACATCAGGAGATACTTCATCATGAGTTGTAAGTGACAACATCAGGAGATACTTTTTTTACAAACATTTCAGAATATAAACAAAGGGCTTCACTTACAAGTTTATCTTTGCATAGACCATCAATGACTGTGCTATAAATCACCACATTCGGCTTAACCAATTTTCCTTCAATTTTTCTTAACAATTGCAACGCAGCTCTAGTTTCTCCAGATTTAAACAATCCATTGATCAATGTTCCATAACTAACAAAGTTCAACTGAAATCCATGTGCAACCACTTTGTCATGAAAATGAAGTGCTTTACGAACCTCGCCATTAAGATGGATGGGATAGGATGCATACACAGCAAGTGATGGAATGAGGTGACGGCGACATCGACATCATTGTCACTGTGAATGAATCGATGAAGAAAATGCCTAAAGAAAGAGTCAAAGGAATTAAGAGAAATGAGGTTAGAAACAAATCTCATAAACCTTATAATTAACACTTCAGCGATTCTTTCTCTAGCCATGTAGAGCGAAATTGTTTTATTTATTTACATAATAAAAATTTGAAAACAATTTTGTTGGTTAGTTTTCATCTTTTTGGGGAATAAACAAGTAAATCTATAGAAATTGAAAGAGAGTGAGGAAGATTATATGTTAGTTACCGTGAATGGAATGGATTGATTCTTCTTCGTCGAATGTGGTGGTTACCGGCGACTGTGAGGCGATGAATTAGTTCCATCAGTAGAAAATGTGAGAAGAGAGTGCGTGAGACTGTGAGAGAGAGCGAGACACTGCTACTATTTCTCACTAAATAGCCACTAACGCCACATAAGCATAAAAAAGCCACATAAATACCCTAAAAGTAGGGGTGGGAATAGGCCAGGCCAGGCCAGGCTTTTTAAGGCCTGAGCCTGGCCTACTTCGAACAGTTTAGGCCTGAGCCTGGCCTATTATCTGTCATAGGCCAATTTTTAAGGCCTGGCCTGGCCTGTAAGAAGGCCTGATGAGGCCTATTAGCCTGTTTACAAGCCTTTTTAATGTGAAGTCCTGAGTAATTCAATAGGCCTACAACTAAATTGGCCAATTTTATGAAGACCGAAGCCTTTTTTTTCTTTCATTTCTTCCACATATAATACAAGAAGCCTGACAGTTTAATAATTCAACTAAAAAACACTAAAATAGGCATCACATAGTAAAGACACTAACGGTGTATTTTAATTGACATTGACATGAATACCAATAATGTATCCAAACCAACAAAAAAGGCCAAACCAGAATATTATCTCCAATGTATCCAAACCAGCAAAATAGGCCAAACCACAACAATCATCAACGCATATAAAACATCAAAATAGACCAAACCAAAATAATGTGTCCAACACAACAAAAGAAGGCAATAGAAATTAAAAAAATTGGCTATTAAGATCTGTCCAGAACAGCAGAATGGGCCAAGTAATCTTCACATCAAATCTTCGACAAGTAATCTTCACATCAAATCTTCGACAAGTAATCTTTACATCAAATCTTCAATATAATTTCTTCTTGTTGCTCAACCACCTTAAAAATAACATATTACTTGTCAATATATAGGACAATATCCAATAGTAATCATACAACGAAATATAAAACTAGCTAATATAAGAAAATACTAATTTTACCTTTGACTTTCTCAACAATAAGCTTCCTGTCTTTTAAGTGCTTTTGCTCAACAATGTCACAAAAGGCCTTCAACCTAGAATCACTTTGATTAACATACTTGACACTTTCACGAACATTGTAAATAATTTTTTTGATCAAGGCAAGACCATCTTGCACTAACAAGTTCAGAATGTGGGCACAGCATCTAACATGAAATAAAGAACCATCTATAAATAACTTATTGCTCAATGATAAATTGTCCTTGAGATTCCTCAAGCATAAGTCATTGTAGGAAGCATTATCAACAGACACTGAAAACACTTTATTTTCGATCCCCCAAGATTTTAAACACTTAAAAATTGCATCAGCAACATCAACTCCACGCCTTGGAGCAGGGACTTTCACAAAGTTTAAAACTCTCTTTTGTAGTTTCCACCCTGAATCTATGAAATGTCCTGTGATTACCATATACTCAACAACTTGATGACTTGATTTCCACATATCAGTTGTTAAGCTAATCCTACTTATACTTTTTAACACATCTTTTAATTTTTTCTTCTCTGCCTCGTATATTGCCAGACAATCACTTCTTATAGTTTTACGAGAAACTTTTTGAAAATCTGAATTTGCAAACTGAAAACCCCACATCCAAACCTCAGCTTCAACAATGCTGAAGGCATGCTCATGCACCATAATTGCAGTAGCAATAATTTCCCTCATCTTCCCATGAGAGTATCTAACACCAGGATAAATAAATGGATTACCTGAATTTGAAGGTTGAAAAGGAATTGTTGGTTGCTTTTTTTCCATGCGCAACTGCAGCTTCTTCTGCGTACAAGTTTCAGCATGTCTTCTTAGATGGCTAGTGCTAGCCCCTTTTCCACCAGTAGCAAACCTTTCCTTACAATACTTGCATACAGCTTTCTTTACACCTCCTTCAAGTTCAATTTCATCAAAATCATTCCAAACAGTTGAGGTTTTTTGCCTCTTCCTCTTTGTAACAATAACTTCTTCTACTTGATCTTTTTCCAACTTATTATTTACTCCAGGTTGATTTGGATCCAATGGTACAGGTACAGGTTCATTAACATTGTTTTGAGCAGCAGTAGGAGCGATAGCAGTATCGGAAGTAATTATTCCATTGCTTTCAAGTGGAGCAGAAGCCATTAGATAAATCTGCTTCACATAGTATACAAAATAAAATAAAATAAATTAATAAAATAATACATTAATTTTTACATGGCAAAATTGGTAATAATTTAATACAATAAATATGTGCATACAGTAGCATATCAGAAAGAATAGAAGAGGAAAAGACCAAAAGAAACAATACATGGAGAAAAAACATTAGTAAAATACATGTAGATTGTACTTACAATAAAATAAGAAGCTAGATGTGGTCCTGGTCCTTGGGTAATCCAACCACTTAGAAATAGAGAGCCATAATACCTATCCACATGATCAATGAGTATATTAAACAAAAGGAAAATAGTAACCAAAGTAGTAGCCGCAAAACAAGAAGACAATAACAAAAGGAAAATATATTATTAGTTTATCAAAGCATGTCTATTGATTTATCAAATGAAGGTAAAAAACAAGAAGATAAAGACAAAGGGAAGAGATTCATAAATTGAACAAGGAAGATAGAGACAAAAGCAAAAGATTCACAACATACACTTACTGTTTTCACTTCTTGCTATAGACGTTCCTCTTCTTCCTCTGGTCACGCCGTTCCTTTTCTTCCTCTGGTCTTCACTCTTCACGTATTCCACTTCTTTTCAACGTTTAGGGTTCCCTCATTAGAAAAACTATACCAAAATGTGTGTTTTTCAAATTTAGCAATTAGGTTATGTGTTGTGTGGACCGGCTGTCGTTGTGTTTGGGTTGGGCTTGGGCCACTAACTTTGATATTTTATTAACTATTTACTAAAATATTTAGTTCTTATATTTAAAAAGTTTTTTATTTTAATTATTAAATAAAAATGTATTTTATATATTTTATAAAAATATTATATATACATGTATATGTATAAACAGGCCGGCCTAATAGGCTTTTTGATAAGCCTAAGCCTGGCCTATTTAACTAAATAGGCTTTATAAAATGCCCAAGCCTAGCCTTTTTATTAAATAGGCCGAGCCTGATAGGCCTTAAATAGGTCAGGCCGTAGGCCCCTGTAGGCCGGCCTGGCCTATTCCCACCCCTACCTAAAAGCCAAATCGGCATTTTTTTAATGGAGTTAAACAAAAGCTATGAAAAAGGGTAACGTGGCATTAGTTTTAAAACATAAGGGACCTGTTCGGGACCAAAAAACATAAGAGACCTATTTTAAATCTGAAAATAAGTTAAGGGACACCGGGAACAATTTTGCCTAAAAACTACTATGCTAAAAATCATACACTTTGAATAATTTTTTATTACAATTTAAATGACAAAATTTGTAACTATACGCTTGCAGTTAACAACAGTCAATTGAAAAATCTACCCTACTATAATAAAAAGATGGGTTAGCAAAATGACTATAATAGATTATCTTTCATCTTGCCACGTGTCCAAAAATTTAGGCAATTAGATAAATTGCTCACTAAATGCCAAAAAGTGTCAACTTTTTACGATTTCCTCTTTCTCTCTTTCTCTGTCTTCCTCCTTTTCTTTCTCTTCCTCTTTCATTCTTTCTTTTTCTCTCAATATCTATTTTTCTTTCAAATAATTATTTCAACCGTCTGGACGTTCCGTAGATAGTTAGCAATACTTCGAAAAAAAATTATTTCATCATTTCTTTTAAAACTGAAAATGCTAGTAGATATAAAACCAATAAGTCAATTATGTTTCTAACGACTATCCCTAATTGTACTCCGGAGACTCTCTCTCAAGTTGACTCAATCAACCCCTATATAGCCTCACTTATTTTAGGTAGACGCCAAATTTTGTCATATAAATAAAACTAACATAGATCAATATTTTGAAAATCAAAATTTGAATCAGTGAGTTTCGAGTGATGGTTCAACTGCTTAATAACAGTAAAAATTGAGGAGATTCTCTAAATTGTGATACTTAGAAAGGTGGAAAGTACATTTAAGATATACTTTCAAGTTTAAGTGTGAACTTTAGGTTGAGGGTACATTTAAGATATACATTTAAGATATATTTAGGCAATTAGATAAATAGCTATTTTTCTTTTCTTTGACCTCAGCTCTCTCCCTCTCTCATTTTCTCTCTCTTCCTCATTTTCTTTTCTTTCTCACGTCAACTCTCTTCCTCTCCCTTTTTCTCTTTTTTGTTTTATTACTTCTTTCTCTCTCTTTCTCTTTCTTTTACATTATACGTTTCTTAATTTTTGTTTTTGCTTAAAAAATTTAATTCACACTCAATTCTTTGAATTATTTTTGTTCTTTTACTTTCAAATATAAAACAAATTGTTGTCAAATTAATTTTTATTTTACATTTAAATATGTTTGTTTTGGCAACAAAAGCGGCAAAGGAAACAAATACGAGAGAGAGAGAGAGAGAGAGCACCGTGGGCGACAAGGGGCGGCAACAGGAGCGCTAACCGAAGTAGCAACAGGGAGTGACAACGGGAGTGATATGGGATACGACACGGGATACGATACAGGATAGAGCACGGGATACGACACAATACGGATACGGGGATACGTGAAAATTTTGAAAATCAAGATACGATATGATACGGCTAGGATACTTTAATAAAAATTTCAATTAAAACTTAAATATATAAAAACAAAACAGAAAAAACGGAATAGAAACACAAGTAGAAAAAAACAAAGATAAAAACAGAAATATTGCATTTTATAGATATGATAAAAAAACTGCCCAATTTAATTGACTAATTGGCGGAGCTTGCCTTAAATATTGATGGAAGCGATAATTACTAATTAAAATATTGTTGACTGAGAAACTCACATCCATGACTTTAAATTTATATATATATAAATATATATATATATATATATATATATATATATATATATTAGTATAATTTTATTAAGATATTCTAGCTTGAGCATCATTGTGAACCCACTCTGCCCACCTTCTATTATATATGATCATCACATTGCAGAAATAAATACAGGTGATCATATCAAGTAGATATAGTTACGTATATTTATCTCACTCATATCACAATGTATTATTTCTTTTATGATTGTGTTGCAAAAACCATATAATTTTGTCTTTTTGTTATTGAGATATTAAAGTGTATCATATATATATATATATATATATATATATATATATATATATATATATATATAGTGACAATCATGTGCTTAGTTGGTAAGAGGTATATCTGAGAAGTATCATTAGTTGACAAGAAGAAGTATCAAAGAAGTATCTGAAAAGTATCGAGTGAAATATTTTTTTTTAAAGAATTAGAAAATTATTGGATACTCTTTGGGTACGTATCGGGAAGTATTGGGTGCATATCGGTATCAGATACGTATCGGACACGGGTACGTTGCCAATTTTGAAGTATCGGGGCTTCATAGGAGACTGTCAATGGGATCAACAACAGGTAGGCAACGGGGAGCAGCAGCAAGAGACTAGCAATGTGATCAGCAATAGCAAGAGACTGTCAATTTCATATCATAAATCACATTGACCTAAACAACCACATAGCCTTGAGAAAACCAAATAAGAGGGAGTGGACATAATATAAATGAAACTGCAAATAAAGAAAGATAAGTTTATATAGTCTGAATCAATGAAATAAAATGTAAGTATGGCAAAGAAGCCATGCAATAATGCTCTCACAGACGCAGTAATCATGTATAGTGTTAGTGCTAAACCCATAGAGTTGGTGATAAATTAACCATGTAATGAAGTGCATTTTACTCTTTTTGACAGTTCTATGAAGTGACAAATTCAATGTTTCAAGCAATGATATTAGAAAGGCTTAAATGCACGTTACCCCCCTGCAAATATCCCCATTTTCCATTTACCCCCCTGCAAAAATATTTTTTTAAAAAAACACATTGTAAATATTAAGTCATTCCAGTTACCCCCCTGCTGTTACATTTTGTTAACAGCGTTAAATGTGTGATGACTTGGCTGCCTAGTTGGATTGCCACGTTTATAAGCAGAAGGGGTTTAGGTCTTCTTCTTCATTCATTCCTGATTGAATCTCAGTCTTCTTCTTCTACCTTCGTCCATCTTCTTCTTCTCTCTTCTCATCTCTTCTTCTCTCTTCTTCCATCTTCGTTAGTTGACAACAATGGCCACAAGCAAGACGTCTTCGAATGCTGTATCAAGGGAAGGGTAAGCTCAACTCCCTGTTTGTGGATGTCGCGAGCCAATGCGTTTATGGATTGCTAACACTGCTGAAAATCGTGGTAGAAGATTCTGGAAGTGTATTAATTGGGGGGTAAGTAATAATGTTGATTTTAATTATTTTTTTCAGTTTATTTTTTGGGTTTTCTATGTATGAGATAACACCTGAGATCTTGTCTGTTTTTGTGAATATGTGTAGAGGCGAGTAAGCTGCAAATTGTTTATTTGGGATGATGAACTAGAGCTTCACAATGTGTCCATGGTGGCAGTTTCAGAAACAAATGAAGTTAAGACAAAACAGTTGGAGTCAACAACAAACACAGTTGCTCAATGTAAATGTGGTGAGATTTTTAATGAATGGGAGTCAAAGAAAGTTTCAAGGCTGAAGCAGAAGATGTTGGATGAGAGGAAGAAGAATAAGTGGATGCAAGCAATGCTAATTTTACTCATTTTGTTTGTAGCATTTGACAAATTTGATTTGGTTAAAAAATAGGGATTAGGCTATCATTATTGTAATCTTAGTATCTGTGTTAGTTTTTATCAATCATTGGGTTGCATTAGGAGCAATGTTAGTGACAATCCAAGTTTCACTTTAAGTTTAAGTTTGTGTTTTGTGTTTGTTTAATTATCAATGAAGTTTAAAGTTAACTTTGTTTATCAATCCAAAGTTTAGTTTCATTAGTAATTCTGTTCTGTTAATCTGTTAAAGCAAGAAAAGTGTTAATCTATTAAAGCAAGTTAAATGGTAAACCAAGACACATTTACTCATAGAAAGTAGGTACTTTAATTCATTAAAGTGATCATACATTCATATATGTTCCAAAAGGTACACACCATACTTGTGTTAAACAGCCATAATGCAAGAACTTAAGCACATGGCAAAACAGCCAAAAGGTACATGACTTAATTGACCAAGGCAGACAACAGACTTTACTAAGTAAGAATACACATTGGTAAAACAAAATACATGGCTCCTAAACAAGACCAACTCAGAATACAGGAATTCATTCTTGTGTTAAACAGCCATCATTGTTGATTTCTTCACCATCTTCAACCATCAGTGGCTTAGTTGGGTCACTACCAGGACCAGTATAAGGCAACACAGTTTTTTTGATCCTTGTACTAAATCTAGTCCTCTTGACATTCAAGTTCAATTTTCTTGTGACTGGAAGCTTTGGAATTCTTTGAGCAGGAGGCTTAAAAGGAAGTGAAGCAGATCCCCATGCTCGTGACACATTTGTTGCAGCAGAAAGACTTGGACCAGTTGCAACAGAAACATTTGCACCTGAAACATTTGCAGCAGAAACAGTTGCAGCAGAAATAGTTGGAGCAGAAATAGTTGCAGCAGAAACAGTTGGACCAGCAGAAATATTTGTAGCAGAAACACTTGGACCAGTAGAAACATTTGCATTCACAGCAGTATCAGTTGCATTAACAGTGGCAGCAGCATCCATAGAACCAGATGCATTGGCAGCAGCATCATCAGTGGCATTCACAGAACCACTCTTTTTTGGTTTTCTCTACAAAATGAAACAAGAAAGACATATAATTATACTTATCAAATTAAATTGGTTCATAACAATTTGGAAAGTGTGATATTACCTTCCTTTTTTGTGCTTCTGGGTTTATCTCTGTGCTATTGCAACTCCTACTATTGTGACCAAATTTGTCACACCTTGTGCATTTGTATGATGTTCCAGCCCTTTTTAGCTTTTTTGGATTAGGTTCCTCTTCAGGTTGCCTCCTCCTCAGTTTCTTAGGCCTACCAACACTTCTTTTGTATTGTGGTGGCATCATATCTTCCACTTCAACATTAGGCCACATGTCTTTTCCATTTATAGCACTTATACCAAAACCATATGCAAGCTCATAACTAAATCTACTATAACAATTATCCACAAAATCCAGTGGGTTTTGTTTTCTATAACATATGGCTGCACATGCATGCTTACATGGGATACCAACCAACTGCCAAAAATTACAAGTACATGTATATCTCCCTAGGTCAACAATAAATGCCCTGTCTCCATAAGAACTTACAACCTGAATAGGCTTATCTCTAGCAGTTAAAATGGTACTATTAAAAGCCTCAGCCAAGTTATTCATTACAATATCACACTTAGGATAAAAAGAGAAAGCATGCTTACACCAGCATTTGGTAGGCACAGCCATAAGCCACTCCCAACACTTTGCATCAACTTGCTTAAGCTCATTCATCTTTGCTTCCCATGCATGGTAGTATGTTGACTTTGATGCCCCCATCATAAGGTCCCTAATGATTGTTCCTCCACCAAATTTCTTCTTACAGTTTGCATACAAGTGCATTACACATAACCTATGCTCTAAACCCATCTCCTCAAACATTTGAATCAAACCCTAATAAAATTAAAAAAATAAAACAGAAACAATAAACTTAACAGAAACAGTGAAATTAAAACAGAAACAATAAACATAACAGAAACTGTGAAATTAAAAAAACATAACAGAAACTAATAAATTACCTTTTGTTGGTCTGAAATAAAGACCCACCTCCTATCTTGCCCAATATCCTCCAACAATAAGGTTAGAAACCATCTCCAACTCTCCTTGGTTTCTGTTTCAATAACCCCAAAAGCTAGTGGGAAATATTGATCGTTTGGATCTCTCCCAACAGCAACTAGAAGTATACCACCATATTTGGTCTTGAGATGACACCCATCAAGACAAATAAAAGGTCTACAACCTCTCAAGAACCCTTTCTTACACCCATCAAAACAGAAATAAAAGGATCCAAATCGTGGCTGAAGTGTAGTTATTGGTCTTACCATTGAGATCTTGCAAGTGTTTCCTGGATTTACCCTCCTCAACTCAGCTGCATACCTCCATAGGAGAGCATATTGCTTGTCTGCTTCACCTTCTATCATTTCCTTTGCCATTTTTTTTGCTCTCCAAGCCCTACCAACTGTAATCCCAACCTTGTAGTTTACCCTAATGTCAGCTATTATTTCTCTCACCTTCACATTGTCAGTAGTTTGTAACCTTTTAGCCACTGATTTTGCCACCCAGCTGGCCCTTGCATTGCTATTATTTAATACCCTACCACATGTGCGGGCCCCATCCCAAGTCTTCATTCTAAAAGTTTGTTTATGACCAACTTTACTTACAAGTGCCTTAAAACCACATTTGCCCTTACATAACACCCTCACTCTGTCACTTTCATTTTTTTCAAAGTGGATCTCTCTACCATTTAATATGGACCACTCTCTAATTGCATCTTTAAATTCTGCCAGACTTTTAAATTCTAACCCAACCTTAAACTTGTAGTCTTTGTTAAGCTCCTCAACCCGAAACTTGTCATATTTTGGACACTGAATTTTCTCAACACCTTCTTCATCCGGATCACTTGAATTCAACTCCTCAGACACATAATCCTCATCTAGTTGATCCCCCTCCTCAACTGGGGTACTAGAGCTAGCACCATCTCTTTTTCTTGGTGTTCTTTTTGCCCTAGACTTGACTCTATTAGGGGTACCATTAATGACAACTTTTGAACCACCAGGGGATAAAATAGAGGCTGATGGGGCCCTAGGTGGTGTAGTAGCTGTAGGGGCTGTAGGAGCAGGTGGTGCATCATTTGGTTCTTCATCTCCTAACCCATCATCTTTCCCATATGTTCTCTCTTCCTCACTTTCATCCATATGAATACCATTAAGTGATTCTTCACTATCACTCTCATTACCATCCTCAATTTCCTTTCCATTAGCATGTTCAACTACAGAACCTTGTTGTTCAAAATGCTCAATATATATATGAACATCAACTTTAAACTTAAGTGCATATTGAGCTATTTCTAATGCATCCTCATCACACATAAATCTTCTAAACACCACATCTCCCTCAACTTTCCACCATAGTCTAAAACTAGCAGCCTCATACCCCAACTCCTTCACAATACCTACAGCTTCAAAGTAGCTCCATCTATCAACATCCCGCCCTGCCACAGCTACATCACTGCCCCCTTCATATTCAAGTATTGAATTTTTCACAAACTTCCCTCCATGGTGGAACACAACCGTAATAGACATCACTGTATAAGTGATAACAATCAAATAAGATTGTTATTACCTCTTATTTCAAGCTTAAATAATTGTTAATCCTTAAGCAATTGAGTGAATTATGTTGTAAATATGTTAGTTTAGAATAATTAAAGGTGCAAGCTTAATTATGTTATTAATGGGCACTTTGGTGCCCAATTGTGGTTTAATGTGTTTGTTTAAATTGCTGCAGCACCTATTGTGGCAGCAATACCAAAACGCGCAACATGAGAGAGAAAGCTGAAGGAAACACGGAAATTCATGAAAGGACACCTGTCAGCTGTCACCCATCATCAGTGTGCGTGCCAATCATTGAAGATTCCTTGGTGACCTAGGGAATTGGGTAGAAAGGACATTTTGCTCTCACAAAGGACAAAATGCGCCTCCACAATTAGGGTTATTCTCTGCCCAAGGGATCCTCTATAAATAGACACACATTCCCAGAATTAGGTTAAGCCGAATTTCTGAGGTATAGGAATAGCCTCTTGATTTCGTGCCTCCATTGTTACTTAGACTCAGTTGCTGGAATATTGATTGCTGCAGCAATACTGGAACTACTTCAACTTCGAAGGAGCTGCATTTTGAGAGCTGAAATCGCTTGGTGGATCACCATTG
The DNA here is from genome assembly GCA_963573325.1 of Astragalus glycyphyllos. Lineage (NCBI taxonomy): Eukaryota > Viridiplantae > Streptophyta > Magnoliopsida > Fabales > Fabaceae > Astragalus > Astragalus glycyphyllos. The sequence continues at coordinate 11,948,491 of OY754313.1, read as the reverse complement.
AAGCTGTCTCAATATCAAGACTTGTAGTTGAACTTCTCTTCTCGGGTTTTAGTATGAAATTCCTACTTCCCTTGATGTTTAGTTTAGTTGTAATGTTGTGTAAGCTCAATATGAGCTAAACCTCTGTACTTGGGATGCTATTATGAATTTAATGAAGTTAATTTGTTCTTGATGCTTGTGTTATTGTGTTGAGCACTTTATCTTGTGTGTTTTACTACATCCATCTTAGCTTAGGGTTGGTCGTCTAATCTAAGTAGAAATACATTCACAGGAATGGTTTGTATTTATATCTCACAAGATAACATGGTATGTTGCACTATAGGAATATAGTTGTTCCTTGCTTGAGTCCTAGGAATAGGAGAGGCATAAGCCATGAGGTACAACACTTAGGTGTAAAGCTGCTTGTTCTCCAGTAGCCTAGGGAAATAATCCTTTCTGAATTAGGAATAATTTGGGATGACTAAAGCCTAGTGTTAAGCATTAGGAATAATGCACAATTGCGGCAGCACTAGGTGCTGCAGCACTTAGCATAGCATTTTGAGCATTTTAATGGATTTATTGAAGTATTGCATCTCAACTTGTCCCAAATCTGATTTTCATTACCCTAATACTTTTTACCTTTATTGTTTGTTACCCAAAATTGTGTGTCATTTACTTTTTACCCCAAATCACTATTTGCTACATTGATTAAACATTTGTTTACAACTTAATCCTCGTGGGAACAATCTCACTTATTCACTGTATTACTTGTTACGATTGTGTACACTTGCACAAGAAACAATCACACGTTTTTACGCAACAATAAGCCAACAAAATAGTACAAATCAAACAGGGCTATAATGGACATTTCATGCTAAATTTTAGACCTAAAATAGACATTACCACAACCCCTAACAAGTGGTCAACAATCAAAAGCAGGAAAGATTCCCTAGACAAATCAATACGACACCCAACACATTCAATATTGACTCCATCAACATACATTTGAACATTAAAGACACAAAGTACAAAAAGAAACGAAAGTGAGAACACATTCCCTAACCTGTGTTCTGCAAAAAAAGAAACCCTAGCTGTCTTTATGTCACGAGCTCTGCTTATACTGTGCTTCCTTCTTCAACTTTGCTTCCTTCTTCAACAACTTTGCTTCCTTCTTCAACTTTGCTTCCTTCTTCGACTGTGCTTCCTTCTACGAGCTTAAACAGTAACCCTACATTTCTTTCTTCTCCACCAAACGAGAGTGAGAACGATACCAACAGCCACAATGAAAGTGAGACCGAGAGGAAACACGAGTGTGCGATTTCGTATGAGTGAGATTGACAATGAAAGAAGAAGAATCAGAGTGCATTGTTAGGGATTTGGAGGTTAGGGAAGAGTGGAAGACTGAGCTTTGGATTGGAACAGATGAGTGAAGAGTAAAGTTAAAGACACCTGTCACCTAATAAGCCACGTGGCAATCCAACTAGGCAGCCAAGTCATCACACATTTAACGCTGTTAACAAAATGTAACAGCAGGGGGGTAACTGGAATGACTTAATATTTACAAGGTGTTTTTTTAAAAAAATATTTTTGCAGGGGGGTAAATGGAAAATGGGGATATTTGCAGGGGTAACGTGCATTTAAGCCTATTAGAAAATGATCATAAATCTCAGTTGGACCATTGGTCTTTTCCACAACCACCCTCATCTTTATATCAATCTTAAATTTGTCTAATTTAGAACACTAAAGCATACAAACTTGCAATTCTAGTTTACACTGCATAAAGTATACCAACAAGGCAACAAGATGTCAAAACGTCGTTTTTCTTTAGACAAACATGACTTTGGTATCTTTTAAAAAGAAATTAAGGTAAATAAATTAATAAATATCATAAAAAAAAAAAAAAACAGAAAAAATATTTGAAGCACAAATATAGCATAATATTAAAGGAAAAATTCCAAATGCTAGAACATGAACCAGCTAGCATATTAAATGACATCTCCCAACTGTTGAGAGCATAACATGAAGAGTAGCAAAAAGGGCATATACCATATTATAATCTAGTGTATTTACAATTAGTCCATTCCATATGTTATACTGCAGAAGCAATTGCAATTTGGAGCAGATGCCACCAAATTTCTGAAGCAATAAGCAATTGCAATTATATTTCTTAGATGCTCTTGAAACACACTTTCTAGACATAACTCCTTTGCACCATAATCAAATCTAATTCCTTTGATTCTGCTGAACCTGATATATTCAAAGTCTTCCCTTGCTGGAGAGGTTTAGAAGTCTGCCTCATAATCTACATACCATATCAAGTTACTAGGCTTCTATCCTTTTAAGAAAAGAAAGAATACATAGGCTCACTCATGTGCAATTTACATTGGCAATAGCAAATCCTCTAGATAAATGTACATGGATTTTATCACTTACTCTTCCACAAAGTCAAGTACAATGAATGTAAAATAAGTAGATACATATACCAACTTAAAAAATTGGCAATGAACAAGATTGTCAATTACTGAGTATGTACACATACTACTAGAGATCAAAGCAACTAATCATAACTCATAAAGGCTCAACAAGCATTAATAAACCACCCAGAACGGAGCCTAAGAGAATTAGAGCACCCATATGTAACAGAGAGACCAGTGGACTTTTGTGATTTACTAATAAACCATCTCCAAGAAATACATTTAATATAGTTCAACACCTCTCGCTTACAAAAAAACATCCTCTTTAAAAAGAATAGAATTATAGGATAACCATAAAGACCATGTAACCGCCAACCAAACCAAATTATTGATCTTCTTAGCTTTTTTACAATTCACCCATCCACTAAAAAACTTGTAATTTGATATACCTTCCAACTGCGCAGGGAACCCCATCCAAGAGCAAGTACTTCTCGATCCAAATATCATTAGCTACCTACAAAGAAAAAATCGAGGTACAATAAACTCTATATTCTCAACAAAAAAAAGAGACAACATATTTTGTGTGAATTTTGAATTACGCCTCTAGCTGAAAGAGCAACACACGTAAGAAGCCTATTGAGCAAAAGACGCCAACTGAACACTAATTTTAGTGGGAACGGCTAAATTCCAGAGTATGCAATTGAGATTTGAATCAGACACGTTTTATTGGAGGGTAGACATAATCTGTTTGTAACATGAATCGACTATGTAGTCCTTAGACAATGAGTAGCTCCACCTCCATGAATCTTCCTTTTCACGTACATGGTATATAAACCAAAGAGGATAATTTACAAGCAAGTTTTTTTGGACCAAATTTACAAGCAAGTTGAACTCCCCCTTTCCAGCAAGAAATACAAACAATTAAGAGCAAAAAGCTAGGACCAAGTGTCGTCATTCCACTCTCCCATCTAGTTAATCTTAGCCTCACTGTTGGAAGTTGATGTAAAAAGCAAAGGGAATTTAAGTGATTCACTATCCAACCTCTTGTTATACCAATAAAGGAATGGACCACCGTCCCCCAACTCACAAAAGATAGATGATAAGAAGAAATTCTCGTCGACAATAAAACATTCCCCCAAAGACATCTCCATGTTCTCAAGACCTATAAGTACAAGCTGATCCATACCAACTTTCAGCTTATTAAGCAGCTCATCTCCATGTTCTTCCTTTGATTCTGCTGAACCTGATATATTCAAAGTCCTCCCTTGCTTGAGAACTTTACAAGTCTGCCTCATATTCTGCATAAAAGAAAATACATAGGCTCACTCATGTGCAATTTACATAGGCAATAGAAAATACTCTAGGTTAATGTACAAGAATTTTATCTCTCACTTTTCCACAAAGTCAAGTACATTGAAAGTAAAATAAGTAGATACATATACAAACTTAGAAAATTGGCAATGAATAATAAGATTGCTAACTACTCAGTATGTACACATACTACCAGAGATTAAAGCAACTAATCATAACTCATAAATACTCAACAAGCATTAATATTTAATAGCTCTGTAGCACTGACACTTCCGGTTGAAGACGGGATACTGAATTGTATTTTTCAGATTAAAACCAGTGTTTGCGTGTCCGTGTGGTGTCGTGCTAGTGTTTGTGTGTGTTTGTTTGTGCTTCATAGATTAATAGTACATTATTAGTTTACTTACTATGATTTCTAATCTAGGCTAGAAGATGTGGTTGCTTCCAGTATCAACTGTCATATATGATACGTGAAGAACACTACATCCTTTCTCAAACTGTTGTCTAAAAGCAATTCTAAGACCAATGAAAGCCAAAAGACCTTACCAGAATGTTGGTTAGTGTGTTAAAAAAATCTGCAATATAAGAAAAACATGCGTAATTTTTTCCACAACACTATAGTTGACGAGACTGAGCCTCAGAAGCTGGATATCATTTCCGCCATTCTCCTCCACAGCTGTCTGATTTGATTATCAAATTGTCTGTATCTAAAGATGCAGAACAGATTCCTGCCAAAAAATGAACCTAGGGCAATATTTTCATTTTCTATGCGAGAATAAATGAATGTAATCAGGTAAACAATAATATTCATGCGAACATACATTCCTGAAATAATTACAACCATAACCTCTGAAAAAACTATAATGAATTCTGCAGCATTGAGCTCAAAGAAAATATCAGCAATTTTAACCCCCAAGGAATTATCAGATGAGACTAACATAATACTACTACTCAATATAAGTCCATGAAAAAACCAAACACAATTAAAGGCAAACATGGTCAAGTCCTAGCAATCCAATAATATCGAACACAAGGTCACAAATGTAAAGGTGGGGGGAGGAGGGGGGGGGGGGGGGGGGGGAGAGAACAATATATAGAGACCAAAAGGGTATAGAAACAAACACATTTATAATAAATAAATAAAACACATTGTGAATAAAAATTATCAATACCTGCTGCATAGGGAATATGGAGCAGATGCCACCAAATTTCTGAAGCAACAAGCATTTTCCAATGCAGTTTATGGATGAGTGGCAATAGCTAGTCTTAAGAGGAAAATAACCTTAGCATCTGTAAACTGCAATGCAGGAATTGTCTAAAATAACTGCACACACAAAGTTGTTTTTGATCCTTGAGACATCAGAGGAAATAATAGAGCCATAATAGAGCCAAGGACTGAAGCAAATTCCTCATCATAATAGAGCCAATTGAACCCAACTAGGCTAGAAAGAGAAGCAGGCAGATTTTGCACCACCTGCTGCTGCGAAACCAGTGTCCAAAACCATGATCTTGTGACATAACAATAGCTTCCATAACTCATTCTTAGCTAAAATTATCAAATCAGACCCAACAAACATTGGTCAACGCTGACTTAGATTAGATAAGCAGAATAAGGTGATAAGTGATATGAAAGTTAGATCGCTATTCTCAATACCTCATGATAGAGAGAAAGAGAGGGAGAGAATTCTGTTTTCATTTCTCTTCTGTAATTTCTGAATGTATTGAATGATTCTGTTCTGAGCTCTTCTAGCTTTGTATTTATAGAATCAAGTCTACAACTTAATGTGTTGCATTTAACAAAGTCCCCCAAAATACAAAATTTATTTCAATGGAAAGAGCAACTATTAAAAGACTCAGTAATATTGTTTGTTATATGATCAGATTTACACTCAGTCAATAGTGTGTCTTGCTCACATGATTTTAGGCCTTTCAGGATCTAACAATCAATTTTCAGCCTCATTACTAATTTTTCTGAGTTTATCCATGGCTTTCTCATAGATAAACTCATTATATGCCATTGCCGCGACCCAAAACTGTGAACTAAGAAGCAAAGTTCTAAAATTCAATTTGAAATTGTTAAGCAAGTGAGTACAGCAGTACCTATAAATGATGAAAGAATAATTAGTACAATTGGAAACTATTGTATTACTTCAAAGTGCACAATACATATCTTCTAATCAATCATTAATGGCCAATGAGCACCAAAGCCAAACATCCTAAAGTGATTGTTCATTGTTAGCTTTCCCAGCAGCCTCTGACTTTTGTTTGATCTAAAATGAATCTATTGACTTGTTAAAAAAAAAAGTGTAGAGGTTTGTCACAAAAGTAAACATAGAGTCCAACTTGCTTCCTCATGGTAAAGAATGTACCAAGTGGTCATGCATAATCAAACTCCTTCAATAAAGGAGTGAAACATATTAAAGTTCTATAAATAGAGGTTTTGTATCACTTGGGAACCACTTTCCAATTACCTCTACAGATAATGTATGCCTATGGTCTTCTCTATTTGTAACTATGCCAATCTCGGGGCTTCAGAATTTTCTCTAGCTTGGTAGCATCCTCTGCAGCCTTCTTCATTGTTGATTCCATTATACACATAAAGATGCAACACTTTCAATAAAGATGTGTTCCAGGACCCAATCCGGATTTGGGCCTAGCACACCGGCCCAAGCATGTCTAGCAAAGTCGCGATTGACGATCCGTGCCATCTGGCTTAGCAACGTCGGAGAATGGGGCCTGCATCCAACGACTCAGATCTCGCCTCTCATCAAATGCGCCACAACGCGCCTGACACCTATAAATAGGACGACATTCATTGCACCGGGTACGCATTCTCTGTACCCAACACAAAAATCATTTGAGCTGACTTGGGAGTCAGAGTGTGTAGATACCACTCCCACGCCGGATCAACACGTGGAGCATCTTACAACAAGCGCGACGACGACTTACAAAGCCGACACTCACCGGGTTCGACCTCAGAATAAGATGCAACCTCAGAGGCTATATCAAACACGGCCCTATCCATGTTTTGGTTATACTAATTACCATATGCAATCCCACAAGTAAAGCAGCACCCAAGGGCTACTGCAGACCTTTTTCCCTGCTAAGCGAAACCCTGCCAGCTCAGACATAGATTATTATTGCTGAAATTATGTGACTAAAAACTCAGCACCAACCATGCGAACAATATTACCAATTAATTTTCAGCAACTAAAACTCGCCCCTGCAAGCCAAGGACTGAAGCAAATTCCTCATCATAATAGAGCCAATTGAACCCAACTAGGCTAAAAAGAGAAGCAGACAGATTTTGCACCACCTGCTGCTGCAAAACCAGTGTCCAAAACCATGATATCGTGACAGAACAATAGCTTCCATAACTCATTCTTAGCTAAAATTATCAAATCAGACCCAACTAACATTAGTAAACGCTGACTTAGATTGGATAAGCAGAATAAGGTGATAAATCAAATGAAAGCTAGATCTCTTCTGTAATTTCTGAATGTATTGAATGATTACGTTTTGAGCTCTAGCTTAGTATTTATACAACTAAGCACTACAACTTAATGTGTTGGCATATACAAATAGACTAACAGCTATTTAACAAACTATAAACTATAAACTACTACCACTTAGTACCAGTATTTTCATAGTAAATCCATTATCCATTATATCTTACAATTTACAATTCAATTACACAATATATATTATCAAATGCTAAGAATTATTCCCATAGAAAGCTTGCAGAATTGTCATGTAATGAGCTGCTGCTTATTTAAGGTTTATATTTTGAACCATCAAAATGAAAAACTAATAAACATCAAAGTAATAATATAGTAGCAAATGCAATCCAAGATCTGCCTTTGATGCTAAATGTGTAGAGCACTCACAATATAGACTTGTAATGCTGGTTGCGCCAGAAGAGAGCAATTCCCTTTTCGTACCGAATCCTGAAATTCAGAAACTGTAACATTCTCCAAACTTCAATTTATTTTTGAAATAGTGAATAGCAGAGAAGGCAAAGCACGCAGGTACAGTGCCATGACATGTACCATGGCAACTTTCCTTCAGAGTTGGAATCTATATTCTTCTTAATAGTGGAACCTCAAGTTGATCTATATCTACCACAAGATGTACATAGCTAAAAAATCCAGTTCTACTTTCTATAGTTCGGGGAAGATAGATTTAACTATAAGAGATAAAGAATTCCAAAATGGTCATATTAGTTTTAACTTGGTTTGTGATTTGAAACACCAAAAAAACAAGCAATAAATGAGAAAATCCTCAAAAGAAAATGAAGCAAATTAACAGTACATCGGGAATAAAAAGGATAATTGTAAATATTCAAGAACATAGTGAGAGAGTTCTGAGAGAACTGAATCTGAAATCTGTTACTAACTTCTCAAAATGATCTCATAACTGAGACTAACATTTATAATTTTTACAAGCTGTGAGAACAATTTAATAACAGCCACTCTAACTAACCAACTCATCTCTAATGTTAACTACAAAGCATCTTACCACTTACCTGGTTTTACTCTCACGGTAGACCTCTAGCTAACATTTCACGTAAAAGATTCTTTGCCTTATCTATCTCATCTTTTTCAAAAAGAGCATAAATAATTGTTTCATAAGTTACAACATCAGGAATGCAACCATTGTCTTTCATTTTTGATAACAAGGTCAATGCTTCATCAAACAAGCCCATTTTACAAAGCCCATTCAACATAATGCTATATGTTATGACAGTTAGATGATAGCCTTTAATCAAAAGATCATGAAAAATCACTTGTGCATCTTTAAGTCTTCCACCTTTGCATAGTCCATCAATGAGTATATTGTATGTGCACACATCCGGCTGGATACCCTTGTCTTTAATTTTCTTGACCAATGCAATTGCCTCGTCAACCTGACGGTTGTCGCATAACACATGTAATAAAGAATTGTAAGTGTATACATCAACGGGTTGACCTTTATCATGCATCCCATCAACTAGATCCCAGGCACAAGAGATTCTCCCAGATTTGCACAAACCATCAATAAGGGCATTGTAAGTTATAGTATTGGGAATAATCTGTTTGCTATGCATTTGCTTAAAGAGGTTAATGGCCTCATCCACCATTTTATTCTTACATAACCCACTAATCAAGATATTGTGGCTTCGAACATTGAGAGTGGCTCCCCTTTGGGTCAGAGTGTTGAATATATTTTTTGCCTTGTTCACTTCATTAACAAGAAAAAGGCCATCCATCAATGAATTATAAGTAACGATATCAGGTTTCACACCTTTTTTCATCATTTTAGCTAACACACTCTTAGCTTCCACCACCTTTCCTTCCTTACATAATGCATCGACTAATGTATTGAAAGTATAAATATTCGGGTTGATGTTTCTCAATACCATTTCAATAAACAAACCAATTGCTTCTTTCAATTGACCAACAATGCAGAAGCCATAAATTAGAGAACTGTAAGTAACAACATTAGGAGATACTTTTTTTACAAGCATTTCGGTTAATAAATAAAGGGCGTCACTTACAAGTTTATCTTTGCACAGACTATCAATGATTGTGTTGTACATCACCACACTAGGCTTAACCAATTTTCCTTCAATTTGTCTTAGCAATTGCAACGCAGCTCTTGTTTCTCGAGATTTACACAATCCATTGATCAATGTCCCATAACTAACAAGGTTCAACCGAAATCCATGTGAAACCACTTTGTCATGAAAATGAAGTGCTTTACGAACCTCACCGTTGAGACATAGACCTTTGATAAGTGTAGTTAAGGTTATGATACTCGGCTGATAACCCATCTTGAGAATCTTGCCCAATATAGAAAAGGCAAAATTCATTTGACCTAGGTGGCAATAACAATTGATCAAGAGGTTCAAAGCAACAAGATCCGGTGTAATTCCCTTTAGTTCCATTTGGTGAGAAAGGGAAACTACAGTGGGGTAATGGTTATTTGTCTTAACAAGGGAACCTAAAATCTTGGTAAATTGGATGATAGATGGGATAGGACGCATACATAGCATGCGATGGAATGAGGAGACGGCGACATCGACATCATTGTCATTGTGAATGAATCGATGCAGAAAATGCCTAAAGAAAGAGTCAAAGGAATTAAGAGAAATGAGGTTAGAAACAAGTCTCATCAGCGATTCACTCTCTAGCTATGTAGAGCGAAACTATTTTATTTACAAAATAATAATAATTTAAAAGCAATTTTGTTGCTTAGTTTTCATTTGTAATGACACAAATTCAGATAACAAGTAAATATAGAAATGGAAAAAGAGTGAGGAAGATTGAATGTTAGTTACCGTGAATGGAATGGATTGTTTCTTCTTCGTTGAATTTGGTGGCCACTGGCGACTGTGAGGCGAGGAATTAGCTCCATCACTAGAAAATGTTAGAAGAGAGTGCTACCGAGTGAACGGACTTTTCTGGCTACGATGGCTTCTGTTCTTTGCGTAGGGTTTCGTAGGGTTTCTTTGAGAGGGGTTTTGGGAAGAAAAGGTAGATGTTCTAAATTGATGAATTTACAAATTGTCCCTTTAAATATAAAGGCTAAATAGTACTTTTGGTCCTTTATTTTTCTCAAATTTTTATTTTGGTCCTTTATCTTTTTTTGGTCCATTTTGGTCCCTCATCTTTCTTTTTCGTTTCATTTTGGTCACTGTCGTTAGTTTTTGTTAACGGACGTCACGCTAACAGTTAACTGCTGACGTGACCTCTTAAATTCATTAAATGACGTGGCATTTACTAATTGAGTTGGCTTTTACACATTTACACATCATATTTTAAAATTCAAACAAAACAGAAAAACCAAATTAAATCAACAAAAAAACTAATAAAACTAAGGCTTAAATACTTGTCACCCCCTGCAAATATACCTAGCTGGATCACATAGGTGACTGCCACGTCAGCAACCAATGGATTGCTGCCACGTGGCTGCTTGCATGGCAAAGTGGGTATACATTGTTATTAAAAAAAATTAAGGAATTCCGTTCAAAAAAAAAATTAAGGAATTTGGGGAGATGGGTGTTGAACCCATGACCCTTTAATCATACCCACTCATCATTACAATTACACCAAATCAGTTCTTGTGAACACTAAGCAAGCTATTAATATATATTATATAAAAACAAATTCATCCCCAAATTCATCATCATCAAACAGAAACCCAGAAATTCATCCCCAAATTCATCAAGATCATCATCATCATCCCCAAATTCTGAGTTTATTATTGTTGTTGAGGAAAATAAACCTTAACAAAAGATTTGTTTTATCTTTGATTTTCCCAAATTCTGGGTTTATTATTGTTGATGCCACAAATTCATCCCCAAAGATTTTCGTTTTATCATCATCATCAAACAAAGAAATCAAAGAAATCAAAACGAAAATCAAAGAAATCAAAACGAAATATAACGAAAATCTTAGAAATGGAAAACGAAAATGAACGAAAATGGAGGAAATAGAAGTTTCAGATCTGATACGAAATGGAGGAAATAGGGTCACGGGTTCATATCTGAACGAAGAAGAAGATGATTTTTGAAGATGAAGGAATATTAATGTAATATATGATGTAACATATATTTTTAGTTGGGCTAATAAACAAAACAAGCTAGGTGGCTCAATGGTAAAGTTGTTTGTTGGTCATTTAGAGGTCAAGGGTTCAATCCTCATAGGCTCCAAAATGTTTTTATTTTAATAAGCATCCGCCCCACAATAGAGTGCCACGTGGCAGCAATTCATATGTGATCCAGCTAGGTAGCCAAGTCAGCAATTAACTAACACCGTTAACCAAAACTAACGAGAGGGAGGTAACTGGATAATATTAGATTTTGCAAGTTTTGTTTTGCAAAAAAAAAAAAATTGCAGGGGTAACTGGATATCAGGTATATTTGCAGAGGTGACAAGTATTTAAGCCTAAAACTAAAAATATTAAAATGAAAAACAAAAAATAATCAGTATTCAAAATCTGCAATCAATTTGTAAAAGGAAAATCTGCAAACAAAATTTGCAATCAATATTTAAAACAAAATCTGCAATCAATTTGTAAATGGAAATAGAAAAAATCTACAATCAATCTTCAAAATCTGCAATCAATATGCGACTCCTTTCTCTTTCTTCCTCCTTGCACGCCTCTGCTTCTTCTTCTGCGCAAACCATTGCTTCAGCTTGGTGACACATCATATGTGACACTTAAGACGCCACGTCAGTAGTTAACTGCCAGTATGGCATCCGTTAACAAAAACTGAAGGCAAGGACCAAAATTAAACGAAAATGAAAGATGAAGGACCAAAACGGACCAAAAAAAAGATAAAAGACCAAAATGAAACCTAGAGCAAAGATAAAGTACCAAAAGTGTTATTTTGCCAAATATAAATGAAGTATGATTAAAAATGTTATATAATTGGTTATTATGTTGTAAAAAAAAACTAGTTATTATGTTTTTATTTTAATTTTTTTGAAGCATATTTAATTTTTTAAAATATCAAATATATATTAAAACATAAACTATTCCCAAGTCTTCCCCTCCACTCCACTCCTCTCCTAAAACTCATTCCCAAACATACCCTTAGTTTCTTTTTTAAATAGCATTTTAGCTCCTATAAATATTGTGAATTTCTATTTTAGTTTCTATATAAAGTATTTTTCTGTCGTAGTCTCTGCAATTTATAAAATCATCACTGTTAGTTTTCAAAGTACTTTTTGCGTTTAAAAAAGTTGATGCGGCTTCTTTCTTAGTCTCTACAATTAGAAAAAATATTATTTTAGTCTTTGTAATTTGTGAATATAACACGGATAATAAAAAAATATAGCTATTTTTTTGTCCCAAGGCACGTAATAAAAAAGCCACATCAACATTATTAAACACAAAAAACACTTAGGGACTAAGGTTTTAGAAATTGCATGGACTTTGGTCAAATAAAAAGAAATTGCATGGACTAAGCAGAAAAATAATTTGTATATGGACTAAAACCAAAAATCACTATATTTACGGCGACTAAAATGATATTTAAATTTTTTTATAAGAAAAGTGGATTAAAGGGAGTGCTAGAAACTCCAACTCAATACAAAAATCATAGACTATTCAAACAAGTAAGGGTTCGTTCGGGGATGGTTATAAGTTTTTGTTTTTTGGTTTTGAATGACGATTTCAAAACCAAAAAATGTTTGGATAAAATAGGGTTTATTCTAAAAAATCTACTTAGTTTTTCTTAATTTCAAAATAGTTTTCCATCAAACTCAAAACCAAAAAAATAGGTTATTTAATTAGCACTTCAACCGTTAGCACTTCATCAATCTTACCACCAAAAACTATTGCTCCGACCACCGTTAACCACCACTAACTAGTACTTCAACCGTCGTCGACCACCACTCTGCCCACCGCTGAGCAACACTCAAACAACCGTTAACCACCACCAACACCACTCTGACCACCACAGACCACCACTATGACAACCTCAAATAACTAGTTTACACATCAATGATCTCCAATCCAACCATTACCGACTACCGTTATGACCACCACTTTGACCACCGTCAACTACTAATTCGACCACCGCAAACTCCCACTTTGACCACCACTGATCACCAATCCACTTATGATCATCCATCTAACCACCACAGACTACAACTCCGACCACCGCCAATCACCACTTTGACCACTATTGATCACCACCTCGACCATTGTCGACCTCTGCTCCGACCATCATCGACCACAACTCCATCCACCTCTGATCACCAATCCTACCACTACCAACTACCATTTTGACCACCGGAAACCACCACTTTAAACAGTATCGATCACCACCAATGACTACCTCTTTAACCACTACTCCGACAACTAGAAATCACTACTATGACCACCACTAATCACCACCACCGACCACCAATATGAACACAACTGATTACCACCTGTGACTACCACTACGACCACCACCACCACTCAGACAACCACCAATTACCACTGTGAAAGGTGTCTACTGATAACTACTACTTTCAGCCGCTATTATTAAAATCACTAATAAATAAATGGTTTAAATATGTATTTAGTCCCTGCAAATGTTCCTGTTTTTCGATTTAGTCCCTGCAATTTTTTTTAAATACGTCCCTGCAAAGTGGCGGAGCCACATATAAGTGAGGGGTTCAGTTGAACCCCAAATTTTTTTATTTTTTTTGGTTTACCACCCTATAGAAATATTTTTTTGACACACCTGAATATTTTAAAGGGTTAAATATGTTTTTGGTCCCTACTTTTATAGCGAGTTTTGTTTTTAGTCCCTATAAATTTTTTTGGGCACTTTTAGTCCCTACTTTATTTTCCGTTAGCACTTTTAGTCCCTGCTGTCAAATTCCACTAACGGCGCTGACGTGGCACTGCCTATGTGGCAGTTTTTAATGTGCTGGCACATTGCTATAATTTCCACGTCATATTTTTATTGCCACATATTAATAAATAATTAACAAAACAAAAAACTTAAAACAATTTTAAAAACCAAAAACTAAAAAACCAAATCCCTAATTTACAATCAAACCCAGATCTGTTGTTCTTCAATCTCCATTCATCTTCATTCTTCTTCTTCTTCAAAAAGTTACAGATCAAGGAACCCAAACGCCAACAATATATCGATTATTTAGATTTTCTGTAGCTTCCATCACTTTCTTGAGAGGGGCTGTAGAATCGTTTTCGACAGTGATGATGGCTTCCTGCTTAGTCTTTCTGACAAAATATATATGAATTAGTCCCAGCAGCAGAACAACAAGTATTGAGGATCCAAGTGGTATCGTATCATCACAATTGCAACTTTACCCTGACTTTTTGATTTTAAGTCATCACATAGCCTTAAATTGTTGCTTCCTGTCAAATTGTTCGAAGATAAATCCAGCCTTAGTAGATTCTTGAGGTTTCCAATCTCTCTAGGAAGCTCGCCAATCAGCCCATTAGCACTTAGATTTAACTCATATATCAACCTCTGCAATTGATTTGTGACAAGGCTGGAGGATGGAGAAGAAGAGAAGAGGAATTAGGAATTTCCAGATTTGTCTTTCATTTCAGTTTTTTAATTTTTGTTTTTTTAGTTTGTTAATTAGTTTCCAGCATGGACAGTTTTATTTGGCTTAGTTGGCAATGACATGTGGTTGACATAGTATTAAAAATAGCCAGGTAGGCAATGCCATGTCAGCACCGTTAGTGAAAACTAACGGCAGAGACTAAAAGTGCTAACGGAAAATAAAGTAGGGACTAAAAGTGTCCAAAAATTTTTTTACAAGGACTAAAAACAAAACTCGCTATAAAAGTAGGGACCAAAAACATATTTAACTCTATTTTAAATTGCACCAATAGCCTAAATTTTGCACTCATTTGCACCAAAGACCCAAATTTAATTTACCCAAAACACAACACAATCACTGTTTCACGCACGCACAACTCTCTCGCAGACTCTCACGTTCTCTACGAGCTCTCTCACTCAACTCTCTTCTCACGGTGGGCAGTGGCTTCTCTGCTCTGCTCTCTCTCTCTCTACCAGTACGATAGGATGAAGGATATACGAAGCTTCATGCCGTTGACAATGGCCTTTTTAAATACCAACATTCTGTTGAAAATATTAGTATATAATTTAAAGCTGGAATTTCAGTAATATGATCAATGTTTGAACAACAAACTGTTTTGCTCTTTGTTTAGTTTTTTAGCTTGTTTTAGAAAACTTTTCAAGAAAAAAATAGTTAAGTTAATAGTGTGTATTAGTCTCCAATTAGTATCAGCTTAATTCTAATTCGTATTAATAGTGTGTTTGAACAAGGTCATCAAATGGATAAATTTTTAGCAAATTGTGTATTTAAAAAATTTGACACCCCCGACCCCAGGGTCCTGGATCCGCCACTGCCTGCAAAATAACTTTTTTTTGAATATGCCCTTCAGAAAGTTGGAATTTTAAATACGTCCCTGCAAAATAAATTTTTTTTATTAAAAATTGCAGGGACTAAATCGAAAAACAGGGACATTTGCAGGGACTAAATACATATTTAAACCTAAATAAATTCATTCTATATTTGTAACATTTTAATTCTTTTTCAAGCCTAATGTCATATATTATTTTGACTAAGATAAGTTTACAATGAATATTTATTGTTATGTTTATATTTGAAATTTGAAATTGATGTGTATTTTTGAAGATTTTTAATTTAAAACTGAATCTGGTTTTGGTTTTTGATATTTTTAAAACTTAAAACAGAAACAGGTTTTGGTTTTAAACAATTTCGAAATACAAACCACCAACAGGATAATTTACAAGCAAGTTGAACTCTTTCCTTTCTTGCAAAAATTACAAATAATTAAAAGAAAAGTGCTAGGATCTTTATTGTCCTTGGATCTTCATTGTTTCCTCAATCACCATCTTTGGTGCCTTATAAAAGGAGAAAAAGTATAAGAGGATACTACTTAATACATAATTTATTAAAGTGACTCTACTTTCAATTGATGATTTGTTCTTATTACAATTTAGATAACACAATTCTAACATTATTTTGCCTAGTTTAGAAAAAAAAAACACAATTTGTAAGGTTAAGTGAACAAGAAAAAGTGTTAAGCTCACACCTATCAATAACATGAAAAAGAAAAATGTATAAGTAAACAATGTCAACCCTATGTAATCAATAACATATAGAAAATAGTATAGCGGTTGACTTTTGGCAATAAAAAGGGCGTGAATAATTGTTTTATTTTGTTTATAGGCAAAGTGGTTAGAAATTAATGTGTTAGTAGTTAAAGGGGAGCGGGAGCGGGATTCGCACCCCGTACGCCTACATTTTCATCAACGATGTCCCTTTCACTCAACTACAAGAGAAAGTGAATAATTGTTTCATATTTTACAACACTAAGCGTACATCCATTTTCTTTTACTTTTGGCATCAAAGTCACTGCGTCATGAAACAAGCCCTCATTACAAAGTCCATTGATCTTAATAGTATATGTCTCAACACTTAAATTGTAGCCTTGAATCAAAAAGTCTCTTGTGCATCCTTAAATCTTCATTCTTCGCATAGTCCATCAAGAAGTATGTTGTATGCATGCACATTTGGTTGAATGCCTTGGTCTTTAATTTTCATTAGTAATGCAAGTGCCTTTGCAATACGAAGATTTTGGCATAAAGTGTGTAATAATGAATTTTGTGATTACATTAGCTGGTGTACCTCTATCATTGTATCTTGAAGGGAATTTGTTGGTCATTTTATTGCATTCAATCTAGAGTGATTGGTGGTAGCGAATTGAACATAAAGCTTAGAGTTTACACACACCTTGGAGTTGGAGTCTTGCACGATAATGAATTCACTTTCTTCTTTGTTCTTTATTTTACATGTTCACATTTATTTGAACTTATGATCTTCTATGATCTTCTATGTATGGTTGTTCTTCTTTGTTGCAATATTATTTCCACCAAGAATTATAACCAACATTGAATAAATGCTTGGGCTTGCTCACTTCATTAACTATGCAATACCCATCCATTAATAAATTATAAGTAATAGCATCAGGTTTTACACCACCTTTTATCATCACAACTAACACATTGTTTGCTTCTTTCAGCTTTCCTTCGTTGCATAAAATGATAAAACATCGACCAAAACATTATAAGTATAAATGCTTGGAGCAATGCTTTTCAATGTCATTTCATGGATCAAACCATATGCTTCTTTCAATTGCCCACAATGCAATTAAAAACCATATATTAGAGTATTATAAGTGAATATAGGGAGAAATTCTCTTCAGAACCATTTCAAAATATAAATCACGAACATCCGTTATTATTTTATCTTTACACAAGCTATCAAACATTTTGAAAAGTTGATTTTTGATTTTTTCGAGAGCAAAAAAAATTAATAGGTTGAATGAAAATTGGAGAGGGTAATATGGGATAATTGTTATGGGGGTTCCAACTGGCATCTAATGAAATAAATTGTCGTGCAAAAAGAACTCCTATTATTTTTCTTACCACAAAGAAGTATTCAGCAAAACTTATAAAGATCAAAAATGCATCATAGCAAATAGGAGTTTAAAATTAATAGGTTGCAATCTTAGGCCTAAAAGACTTAACCTTGTCAAATTAAAAAACGTCGAGTCTGGTTCAAAACAATTTACGCGAAGGGCTGTTTTTAACAGAATACATCATTTCTTGCTACGAAGGCCGCAAAGGGGTTAGGTTGGATGTAGGCAAAGTCATAAGCTATTGTTGGGAAGCTTGACTTATTCTCAGCTCTACTCACAAACTTGGTGATTGACTATGTTAGTGATGACTTAAGATTATGTTAGTACATACAGGTTGCTTTGTTGAATGCCCAAGATTAGATATGTATTGCGTTTAGGTGGATAAATATACTTGGTCTTAAAGTTGAACAAAAATCTGCACTTCTACACTAATTTTTTAAACGTTGAGTAGCTTTGAAGCACAATAATTATGTTAAACTTTATGTTTGTTACTTTAGAACCCTTTGCATGTATTCAAACTTGGGTTGACCACCTTTGCTTATAAAAGAACCCCAGGGAGTATACAAATAGTTTGAATTTATCAGCAAATCATCACTTTCCTGTTATTTACTATCGAAAAGCATTTTGCCAATTATTTTGGTTTTGTTGACATTATCATTATCAGAAGCAGAGCTTGATGCTCAATATTATGACAAAACATAAGCACATAACCCTTATGTTTTGTCATAATAAATTATTTAAATGGATGAAATTGTTAATGATGTATTCCCTGTTGTTACTTCTTATTTGTTGACTGTCAAGAAGAAATTTGTTTCTTTTTAATTTTAATTGCACTTTGTCCGTCAACTTTTTCAGTTTTGGCAATTTTGGTTCCTGTATTTTATTTTTGGTAATTTTGATGGTCCAATTTCTTTTTAATTGCGCTTTGAGGCCTCAAAATTATGATTTTTTTGCACTTTTGGTCCCTTATAATCTTGGATTTTTGGGAAAGTGGGGGACCAATAGAGCTCAATCTAGGATTTTTAAAGGACTAAAAGTACAATTGAAAAACATAGGACCAAAATTGCAAATTGAGGAAGTAGAGGGAACAAAATTGCCAAAAAATGATAGAGGGACCAAAATCATCAAACTGTAAAATTTGATGGACCAAAAATGCAATTAAAATCTTCTTTTTATTTTTAAGAATGATAGTTAACCTTACATCGATTACTTTTTCTCAATTATACTCTTAACTATTTAAGCCTACATATTTTTTTGTCTATAGATATATGGCAAAGGAAAGGGGAGGAAAATTGAACATTGAAATTTCAAACTCGTGCTCTTGGTGTTCACGCAATAGTTACTACCACTAAGTTATGTGCTTAAATGAAAGTTTCAAGGTTTAGTGAATTTATCATTTACATAATTTCTTAATTTTCCTCTTCATATATTTATAATGAAATAAAAATAAAATATGTATATTGCAGCAGTATTGTTATAAATATTATATTTTGAGACATCTTATTTGTACCAAAAAAGTGTACCAAAATACGAATACGTATAGGATCCGGAGGGAATAGTGTATAAAATTTTTATTTTTTTATTTTAAATTAAGTTCAGTATTATACGCATATAACATATTTAATTTAAAATAAAAAATAAATGTATTATACATATATTACCTCCGTATCCGATACATATTCGTATTTTGGTACACTTTTTTGGGTTGATATTCATTTCAAAGTCGCCTTTACAACTTCACTCTTTCACAAGGCATTGATCCAAGTTTGAACACTGAATTTGCACTAAACCGTAAAAACAAGTGTCCAAAAAATAAATATAAATTCCATGTTGGTGATTATATAGGGAAAGGTGTGTTCTCTTCTAATCAATCACATGTTGGTAAAATCACAGCTTAAGAAGTTTTGTTTGATAACATTTATATCACGAAGAATATTAACAATACTTCTTAACTCCAATCTTTCTTGACAAGCATTCACTAGGGGCAAACAATCAGATTCTACTATAATATGCTGGATCCCCAAATTTACAGTAGTTAACATTCCTCTTCTCATGACCAGAGCCTCAGCCGTAGTAGCATCACCAGCAGCTCCAAAAAAGGTATCACCCGAAACAACCCTACCCTCATTGTTTCTCATTATAATGCATCCATAAACACGACCTGATTGTGAGATAAAACTCGCATCAGAGTTAATCTTTATCAAATCACCACAAGGAGGCCTCCATTTAGGGTCTGAGGGGATCTGGGGACCCCTGCTTGGAACTGGGGATGGAATCTTAGGAATTGAAGTAGAAAGGAACTCAAGAACATTGTTCTTGGTTTGAATAAGAGTACCCATAGGGTTAGGCAATACATTCTCAAAAACCATAGAGTTCCTCCCTTTCCAAATGTTCCACAAAAGAGCAAAGATCCTAGTTATAGCATTAGGGTCAAACACCACAACCTCACAAGAAGTATCCCGCAACCATTTCCAAAAAGCATTAACATTCAATACAGAGGGAACCTTACATGCTTGCAGACCAAACCATAATGGTGTAACCCAAGGGCAAAGAAGGAAAACATGCTCAGTAGTCTCTTCCTCACTCCCACACACAGGGCAGTATGGAGATATAGAAAGCTTCCTTCTTTTCAAAGGACTCTTCAGGGGCAGAGAATCATGGCAGAGTTTCCAGACAAACATTTTTATCTTCTGAGGAACATTTGCACTCCACACCCTCCCATAGTTCCTTAGGCTTCTGACAAGAGGAGGAGGCACCCTCCCTTGATGATTGATTAGCAAGGTGACCCTTAAAGTAACCAGTCTTCACAGTGTAGCAACCATTTGGAGAATGAGGCCACCAATAAGAATCTGCACCACCCAACAAACTCATAGGGGTGTTAACAGCTTCCATAGCAGAGTCAGGATGCAGAGTTGCAGCCAATTTTGTATTATCCCAGCAACCATTAGAGTGATCAATCAGATCCCCCACCTTCCTAGCAAGATTTTCATTCCTTAGCTTAACTGAAGAGCCAGAAGCAAGCCATTTGTCCTTCTTTATATCAATCTTCATACCATCCCCCACAGCCCATCTGCCTTCAGCCTTAAGGACATCCTTTCCTAGCAAAATGCTAGTCCAAACCCAAGAATCCCCTCTTTTCTTTTGGACCTCCCAGAAAGAGGAAGATTTGAAATAAAGCTTGAGTAGAGTTGTAGCCCAAGGGCTCTCAGGATTTTGGACTAGCTAAGTCACCAAATTTCATTCCCTCTTTTTCACAATTCACAACTCTACAATTAACTCTTAGCTGGATATATACCACCTAGGTCCAACTCACAATTTCTAACCGCAGTTGGGCTAATATATAGAGGGCCCAATCCAAAATACATAGGTATACCCGAATCAGGAAATTTCTGAATGAGATCACATATATCCTACTCAAAGTTTAAAATATTTGACATTTGTTAGAAAAAAAAGTTAAGATGAGTATTCTTTTTGTTTAATATGTCTTTTGTTTCTATAAAATGAATGGTTTTGGGGAATGCTGCAAAAAAAATTATTTGGTCTCCATCCTTCAAAAGTATGACATTACTATTTTGGGTTTGTAGAAAAGGATTTCAAAATACTATTATAATTGTGTATCTAACTACAAGCGCTAAACATTTAAATATACTTATTCTAAGCTTAAACCTAACGGGTTTGATAATTGAGTCGTATACATATTTACAATAAAGACACTATTTATTACACTCCCCCTTAAGCTGGTAAAGAATATCTATTGTTCCTAGCTTGTATGTAAGCTAGTTGAAACTTTTTGACGGCAAGCCTTGTTGGAACATTTTGTTGCAGAATAGTGTGGCATTAAAGAAGAACAACCACACATAGAAGATCATAAATTAAAATAAATGTGAGCATGTAAAATAACGAACAAAGAAGAATGTGAATTCATCATCGTGCAAGACTCTGAGGCGTGTGTAAACGCTAAGTTTTAGATTCGATTCATCCCCACCAATCACTCTAGATTGGATGCAATAGGATGGCCAACAAATCTTCAAGATACAATGGAGTTTCTTGACATGATTTGCACTCACACACCAAGCGTATCATCAATGCTATTATACTAAAAAACAGTTCCCAAACTTCAATTTGCGCATATGAATAATCTATATTTCTGCTTGTAAAGTTGCTCTATATATAGTCGAACTCATACCATTTGGTGAAGAGCAGTGCCTCCTGATAACTCTTATTTATAAGAGTTATTTATGCCTTCTTAGCTTAAATTGTTGTGAGTTCTAAAGTAATATTGTGTTTAATTACTTAAAATATGTTGTTTAATGTAAAAGAAGAATTAATTCTGGTTTTGAGTCATTTGGCACTTTGGTGCCCCATTTGTGCTTTTATGTGTGTATTTCATTGCTGCAACATTAGGTGCTGCAACATTGTATTCCTGCGACAGATGAGAGAGAAAATGTTGTCACGCGAATTTCAGCGCCTGCTAGCTGTCAAAAAGGACAGACACGTCCTGTAGTAGGGAATGGGTACTATTATGCCAAGAATATTCCATCTATGTGGTCACTTGTACTCCTAGGCACACATAATGACAAAAAGAGCCTCCAAATGATATTTCTTAGATCACTAAACCCTAGAACTATAAAAGGGAGCTCATCTTCTTCATTTGGGAGGCTGGTATAGAAAGGAGGCAAGGTTTAGACATAGCCTTTCTCTCTATTTTCGTTCCACGCTCCATTTTCACAATAAAAAGTAGAAATTCTAATGTTGGGAGTGATGCTGCAGCAATACAGGAGCTGACTTACTTGAAGAATTTCGTGGATTTGGGAGCTGATTGTACTTCCATTATCACTGTTCTTGGAGCTATTCTCAGTCTACCTCTTCTTAGTATACTTCTTCCTTGTAATTTCGGTTTTATGGCTTTAGATTTTGCATCTATGCTTTATTTCTTGTGTTTGTTGCTCATCATGAGCTAAATACTCTTAGTTGGGATGCTAGTAACTATGTAATGAAGTCTTAGTGTGTTTAATGTATGTATTTGATGTTTTAGCATTTTATCCTTTGTGTGATACTATTTCCAAACTTATTTTAGACTTGATCACCTAAATATAAGTACCATTTATAGATTCAGACATGGTTTATAAATTGATCTCAAAGGATAATATGGATTGTGTTTATTAAAAGAGATTTTAATGTTCCTTGCTTAAACCCTAAACATAGGAGGGCAAAATCCATAAGGTGAATATTGCGGGTGCCCAAGTAGCCTAAGGCGTACTCCTTTAGGGTTTAGAGATAAACTCTTGCGAGGAAACCCTAGTGTGAAGTATTTGAGAAAATACATCTATTGCTGCAGCACCTAATGCTGCAGCATCAGATACAACATTAGACCATTATTATGCATAGTGAAGGCATTCCCAACTTACTCTCATTCTGGATTTCTACTAATCAGTTATTTTACTTGCTGTTTGTTGATATAATTGGGTTCTACAACTTGTTAATTTAATTTGCTTTTACTCACTAGCCTGCTTGCTAATTAAATATAGAAAAGAACTCAACAATCCTTGTGGGAACGATCTCTACTTACTCTTTATTACTTGTTGCGACTGTGTATACTTGCACATATTGTTTTCACACAACACCTCCCCATTGGAGTCACAACTTATTGACAATTGTCACACTCATCCATGAATGAGTGCATCTCTTCACTCAAATGTGATTAAATGAATTGATACAAATGTTCATGAAAGAACATAACCACTAGTGAAAGCCACCAAATGGCACACTTTTACAACAAGAAACCTTGTGTTTCTCTTTCACGTTGGTGTTGTTAGATTTCTATTATTTTAGAAATCCCCAACAAGCCCTCTGTAGCACACCTGCCAGGTGTGCAGAAGGAATGTAAGCTGTAGTTATTAACCTATTGTCTAGCATTTCCTTAATGAAGTGACGATCTATTTCTATGGGTTTCGTCCTGTCGTGATGAATGGCATATGAGCAATATTAATGGCTGATTTGTTACGAAAAATAACTTCATTGTATCTTCAAGTCATTTAGTACAATCTTCATCCATAGTAGTTCATAAATTCCTTGTGACAAAGCTGTAAATTAAGCCTCAGTGCTTGATCGAGCCACTACATTTTGCTTCTTAGTACTCCTCCAAGCAACGAGCTTATCATATAGGAAGGTCTAGTATAAGCTTCCATAGTTAGGCTCCCACCTCTTTTGCTCAATTATCCTCTTCTAGGATTATTGGCATTGAAATATTATAGAACATGGTCAACGACTTGCAAATATCTCACCCTCATATCATGCATGAATTGGCTCACCGGACTGACTAAATAAGAAATTAGGTCCAATGTCTGCCAAGTAAATCAACTTTCCCCACTAGTCTTTTGATATTGGGCCTTGTAAACTTTGGCACTTCTTCTTTGGAACTCATATTGTGATTCTGCTTTGTAGGAACACTTCCCAATTTCCTATTTTCTGCAGAAGGTCAAAGACATACTCTGAGATATGAAATTGCCTTGCTTCGAGTAGGCCACTCAAATCCCAAGAAATACTTGAGATGTCAAAGGTCCTTCATTTTAAACTCTATTGATAGTTTCTCTTTGAGCTTTTGTATCTCATTCAAGTCATCTATTGTAATAATGATAGCATCAACATAAACAAAAAGAATAGTTAGTTTTTCTTCATGCAACTGCTTAAAGAAACGGGTGTGATCTCCAAGCATTCTTAGGGATTGTACCACAAAACATAAAGGATCAGGAGCATACACTCATATACTAGTCATCGGTAGAGAACAACTTCCAAAAGGCTTACTAAGAGAGTTTAGTAGGGTCTTTAAAATATTCACATCATTCTCAGTGAATGATAAAGAGTAATAAATAGCGATTTTGTCAACCATCTATAACAACAATCAAAGAAAAACAGACAATGGTAGTAAAAAAAGTAACAATGTCCGGAGTTGAAGAAAGAGGCTATAACTGTGACAAAAGTGTGAGCTTTGATAACCCACAAAAAAGTCTCTAAATCAGAAAGTTGGCAACCTTTAGGAAGTTCAATATGTGTTATGAGAGCAAAAAGCAAAGCATAGGCGGTAATCCAAAAATCGAGAAGAATCAAAGTTCTCAAAACCAAGATTTGACCCCCCTCAAACAAGATCAGAAATGGCCTACTAGAAACTTTGCAAAGCGCGACGACAAAAGATGTCAGGAAGGCTATGCATGGCCTACACTCGTTGGAAGATTGCCCACAATTGGGCAAATTTATTTTGGGCTCATAAAATACGGGCCGAACCCAGCCCTATGCGGGCTGTACGGGTTGTGCAGGCTGGCCCATGAGCTCCTTAAAATACAAATTTGGAGTAAAAGAACCTATTTGGTTCAACAAATTCTAAGAAAACCCAAATATTTTCAATTTTCACCAACAAATTTCAATCAAATCACAAGTACAGCGTCAACAGACGTGTTGAAAAAGCTGGGATTGATTACAATATATACATCAATACTAGTATCATATACATGACTTACATGTTTTTTGCACAGAGGTTCTATACTTTTCATGCTAAAGCTTTGAATCGCTTAAGCGTTAAACTATAGACCATTAATGTAAAATAATCCAACATATAAATCATATAGTGTATGTTTGGTTGCACGGTGAGGAGAATTGAGTTTGTCAAAATTGCGTTTGCAGAATTGAGTTTAGTTAGAAATGAGTTGAATGTAACGTGATTTTTGTTTGGATACATTTACCGAAAAGTGATTTTCGCCAACCACTGTTGTTGGGATATATTAGATCAAAAGTGCTTTTGCATGTAAAATTATTAAAATGGGTATCAACTTAAAGTTAAATTTAAAATTACAATTAAAATTAAAATAAGCATATAAAATATCTAATAAATTAAAATTACAATTAGAGAATATAAATTAAGGTGCAATACAATACTAAATCTTGATAATGACTAATTATTTTGCTTATACTCGATAATTTGATACTGAATCGAGTCACGAACACGATCCATCTCTCTTGAAGAAGCGATATTTAAAATTTGAGATGAATCGAAGTTAATTGGTCTTTGATAATCATCACTGTGAAGGTCTATGTTTTCATCTTCATAACGACTAAATCCATACCCATTTCAGCATTCCTTCGGAAAAAGTTTCCTTACACATGGAAATCTCTGAGCCATTTTTCATAAGAAGAGGATTCATATGTTGATGCCTTTTACGATAGGATGGTGGAACTTTTTTTCAAAGGTTAATAACCAATATTTTCACATTGTTTTTCTGCATAATTATGCAGAATTAAAAGTTCGGGCCCAAGCTATATTATACTCCAACACTTGAATGAAACACTTACACATTAAGGAAAATCTGATTTATTTTTTTACCAAACTCTTTTAGACATTTTATCAAACACAATAAAGACATGGATAAACAAGCATATATTTACAGCCAAACACAATCAGATACTTAAACTGGCTCAAAGATGGATAAACAATCATATATTTATAGCCAAACACAATCAGATTCTTAAGAAAATTATTTTTTACAAATTGGAGGAGTGGTAAACACAACTAAAGCATATAACCAAACTTACCTTCAATTGGAGGAGTGGTAAACACAACCAGGTTCACTGGAAATTGTGTTTAATCACAGGTGAGTGCACTGCTAAAAAAACGAAAATTAGAGAGGGAAATAATCCCTCTCTAAACAGGGAAAATCTGTCTCTAATCAATTTAGCGACGGAATTTGTGGCAAACCAAATTTCGCTGAACATTGAAGGAGTTATATAGAAAATTGCTGTCATGGGAATTTATTGAAGGCAAAAAGAAATTTATGGTTGAAGGGTTTATTAAAGAATTTATGAAGGAAATCCTAGGTTGGTGAACGGTGGTGTTAAAAGGAATTTCTGAATCAGAGAGATGGTGAAGGAATTTATTAAGGAATTGATGAAGGAGTTATGAAGGTTGGATGGTGATAAGGTTGGTGAACGATGGAGTTATGAAGGGCATTTCAGAGAATCAGAAAATGAATCATAAAGTGTGTTGCCGTGACTTTCAACTGTGTATGCAGAAGCTAGAATTTCTGGCTTCAGAGCTGCCGTGAAAATCAAACGTGAAGTGCGTTGCCGCTGCCACAATTTTTGACAACCAAACAAGATGGAAGCTATTCTATTGGTGTAAACGCACGTTTTGTGGTTGCAAACATGCAGCCAAATAGACACATAAGCGTCAAACTATAAACCATTTTGTCATATTTCAAACTGTGTTTGTTTTAAAATGGTTGAGATCAAAATGGATAGACATATGTATATGAAATTGGGCTTGGATTGAAACTGGGCCTGATTTTACACTAAAATGGGGTGTGTATTACCATTGGGCCATTTTAAAAAGTTTGAACTCTAATTAAAAAAAATGTAATTGCACTTATTTTATTTAAAAGGTGTCGGGCTGATGGCCGGCCCACACAGGCTGATACATTTTCGGGCTTGGTTGGGCTGAGCCCAATTTTTTTATAACTAATATTTCCTAGCCCAACCCACTTATTTTGTCGGGCGGGTTGGCTGGCCCGTCGGGTTGGGCTCATTTTGACGGCTCTAGGTGTAAGTGCAACCCTGAAAAATAAGAAATATGCACATACCTCATTAGATATGATTTTTATTTTGACCCCCTGAATTTAAATTTTGTACCTAATTAAAACACTCTATTCTTTTAATTCTTACAATTAAATAAATAAATAATAAACTCATAATTTCGTTCCCGAACTTACACTCTCTCGTCTACTTGATCCCCGGAGTATATAAATAGTATATAGCCCCTAAAGTTTATGAAATATTTGAAATTAGTCTCTAAAGTTTTAATAATCTATCTTATTAGCACCGGCGGATCTTAGTGTAGACCGGGGAGGGGCCATTGCCCGTCCTAGATTTTTTTAATTTATATATATACACATATTTTTGACTTAGGATTAGATTATATATATTACAATAACCATTAAAAACTCGATTGCGCTTGTAGTCCAGTGGTAAAGCGTTGCCCTTCTTCAATGTTGCCCGCGGTTCGAATCCCATTTAGGGCTTTTTCTATGTTTTATTTCATTATTTTCCCAAAAAAAATCCAAAAATAATAATAGCCAGGGATCGAACTTCGTATCAGGTACTTTGTGCAAAGGTAATTAACCAACTCAACAACTTGAATTATTTATATTCTGAGCCCATTTTTAATATATATTATTTCAAAATTGGGCCCTCCCAAGCATTTCACTCAAGATCCGCCATTGCTTATTAGTCTCCGCAATGGACTACTTTTAAAATTTTAGGAACTAATTTGAAAAATATCACATACTTTCGGAACTATCTATTATTTTTATATACTTTAAGACCTAAATAAATAAGAAATGAGGTGTAAGTTTGAAGACTAAATTGACAATTTTCTCTTAAAATTTGATTTCTTAATTTTAGTGAATAGAGTGATAATATTTCAAAAGGAAAATTTTAACAATCCTATAAACCAAAAATCTTAATAATAATTTTTTTTATCCCTTTACTCGGGGTCTACGTTCTATACACCAAAATGTCTTGGGTTACTTAGGAATCAAAAACAATGGTAGTTTATAAACACTGACATCTTTAACCCTCCTCCTTAATCCTCCAAAGCGCTTTTTAACAAAGAATAAAACCATGACGACTCCCATGCAAACCAAAGCAGACAATACCTTAGAAGACGATATGAGACTTAAGGTTGGAACAGTCTAGATCCGCCGGTGTACAGTATGATATTTAAGGACTAACAATATTTAAGAATTTTTTTTTTCTCTTTACAAGACACCAACTTAATTATAACTTTAATTGTTTAAGGACTCAAGCCTACAACAACTCAGAGCAACGTGTGTTGGTTCACTCCTGTCTTCTTGAATTTGAAATAACCATCCAATGAAATCAAAAGAGGTATCCATATCTCTCCTTTTCTCTAAAAATTTAAAATTTGAAGCTAGCTAGATTCAATTATTGGTTTTATATTTCTAATTATTGACACTAAGATTCATGTGTCATTCATAATGGGGTCGTTGAAAAGGATAGGGTAACTATTTTGTTGGTCTAGGTTCAGTCCAAAAAAGAGAATAATTTCTTGGCCTAACTTTGCAGCGGAAAACGAATCGTTTGTTTCCATCATATCACCATGATATATATTTCAATCATAGAAGTAAACCTATCTATTTCTGGATTCAAGGAAATTATTTCCTGGGAAAGTTCATTCCTTACATTTTTCCTTTTATCCTAGAAGACAAAAATAAATCATGATAAGTAATAATAGTAACTTTTATTGTGCACTTTTCCTTTAATTAACCATTTATATACCATAAATTCCCTATATTAATAACTGAAAAAAAATGTGGTCAGGTATACTATACCTTAGGAAATATCTTCTTTATTTGTTTTATTATTAAATAAATTTTCCTAAGTTTTGAACTATTAAGCAAGAAATCAACTAATGAGATGCTAATGAGATGAAAACTGTTGTGCACTGTACTTCCGACCTTGAAGGGTGGTCCGAGGTAGTTAGTGGTGGATGTCCTTAGTCAATGACCGTATCTGATCCTAGCTGGTGTTGTACCTGCAAAGTCACTCCGATGCTAAAGTCAGAGGAGTAGTCTTAGCAAAGTAATAAATGTGAGAATGCTTACCATTAATGAGGCAATGAATGTTGAATTTATATAGTGGGGTGGGGTTGATTCCAATGAATCAGGACCGTCCGATCTGGTGGTTTGATCTGAGCTCTTGATGTTCGGATTGGGCCCTTTTGATATTGGGCCTACAAGGGGTGTGAACAGATGTCACAAAAGAGGGTGTATATGGCAAAAAAACCATTCCATAACAGTTGCCCCCCAAGTCTAGTCGTCTTTAGAGGCGATCTTGACTTGATGAGATACGAAGTGTTCTTTCTTACCGATGTTGAGTTTGGTTACTGATAGTAATGAAGTTCTTGCCGACGTCAAGCTTGGTTTCTAATGGTGAGGAAGAGATTTCGACCATTACGATAATTTTGAATTTGAATTAGCGCCTTTGCATTTATTGCGCCTGTCAGAGCGCGTTTCCCAATGGCGGCTAATGATGGTGACGCTTTGGTAGGCGTGCGCGTGTGTTGAAAGCTATTGATGGGATGCATCGATTCGACTTAGGCCTAATCCAGTTCTGCGAGGCCCACTATAAATAGGGGTTAGGTCCCCTCATTTATTCCTGATTTTCAATTTGCTCTGCATACCGATCTTCATATCCGAGTTTAAGTTCGTCGATCAGGAGGATAGTGGCTAGAGTTTCACCATTCCAATGGGTTCAAGTGCTTGACTTCCGCAAAAGAATATCAGCGAGAGCTTCGTTTGAGCGAGGTTAGTTCTGTTCTCAATTTCTCTATTGTTTTTCTTAAACAGTCAGATTTGCCCCCATTTCTTTAGTTACCATAGTGTGGGGGTCGTCAGGTCGGGTTTCAAAATCGGTATGGACCCGTTACGTCGTTATTCCTGACTTCCCTATGCCCCCATTCCTGCAGGTTTTAAAACTGGCGGTTATTAAACAAACTCGTAGGCAGATTTCACAGCAACCCCCGCAACTCGCGAAAGTGGAGAGAATGTCGAGGGTCGTCGTTCTGAAACTGCCCCCGTTATTCCCGAAGTTCAAGATCACCCTGATTCAGCCCCGACCAGCGAACAAGTGGAGGACGATCCCGAGGTCGATCGCCATACTTCTAAAGATCCTACCAACGAGCCTGATGGTGGGGAGTAGTTTTCTGAGGATGTGGTTGTCGTTGGTGTAAAAAACACTGAGAACGACGTTGTTGTCGTGGAGACGGTATCTTCTGAATAGACGCATTCCGATGATGAGCAAGGGTTTTCGCATACTCAGGAAGTGGGGGGTTCTGAGTCGAAATCGGAGTCTAGTACCGAGACAGGGAGAGTAGCCATACGGGATCCGAGTTTGATAAGGGCAAAAAACTTGCTGAAGAAGTTGAGGATAGGCAAGATTATTTGCAGCAAAGAAACGATGAGGTTGCTGATGACGTGGCTGCCGAGGCTGATGATCGTACCTCTACTTTGACTGATGGTTATTCTAGCGCTAGTCCGGAGCGAATCGATCTTCCTATGCCTTATGACGTGAATGTTCCTCGCATTCTTAATTGGGTCGCTTCTTGTGTTACTGAAACAAGGTCTCTGTACGAAGCGGGGGAAGATATGAGCGTCATTGTAGATAAGTTATCCATTCGGGGCCGACTTCGGAATGTCGAGGGTATGAGATCCGATGAGCATGCAGCGACCTGGCCAGGAGCTTTGAAATTTGTCATGTATGATGTATTGGTATCGGACATGCATATCCGCCCACCTTTTATTAATCTTCAGCAGAGTGTTTTGGCGAGATTGGAATTGGCACCTTCGCAACTTCACCCCAATGGTTGGGCATTTCTTCGAGCCTTTGAATTGATATGCCTCGAACTTAAATGTCCAGTGTTCGCCGATTTGTTTTTTCATTTGTTTGAGGTTAATAGGAATAGCGAAAAAGGCGAGGAAGGAAATGCTTGGGAGCATGTGAGCCTTCGGTCTCTAAAAGGTGCCAAGAATTGCCGGGCTTATTCAGATTTGCTGAAGGGGAGGTGGAAGGAGCTTTTTTATTTCGTGGAGCTGGTGAATAGTGAGGCAATTGACTATGTGGGTAGATTTGATTCGGATGGGCGAACTTTGGTGTCCACTAAGTTTCCCATAGGATGGGGACTCGGTCATTATAACCGATCTCCCGGATCCTATCACGTCGGCGAATCTCATCTTTGCCGTGCCGATATCCTGACCAGAGATATCCTGTTGTTTATTTCATCTCAAGTACCTTATACCAAGCATAAATACCGAGGCATTCCTGCCGATCGATTGGTTAAGTGTACTACCAGAAGAAGAGTTATGGGGGTTCTAGGTAGGGTCGTATTTCAGGACCGTCCATGAGGAACAGCTGGAGAATCCTGGGGACGATCTTCAACATTGGAAGAGAAAACCAGCGAATGATGGAGCCTCTACAAAGTAGGTGAAGATAGCCCGGAGAACTGAGGAGAAGAAGAAGGTGGTGATTCCGACAGATCCTGTTCCCGTGGATGCGAGTTTTATGGAAAAGAATATGGAGGAATATCTTACCGATCCCGTTAGTGCGGCCGCAAAGCTGTTTGTTCATTTGGCCGATATTACCAAATTGCAGAGGGAGGAGATGGAACATCGTCATGAAGGTGAGGTATTCTTTCAAGAGTTCGTTTGTCGTTCTTTTTACCTACCTTATTGACTTTAAATTTTATTTGTTTTTCAGAGTTGGTAACCACTGAGAGGGCCAAGTTATTCATTGCTCTGAAAGAACTGGCCGAAAAGAATAAAGTCCTGGGTAACACTTTGAGCGACTTGAAGACTTTGAAGGCTTATGTGGACGATCTTGAAAAGTCCCATAATTCTGCTAAGTTGCAAGTTGAGGATAGTACTGTTCGCATCGGTCAGCTGAACGATCGGATCAGAGTGCTTGAAGAAGAAAGGAAGAGTGCTGAAGAGACAATTAAAAGGTTGGAGTGTCAGATTCAAGAGCCGATAGCGTCGCTGAAATTTTTTGAAGAGAACAAGGCTAAGACTAGTTCCACTCCTGAAGATCGATGAGCCGTGCTGGAAAAAGAGCTCGCCCAAACCTGTGCTGAGCTGGTAAAATCTAAGAAGGAAGCGCGGACTGCTGCCGATCTTGCTCTGGAAATGGCAGGAGATGGCTTCGATCTTGCACTTGGTCAGATTGCTCTTGTCTACCCCTCTCTTAATCTTGACAAGGCCGTCCTGAATGTGGATCACGAGATTGTGGGAGATCGGATAATAAAGGTTGATTTCGGCACCAATATGAAGACCGTCGTTTTTCCTAAGTCCGCCTGATTTTGCTTTAAAACACTTCTTGTAAAGTTTAGGGTTTAAAAATTTTGAGGGCTCGGTTGTATCCGAGATTTTTGTAATGAATTTATTTTTAAGTTCCGTGGAAGTTTGAATCCCAGAATGTCTTTGTTTATTTCTTGTAAGGAGATTGTAATTCGCAATACGTTATAATTTTGATAGGATCAAAAATCATAAGTGTGGAATGTAGGTAATTATTCTGATCCGGTTATAATTTTGATTGAATCAAAAATCATAAGTGTGGAACGTAGGTAATTATTCTGATCCGGTTATAATTTTGATTGAATCAAAAATCATAAGTGTGGAACGTAGGTTATAATTTTGATTGAATCAAAAATCATAAGTGTGGAACGTAGGTAATTTGAACCTAGTGGAGAATCTCGTAAGATTGGACCTAATGGGAAGTTTACCAAGACTTAGCTCGGGTTTAACTTGTCCATTAGGGTTCTTGGCTACTAAGGCCAATGGTCAGTTTAAGGAGGGATCCTTAAAGGACCTTTCGAACCTTTAGGGTAGTTTACCAGGACTCGGCCCGGATTTAACTCATTCTTAAGGGCTGCGACTGCTTTGGCCGCATCGGGAGATCACAAAAGATCGGTCCCAAGAAGTTTCTTCCGAAGAAGGAGACTTTAGTTGGTCACATTTTGCTTATGTTTTTGATAGAATCAAAAAAAACAAGTGTGGAATGTAGGCGATGCTTATGTTTTTCATAGGATCAAAAAAGATAAGTCTGGAAAGTAGGCAATGCTTATATTTTTGATGGGATCAAAAAAGATAAGTGTATGCATTACATAGATTTGGCACTTTCAAACAGTGGTTTTAAACGTAATAGCTTTTTAGCTTCGCGGCGTTCCAAGTTTGGATGATCTCCTTTTTGTCTAGAGTCTCTAATTTGAAAGCACCTGTGCCGGTCTTAGTTTTGATACGGTAAGGTCCTTCCCAATTGGGTGCTAACTTCCCCTGGGATGCATTTTTAAGCTCACATCGGCTCTTCGAAGCACTAAGTCACCGAAGTCAAAATCTCTGGGTACGACCTTTGCATTATACCGGGATGCAATACCTTGCTTGATGATGGATTCTCGGAGAGAGGCTCGTCCCCTAACTTCATCGATGAGGTCGAGCTCTTCTTTCAAAGCTTGGTTGTTTTCGGTTGGCGTTTTGGGATTCGTCGTTCTCTAGCTCAACTCGCCAACTTCTACTGGAATGACCGCCTCGCTACCATATGAAAGTCGGAATGGAGTTTCTCTTGTGGAGCTCTGAGAGGTCGTTCTGTAAGCCCAAAGGACATATGGGAGTTCTTCGACCCAATTTCCTTTAGCGTCGTCCAATCGCCTTTTTAAACCATTAAGCAGTACCTTGTTGGCAGCTTCTACTTGACTGTTGGTTTGTGGGTGTTCAACCGATGTAAAATGGTGCTTAATTTTAATATCGGACATCATCTTCCTGAAACCTTTGTCGGTGAATTGAGTTCCATTATTGGTGATAACTTTTTCGGGGATCCCGAATCTACTCATGATGTTCTTTTTGAAAAACTTTATGGAGTTTATTGCAGTGATGGTGGCTAATGGTTCTGCCTCAATCCATTTGGTAAAATAATCGATTGCTACTATGAGGAATTTGTTTTGGTTCGGAGCAGTTGAGAATGGTCCTAATAGATCTATTCCCCATTGTGCAAAGGGCCAAGTCGAGGATAGATTACGGAGTTCGGTTGGTGGAGCGATGTAAACGTTGGCGTGGACCTGGCATTTTTTGCACTTTTTTACGAACTTTTTAGCATCGGTTTCCATGGAAGGCCAGAAATATCCTGCGCGTAGAGCTTTTCGAGCCAGGGAACGGGCGCTGAGATGTTGTTCACATATTCCTTCATGAATTTCGGTTAAGATGTAGTCCGCTTCTTCTCCTTCAATGCATTTTAACAACGATGAGGAGAGGATTCTTTTGTATAATGTTCCATCTATGATTGAGAAGGCCGAGGCTTTTCTTCTGATGATTTTTGTTTCAGCCGAGTTTAGAGGTTCGGTTCTTTCTCTTATGTATTTCAAAATCGGAGTAATCCAGCTTTGGCTTTCCTCAACGACGCATACTGTAGAACTGTAAACAGGATCGAAGGAGATACTGGGTTTTCAGAGTAATTCTTGGATGACTGTCTGGTGATTGCCTGGGATTTTGGTGCTTGCGAGTTTTGACAAGATATCCGCCCTTTGATTCTCCGTTCTGGGGACGTGCTTTACCTCGGTCGTTTTGAATTGTCTTAGGAATTCTCGTATTCGAAGTTGGTATTTCTGCAGTGTCGGATCTTTGGTTTCAAATTGATTGTTGATCTGTGAAACGACCAAGAGTGAGTCGATGAATAGATTGACCTGAGTAACTCGGAGGTCAATTGCCAACCTCAAACCTGCGATGCAAGCCTCGTATTCTGCCTGATTATTGGTTGTTTGGAAAGTGAAGGTGAGAGAGACTTCAATAATTACGATATCTGGGCTTTCTAACATTAATCCTGCGCCGCTTCCTTTAGGGTTAGAGGATCCGTCAACGTGTATAGTCCAAGTCTCATCAACAGGATCGGCGGGAATCATTTCTGCCACAAAATCTGCTAACACTTGGGCCTTCATTGTCGAACGAGACTCGTACTTGATTCCGAACTCAGATAGTTCAACTGCCCATTTAATCATTCTCCCGGCAAGGTCAGGCCGGTGTAAGATCTGTCTTATAGGATAGTTGGTTCGTACGACTATCTGGTGAGTCACGAAATAGGGCCGGAGGCGCCGAGCTGCGATCAAGGCGATCTTTTCTACTCTTTGATATCTGCATTAGGGTCCCTGGGGAGCTTAGCTTATAAAGTAAATTGGTTTTTGACCGGCCTGTGTTTCTCGGATAAGGATAGCGCCCAAAGCTTCTTCTGAGATTGAAAGATATAGGTATAAAGTTTCTCCTTCGCACGGGCGAGTTAGGATTGGAGGCTCTGAAAGTGCTTTTTTGAGCTGTCGTAAAGCTTCATCTTGTTCCTGTGTCCAGTTGAATTCTGCTTCTTCTTTTTCCTTACCTTTCTTTAAAAGTTTAAACAATGGGAGAGATTTAAATGCCGCATTTGATAGGAAACGGGATAAGGCGGCGATCATGCCGTTGAGTTTCTGAACCTCTTTCTTTGAAGTCGGGGTTCGCATTTCAGCCACGGATCGGCATTTGTCTGGGTTTGCTTCAATCCCCCTTTCTGTCAAATAGAAACCGAGAAACTTCCCAGCTCGGACTCCAAAAGTGAATTTCTCTGGGTTTAGCCTCATGCCGTTCCGCCTGATTTCTGTGAAAATTTCTCGAAGGTTTGCCACGTGGGTGTTTTCTTGTTCACTTTTGGCTATCATGTCATCAAGGTAGACTTCAACGGTCTTGCCTATTTGCCTTTGGAATACTTTGTTCATCATTCTTTGATAAGTGGCACCGGCATTTTTCAAGCCGAAGGGCATAACTCGATATGCGAAGTTACCTTGGTCCGTCATAAAAGCCGTTTTTTCTTGGTGGGGAGGGAACATGGCGATCTGGTTGTAGCCGAAATACGCGTCCATAAAAGATAGTAGTCGGAAACCCGAAGCATTATCGACGAGGCGATCGATGCTCGAGACCGGAAAAGCGTCCTTCGGGCATGATCTGTTTAAGTCGGTGTAATCGATGCACATGCGCCATTTACCATTGCTTTTTTTTACTAGTACTGGGTTCGATAACCAAGTTGTGTACTTGACCTCTGATATGAAGTTTGCTTTGATCAAATCTTCAACAGCTTTTGCGGAGGCTTTTGCCTTTTCTCCATTTTGTGCTCGTCTCCTTTGAGCAACCCATTTGGCTTCCGGGTCAACAGCGAATTGGTGACATGCGATTTCTGGAGGGATTCCGGGCATGTCTTCTGCCGACCATGCAAAAAGATCGGCATGATCTTTTAAACAGAGTGAGGTTGACTTTCACGTCTTCGGAGAGGTCTGCTCCAATTTTCACTGTTTTAGTAGGATCGTCTCCGAGCTGTATTTCGGTGGATTCCCCTTCTGGTTCAGGTCTCCTCATTTTGTTCTTAAGTTCTTTGGTTAAGTCGTCATCATCTTCTTCTTCCGAGCTATCTAGATCGTACCTTGCATCCAGGTCAGTTAAATTGACTTCGGCGGATCTTTTTCCGACTTTTCATTTTTTGGTCATAATTGAGGAAACTTCTTCACTTTCTTGAGCCTTCTTTTCTGCTTTTGTCCATAAGAAGAAACATCTTGAGGCGGATTCAAGGTCTGAGTTTAGGGTAATCACTTTGTTGTAGAGGGAGTGGA
Source organism: Astragalus glycyphyllos (assembly GCA_963573325.1). Taxonomy (NCBI): domain Eukaryota; kingdom Viridiplantae; phylum Streptophyta; class Magnoliopsida; order Fabales; family Fabaceae; genus Astragalus; species Astragalus glycyphyllos. The sequence continues at coordinate 11,911,564 of OY754313.1, read as the reverse complement.
ATTTGATTTTCAAGTGAGTGGTGGAGGTTACCGCTCCGAGTCTTCCCAACGTCGGTCTTCCGATTATACAGTTGTAGATTGATTCATATGGTAAGATAAGGAATTTAGTTTTGATAATTCTTACCAAGGGTTCTTGACCGTACGAAACCATCAGTTCTAGGTGTCCAAGGGGTTTAGTCCGAGATCCGTTGAATCCGGATAGTGCGGATCCTTGATAAAGAGCGATGTCTTCTTTGTCGATCCCCATTCTCTCTACAAGGTCGAGAAAAATGATGTCGGAAGAGCTTCCTTGGTCTACCAGAATTCTTCTAATTTCTTTGTTAGCAATTATGGCCGTGACTAGGAGTGGTATGTGTTTGTTGGGCTTCCCGTCAAGAAGGTCTTCATCTCCGAAAGATAAAGGAGGTCGGTTCGAAAGAGTAGGTGCGGCCGATGTCGAGGCTGTATTTAGTAGCTCTTTCCACTTTCGTTTCATTGTTTTCCTGGATTCGTCGTAGGAGAAGCCTCCCGCGATCATCATCATTACTGATCGTCCTTTTGATCTCCTTGGATCAAGCTCGTCATCTTTGGATTCGATTTTGACTTTACTCCTCGTTTTGGGCTCTTGTTCTTGATTTTCTTTAATCTCGGCTGGTTGATGTCTAGGTTTGCTTACATAGGTGGCTAATTTTCCCCTTTTGATCATATCCTCGATGTCATCTTTCAAGGCGTTGCAGTGGTTGGTGTCATGTCCGTTGCTCCGGTGATATCGACAGTATTTATTGGATCGTTGATCGGGTCTCTGGGTGAGTGGTTTTGGGAATTTTTCGTCTCTAAACTCTATGTTCCAGCACTCACCCAACAGTTGGGACTGATTTACATTGAGCTCGGTGTAGAATTGATGACGGTTTCGAGGTCGGGAATCCCTGTTACCTCGGCCGCCGCCCTTTTGATCCTTTTCATTTCGATTGCCGGATCGTTCAATTAGGGGTTGTAGGGGCTGTTCTTTCCCGGTCATGGTACTTTCTTCTTCATTGATGAAACACTGGGATAGCTGAAGGAAATTTTGGAGGTTCTCTGGTTCCCAAGTATTTATGTGTTTCTTGAACGGGCTTCCAGGGCGTAACCCCATCCCCATAAAGTAAACCCGGAAAGAATCGTCGAGGTTTCGAACTTGAACTGCTTCTTTATTAAATCTCTCTATGTATTCTCTTAAAGACTCGGAACTTCCTTGGATGATGGACGCTAAGACGTTCTTGTTTTTTGGTTTGCTTTTGGAATGGGAGAAATTGGCCGAGAATAATTCAGCCAAATGGTCCCACGAGGAGATTGTGTTTGTTTTAAGGACTTCAAACCATTCCGAGGCTATTTTTTCCAATGTTAGGGGGAAAATGCGGCATTTCATTTCCATTGGGACATTCCGATACCTCATTACGTGTCAAAATAACTCAAATGTCTGTCTGGATCGCCTGTCCTGTCATAAGTTTTTAAGTCTTCCGGTGGTATTTCTAGATACTTGGGTACTGGGTATCGGTCGATCCTCTCAGTGAAAGGTCCTTTGGTTTCTCCTGGTCGGGCCTTACGAGAAGGTCGATTCCGATGATGAGGGTCGGAGTGCCTTCGATCCTGATGGTGATGTTCTTGGGGTGAATACGCCCCGCTTTTCGAACGTCGTCTTGGAGAAGAAGACGCTCCTGGTCGGGCACTTCATGAAGGTCGATTCCGATGATGAGGGTCGGAGTGCCTTCAATCCTGATGGTGATGTTCTTGGGGTGAATATTCCCCGCTTTTCGAACGTCGTCTTGGAGAAGAAGACGCTAGAAAAGAGTTGACCTCTGCTTCATTGTCGTAGGAATTGGCTCGGGGGAACGGGATCCATTCCCTCGGCGTCGTCGGGGAGGGGATCGATGGTAGTGGTGTCTTCTGGGTGGAGATCGATGGCGTCTTCGGGCAGGATTTCTTCTTTCAAGGGAAACCGAATCGGGGGATTCCTGATCTGGAATATTTCGGACCCTGAGTTCCGCAACCTGTTCTTCAAGGTTAGTAAATCGGTGGCTTCTTTCTTGATTGCCCGCTTCATGTTGGTTGAGCAGCAAGACGAGCTGTTGAACAGCATTGACCGTGACCGGAAGTGGAGGTGGAGGATGAGGCAGATTATTTCTGGCGGAGTTTTCGATGACCTGAACGAAGTTCGAAATTTGGTTTTGGATTTGTGCTTGCGTAGAGTTCGGAAGATCTTCCACAAATCCTTCCGGGGTTGGCTGAGGTTCGACTATTCTTCCCAAGGTCGGTCTTCCGATTATGGTCGGTCTCGAAGTTGGTTCGGGTGGAATACCCACCCCGAGGCTGTGAGCATTAGAACGGAGATTTCGAGTTGTCATCTACTAAGTTGAGGGGAGAGGATCTTGAGTTGAAGAGCTCCCACTGTGGTCGCCAATGTTCTGCACTGTACTTCCGACTTTGAAGAGTGGTCCGAGGTAGTTAGTGGTGGATGTCCTTAGTCAATGACCGTATCCGATCCTAGCTGGTGTTGTACCTGCAAAGTCACTCTGATGCTAAAGTCAGAGAGGAGTAGTCTTAGCAAAGTAATAAATGTGAGAATGCTTACCATTAATGAGGCAATGAATGTTGTATTTATAGAGTGGGGTGGGGTTGATTCAAATGAATCAGGACCGTCCGATCTGGTGGTTTGATCTGAGCCATTGATGTTCGGATATGGCCCTTTTGATATTGGGCCTACAAGGGGTGTGAATAGATGTCACAAAAGGGGGTGTATTTGGCAAAAAGCCATTCCATAACAAAAACTAATGGGATGCAAATTGGGTAAAGTTTATGGATAGTGGTCCAAACTTTTGGACTCAAGTCTAAAATAAATCTAACACTAGTTTTAAACACAGCTAATTAAATACAAACATTTTGCGTTGCCATAAAAATATAAAAAACAATCAAAAAAAATTAAACACCTCTCAATTCTCAACAAGTCCTAGTAACTTTTTTAAGATACTCCCTAGTATTTTTTTTTTGGTTCGACCCATCTCTGGCTACCCACGCAGTGTCCCAACACTTTCAATGAAAGACTAATCTACGCTCGTGCTTAGGATCAAATTTCGCACTGAGAATATAACGTTTAAATATAAGCAAAATTCAAATTCAAATTCAGAGATATAACGTTATATCTCTGAGTTAATTCAAATTTAATTTTATAAGTGCATGACACACTCCCAATAAACAAGTTCAAATTCAAATTCAAATGTGAAAACCATAACGATTAAGTATGGTTTAGAGAACCGAACAGGTCGGTTCAACTAGTAGGATCGGGTACCAATTAGGTTTAGTGTAGAAACCGACTCACCCCAGAATCGGTAGGAGCTGGCCAAATTGGTCCAGAACCGAATGGGAGAACCAATCAGTTTTTAAAAAAATTAAATTTTCAGTTTTAAATTCAAAAAAAATAATAGTTAACTAATAGGCCAATGTCAAGTTATAAAATTACATATACATAATTTTTTTTATCCTTTTGATTAATATATAATCCTATGAATATATAATAATATTTTATCTTAGTTCATAATCTAGTTATATCTAAAACTTATCATTTAATATAGCATATGATTAGTGCGATTCACTAACCAATGACCGGTCCGGTTTAAGCATGGTTGGATCATTGAAGCTTAGAAACAGTACTTTCACTGATTCATCGACCAATCCGGTTTTCAAAACATTGCAATTAATTAAGGGTAATAAATAAATGTAGTTAATTTTTCTTATATGAAATTAAGTACTCCCTCCGTATCCAAATAATGGTCTCACTTACTAAAAATGTTGTTTCAAAATAATTGTCACTTTCTAATTTTAATGAAACTTTTACCAATATTACCCTCTAATTAATACTATGAGCATCACTCCCAAAACATTATTATCTACTTTGCATTTATGATGGTGGTGAATACACCTATCACCAATAAGGTTAATTATGTAAAATCATTCTTCTCTTTCTTCCTTTTACACTTTTTTCTTAATATGTGTGAAATCTTTAAAGCGACAATTAAAAGGATACGGAGGGAGTACATTAGAAGACTATAACTATCAATATGCTTAATCAATGTTGAAAGAAAAAGTTAGTATTTTTTTACATATAATGAAGTTATCATGATCAGGAAGTATTATATTTCTATTTAATTTTTCTGCTAGTATTTAATACTAATGAACAATAATATTGAATATTTTGGTCAGACAAAATTTGAGATACAATAGAAATAGGAGTCAGTAACTTTTTGTTTTTCTATTTTATCATATGGCCCCACTGAACTATGTCTGATGCAATTAAAACCATTATTGTTTTTTATGTAATTTTCATGAATAAGGAATGGGAGATTCTGCATCAAGTTTTTCATTTCATTTTCTTTCCCATACTCAATAATAATGGTTTGCTTTAAAAAGCATTGAAATTTAAAGCATAACCTTTTATATATAACCAGACAATATTACCAGACACATGCATGGTCTATCAAAATCTTAGTGTTATGTAAATGTAATGTGTCCTCTGCAGTTTGGTTCCCATGGTTTACACCATTTTTAGGACCCTACCCATCTTTTAATTAAAGTGTTATATAGCCATATATAGAAGTTAACATACGCTCCTCTTTCCCTTCCTCTTTCCCTTCCTTGTCATGTTGTTACCTGTACACATGTGGAATGGTAGGTTACACTTTCAGTTATACAGGTATCAATTTATTATTATTATTATTATTATTATTATTATTATTATTATTATTATTATTATTATTATTATTATGGCCTATAGCTAGATACACCCTTTGTCTATTTTGGCTCACACACGTTTAAGAAATTTGTCGCCGCCATTTCAAAATACAAATCTCAAATATTTTACACTTATATAAATCTAGGTTAAGGATTTTTTATTTAAATAATCATAAAATAATTATATACAGTTTACTTATCTTCCAAGTAATTTACTAACATTAAGTTGGTTGGAGTATATCTGTGCTCGAATCTCTTGGACAATATCTCTAATTTGAGACTTTTGTAGAAGGAAACAAATTGTTAGGTTGCAATACAGCGATTAGTTGTTGGTTAACCAAATGGATACTTCATAACTACGAGATTGTAACAAAAAATTACTCATGCATTCTTTTAATTAGAGAAGTTGGCTTTTGTATATTGATTTTCACCTTCAATTTTTCTTTTAAATTTGGCTAAGGGAAGTTAACTTCCCTCCAAAAAATAGTGAAGGTTGAGAATAAGGTGGCAAAAATACTTATGTAAAAAAAACAACAGGGTGGCAAAACGGTCTACCAAAAATGGGCGAGAGGAGAGTTGGTGCTCGTCCACCCATCATTCCATGTAACCTGTCATCTTGCCAACCCCTAAGGCCAGGGCCAACGAAACCTATGGAGAAAGACCGAAATCTTTTTACTTTAAAAATAAAAAAATATAACATTTTTAAAATATAGAAACATGATTCGTATGTTGTGTACGAAATTGTTTCCGTACAAACTAGCATCATCCATTTGCTTGATACTAATTTTTTTTGTATTCTTGGTGGATTATGATGGATCAAACCAACTCGCCACACTTGTATTGTTTGGGGCGAGTTTGGGTGGGACAAATAGTCTCTGTTGAGGCTAATTTTTTATATTCATTTATTAATGACAGGCTTGCCCGCTAACACAAGGTAAGATGGATTGGACTCAACTTCTCAACCCACCACTCATTGGCGAGCTTGCGATAAAGCGGAGCAGAGGAAGTTCACTGGCTCGACTTGCCATTTCTATTTGAGAAGTCCTTTTTGCTTATGGACTTCTATTCTTGAAAAAACTATTCATACATAAACCCAAACAAAAACTATTTGGTTAAATAAAAATTCTGATCATTATTAGACTAAAAAACAAAATATAAAGGACTAGTAATTAAAAGAAAACGTACAAACAAATTGTGTACATGCTATACCTTATCTTAATTCTGATATCATATGGTAGCCACTCAAAAATATTAATTCCAATACAGTATATTAATATTAGTAGGATTATTTAGATTTTTAACAATCCCCCGCGAAGTAGGACCACTTCAAATTTTGAAGCAAGAACTCTCTCTCTCTCTCTCTCTCTCAAGATAGATAGATGGTCTAAAATAGAATATGGAGAAATGCATGTGTAAGAGGGTCAGGAATAATGTAAGGGGAATCTGCTAAGTTTTGCGCAAAAACTGAATCTTGTTCTCAAGATGACCTCATTCAAAACAGTAACCAAAATAGTAGTAGTAACTATATAGTCTAATTTATTAAATGTTTATTATAAGGGATAAGATGTTAGTTTCAAATTTCAATCAGCAATTATTTTATTCATAAACCCACTGCATTATTATGTTTTCATGTCGGTAATCTTAATTGTCACGTCCAATTGAAATTCAAAATTTTGGTAGAAGTTAAGGTAGCATGTTAAGATAAAGAACACTAACTTTTCACCAATTTAAAAATGTTTGTTGAATTGGTCAAAAAAAAAAACGTTTGTTGAATTTGTTATTAATTTGTTAATCCCATATCTTGTTGTTTTTTTTTTGATAAGTTCCCATATCTTGTTGTGACTGTACGAGGATGCATAAGATAATAATTATACTGCCCAACGGATAGTCTGGAGCAGTAAAAACTACGTTAAGAATAATAATAGTGTTTGTTTGGTTAAAAAAGGTATGATAGGCAAAAAAAGATTAATAGAAATGTTATTTGGACAAAAAAAATGTGTAATAAAATACGAATACGTATAGGGTATGTAGGTATTATGCGTATAATATATTTATTTTTTATTTTAAATTAAGCTCTGTGTTATATGCATATAATAGTTAATTTAAAATAAAAAAGTAAATATATTATATGCGTATTTCCTCCTAATCCCATAGTTATTTGTATTTTGATACACTTCTTTTTGTTCAAATAACATTTCTATCTTTTTAATAAGCACAATATATTAATATAGAATATTGTACTCCTATAAATAATTTTTTGGGCAAAGAAAAGAAAGCGAATCTCGTTAAAACCTTATGATACAATTTTTTTTTAAGGAAAAATCATCTATAGAAAGAAAATGAGTATTCCCCTCCCCCTCTTTCATTAGGAAAAAAAACGTGTGTACCTTTTTATCACTCCTACGTATGAGTATATATAACTAGTTTTAATATGGTGTAAAACAAATAAAATTCTTCACATTATATCTCTAAACAAAATTATTATATCCTTATAAAATAAAATAACTTCTTTTAAATTTCTTTTCAAATTATTATCATTTTTTTGTCTAGAAGTCTTCGACCCCACTCTGGAACTAAGAGGTAAAGTAAAACCTAACTCTAAGATATTTCATCGCCAATAATCGAAGTCGGGTATATATTAGTCGAACTCGTCTCTTTAAAGTGTGTTAATCACTCCCAGTGAACATTGAAGTTTTGAAATTATTATAATCTACAAACTCATTAATTTTTTTGAATTTTACTTTTTCAAATTTTTTCTACAAAATTTAAAACAATTAAACCATTATGTGCTTCATAGTATGAAAAAGAAAAGTTAAAATAGAAGGTAAGTGCATGGATTTGAGTGCTATGAGTATGTACATAAGATTTCTAAATATATATAGCTATAGCATGTCTATACAATTTAATTTGAATTAGTATAAGGCAAGAGATATAAGAGTTTCTTAATTTAAATTGCAGCTCCATAATTTTGAAGGGACCACACTTACACAACAATTCACTTTCGAAAACGACACCTCAATTAATTGCTCATCCCATGTGAGATGTATGGGAAAAGTTTAAAGTCCAATAAAAAATGGAGAATAGAAACATTTGAATGCATAGGGTTGTAAAATTGTGGTCCCTTTTACATGATTAAATACCAGTGGTGCTCTAGGGTTATAGGCTCTCTGACAAACGGGTAATTTTCTCAGTGTTTCATACTTTCACCTGTCGGAGAACTTGCACACACACTTTGTGTGGTCATTTCTCTTTCTTGCACTACTAGGTAAGAAACTCACTAAGGGGTCCATTATCAAGTTCATGACTAGTCGTAGTTTAACCACATTGTCAATGAGTGAGTGAAGTTGATTGAAGCACAGAGTAAATTAAGTGCATGATTTGATGATATATTTTTTTAGAGTCGTAAAAGTTGTGTGTAGTATATTTATCGACTTTGTCGATGATTAATTTACGTCGAGAAATCTTACTAGCCATGTGTATCTGACTTTGTCGGTCTATGTGGTTCTCATCTTTCAATAGGGTTTTTCCCAACGCAAGACTACTCAAACTTGAGACCTTAGAGTGAAATCCGAATCCAGTTACCGTTTGGATCAACCCTTGTTGATACACATTAGTCCCTTTGTTAGTTTTATGTTAATGAGCTCTGAGTTCTTGCTGATGTGGCATGTTGTATGACCTATGTTTCCTGTTATTTTTCTTTCTCCGGTTTTAATAATTCATGTCGGCACGTATATTGCATACAATTTTGAAATAAGACCAATTTAGCCCCTCATCTATCATTTGCAACGTTCACCTTTGGGTTGCCCTCTTCAATCTTCCTTACGCGTACTGAAACCCAAACAAATGCCCTAAGTTTCTTCTACAACGCGATGGCGTGAAGGGTTCTTCTTCCTTATGCGAGTTTCGCTACTAGGTCTTTCATCTTGTTTCTTCGTTGTTGTTTCCTTCATCTTCGTTGTTATTTTCTTCGTTTAAACTGGCTTGAACAATGAGAAGGTAGTGAGACGTTGTAGAAACGAAACCCCCATATATCTTGATGAAGAGGACCCAATGTGACTCATTATGAAACTTGTGTAAAAATCCACGAAATTGAAGCTGATAGTGCCAAATTGCTCAAGTAGAATCAGATTAGAACTTCAAAAATGTGGGCTAGGGTTCAAATGCGCGCTAAGACCAACAGAGGCGCTTTCACTGTGAGCGCTCCTATTGCTTAATATTTAGAAGCGCTTGTTGTGCGCTCCTATAGAGAGGTTGGCAACAGGAGCGCCAATTTTAGGAGCGCATGAAAGTGCTCCCAATGGATTAAAAAAAGCGCCCCTAATGGCTTTTCCAATTGTAGTGATAGGTCCCTTAAAATTTGACTCACTTACATGACCATATAAACGACATTGACAGCCATGTCAGCAAGCTAACGTGATATGTCATCACTCAAAATGGCTGAATTTTAATGGAAGCTAACAGATGGACTAATACATGTTGGAGACTAATTATCTTGATACTCCCTCCGTCTCATATTAAGTGTCCTGTTTGTCTTTTTTCTTTGTCTCAAATTATCTGTCACTTTAGAATCCCAATGCAACATTTATTATTACTTTCCAACAATACACTTACTTTAGAATATCAATAACCGTGCCTTTGCACCAACCAAAAAAGTGTAAGGGTGTTTTAGTCCTACCACATTTTTTTACCATAAAATTTAGCATATCCAATTATTTTCTTAATACCCGCGCATAACCTTAAACGACACTTGATATAAGACGGAGGGAGTATTAATTATTGTTCAGACCAAATTGGACATCAAAACTTTTGTCAAAACAAAATTAGGTATTCAATCTTTATTTGATTCACGAGTAGTCTGGATTCAAATATGAAAAGAGTACTGTTGGATTAAAATTAAATGACCATTTTTATTTTAGGCTTAATTATAGTTTTGGTCCCCCTATTTTCACCAACTCACTATTTTAGTCCCCAAAGAATTTTTTTCAAGAATTTATCCCCCTATTTTCACCAACTCACGATTTTAGTCCCCCAAGAATTTTTTTGACGAATTTAGTCCCCCTATTTTCCCAATTTGTTAAAGGTCTCCCTCTAATTTGGTCAAAATTGGCACTGAGTAGTCAGTCACTTATCTTACGTGGCTGACACGCTGGCTTGCCTTGTTGGAATTTAAACATAAAAATTATTACTCCCTCCGTTCCTAAACTTTGGTCCTTTTGGTCTCTTTTTTTTGTTCCAAAACTTTGGTACTTTTAAAAACCCAATGTACAATTCACCTAATTTTTCCTAATATACCCTCTACATTTATTTAGTCTTTTAGAGTCCCAACGCATGAATTAATTGTCCCAATACTATTTTACTTTAACTTCAATTATCCCAATACAACTATAAGTGGGGCATTTTAGTACTTAACCAACACAAATTAATCATACCTTAATATGTGTGTAACAAGTCAAAAGTACCAAAGATTAGAAACAGAGGGAGTATTTATTACAAAAATTATTTTTTAATTATTATATTTAATAATTAAAAATTCCATTTTCTTCTTCATCCGATCCTTCCTTTCCTCCCCTGAAGCACGTTGTAGTGAATTTGGTCCTGTAATGTGTATGAAAATGTCTTTTTGAGAGATTTGAAACTCACTTCGATAATCAAGTATATTTGATGAAGAAAAATTAAATTCAAAATTCACAAGAATATTGTTCTTTATTAAATTCTTTTTTTGCAAAACTTTATCAACTTTTATAAACACAAAACTATTCTTTATTTTTGGAGGAACGATGCTGAGTTTGCTGGCTTAGGGTTTGCAAAGGGAGAGGAAGTATTGAATGAAGAAGATGATTTTTTTTTACTAAATATAATAATTAGAAAACAATTTTTGTTATAATAATAATAATAATTTTTATATTTAATTTATAGCAAGACAAGTTAGCCTGTCAGCCACGCAGGATAAGTGACTGACATCCCAGCGTCCATTTTAACCAAGTAGAGGGGGGTCTTTGATTTTACAAATTTGGAAAATAGGGGGACTAGATTCGTCAAAAAAATTCTTGGCACTAGTGAAAAATCAGGATAAGAATTAGACTTTTAAAGGCGGGCGCTCAAATGCCTGACTTAAAAGGTAGAAGCGGTGGCAAACTGGTAATTAAGATGAAAAAGATTTTCTGGCGCGAACCTTTTTAAGTCGGGCGAAATATTGCGCGACTTAAAAGTTATTTTTTTTAAAAGGATTTAAGAATTTAAGACGTGCAGAATTTACGCCTGCCTTAAAATGTTTAATGTTTTCTAAACCCTAGCCAAAATACTATCATTCTTCGTCCACGCAAACATAGAAACAACTTCCATGGCTTCCATCTCTCTCTCCTCCTTCAGTAGCTCTCTCCACCAAACTCACTCTCGATTTCCTCTAAATTTCGATTTCATCTCACTCTCAACAAAACCCAATCTCATCCCACTCTTGGAAACCCAGTCTCCTCTCACTCTCAACAAAACCCTAAATTTCTTTTTCTCAATGAAGACTCTTTGTTTCTAATGGAGGAAGCAAAGGGATTGTAGCCTCTCTCTGTGCGTCTCTCTCTCTCTCTCTCCTAGCGTCTCTTGCTCTACTTCTTTTTCTATTTTGAGATTTTGAGGTAAGATTCTTCATGTTTGTGATTCTTAGGTTTTTTGTAGTTTTGATTTTGTACATCAAATGATATTGATAATATTATTGATATTGAAATTGTTAATGTTAAAAGTATAATTTTGGTTTAATGTTGAAAAATGCTAGGATTAGTTGAAATGCTGCTTTGATTTCAATATTATTGATATTGAAATTGTTTGTTTCAAGTTGTTGCTGGTAGCTAGAGAGGTTGCTGTTACCAAATGTTTGGTTTTGATTGGCTGGTCGTGATTTTTAGCATGTGCTAGGCAACCAATTTCCATTAGTGCTTCAGCTTTTGGAATGTGTATAAATCTTGAACTGATGAAGACGTATTTATATATACCTGATCTTAACATGGTTTTCATTATCTTTTCAAAGTATCTTATGGTTTGCTATGAGCATTGAGCTAGCAAAAGTGTTAGGGTGTTGTTTACTCATATATTTTCGTTATTCTAATGTGGTTGTGTTAGCAAAGTAATTGCAAGAAGAATTGCTAACTTTGAGTGTTAGAAACTTCAGGGATAAGGGGAAACAGAAAGAAAAAAAATTGGATTTAATTTCTTTGCCTTTTCATTCATTCTAATAGTACTTATATATAAGAAAGTTATGCTCCTCAAGTACAAGGATCAGGTGCCACTTGGCAAACTCTAAATTAAAACTCTAAATTAACTCCAAACTAGTTTAAACTCCAAACAGGCCCTAAAGGATTATAGAATAATTTCTTTGATTGGAAGCTTGTATAAAATCTTGGCTAAGCTGTATGCAAGAAGGCTGAAATGTGTATTATGGAAGTTAATATTAGCATTCCAAAATGTGAAATGTCTTCAGATATCAATTGACTGAAGATGTTGGGAATATAAAGCTAGTATAATGGGGATGATTTATTAACCGAGAGTGTAGGAAGACCAGATTTAATTTTTCTGATTGGTGGTCGTGTCATATGTATGCCTTGAAAATGTACTTGAGTTGATTTTTGCTTTGGTGGTGGGTATATGTTTCCCTGCTGGTGGTGTTGTTCAAAGAAATTATAATGAAGGCATAATGTTATTCACTAGGGAATGATGGATGTTTATGTCTGTAGCCAATGTTCTTGATTGGGCAAGGTTTTTCCTTCTATGGTTGAATATTATGCTTTGTGTTAGGAGATCTAGCAAAAGAGTTAACTAGCAAGATTTACAATAACAATCAGCCTGAAATATTATTCTTGATTCCAATCCTTTTTCTTCAAATAGAATAATATGCTTTTTGTGACAGGTTTTGACAAAATTTAGGCAATTTGTGGAAATTTTGACAATTTCTTTTTCGATTTTATGGTTAGGTAATACACGCTCCTTATCAAAGTTGACTTCATATCTTGGTGTGGTCTCCGCCCTTACCCTCTCCCGTCTCACCATCGCTCTCTTGTACTGAAACCCTTTCAGGTATCTAGCTATCATGGTTCTATACTTCAATTATTTTCTTGCCTTGTTAAACTTTTCCTAGTGCAACTCTTTCTGTTTGTTAAATTCAAGAATAATATGTTATGTTTGTTTGTTGCAATAAAATTGGAATCATTTCTTTCTTTGCATGTTATAAGTTGTATATAAATACAACTTTTTTTTAGTGTAGCCATGGATTGTAGTTGGATGCAAACTAATAAGTTGAGTGACGAGTATGTGAACGGGTGTCATAACCTAATTTTGTCCGCCTAGGTTTAAAACCCTAATTTTCCGCAAAAAATAAATAAATTGAGAAGTGTGGCATTATTTTGAAAAGTGTGAAGACCATTGTGCATGCATTCTAGTTTTTTTAGGTTGGAAATGCATTTTTGGACAAAAAAATGTTTTTAGGGCAAAGGGTATTTTGGTCATTTTTCAAAAAAAAAAGAGGATAATTTTTCATCAAAAATCATTGTGCAATTTTAGAGGAAATTATTTGAAGCAAGACACCCTTGGTCATATATTTTTTGCGCATACATGCACGCATTTGCATAAAAATTCAAAATTTCAAAAAGGATCAAAAGGGAATATTCTACAAAAAGTTCCAAGATGTGATTTTTATGATATTTTTGGTCATGGTGATCACATAAAATGGCATATTCCTCAAGATACCTTGTATGTGGCTCAAATTGGTGTATCTTTGTACAATTATCTTGAAAAGAATAATCAAAAATGAAGGGATAATGGAATGGTCATATAATAGTACAATAGTACAAGATGACAACTAGCAAAACTTGGGCACCACTCTTCTCTCCCTTGCTTGGTCGAATACCCCCCTTCATTTCCCTCTCATTTTGCATTTTTTTGACCTCAATCCATGTGTGATTCAATCCTCACCCTCCATTCAAATTTTAGATGCAATCCTAGGGTGAGATGAGATGCACAATGACCTAACTACCCTTAAACCTAATTGCACATTATATATACCCTCATATCCTCACCTCTCACAAGATTTTGGCTCACAATTCACACTCAAAAACCGAGCCTATCCTCTTCTCCCTTCTTGGCCGAATACACCTCCCCATTCCCTCACCTCATTTCTTCACTTTTTCACTTCAAATCAACATTCTAGTCCTAAATCCTTCATCATCCTTGCATTCTCTTCAAAGATCCATCTTCAAATCTCAAGAATCAAGCTCAAGATTGAAGATTAGAGGGTTGATTCAAGTGGTTTAGTGTTCATTCACCTTATTTCTTTTGCTATTCTAGCTTGGAGTTGAGGTATACTCTCAATCTTAACATCATCAAAATTTTATCATAAAAAATGTAGATCATCAATCTATTTTTGCATATCAAGCATTTCTTTGCATTTTAGTGCTCTATTTTATGTTGAAATGTTGATATAATTGTTGTAGTTGAATGAGAGATGTGTTCCAAGCATTTTGACAAACACTTTGGGAGGTTTGGATGCTTGAAATGCATCTCTCTCTTTTGGAATAAATTGTGTGTTTGTGCTATTTTCATTTTGTGCTTGCATTTTCATGAATAAAATTGTGATTTGGGATTATGTTTCATTTCGCATATTGTAGAAAAATTAGAATTTGTGTGATCTTAGTGCATTCCTTTGCTTAATCATGTGAATCCTTGCCAAAAAGTTTGATCTGTGCCATTTGCTTGCATGATTTTGTTGCTTTCAAAGAATAAAATGAGGTTTTAGCTCTATGTTGGTGTCGCATTTCATGAGATAATTAGGGTTTGTGCTTGTTTTTGTTGCTTGCTTTGAAAATCATGTTTGTGTTGATGATTTGGTAATAGGATTTAACACTTATGCACTTGTACATATCCCAAGTGTTAAAGATTACCTAAAGGGATTCAACACCTTAATTGTATATGCTTACGCTTGCATTGTTGATTGTTTTGCTTGCAACTTGTTAAAGTTTACACTTTGGTTCTTGATTTGAAAATTGATTTGAATTCTCTACTTCTTTTTCTTTTGGATGCCACGCCATCCCAACAAACTTTTGTGATCAATATCACCCTCCAATTCTCTTCCTCTCTTCTTCAAGTCATTTCTTTTCCCAAATTATTTTCCAAATTAAAACTTTTCTACAAATTGTTTTTTTCTATAGCAATCAAATTTTATCTAAGATCAACAATAAACCTCTTTGAAAACTCATAGGGAGGCAAGTCGGACGTACGGCCGGTGTTGTCTAGCGTCCTAAGATCGGAGCTGTACAGCTCAAACATCTTGGGATACTTATGAGAATTAAAACAAGCAATTAACAACTTGAACCCTATTTCAAAAAATGAGTAAGGAATTGAGTCGGATGTACATCCGGTATCGGTTAGCGTCTTAGGGTTAGCGAGCTGTACAGTTCGTGCGAGCCTAAGATACTTGCTCAAATAAAAGCAACCAACCTCACAACCAATCTTTTTCTTCCTTAATCAAGAAACATTTTCAATAAGTAGGGGGCACGTCGCCTGTACAGGCGGGGTTGTCTTTGTTCTAGGTCTAGTGGACTGTACAGTCTAGGACCGAAAACCCCTACAATAAAAAACACCAACACAAAGTCTCTCGACTAAGGAGAACTACGTAAGCTTTGAATTCTCCATCGCACCGGGAGATACGTAGGAGCGGGTCACATCCCGTCAAGCATACTTTTAAAAAGTAATAAAAAGATTCTTCTTTTCCCCGTTTTCAAAAACACTTTTCTCAAATAAAAAAGAAGTAGAACGAATTGTTTCAAATCAACTCTGTCAAAACCGCACATCAAGTTAAAGGTTCCCTTTCGGTAGAAAGGAGGTGTGGGATGCTAATACCTTCCCCACACCTAACCGACCCCCGAACCTACATCTCTAGTTCTCAAAGGACCACCGTCCTTAAAAAAAGGACCCTTTTTCAATGTTTTGGTCCCTAAATAAAAAATGTTGATGGCGGCTTCACAAATTTTCACGTTGTACGATGAAAGGTCCAACCCGGATTTTTCGGGGTGCAACAGCTGGCGACTTCACTGGGGACTTTCCTTTTAAAACGAGGGTCAGGCCTAATTAACTTGATGTGCGGTTTAATTGTTTGATTTGAATGTGATTGTTCTATTTCTCTATTTTCTTCTCCTTCTTTTTCTTCTCTCTTTCTGATGTTTGAATGTTCTCTTGCATTCTCGTGTTGTTATGTTGCATTCATGTGCATTTGACTCTTTTTCTTCTATGTTCGCTTCTTGTTCCTCCTTCTCCCTTCATCTTCTTTTGTTTATATGTTTAATATGATCATGCATTTCTCCAATCACCATGTCCCCTTCTTCTTTGCTCCCTTTCTTCAAGGTAAGCTCATGCATCATTCCCCCAATTCTACTATGATCCCTTCTTCTTTGCTCCCTTTCTTCAAGGTAAGTTCATGCATTCCCCCGATTCTATTATGACCCCTCTTCTTGGCTCCCTTTCTTGAGGTAAGCAATGCATATGATTGTTGTTGGAACCCTAGGTTAGTTTACTTGTTTGTATTGAAATGATATATGCTTGCAAAACCCTAGGGTAGACGACTCTTTGTATGGACTGTTTCTGGATTTTCTTTGTAGGTGGGGGGGTATGTTTGTCGTCGTGCTCCTACACACACGTTGCACTCTTTTTACCTTTATTTTTTTGGTGAGACAGCCCTATACCCGGGCTAGAGCATACCTTAGGCTAGAACGAAGTCATTAGTGGCTACTCACTGGACGTACGTCTTGTTGGGTGGTTGCGAAGACTTCACCTAGAGTTTGGCTTTGTTTGAAGACATCATCACTTGGACGTACGTCCCTGGGATCGGTGCTCTCAGATGAGGTCGTTGGCTCTAGGAACCTTATTTAGGGTCCTTCTTTTAGTGCTATCCTTGAAGTGTGTACCCGTAGAAATAGCCATAGACCCTGTCTCTAAGAAACCTTGTAGGACACAAAGGAGCTGCATACCCCTGCATCTGAATAAAGATTTTTGCAAATAAACCGAAAATTTTCAAAAAAATGTATGTGAATTTCTAGCTTTTGAAAAACTGTTATGTTGAAAATATTATTATTATTTTTTTCATCATGCATCCATTCATACACTTTGCATGCATTCTCACCAGTGTCGGGGAAATTGTAGATACCAAAAAAAAAACGCATTTTGCATCGCATGCATACACATACACTTATGCATCCATTCATTTCATGCATCCATGCATCTATTCATTCAGGCTCTTACACAATAAATATTTAAACAAACAGAAAAGGCAAGCTGGTTCGCCATCACCGTTACTACACTCGTCTACAGGCAAGGCTCATGGCAGAGAATCAAGAAAGTCCAGACATTGAGATTGAGAGTTATCACTCGGGTCTGGATGATCCGGTTATAGAGATACTCAACCCCGAGCAGCTAGCTCAAGAAAACCGGGTTTTGAAGGATAAGGTAGGGGCTATGGAGGCCCAGATGGTTGAAATGATGGGTATGCTGAGGAATCTGAAAGGTGGGGCCAGTGTTGAGGCCACCGCCGTTGTAAACCCTGATGGAGTTGTCACCTTCATTCCCCCTCCGGGGCCTGTTAATACTGCAACTACTATTCCTCCTCCGGGAACGGGGATCCCTCATTTTGTCCACTCTCCAGGGGCAAACGGTCAGGGCCATCCAGCTGCTCAGAAGTACCCGTGGGGAATGCCAGTCGGTTATACGCCTCAAAATGTTGAATCCAATCCAGCTGGGGTAACAGGGCCAAGTCAGGTTGCTGTGGTCGTACCTGGTGGAGTTGTTGGTAGACCACAGGTCCACGCTCTTAATCATGATGCTGCGCTACAGAGAAATCCACTCAGTCCTACTCCTTGGATCACTACCAATCCTCAGAATGTTGCGTATCAAGTAGGAAGTCCCGCTCAGTTTGGGGGAAATTATTATGGCATGAGTAGTCATCCTCAGGGGCATGTGTTTGAAAACTCTCAGCCCAGAGACCAGTATCGTGTGCTTGAAGAACGGTTAAGGGCTGTGGAAGGTACAGGTGTTAGAGTCAAGGATGCCCGTGATTTGTGTCTCGTTCCAGATATAGTCCTTCCTCCAAAATTTAAGGCACCTGATTTTGACAAGTACCGGGGTGTTGGTTGTCCATCAAGTCATATAACCATGTATTGCCGAAAAATGGCTGCGCATGCTAGTGATGATAAGCTGTTGATCCATTGCTTTCAGAATAGCTTAGCTGGGGCATCCTTAGACTGGTACATGCAGTTACAGTCTTCCGACATCCATAGTTGGAAGGACCTCTCAGAAGCCTTTTTGAAACAGTACCAGTACAATATGGATATGGCTCCAGATCGATCTCAGTTACAGCACATGGGCAAAGGAGATAAAGAATCTTTTAAAGAATACGCCCAACGGTGGAGAAGTACAGCTGCAGAAGTAAAGCCATCACTAACAGAGAAAGAGATGGTATACATGTTCATGGAAACTCTTCCGGCAATCTACTACGACAGACTGATAGGGAGTGTCTCGTCAAATTTCTCAGACATGGTAGTTATTGGGGAGAGGCTTGAAAACGGTTTGCGTAGCGGGAAGATCGCCAACCACTTTGGTAGTTCAGGTAGTTCAGGCAGTTCAGGTGGACAAAGAAAGCCCTCTTCTCATTTCCCTAAAAAGAAAGAGGGAGAGACCAATGTAATTTCCGGAGGAAATCCATCTTTCAGTACTCCACCGCAGACAGTACCATTCTCGGCACCAGTGCAACCTCAACGAGCCAATGATGGTTATAAAGCCCAGAACTACCAGTATAAGAAGCGCGTCAGTTTTGATCCAATCCCGATGACTTACACGGAGCTGTTCAATCATCTGGTCTCCAAAAACCTAATCAACACTCGCTCGATGAAGCCTCTCCAGCCTCCTTTCCCTAGGAGCTATAATGCCAATGCTACTTGTAGTTTTCATGAGGGTGGAATCGGTCACACAGTGGAGGACTGCAAAGCTTTTAAGCACGTAGTTCAGGACTTAATCGACGCTAATTGGATTTCTTTCAAACAGAACAGTCCAAGTATAACTACAAATCCACTGCCAGGACATGGGAATCCGTCGACCAATGCAATAGAAGATTCTACTGGACAGGTGATAAGGGAGGTTGAAAAAATTAAAACTCCCTTGGATGCCATTCACGCTGAATTGTGTCGATTTGAGGTCATCGAGAAAGGATGTTGTCAGGAGAATGGGTGTGCTGACTCCCTGTGTAAAGGGGTCTGTGAAGTTTTTAAGCAGATCTTGCAAGACTTGATGGACCGCCGTGTAGTTCAGGTAGTTACTTTTGAAACAGAAGAAAGCGTGATGACCCTTCAGGCTAATAATGGCAGAGAAGTCAGAAGGCCAATTGAGATTTTATATGATTACAATCCGAGGCAAGTTCAAGCCAAAGCTCAGCCCATAGTCATTGAGGTCCCTGCTCCCTTTCCATATGAGAAAGATAGTGTTGTGCCCTGGAAATATAGTACTTTGCCTCCAGTGGAGAGTTCTCCAAGTGCATCTGCTGTCACCAATATATCAGGAGTGGGTAGAATGACGAGAAGCGGCCGTATGTATGCTCCGGAAACTCTTCGGGTTGAAACGTCTAAAGATGCTGAGGACAGGTTTAGAAAAGGAAAAGAGAAAGTATCAGAGGACACCCAGAGCAAGAAAGTAACAGAACAGGAAGCCAGTGAGTTCTTAAGGATTGTCAGACAAAGTGATTATTAAATTGTTGATCAGTTGAAACAAACTCCAGCCAAGATCTCTATGCTGTCGTTACTGCTCAGTTCAGAAGCTCATCCGACTGCCCTGATGAAAGTACTCAATGAAGCCCATGTCGCTGAAGATATCTCTGTGTGTCAGTTTGATGGGATTATAGGAAACATCGTGGCAGCTAATCATTTGACTTTTGCTGACGATGAGTTACCCCCAGGAGGAAGAAAGCACAACCAGGCTCTGCATATCTCCGTCAAATGCGGAGACTATGTGTTGGCTCGGGTTTTGATTGATAATGGGTCCTCACTAAATGTCATGCCGAAGTCCACCATGGACAAAATGGATGTGGACTGCTCTTATATGAAGCCTAGTTCGACGTTGGTGAGAGCGTTTGACGGGTCGAAGAAGGAAGTGCTAGGGGAAGTGGAGTTCCCAATTCAGATTGGGCCGGAGACCTTTTATGTGAATTTCCAGATCATGGACATCACTTCATCATATAGCTGCCTATTGGGGAGACCGTGGATTCACATGGCGGGAGCTATTCCCTCTTCCCTACACCAGAGGGTCAAGTTTGTGGTAGATGACAAGATTGTTGTTGTGTTTGGTGAAGAAGAAATGTTAGTCAACAAGCCATCCCCATTCCGTTATGTGGAAGCCGCTGAGGAATCTCTGGAGACCTCCTTTCAGTCCCTTGAAATTGCTAATGCTGTATTCGGAGGGAGCAAGCTTCCGTCACCAGGGTCAAAATTGTCAAGGAACGAGGAAATGGTCGCCAAGATCATGATAGAACAAGGATACAAGGTGGGATGTGGTTTAGGCAAGACTGGTCAGGGGATTCTTGCGCCTATTCAACTGAAGGAAAATCGAGACCATTGTGGGTTGGGGTACCATCCTAATCAAGCCGAGAGAAAGGGGATGGCAGAGGAAAGAAAGAGCGGGTGGTTGGCCAAACTGAGAGGCCATGATCCTTGGTCAAAAAAGATCCCTATCTGTGATATTCGCCAGAGCTTTAAGAGTGCAGGGTTGCTGGACCCTAATCAAATCGCTGCCATTGGGGATGGTCCTGGAGATGAAAAAGGTGATACCAGCCTAGTCCGCCGTTGCTTTGCCGGTGAAAAGTTGAAGAATTGGGAAGCTGCTGACTTTCCCGTGGCTTTTAATTCAAAGTAATAATTTGTAATGCACCCCTGTGGCTCTGCCCAAGGCCATAGGATAAGTTGTTAGGGGCACGCATGTTTTTATCTTCATTGCTATCATCATCAATAAAAAACGTTGTTTTTGAAATTCATCAATAAAATCATTTCCCTTAATTTCATGTGTTTTCTCCGCTTTATTTTATTTTGCCTGTTTGTTTCGCCTTTCATTCTGCTTTTTGCCTCCGCAAATGCAGATCAACAATAATTATCTCTGAAAATAACAATGCCGATGATCCATATTTTGACTTTGATCATCCAATTAATCAAACTGAGGGAGATGTTGAGAACAACTGGGAAGCTCCTCCAGAACTAATGAGATTAATGGAACAGGAAGAAAGGGTCATTCAGCCTCACGGAGAATCAACTGAGGTAATCAACTTGGGTACAGATGAGCACAAGAAAGAAGTTAAGGTCGGTACCGCAATGAACGACAGTGATCGTATGAAGTTAATTCAGCTCCTGCGCGATTACGTTGACATTTTTGCATGGTCGTATCAAGATATGCCTGGGTTGGATACCGATATTGTTGTGCACAAGTTGCCAGTAAAGCCAGAATGCCCGCCTGTAAAGCAAAGACTGAGAAGAATGAAGCCAGAGATGTCGTTGAAAATCCGGGATGAGGTAAAGAAGCAGTTTGATGCCGGGTTTTTAGCGGTTGCCAAGTATCCTCAATGGGTTGCCAATATCGTCCCGGTTCTGAAGAAGGACGGGAAAGTCAGGATGTGTGTCGATTACAGGGATCTGAACAGAGCCAGCCCCAAAGATGATTTCCCCCTACCCCACATTGATATTCTGGTGGACAGTACAACCCAACATTCTTTATTCTCCTTCATGGACGGATACTCAGGATACAATCAGATAAAGATGGCTCCAGAAGATATGGAGAAAACAACCTTCATAACTCTCTGGGGAATCTTTTTGCTATAAGGTGATGCCTTTCGGACTCAAAAAAGCCGGTGCGACGTATCAGAGGGCCATGGTGACATTGTTCCACGACATGATGCACAAGGAAATCGAGGTGTATGTGGATGATATGATTGCTAAATCCAAGATTGATGAAGAGCATATTGTGAATCTGCAAAAACTCTTTGAACGTCTAAGGAAGTTCAAACTCAGATTAAACCCAGCTAAATGCACCTTCGGTGTAAGATCCGGAAAGCTACTGGGGTTCATCGTCAGTCAGAAAGGGATAGAAGTTGATCCAGATAAAGTCAAAGCAATCCTCGAAATGCCAGTACCAAAGACTGAAAGGGAGGTCCGTGGTTTTCTTGGGAGACAGAACTACATCTCAAGGTTCATATCCCAACTGACAGCCACTTGCGAGCCTCTCTTTAAGCTGTTGTGCAAGAACCAAGAATCCAAATGGAACGATGATTGTCGGAGAGCCTTCGAGAGAATTAAAGAGTATCTTCAGAATCCACCAATTCTGATGCCACCGGTGTCCGGAAGACCGCTGATCTTGTACCTAACCGTGTTAGACAATTCGATGGGGTGTGTGCTGGGGCAGCATGATGAGTCAGGCAAGAAAGAACATGCTATTTATTACCTGAGCAAGAAATTTACTGACTGCGAGACAAGATACACAATGCTGGAGAAGACTTGTTGTGCTTTGGCTTGGGCTGCTCATCGTTTAAGGCAGTACATGCTGAGCTATACAACTTGGTTGGTGTCTAAAATGGATCCGATCAAGTACATTTTTGAGAAACCAGCTCTCGC
This sequence comes from Astragalus glycyphyllos, assembly GCA_963573325.1. Taxonomy (NCBI): domain Eukaryota; kingdom Viridiplantae; phylum Streptophyta; class Magnoliopsida; order Fabales; family Fabaceae; genus Astragalus; species Astragalus glycyphyllos. The sequence goes on along the minus strand of OY754313.1, from coordinate 11,889,158 downwards.
AGGACGGATTGCCCGTTGGCAGATGTTATTGTCAGAATATGATATCCTGTACGTCACGCAGAAGGCAGTCAAGGGCAGCGCACTTGCTGAGTACTTAGCTTGTCAGCCTATCCCAGAATACCAGTCGATGCAGTATGATTTTCCCGATGAAGACATCATGGCACTATTCGACGAGGGGAAGTCCCAAGAAGATGAAAGATGGAGGATGATATTTGATGGTGCATCCAACATGTGGGGGCATGGGGCCGGAGCTGTGTTAATCTCTCCAGACAATCGCTTCATTCTGGTCACTGCAAGACTGAGCTTTTATGTTACAAATAACATTGCGGAATATGAAGCATGCATCCTGGGTATTCAGGCAGCCCTTGAATGGAAGGTCAAAAGGCTTGATGTGTATGGTGATTCAGCCTTGGTTATTCATCAGGTGCGAGGTGATTGGGAGACCAGAGATCCCAAATTGATTCCCTATTGTGATTATGTTCAAGAATTGATGGAGTCCTTTGAGGAAGTCACTTTCCAGCATATCCCTCGAAGCGAAAACCAGTTGGCCGATGCTTTGGCAACCTTGTCGTCAATGTTCAACATCAGCTGTGACAAGAGTTTAGCTCACCTCAGAATCCAGCATAGGGATCTGCCAGCACATCATTACTGCACTGTAATAGTCGAAGAGCCTGATGACAAGCCGTGGTACCATGATATCAAGCAGTACATCACCACCAGGGAATACCCTCCTGGGGCATCAGAAAATGACAAGAGAACGCTCAGAAGGCTGTCGAGGAATTTCTTCCTGAATGGTGAAGTTCTCTACAAGAGAAATTATGACATGGTTCTCCTAAGGTGTGTTGCGAAAGAGGAGGCCGAAAAGATTATGAAAGAGGTCCATGAAGGCTCATTCGGGGTTCATTCCAGTGGACACACCATGGCCAGAAAAATCTTAAGAGCCGGCTATTATTGGCTGCAAATGGAATCTGACTGTTACAGCTTTGTAAGAAAGTGTCACAAATGCCAAATCTATGCCGATCATATCCATGTACCACCTGCTTCATTAAACGTTCTGACTGCTTCTTGGCCATTCTCAATGTGGGGGATGGATGTCATCGGTCCTATCGAGCCAAAAGCATCAAACGGGCATCGCTTCATCCTTGTCGCCATTGACTATTTCACCAAGTGGGTTGAAGCTGCCTCATACTCAAGCATCACTAGCTCTGTGGTTGCAAGGTTTGTAAAGAAAGATCTGGTTTGTCGTTACGGCCTTCCAAACAGGATCATCACCGATAACGGCAGCAACCTGAGCAGCAAGATGATGAAAGACCTGTGCACAGAATTCAAAATCCAGCATCATAATTCTTCCCCCTATCGACCCAAGATGAATGGGGCAGTCGAAGCGGCCAACAAGAATATCAAGAGAATAGTTCAAAAGATGGTGGTAACCTACAAAGATTGGCATGAGTTGCTTCCTTTTGCTTTGCACGGATACCGCACTTCAGTGCGTACCTCAACTGGGGCAACCCCTTTTTCTCTAGTATATGGGTCAGAGGCAGTCCTCCCTATTGAGGTTGAAATACCCTCCCTGCGGGTATTGATGGAAACCAAGTTGGAAGAAGCTGAATGGGTACAAGCTCGTCTGGATCAGTTAAATCTCATTGAGGAAAAAAGAATTGCAGCTTTGTGTCATGGACAGCTGTATCAACAGAGGATGAGGACGGCCTTCGACAAGAAAGTTCGCCCTCGAGAGTTCAACAAGGGAGATCTTGTGCTCAAAAAGATATTGCCCATTCAGAGCGATCCCCGACAAAAATGGACTCCCACTTATGATGGACCTTATGTGGTCAAGAAAGCCTTCTCTGGAGGAGCGCTAATACTCACCAACATGGACGGTGAAGAACTCAGAAACCCAGTCAATTCAGATTCGGTGAAGAAGTATTATGCCTGAAAGAAATAGACGAAAAAAGAGAAAGATAAGCCAAGTAAGAATTAGCTCGCTAGGTTGAAAACCCGAAAGGGCGGCCTAGGCAAAATCAGAGCGACCCGGTGGATTGAAAACCCGCAAAGGGCGATCCAGGCAAAAATTAGGGTCAGAAAACTTGGGCATGAAAATAAACAAGGGCATACAGCACTCCTGAAGGTTTGGATAGAGGGGTGATCAAGGTCAAGGACATAAATGTTTGGCATTGTTTCACAGAGACGGACATTTAGAAACTAGCTTTTCTCTCTTTTTCGTGTCTTTTTGCAGTTTAAATTTTCAAATGTATTGAACAGTCGGCGTAACTTTCTGTACGACCGGTTTCCACATCAATAAAGTTCAATTTTTCTCATATCAGTTTGCTTTTCTATTTTCTGCTTTTTCAGCTCAAAATAAACGTTTTATGATGATGGTAATACCGAATTGTAAAAGATGTGCATAAATCCTAGAGCATTGCAATCATTGCGAAATCCCCAAAAGTCACGGGAAGGAAGTGATTTCTCAAAAACAAATTAATATTGCAAGGAAGATAATTGCGCCCATCAAACGCTTCAGATGGCAAATCATAAAGCAAACCTGCACCCGGCCCGTGCGCCGCAGCAACTCTAATAAGTTCCCCAGTCTTGTGCCATGAGTGTCACGGGTCGGTCCACTACAAAAAAAAAGCTCATTTGCGAGGGACGTTAGCGAGGGAACCCTGGTCCCTCGCAAATTTAAGAATTAGCGACGGATTGGTTGAACATTAGCGAGGGAATTGGTTTTCTCGTTTTTTCTGGACATTAGCGACCGAATGGGCACGTTTAGCGACGGAATTTCCCTCGCAAAACACAGGGCGCCAAATTAAAATTGCGTGGCACGCAAAATAAGGAGGTTAGCGACGGATTAGCGACGGATTTGATGTCCCTCGCAAAACGTTCTGACCGTTGCAGTGCCTAGGGACGCGTGGCACGCAAAACGAGGAGGTTAGCGACGGATTTGATGTCCCTCGCAAAACGTGACAATTAGCGACGGATTTTCTGTCCCTCGCTAACCTAAATAAATGTACCGTTTTTCTTTTTTTTTCCTCACTCTTCTCTCTCACTCTTCACTCTTCTCCTCTCTCTCACTCTTCACTCTTCTCTCTCACCACCCATCCGAATACTCCCCTCTCTCACCCCCTTCTCTCAAATCCACAACCACAACCACCACACAACCACCACCACCACCACCACCCACGGAACTCCTCTTCCTCTCCTCTCTCCCTCTCTCACGATTTCCCTCTTCTTCCACCACCACCACCACCCACGAAACCACCACCACTACCCACGAAACCACCACCACCGGAGCTCCTCTTCCTTTCCTCTCCTCTATCTCTCTCTCTCACGATTTGCCTCTTCTTCCACCACCATCACCCCCACGAAACCACCACCACCACCACCACCACCGGAGCTCCCATTTCCCTCAATTTGTAAGTTTTGATTTGCACTTTTTATGATGTTATAATTTTAATTTTTGATTTATTGAAGTTGTTTTAATTTATTTATTATTTGCTTGAAATTGAAATTTGTTAGGATTGAAATTTGGTGTTTGAAGCCTACAATCGCACCGGAGTGCGCACCGTCACCGAACCACCTCACCGGACGTCAATCTCGCTCATAACAGTTAGTTTTTAAAATAAATTGTTGTTTTTAAAATAAATTGTTGTTTTTAAAATAAATTGTTGTTGTTGTTGGTTAGGATTGAATTGGTTAGGATTGAATTAGTTAGGATTGAATTATTTGTTGTTGTTATTGTTGTTGTGTGTTAAGTTTTGAATTAGTTAGGATTGAATTATTTGTTGTTGTTGTTGTGTGTTGTTGTGAATTGGTTAGGATTGGTTAAGTGATATTGTAAAATGTGAGTTGTAGGATTAAGTGTGAAATATGAGTTAAAATTGAGTGAATATTGTGAAATGTGAATGTTAGTAATTGAAAAATGAATATAAATTTGTTAAAGTGAAATTGTTGAGAAGAGTTAGATTGAAAATTATTGAGAATTAAAAATTGTGTATGTTGTTAATTGTGTCAAATAGTTGAAATTGAAAAGTGTATTATTTTAGAGTTGTTAATTGAAAATTGTTTAATTGTTGTTTTGATGAACCCTAGGTTAGATGACTGTGTGTTGTTGATGGAAAAGGGTGAGGTGTTGTCCCTCACCCCCATAATTTGCTCGAAATCATCTCCATTGAGATAATTGCGAGACGATACTAACAACGGTAAGGTTGGGAGTTATATGAAATAACTTCCTTCACTACTTGGATGGAAAAGGGTTTTGTGCTGTCCTTGACCCCCATACTCGGCTCGGAATCATCTCCACTGAGATCATATCGATGCCACTAACTTGATAGGTTATTGGGAATGTTATGGGAATCTAACACATTTTCTTAAATATGTGTAGATGAATTGGTATGAATTTAATCGTGATTGGGTGTATGATCGGTTATTTCCTAGAAGAGCGGGTTTAAAGCAAAGTTTTGTAATTGGGGTTGAACAGTTTCTTGTTGTAGCGTGGCGACATGAATTGGCTAGACGGGAAAAGGGGGTTAGATGTCCATGCTTAAAATGCGACGGAATACCTATTAAGACCGATGATGAAATAAGGGAACACTTGTATCGTTGGGGTTTTAAGCCTAATTATTGGATTTGGGTGGAACATGGAGAAAAAGGACGTCCAAATTTTGACGCAGGGGCTTCAAGCAGTTCTGGTTTTGGTGTTGCACGTAATGAAATTTTTGAGTCGATGGAAAACATGATTTGTGATGGTCTTAGGGTGAATGTGCCATTTGATGAGCCTCAATATGACGATTATGATGAACTTCCAAATGAAGAAGCACAAAGATTTTATAACTTGTTAATAGATTCGAACAAACCGTTGTTTGAAGACTCCCCACAGTCAAAATTATCTATGTGTGTGAAGCTTTTATCTCTCAAGTCGATGAGTAATATTTCTGAGGTGGGTTTAGACTATGTGACTGAAATGATGTTGGAAGCGACACCTAATAAGGATAGTTTGCCCAAAAGTTATTATGAAGCAAAGAAGTTAGTTTCGAAGCTGGGATTGAATTTTAAGAAGATTGATTGTTGTTCAGAAGGGCACATGTTATTTTACAACAACGAATTTGGTAAAAACGATGGTGAGCTACTTGAATGTAAATTCTGTGGAAGACCGAGGTATCACGATCGTAAAGGGGCAAAACGTAATTATAAACCAATCCCGATAAAGTCGATGTTCTATTTGCCTATAGTTTCAAGGTTGCAAAGAATGTTTGCATCGGCCGAAATTGCGCAGAAAATGACTTGGCATTATGACAATAAGTGTACCTCGGACATTTTACGCCACCCATCTGACGGTGAAGCATGGAAGCACTTTGATCAAGTGCATTCTGATTTTGCCTCAGACCCACGGAATGTTCGGCTTGGCTTGTGCTCTGATGGATTTACTCCGTATATCCAAGCATCGGCGTCACCCTACTCTTGTTGGCCAGTCATTGTTACCCCTTACAATCTTCCTCCTGAGATGTGCATGACTAAGCCGTATATGTTTTTGACTTGTCTTATACCTGGTCCACACAATCCAAGGGCTAATATTGATATCTTTTTGGAACCTCTGATTGATGATCTTAAGAGATTGTGGGGGGGGGTGTTTTGACATATGATGCAGCACGAAAGAAAAATTTTATGATGAGAGCGGCATTGATGTGGACAATTAACGACTTTCCTGCATATGGTATGTTGTCTGGTTGGGGGACTCACGGTAAATTGGCATGTCCCCACTGCATGGAACACACAAAGGCGTTTACGCTAAAGTACGGGGGCAAGAGTTCTTGGTTTGACTCACATCGTAGATTCTTACCACAAGATCATAAATTTAGAAAGAACAAAAATGCCTTCAAGAAAGGGGTAGTTGAAACAGATGGACCACCGCCTTTGTTGACATCAGGTGAAATCTGGAGCAGAGTTATGGATTTGCCACAAGCCACAGAGGTAGGGGAGCTCACCCGACTGGATGGTTATGGACGGGTGCATAATTGGACCAAAAAAAGCATATTTTGGAATCTCCCATGAGTGATGAAGTTTGGAATGCCTTCCAGGCTCATTGGGCTACAACAAAGTTCAAAGCAAAATCTGAAGCAGCCAAGAAGAATAGAAACTCAGAGAAGGGTGGCTCGCTTCACACCTGCGGGTCCGTCAACCAGGCTCAGCATGCTCTTAGATGGGTATATTATTTTAAAAATCTTTGTGTTATTTTTACATTGGTTAATTAGTTTGCAATATTTGAAAATGTATTTCATTTTACAGAGTTTGAAGGCAGGACGCCCTATCACTGCTCCTGAGCTGCATAGAGTCACCCATTTGAGGAAAGGGACTAACGAGTATGTTGATGACCGCGCCAGGATTACTCAGGTAAATATACAGCTTGATTTGTATTATATAAAGTTGCTTTGTTAAAATAGAGCGTTAATTATGCTATGTTCTGTGGTTATGCAAAACAGGAGCAAATTAATGAGATCATGTCTCAGCTGACTCAAGGGAGCTGGGACCCTGCCTCACTTGGTGAACTTCCTCCTGAGATGCGAGATCTGGCAAACGTCAATTGGGAGAAATTAATTGGTTGGTACAAGGGTCGTCTGTATGGTACTGGGCCAATGGCTCCTATTATGGGTTCTAAGGGCTCGTCTAGGGCCGGGAGCAGCAGAGGACGCAGTCGACCAGCTTCTACTAAGTCAGATGCGGAGACAGAGCAGCTTAGGCAGGAGCTGCAATCTACTAAACAGCAGCTGAAGGATACTCAAGCGGAGGTTAGGGGCTGGAGGGCAGACCATGCGAAGGTGCTGAGGAGACAGGAGCTGATGTATAACTATTTTAAGAGCAAGAATATTTTTCCAGATGAGGAGGAAGATCAGGAGCAAGCTCAGCAGTCAGAGGAGTCAGAGGAGTCTGACGGCAGCTATTAGGATAGTTTGACATTTCTGTACTTTTTTATTCGGATATTATGTTATTTTTTATTCGGATAATATGTTGTTTTAATTCGGATTTTATGTTGATTTGGATTTATATTATGTTGATTTGGATGGAATTAAAACTGTTTTAGCTATTTCAATCAGGTATAAAATCAGGTCTATCAATAAAAAAATAAAAATAGGTTTAGCAGAAAAAAAAATTTAAAAAAAAAAAATTGAGATTAGCGAGGGATTTAGCGAGGGAAAATTTTTTTTTAAAAAAAAAAAAGGGATTAGCGAGGGATTTAGCGAGGGAAAAAAAAAATTTAACAAAAAAAAAATGGATTAGCGAGGGATTTAGCGAGGGAAAAAAAAAATTTTAAAAAAAAAAGGGAATTAGCGAGGGAATTTTTTTTTTTTTTTTTTAAAAAAAAAGGATTAGCGAGGGATTTAGCGAGGGAATAGTGGATGCGTGGCTGTCAGAAATTGACCACGTGTCTCTCAATATTAGCGAGGGATTTAAAATCCCTCGCTAATTAGCGAGGGAATAGTCCCTCGCTAATTAGCGATGGATTTTAAATCCCTCGCTAAATGGATTAGCGAGGAAGGATTTAGCGAGGGAACCTGTCCCTCGCTAATTCCCTCGCAAATGACCATTAGCGAGGGATTTTGGTCAGTTTGCGAGGGAAATATCCCTCGCTAATCCCTGTTTTTTTTGTAGTGGTCGAACCAGCAAAGGGAAAATAAGTCAAGAGCAAAAAAAAACGATCAGAAAAAAAAGAAAGCTGATCAAGAAGAATCAAAAGAAAATCAAAAGCATTTTCACGGCATTCATCAAATCATCGCATCGCATGCACTCGCATCACACGCACTCGCATAACATGCTTTTGCATAACCTGCACCCTTGCATTCATGCACCATTCCTTGCATCAACTAACGTATGCAGGTACCCTCGATCAGTGCGGTAGCATTGACCAACTGAAGAAAACTAATTGGATTTGCGGATCCCCCTTTGGACCCACGTGTCCCCCAGAAGATTGACTTCACTTCCTATTCGAGCTGCGAGTAAGTCCCTTTGACCTCAATAGGTCCAGTCGAAAAGGATAGTTGTGTCAGCCTAAGACATGGCGCAGTCCTAGGGAAATATCGAGATCTAGACTTGTATAGTACCCTCCCCCGGTCGCTCGAAAGACCACCCCTTTGAGCCCACGTGCTCCCCAGGCCCAAGTGCAAACTCGGATCGTTCGCGATTCGTTAAAAGGCTTTAGGCAGCCTCCTTCGCCGGCTTAATGAGGGCCGGCACCTTTTTTTTTTGCTTTCTTTACTGCTTTCGCTGGCTTATTGAGGGTTGGCACCAATTAATTCCAAAAAGAAAAACAAGAAAAAAAAAAAGAAAAAAAAAATCTTTTCATTACATTTGTATCATATTTCAAAAAGGAACAAAAAAAGAGAAAAAAAGAAAAAGGAAAATTCTGGTTTCTCTAAGTAGACAAAATTGGTATAATTTCTGAATTCTTTATTTCTATTTTGCCTCGGAATATGTTTCGGCCAATTCATATTCCTTGTTAAAATCCAAATAAAGAGGGGCAGCTGTCATACCCTAATTTTGTCCGCCTAGGTTTAAAACCCTAATTTTCCGCAGAAAATAAATAAATTGAGAAGTGTGGCATTATTTTGAAAAGTGTGAAGAGCATTGTGCATGCATTCTCGTTTTTTTAGGTTGGAAATGCATTTTTGGACAAAAAAATGTTTTTAGGGCAAAGGGTATTTTGGTCATTTTTCAAAAAAAAAAAGAGGATAATTTTTCATCAAAAATCATTGTGCAATTTTAGAGGAAATTATTTGAAGCAAGACACCCTTGGTCATATATATTTTGCGCATACATGCACGCATTTGCATAAAAATTCAAAATTTCAAAAAGGATCAAAAGGGAATATTCTACAAAAAGTTCCAATATGTGATTTTTATGATATTTTTGGTCATGGTGATCACAAAAATGGCATATTCCTCAAGATACCTTGTATGTGGCTCAAATTGGTGTATCTTTGTACAATTATCTTGAAAAGAATAATCAAAAATGAAGGGATAATGGAATGGTCATATAATAGTACAATAGTACAAGATGACAACTAGCAAAACTTGGGCACCACTCTTCTCTCCCTTGCTTGGTCGAATACCCCCCTTCATTTCCCTCTCATTTTGCATTTTTTTGACCTCAATCCATGTGTGATTCAATCCTCACCCTCCATTCAAATTTTAGATGCAATCCTAGGGTGAGATGAGATGCACAATGACCTAACTACCCTTAAACCTAATTGCACATTATATATACCCTCATATCCTCACCTCTCACAAGGTTTTGGCTCACAATTCACACTCAAAAACCGAGCCTCTCCTCTTCTCCCTTCTTGGCCGAATACACCTCCCCATTCCCTCACCTCATTTCTTCACTTTTTCACTTCAAATCAACATTCTAGTCCTAAATCCTTCATCATCCTTGCATTCTCTTCAAAGATCCATCTTCAAATCTCAAGAATCAAGCTCAAGATTGAAGATTAGAGGGTTGATTCAAGTGGTTTAGTGTTCATTCACCTTATTTCTTTTGAAATTCTAGATTGGAGTTGAGGTATACTCTCAATCTTAACATCATCAAAATTTTAGCATAAAAAATGTAGATCATCAATCTATTTTTGCATATCAAGCATTTCTTTGCATTTTAGTGCTCTATTTTATGTTGAAATGTTGATATAATTGTTGTTGTTGAATGAGAGATGTGTTTCAAGCATTTTGACAAACACTTTGGGAGGTTGGGATGCTTGAAATGCATCTCTCTCTTTTGGAATAAATTGTGTGTTTGTGCTATTTTCATTTTGTGCTTGCATTTTCATGAATAAAATTGTGATTTGGGATTATGTTTCATTTCGCATATTGTAGAAAAATTAGAATTTGTGTGATCTTAGTGCATTCCTTTGCTTAATCATGTGAATCCTTGCCAAAAAGTTTGATCTGTGCCATTTGCTTGCATGATTTTGTTGCTTTCAAAGAATAAAATGAGGTTTTAGCTCTATGTTGGTGTCGCATTTCATGAGATAATTAGGGTTTGTGCTTGTTTTTGTTGCTTGCTTTGAAAATCATGTTTGTGTTGATGATTTGGTAATAGGATTTAACACTTATGCACTTGTACATATCCCAAGTGTTAAAGATTACCTAAAGGGATTCAACACCTTAATTGTATATGCTTACGCTTGCATTGTTGATTGTTTTGCTTGCAACTTGTTAAAGTTTACACTTTGGTTCTTGATTTGAAAATTGATTTGAATTCTCTACTTCTTTTTCTTTTGGATGCCACGCCATCCCAACAAACTTTTGTGATCAATATCACCCTCCAATTCTCTTCCTCTCTTCTTCAAGTCATTTCTTTTCCCAAATTATTTTCCAAATTAAAACTTTTCTACAAATTGTTTTTTTCTATAGCAATCAAATTTTTTCTAAGATCAACAATAAACCTCTTTGAAAACTCATAGGGAGGCAAGTCGGACGTACGGCCGGTGTTGTCTAGCGTCCTAAGATCGGAGCTGTACAGCTCAAACATCTTGGGATACTTATGAGAATTAAAACAAGCAATTAACAACTTGAACCCTATTTCAAAAAATGAGTAAGGAATTGAGTCGGATGTACATCCGGTATCGGTTAGCGTCTTAGGGTTAGCGAGCTGTACAGTTCGTGCGAGCCTAAGATACTTGCTCAAATAAAAGCAACCAACCTCACAACCAATCTTTTTCTTCCTTAATCAAGAAACATTTTCAATAAGTAAGGGGCACGTCGCCTGTACAGGCGGGGTTGTCTTTGTTCTAGGTCTAGTGGACTGTACAGTCTAGGACCGAAAACCCCTACAATAAAAAACACCAACACAAAGTTTCTCGACTAAGGAGAACTACGTAAGCTTTGAATTCTCCATCGCACCGGGAGATACGTAGGAGCGGGTCACATCCCGTCAAGCACACTTTTAAAAAATAATAAAAAGATTCTTCTTTTCCCCCGTTTTCAAAAACACTTTTCTCAAATAAAAAAAGAAGTAGAACGAATTGTTTCAAATCAACTCTGTCAAAACCGCACATCAAGTTAAAGGCTCCCTTTCGGTAGAAAGGAGGTGTGGGATGCTAATACCTTCCCCACACCTAACCGACCCCCGAACCTACATCTCTAGTTCTCAAAGGACCATCCGGCTTAAAAAGGACCCTTTTTCAATGTTTTGGTCCCTAAATAAAAAATGTTGATGGCGGCTTCACAAATTTTAACGTTGTACGATGAAAGGTCCAACCCGGATCTTTCGGGGTGCAACAACGGGGTGGAAGAGTTTCTAGATAGAAGAAGTATTGACAGAGGTATATATATGAATATTACCATAATTTATAAATTCATTTTAATAACTTTGTGAATAACATTTACTCAATACATTTGATTTGCAGAAGTAGGTTTTCTTTTATGAAATTTTTTTGTCACAATTTTGTGATTTAATATGCTTTAGACTTATAACTTAGTACTTATGATGTTGCCACACAGAGCCATGGATGGATATAACAGGTTGAAGGGTATTAAAAAACCAAAACCTCAATGGGTGACACTTAAAGTAAGTATTAAATACATTCATATTATTTGCATTTTATACTAGTTATTTTTTTTAAACTTCCGAAAGAAAGGTGAATATGTATATCGTCTCTTTATTTATAGGTTCAAAACCAACCAAAAGAATCAGCAATATAGAGAAGAAGAGTGCTAGATTTGTTTCCCTTTAGAATGAATAATAGCAATAGTATCACATTTTAGCCATTTTATACTTGTTATTTAAATTATATTCAATTTACATGTTTGTTATTCATTTATAGGGAGCGAAACAAAAAGATGGTTATACTTGTGGCCATTATGTGATGATTAATATGATGACCATTGTCTCCGCAACTATTACTAATAATTGGAGGAAGGTAATTGAATTTTTCAACTTTTAGGATAATATGTTGTATGTATGTATTAGGTTAACCACATGATTCTTATTCAACTTTTATTCTTGTAGATGTTAAATTCGAGTTGTTCGTTCACACTTGAAGAGTTGAAGCATGTTAGACAAGTTTGGGCCGAGTTCTTTATAAAGTTGTATGCGGAGCGTAAACCAACTTCAAAGGAAGAACGAAGAAAACAACTTAAGTAATGTCAAAATTAGTGGCATCAAATCTCATTTATGTGTTTAGTTGCCTTTAATGATACATGTTTGTGTATACTGGAGCTTAATAGAAGCGTAGTTGTGTTTGTTTTTTTGTTGCTTTGATATGTTGTCTTGGAGATAACAATCATATGCAAATGAATGTTGAATTGCTAAAGTAACTTTTACTTTCTTAATGATACTTTGGGAGCAAAATTTAGTATTTTTGAATTTTTATATAGAATGTGTAATGTTAGGTTTAATGAATTTGATGCCACTAGTGGAGTCAAATTAGTATATGCAAGGGAATCACCCAAAATCCAAAAAAAAAAAAAACAAAGACTTTTAAAGTTGGGCGGCTACAAGCCTGACTTTAATATTTAAAACTTTCAAAGTCGGGCGACTAAAAGTACGACATGAAAATACCATTAAAGTCGGACCAACGCTCGACTTTAAAAGTTATTCACTAAGGTTGGTCCGAAACATACACGAGTTATTGAAGTCAGGCAGCTGAAAGCCTGCCTTAAAAACCAACTTTTGAAGTCGGGCAGGAGCCTGACTTTAAATCGTCTGACATACAAAGTCCCTTGAATATAAGTCAGGCTCAAGCCCGACTTTAAATGTCCAATTTGCCCGACTTTGAATCCCTTTTCTGCATTAGTGTGGGGGCGAAAAATCGTGAGTTTGTGAAAATAGGAGGACTAAATTCGTGAACAAATTTCTTGGGGGACCAAAATCGTGAGTTGGTGAAAATAGGGGAACCAAAACTATAATTAAGTTTTTTATTTTAAAAAATGCACGTGCTATCTCTATCTTCCAATATTCCACTTGTATATTTAACCTATATCATTCTCTTCAGAAAATGACTTCTCACGTCAAAAAGAAAATGACCTCTCCATTTCGTACTCTCCAACTCACATTTATACCTTTTCTCTTCCTTTACTATCACAAGTATGGAAGCTCCTCTCAATTATTTTCTCAAGTCTTGTTCTATTAAATTCTTTCTCCAATAAAGCAGTAGATTAAATCAATTATGGGCAGTGAGTTGGTGGTGTGAGTTATGTTATTCAACTGAATACTATTGTCAGTTTTAAATAATTTGATTTGATTACGGAATGGGTTTCCTGATGGGTGTCAATAAGATCTTTTCAATTCAATTCAAGGAATTAATTGCCTCTTGGTAGTTGGGTATTTCAACACATGAAATGAAAGCTTGTTGTTGAGTCAAAAGGAGAAAAATATTTTTTCATTAGTGACTCAGGAAAATAGTCACTAGAGGAAAAAAGTATAGGAAAAACTTTTTTTAAAGGCTAAACAATACTTTTGGTATTTTTCTTTGATCAAAGTTTTATTTTAATCCTTTATATTTTCTTTCCTCGTTTTGGTCGCTCATATTATATTTCTGTTTCATTTTGGTTCTTTTTTTTTTTTGCGTTTTTCATCCACTGAAGTTAACAGACGCCACGTTGATAATTAACTACTGACGTCTTAAGTGTCATGTCTAATGTATAATTCATTAAAAGACGGACAATTCTGTTTTTCTTTAAATCAAAACAATTTACACATAAACATATATGTTTTTTTAAAATTATAAAAACAGAAAACACAGAATCTAAATAAAACTAAAAAAACATTAAAATAGGAATCAAAAACTAAAAGTTAAAATCAAATTTGGAAAATCCATATTCATCTTCCCCACTAAGTCACCCCATTAACAAAAACAAAAAACACAGATCTATGTAACAAAATCATAAGAAAAACACATTAACAACAACGAAAATCACAAAATGAAAAACTCAAACACAAAAGAAATGCAAATCATAGAAAACGCTTATGGGATGATCACGGAAACGAAAAGGCAAGAAACGTAAAAGCAACGAAAAACACCAAAACAAAAACTCCATAAAACGATGGAAAACGAAACGAAAATCACAGATCTACAACGAAACGAAAAATCACATATCTACAATATAGATCCACACATCTTGAAATCAAAGGTTGGGGCTTCTGCACACCAAATCGAAGGTTGGGGTTTCTGCGCATCTTGAAATCGATGGTTGAAATCAAAGATGAAGACGAAGACGAAATCGAAGATGATTTTAGTTTCTTACCCAAATTTGTTTATGATCGCTTGGTTTCTGCACACCAAATCGATTGCTTGGTTTCTTACCCAGACGAAATGTATGATCGCTTGGTTCTGCAAACCAAATCGAAGGGCGAGTTTTATGATTTTTGTTTCTTACCCAGATTTTCGTTGCTTTTTCTTTTTCTTATGATTTTCGTTTCTTACCCAAAATATTTTTTATGATTTTATTTTTCTTGATTACCTTTTTATTTTTCAGTTTTATGTTTTTAGTTATTTGTGTATTTATGTTTCCAGTTTTTATAATTTAAAAACATACATGTTTATGTTTAAATTATTTGATTTAAAGAAAAACAGAATTGTCACGTCATTTAATGAATTGCACATCAACCATGATGCTTAAGACACCAAGTTATCAGTTACTGCCACCATGGTAGCTTCGTTTGGAAAGAAAACACAAAAAATGACCAAAATGACAAATAGAAGTGTTAAGTGCAGAAAATGAATTAGCACTACTCAAATTTCATTGATGTACACTGTTGCTTTTATACATCTGGTTTAACTATCAAAGTGCACTTAACAAACTTGCTTAACTGTCTAACAGTCACTTAACAGTATTCTACTAGCCACAGTTATATCATTTACTAATACAGCCACTTATTACAATGAGTCAAATATCTAACAAATCCTCCCTTAAGCTGCATTGTCACACTACAATCAGCTTAAAAGCAATTGCAGTTATCTGTTCAGGACTTCAGAGTGCAGCATCAGTCCAAGCTTCAACTTCAAGTAGGTGTAGGTCTCCAATTTCACAGCCTTGGTCATGATATCTGCTAGTTGTTGCTGAGTAGGGCAATGAACTAGCTCCACAATTCCATCTTTGCTTAGATTTCTCAAGAAGTGAAATCTAACATCAATGTGCTTACTCCTGCCGTGCATCACAGGATTCTTACTGAGTTTGATAGCTGAGCTATTATCACAAAACAGTGTTATTCCATCCTTATTCTTACTGCCAAGTATCTCAAGTATTCTGCTGAGCCAAATAGCCTGACAAGCACAATAAGCAGCAGAGATAAACTCTGCTTCAGTAGTTGACAGAGTTACTACTGGCTGTTTTCTAGAGGACCATGAAACAGCTCCTGAGCCAAGCATGAAGATGTATCCGGATGTACTTTTCCTGTCATCAATGTCACCCGCATAGTCACTATCCGAATAAGCTACCAATTCCTCCCTTTGATTCCTTCTATAAAAGATTCCTAATTCCAGGCTTCCCTTCAGGTATCTTAGGATCCTTTTTGCTGCCATTAAGTGTTTTTCTGTAGGTGTCTCCATGAACCTACTGATAAGACTCACAGAGAAACTCAAGTCAGGCCTAGTAGCTGTGAGGTACATAAGGCTGCCTACTATTTGTTTGTAATTTGTAGCATCAACAGCATTGCTCTCTTCCAGTTTAGACAACTTAGTTCCAGGAATTATTGGATTGCTTACTGTGCTGCAGTCTTCCATGCCAAATCTTGTAAGAATTTCTTTTGCATACTTAGTTTGACAGATGAATATGCCCTGGTCATTCTGTGTAACTTCAACTCCCAAGAAGAACTTCATCTTACCTAAGTCAGACATGTCAAAGTCTCTTTTCATGGAATTTCTGAACTCATTAATCAGCCTGTCACAGTTTCCAGTATATATTAAATCATCCACATAAAGACTCACCACCAGAATCTTATCATTTTCACCATGTTTTATGAACAAAGTGTGTTCATAAGGACATTTAGTAAAACCTTCTTTCTCAAAGTGAGACTCTATTTTACTATACCAAGCTCTAGGGGCTTGTTTAAGGCCATATAAAGCCTTTTTCAATCTGTACACAAGATGTTCTCCTCCCTTCTTCACAAAGCCCTGTGGCTGTTCAACAAATACAGTTTCATTCAGTTCACCGTGCAAAAATGCACTCTTCACATCAAATTGGAATACACTCCAACCTCTAATAGCTGCAAGTGCTAGTATGCTTCTTATGGTGTCCCATCTGGCCACTGGTGCAAAGACCTCATCATAGTCTATGCCATACTCCTGAGAGTATCCTTTAGCCACAAGTCTGGCTTTATGTTTCTCTACTTCTCCATTTTCATTAAACTTGGTCTTGAAGACCCATTTCACACCAATTTTCTTGCCTTGTGGTGGAAGTTCTGTCAATTCCCATGTCTCATTTTTCTCTATTGCACTTATCTCATTTTTCATGGCTTGTCTCCACACATCTCCCTTTACAGCTTCTTCATAGGTAAGTGGATCACTTGCAGGAGCAAAGATGGCCAAACTCAGCATTTCAGCCTCATCATTTATGTAGAAATCATTGTGCCACACAGGAGGTTGTCTGTTTCTCCTCCCTTGCTCTGTATCAGATGCTTCTGCTGCTGCACTGTTGTCATTTGAGCTCTGTATCTCACCAGTTGCTACTGCTTCACCTCCTGTGGCTTCATTCTGTTCACTGCTATTGTCTTGAGTCACAGTGTTTTCTATATTTCCACCTGCAGTTTCTTCTTCTTCATCAAGGCTTTCTACTGTAATGTCACTGCTTTCTTGTTGTGAATTCCAATTCCAGGTTTCAAACTCAGAGAACACAGCATCTCTGCTGGTGATAACCTTCTTATTAGTAGGTTCATAGAACCTATATGCCTTGGATTCCTCACTCACACCTAAGAAGATACATTTTGTGCTTTTATCATCAAGTTTCTTCCTGTGAACATCGGGTGTATGCACATGTGCAATGCAGCCAAAAACTCTAAGGTGTTTTACTGATGGTTTCTCACCAGACCATACTTCCTCTGGAGTAGCATCTTTTACAGCAAATGTGGGGCATCTATTCAGCAAATAAACTGTCCAATTGACTGCCTCGGGCCAGAATGTCTTAGGTACTCCTTTTGATGACAGCATGCTCCTTACCATATTGAGGATAGTTCTATTTTTCCTTTCTGCAACTCCATTCTGCTGTGGAGTGTAAGCAGCAGTGAGTTGCCTCTTTATACCTTTCTCTTCACAGAAGGAATCAAACTCTTTGGAAGTGAATTCACCTCCTCTATCAGTCCTCAAGCATCCAATTTCACATCCTGACTCTTTCTCAACCATTACCTTGAACCTTTTAAAAGTATCAAAGGCAGCAGACTTCTCAGTGAGCAAGTATAACCATGTCTTCCTGCTGTAGTCATCTATAAAACTGATGAAGTATCTCTTGTTCCCATTGGATACAGGAGCAATGGGACCACAGATATCTGCATGAATTAACTCCAGTTTTTTACTGGCTCTCCAGTTACTGTGTTTAGGAATTGAATCCCTATGTTGCTTCCCCACCATACATCCTTCACATACACTTTGTGGTTCCTCAAAGCTAGGCAAACCTTTCACCATTTTCTTCTGTGACAGGGTGTTCAAACCACTGAAACTCAGATGGCCATACCTATGATGCCAGAGTTTGTACTCATCTTCCTTACTGACTTGTAAACACCTGGTTGGAGCTATGGATGCAACAACCAAGAACAACCTGTTGGTAGCCATCTTAGACACCATAAGCAATCCTTTCTCATCATGATAAACTTTGCAGACATCATTTTTAAACAGTACTGCTAACCCCTTTTGCTGTAATTGTCCTACACTTAGGAGGTTGTTTTTCAGTTCAGGCACATAAAAGATATCAGTGACAATCTGCACAAATCCATTTATTCTCAATTTTATGCTGCCCTTTCCCTTAACCTGCATACTGTAATTATTTCCTAACTTCACAGTTTCTGTAAATGACTCATCAAGATCAACAAACCAATCCTTTACACCACACATGTGGTTGCTACATCCACTGTCTAAGAACCAGATTCTATCTCTATCAGACCTATACAAATTACCAGAATTATGATAAGTCATGAGAAGTACCTCTTCTTCATCGTTGAAGCCTGCATAATTTGCATTCTCTCCCCAATCAGGACACTCGTATTGATAGTGACCTAGCTTTTTGCATTTGTAGCATTCAACAGTCTCCTTGTTCCAGGATTGCCTGCCTCTTCCTCTTCCACCTCTTGAATTTCGTCCTCTACCTCGTGCAGAGGCTCTGCCATCATAGGATATTTTCAGTGCCTGTTCTTCATCCTTCTGACCTCGCATTCTTTGTTCTTGAACCAAGATGCTACTCTGAAGTTCATCAATTGTCATCCTTGTGACATCGTTGGCCTGTTCTATAGCGAATACCACGTAATTGAAACTAGCCGTCATTGACCTGAGAATCTTTTCCACAACAACAGATTCTTGAATGTTCTCACCATGTTGTTTCATTTTGTTCACGATTGCCAGTGTCCTTGCGAAGAAATCGTTCACCAATTCGCCTTCTTTCATCATGATCATCTCGAATTCCTTACGCCATGTCTGCAATTGCGCTCGTTTCACTTTGGTGGAGCCCTGAAACTTCTGCTTCATTGAGTCCCATATATCTTTGGCTGTATCTTTCTTGAGGATCGTCTCCAAAAGATTCCTCTCCAGTGATTGGAAAAGATAATTTTTGGCCTTCAGATCCTTGAGCTTCGCCTCTTCTACCGCCTTGATTTCTTCTGCCGTCGCCGTAGCGTTCAACGCCGGAATCCCGTTTTCAACGATACTCCAATATTCCTTCGATCTTAGTAGATTCTCCATGAGCATGGACCAGTGATCGTAGAACCCATCGAACTTTGGAACTGCTGGTTGCGCGAATTGCTTGTTATCCGCCATGGTTGATCTTCTTGGAGTTTTCTTGCGTTTTCTTTCTCTTTCTTTCTGTGTTTGAAAATTGCAATTTTCTTTTCCCAGGCTCTCAGTGAGCTCTGGTACCAATTGTTAAGTGCAGAAAATGAATTAGCACTACTCAAATTTCATTGATGTACACTGTTGCTTTTATACATCTGGTTTAACTATCAAAGTGCACTTAACAAACTTGCTTAACTGTCTAACAGTCACTTAACAGTATTCTACTAGCCACAGTTATATCATTTACTAATACAGCCACTTATTACAATGAGTCAAATATCTAACAAGAAGATGAGGGATCAAAACGAGAAAAAAAATATTAATGAACAAAATAAAACTTTAGTCAAAGATAAATGACCAAAAAGTGCCATTTAATTAGTCTCTTTTAAATTAAATTTTTTCATCGATTTAGTCTTTTCTTTTTTTCTTTTTTTTTTTTGGACAGGGAAATAATTAAAACTTCCATGAACTACTTTAAAATTTGAGGCTATAGCAGCAACAATACATAGTGGAGTTTCTTCGATCCAAATAGAGTCAATGTTAATCAAAGCAAATTTTGCTAAACAATGAGCCGCTTTATTAGCACCTCTCCTCACATGGCACACCTTAAAATGATGAAATCGTGAAGCAAAAACGTTACAATCATATTGAAAATTAACACCGAACCTTATAAGCATAGACAAACTCATACTTTTAGGTTTGCTTCCCTACTCCTGTCAAGTTTAATAGGAGGGTACATCGAGATATAGTGACGACGAACAATTTAGAAAGAGACATGAAATTTGTGAGAAAAGGAAAAGAGCACAAGAGAATTATGTAATGTAAATATTATTTTGAAGCAAACTTTAGGTGCAAAAGCAACCTAACTAAGTTGCGCACCCCCAAAGCTAGCAATCATTTGCATCACCTCAAGATAATTTTATTAAAAAAAGAAAGGCAAAATATCATCTAGGTCTCTTAACTTATTTTTTGTTTTCGTTTAGGTTCTTTAAGTTTTCAAGATAACGAACAGTTCCTTTAACTTCTAAAAATGTTGCACTATTTTCCCATTTAACATTTTAACACTAACACCGTTAACTGGTGTCTTACGTGTCAGTCACAGAGCTGATTTGGCATGCCATATTTTGCTGAGTCATTATTTTTATTTTTTCGGTGCTCGGATATGAGCACGTCCGGGGTACAAGTTGATGAATGCTTCTGAAGATCTTGAGGATATGCTTTGGGCGAGTGAAGATGAAGGTAAAGCTTCGGATGCTTGAAAATGGACCTCGGGTTGTCCGAGATAGATTCCATGTCTGCGTCGGGTGGGGGTACCTGCAAACACTCCGACGCTCAAGTCAGTATGGATTAGAGAAGGAACATGCAAGGAAATAAGAGCTTAATGAAGAGCGTACCTTAGAATGGAGGGTTGGACCTCTATTTATAGACGGAAGTGTCGTACCTGAGGCGTTGGATACAGGTGTACGAATCCTGACCGTTGGATGCGGATGTTGACTAGCTTGTCGAGCGCCGGTCGTTCCTAGACGTAGAATTGGGCCTGGCCCAAATCTCGTGACGCTTTGGCCCAGGCCGGAACAGTGGCCCCCAAGTCGAGGTCGGATGAAGGATGAGGTTGACCTCGGCTTGATTAGACCGTTGCTTTAAGAGGATTGATGCGCCACGTGTCATCTTGCGAGTGGGGGAACAGAGACGTGACGTTTGGGGAGATCGAGGGAGTCCAGTCATGTTGCTCTGATGGGACGCATTGAAGAGGTATGACGCTTCGTATTTTGGCCCTATATCAGATCTGTTGAAGAAGATCTGTTCCAACATTGATGAAGATTTGTTGATGAAGAACATCTATTCTGATTAAACGGTGTTTTCATGATAATTAATTACAAAAATTATATAATTAGTAAAATTATCCTAGGTGGCACACCAACTCAGCGGTCAAATAGTCAAACAAGAGACTGTTTAACGGTGTTAGCGTTAAAACGTTAAATGGAAAAACGATGCAACATTTTTTAAAATTAAGGGACCTATTCGTTACCTCGAAAACTTAAGGGACCTAAACAAAAACAGAAAATAAGAAAACTCATGGCAAAACAACTAAAAGTAGCAACTAGATATCCCCAAAATATCAAGAGGAACAAATGGCAAAACAACTAAAAGTAGCAACTAGATATACCCAAAATATCAAGAGGAACAAACTCATCTGAAAGTCTGGTAGGCTTGTTGGGCATACCCTGAGCATTCTAGAACAAAAGCTTCTTGAGGACGTAGATGAGTCGCTCTTGGATCAGGTTTAAGAACTTTGAAGTTTTTCTTCTTGAGGCTTCTCCTATGACATTTAGAGAGAACACGAGTGAAACTAGGTTTAACATATTGAGAATCAGGAGCAGACTCCACATCAATAGGTCGATTCCTCACTATGTTGCATGGATACGGGTACGGTACCGGCACCGGGTACGAGTGCTGGTACGGGATACGTCGTTTTTCAAAAAATCAGGGTACGGGTACGTAACATAAAATTGCTATAAACATGACTAAAAGATAGAACACACAAATAAATAGCACATATAACAGAAAAATATACGATGAAATATAGGAAAAGTTTCAATATCACTATAATATTAATGAAAAATCTAATCTTTTACTACACAAAAAACAAACATTTATATATTGAACCACAAATATAAACAGGTAAGTACCCACGAGTACCGAATGAGTACCGGTACCGGATACGTATCCGGTACGGGTACAACTCCGATTTTGAAGTACCCATGCTTCAGAGTTCCTCATCATAGAGTGATAGGCTCCTTAGAATTCTCTTGAGGTATCTGGCTAGAAAGAGGTTCCTCAACTGGTGGGGCTTGAGGAATAATATCTTGAGAGATTGGCTCCTCTTCCAAAGTGATAGGCTCCTTTTCAATTATCTTTGTTCTAAGTTGCTCATATTAGAAAAAATGCGTTTATTAACATGACAAAAACGAGCATGCCAAATATCAAAATCACACAACATATAAACAAAATGAGAAGTTTTATTAATTTCAACATTAAGTTTGAACATGCCATCGGTGGCGTACCCTTTCCCAACAAAAAAACTATTTTTAGTCAAAGTATACAAATCCCCCCAATAGTCCGAGTGAACCCTGCCTAATTCAGAAGAAAACCAGAAACTAGATTCTTCCTTATCTCTGGAGTGTGCTTCACATCTTTCAGGATCAGAATCTTTCCAGAAGTGAATTTCAGTTCCACATCTCCAGTACTAGCAACAGTAGTGGTGTGAGCATCGCCCAACAACACTTTCTTATCTTCAACAGCCGTGTAAGTTTTGAACATAATACGGTCATTGCACACATGGATAGATGATCCAGTATCCAACCACCATCCTTCAGATCCACCAACAAGGTTGATTTCAGAAATCATAGTAATAAAATGCGCTTCAGTCAGATTAGCCTGCGGAGCAGGATTAGGCTTGTTCCTACACTTGCGTGTCATATGACATGGTCTCCCACAAGTGTAACAAGTGAATGGAAGAGAAGCATCATTATTAGGTTGTGGTGGTGGTTGAGGCTTAGGATTTGGGGACTTTGGAGGAGTCTCATTCTTGTTGCGGTTCTTTTGAATCTGATTACGGTTCTGATTCTTGAAAGGTTTGTCATTTGGCTTCAGAACCGCTCCTGATCTCTTGTTTGAAACAAACTAGACTTCATCTTTCTGATCTTGTTTCCGAGATTTCTCCTCATTCTGAGTCGGGTGATCAATCTTTCTAGAGAAAACTCTTTGGTTTTGTGCTTGAGAGAATTTTTGGAATCCTTCCAAGTAGAAGGAAGTTTGTCAATAATAACAGCTACTTGAAATTGTTCATCAAAGGTCATGCCTTCAGAGGTAATTTCATGAGCTATTTTCTGAATCTCATGTGACTGAGTCTCTACAAATATTTCATCTGTCATCTTGTAGTTGAGATAGCAGCTAACATCATATTTCTTAGCATCAGCTTCTTCAATATCATATTTCTTTTTCAAAGCATTCCATACATCCCTGGCAGACTTGCATGTGCTGTAATAATCATAAAGATAATTAGCAAGTCTTTTAAGAATAAAATTCTTACAGAGATAGTCATGCTCCTTCTATATATGGAAGTATTTCTTTTGCCGTTTTGGCTTGTTCATCCTGTTCAGCGGTTTCATCTGCCACTGGAATCTCATTAGTGAAGACATTGGCAACCTTTTTCACAGTTAAGAAGAAAAACATCTTTTGTTGCCAACGTTTTAAGTGAGCTCCTTCAAACCGGAATGGTTTGTTGAAGTCAGAGGCAGCAAAACCAGCACCAGTAATTTCTTCGGTTGTCATGGCTGAATTAGAAACGTCTTAAAAATGTTAATCCGAGTAGGTTTCCAGGAAAGAGAGGTAAGTCACAATGGACACTCTTAAGTACCAAGTCTTTCATAGACAGAACTTCCCCAAAACAACACTGTTTTCAAAAATCAAGCCGAAAAGATTACTGGAATGAGTCGCGGACTAGGTCGCTATCTTTAAGACGTTTCGTGGCACTACTCCAATGTGCAAGCAGGTTATCAACCACGACGTCCCCAGGATAAAACAGCTCAGTCGAAACTGCTACGAAAATTCACTGCACCGTGAAAATTCGCTCTAAGATATACACCCTCAATATGGTTATGAAAACCACTCTTTAGCTTGGAAATGCTTCCATCTTTCTAGATGATTCCATCTTTCACTGCTCTAAGCAACTTTGGTCCCCTTATTTTACAAAATTGTGCAATGTTGATCAAATTGGAATTTCAAACTCTAAGATGTTGCTGATGTGTCAATATTTTAATTGACACGGCAATTGATCGTAGGCACGCCACTTCGTTTCTTTACTAAAAACATTTAATTTAATTTTATAAAATATTTATTTAAAATAACGAACCTTGCATTTGTTATTAGATGATTCCAAATTAAATACACCATGGATTAATAGTGAAAAAATTGGATTTCTGGGAAGAAATAAAGAAATGTCGCGGCTTTGTAAAATACAAAATTTAATTATCTAATTATTTAAGCCATATAAAATTATTCATTTTAAATAAACACTTTATAAAATATAAAATTAAAGTAAATGTTTTTTATTAAAAAAATGAAGTGTCATGCCAACAAAACTTAGTCAATTATCATGTCAATTAAAATATTGACACATCAACATCTTAGAGTTTGAAATTCCAATTTGGTCAACATTTTGTACAATTTTTTAAAATAGGGGGACCAAAATTGTCCAAAATAAAATAGGGGATCAAAATTGCACAACGAATAAAACAGGGGGACCAAAAGTGCATTTAAGCCAAATATAAAAAATAAACTGACCAAAAATGGTTTTTAAAGATGAGGATAAAAAACTAAACAGCCTCATAATAAAACTCAACATGAGAGAATCCAAACCCCAAAAAACATTATCCAAATGAAAATTTATAGTCCCTCCGTCCCATATTATATGACTTTCTAGCTAAAAAAAGTTGTCCCATAATACACGACTTTTTAGAATACCAATGCAACATAAATTTTCTTTTTCAGTCATACCCTTCATTATTTAATATATCTCTTCTTACAATTTTACTTTTTATGTTTACAATGCCATTAATGAAAAACAATTTGGTAAATTAACTCACAATCTCTCTTTTCCATACAAAATTAACTACTTTTCTTAGTTCCTGTGTCACAACCTTAAACGACATATAATATGGGACGGAGGGAGTAATTGATTGCACATTTCCAATACATGCATTATATACTTCGCCAAACTTAACCTTGAGAGGCTATTAACCAATTACAAGGCGTGGGATTACATTATAGTATGAAGGCACACAATAAAAAGAACATTGTACTTTCATGTGTGAGTTTCAAAGATTATATAATCCCTCCGTCCCAAATTGTTTGCAGTTTTAGCAAAATCAATTTGTCCCAAATTGATTATTGTTTTAGAATTTCAATGTAACTTTTAATGTTCTTTTCCATTTGTACCCCTATTAATGATGACAACTTTTTTCATTTAATAAAATATTCACATTTTTCTATGTAGAGAGATAAAGGGTTAATTGGTAAATTGGATAACACTTTTTAAAAAATCTAGACTCCTAATCATTTTCCTTAAAGGATGTGTCAAAACCTTAAACTGCAAACAACTTGGGACGGAGGGAGTATATACAAAATAATTTCGATAAATTCAGTTTTGTAAAATCAAATAATTCTAAATAACGGTGTACTTCTCCACATGTGATAGGGTATGATATATGGTTCCCTAACAAAGGAAAAGAATCAATTATAGACACATGATGAGAGAGGAAAAGAAATTGAAAGTGGTGGTGGTGGTGGTGCGTGGTGATATCGTCATCTACTTCAATTCAATTCAATTCTTAATTCCTTAACCCATCTCAGTTCCCAATATGAGGAGGGGCAGTGTTTGTTGTTTATGGTAATTGGTCTTGTTAAGAGCTTGGAAGTGAGTGCTACAAAAAGTTAGAGAAAGAAACCATCAAAAGTTCAAAACACCTTTGTCTTCTCATACTTTTTCTTACAATCATCTCTACGCCTTTTTTTGACACAAATCTGCACAACCATTTCTTTATGATGATAAAAAAAAAGTTAAAATCAAACTGAATTTTAGACTAAGTAGTCATTTTGGTCCTTAAGTGTGTGAAGTACTGCTATTATAGTCTCTGAATTTATCAAAATTGCAAACACATCTCAAGTGTCATTTAAAGAGTCATTTTGGTCCTCAAATGTGTTTTTTGTTGGTCAATTTACTCCTAAAATTACTGAAAAAAAAAGACTTATGATATTATATACAATTTTGATACATTCAGAGACTATAATGACAACATCTTGCACATTAAAAGATCAAAATGACTATTTACTCTAAATTTTATTCATTCCCATAAAAGGTTGCATTGGCCAATATATATCCTAAACAGTCTTACATGTGTTTATGTTGCTAGGTAAGTTTAAATAAGTCGATTCATATAGACAACAAGTATTGTAATAGCCACAATGAAGTTAAAACTTATCATATCATTTTTCTAAATTTCTCATTACAAATTTAATTATTATAACGGATTTTTTTTGTCAATTTAAACTAAATGACAAATAAACACGACAATATCACATAGATATACCAGAGTTCGAATTCAAGAGCCGACATCCTATTATCATTGAAATTGCTAATGCAAACCTAAGTGAGTACTATAATTTGTATATTTGAAAGGGTGATCATGTTAGATTTTTTAAATAGTTAATGTACAAATTTTAATATACTTTTTATGTAATACCCAAACTATAAAAAAATTGTATATATAAAGATATTGTCCTCACTCCTCAGTGTACTTAATTCTTTTCACTGTAACCCTTTTATATATTTATATGCTTTCAAAGGATCCACTTTTCTCGCTTCTTTCACCTGCATTGCATATGCCACAAACTTTTATCTTTCTACCTTCTTCACTTCTCTCTCTTTCTCTTTCTCTCTCTAAAAGACTTCTTCTAATATATAGTGTCATTTTCATTCTGATTTCCCACACTTATTTGACAACCCTTTTTCCATATCAACTCTATTGTTTGTAAACTTGAGAAAAGACACAAGCTTTACTAATTATGGGCAAAGAATGGTATTGGGTTGGAAAATCTTCCAAAAGAACAACAACATCAACAACAAAAACTGAAGAAACACAACAAGAAACACCTTCTGGTTGTATGTGTGCTGTCTTTCACTTCTTTGATTTCCATCCATTTCATTTTCCTTCTACATTAAACCATCAACAACAACAAACATCTTTCAAATCAACCTCAAAAGACAACCTTAATACTATCACCCCAAAAGGTACACTTTTTTAATTCTACAACAAATGTTAGTATAGTTGTATTTGTATTTGTTACTAAAGAGGCTTTGAATTAACGATACTTCATATCTCTTTCTTTTACTTAAAAAAAATATTAGTATTTGTTACGTTACTGGATAGATAAGATTTGAATAAAAATGCAATTTTCTTTCCTTGCAATTTCCTTTCTTGCATTTTCTTTCTCTTACTGTTTTTGTTTCTTTCTAATATATATATTTGGTTAATGGTTGTGTAAACCAAAATAGAATTTTCTTTCCTTGCAATTTCCTTCCTTGCATTTTCTTTCTGTTATTGTTTTTGTTTCTTTCTAACATATTTGGTTAATGGTGGTGTACTTTTTCCAGGTGTTGAAGCACCTAGGAATAGCTTGGAATCAGAAGATGATAGTACTACAATTTCTTCAATTTCAAAAGAAGATAATTTTAAAATCCCAGTAAGTTAATTAATTACCATACCCCACCTTATTTTATTTTTTCACCAAACTTTCTTTTTTTGTGTTTCATTATTTCACCTACTTCTAGAGTTCTAGTTAGTTTTATTTATTTATTTATTTATTTATTTATTTATTGTGAAAAGTGAGTAATGATGGTGTACTAAAGTTATGATTTTGACCACTTATCTAACATTTTTTATTTTTATTTTTTGAAAAATGCAGAAAAATATACAAATTAAAACAACAAGAGAGAGAAATGGTGGAAATTTGAATGAGTTTTCCTCAGAAATTAGTAGCTCACCTGGAATAAAAACACCAACTTTAGTTGCAAGATTAATGGGTTTAGATCTTCTACCAGATTCAGAATCACCTTCATTTTCCACTCCAAAAACACAAGGAAACCCAAACAACAATATTCCAAATCTTAGAACAAAGCAATATATTCAAACCAAACACAGAAATAGTATAGATAGTAGTGAAATTACTAGAATATCCTCAGCTAGAAAATCAGATGTTGATCATTATCATCATAGACTTTCTCTTCAAATCAACAAAGAGAATCTTAGTGAGGAATTTGAACTCCCAACAAGGTTTTCATTTTCAAAGAAGAAATTTGATGAGAATAATAATGTTAGAAGTCCACGTCACTATGCAAAACAAATTGTTAAACAATTTAAGGAAAGTGTTAGTAGAAAAGTTGGTCAAGATATTACCAACACAAGAGAATTAGAATTTGGAAGTCAAATTAGAGTCAAGAAATGTTCTAAAACATCATTAGAAACATCAAACTCATCATCATCATCATCATGTTCTCCTAGGCTTAGATTCATTGATACAAAGCAAAAGCCAACAACCTTAAAAGACCAAAACACACACTCCAATGTTGTGAAAGTGAAATTACCATCACAACCCTTTTCAGCTCCAGTTGTTAACATTCAACCAAAGGTTTCAAGAGTTGTTACAAAGACAAAGTATCATGAGTTGGCAGAGGAGAAGAAATTGGTCCCAAAATATAAGAAGACTAGACTCAAAAGGCCACTACAGACAATTGATGTAATCAGAAACAAGCAAGAAGAGACATTTATTATTCGTTCAACATCACCAACAAGAGCTAATGATGTTAAAAGTAGCAAAAGTAAGAGAACTCAGCCATTGTCAAGCAATCTCCTTAACAACATCAACAATGTTCCAAATCTTCTACTTGTTAAGACAGATAATTCTCCCCTGGCAACCAAAATTCCTCAGAAACAGGTACTTCATTATTGAAATTTCAACTATTACAAATTTGACTTTTTTCTTACATGTGGAAATATTGTGAGTTTAACCAACAACGGTGGCCTAAGCTACCATGAGACATGAGTGGTCATGTTGGTACTCTGAGGTTCAATTTTTGTAGTAACAAATTTGTTGTTGCCCAGTGTAAAGTTTGCTCTTAAGCATGAGCGGAAATTAATCTTTTTTTCAGAAATGTTTGGACACTATGTGGATAGGAGCCAACAATGATCCTAATTTTTTTTATGAATTTAGTGGTTTTAGTGATGATAAACATTTTTATTTGGTTTATAAAAAGAAATAAAAAATGTGTGTGCGGCAAATTACTCTTTATACTCTGGGCTTCCTAAAAGATTTTATTTTTTTTTGTCTAAAAAATGAGATTTTATTTTCTAATGTGTATTTTTTTTGTCTATCTATATATTTATCTCTTTTACTTAAAATAGTTTTTTTCATATGAGGATGAGAAAAGTTTTTTCTATTTCATATCACTTTTTTATTTTTAACTGTCTATTTTATTTATGCTTTACAAAAGAAATGCCTATTTTACTTATTTAATATTTCCACTAGCACATTGTGAATTGCATATTGAAAAAGTTTTTCACCATGACAAATCCTAGGGTGAACAATGCACTTGTACTAAAAAGTAGAAGTAGAACTAGAAGTTTGTGGTCCTCCTCCATGTTCTCACGATTCAGATAATAATTTCATCATCAATATCATTTCGACAAAGAGTAATTGTAAGCAAGTAACGAAATAGTAGTAACTATGAAGACACGGAGAATCGTAAGCTTCTACTTCGAGAAATGGTGTCATTCATTAGAATTTCAAGCCAAATCGATTTTTATCTACTAGTCCATGTTAAAGAGTCAATTTAATTACCTTCTCCCTACCCTTTCTCTCAAACTTATCAATTTAATTAGTTTTTTTTCACCATTATAGCAATTCGATAGAGTCAATTTTTTCTCTTTATGTTTTTGACCACTTATAATTTTATTTTGTGAATTTCCAAAAAAAAAAAAGTCACAGGAATCTGATACCCAAGACTTCAAACACTGTTCACAGTTATCTAGTTGTTCGAGCCAAAGGTACAAACAAGAAGGAACAACAACAACAATACTCGCCACTCAAGACAACCTTAACGGTGGTACCTCTTCCACCACCACCGGAGTAGCATCTCAACCTCACAAACCAGAATTTCAGTACATCACAAACATCCTTAACCGTACAAAAATTGCCAAAACCAACACAACAACATTGTTCTCTCCAAAACACCCACTTGACCCATCAATCTTCAATCATCTTGAACATCAATTCAATGATAAAGATCGAAACTTTATCACAAAAAATCAACTGGGTCATCGTTGGAATCGAAGATTAATGTTTGATTTAGTCGATGAGGTTTTAAAGGAGATTTTGAAGCCTAAAGGAAGAGAAAAAAAGCTTAATTTTTTACATGAATTTTGTGAAGATTTGAGTGTTGAGGAATTAACAGAGAGAGTGTGGAAAAGGGTAGAAGAATTTCCATGTGCAAAGTGTGAGGTTTTGGAAGATATTGATATGTTGATAGAAAATGAAGATATGGAAAAAGCGAAGACGGAAATGGAAGGGAAAGAAGAAAGAGAAAATTTGGCGACAGAAATTGAAGGGAAAATATTTGACACGTTAGTGCATGAAACGGTTAAGGTTTATGGATTGTTGTCCAATGGTCCATGTTGTTTTCTGAAAACGACGTCGTCTGCTAGGGGTGTGGTTGTCACGTGACTAAGTTGTGATGGTTTTTGTGGGGCCCACATGACTTTGGTTTGCGGGGTTTTGAATTGAAAGTTTGAAGTTTGAAAGACTCCTTCGATTGTAGGGTCGTAACACATGTCACATGAGGAATTTGAACCCTTTGGAACACTGCCCAATTTGATTGGTTATTAAAAGACAGTATTGGACAGAGGAATCTCCTCTTCACTACTTACCCTTCTTCTCAAACTATATTTAATTCAAGTTTAGTGCATATATTAGTAGTATTATAGTGTATGATAATGTAATATCAATTGATATGGTATAATATTTTTTTTATTTTAAATTTTGTTTGTTGTTTATTCATATTCATCTAGTGAGTTAGGGTGATTGCATAAACACCTTTTATTTGAGACACTCTTATAAAATAAGTTTATGCCACTTAGGGCAAAGGTTGATGAGGAAGATATGGTTACAAATTAAGTATGTCTTAGGCTTGTGATATTTTGTTTATCTTATGTAAGTACTTTTTTTCGTAAACTAATGTGTCCCTTGCACGCGCAACTGTAGAGACTAATCCTCTGATGTAATGAGATCTATTTAAGGGGTTTACCTCTCCCACTAGGTATTTTTCCATATGCACCGACCAGGGATCGAACTTTTGACTAAATGGTTAAGGAGCCCAAGTATCTACCACTTGTGTTATACCATGTTGGTTCATTTGTAAGTACTTGTATTGTCAATTTATTGATATAATCTTATAGTAACTTTCAATCAAATGGTCATATTGTCGAACATGAAAGTTAGTCGGGGGAATTGACTAATAGTTTTCAACTATGATTCTGTTTCTCCAAGCAATTACAATGAGAGAAGAATTATGCCTCTTAGTTATGTGTTCGTCAACTACTCCAAAGAGTGTTGGGTGACACGATGAAAAATTTGATTCTATTAGACTACAAAAATATAAAGAAAACTGTAAAGATAAATAAAATTTGCTTGAAAGGAGTGCTACGATTTTTAATTAAAGTTATTGTAGTTTTTTAATTAAGAAAAAGGAGAGGTTAATCGATTCACTCCATCTAGGTTGTGCAGTTTTTTCTTGAATTAAGGGAAGGGGTGGCAAGAGAAAATTGCTATAAAAAATTTAGGGTTCATGAACATGAATCCAAAGGAAGATGAACATGAACCTAAGTTAATATTATTTCATTTTGTTAAAAACTTTACTAAAAAACTGAACCATACCTTCGGGTCTTCCGCGTGGATGATCAAGGGACGGGTCGTCTACTACTGTAGGCTGAGGATGACCTGAACGCGCCGGGGGGGGAGTGTACCTACAAGGACACTCCGACGTCCAAGTCAGCTATATCGAGCTACAGTACAATATAGTAAATATTGGAATGAATTGCGTACTTGACACCTGGTGACTGATGTTATTTGTAGTGATAAGTTCGGACCGTTGACGTTGGATAGCCCAGTTGCGCGGGGGGCCCAAGTATCGGTCGAGCGGATCCTCCCCGTGCTGGGTTGGATGATCACTTAGTGGATTGGGCCTGACAACTGGCCCAGTCCAGAACAGTTGCCCCCCAAGCCAATGTCGATCGTTGAGCGGGCGTAGGCTTGACGTGTAATCGGGATGGTCGTGCCCCCAGTCGTTACTTCTGATGTTTTTCGGTGATCTAGATCGTAACGGATCGTTTGATCAGTGATGGGTATTTTTTGAGTCGTCTTGACTTCACTGAATCTTGAACATTTTTAATGTTATATTGGGCTATTTTCTTGGGCCCATATATAAGGTGGATGAGAGGGGTCTTTCACTCTCACAAACACATTTTCTTTTTCTTCTGAAAATTCTCTCTAGGAGGATCACTTTGAAACTATTGGGAGGATCCTTCTTTTGGAGCGACCATAACCCCTCTAGGACGATCAGCACCTCAAAGTCTTCCCCTGGTGCGATTACCTCTTCTTTTCTACAGGCGATCTGTCCATCGGGTGTGAGGAGGACTGTCACTACCCCGAACGACCCGACCAAAGCTCCTGGGAGCGACCTGCGTGTACGCGAGCGATTGGGGAGGGGGCGACCTGATCGTTCCTCGGACGACCCGATCGAAATTCCTTGGAGCGACCCGCGTGCGACCAGAAAAGGAGGCGACCTGATCGTTCCTCGGACGACCCGACCGAAGTTCCTGGGAGCGACCCGCGTGCGACCAGAAAAGGAAGTGACCTGATCTGCTCGGTTGCCCATCGTGGGTGTCTTCTTTGTAGGCGGCCAGCTCGCACGACGATCAGCTCGTCTTGCGCGCGTCTTCTCCGATCGGGAGGAGCAAAGCTCACGGTGACCCCTTGTACGGGTATCTGCTCAACTGGCGACCCGTCCCTCTTCTTCGCGGGCGACCGTGCTCCTTCTCCTCCGTGGCGCGAGTGTTCATCTAACTTTTTGACAAAATTTTCGGGTACTCCTCTTTTTCTACTTTCTTTTGTGTATTAAATCTGAGTACCTTGGTAATTTGTTCTCTCTGCGATCTGATTGTTTGATCTTTAATTCGATTTGAACTAGTTCCCATGGACTGCTACCTTGATTTTCCTTGCTAGAGGTTTTGTCATGATTATTATCTCGTGTGTTCTAAATTATGATGTTTTGTTGGTGGATGATCGACAGCTCTAGGGAGAGACCATCCATTGTGTGACTCGAGCAACCCTTTGCTAGTATTTTCCTTCTTGGTGTAAGACGTACTTTTTGGTATTTACCTATTCCCCTTTTCAAGTATCGATGTAGTGATTTCAAGTAGGATCGTAATAACCTGATTATTTGATTTTTTGATCTTCCAGGTCGCATCGTGATCTTGCCTCTTCCCGATTTGGTAGTTCGATCTTCCGGGCGGCTTGATCTTTCTTTCACGGTATGCTACCTTGAACTTCGTTGTTAGTAACTTGCGAAAATTGTCGTATGTGCGTTATAAATGATAACTCTTCATTTTATTGTCTTAGTGCGGGCCTGATCTTCCCTTTATTTCTGTATTCAGTGAGTGGTCTTGATCGTGGGTGACCTTACTTTTCATAGCGGTGACTTGGTCTTCTTTGTCAGCCGACCTTAATTCTCAGGTATACTTCCTTTCTTTCCTCCTTGCTTATTCTTTTACTTGTGTTTGTTTTGGTTTGGCGGGAAGGGATCAGGCTTGGGGCGAGACAATCGCCCCCCTCACCCGCAAGCCTACGAACTCGTCTGACGAGCGGTCGATCCTTCCTGCAGGTCTATATCGTGGCGAGGACCAAGAAAATTCTATGCAAACCTCCGACATCTGATCCTCATGTTGCTCGGGCTGCTACCCTGAAAAAGGGACGATCTATCGAGATGTCGGATGGTGAGGAGGAGATGAGCTCTCATGAGGAGGAGGTGCATTCTTCACACGAAGAGGAGGTGAGCTCTCATGAGGAGGTCGAGTCTGGTCCTCCTGCTGAGTCCCCAGCCTCGGGAGGTTCTAGACAGTCTAAGTCCCTTGCCCATTCTTTGGGTCGCCTAACGAGCATGGTCGCCCATACTCCTTGGGTTACCCATGATCATTATTTTGCTTAACATCTTTTCTTTGTGACTAATGTTTTTCTCTTCTTCTTTTGCAGATAAGATGGTGGGTAAAGGTTTGTCATTCGCTCGGATGCTTTCACGGGCTTGGAAAGGACCTACGGAGAGTTCGACCTCTGCTCCTCCTTCTACCCCACGGAATCCAAACGATAGCTCCCACGCTACTTCGGAGGATCCAAATTTGCATTTGGTCTGACTTTTGTAGTAATCCAGACTTTGATCGTTTGTGCTTTTGATACTTTGTTGCACGCTTGATTTTCTTTTGCTTTAAGTGCATGTGCTCTTTTATCTTTGCACGATCAATGCTCAGTATCTTTGGGTTTCCCATGCCTCCAAGGTTGTCATACTAGACAGCCCTCCATGGTGCCGATTGCCCATTTTTTGTGCCGTGGTCGCCCAAAACTTAGACGACCAGCAGGGGTTGAATACGTCCGAATTAGATTTTGCGCTCAACCTAAGAATTGTAGCTCTGCTTCTAACCTTTCCAACGCATGCTCACACGCCCCCATCGGATAAACATGAATAAAGTTATGGTCTCCATACTAGACAGCCCTCCAAGGTTGCACGCGGGCGACCAAGAAGTGGTACCCCCAATCTTGGGCGACCAGAAGGGGTCGAGGAAGTCCGAATTGGATTTTGAGCTCAATATAAGAATTGTAGCTCTGTTTCTCAGCCTTCTAACGCATGCTCACACGCCCCTATCGGATAAACATGGACGAGGCTATGAGCTCCATACTGGACAGCCCTCCAAGGTTACACGCGGGAGACCAAGAAGTGGTCGCCCCAATCTTGGGCGACCAGCAGGGGTCGAAGACGTCAGAATTGGATTTCTAGCAGGGGTCCAGGTCTCTCTTGACAGGCATGGTCGCTTCTTTTGAGTTGTTCCTACCAAGGTAGGGACGCTCGGGTCTAAACAAATAGTTTGTTTGCTTTGTTGACGTCACATGGTCGCTCCACTTGAGTCGATCCTCCCAAAGGAGGAGCGCTCGATCCTCGATCTTCAAAGGAGGAGCCCTCGATCCTCCCCAAAGGAGGAGCACTCGATCCTCCCCAAAGGAGGAGGTCTGGATCCTCCCAAAGGAGGAGCACTCGATCCTCCCCAAAGGAGGATTGCTCGTTATCTTGTTGCCTTATTCGCTTGGCTCGGTATTTTCGCGTGTTATCTTATTCTTTCCACCCATTTCATTCGAGTAGGATCGTGAACGCCCATGAACAGTTTACCAAGTTTCTACCCAGATTTAACTCATCCTCAGGGGTGCGACCAATCTCAGGTCGCTTCGATTGTGCTTGAATTCGTTCAAGCGCCCTTGGGCAGTTTACCAAGTTCGACTCGGATTGAACTTGCCCTCGGAGGTGCGACCAATCTTAGGCCGCTTCATTTGTGCTTAAATTCGTTTAAGTGTTGTATCCTGACTGAGCAGTTTATCGAACACGGCTCAAACTTCACTCGCGCGGTAGGTCGAACTTTTGAGGTTCCTTCTCCATAGTGACGATCAACTTGATTCGTCCGATTAGTGTGGTGGATGCTCCATTAAACTTGATTCGCTCGAAAATGATGTCCGTGGATGCTCCATGGCAACTTGCCTTCCCCTTGATCTTCTTGTATCTAGGACATCATCGTCTTCATCCTCCTCTTCTTCTCTGACTTTGGCCACTTCGGTGGCTGGTGTCTTACCTTTCCTAGGCGATCGACGTGTTCGGTTGTGGTCTCGCCCATCAGCTTGGTTCTTCCTTACATACTGAGTCAGCTTTCCCCCTCGGATTAATGCCTCAACGTCGTCTTTGAGGGCCATGAGATCATTTGTGTCATGCCCATCGCTCTTATGGTAATGACTGTTCGTACACTCCGATCGTGGAGCAGTCTTTGGCTTGATTTGCAGTTCTGGTGATCATGTCCCCGGTTATTACTTGTGAATTTTTTTTCAGCGATCTGGATCGTATGATAACTGATAGGTGCTTTCCGTGTCGTTCGCTGTGAATTTCTAATATTTTCAATATTATTTGTGCCAATATTATTCTCTGGAGCAACCACCCCCCTTGGGGAGATCTGCTATCCATTCGTAGCCCAGAGGGCGATCAGTTCTTCCCCTCACGACGGACGACCTGCGTGACTTGCTACTTACGAGCGATCTGCTCTCCCCCTCACGGAGGACGACCTGCACTTCTTTTTCCCAGACGATCTGGTGCTCTTCTCTGCGGGCGATCTGCTCCTCTTCTCCGCGGACGACCACCCTTTCTACTTACGAGCGATCTGCTCTCCCCCTCACGGAGGATGACCTGCACTTCTTTTTCCCAAACGATCTGGTGCTCTTCTCTGCGGGCGATCTGCTCCTCTTCTCCGCGGACGACCACCCTTGCTACTTACGAGCGATCTGCTCTCCCCCTAACAGAGGATGACCTGCACTTCTTTTTCCCAAACGATCTGGTGCTCTTATCTGCGGGCGATCTGTTCCTCATTTCCGAGGATGACCACTCTTGCTACTTACGAGCGATCTGCTCTCCCCCTCACGGAGGACGACCTGCACTTCTCTTTCACGGACGATCTGGTGCTCCTCTCTGCGGGCGATCCGCTCCTCTTCTCTGCAGACGACCACCCTTGCTACTTACGAGCGATCTGCTCTCCCCTTCACGAAGGACGACCTGCACTTCTTTTTCCCAGACGATCTGGTGCTCTTCTCTGCGGGCGATCTGCTCCTCTTCTCCTCAGACAACCACCCTTGCTACTTACGAGTGATCTACTCTCCCCCTCACGGAGGATGACCTGCACTTCTTTTTCCAAGACGATCTGGTGTTCTTCTCTGTTGGCGATCTATTCCTCTTCTCTGAGGATGACCACCCTTGCTACTTACGAGCCATCTGCTCTCCCCATCACGGAGGACGACCTGCACTTCTCTTTCACGGACGATCTGGTGCTCTTCTCTGCGGGCGATCTGCTCCTCTTCTCTGCGGACGACCACCCTTGCTACTTAAGAGCGATCTGTTCTCCCCCTCACGGCGTGGTCGCCCATTTTGGGCGAGCTTATTCTCAGTGGGAGCGTC
Source organism: Astragalus glycyphyllos (assembly GCA_963573325.1). Lineage (NCBI taxonomy): Eukaryota > Viridiplantae > Streptophyta > Magnoliopsida > Fabales > Fabaceae > Astragalus > Astragalus glycyphyllos. The sequence continues at coordinate 11,852,280 of OY754313.1, read as the reverse complement.
TTTTCTCCGCGGCGCGCACTCTCTCTCGTTCGTGGTGGACGTTCTCTGTCTTGCGTTAAAAATTCCACTCGGGGGCGATCATCTCCCGTGTGGGGCGACCTGCTACTGGGGATTCATCTGTTATTATCTTATTTTTGACTAAGTATTTTTTACTGAGTCATGATCGATGCCCGCTTCTAGGGTCTTGGCCTCATGGCCCGTCTCGTTGGGGCTAATCTTCCTCCTTTTCCGCTTCGACGGGGTGGAGATCTATGGATGAGCTGTCCGCGGGGAGGTGAACGATGCCTCCTTGGTGGGTTGGCCCGAGGGATGGGCGACCCATTGTTGCGACGGCGCGGCTCGGGCGCTGTGTTCCCTCGTCTGGAAGCTATTAGTTCCTACATCTGGGTGAGGCGGTCATCTCGGCGAGCGATCTGCTGATCCTTGACACGGAGCAAGGCACGAAGCTCCTGAACTAGATTGGCTAGAAGGGTGACGTCAACCTGTTGGGTCGTACCCGGCTGGGGACCGGGGGCAACGACCTCAGTGTTGGTCGTCGTTCCTCCCAGTGCTGGAGGTGGTCGAACTGGTATCTAGACCATGCTTTGCAGGCGGGTCGACCGCGGTCTGCCTCGAGTTGTATTTGGAGGCATTGGGAATGTTGCGGTGGGATAGTGTTCTCCCACTGTGGTCGCCAATGAACTGTACCTTCGGGTCTTTCGCGTGGATGATCAAGGGACGGGTCGTTCGCTACTGTAGGTTGAGGATGCCCTGAACGCGCGGGGGGTGTACCTGCAAGGACACTCCGACGCCCAAGTCAGCTATATCGAGCTACAGTACAATCTAGTAAATATTCGAATGAATTGCGTACCTGACACTTGGTGACTGATGTTATTTATAGTGATAAGTTCGGATCGTTGACATTGGATAGCCCAGTTGCGCTGGGGGCCCAAGTATCAGTCGAGCGGATCCTCCCCTTGCTGGGTTGGATGATCACTTAGTGGATTGGGCCTGACAACTAGCCCATTCCAGAACAAAAACTTTGAAAAGACTATTTGGATTTGTCACGTTAGCAACGTTATAGACACATCAACATTATAACTTCCACATCACTGTTGTTACTGCCAAGTAACCATTTTTTAAATCAAAAATGGAAAAAGGATTCATGGTGTACACATTGTGTAACTTGAACGATCTAAGTGGTACGAAAAAACTTTAAGAACCAATTAGTTACAATTAAAAAACCTAAATAGGGGCGGAACTAGCACAAATTTTATGCAGGGGCTAAATGTAAATGTTTAATTATATTTTTGGACCCTTACCTTTCACCGTGTTCCGAGTTTAGTCTCTATTTTACTTTGGTGATTTTACTCTCCCAATTGGCAATTTTGGTTTTGTAATTTTTTTTGTTGCACTATACGCGCCAAAAGTAAAAGATTATGCAGTCTTCTATTTTCTCAAAATCTTTGATTTTTAGGGACTAAAAATGAAAATAATCCAAGATTTTGAAGGATAAAAAATTAGATTAAAAACTTTGGGGACCAAAATTGCCAAATAGAGTGTTGTTATAATTTTGAAAGCTTGATGTTGACATATCTCAAGCATGTTTTGTTTCAGTCCTCTACTGCAGCATGTTTTGTTTCCTTGTGTTCATGAGTTTAAAAAAATAACGTATAATATTGTTATTTTAATATAATAGTGATTTACGATTCATATTTGTTTGAGTTAGTAATAGAAAAATGGACAAAAAGTAATAGATTTGTCCTTCAATGTTTGTTGTGTTGGCAATTTCAGCCACATGATGACGTCGGCTCCCGGGTTCGAACACGGTGTGGGCAGTGGATGTCTATGAGCGCGGTGTTTATTTTCCATTTTATCTAAGTAGACCAAAAAAACCAATAGATTTATTGTTAATCTTTTCTCTCCTTTGGCTAATGTTTTTTGACCGGAGTGGGTAGATTATATATTATTGAGACAGTTACAATATATATATATATATATATATATGTGTATATATATATATGTGTATATATATATATATATATATAATATACTTAATTAAAACTTTATATTTTTTTTGGATAGTCAAAGCTGAGCTGATGATCAATGACCACCAAGAGACATGAACACCACATCTCTAACCAAAATTTTAAGGCATTGAGTATATATGTCCTCTTTAACATATCTTTCATTTAACTCATTCCTAACCGACCTGAAACTAACCACTCACACTTAAATTCCCAACATTCTCCCTCTGAAATGCGAGTCACCCACATCACAGGACTTGATCCAAACAAGGATCCACTTTTCGCTCCCCCACTAAACTGAACCTGATTTTAGTACCACTTGTCGGGGGAGTTCGGGGGAGCACCACTACAAAAAAAGGCTCACTAGAGATTGAAATTTCCCTCGCTAAAACATATTTGCGATAGCCAAATTAATTAAAGTTATTGTAGTGTTTTAATTGAAAAAAGGAGAGGTTAATTGATTAATTCCATCTAGGTTGTGCAGTTTTTTCTTTAATTCGGGGAAGGGGTGGGAAGAGAAAATTGCTATAAAAAATTTAGGGTTCATGAACACGAACCTAAGTTAATATTATTTCATTTTGTTAAAAATTTTACTAAAAAAACTTTGAAAAGTCTATTTGGATATGTCACATTATAGCAACGTTAGACACATCAACATTATAACTTTCACATCACTGACGTTACTGCCATGTAACCATTTTTTTAAATCAAAAATAGAAAAATTATTAATGGTGTACACATTACGTAACTTGAACGACCTAAGTGGTACAAAAAACTTTAAGAACCAATTTGTTACAATTAAAAAACTTAAATAGGGGCAGAACTAACATAAATTTTATGCAGGGGCTAAATGTAAATGTTTAATTATATTTTTGGACCCTCACCTTTCACCGCTTGCTGAGTTTGGTCTCTCTATTTTACTTTGGTGATTTTACTCTCTCAATTTTCTCAACTTGGCAATTTTGGTTTTGTAATTTTTTTTGTTGCACTATACTGCCAAAAGTCAAAGATTATGCAGTCTTCCATTTTCTCAAGATCCTTCATTTTTAGGGACTAAAAATGAAAATAATCCAATACTTTGAAGGATAAAAAATACAATTAAAAACTTTGGGACCAAAATTGCCAAATAGAGTGTTGTTATAAATTTGAAAGCTTGATGTTGACATATCTCAAGCATGTTTTGTTTCAATCCTCTACTCCGGCATGTTTTGTTTCCTTGTGTTCACGAGTTTAAAAAAATAACATTGTACAATATTGTTATTTTAATATAATAATGATTTATGATTCCTATTTGTTTAAGTTAGTAATAAAAAATGGACAAAAAGTGATAGATTTGTTCTTCAATGTTGGTTGTCTTGGCAATTTCCACAACATGAGGACGTCGATTCCTGGGTTCGAACACTGTGTGAGCAGTGAAAGTCTGTGTGCCCAGTGTTTATTTTTCATTTCCTCTAAGTAGACCAAAAAACTAATAGATTTATTGTTATTCATTTCTCTCCTTTGGCTAATGTTTTTTGACGGGAGTGGGTAGATTATATATATAATATATTTAATTACTCAAATACTTTTATTTCTTTTGGATGGTCAAAGCTAAGCTAAAATGATCAAGGACCGCCAAAAGACTTGGACACTACATTTTCACCCAAAATTTTAAGGCATTGAGTATATGTGTCACCTCTTTTACATATCTTTCATTTAACTCATTCCTAGCCGATGTGAAGCTAACCACTCACACTTAAATTTCCAACATTCTTCCTCTCAAGTGTGAGTCACCTACATCACTGGACTTGATCCAAACTAGTATCCACTTTTAGCTCCCCTGCTAAACTGAACCTGACTTTAATACCACTTGTCGGGGGAGTTCGGGGGAACACCACTATAAAAAAGGCTCATTAGCGCCCAGGGACGGATCCACATGTAATTAATTGGGGGCATTTGCCCCCACTTGAAAAATTATTTTGGTTGGAAACATATATAACAAATTTATTTTGCCCCCACAAAAAAATAAGGATTGCCCCCATAAAATAAATTAAATGTAAAAATTTACAAGAGATAAATAAAAAAGAAGATAAATTGGTACTAATTTTGCCTTTTTAGCTATATAATTTGTAGAAATTTAGGTATTTGAAGATTTCTCTACAATGAAATAATGTAGTTTGTAAAATTTACAATATTTTTTTGAGATAATATTATAGGCTATTATTTTTCCCCCACTAATGAAAGTTTCTGGATCCCCCACTAATAGCGCCTGAATTTTCCCTCGCTAAAGCATATTTGCGACGGCCAAATTCCGTCGCTAAAACGGTCCTCGCTAACCCGTAAAGAGGGAATTTTGAATCTGTCGCTAACTATTAGCGAAGGAATATTCTGTCGCTAATTCCCTCATTGATCACCTTGTAATCCATGTTTTTTTTTAAAAAATCCCGCTTAAAATTAGCGAGGGAATTTCCTCATTTATTCCCTAGCTAATTACCTCGTAATTTTCGCTTTTTTAAAATCCCGCTTAAAATTAGCTAGTATTGTTTTAATTTTTTTAAAGATGGTTTTTATATTTATTTTAATACTATTAAATTATTATTATCAAGGTTCCCAAATTTACCCGCAACTTTAGAAATCCAAGGGGTACGTGAAATATGGTGGTGGTCGCGGTAGAGGTGAAATATTGGAAGGGGTTTGTGTAGAGAGGGGAAGAAGGTTTAGAGAGAGTGAGGGTGGAAGTTAATTTTGTAGTGGTGGTGGTGGAGGTGAAACATGGGAAGAGGAATTGTGTAGAGAGAGAGAGAGAGGCACAGTTAGAGAGAGCAGGGCCGGCTCAACCTATTTGGAGGCCTAAAGCGAACTTTTTAGTGAGGCCTTTAAAGGAAAAAATAACTTAAATGCGAGAAATATTAAAAAAATTAAAACCTTTTAAAGTGAGACAATACAATAGAAACTATAGGCTTTATAAAAATTCAAAAATGAAATAGAATTTTATATGGACAATATTTGTAATTTTTAAAATTTAAACTATAAAATAGCATATTATTTTAATAATCAAATATACGTATTGATAGTTTATATATTTTATTTCTATCATAATGTTTGTATTTGTAAGTTGATGCAGTGGTAAGGTTTTGGGCCTTTGGCTAATTATTACTATTGGACCTGTGCTCAAGTCCCTACAAAGATAAATTTGTTAATGTTTTTTAATTTTAATAATATGCAAAACAAAAATTTCATGAAAAGGAAGCCAGTAGGATTTGGACTTGTGACCAATTGACTAGAGAACAATACTTCCACCAGCTGTGCCATATTGATTTTAGGAAATTGAGGCCCCTTATTAATATATGACACTTAATTTGAGGCCCTTTTTAAGCATACAAAAAAGTTATTTTTTTTGAGACCCAAAGCCCTTGCTTTGGTTGCTTGGGCTTTAGGCCAGCCCTGAGAGAGAGAAATATAAGAGTAAGGACGAGAGGAGCTATGATGTAGTGGTGGTGTGGCGGTGAAGGGTGGTAGAGAGAGAGAGAGAGAGAGAGAGAGAAGAGTAAGGGAGAAAGAGAGTGAAGTGTCAAAAGTGGAGAAGTGTGGTTTAGGGAAGAAGAGAGAAGAGGATAGAAAGAGAGACAAGAGAGAATAAGAGGAAATGAGATTGGTTCGGTCGGATATAAAAAAAAACTTAAAATTAGCGAGGGAATTCTCTCGTTAATCATCCCGTAATCTAGGCATTTTTTTCTTCCAAAATCCCGCTTAAAATTAGGGAGAGAGTTTCCCTCACTAATCACTTCGTAATCTGTGTTTTTTCTTCAAAATCCCACCCAAATTAAATAAGTCGCTAATTGAAGCGAAACTACAATCGATATTATGTCACTAAATCCGTCACTTCCAACTGTTTTAGCGGCTGAATATGATTTCGTCGCTAATTTCTGTCGTTAATGAGCCCTTTTTTGTAGTATACCGGGAGCAACAACGAGCTAATGATCAAGACCATCAAGAGACTTGAACATCACATCTCCACCAAAAACTTTAATTAAGGCAATGAGTATATGAGTCATCTCTCTTATAAATTCTTTGTTACTAACGGGTTCAAAATAATACGTAGGCATTGGTTGGCATTAATGCAAAGTGTGTTGTGAGATTATGTCGATGGATTTTGACATGTAGAAATTCTTGAAGTGATTTAGCTTCAAGTGAAGTACACTGTTTAAAGTGAGTAAGGTAGTTCTTTTGAACTATTATTTTCGTTGTATACAATAAAAGTAGAAGATGTATCGTGTACAAATTACAATCAAATTATTGTCGGTGTAAGATGGTTGGAATTGAATTTTGGGATCGTTGTTGATGCATCGGTCGACTCTTCAACTAATTTGTTACCAAGAAACATTCATGTGCTTAAATCACTTTTTATACTTTTATGAAAAGGAAGTAGATATGCCTGGAGAATCATATGCTGTTTGGTTCTTACCTTATGGAAGTTTGATATTGTAAGGTTATTATACTAATAGCTACGTAGAGCAACACTACAAATAAACTTTAAAAAAAAACCTTAAAAGGTGATTTTGCTTTGAGACATGCATGAACATTAATTGTAGCATTATAGATTTCTTTTTTCATTCTGGTACAAGAAAATTAGTGTTGATCAGGACCAGGAGAAACCCGAGACAACGACTTTTTACTTTATTTTTTTAGGGACAGATTACTTTCTGTTGTTAAACTCAAATAACGAAAAAAAAAGAAAAATCTTATAGATATTTTAGATCGTCCAAGTATCTAATGTTAAACTACGTCGATCCAAAAGCTAGAGTTATACATATACAAAGATTCCACTAGGTGATAAAGTTGTACACTTACACTTTTATGAACATACATGTAGCATTAACCGATTCAATTATTAAATCATATTGTATAATCTCCATAAATATATTTAAATAATTAAGATATTAATATGTAATTTGACAGTAAATAACTACTTATATTTTTAGTATGCTATGTTAAAAGATGGTAATATAAAAAAATTGAATTTATATATGAAATTTTGTAGAATTATGGATATCCATTTCAGTTACTGAATAACTTAATATTAATTAATTGTAAAATTTTATATTTTGTAGAACTATGGATATTTAGCTACAAATTGGCAGGACCAAATTAAAACAAAGTGCAAAAAATTACAGGCATTAAAAACAATTTATTTCTTTCCATAGATGAAAAATAAAAGCATTTATGTTTGCAAGAATTGAAAAGTAAAGTTTTTTTTTTGTCTAGGGGTCTTTGACCCTGCTCGGGTGTCCAGGGGAAAGGGAATCCGGAGTTGGTAAGTAAAGTTTGGTTTCAATTTATTCCATTGCTGGGGCTCGAAACCAGGTAATAGTCGAGTCCACCCCTTTAGGATTGAAAAGTATAGTTAAGCCTATTTTCATTGACATTTTAGTATTGCAAAATAATACTGGTATGATTTACTAAAAGCTAAAATTTTGAAGTGTTACTCCATTCACTCATTATTATAAGGAGAAAACCTCTTATTCTTTTTGCCGTGACCATTGCTGACTACCTAAAGAGTGTTCCAACACTTTCACAAAAAACAAATCTCCGCTCGTGTTTAGGATTAAATTTCTCACGGGTCAACACCGAATTTGTCTACTGCGTGAATCGAACTTGGGAGAGCCGAGTCGACCCCTATCCCTCGATAATGTATGTTTCTTTTAATACTAGGCTAAATTATAGTTTTGGTCCCCCTATTTTCAAAAATTCAGACATTTGGTCCTCCTATTTTAAAACTCAGACATTTAGTCCCGTTTTAAAAAATTCAGGAAATTTAGTCTAAAGAGGGATTTTTAGCCTTAATACTGTCACATAAAATGAATCTTTTTGTTACTTATAAAAAACAGCAAAAAAGTGTGTTACTCTCCAACTAAATTGAGCGGGAAATTTAAACACCAATACAACAAAAGTACAGCAAAATCTCAAATAATTAATAGGCGACATGTCAATTAAACAATGTCTCCCTGTAAATGGTTTAAACTGGGATTGAGTTTGAGATGGCTGGCTGTCCCCATTTAATGAGTTGTTAGTTAAAGGTACGGTTTCTTTCTTGCATGTGAGACTTTGATATTTTACACATTAGTATAATTCATGTACTGTATTAAAATTAGGAAAAAACTGTACGGAATTAATAAATTGTTTTTATATAGAAATATTACGTTGAGTATATCGAATTCAAGAGTATGTATGGACAAGAACTGAAGTTTGCTGAGTTTCCTACAAATGAAACTCGAAGTGCTGAATTATAATCAAAAAATAACAATTTGCAACCATTTTCTTCAAGAAAAAATACCCTCCATTTTATCCATATTTAGCCCTAGCTCTATGTTTCTCCACTATATTTCCTCCCCCACTTTTTATATGAAGGGTTTGAAAGTACGTCCAATTATGTGCTAAAATTATTGGAAACAAAATACACCAAATTTAGGCAATGAAGGTTACTCAATTGGTAAATAGTTGGCTCATTTCCGCAATGGTGTAGGTTCAACTCCGCTGTCGGCAGTGACGTATCTAGGACCCTGATCTAGGGTGGTCAAATGATTTAATTTAACAATAATATATATCGTCGTGTAGAATTTTTTTTACAACGTCAGTCAATCATGAAATAATACATTATAAAAGTATTTAACTTTATCTCACCTACCTTAAAAAGTTTTTACAACGATGGTGAATACCAATTAAACTTATTTTGCTCTTCCAATTTGGTAATTTTGGTCTTTGTGATTTTTCATTGCATTTTTTGTTGCTAAAAAACATGGATTGTGCAGTTTTTCCCTTATTTTTCCAAAATTCAAGATTTTTGAGGATCAAAAGTACAAATACTAAAATCACCAAGTTGACAAAAATACCATATTTTTTGTGAAATGATAGACTGTTTGTGATCAAATGAGACTAATTAAACTAATGAACTTGTTATATTGTTCTTTTATCCCATTAGACAAATAAAGTTAGTTGGAGTAGCTAAATAACATCCAAATACATATATTATTTTTGGATAACCAAAACTACCCCATAGTTAAGCTACCAACTGCTCCTAGAGCTGCACTAGGAAAGAGTAACTAGGAATGAAAGGAGAAAAATAGTAGCAGGATGTGCAAAAATAAAACTAGCTAGGAGTGTCAAAATATATTTTTCATAAGGATATTAGTGAATTTTTTTTAAATTTAAGAGTGCGCAACTGCACACCCTGACCTACATGTAGGTCCGCCCCTGGCTATCGACGAGAGCACATCTTTAGTGGGGGATTTCCTGACTCTGGTGAGCCTCTGACCTAACTCACCTAAACCTTTCTCTTTAAGAAAAGAATGGGTTGGTGAAATTACTAAATTCAACATTTTAATTTTTTCTTTTTTGAGGGTAAATTTGAAATTCACAAATTTATCTCACATTTAAAACCTACTTTTTACCTCTCTCTCTCTCTACCTCCCTCCCTCTCTCTCCACATTTCATGTTTTTTAATCTATCTACTATCTGTTTCATCAAAACACTAATGATCAACTGTCTATTTATCAACTATCAACTATATATTTAATCAACTCAATCACTACATAAAATACCAAACTACTCATCAATCAACTATCTCTCTAAGAAAAGAATGAGTTAGTGAAATTACTAAATTAGACATTTAAATTTTTGCTTTTTTAGGGTAAATTTGGAAATTCATAATTATACTATCTCACTTTTTATTTTTGTGGGTCTCACATTCTCACGTCATCTCTAAAATCTCACATTTAAAACCTTTTTTTTACCTCTCTCTCTCTCTCTCTCTCTCTCTCTCTCTCTCTCTCTCTCTCTCTCTCTCTCTCTCTCTCTCTCTCTCTCTCTCTCTCTCTCTCTCTCTCGTCACATTTCTTGTTTTTTAATTTATATAATATCTATTTAATCAACTCAATCAATACCAAAAATACCAAACTACTCATTTCTAAAATATTGGACGGAAAAATATCTTTACTTTTATAAATGGAAATTTTAGTTTTTTTATAAATTCTTTTTTATCTTTCTTTTGAGTTTTGATAGGTAAACATTACATGTTGATACAATTTCATTATTTTTGATTTCTTACGGGGGAATGTAACACGTTGTCGATATAATCATTTTTTACATTTGTTTTCATGAATGTGTTTATTTCTTATAAATGAACATTTTTCTTTTGAGCCGCGACAAGAAAATTCTAGATATTGTCGAAAATATTATTTTTTATATTGTATTTTTTAGTTTCAACGTGTAAAGATTACATGTTGTTGCTACAATTTCGGTACTATTAATTTTTTAGTGTGAAACGTTTGATATTATCAGAATAATTATTATATATTATGCATTTGCGATACAACGGGAAAATGTTGCATGTTATTATAATATTATTACTGATAAGATATTTTTCGTAATGATAAAAAATGTCAAATGAATAAAATATTCTAAAGTTGTAAAATTGCATTTCTTAACAACTTGAAAAGTTTATTGTAATTGAGTTCTGTCTAAGTATATTTATACAAAGAATATGATGTTAGCCGTGCGCATTCTCAAGTATACTTCTAGTTGTAATAAAAAAAAATACACCAAATTTAATATAGCAAAGAGCACTTGAGGATGCATGTTACAGTTTAAAGACATTCATCTAAGCATAAATAAATTAGTGCTCCTCTATATTTTAGATATATTTGCTACGTAGTTTCTCTTCTTTTTTTTTCCCTTTTGAAAGAAAGCTGTGTAGTTTCTTCAATATAGAAGATGTTACCAATATTTCTTTAACTACTTATCGATTAAATTTTAATTTTGTTTGAGTAATTAACATGCTTATGTATCAATTCGCTGATGAAAAAACATTAGTGTACATGCTCTAAAATGATCTCATAATTAATAATTTGTTCAAAATATTAACTGTGCTTCTGCTATGAGAAGAAGTACAAGTATTATAGGGGTGGCTAGCTTAGGTAGCTGCCATTAATTGTAGGAAACTGAGTAGTAGTACCAGTACAAAAGAAGGAGTAAATTCTTCTGAGAAACGTAAATCAATCAGAAATTTAATGAGGCAATTTTGAGTAATTTTGCAGAGTAGTTTTGGGTACTGATCTGACCCTGGTGTGCTTGATCGTTGTTCCACAGGTATCAGATCTCTGATGTTCTTTTAGTCGTGCTCCGAGCACCGCTTCAGGAGGGGGTGTACATGCGAAGACACTCTGACGCCCAAGTCAGGAGCGAATGAGCAGAGTATAGATCTCAATGAATAGTGTGTACCTGACAACTGACGCCATTAATGCTTTTATAGTGCTGGCGGGCGATCCTCAAGCGTTGGATCTATTCGTACGGACCAATCGGGACCGTTGATCCAGCTCTCTGCATCTTTGCCCCTTTATTGCTGGGCCGGTCCAGGTAAAATCCCTGGAATGGGCTTCCGCCCATTCCGGAACAGGTACAATTCTGTGTTTTCTTCTACTTCGATGATTCCCCCAAAGAAATCATAAATTTATGTTAATTTTGAAAAGTTGCCCCCATTTCAGCTTCATTACAAAATGTGAGATGGGTGTCATAACCTTGTTATTTCTTAACTTAATGAGCAGATTTTATTTCTATTAAAGTATATCATTTTTTTTTGTCTCTCATTATTGGTTGCTTGGCAATTTTAGCGTTATGAGGACGTTAGTTTTCGGGCTCGAACTCAGATGTAAGCAGTGGAATTTGACAAAAAAAAGTATATCATTTTTAGGGAATTTGACCATTAAATTTAAAATATCTGTTTTGCCGATAAGAATTAGAAGTTAAGTATTGGAATTTTCTATGAGTGGTAAATAAAGGTAAGGAAAATGTAAATTTTGCTATTTTAGCAAGTCCTTACATTATCTAGGTAGAAATTATTTTTGGTTAAATTAAAACTTTAGGAACCATAACATACTAGCCAGATCGACTGGTCGTTGATGGACTTGATAAGGAGTGCTCTCGTCTCAGAGACTCGACGCATTGGCCGAATTTATATTGGTCGACCAGTCACACTTTTCCGAGAGTAGTTGCTCTTAGGCCCAAATGTGAGGCCCACTGCGAAGCCCATTTTATGGCTATATAAGGACAATAATTCCCAAGCATAGGATAACTTCTTAATACCCTAATGACTAATAGATTAGTGATGATCTGAGTTTAATTCAAAATGACTTTGCAGGTACACCATATTAAAATGCTCCCATATTAAAATGACCTTATCTTCAACCTTCTCCAAGATTTAGATGGGAAATGACCTATACACCACAATCTTTTTATAATTTGGCCCCCATAATAAAATAAAGATTGCATTTGATTCCTAAACATGAAAATATTCATTATAGCAACTAAACTTTGTGCTCTAATGGTTTCTGGCGGGTGTTTAAGAATGAATGAGTAATTTAAAGGGTTTTCAATTTAATTGTGTTGTACTAGTTTTCTGAATATATGATTTTTAGTTCTACTTCATTAGTTAGTTGAATGAACTGTCTTAAATTAATGTTATCTTCTCTTGATATAGTGGAGAAGAGACTCTCTTTAGTGAACTTTTCACCGGACAGTATCATGTGTTAAATCTTCACTATTCAATACCTCATTTATTTATTTTTAGGCATGACAACGTAACCCGAACTTGCGGGTACCCACCCGACCTCGCCCCGAGTTTGACGAGGAAAACTCGCTTTGACCCAGTGGCAGATCTAGGATTAAAAGATAGGGTGTTCCTTAAATGATACTAAGACATGATGTATTACCACCAAGGCAGAATGATGTTTCTTCAATAACACTAAGGCAGGATGTATTACCACCAAAGCAGGATATTTAGGGTGTATTACCACTAAGACAATATGTTTGGGCGGCGGATCTTGACTAAAAAGTTTGGGTGGGCCGCTAATAAAAGAGACATGAAAACTCAAACGCATTAACAGAGACATAATACAATTAAAATAGATAAATTTAAATTTAAATTATTTTTAAACAAAATTAAATTATTAAAAATGTAACTTTAATTTCAGATAGAGACTCAACTCGATGTTGTTTGTAAAAAGATAATTTTAAAATGCCAGAGATATTTTTTTCAAAAATTATCAACCATCTATTCATAATTTCTAATTCTAATATAAGAGATGTGATAATATTAAAAAAATGAATAAAACTTTACTCCAAAAATATAAAAAGTACCACACATATATATAGTTATATATTTCCTGTACGAGTTGAGTAAAAAAAAATTATATTAATGTATAGAAAATATATTAGTGTATTTACTATATATAACTCGAATTTGTAAATTGAACAACATTAGCAATTGATGGTTTCTGCTGTTTGTGTTTCTTGGGGCATGGGTTCGATTCCGATTATATTCATTGTGGCATCGAATCTTAGGACAAAACAGAAAAATTATTTAAGAAATGGTTGTAGGGAGAATCGAACACGGAAGCAAATACTCCTTGCAAGTAACTCGCATCAGCTGCACCAAACGACAATTCCATTAGGTTTGGCACAAATCTATTATATATTTAGTATCTGATATTATAATGAATGGTACGTTAGTAATTTTAGATGAATTTTTGGGTATTCCCGGGGGGATGCATGAAAATTGTGGGAGTATAGGTGCTAATAGATATAAAAAAACAACGAGACAATGTTTGTGCATCAAGACTTGTAGACATGGAAAGACGCCCCTCTATAAGAACGGATGGAAATCAGAATTATTGATGCAATCACAAGAGTTTCTAACTTTCTAAAGGATTGTTTTATTGCACCGTGATGGAAATTCTTATGAATGCATAAAGTCCAATTTACCCAGATGTAGTTAAATGTTGTTAAACATTTATTGATAATGAAAAAAAGTGTTTTGTGTAAGTTGGGCCGGACTGAAAAGTCTGCAGCCCTCATAGTATTGGGCTTAGGAAGTAAGCTTTGAGATCCAGACTTTTCGGCCCGATTTGGTAACTTCATTGCTAGATGCTGATTGCATGGCCAAAAGTTGAAAAAGTTGAAAAAAATTCAAGCCATACACCATTAGAAGAGAGAAATGTTAGCAACACTCGCTCTATAATTGGGTAAAAATCATGTGGATTCCATTAAATTAATGGGCCGGAAGTGTATTAATATCAGAAATTTTTTAAGAAATGCAAATTCTATGCCGAGGTAATTGGAATGTGCTATGCTCTTAATTTTGCCCTTGAGATGGTTTTTTTTTATTTATATACTAACAGGCTGAATCAGATTGCTTGCAATTGGTGAAAGAAATGAAGAATTCAAGAGACTTATGTTTTTACTCTGGTAGAATTTTATCTGACCGTACCAACCTATGTAAGAAGTTTAGGTCTTTTGATTTAGTACAGATTAGACGAGAGGGCAATGTTGTAACTCACACTTCAGCTAAATTTGCTTTGGTAAACACTCCTACCATTTGGATAGATGAAATTCCTCACTGTATTGCTTTGGCCTCCCAATAGTCCTAATGAAATCATTTTCAGGTAAAACAAAAATGCTTCCAATAGTGTGTTTGACTTGGATTTTTTTCAATTTTTGTTTGAGTAATATTCATAACTACCAAAAGCAAGCTTCCGTTAAAAAGCCGTTTGGAAGCGTGCTTTCGGTAAGGGACATTTTTGGAAATCGAAGAGCCTCTAAGGGTTAACTAGCATGGCCCAATGCGGCTAAGGTTTTTGCCACTAACAACTGCATCTAATTTTCTAGAGAACTTCCAAAACTGAATTTTAACATTTTTGATTTCCTTGACAATGAATGAATATTTATTGAACATTTTTGAAGTCTCAGCTTCAAGAACTGAAAGTTTACTTTTGTGGGCTCAGCTATTACAGGTCAAAAACTTGACGGCGCAAGGTAAATTTGAATTTAAATAAGAAATTTACAGTGCCAGAAATTTTAATTACAGCACAATGTGGTTAGTTCTGTTGTTTTAAAGCTGCTTCTAGTAAGAATTGCAAGACAGCTTCTTTTGTAGGAAGTGAAGGAATTGCTCCTCTCTCTGTTACAGTTATGGCGCCACATACATTCGCAAAACACAAAGCCTTTCGCATAAGTTTCTCGTCCTGCAACAAAAATTAAATGTAAGTTTCATAAACAAGAATGATGAAGCAACATATAGGAGCATTTGGAAGAATTTATTTAGATTTATTTTATATCATAAAAACACTTGTACAAGTAACTTATGATATTCCATAAACTATTTTCAACTTATTTTCGTAAGCTTCCAATGATAATGGCAGATACCTATGAAGCACCGCCATACAAACACTGGACACGATACTCACACCAACATCTAGACAGCGATAATAACTTGAGAAAATGGAAGTAGTTTATTGTAACCATGTGTGTTGGTGTCGTGTCAGACACCGACATGTCTTCAATCTAAAGTGCCGATATTGATTCGGCATATACAAAGTTTATGAAAGTTTACACTCATTCCCTTTAAATCGTAGAAAGGGTATATGCATGAGCTCTACCCCTTATATGAGAAGCATTTACTCAAAAAGGGTGTGTTTGGTAGTGACTTTCTATTGTCTGAAACCCTCTCTTCTCTTTTCTCTTCTACCAAACACTCTCTTAGTGTAAAATAGTCCTAAACTAATCCCTCCTTTCTCTCTATCCTATTTCTCTCCTACATCAAACAATAGAAAGTCACTCTCTCTTCTCTCTTTCTTCTACCAAACACACCCTCAGCTCAATGAAGCCATTTACCGAAAAACTCCCTTAACATTAATGATAATTCAACTCCACTTTCTCTCAAAAATAAAAACTCCAACTTCAGCTCCTTTGTTCATTATTTTCTTCATCAACATTTGATTCCACAAAAAAGATAAAGAAAAAGGAATAGAAAGAATATACAATAAAACATTCATGGCTTTCTCTTCCCCTAGCAAAATTTGGAACATGAATAAAAAACCTTCCAGCATCAATATCAATTGAAATTAAGCACAAAATGAGAAGATATAAAGAGGACAAATAGAGCCAAGGAATTTAATCTACAACTGGAATAAATCAAGATTAAAAATTACCTGAAAAATACTTTGGTCATTAGCTATACTGTATAGAAATCCACTAACAAATGCATCACCAGCACCAGTTGTGTCAACAGGTTTAACCTTAACACCACCAACCCTGCCCCTAAATTCCTGCACAAACGAAAAAGAAAAGCATGTGAAATATTGGTGAATGCTAAAAAAAAAACACTTAATCAGTTTTAATTATTGCTAGTTTATAAGTCATTCAGCTGACAACTTATTGGAGTAAGCGCATAAAACGAGGCAAAGATTAGGGCCTGTTTTGGTTGACTTATTTACTAGTATAAACACTTGTGAGACTATCCGAGACAACTTATGGAAACAATTTATGCAATATCGATAACTTGTTTTCAGCTTATTTCCATAAGCTTTCTAAGATAGCCTATGAAAACAATTCATAACTTATATGAAAGCAGTTTGACTTTTATTTTATCTTTTTTTCACAGCAATAACATATACAAAGCACTTATATGATTTGCATTTGTGCTATAAGCACTTAATTAAACTATTTATTCAAATAGGGCGTCAAAGAGAAATCGTGCTTCCAACGGGACGTGCGTTTCCAGAGTCGAATGGTTTTGGTGAGCATACCTTTGTGTAATATCTACAACCCTTTGACCCTTCAGTAACGATTAAAAGCTTGAGATTAGGATGGAAGAGTTTCTTCAAAACAACATTATCATCATTAGGATCATCACCTCCAGTCAAAAATGTAATCTCATCCTCACTTATCTGTACATACATAAAACGCAAAGTTAGTAGCATTTACATAGAAATCTCGAACTCACCTGGTTTCTATGAAGCACCGACACAGACACGAAAACGGACACATAAACACCGGTTCTAATATGAGCAATACAAGTAATTGAAGTGTTGGTGTCCAACACGATACGTGTCGGACACTAGACACGTCTTCAACCGGAAGTTTGGGTGTTAAATAGCTTAGATTATACCTTTATGATATCAGCTTGATCCCATATACTCATTATGCCTTTTCGAGCAGCTTCTGCTGATGGCCATAGTGCCAATCTCAAATTTGGATCATAAGACAGAATGCAACCAGAGCTTTTAGCAATGCTCATAGCAGCAATGTGAGCTGACTTGCATGGTTCATCAATCAAGCTTATGGAGCCATAATGGAATATTTTAGCCTGAAACCAGTATTATGAACATCTGACATAAAAAAACCACAGGTCTTGAGCAAAATTTGATAATATACAAAAGGAAATAAAAAAAATACCTTGTTTAAGATATTTCTATCAAGTTCTGACTCATGAAGAAGCATATCAGCACTTGGATTTCGGAAAAACAAGAACTCGCGCTCGCCATCAGCTCTAAGTGTGACAAAAGCTAATGCAGTTCTTGCTTTAGAATCAAACCTCATACCAGATGTATCAACATTGTTCTGCTTTAAAATGTCAGCTAACATGTACCCAAATTCATCTGCTCCAACCTAATACATAGATGATAAGAATATAAGATATGATTTTCATTTGTACTATTTTAATCAAGGATTGTGTTTCCACACTTTGGTAAACTTTTTCCCCTATCTTTCGAATTTTTTTAGGAAAGGTGTACAAGAACAAGCTACTTGAGAGTAGAGCTATCAGTTTTGGCTCAACCTAATGGGCTAGCCCAATGGGCTAGTGTTTTGGGCTGGGCTGGGGTCAAAAAGCATAGGCCTAGAAAGAACTGGAACATTTTGGCTCTGCCGAGTTGGTCCATGGGCCAGACCTAACCTGCTTTTTAAGGTTTTTTTGAATATTTCTTGTATTTTCTGTGTTAAAAATTGGACTGGACAGAGCCAGCCCGCTGGCCCAGTGTTTTGAGCTGGGTGGCCTAAGAAAACACAACCCAGTAGATAACTGGGTTGGCCTAGCCTAACCCGCTTTTTCACTTTGGCTCATTGGGCCGAATAGGGCCGGGCGGCCAAGTTTGACAGCTCTATTTGAGAGACCATTCTCAACTCAAAAATAGCAGATAACAAATGTCACAACATTGAGATTCAAACAAAATCTTCAACAATAGATAGAAACAATAAAATGGACAAATCAAATAACCAATTGGGTAAGCAGAAATTCATTCAAAATCACACCTTGCCTATAAAAGCTGATGAACCTCCAAGTTTAGATATACCAACAGCCACATTAGCAGGAGCTCCACCAGGCGCTTTCTTGAAAGCCGGTGCCTCGGCGAGCGACACTCCTCCTACTGTTGGCACAAAGTCTATTAACATTTCCCCAAATGAAACAACCAGTGAACTTGTTTCATTGCAGTCTTCTTTCACATGATCATTAGATTTACCTGCACAAATGCAGCACATTCAGACCAACATGAACCATGGTTTCTTAACATTTTACTAATAACAATCTAATTACAGAAAAGTAATTCAAAATTTGAAAAACAATATAAGATTTTGTCACCAGGTAAGAACAAAGAATCCAATCAAATATCTTATAAGTAAATAATATATACAAATGTTAATAACAGCAGAGATTAAAGAAAGGTCTAATTATCATGATTTTGTCTCTATGCATGGAATCATGGAAATCAAATCACACCCCAGAAAAGGGTGCTGCTATGGGACCATCTCTTATTCACTAAAAAAACATGCATAAAAATCCCAAAATCTAAGGCACTAAAAATAACAGAAAAATCCAATCAGCAAAATATCCATTCTGATTCAGTGACAGAAGAATCACAAAATGAGCAAAACCCATAATCCAAAAACACCTAAAGATACAATTTTTATCTCAAAAACAAAAAACTACTTCCAACCCAGATAAATAAATTGCATGAAAACCCCAACTAAACAACAAAATAATAAATAAATAACAATAACAAGGCGGAGAGAGAGAGAGAGAGAGATTACAAAACCTGAAGGGGTAGAGTGAGCCATTTAGTAAAAGAAAGAGTAACAGTGTGGGTAGAAGTAAGAAGAAAGGTAATGGCTATGTTGTTGTAAACTAAGCAGAGAGAGTGAATGAATTGAAGAAAGGAAAAGGGTAGATGAGAAGAAAGAGAGAAATAGGTTGGTGTTATTATATTAATAATTAATTAATAATAATAAATATGAAACTGAAGGTGACAACCAAAAATTCAACAACAATAATTACTTTATATTCTCCAAAGTCCAAACAGCTAGCTGCCTAAAGCTTTTGTAAGTCTCAAACTTGCAAATTCCATGCTGCTTGCTTTGGTACATTTCATATGGACACAATAGTATTTGCCATTAGGGGTCACTAAAAAGGTAAATAAGATAATTCTTTAAGATAGACACTATAGCATTAGGGGTCATTAAAAAGGTGAATAAGATAATTTTTCTAAGGTAATTACTTTTTTAAATGATCTAAGATAAATGCTTGATTTAATTTTAATTGTGTGATTCATGTATCTTATTTTATTTAGAATTAAAATAAATTAATTGAGATATCTAAAATAAATACCTCAAAGTAAATTACCCTTTTTAATAATAAATGATAAGAATTTTCAGAACGTATTGATTTGAAGAGGTATTCTGCTTTAGAGAATTTGAAATGTCATCTAAAATTGAAAACCTTGAAATTTCTTCCTTACTCTAGAGAATTTGTAATGCACTTAAAATCGAAGAAATTCAGAAATCCATTGCTTACTCTATAAAATTATTAATCAAAGTATTTTCCAAAAATATTTATTTTTCAAATTAATTCTTTTAAGCTTTTTTTCAAAAGCTTTTTCTTAATTAAGTCTTTTTTTAAATTTTACACTAATGTTGGGTGTTATAATTCTTTTTCCTAAAAAAAGAGTTTGTATAATTATTTATAGGACTAAATAAAGCATTACCCGAAGAATATATGAGGACTAAAAAGGAGTAAGATTTTTTATAGGATAGAAAAACAAAGTTGGCAAACTTTTTAAGAAAAAAAGATATTTTACACTATTTATTCTTTTAAAGAGCGGATAATTATTTTTTCTCCTTTGTTTCTTTTTTTTAGTAACAGTATGGCTTGTGTCAAAGAATTGTATATTTATTACAAGTATATAAAAATTGTCATGTTCATAAAGTATTATTTATATAAAAAAAGAATTTGGTTTTGTCTTTTTGCCTTTTTATCTATTTTTTTATTTTTCGTTCGCCTGGTTTGTTTTGGGAGGTCTTTAGCTTAGGACTTTCTATTACTGCTTTGCCTTTAATTTTTTTTTCTTGTCTTGAATTTTGGTATAATTCCCGCTTGCCCTTTCTTTTGTCTTTTTTTCGTTTCTTTTTTAGTAAAATCAGTTTGGTTGATTAATAAAAAAAATCTAGTGACAAGAGTTTTTTTTTATGAAAGACGTACACGAAATCTACTAGCTATTTTTTTGGGTACAATCTATTAGCTATTTAACTATTGATTGTTGATAAAATTAAAACTTTTGTGACAAATGAAAAAATGAAACCTGGTCATAACATTTATATATTTTTATGTGGTTGTATTTACATTTCGTGTATTTGTCGTTTACAGAAAAGTATTTTTTTGTATCTGTTCAATTAACAGGAAGTCCGTGATTTGCAATTTTGAAGCTCTGGCTATGGAAAACAGGGTCACTTTATTAGGGGTAAATGTTTTATGGTTTTATTTTTGTAATAAAACCATAAAACATTTACTCTTAATAAAGTGACCTTGTTGCTTAGTTTTATTTTGACAAAAATGAGGCTTGCTTAGTTGGTATTAGTGACTAGCGAAAAAAACATAAATAACTTAACTCAGATTTAATCTCTCTCTCTTCACTATGCCACCACCATCACTACGACCTCTCTCTCTTTCTCTCTCCCCCTCTCTCCCTCTCTCTAATCCCTTAGTCTCTCTTCTCTTTTTGTCTTCTTCTCTCCTTCATCTTTAGCCCCAAATTGAAAAAAATAGGGTTTGAAACATAATTCGGGATCTTTTTAATTCTGGATTTGAAACATAATTGTAGGTTTTTTATTTTGGATTTCATACACTAATATTTCAATTTGGAGTTGAAGATGAAGGGAGGAACAGAAAAGAGGAGAGGGATTGAGGGAGGAGAGATAAAGAGGGCGGAGAAAGAGATGAACTATGAGAGAGGGAGGGAAGTGAGAGAGAGATGTCACAATGGTGGTGGTGCAATGCAGAGATAGTGAAAGGATGGTGGTTCATAGTAGTGGGGTTTGGGGAAGAAGATAAAGCATTTTGGCAGAAGCGCACTTTGGTCATTTATGATTTTCCAAAATTTGAGTTTAGTCCTTTATTTTTTTCCCAGTCACTAAATGCCCAATCAGTAATGCCACCTAATATGCCATGTCGGTTGTTAACGACCTACGTGGTGTTTGTTAAAGTTAGTGGACAGAAATGTTAAAAATGACGACTTTTGCACAAATCTGAAACATAAAGGATTAAAGTGAGGGAAAAGATAAAAGACCAAATTGAAATTTTATTGATAAATAAAGGATAAAAAGTGCATTTCAGTCTGTTTTTAATTATAAAGCTGCAATTTTATTTTTTATTATAAGCAATATAATTGGTTGTGAGATTAGCATATAAACTTTTTTATGACAAAAGATTAGCATATAAACTAAGGTTATCAATCTGGGATTTATTCCTTTTTGCCCATAGCTTCATGCAAAACCGTGTGACTCCAAAAATTTAAAAATTGTAGAGGAGTCCCGTCACATGCATGAAACAATTATAGTGTACACATATTTGCAAATATAAAATTGAAAAGAGGAGTAGAACTTTTTAATATAGGCATAAGCTTTATTATATTATTAATAACTTAAACAAAAAACTCATGACACATGTCAATTATTTGACTGGCTTGAAAGACCAACATGCATGTCGGTGTGGTTAGACTTAATTGAGTTTTTCTTATGAGAAAATGAATATAATTGACCGACAGATGTGAGAAACAACTTAAACAAATATGTGCCACTATTTAGAACAACCTCTAATATCATTCGGTATTTACAATTTAAACAAGTATGTGCCACTTGATGTTTCCATTCAAGATGATGGAGAATTGGGATGATTTTTCCAATAAGAGGATGGAAAAAAAAACTATATGAGTTGACCCTAAATTGGACTCTTGTACAGTATTATTTTAAGCATTTCTACATCCAATTGACATAATCAAGGTAATTGAATAAGTTATTATTTGTTGCTATAAGTTGTGGTGATTGCTCTTTTTTTTCCCTCTCTATAAGTTACAACAAGAATCTCTGGACCACTACACCCAAGGCCGTCTAACATGGTGTGCGAACATGCACTACCGGATAGGACCTCTCAGTCTAATACTATTTTTATAGGGTCTGAAAAAATTAGTGGATTCATTTGATAAAAGTATAATTTTTTTGTCAAAAGAAATTTTTTTTTTGCAAAGAAGGAAATGAGCTTCATTAAAACCTTTTGATGCAAACACTTCTTGGGAAATAATCATCTAAAAGGAAAAAGAGTACTCCTCCCCATTTTCATTTAAAAGAGATAAAAAAGAATGAGTACAGAGGAAAATCAAGGGGAGACTAGACCAAAACCCTTGGCGGCGGAAAAAAGATTCATCGAAAGCGATACAACTGAAACCTAGCCTATTGCGGTTAAAATCCTCTAAAGCAACATTAGGGAGTATACCCCACATGTTGAAACCATGACTAGCAAAGTCGTAATTTGCTAACTTATCTGCACAAGAGTTTCCCTCTCGATAGATGTGAGAAACAATGAAGCTCATTCTATTGGTTATTGAGATGTTATTTACAATTTAAATAAAGTAGTTGAAATATTTGGTAATTTATTTGATAAAAGTATAATTGTGGACCCAATTTTTATGATTTGAATAGAATTTCCAATTTTTTTGAGACGACCTTGTCTACCTGCAACATAAAAATCAAATTTAACTTCATGCTAGTTTGACTTACTGTCAATGTGGTATCTCTACAATTGCACTAGTTTAATGGGATCCATTTCTATTTCTATATAACCATTACACAGTTTATTAACAGCAATGACAATTTTGTCATAATAGGAGTTCATACAAACAGATTAATATTTCTAGAAGAATTTTGTTGAGTTTTATTCTAAATCTCTACAACCCGTCATTTTTGAACTACTCGTTCAATCTAGTTTTTGACGAGACAAAACATATAGAAGTCGACTGTCATCTCGATCTATAGAGAAAAGATTATCTTTGGAATCATCGAAACTTCTTTTGTCAATTCTAAAGATTAACTTGCTGACAATTTTAGTAAATCTCTATAGTCCTCAAACAACTTACTTAATTATTGGATTATAATAAAATATAATCCAACTTAAATTATACTTCTCAAGTATATAAATGTGTACAAACTTTTGTTATTATTAAGTAACAAATATTCATGATTCAAGTAAAACCATAACCTTTAATTAGCCAAGTTTAGCATATAAGCTAATTATGAGAAGTATTTTAGGAATACATAGAGGAACATTCATTGTAGCAATTCGTAGTTTTTGTTGTGATTGCTTGGATTGCCTTCTGTTCTTGTGTCAGCTTCTTTCTCCTTTGAAATAGCTTCCTGAAGCATATTACTCATTTTTTAGATAGATCTCATTTTGCAAAGGTACTTATTCTTAGTAAAGGACTTCATTATGGATAATATGAAAACAATTACATATACCATATTACATTACCAATGACAAGGTTGATAGTAAAATAAAAAGGCTATAAAAACAGAACATACATGTGTTTAATGTTTTCCCTTATTCAAAATGAACATGGCTATTATTGTTAGCAACGAGGTTCGATGATTCATCTCTTGCCTGCAACATAAATTTCAAAATCTCAACTACACATATGAGAACTTATTCTTCTTTATAGGAAATTTTAATTGAGTTAATTGAGTATAAGGGGTATTCAATTACACAATTTTATTGTATTTTTTTAACTACAGTGACACGAATAATTAAAGGAAAAACCTTGGACTCCAATTGTTTGTTAAGTTCCTCCAAGTTATGCACCTGCCAAAGAAAGGTACATTTTGAGGGTTATCAATAAAGTTCCAAGCATTATTATTTACCAAAATGTAAGTCTCTTTCTAAGTTGTCCAGTGAATTAATTATTTTGACTAAAATACCCTTATTTAATTTTTTATGTCTATAATTTTTGGAATACTGAAGTAATTAATTAAAGAGAGGGGAATTACATATAAATGGTAAAATAGGAAAAGTAGTAAAAACTAAAAATAATAGACACAATTCATGAGATTAACTAATTAAACTAATTTTCTTAATTCTTGTGAAGTGATTAAAAGAGACTTACATTTTGGGAATGAGGGAGTACTAAATACCCACTCGAGTATCATCGTGGAGAGATTTAATAAGGAAAAATACTCTCTACCATATTTTTAATTAGGATCTGTTTGGTAAAAAAGAGTGGATAGAGGATAAGCCAGAAGATAGTGGATAAGCTAGCTTATAACAGATATAAGCTAGCGGGTTGGTGTCTAAAGTGTTTGGTAAAATTAGTGAATGAACTAGCTTATAAATATAAAATGACATGAATGAATATTGTATTGAGGAATTTATTTAAAATAATAAGGGTAAAAATCGGAGAAAAATAAAACGCGATAAGCTATAAGCTCAAACGATACTTCAAGTAGTATTTCAAAAAATGTTATAAGTTAGTGAAAAAATGTTACAAGCTAATCATGCCAAACACTTACGATGAGTTTCTAATGGACCAACTCAATTGGCTGACCCATTTATCCCTATATAAATCATGGGTTGGGCTAATTAAAGACCAGCCTGCCATATTTTAGCCCGACCCAATCTGGCCCAAAAAATCATTGGCCTGACGTGATGGGTTGGACTACATTATGTTCAACAAATATGAATTTAGATTAATAAAGTTGTTCACGTTTTACTAATAAAATCAATTCTTAATTTATAAATATTATATTTTTATCAAAAATATAATAGTATGTGGGGCAGCCCACTTGGCCCGTAGGCCATGTAAGGATTGGCCAGCAAAATATGAGACCATAACTAAATTGACCAACCTGACCCAGCCCGAATGTGATAAGCCGTAACGGGTTGACCAAAATTAGTACCTCTATTCGCAAGTACTTAGGGTATTCTCCACTTTTAACGATATTTAATTTATGAAATACACAGCTCTAAAACTTTGCGTGTTAAATTTCTCGCTCTTTTTTCATAAATAAAGTTAATGATAGGGAAAATGCCCTAATCCAAGATAGAAACAATCTTTTGATTTTGTGAAAACTTGAAAAGCTAATTATATTTACGTCACTTTAAGAAGACTATTGGAGAGTTAAATTCGAGACATGAATGTCCAATACGAATCATGTCATAGTACACTAGATCTACCCATTGAAGTTAATGAGTTTCTAACTCAAGTGAGAAGGAAAAACTATCACGTCAAAAAAAATGAGAAGGAGAAAATGTAAATATATTTGTTCTAGGAATTTCATGCAACTAATAGTACCCTATTTTAGGTGAACATAGAAGTTTTACCAATATTGTTTTGAATAAATTTATGTGTCTCTAATAAGATAGAAAATATTATTTTTTTGCAAGTAGTAAAACAATCAAATATAGGATTTGGATTCAGTACCTTCAGTGGTTGATACATTTAGTAACTATAGGTTTTTTAGGAAGGAGTCAATAACACATGTACTTCATTTATTGAGTAGTTAAACTCTAAATAAATGCATACCTTTTCACGTAATTCGTTCGCTCGTGCTACAAGCTTCTTCGTCTACAATTTAAGAGTAGGATATAATCATGCTTAGAAAAAATAAAGAAGAAATAAAAGTGGTTTAAATGGCAATTGCATATTTCAAATAATGCCACACATAAAATAATGTTTAATCTTTAAATGCTTCATCAGTTTCAATCAAATAGCTTATACTTCCCCTGGTCCTATTTAAAAGAAAAAAATTATAGTTTTAGGTTCATTGAATAATTGATTATAGATCAAATATTTTTGTTATTCAATTAACATAAAACTGTAATTTTTTTCTTTTTAATAGGACCAGAGGATGCTTTTATGAAAAATGTACTCATGATTGATGAACATACTTGCTGCTTTCGTGCTAGTGTGAGCGTAGAGTCCACTTGTTCCTCAAGGTTCTCCAATTCTTTCAAGCTAAGTGGTTCAAGTTCTTCCCCTTGAAAGTGCCTTCAATAAAAAAAATGAAGGACTTCAACAAATAATTTGATAAATTTCTACTTGTGTGGGTGTGCAAGTTTTTTTAGACACCAAATGAATTAAATTCAGAAATGAGCACTATGATACTCAAACTCATTACAACAATAGTGCTAGTTTTTTTTAGACACCAAATGAATTATATTCAGAATTGAGCACTAGGATACTCAAACTCATTACAACAATAGCTACTTCTTCTTGCAATAGTTCAAGAGAGATAAACATATCCATGAAGGGACCCAAGTTAACCCCACAAGGAACCAATTTTCCAAACTACAAAACTTATATTTCTTACATCCTATAAATGCAATTGAATGAGTCAACACACCATTCATAGTAAAGATAATAGCCAAACTATGCCTTAGTCAAAAACCATTTCCATGAGTTCATGTTAATGTAATCCAAAATCTCTAAAAAGTCTAGTACCACCCCATTTGTTCTGGAGTGGGCCGAAGCCCACTCCAGCACCTCAGCATAGACCGGCCCAATGACAGTGGGTAAGAGAGCAGGGAACCAGATCAACGGCCCTGATGGGTTCGTACAATAATCCAACGTCCACGCATAACCCACTAACACTATATAAGCATTAATGGCGTCAGTTGTCAGGTACACACGATTCATTGAGACATATACTCTGCTCGTTCGCTCCTAACTTGGGCGTTGGAGTGTCTTTGCAGGTACACCCGCCCTCTGAAGCGAAGCTTGGAGCACGACCAGAAGAGCATACAGAGATCTGATACCTGAGAAATTGCAGTCAAGCCCTCAAAGGTTCAGATCATTTGGCGACCACAGTGGGAGCCCGCGCGCTTTCCACCAATCTTGAGGATGTCCCCGAAGGCACCCCGAGGCCGACCAAAGGCCACGGCTCGTCTACAGAGTGTGGCCGAGATCCCTACTCGACCACCACCTACGGGTGTTGAAGGCAACAACACCGTCCCTGCACAACCTGTCACTGTAGAGCTTCCTGCCGACCTGGTCCAAGAGTTGAGAGAACTACTGCGCGACCGAAATCAGGCTCTGAATCGTAACGATGACCGCCTTACGCAGTTAGAAGACCGGATCGCCTCGAGACGAGCTCACACGGCCCCAGAACAGCGACCTCACCATGAGGGCAATTCAGCCGTGCGAGCACGCCCTTCGAGAGCTCATCGATCACCTCCTCGAAGGTAGCTGGTCCATCGATCTCCACCCCCAAGGAGGGGACGAGGAGGGGCGGCCATACCATCAAGAAAGACTCCAACCACGTCTGATTACACTTACTGGCCCAAGGAAGAGCCATCGCACGAGGGATCCTCTCGTGGTTCGACTAGCTCGCCTACCCGTTCTCGCAGCCGATCTAGCGAGCGACACTCATATCGGTTAGGGGATTGCCCCAACAAGCATGGTCAACGACTGAAATGAAATGAAGCCGCCAACGACCAAAAAAGAAATACAGAAACATAATGGCATGATAGCCGCTCTCTCACGATTCGTGTCCAAAGCTGCAAACAAATCCTTACCCCTATTCAGATTGTTGAAGAAAGAGATCGCATTTGAATGGACGCCCGAGTGCGACCAAGCTCTTGAACAACTAAAGACGGCCTTGGCAGAACTGCCAATTTTGACCACTCCTAAGCCCGGGGAAACGCTATATCTATACTTGTCCATTACAGACGAGGCTTTGGCCGCTGTTTTGGTACGAGAAGAAGGAACGAAGCAAAACCCGGTCTACTTCGTCAGTAAAGTACTACAGGGGCCAGAGCTTAGATACCAAAAAATTGAGAAGTTGGCTTTTGCTTTGGTCGTGTCCGCCCGAAGATTGAGACCGTATTTTGTAGCCCATCAGGTCGCTCTGCGCACCGACCAACCAATTAGACAAATCCTACATAGACCTGATCTGGCGGGCAGAATGATTAAATGGGCTGTAGAATTATCCGAATTTGGAATCAAGAATGAGCCTAGGTAGACCATTAAGGGACAAATCTTGGCCGACTTTATTTCGGAATTAACTCCAGGAACGGAGGACCCGGTTCACGACGTATGGACACTGCATGTTGATGGGTCGTCCAACGGCAAGGGCAGCGGAGCCGGCTTAATCCTAGAGAACGAGCAAGGAACGACTATCGAGGTCTTCTTGGCTTTCTCTTTTCCAACGTCCAACAATCAGGCTGAATACGAGGCCTGCTTGGCTGGGTTGTTGCTCGCTCTGGAATTCAATGTGAAGAAGGTAGAGCTCCAATCGGACTCTTTGTTAGTGGTATCCCAGATCAAAGACATCTTTTCGGTCAAAGACGAGATCCTCCAGAGATACCTCGCAAAAGTCAAGGAGTTGATGCAGAAATTCGAACACGTCGAAGTCAGGCACGTCCCCAGAGCAGAGAACGTTAGGACAGACATCTTATCCAAGCTCGCAAGCACGAAGAGCCTTGGCAACCACAGAAGTGTAATACAAAAAGTTCTATCTGAACCAAGCGTAAGGCTGTAGGCCATGCTGGGCGCAGATATATGTGAAATCGACTCGGCTCGAACCTGGATCGACCCCATTTTTAACTACATAAAGGATGGGGAAGAACCTGTGGACACTAAAGAAGCTGCGCTCGTTCGTAAACGAGCAACGTCCTACTCGATCGTAAATGAGCAACTCTACAGAAGGGGATTCACTATGTCCTTGCTCAAGTGCCTTCTACCAACAGAAGCAAGCTATGTACTAAAGGAGATCCACGAAGGTATTTGTGGAATCATATGGGTTCGCGAGCACTGGCAAAAAAGGCATTAAGGGCGGGCTACTATTGGCCGACCATGGAGGCGGACGCAAGAGACCTAGTAAAAAAATGTGATAAGTGCCAGAGGCACGCAGACGTTCACATTGCTCCTCCAACTGAGCTCAACAGTTTGACCGCACCATGGCCATTCTCGTGGTGGGGTATTGACCTGTTAGGACCTTTCTCACTCGCCCCTGGTCAGCTGAAGTTTCTGGTCGTCGCACTTGACTACTTCACCAAGTGGATCGAGGCTGAGCCGCTAGCTACGATTACTTCAAGGAATTGCCTCAAGTTCGTCAGAAAGAACATCTTGGTACGGTTTGGGATCCCCAAGGTCGTTGTCTCGGACAATGACACACAGTTCACCGACCGAAACTTTCAAGAAGCCTTAGTAGAACTAGGCGTAAAACAGCATTTTACGTCGGTCGAACACCCGCAAACGAACGGGCAGGCAAAAGCATCCAATAGAGTCATCCTGAGAGGCCTCAAAAGAAGACTAGATGAAGCTAAAGGGAAATGGGCAGAAGAGCTCCCTTCAGTATTGTGGTCGTACAGAACCACACCACACTCGACCACTGGAGAATCCCCCTTCAAACTGGTCTATGGAACGGATGCGCTAATTCCCGTTGAAATGGGAGAACTAAGTTGGAGAACGAGCAACCCTATGCCGCCGTCAGAAAACGAACAGGCAACCAGAGAAGAGCTCGATCTAGTGGAAGAACTACGGAGCAAGGCCGCCCTCAGGGAATCGTTGGTAAAACAAGCGATGGCAACAAGACACAACGCCAAGGTTGTCCATAGAGCCTTCGAGAAAGGGCAGCTCGTCCTTAGAAGAGCGGACATTGGCCAAAGAAATGTCGGTCAAGGAAAGCTTGCCCCAAATTGGGAAGGTCCTTACCAAGTGGCGGCCAAGACGGGTAAAGGGGCATACATCTTGCAGAAAGTAGACGGAGGCATTATTTCAAATACTTGGAATGCAGCAAACCTTAGAAGATATTTCACTTGATAGTTGTAAAAATGAAAAGATGTCATGTTATTGCTTGAACAATGAATAAAAAATCAAACGAGCGGGACACTCTTTTTCCCTACGGGGTTTTTTATTGAGGCCCGCTTGCTCGTCATTTAAATGGCGAGGAATTTCTTTATTTCTGGATCTCTTTAAAAGTTGTTGATCGACCCAATAACGAACGTCCTCTTAAGCGAGTTAAGTTCAAACCGAGTTTGATAAACTGCTTAGGAGGAAACTTAAGCGACCTTAAGTTCGAACACACCCGGTAAACGAGCTAAATCTCAAGTAGAAGCTTGGTAAGCTGTTTGCAGGGATCCCTATGAAGATCAGACCAACGAGGGCTGAAACCAGCCAAAGGCTGAAGCCTGTCGGCCGCGAGCAAAGCAAGTTAAATAAACTTAGAAAAAGTAAAAGAGAAGATAGACCAAGGATTATAATTAGTTAAAATTAAAGTCTGCCCGGAGAAGGCCGGGCTCCATAAAGATTACAAGATAAAGGGCGACCTTTGAGTCCCACAAGAAAACAACAAAACACACTTTTGAAAAGTAAAAAAGGGCAAGTCACTCAGGACGACTGTAAATGACTGCTTCTTCTTGGATGACATTCCCGTGCTCGTCTTTCTCTGCAAGACGGACGATCTGGCCGTTCCTCAAAAAATGATCATTGCTCACGATCTCAGGGTTAATCTCCAGCGAGGGATAGCAATACTGGATCTGAGCAACAGCCTCGTCAAAGCGCCCTTTTGCGATGGAAATGGTCATGTCCTCCAAAGCCTTCAAGTTTTCCTTCAGACTGACCACCTGCTCCTCCAGCTGGGTCACCTTGGTAGACTGCTTGGTCAAGCTGGCAGTAGCGGTGGCAAGTTTGGCTTCAGCATCTACCTTGGCATTTATGGCCGCATCACGTTCAGCAGTGACGGAACCAAGTGCGTTCTTGGTGGGTTGGAGAGCGACCTTAGCATCTTCAAGCTTTTTTTTGGGTGCTCTCGAGTTCCGCCCGCAAATCTGTAATGCGTCCAAGAGCAGACTTATACTTGTCAGTTTTATCCAAGAGGTCACCCTCCAACCATAAGTTTCTGTGGAGTAAGCGCATACCTGCTTGACGGCCAGCTTCCTCAAACTTATAGCGAGCAAGCTTTTGAGAAGTGGCCTGGGCAATTTCAGCAACGAACAACAGAGGGTCTGCTCGAAGGCATTCTAAATCAGCATCCTTGAGATCGTCCAAATCCAAGGACGATCTCCTTAGCGTTTCTCTTCTTTTTTGAGGAGGGTCAAGGTCGATCGGAACGGCGTCCACAGAATTCTGGGCTCGATCTCTCTTCTTAGAAGCGAAGTTCGTTCCTTGCTCACGAACCGGAGGCCTATGGTCGCCTTCGGCATGGAGGGGTTGAGAAGGAGAAGCGAAGGTCACCCTCTTCTGCTTCCTTGACTTCGTTTTGGCCAAAAGAGCTTCAAAGCCTATGCCCGACATTTCAGCTGAAAAATAAACAGGGATTAGTCAAAACAAAGTGAAACGATCAAAACTAACGAGCAAAAGAAAAAATAAAAGCACCAAGTTTATTTTCAGCCTGCTAAGACGTCCTAAGGCAAGCGAATTTGTCACAAGGAATAACCCCTTCGGGCAGCCAAGTAACCAGGGTCTCTAGCATCAAGACGATCTCAATATCGTAATCGCTCAGCCTCCTCTGATGCTTGTAGTGGATAGTGTCACGGTCGTAGTGCGAGTGCGACCAACCAAGAGGAAATTTCATTGAAGCAACACGACCTTCAGCATCCACCGTCCCACCATCTCCTTAGCCCGATCATTGACTGGAACGACCCAGAGGAAAGCATGCCTCCAAGGTTTGGCCGAATCGCAGAAAGGTTTGAAGAGTTTGATCGTGCCCTTCCGCCCCTTCAAAGAAACTTGTTCCCATCGCCTGGGCTCGCTCTTCATCTCCACGGTACGACTAACATCGAATAGGGAGAAGAAGAGACAGTAGTTTACTTCCAGGTCGAGAGCGGCCATTATTATCTCGAAGGACTTAACGAGCGCCCAAGCATTGAAGTGAAGTTGAGAGGGGGCGACCCCAAGAGTTCTCAGGACGCATCTTTGGAAGAAGGTGAAGGGAGGTCACACCCTTAAATCTCGGAGAATATTGGTGTACATAATAAATTTTAGAGAAGAAGGGATTATGGCTGCATGATCTTCAGCCGGGACGCCCTCGGCTCTCCACTCCTGGTCGCCATAGCCAATTAGCTTAGAAAAAAGCGGCAACATCTCATCACCGGGGGGAAAGACTGAACGTTCGTTGATTATAGCAGAAGAGATCCAGGAGCGGTCATCATCAAGCCTACCTCTCCAATCGTGCTCTTCTGGTAACACATCGTTGGTTGGTACGGGAGGAGGCGCGGGGTTCACTCGGGGAGATTGAACGGTTTCGACAGTGTTCGACGAGCGACCAGAGGATGATGAAGTCGAGAGATCAATAGAAGAGAATGTCTCGAAGGGAAGCCCACTCGCACCAGTATCTCCAGAGCGAGCAGCACGTTCAGCCATATTGGTGGGTGGACGACTAGAAATCCTCGCAGTCTTCTTCATTCGCGCCAGTATCCTACCCTGCAAGGAGAGGGAAGGTCAGGATCACCCTAAATGATGATTTGCCGAAGGGGGCGACAAGGTCGAACCCGAGCCTGACACCCCCTCCTCGCTCTACGCAACGAAGAATAGAACAAGTAAATGTAAACAAACGAAAAGTGCATACCTAGAGTAGGAGAAAAGTTCGAAATAAGGTGGTATACTCCTTGATGAGAAAAATCAAGCGACCAGAAGAGTAGGATCGCCTAAGTTGAAAGTCGTGTACGGGCGAGCACTTGGCCAGAATAATACAGCAAGCTATTGGTCGTTCTGAGAGTAGAGAGTATGACCGCTTTCAGAGCTTTGGGATTAAGAAAGTGAAGAATGAAGAGAGGGGGCAACGTATTTATAAAGTTTAGGAAGCAAGCAAACGAAACAACGTGACCTTTCACTTGCACGCGCCTTGAAAACTGAACCATCATCATGACCAGACGCCGCCTTTTCAAATATCAAGGCACCATTAATGACCCTTGGGGAGACGTAAAACGTCGCTTCATGACAGGTGCCACGTGTCTTATAATCAGAGCAGAATCTACCACGCACTCAAATGATCGGCCGATCAACCTCGTATTCTAATGAACGAGCATGAAAACGGTCAGACAACAAGCCTGCGCCCGCTCCATGAACGACTTTGGCTTGGGGGGCAACTGTTCTGGAGTGGGCCGAAGCCCACTCCAGTACCTCAGCATAGACCGGCCCAATGACAGTGGGCAAGAGAGCAGGGAACCAGATCAACGGCCCTGATGGGTCCGTACAATAATCCAACGTCCACGCATAACCCACTAATACTATATAAGCATTAATGGCGTCAGTTGTCAGGTACGCACGATTCATTGAGACATATACTCTGCTCGTTCACTCCTGACTTGGTCGTTGGAGTGTCTTTGCAGGTACACCCGCCCTCTGAAGCGAAGCTTGTAGCACGACCAGAAGAGCATACAGAGATCTGATACCTGAGAAACTGCGGTCAAGCACTCAAAGGTTCAGATCACCATTAGAGAAGATACATCTGCTCTTGACATCCTAAATAGCCCATATGACCACATGTCAAATAAAAATGAACTTATCCTGCATTTTGATTCTATAGGGGAATCATCTGAATCGTAACTGTGGGCCACTTTGTTTTACTTAATATATAGAACAAGAAGAACAAGACTCAATAAGAGAAGAATCTTGGGAGAATAAGAAAGATGAGGAAGAAAAAAATTGAACGGAAGAATCATTTAGTTTGGAGGGAAACTCAAAATTCCCAATTTTTAGGTGTAAGAAATCCAACAAGAAATCACCCATCAGATTATTTTTCCTACTTATCTTCTAAGCAGCAAGGAAATCAAGAGTGAAGAGTTTGATCAATATTTAAAACCATTTTATTCCTTGTTCATCATCCTCCACCTTGAGAGGATATGGGAGCATTTGCAGTTGTACCTCAAGTTCACGTAGTTTCTGCCCCAAAAACAAAAGAAGAAGGATAATGTGTTCTTTGAACCATAAATTTCCCTTGAGGCTGGAATTGCAGCATCAATCTTAGGACAATAAACAAGCACTTCATGGGAAGCAACTTGTGTGAGGGAGTGTTCTATCTCTTCTCTTTTCTTTCTTTATTTTGTCTTTATCTTTGTTAGTGTTTTGTTGAATTTTCCCTATTTTGGCACTAGTTTTATAACTACGAGAAATTTGATTCATGACATGCGTTGTAAAAGTTGCACTCCTCAAATTGTTTTGATCTTTTTTTTTTATTTGTGTGGAGGAGTGTAGCCTTCCTGGATAATTTTATTGGATTTTCAAAGATCATAAGATGCTTTGCTCTTAAATTTTTATGAACCAGTTTAAATGGGATTGATTTTGATCATGTTGTTCTAAATCCCTTGGATGACAATCCATAGAGGAATGGTTTGTGATATTTGATTACATGATTCATTGTGCTTATATCCTATCATGACTAACTTGGGAGTGTTTGAGCCAAACAATTAATTTTTTCTTGTGTGCTTCCATTGCTTGTAACATTCCTTAAAACTTGACTTAGTTCTTGACTATTTTTGCATTGCTTATACTCACACGCGCGCGCGCACACACACACACACACACACACACACACTTTGAATAGTTTTTTGGCAGAGGTTCAAAATACCTACCCTTGTCCAAGTTTGGAGCGGTATACCAAAAGTAGTATATTCTTTTAAAAAGAAAGGAAAACAAAAGAAGTAAAAAAAGGCAAATAAAATCAAATCAAATAGAAGAAATAACAAGTTCAGTTTTGTTTTGCTGGAAATTTTTTGAAGAAGTTTTGGAAAGCGGGGGAAATGTTCAAAAGTGAAAATGGCATCTCTCATTTCCAATCAAGAAAGCCTAGATTATAAAACCTATCCGTCCTGACCCAAGCTCCATAACAACCTTCAAAAGGCCCTCATGATGTGTGTGGTATTTGTGTATGATTGTCTGTTGTATGATTCTGTGAAGCCTATGGTAGTGTGTTGCTTGTGAGATGATTGAGTGTTGTACCATGCAAACAGTTGAGTGAGATAGAAAGATTTATAGGTGAGGAACTTGATTAAAATTGAGCACAATTGATGATTGTATGAATTGTTTTTGAAATTCTAATTTGGGGAGTTTGAAATGCAGATTTAAGGGATGCAAGAATGTATGTTAGGTTACTCATTGATAACTCTAAAAAGAAAATGTATTTTCTGAGCTAGGTATGATCGTGGAGATGGGAGACACATCTAGTAATCTTATTTCAACCCTTCTTTTTCATTGAGTTTGCTTGAGGGCAAGCGAATATTTAAGTTTGGGGTTGTGATAAATCCATATCACATGCTAGTTTTTAATGTTTAAAAGTGTGTTTTGCATAAAGATTTTGATGAACAAAAGTCAATTTTGAATAGAATCAGTGAATTTGTGAATCTAGTTTCTGTGTAGTGGTTATGCTGGTTTTCTTTGCGTTTATGTGCACAGGAGCTAGATCAAGTTGGAGAATGAATTGTGTAGGCAAGAGGTGAAGTTTGGAGCAATTTAAGGAAGGAAATAGTGCAGTCAAAGCGTCTATTTCATCTGTTAGCGCGCGTGAGGAGCGCTTGTATGCGTTTCGCGCGCACATGTTTTAGTATCTCACCTGGTAGCTAGCGCATGTGACTTACTTATTCGCACATGCCACTCGCGTGTGTGTAGATTTGGCCTGGTAGCTGGTGAACGTGAGTTTCCTGAACGCGCGGTGAGGTGCACCCTTGTTTAGTATCTATGTGTGTGAGGCGCATGCATGCACGCCCAATAGCGTATTTTTACGATGTACTGCTTAAATAAAAACCTCTAACTCTCAAGAATCATTGTTGGACACTCTTGTGAACCCCAAAACACTATATTACTGATTCCATTTCATCCGTATTGAAAATACAAGACTCAAACAAGATTTGGAGCTTCAAATGAGTTCATCTTCTTCATTAAGTTGCAATCTATTTTTTCTTTCTCTTCCATTTTGTCTAGGTAATTCTCTTTTTCTTAGGGATGAATGAATATTGAGGAAATACTATTGTAGCTGGTTCAGATCTATTTTAATGTCACATTATTTTTTTTTTTGATAAGCAAATGTTAGTGGGGGGGGGGGGGGGGATGTTAGTTTTCGGGATTTGAACCCGAGACCTCCTTTTTGCAATCTTGCAACTCTTTCATGTCCCTTAGCTCGCGAACTGAGCTACCTTCCTGGGACACATTATCTTTATGTGTCACATTATCTTTTACTTTATGTGTTTAATCTTCGTTCTTAATGTTTTTCATGATTTGATCACCTATGGAATGATTTATTGGTTCGTTTATGGAATGAAAGTTTTATACCAGAATGCTTGAGATTGAATACATTCAACTCTCAGCTTAGGAATATTCTTTGAGTTGTAGTATCTTTCTAACCCTTGATTCTAATCCTTTTTGTCTTCTATAATCACCCAAGGAATTAATTAGAGTTTTTAGTTGTTAACAAAGGATTAGTTGCCTAATGAATTAAGAATTAATTATTGTTGTGTGTTTGATAACAAAGTTAAAGAGAGGGTCATTTTTCAATACAAATCAATTTGATATAATGTGGAATCAATAGGACTTTGTCTCAAACAAATTTTATTATCATATCTCATACTTTCAAAGTGTTATTCGGTTTCAATATCAAAAATCCCAAAAACAGTTTATTGTTTTTACTTTAAAGTTCTTGTTACTAAATCAAATCAAGCAAACCAAATTTTATTGTGTTTGTTTAGTGTTGTTTGCATTTATTCGTATTTGCATTCTATCCTTAAGGACAGTATTCGGTTCTTACAGATTTTATTACTTGCGATGATTTGGTACACTTGTCAATATCCTCATCAGATACTTCATTGGGCAAAATTCCTAGATTTTTTTCCTTAAATTAGTGTTGTAACTATTTCATTTACAAGTTCTCTTCTTTTTTCTCAACCTTGTTTTCCGAGATTTAGCTAAGTTGTCATCTCTCTAACAACTTATAGCATAATCATTTGAATGAATAGAGAGATGAGGGCTTTGAAGATCTTTTAGGGACTAGGTAAGTCAGAGATGTTTTTTTTTTGATAAAGCAAAAGATTATATTAAAGGGGTGCAAACGGGCACCCCAACCGATACAAATATACAAGGGGCCTTATTAAAACCTTCTCGGGCCAAAACCCCATGGGACAAAAGACCCAAGGAGGTAAGTCAGAGATGTTAATGGTGATCTCATCGCCCTTCAAACAAGGTTTTGGACATTGACTTAAATGGGTGTGACCAAAATTCTCTAGAGATTTGTAAAAAGTTTTTGTTTCCGTGGATGACAGAGGGTTAGATTTCACAATAAAAATCATGTTTGGCATAAAGGGAGCAAGAAAAGTCCACAAGCAAATTAGTGGAGCACCCATGAATAAAGCACGGAAAACCTTCAAGATTACATACAGCAAACCCTAATAGAGCCAAATCCTAGCAGAGTCATAAGTTATGACTTTATTTAAAATTTCTATAAGAGAATGTGTTTTTTTATAAGCAATATTTTATATAAAAGAGAGTACTAAAAGTACTCAAACCCTTAAATATACAAGAGATCTCATTAAAATCTCTCTGGGTAAAAACCTCATCAGAAAAAGACCCAAGAGAATGTGTAATTCAACCTCAATTTTACTAATAAACATTTTTCCCTATTTTTAAGATCATGCTAATGGTATTTTTTTTGTGTGTATTTTTTTTGTTGAAGATCGTGGCAAACTAACTACGCATAAAGGTAATAAACTCTTAAAAACATCTAAAGTATATATACAATCACTTGCCTTTGCTTGCGATCAAGAGATTCATATTTTGCTCTTAATTTCAAGTAGTCCTGGTATAAGCTCTGCAAGGTACAAAATTGGTTGTCATCAATCACTAGAAACTAGAAAACTTCAGGTTCATTTCTAACTTTAGATATTGAACAAGGGAAAAGAAACCAAACCTGTGAATCATGTTGACAAGAATCACCAGCTTGTGACTTGTTATAACGACATTGACGATACCTCTCAATGATTTTGTTAATACTGATCACATTCCAAGAAAAGAGAAAATTTTCACTATTAATTGATTAAATTGGACCAATGCTTCGTAAAACAATCAATTGTAATATATGCATACATAAGGACAATAAGCCTAATTATATCTAGCTAAACCTTTGGGTGAAGAAGAGTATGAATAAATGAAATAATTTATTCCTCATTTTGATGGATTTTTTTTTTTTTTTGCAAGTTAGGGTGGCAAACTTTAGTTATGTGATGGCTAACCTTAAAACTCTATTTTGGGTTGCTAAAGTCACTACTAAAAAAAGCTGAAACACTGATGGAAATTAGAGAAGAAAAATATTAAATTGGTCTCCAAATTTTACGTTGCTAACACTTAGAGATGAAATTAGAGACATATGACATTTTTCCGTCTCTAAATTTTTGTCGCTATTTTAGTTTTATCAATTAGTCTGTGTAACTGTAGGGTGGGTAGAAATTCTGTTGTGTATTTAAATTGGCATCACAATCCTTGAGTTATAGTCGGTTCGATCTCTCCAAATTTCAGAAAAGTTCAGTTTAGTCCATAATATTATCAATACTCCTAAATTGGTTTCTAATACTCTCAAACGTTATTTAGTTTATTCTCTCAAATTCTCGTTGTTGTGTTAGATCCCAATTTTTTTGGTAAACCAAGGTATCCTCCACGACACACCGTCCAGAGATCAAACCTAGGACCAAATAGTTAAATAACTCAAGTATCCACTTATGCCACATCATTGTTAGATCCCAACTTTTACAATTTAATATTAATCAAATCTCTGAATTTTACAATTTATGAGAATCAAACTGATATAATAACAAAAAAATATAGCACAAGGCAAGGCACGCCTTGTGTGTTTGCTTTGAGAGCTATATTAATAAAAAATGGTTGGCTTATAAAAAACTAACAATCCTTCGAATATATATGTAGGGAATGGATATTCCCGTATTGATTATAAAGTTCAAAGAATTTATTCCTAGCATAAGAATAAAAGTTTTCCAAGGAATTTTTTAGTTCTTGTTCTCATGGTTTTTTTCATTCTTGATAAAGGGATTGAATAGACGGATTCAAAGGGGAATCAATCAAATTGATTTTTTATGCAGGTAGGGATCGATTGAAAATGATATATAAAAGTCGCATCAAATTTAAATTTTAGTGTAGATCAAATAACATCTCTGTATTTTTTGTTACCATGTCTGGCCACGAGTACCCGACTTTGTCACACTCAACAGAGTTTTTTTACCACACCCAAGATTCGAACCTATTGGCATGAAACTATTGGCGCGCATATGTCAACCTATTTCATGATTTGTCTAATATACTCGCCCAACTTAAGTTAAGGCCTAAAGCGTTACATGCAAACATATGGCGTCGCGATAACCAGAGACGGATGCACTTGAGATTAATTGGGGGCATTTGCCCCCACTTGAAAAATTATTTTGGTTAGAAATATATATAACAAATTTCTTTTGCCCCCATAAAATAATAATGGTTGAGCCCATAAGATAATTTTAAAAATTAAATGTAGAAATTTCACAAGAGATAAATAAAATAGAGAATAAGTTGACACTAATTTTACTTTTTTAGCTATATAATTTCTAGAAATTTAGGTATTTTAGGATTTCTCTGTAATGATATTATGTATTTTATAGAAATTTACAATATTTTTTAAGAAAATATTATAGGCTATTTTTTTGTCCCCACTAATAAAAATTTTTAGATCCGTCACTGGCGATAACCACGACAAAGGTTTCAAAGGGCATAGTGAGACTTACGTGATATGAATATATGGATTAAAAGGGCTATTTACGAGATTGTCCAAAAAAAGACCTATTTACGACGTGAAAATGTATAATTTTATTATTGATAAAATGTATTTCGTAATGATAAAAAATGTCAATTGAAAAAATATTCTAAAGTTTTAAAACTTCATTTCTTATCAACTTGAAAGATTTATTGTAATTGAATTATGTCCGAGTCTGTTTATATAAAGAACATGATGTTATTCGTGCGTATGCACGAGTATATCGCTAGTGCCTAATTAAAAGAAATTATGGATAATTTACATAAGGATGTTTTAAAGTTTTTTAAAGTAGTAAGTGATTCACTAATTGGCCAGGCCATACTAACACACAAGTTTAGGATATTATTTAATGCATGTCAGTTGTTTACATGTTCATGCTCAGCCTAAGCAAAACATGAACTGCACCATCTAACATATGCATCTAATGTTTCAAAAAAAAAAACATATGCATCTAATTTTTTGAACTACAGAATTGGCTACAATTAAAAATAAGATAAGAATAAAGAGTAATAGTAAAGACACTATTAAGAAAAATTAACTTAATAGCTAAAATTAGTGACAAAAAATTGAAATTCATCACTAATTCTAACGCGACAAGATTTAGTCACTGAATAACAACAGACGAAATTCACAATCTGTCACAATACTTTCCTCTCTAATTTTATTTTTTGAATTGTGAGAAAAAAAAGTAACTGGATCATGTCTATGTAGGGGAGGGGGCATAGTGTTGAAAAAAATGAAGAGTCATAATTTTGCAAATAATTAGAACTACAAATGCGATCTGATGAGAACATATGTTATATAAATTAAGAATAATTTAACTTAGTTATTTTGTACAATATGTAAAAAAATTGTCAAATGATAATCCCAGCCTCAATTTCAAACATAAGATTACCTTACACTAAAATTTTGAATAAATATTTGTTAGAGGGGATGCCATAAAATTAATTATACATCTTGGTTTTAACTATATAATTCTTAATATATAGGAAATGAAGATACAAAACATCACATCATCTCAACCAAGTAGCATGCATCATGAGGTGAGAAATGCATATATCATGATGATATATATAGAATCAAGAAAAGTGAGAGAAAGAAAATTACTCAGTGCTGCTGTACTGAAAAAGCTTGCCACGACTAGAAAAGATGATAAGTGCTACTTCAGCATCACATAGCACACAAAGCTCAAAGGCTTTCTTCAACAACCCACTTCTCCTCTTTGAGAATGTTACTTGTCGATTGATCTTGTTCTCTATTCTCTCTAGAACCACTCTTCCTCTTCCCATGCCTTCTCTCTCTCTCTAAGTATATTTTTTATATATTGTTCTATATGTGCAATGCAACACTAAGTTTCTCTTCACTTATGTCTTATTATATATACATTCAAGTAGTGTAGAAAGAAAGGATAATGTACTATGATCAAATGAATAAGATAAAGCAAATATATTGCTAGCAAGATTCCATATTCTCCATATTTCTGGAAACTGGCCCCCCCTTTGTCCCATGATATCAGGCTAAGAATTCATGGTAAAGCTAAGGTTTCCGTATTGAAAACTTACAAATTTTAATTTTATGAACACCACAAAAAATTTGATTTTATGTAGATTTGTCACTAAATGTCAAATATTCGTAGGTATATATCAAATATTGCACACAAAAATTGTCACTAAATGTCAAAATATTCGTATAGGTAAATGTAGATTTGATATATAACCACAGTTACTCTTTCTGTGAATTATGTACGACGTATAATAGCACAATTTGTTCGTGAGTAAATATTTTACTCATTGTTTGGTACATTTAGTTACATACAATTTTTTGACTGTCAATATATCTTTTACCTACTGTTTAGTATCTCTACCGATAACTATTTTACTGTCACTAAAAACATTTGTGACTATAAATCATCTTTATTGTAGGTAAAGAATTAATTTTAGTTATAGATAAGTATGAAAGAAGTAATTCAATAATCGGAGTAGAACATGTATATTGCGTCAAACTATCGCACGATCGTAGAAGGACTTGATAACATTGTTTGACTGGCAATTTTTTTGGAGCGCTTTCGTTTTATAGTCTCGACGTTCGAAGGATTGTGTCATGTACCAAGTTGGTTAGTACCAGGTTTGTTAGTCAAACTTTCCTTAGACAGACTACTCATGGACTCAATTTGAGACTTATACCAAACCTATTTGGTGGCTAGCTATTTAAGGACATCCACCCACAAAGATCATGTAACTAGAATACCCTCGCTATTGAAGTGGATCTAACTTTATCATTAGAGTGACTTTGTAGGTACCCCTCTTTGGCGGAACACCAACCATGATGAACACTATGTTTGACAGAGTCATCTCCTTTAGCCTTCTTTGATGGTACCCTCGCGTTCCACCTGTGAAGCATATGAACGACAATTTGCTTAACTTAACCTGGGAACCAACAGATTGAAGAAAGACCTAGTGGTTGGGTTCAAGATGAACTACGAGTTTATCTAACTTAACCCAAGCACCCAACTAATCATCCCAACTAGTTTGCGTAACTTAACCCAAATTTTCCTTGTAGAGAGACTTGTTGATTTCTAGGCAAATTACGAGTTCACATAACATTACCTTGACATCCAACCGATCTTTCCAACTTTCGATGCTTAAAATAGAGGCAAATTTCAAACCACCGGGAACATATTTTGTCAACTATTTTAACTACCACAACTTTTACTAAGAACTGCCGCAATATGTAGTTTTATGTTGTAGTTAATGAACCATGATGGCTCGGGAACTAACCTATTAAGAGGGTTCAAGATAAAATACATGTTCATGTAACTTAACCCAGACATCCAACATTCATCCTAGGAGCTTAGGTTAATGACAAATGGTCATTCGTATAACATAAACCAAGAACCAACCGCATTGTCTCGAATAACCGAGAAAAAACTTCTTTACAAAATATTGTTAATAATTCTTTTTTGTCGAATCGATTCTATTGTTTACAAAAATAAAATTTAAGAAAGTAAAACAATTATTCAAATAGTTCTATTTAGGTGTCTACTCCAATTACTTGATAATTTATTCCATATTACTCTTGACCACTAGTTGATGTCACACCAGTTTTTTACTTTTAAAGTTATTAATTATTCTAAAAAAATATTTAGCTTTTTCTTTTATTCATTGGGTATCAAGACTTTTTTATGGGTAATTTAGAATTTATCTTCC
Source organism: Astragalus glycyphyllos (assembly GCA_963573325.1). Classification (NCBI taxonomy): domain Eukaryota; kingdom Viridiplantae; phylum Streptophyta; class Magnoliopsida; order Fabales; family Fabaceae; genus Astragalus; species Astragalus glycyphyllos. The sequence goes on along the minus strand of OY754313.1, from coordinate 11,809,172 downwards.
ACTTTTTAATAGTAAAAACTTTGACCATAAACATAATAATGGTAACAAGAAGAAACAGACACAGATGCAATCAGATAATTTTCTCCTTTGCATTATGATTCTTTCATGTCAATTCATCCTCTTTCTGAGGCGAATCTGGTGGTTGTGAAACCTTGTCAAGTATTTGATACCTTTGAAGATAGCTAAGGGAAGTGACAAGTAGTGAAACGTGTCGACCAATCTACACATATTTTTTATCATAAGATTCATTTTCAGTCTTAATAACCATTGATATGTTCAACATTTGTTTTCCATTAGGTTAACATTAGGTCCTCCTTTTTGATATCGATTCTCAGTCACTGTGTCACTTCAATCTCATCTATAACCTATTTTTCTACTTTTCTCCTTTTGGAACCTTAGCCTATATGTTATTGGACCTTAGGTGATTATTATGACCTGAGTCTAATTCCACTGAACTTGGCCACGTTTCAGAAGCTTAATGGCTCTTTCCTATGTTATAAAAATGCTGCTCCCTTCAACTTACGTCACTTTCACATAAATTTTTTTTGCATCCAATTTGAATTCGACACCTTAGCCTCATAAGATGTGCACCACAAACATGGGGGCTCAAAAGAAATTTCTTCATTGTTTTGTTGTGACATGGGTTATGACCAGTATGTTGATGAAAAGTGGGTACAAAGAACCCCACATTGCTTTTGAATATTGATTCTTTCTTATTGAAAAAAATCTTAGTCCCATATCGATTAGAGATAAGACATAAAAATAGTTTACAATTCCTATTGAGTATTGACACTATACAATGTGAGCCAAGTCCCCGTGATGGATGGCTAGTGTAATCATGAAACCTAGAGGTCATATAATATAAGGACTCAAAAGACTAAAAAGAGAATCAACATTCAAAGCAAATATACTTTAGTGTGTCCCTCTTAATAATTGTCAGTGTCTCATTAAAGGTGACCAAAAATATTTTTGAAAATTTTTAGAATACTCAAACTCTAGTGTTTCCTGTTTCTTTGCAATTGTTCTTCAACAATTTAGGATTTCCTTTATAGTTGTAATGTGCACTTGGAGTTAGGCTTTTTGGCTTGGTTGTTGTAGGCTATGGCCTTAGTTTGAAGGTCACGACCTTCGTTTGTTGTGTTTTGACCGAGTGGGCATTCTTCAATATTTTTTTTTGGGTCAAAAGTTGCATGATTTCATTGATATAATGGGCCAGGCCCAAACCATACAACTCAGGTTACAAACCACAGAAGTCCAGAACAAAGCCACACACGGCCCAACAAAAATAAACTAGCTAGCAACCCGGACCCAAACAGCGACCCGATAGGAAATTAACTAGAATAACACGTGTTACAAACAACAAACAAAAGAGGAACGAAGTCAGTCAAGGCTACTCAAACGACAGATGCCAAATCAGGCTAAAAAACCCTAGTCGCAAGAACTTCTTCAACAGCTGCAAATTACCTCCACAAAACTTGACAGTCAAGGGCAATCAATACTCTTAGAGAGCACGATTTTGATTTGCAGCCATTTCTTGGTTATTGCGCAATTCTCTTCTTCTTCTATGAAAGTATCTCTCAATCTCAGGAATTGGTTGAACAATTTCTCCGAGACTTCGGACTCTTCGCATTCAAAGAAAACGAGAAAAAGTAACAAAATAAAAGAAAACAAAATTTTTCAGTCTAACTAGTACCCGATCAATATCACTAACTCCCCAGCAATGGCGCCAAAAACTTGATAGGCCCGCAAGTGCACGGTTCTACCGAGTAGTAAAGAGTATCGGTCCACAGGGAGTAGAGTGTGATTACCAATCTAATTTTAAATTTTGATTAGCTGAAAGGGAATAATTTGGAAAAAAGGAATGTTTGTTTAATTAAAATTCAGAATATAAAAGGCGCCTTAGGATTATGGGACAAATCACAATGACGGAGTTTAAGCAATCCCTTAACTATTCTCTATCTTATGTTGAAATTATTTTAAGGACAATGTATTTTTTTGGTGTAATTCAAGTTTCCTCTGGAATACAAGAATGTGTCTCGAAACAACGATCAAACATATTCTCATGGTTGATCATCGCAGAGACCCATTAAGCACAACATTATTATCCCAAGACGATTAAAGCTATTCTCATGTTTTAATTTGCCTTGTCTAACCTCATTTGTTCCAATATCAAACTTCTCCTCTCGGTACTTCGTTTTATATTTGACTTATGAATTAATATGATGAGGTTAGATTAAAAACCAAGTTCTAATAAGATAGAGTCTAATCTTGGAATTGATTAGGGACCTATCATTGGATTGTTTCCCACAATCCCAAGACTAGAGAAGTCTACTCACTTATGATCATAGTAGATGAGGGAGTAGGAGATGAAGACATAAAAGTAAATGACATAAAAGTAAATGACAGAATGTAAATGACGAAAATATAAACAAAGCGATAAATAACTGAAATGTAAAGTGCTGGAAATGTAAAGAACGGATTCTAAAATTGCAAGAAACTAAAAAACATGAAAATAAAAGAGCAATAAGAGAATTGCAAGAACTTAGATTAAACTTTGGAGTGAGATTACAAGTGAGAAAGTATGCCATTTGCCTCAGAAATGAGGTCTATTTATAGCTTAGAATCATAGACAAAACATTCAATTCGAGTTACAAGCCATAAACAAGAGAAAAAGAAACGTTTTAACAACTTTTTGATTTTGCAGAGGGCGCACGGGTCGGGCCATGAAGGCGCACAGACTTTGCCCTATGTGAAACTTTTGATATTCTGATAAGTTACAGGGCGCACAGATCGTGCTAGGGTGCGCACGGACCGTGCGCCAACTTCTGGAGTTTTGCTTGGTTTTTCTTCTAAAACTCGCGCACAGGCAGCACAGATCATGCAAGAGCACGCACGCACCGTGATGTAACTTCTGAAATTTGGCTCCAAAATCTTTGTTTTTTCTCCTTTAGCCTTGCACTTTTGATCCTTGCTCATTAATCATCCAAAATTTCTCTTTTTCTCCATAATTAGACCTGAAAATAAAAACCAACAATTTATAGTAAAATAGTCCAAAAATAGAACTAAAGTCCTACAAAGTTTATTTAATTTAAAGACTAAAAACGCACTAAATTTGGACTTATCAAACTCCCCCATGCTTGAACCTTTGCTTGTCCTCAAACAAGATCAATCAAAACAAGCAAGCACAAGCTAATAACTGCATTCTAAAAAAATTCAACCAACAAAGTTAGCCAAAGGAGGGACCAAAAAACAGAAGCATATGACAGACAAAAGTTTCACAAATGAGGTGCCAGATGATTGCCCAATTAGAGGCTTATGACCTGAAAAGTACAACTCTGTAAACATGGGCACTCGTTCACAATCTCTCTGAGTGTTTTAGGGACTTGGGAAATATTGCCCTCATGTTTAACAAATGCTCATTGCCATAGGTTTGTAAGTTGACCAACATCTCTACTAAAAAGTTTACAAGCATGCAATAGATGGGGTTTCATTTGGTTGTAACGGGGCCTTGGGGTATTTAACATTCGGTAGGGAATAAGAAAGAAGGGAAAAAACAAAGGGCTAAAAAATAAAAATCAATGATAGCAAAATTTGAAATCAAAAATAGAGCTTCTACCAATTTTGCACTTTTTGTCCCAGACTCTAAAATTGATTCCACTTCCATTCTTCTTCATTTTTTCACTTGAGCCCACTCTTTTTGATTGATTTTTCTCTTTGAGATTTGAGTGGACTCTTTCCTTTTGATTTCCCTTGATTTGACCCTTTTTCTCCTTTTTTGCTTTCTTTTTCTTTTCTTTTCTTTTTCTCTTTTATTTTTTTCTTTGATTTTTTTCTTTCTTTCTTTGGAGGAAAAGGGTAGTACAATCAGCTTATGTCCATGAGATAGATGATTTGAGATGTAGGACAAAAACTGCAATTTCAATAGTTGCTCCAATCCGATTCCAAAGTTACCAAAAACAAAAAAATTCATTTATGGGTGCCAAAGGAATAAAATATAGGCTCAAAGGGCAGCTAGTGGGAAATATTTATCAAACACTAATTCTAAGGCTAAAAAGAAAATTTCCTAAATCCCCAAACTCTTTCGTATGCTGTAAATCATTTTTTGCTTCAAAATGGTCAACAAACAAATTCTAGAATGAGCAATTTGAGAAAAACACACGCTCAGCAAAGAAAAGGGGTACAAAATATATGATTTCAATAACATTCCCTTGTGAAGGCTCTATATCTCACAGTTTAGAAGCTAGTACACAGAGTGCAAATCAGACATACTAATTCTTAGCTTCCAATCATGACAACCTTACAGTTATATTCAGCACAAGTCTATCATACAAAAATAAACTCTAGTTTTTTTTCTTTTTCAAATGCAATTATTAACAAGTGCTAATTTTTTTTTTTACATTCAGCTTGCAAAAAAAAGCAGCAACAATACAAACATGGGAGAGTAATCCAGACTCAAACAGACAACAACAAAATAAATGGCAGAAATTAAATAGCAGAAATAAAAGGGTAAGGAACCCCCCATGCTTGGACTAGACATTGTCCTCAATGTATTGCAATAATAAACACATGAAAGGAGTAAGAAAGCTCACAAATACTATGGCTGCCCAGGTGAAGGAGCCTGGAGGATGCTAAAGTGCTGCATCAGGGACTGAAGCATATCTGTCATGCAGCCCATTTGCTAACTTTGACTCATCAACTCTTCTCTTATTATCAACAACTCAGCGCCCTGTCTCTGCTGCTCACCTTCATATCTGGCACACCAGTCTTGCATATTAAAATCAGAGTCATTCTGCGCTTCTTGATCAGCCATCTGTTCATCTCTTTCTTGGATTGGCTCTTCTTGTGGGATTTCCTCGGCAATATTCAGGTAAAGCCAATTTTCTGCATTTCTTGTGTCTGTCCAAGCCTGATTTGGCAATAGGATAGACTTTTGCTTATCAATCAGCAGATAAAATCTCCTTATGTTATTCACTGACCTAACCAAAAACATCTGGATGCACAGGTCCAAATCAATGTCCCTATTTCCTTCCAATGGCTTAAAATCATCTTCATTTAACCTATCTTCCAACCCCAACTTCTCCACAATATAAGTCACGATCCCTCCAACCACAGTGTTACCCCTACCATGTTCCGCTACATGAGCCAAATGGCTAATAAGATAGTAGCAGGTATTCACTGGATGCTCATTTACCATTGCCCATAATATGAAAAGTTCAACAGCTCTAATTCCACCCATTTCTCCTCTTCCAAAAATAGTGCAAGCCATCACCCTGTGGATATACCAAAAGACCGGATTATGAATTAAACTCGCTTTTCTAGCTCTTGCCTCATAATGGCCCTCACCAGTGATTTGAGTCCAAAATGCTTGAGGGTGAAACATGTTTGGCCTAAGCGTCGGGTTTCTTGAATCATGAATAAACCCGCATTTGCAAAACCCAATTTTTCACACAGTTCATCAAAAGACAACTCAAAATCCTCATTCAAGAGCCTAAATGACAGCTTATGATTTGGATTGGTCACACTACTCTTATCTTCAGAAAAACATAATGAACTTAGAAACTCATGAGTAAGACCATCATAGGTGGGTCGTGTTGGTTTCAAGAAGTCTAACCAACCAATATTATTCAACAGCATGCACACATTATCTAGAATTCCTAATACATCAAGAGTATGAAAGAAATCAGGATACTTTGTGACGAAGACTTTTCTGTCATCAAAGTGCCTTATACCGTTCCCGCTGAGTTCTATCTTTGAAAACAATCCCATGCTCATTATTTGCACTTGAACCACCCCTCTTTTTACCTCGACCAGTACAAGTACCAGCAACATCACCAATTTTTGCTTTTTTAGGAGCCATGGTTCGTTTTTGATAAAATTGGGGTTTTGGAAAATTTGGGATTTTTGATGTTTTGGTGGTTGGATTTTGTGTTTTTGATGATGGGTTTTGAAGATTGGGTAGGATTTTGGTGTTTGGGTGAAGATTGGAGTTGATTTATGGAGGTTTGGGTTATGGGTATGGTGGTATGCCAATTTGGGGGTTTGGTGTAGAGTGGATGAATGGTGATTTTGATGGTTGGGTTTTGTAGAGGAGGTTGTGGGTAATTGATTTGGGATAAAATTTGTGAGGTTTGGTGAAGATTTGAGTGTTTTTGGGTGTTTGGAAGTTATGGGTATAGAGGTTTGAGGTTTTGGAGAAGAAGAAAAGAAGTGTTGATGGTTGAAGTGGGAGAGAAGTCGTTAAGGTACCTTAGCTTAAGTGAGACACGGAGCAATGCATCATGACACGCATGGACCGTGTAGAGTCACGCACGGACCGTGCAGAGTCACGCACGGGTCGTGCGAAACATACTGTTAAATTAGTGCAGCGCGTTTTTGTTTCTCCGCACGCACGAATCATGCCATTACACGCACAGACCGTGCCATTGTTACTAGAAGTGGCTGTCAAATTTTAACCAGCACGCACGGGTCGTGCCATGTCACGCACGGACCGTGCCACTCTTTCAGCTCTGAAATCTAAATTTTTTTCGTATAAACTCGCACGGACCAGGCCTTCTTTGAGACGAACCAGGTCTATACCACTGGAAAAACTTCAAATACTTGAGAATAGGAACCTCCCCAAACATTGTAATGATTTTTTTTTATTTTTTTTTCTTCTTTTCTCATTTATTTTCTTTTCTTTCCGCATTTTTCCTACAAAAACACAAATAAAAGAAACAACATTAACCCGTGGGTTGCCTTCCACGCAGTGCTCTTTTAACGTCACTAGCTTGACGGTTAAAAAAAACTTCTTTTGCTCAGTTTGGGTTGTGCAGAACCAAACTGGTTCCCTTCTCAATATTTTCACCCACATTATAAATTTTTAGCCTTTGGCCATTGACCTTGAATGGTCCGGTCTTTTCACTCCATATTTCAACTGCACCAAAGGGGTATACCCTAAGGATTTTAGAGGGACCGGACCATCTTGATCTTAACTTTGCTGGAAACAATTTTAATCTTGAGTTGAAGAGCAACACAGGATCACCTGCTTGAAATTCTCTGCGGATGATACACTTATCATGCCATTTTTTTTGTTCTTTCTTTATAAATTCAGGCATTCTCATAAGCATCCATCCTCAATTCTTCCAACTCATTCAGTTGAAGTTTCCTTTTATCTCCTGCAAGACTCATGTCCAAGTTAAGGGTTTTGATTGCCCAATAAGCTTTGTGCTCCAGCTCAATCGAAAGATGACAAGACTTCCCATAAATTAGTTTAAAAGGAGTAATTTCGATGGGAGTCTTGTATGCTGTCCGGTAAGCCTAGAGAGCATCATCAAGCTTAACCGACCTATCTTTTCTAGAGGTAGAAACAGTTTTTTCTAAAATGGACTTTATTTCTCTATTTGAAATCTCAACTTGGCCATTTGTTTGGGGGTGGTATGGTGTTGCAACTTGATGCTTCACCCCAAACTTTTGTAAAATCTTTTCAAATTGTTTGGAGATAAAATATGATCCTCCATCACTAATTACCACTCTTGGCACTCCAAACCTTGGAAAAATTATTTTCTTAAAAAGTTTTATAACAACTTGTGCATCATTTGTAGGAGAAACAATGGCTTCAATCCATTTTGAGACATAGTCAACTGCAACTAGAATGTATTGATTTCCAAAAGAAGACGGAAATGGACCCATGAAATCAACACCCCAAACTTCAAAAATTTCGACTTCTAGAATGTTGTTCAAAGGTATTTCGCTTCTTTTAGAAATGTTTCCAGTGCGCTGACACTGATCACATTGAGAAACAAAACGATGAACATCTTTGAAAAGTGATGGCCACCAGAAACCAAAATGAAGAATTTTAAAAGATGTCTTTTGAGAACTGGCATGGCCACCATAAGAAGAAGAATGACAGTGAAAGAGAATGTTACTTACCTCGTCTTCCGGAATGCACCTTCTGATTATACCATCTGATCCCCGTTTGAAAAGGTAAGGCTCATCCCAATAATAGTGCTTGATATCATGGAAGAATTTCTTCTTCTGCTGGTAGTTTAAATCTGGAGGCAGCATACCAGCTACGAGATAATTCACAAAATCTGCGTACCACGGTGCTTCAGTTTGCACCAAAGAGAATAGCTGATCATCCGGAAAGGAATCATCAAGTGGAAGCTCATTCTCATTGTTCTCTTGTAGCCGTGACAAGTGATCAGCCACAATATTTTCTGTGCCTTTTTTATCTCTTATCTCCAAGTCAAATTTCTGGAGGAGCAAAATCCATCGGATCAACCTCGACTTAGCATCTTTTTTGTTGAACAAATATTTTATTGCCGAGTGATCAGTGTAGATGATGATTTTGGACCCCACCAGGTATTACCTGAATTTATCAACGACAAACACTTGCATCACACGTTATCTCGAATGGAAGATTCCAATCCGGTGGTTGCATGATTTGGGCAGTGGTCAAAGCTTCTTTTAACCTGCAAAATGCTTCATGACACAAATCATCAAAAACAAAAGTTGCATCCTTAAGGAGCAAGCTTGTCAGTGGCTTGGAAATCTTGGAAAAGTCCTTTATAAACCGGCGGTAGAAACCCGCATGACCCAAGAAACTTCTTACTTCTTTGCCCGAGGTTGGAGGTGAAATTTTTTAAATAATTTTAATTTTAGCCTTGTAAAACTCAATACCCTATTCAGAAACCAAGTGTCCAAGTACAATACCTTCCCTCACCATAAAGTGACACTTTTCCCAATTCAAAACAAGATTCACCTTTTCACATCTTTCAAGGACTTTTTCTAGGTTAGCCAAACAGTTATCAAAACTTGATCCATGTACCGAGAAATCATCCATAAAAACACCATAAAATTTTCAACAAAATCCGAAAAAATTGACATCATACAACGTTGAAAAGTAGCAGGAGCATTACACAGACCAAAAGGCATCCTTCTATAGGCATAAGTGCCATAAGGACAAGTAAAAGTTGTTTTTTCTTGGTCGCTAGGATGAATAGGTATTTGAAAGAATCCAGAATACCCATCCAAATAGCAAAAGTGTTAATGCTTTGATAACCTTTCTAATATTTGATCAATAAAAGGGTGGGGAAAGTCATCTTTATAGGTCGCTTTGTTAAGCTTCCTATAATCGATGCACAGTTTCCATCTCGTAACAGTTCTAGTAGCAATGGATTCATTTTTCTCATTTTTAATAATTGTAAGGCCTCCCTTTTTAAGTACTACTTGAACAGGACTAACCCATTTACTGTCTGAAATTGGATATATAACCCCAGCATCAAGGATGTTAAGTACTTCTTTTTTCACAACTTCCTTCATGTTAGGATTTAATCTCCTTTGATGCTCAATGGATGGTTTATAATCCTTTTCAAGTAATATCCTATGCATACATAATGAGGGATTTATTCCCTTAATATCCTCAATAGTATATCCTATAGCTTTAGGATATTTCTTGAGAATACTAAGTAATTTCTTTGTTTCCACCTCATTTAAGTTTGCATTGACAATAACAGGAAAAGTAGAGTCTAAGCCAAGAAATTCATACCTTAGAGATGATGGGAGAGGCTTTAGCTCCACCTTTGGAGCTTCTTTTGGAAAAGGGTCAGAATTTTCCTCAACCAAGTCTTCAATACCCAAGTATTTTATTGGAGGATTTTCATCCAACAACTGTGCATAGACTTGGGCATCTCCAGTTAATTCAGTACTTGCATTGTTTACTAAACATACTTCCAACCCATCACATGAAGATGATGCTAAAGAGAACTTTTCATACAATGGTCAACAACATCAATCATACAACAAGAGTCCTGAATGGAAGGACTCTTCATAAGATTAGCAAATTCAAACTCAATCTTTTCTTCACCTACATTGAATGCCAACTACCATACTTGACATCAATTATGGCACCTGCAGTGGCAAGGAAGGGTCTCTCCAAAAGAATTGGAACTTGTGAGTCCTCCTCCATCTCCATCACAACAAAATCTGCTGGAATACAAGTTTCTCCTACTTTGATAGGAATATCCTCAAAAATCCCAACCGGATGTTTAATGGAACGGTCAGCCAACTGTAAAGTCATATTGGTAGGTTTCAACTCTCCTATGCCTAACCTCTCACAAAGGGATAATGACATTAAGCTCACACTGGCCCCTAGATCACACATGGCTCTCTCAATAGTCTCACTTCCAATCACACAAGGGATGGAAAAGCTGCCAGGATCTTTAAGCGTTGGAGGCAATTTGTTTTGAATAATAGCACTACATTCTTCAGTTAGAGCTACTGTCTCATTATCATCTATCTTTCTTTTCTTAGATAAAATTTCTTTCAAATTTTTTGCATAAGATGACATTTGAGACAGAGCATCTGTGAAAGAAATGTTTATGTAGAGCTTTTTCAACAAATCAACAAACTTTTTAAATTGCTCATCCAGCTTTGATTTGGCAAACCTATGTGGGAATGGTATTTTAGGTTTGTATGGTGCTGGTGGCACATAAGGTGTTTCTTTTTCTTTTTCTTTTTCTATCTCAACCTCAGCCCTCTCATTTTGTGATTCTTCTCTCTCTCTCTCTCTCTCTCTCTCTCTCTCTCTCACTCACATTGTTCTCACTAGTCCCCTCTGGTTCTTCTAATTGTTTTCCACTCCTAAGGGTGATAACATTCATTTGGGCTTTAGGATTTGGTTCTGACTGCCCAGGAAATATTCCGGAGGATCTAGAGGATGAAGCAACTTGTTGAGCTACTTGAGAAATTTGAGTTTCCAACATTTTGTGAGTAGAAATAGAGTCCACTTTTGATGTCAACTTTATGAGAGTGTCATTCAAAATCTAGTTTGGTTTTTAAACTCTTCATTTTGCTTTGTTTGTGTTATCACAAAATTTTCCAATAAGGTTTCCAAATTGGATTTTTGAGGAGCTCTTTGATTATTTTGAAAACCAGGTGGTGTTCTTGCTGCTGGTTGAAAAGAGGGATTGGCTGGAGGATTTTTATTGGACAAATTTGGATGATTCCTCCATCCAAAATTATAAGTGTTTGAAAAAGGATCCCCCTTTTGAGCATAGTTAACTTGCTCAGAACCATTAGCAAACACCCCAAGTTGGCATTCAACACCAGTATGACCAACAACACCGCAAATTTCACAAGGAGGTACAGAAGGAATAGAAGAAGGTGAGACAACACTGACATTTAGTTTTTCAAATTTTTGGCACAGTGCGTCCACCTTAGAAGCTAAATGGTCATGAGCAGAAACTTCGTACTTACCCGGCTCTTTCTTTGATGGAGGTGGAGTAGTGATGGATCGCTCACTTGCCCAAGTTGTGACAGATTCATTAGGTAATGAGTGAAACCAAGCTCTGGCTCTATCAATTAATGAGAAAGGGAAGAGTTTTAGCCTTATGGCTTCAGGAGTCACGCCATTCAATTTTAAAGTGCCACAGTATTCAAGAAAAATGGAGAGATGAAGATTTGGGTCATCTAGCAGAACCAGAAAATTGGTTCTGCTAGACCATAGAATGCAAAGAAGGTTTAAGCTCAAAATTATTTCTATCGATAGTGAATGCACAATAACTGCACGCGGCTCTGCCATTGAAGGCGTAGCATACTCTTTGAGAGCACGATATATTTTGATTTGCAGCCATTTCTTGGTTATTGCGCAATTCTCTTATTCTTCTATGAAAGTATCTCTCAATCTCAGGATTTGGTTGAACAATTTCTGAGACTTCAGACTCTTCGCATTCAAAGAAAAAGAGAAATGAGGTCTATTTATAGCTTAGAATCATAGACAAAACATTCAATTCGAGTTACAAGCTATAAACAAGAGAAGAGGAAAAGTTTGTAACAACTTTTTGATTCTGCAGAGGGCGCACGGGTCATGCCATGAAGGCGCACAGACCGCGCCCTATGTGAAACTTTTGATATTCTGATCAGTTACACGGCGCCGGATCGTGCTAGGGGGCGCACGGACCGTGCACCAACTTCTGGAGTTCTGCTTGGTTTTTCTTCTAAAACTCGTGCACAGGCAGCACAGTTCACGCAAGAGCACGCACAGACCGTGCTGTAACTTCTAAAATTTGGCCCCAAAATCTTTGTTTTTGCTCCTGGGGAGCACGCACAGCCTTGCACTTTTGATCCTTGCTCATTAATCATCCAAAATTTCTCTTTCTCCATAATTAGGCCTGAAAATAAAAACTAAGAATTTGTAGTAAAATAGTCCAAAAATAGAACTAAAGTCCTACAAAGTTTATTTAATTTAAAGACTAAAAACACACTAAATTTGGAATTATCATGATCCTTGATCCTTAATCATCCAAAATTCCTCATTTGCTCCATAATTAGTCCTGAAAATAAAAACAAACAATTTGTAGTAAAATAGCCCAAAAAATAGAACTAAAATTCCACAAATTTTATTTAATTTAATGACTTAAAAGACACTAAAATAAGACTTATCAAACATTCAACAACACTTTTGCGCATCTATTTCTTGCCATTTCGGTTTGAATTTGACTTCTTAATTTTCGTTTGTTTCTTTCTTAATTATTGATTGCATCACGTTTTTGGTTCAATTTATGACATATAATACACCTTGTTTTACAAGTTTTGATCTTGATTTGCACTATTGTTGAGCTTGAAACCGAACCTAGTATTGCATCTTCATCTCAAAATCGAATTTGATTTTGCATCAGTTTCAGTGGAATTTCTTGATTGCAATTAGCTCATTCACTTATTTGGAACTTTGGAGTTTGTTTGGTTCAATTTGATTGAGTTTTGAGCAATCTAGCTTTAAAAAAGCCTCAAACGCATTTTTATCTATAAATCGCATTTTTTATAAGCTGTGACAATTTGTTGTGGGAATTGATTGTGAATTCGTATTCTTTGTTAAATTCCTCACAATTTTGAGTCCTTGTTTGTTGAATGTGGTTTAGAATTGCAAAATCTGGAAATTTGGTTGAAGCTCAATTGATTCTTCATCTTCAACCTCTATTTCCAAAAGCACTTTTCTAAATAAGATGTTTTTGTGCTTACAACTGATTTCTGTGGGTTCCTTGTGAAGAATTGAGTTAAATGGAGTCTAACTTTGTGTGAGGTCATCTTCAAAGTGTTCTTCATTTTCTGGAAATTCGAGAAAGATTTCATCCAAAATTTGTATTCTAAAACTTCAAAATCAGTTTCCGAACTCTATAATTATTATTTTAAAGTGATTTAAAAGCCACGTAGCTTGTCTCAAAAACTACTAATTGCTGAGACAATGAAAAAAATATTTCAGCAAAAAGAAAATTGTGAAAAATAGCAAAAAATGAATTACATATTATTTGAAATATGCACTACCTCACTTGAAAGTTTCCAAAGAAGTTCAAAAGAAATCTGAAAAATTTCCCAGAGTCTTGGAAAATTATTTGGTTCACTGCGATATTTCCATTTAATACTTTGACTTTAGTTGGACCATTTTTCCCTTAAGACTGATTTTGCTCATTATATGGCAATTTCTAAGGTGCATAACTACCAATCTTCTTGAGTCTTTTTATTGCAGTTTAAAATTGTCTTTAAATACTCTATATTTGGTTTATCTTTTTAAAAATTTTGATTTTTGATTTTAGTCTTTAAAAATTTCTAAGTTTGTCATTGTAGTTTGTTTCCTTTCTTGACATTCTTTGATGATTGATCTATAGCAATGTTGGAAATACGCTTTTGAAGTTTACTGTTTTGTGATTGGCCATGCCTTGGATTATGGTAAAACTTGTGTTGTAAAGTGTTGCATTTCTATAAATATTATAAAAAAAATATGTAAAATAAATAAATATGACAAAAGTCAATTTAGTAAACTTGATTTGACTTTTACATGAAATTTAAACATTTAATTGCACTTAACTGAATTTATTAATCACCGTGAAAGTTGTATCTTTTGGTTATAATAGAGACTATAAGGAGTACTAAATAACATCGATAGTGAACTCGTTATTTAATAATTTCTTATCGGAAAAAAAGTACGTCAAAATTACTAGGTGTGTAATTTATTTAATTAAATAAAAATATATCAAAATTTTAATTTTATGATATTTTTGAGTAGGTAGAAGGTTGATATTGGTTTGTACCAAAATAAAAAGAAGGTTGATATTAGTTTGAAGTTGTATTGAGATATTAATTATAATTTAAATAAAATAGTTTGAATTTTTGGTGACTCGTTTGATAAACGTATATTTAAGGGCCCAATTTTTTAGATTTGTAAAGGATCTCCAAATTGATTGGGACGACCCTGATTGTATCACATGATCGTTGTGTACTGTCAAAATAATATTTTTGCCCATATGGTCGGTGCGGGTCGGCTCCGTCCCTATACACATACATATTAATAAGAAAATTATGATGTTTTTTTTTAATTATGATGTTAGTGTCTGTCTATTTTCAACTTCACTTTTTGAAGCATATTATTAAAAGATACATAGGATTCGACCTTCTGTCTCTTAATATGAGAATCGCTAAGATCATCAGTATTTAATTAGGCTAGTTAATGTCCAAAATTTGGATCGGCTAGACTTGAGTGCTACTTCATTCAAGACTCAAGAGTTATGATTTATATAACCCCCATTTGGCCCACATACCCTCTCCCCCCAATTTTATTTTATTCCCATTTTACTCCTTACTAAAACGCACTAACTTGAGCCAAATTTTTTACTTTTCGAAATTACGTCCCATACGGTAATTCTTGAAGCCAAAATTGTAAATATTCCTGGAATTATCTATAACACATAATTCCAGAACGTGCAAAGTGTGTTTCGAATTTATGTAAGACATAATTCCGGAAGAGTTTTTTTCCTACTCCGGATTTATGTTTAAATATATTTCCGGAACAATTTTATTGCTTATGGATTTATCTTTTTTTATAAGTTCGGAAATATGATATTTTGTTTTTTACTTTTTTTATGACGACCTTGATGTTGCCGAGAATTTTGTTTAAAGGTCAATATCCTACTGACACTTTTGATGTCATTGATGTTGTCAACACTTTTGATCAATGGTCAATATCCCACGACACTTTTGACGTCGTTGATGTTGCCGACACTTTTGATCAACGGTGAATATCCCACCAACAGTTTTTACGAAAATCTTATACAGCAGTTACCCAAACTTCTTTCACACAAACACTTCTCTAAACCCTAAAAAATGAACACCCTTTACACCCAGTACTTAAGTGATAACACACTGGCCACCGGTCATCATCATCGAAAAATCACCAGAAAAAAAGTTGGTGTCTTGTTTGAGTGTCCAAATCCTGTTTTATGTAGGCTCAAGGGCGACATCACCTTTGCTGCATTGAAAGATAAAGTAGAGTGTACTATTCAATAGCAGGGTGCTTGACACAAAGAGGTTAGACCAGCTCATGAAGATGATGGTTGTGTTTACTGGTCCTCCATTAATAGTAAGACCGATGACGACATACGAAACATGTTGAACATCGATGACGAGTATTAGAATCTTAGCCCTTGGGGCCTGTACATGGAGACTCAACGGAGCGCCAATGAGATTCTTTTTCTTTTGAGACCACCTACATAGGAAGGATCGTCACAGAAGGGAAAAATATCTCCGGTGGATCGTTTTGTATGACGTTATTTGTTTCTGTTATGTTTTATTTCTATGTTTGTTAACGTAATCCGCTTTTGCAACAATTAAAATATTAATTCACATAAATAGACGTGCAAAAAAGTACAATATCAAAAATATAACTACCGTTTCACTAGACAATAACTGAAAAATAAATGTAGTTCAAAAAAACAATACATAAAATACATCAAGGGTCCTAAAACAACAATATCAACCACTTCTCTGGTACATAGGTAGCATTCTTATCTGCAAAGACGGTGAAACCCAACAGAAGCAGTAGGTACGCCCATTCAACATAAATATAGTTACCCACCTACATGTAGGATGAGTAGGCGTTCTCCAAAAAAGCTGAATCTAAAATATGGCCCTCTAGTTTGGTTTGTCTCCACCACACAATATAAGTGCGATATCCCCAACAATTCAATCCTGGCCTAAATGGTCGTGTCAGCATTAAATAGACCCGGTGTGCTGAAGAAGGAACCAGTTATCGACAGATGTAGCAGGTTGGACACGTCATTCAATGTGATCATCATTTCATCAAAGGGTAGGTGAAATGAGCTGGTCTCCGGATGCCATCTTTCTATCAGAGCTGAAATAAGCTCGTGGTTGACGACCTTCAGAGGTGTATACTGTAGCTCTAGAAGGCGAGATGTAGTCAGCTAGCCTAGTACAATCGGATGGTGGAAATGAGGTACAGACCCTGTAATTTCCCACCATGTGTGAGAATATTCAAGTTACCACGATCTTGTATCTATACAAAACTAAATTATTAAAAACATAATATCATGTTAAACGACAATGAAGAAAATATTCAAACTATTACTTCTCCTATTTGAAGTTTTGATGTTACGTGAACATCAAATTTGGTTAAAAGAGAACGGTCCCGGGGAACCAGATCTAGTTCCTCGGGCTGATGGTCTAGCTCAGTCTCCGCCATAAACTGCTCAGGATCACCGGCGGTATAAATCATCCATGATCAGGCTCTGCATCCTAAATAATATGGGCAACACCATGTCTTCTCTCTACACGCATATGCCGGCCAGAAGCGTGACCGGCTATCATCACCCGAGTGCGGGTTCCAACCGAGGTTTGATTGTCTTCATGTGTCGCCGACCCTGACGGCGCTACTTTGTATACCAGTTCGTGCGATCCCCATGAGATTCTGATCGTGACTCTAGTGTGTGCCACTAAAATAAAATAACAAATGATTAATATAAATAATTAATAAAACAACTTAAAAAAACACCGACTAGAACAGTTCCGGATTTACACATAAAAAGTAAATCTGGAATGTAATTCATACATTCCGGATTTATATTTTATGCGTAAATCTGGAACAGTTTCCTATGATTTTTCCCTGAGATACCTAACACGAGATAAATCCGGAATTACATATTGTGTTCCATATTTATCCCCTTTTAATATTTCCGGAATCGACACTCATCAGTTTCCCGGAAATATAAAAACAGAGATAAATCTGAAAGTGAAATTGTGTTCCGAATTTGTCTCTTATGGATAAATCCAATATAAAATAATTCCAGATTTTTCAAAATTTTCAAATTTTCAGGAAGAAAGAAAAAATCGACTTACTTTTTGTTCCAAAAATATGTGACTTATGACGGAATATTTTGGTTTTTGTAAAAGGTCTGGACTAAAATTGGAAGTTTGCTTAATTGGGGGTATATGGGTTAAGTGGGGGTATATAAATTATAACCCTTCATTCAATTGGTAACGAAACCCATAGTCAAATCCGTGCTGACGACATTATCAAATGGGCCTTAAAGTGGATTTAATCGAAAAAATTCACAAATTGTGCTCATATATAAAGGCATAAAGAGTAAGAGGAAAACGTAGAAGAATATGTGTTAACCAGAAAAAAAAAAATATGTAGAAGAATTTTTGATCAGAGATGTAGAAGAATATGTAGGGAGGAGAGGAATATTATATATATATATATATATATATATATATATATATATATATATATAAAACAATTTACCCAGTGTTGTTAACCGAATGTAAATAGTGTTTCTAAATTAAATTTACTTAAATCCTATCTTACATTGACCAAGTTATTAAATAAATTGAATGAGTTAGTCATGCTATCTATTAAGAGTGAAGTGTTAGAGTTGCTTAAATATGAAATTTTGAAAAATGATGTTGCAGCTAAAAAGGCAAAAGAATAACAAGATGATTAAAAGTTTATATTTATATTTATATTTATATTAAACTAACATATTAGGTTTATGATGGGGTGTGTTTTGAAGGATGTATAGTTAGTGCCATCTGTGGAAGTCGCAATCATGGGTCATTCTTTTTCTTGGCATCATGGGACATTTATTTGGTTGCAGTTAAGTGAAGAAAAGAAGACCATGAATGGTACCGGTCCAAAGGAGGGAAGACCTTCGGACTATTTGAGCACTTACGAAGTTAATTACATATACCTCACTTCAAGGAGACTAGTGGATATTTAAACTCGAGACCTCTCAGATACAAATCATGTCATGCTCTATTTGACCAATGATAGGCCGCAAGTGTATGGTTTAACATTCACAATCCCTCATCCATCCTCTATTTTAAATTAAGTTCCTTTCTAAGGACAAGGTATTCAACGGTAACTCATGTTTCCTCTCGGAATACAAGAGTGTGCCTCAAAACAATAATCAAAACCTACTCTCATGGTTGATTATTGCCAAGACCCCTTAAGTACAAACCTTATTGTCTCAAGACTCTCAAAACTATGGTCATGTTTTGATCATCTTGTTTAACCTCATAGATCTAATATCAAACTTCACCTCTCGGCACTTCGTTTGATATTTGAGTTATAGCTTTAAACTCGATGAGGTTAAATTAGAAATAAAACTTTGATAAAATAGAGTCGAGACTTGGAATTGTTTAGGGATCTATCATTGGATTATTCCCACAATCCCAAGACTAGAAGAGTCTACTCACTCATGATCATTGTAGACAAGGACTTAGAAGAAGAAGAAGAAGAAGAAGAAGAAGAAGAAGAAGAAGAAGAAGAAGAAGAAGAAGAAGAAGACACGAATTGTACACGAATTGAATTATAAATTGCGGAAATATAAATGACAGAATGTAAAAGAAAGTGATAAAATACTGAAAATAAAGTTGCTGAAAAGTAAGAACAGAAATTAAAGGTGCAAGAAAATAAAGAGCATAAAAATAAGAACAAGAACGTAAGAAAATTGCAAAAGAACTTAGATTAACTTTGAGAGTAATTTGAAATGGTAAAAGATGCATTTGGCACTCAGAAATGATGCTATTTATAGGCCTAGGACATTAAGGGTCATAAACATTCGAATTCAAATCAGTTACAACAGTTACAGAATATGAAAGATGAAGATTTTTAGACTTCCGCACACAACTCTTTTGATAGAAAAACAGACAGTTTTTAAAGGCAACTTCCGCTGGTGGAAAACCAGTGCAAAATGCAATTGTTGCTATTTTAAGTGCAACTTCCACCAGTGGAAGTTTAGTGCAAAAAGAGACCAAAACGCAACTGTTGCTAGAATTTTGTTGTGTTCGCTCCAAACTTCACGTCTAGCCTTGGGACATCACCACCACGTCTTTTAGTCTCTTGGTCATGACTTGACCCGTAAATCAAAACATAACAAAATGTAGTAAAGTAGCTCTAAAATGAAACTTAAATACAAAATAACTTATTCAAAACAAATACTAAAAAGACAATTAAAATGGACTTATCAACCAACGCCTTGGGGTTTTGATATGACAAAGAATAATGTAAAGCCGAGAAACATTCTACTTTCAATTAAATGCCACAATAATGGTAACTTAACTACTATAAGCCAACTTTGGTAAGAAAAAACTACTATAATCCAAGTTTATAATGAGCGCCATAAGTATTGGTCATCTTTGAAGGGTCCTAAAACTAATTGTAAAACTTGGTGAACTTAAATACAACGCGATCGATACTCTTGTAGTATTCTCAACCTCAAATCCTTCTCAAACGAGCTACCAAGTTTGAATCTCTGCTCCTCATTGTCCCTTTTGTTTTGCTCGTGGCCAACACCACCTCTCGATGTCACAGAGCCGCCCCTTTTCTCTCTTCCCCTCACACGGTGCACCTACCTTTCTCTTTTGTTATGACCAAGTGCTTGTTTAACTGAAAGTAACTAGCCTAACTATATTTCTCTACAGAGAGATACAAAGTTGAATTGTATAAACTGTACAATAATATAACAGTAGTGAATAAAAACTATAATATAACTATTGTAACTCTAATAGCCCGTGCACCACTCTTCTCCTCCTCCTCCTCCTCCTCCTCCTCCTCCTCTCTTATCGCAGCACACTCTCCCCTATTTCTCTTGCTCCTTCCATGCCTGCTCGTAGAAGCGTCTGCTTCTAATTTTTAAATTAGGGTTCCCAAAAAGGAACCTAATATACAACTTCTTTTATCTTTATAATTTTTTGCATTTTAATCGTTCCAAAAAAAAAATAGTTTGATAAAGTTACTATTCGCACCCCCATTTTTATCCTTGCAGCAGCCTTGTTGTTAGACCTTGGCCCTATCTTTCGTTGCTTAGTAGTTGGGCTTATACTATTTGCACCCTAACTTTTTATATTTCTAACCTGAAATGAATTTTGGGATTTGACCCACCTTTTTTGTATCTCTTAATTGACTAGGCCAGTTTAACATATTTCGATTCTATTTTCTGAAACAATACCTTAATCTAACATTTTCAAAATCATTCACATTCAAAAATAGGTTATTAGTGATGGCCAATCTAGGTTTAACCTTGTTTTTTATTATTATTGCAAGAGCCTTTAATTTTTAAATAGGCCATTAATAGTGACTAATGTGGATTCATCCGATACGTTTGGTCATTGCGAACGCCTTCCAATTTTTTTAAAAAAATATTTAAATAATAAAAACCATTAATGCATAAATATTTTCTACTCATGAACTACGTATCCTTTGAATTCTATATCATACTGAGAGAGACCTAGGAACAAGAACCCCCTTGTTAGAATTTTCATTCTAACTTCTCTCTAAATTTTTTTCTTATTTAATTCATAATAAGAATGTAAAATAAGTATTTTAAAGGCTTAAATATATGTTTTGCCCCTGCAAATATCACCATAATCCAGTTATACCCCTGTAAAAATAAAAACTTTAAAATTACCCTTGCAAATATAAATCGCTTACGGTTATGCCCCTCGGTCAGTTTCTCATCCAAAAAAATAATTTAAATAAGGTTTAAATATATGTTTTACCCCTGCAAATATCACAATTATCCAGTTATGCCCCTGCAAATATCACTATAATCCAGCTATGCCCCTGTCAAAATCTTTAATTTTTCTATTATGCTGATATTTGCAGATTCAACCAATGACTATTGTCTCAAAGTTGTAGATCTGGATGTATGAGTACTTCGCTGACTTTCATTTGGTCACAATTGTAGGCATCTTGCCATTTTATGCTATTAATTTGTATGTTGTGAGTTTGTTCGCAAGTTAATCCTTTGTGTTTTTGGCAATACTGAATTTGTATTATCGTCGATTTAATCTATCAATTTGAATGAATGAATACCTTTTTATTTAGCCAAAAGGAAAAAAACTAAATATTGATGGCGAAATAATTGATCCCGAAGAATCCTTATGTAGCTACAATTTTTTTTTCATATATTTATTTCAATAGTTGACAATAGAAGTTCGAAATTATAGTTTAATGAAAATTTAAATTAAAATAGAGAAAATGCATAAAAACTTATTTTTCACATGAAGTTGACAACATTGGCTTGTCTGCAACAAAGATAAGAACAAGGATAAGAACAAACCATTTATATTGCTGGGCTGGATAGGATCATGCTCTTGCTTTCTCTATCAAGGGTCAATAATTTAAGCATAATCAAATTGATTTAAAGATATGCACGTAGATACATGAAAATGTTTGTGTTTCTTGATCCTTCCAAACAGTACTTGACCACTACTACAATCATACTAGCTCCTTTTCCATGATTACCTTTTTCTATTTATTTTTGCAAAAATATATTAATTATACAGTAAAAATAAAAATAGAGTTTTTCTCTACGAAGTACGGACACAGATATAACACAATCACTTACAAGTAGATACCGATTTTAATTTGAAAAATACAAGTAATTAAAGTATCGGTGCCGATATCCGACACAATATATGTTGGACACCCGGACACGTTTTCAACCGAGAGTATCGGTGATACAAAGAGTTTACCAGGTGCAAGTATGTCATGTATCATCATTATATATCGAGTTTCTCACCTGAAGTTACTTAAATTTTAAATAAATACTTTAGAACGTTCATTACTATATGCTTCATTAGTGATCGTAATCAATATTTTAAGCCTAGCTGTGGTGGTGTTTGCTGCATAATTTGCTACTGATCTGGCTCACATCTTATAGTTGTGGTGGTGTCTACTGCATAATTTGGTGTTATGTATTAGCACTTAACTATATTGTGCTAATCCCCAATTGTTCAAGATAAATTGAACTTGGTGTAATTGTTCCTATTAGTCTTAGCAAATGATTGGACAGCCTCTCAAACATTTTATAGAATGTGGGGGAGCATGTGTCAATGATGATGAGCTATTTGACTATTTTTTTTTTTGATGAGCAAATGTTAGTGGGGGTGTGAGAATGTTAGTTTCCGGGGTTTGAACCCTGGACCTCCTTCTTGCAACTTTGCAACTCCTTCATGTCCCTATTAATATTAATATCTTTAATTATAAAAATAAATTCACAATATACTACAATATATTAACTCATTTTGCCAATTGATTAATCTGACAATTCACTAACATTTTAATTGATTTTGGATGAGATCATACACGAGAATATTAGATATTTAATGAGATATAGTCTCCACCTCAACAAATGGATATTCTTTATCTCTTGATCTCTCTTATTACAAGTATCCATTTATGCTTATCAACTTCCACTCAATGTAATTCTATCAACTATACCTTGACAAACTACATGCCAATCTCTTTATATTAATCCTAGATCCAAATGCACAGTGTAAGGCAATCACTTTTGGCTACCATGCATTAGAATATGTAACTTTGGCAACAATTTGAGCGGCAATCAAAATGCCATGCAGCTCAATACGTTGGAATGAAAATGCCATACCTGCAAAGGATGGATCCAGCAATGTGAACACTTCAATTTGGGAGCCAAAATGATTTTATTTTCACACCATACAAAGTTACAAACTCGTTTACTAGCACACTGTTGTACCACCAAAAGTCTTGTACCTACTTTGACAAAATATATGCTTTCCCATTGCACATACAATTGTTAATGAGTGGGATGTCATCCGAAATTGAAATAATGTCTCTTTGCAGGGAAAATAGTGTTCACAGGTAGTTTTTGAATTTGAAATAATGTCTCTTCTCTCAATAGAACTGCTATAGAGTAGGATCAGTGTTGAAATAATGTCTCTAACAACTTGCAAGCATAGGATCAATGTTGAGTTCATGTAAGAGATATTGCTATCTACGTTTACAAAATAGGTATGTACGTAGTACCACTCCTCTGGTGCGTTATTTGCAAGTGTAGTGCAAAAGTCTACTTAATTTGTAGACTATTTAAAAAACTACAACTCTTAATACAATGGGTAATAGAAAGACACTTCAACCCCCTAACTACTACAACGCTCAACTTGAGAGCCCTGAGAGTGAGAGATCACAACTAGGGAATAGATTATATGATGGAGCATGGATAAAAAAATTGGAATTCCTACTCCCAAAATTAGAAAGAAAAGAAAATAAGAAGAAACAAAGGATTTTTTGAGCTCTCTGATAGTCTTTTGAGGGGGTGAGTATAAGTTTATTTCATTTCTATATCTCTTGATTCTTGAATGTTGTTACAACATGGTTAGATGATTCACTTGTTACCTCACTGTCATTTTATCCGTATTATTATTATTATTATTATTATTATTATTATTATTATTATTATTATAGATTAAGTCAATATTAATATTTGTGTTTTGGTTACGCTCATATATCTTGTGACATGAGCATTGAGTGCCATTGTTTATTTATGTATCCGTGAAGAGATGAAAAGACGAAAACGGATCAGTTTCTGATTTTGATTTTCTATCATGCATTCTATGTAGTTTTGATTTTCTGCATTATTGTGTTTTGTTGTTAGACAAGTTGACTCCTTCTGCATTTGAGAAACACTCTGGAAGAGAGACAGCCAGGAAATGGAAGAATAACGTTGGGTGATAGTTGATGGTGAGAGGTTCCATTGTGTAAAATAGTGCTGCTCAAATACTGTACAATCAAGTGTCAAAAGCTGCAAATGGCTCTCGAAGATCCCAAAATGGGCGGGCTTGTCACCGTCATGAGTTCGTTCACTGTAGTATTTGCATTCTTCCCCTTATTCTGTTTTCCCATTAATTTAAACCACGGGCTATTTCTAAATAGGATATATCTAAATTTAAATTAGTAATCAAAATGATTATTTTTTACAGTTTCACAGAATTATGATCTACGACTGAAAGTGGTTATTGTACACTGATAAAAGATTGGTGCGTAGGGGATGGTTACTTCGCTCATGCTGCATCTATAGACACAACCAAATGTTGATTACACTTTTATTCCACCAAATGGAAAATTGTATTTCTGTACAACTTTACTTAAACTTACTTCTTCCCCATCGCCTCTATAAGGCCTAAGTTCTCTTCATATGGTCCAAAAAAAGGAAACAATATTAGTGTATTCAATGGTAGCGGTGGTTGTGCCACGATGCTCATTTTTCTTTTTCTTAATTTTCTGGTGGTTTTCTTAAAGAGAAAAGTATACTAATTTAAAAATATGAGTATAAGGAGTACTTAACCCTTACAAAACCCAAGTAAGGCAAAGTTAAGTCCTTGGGAAAGGGCCTTCAAATCCAAAAACTACAAAGGGAAGGGAGAACAACCAAGGAGATACATACCCCAAAAGAAACGTATACCTAGACGCATACGAAAGAGCATTTGTAGGCCAATCGTAAGAAAAGACAGGTGTGACACTTAGTCCTAGGAAAAAAAAAACCAATCCAAGACAATATTCATTTGTACTAGGGTGGGGGCAAATTCATTCATACTAGGGTGGGGGGCAAATTCCCCCATCAATATTTAGTAGGGTTAAATATGTTTTTAGTCCCTACAAAATTTTGCTATTTTGTTTTTAGTCCCTATAAAAAATTTCGTCAACTTTTAGTCCCTATAAAATTTCACAATTTTGTTTTAAGTCCCTATAAAATGTAAACTCGAGTATACCTTTAGAATTTTTGAATGATATTTTACATACACGTTAAAGATATTAAAAATATCTCCCTCACAAAAAATAAACTCAAAATTTGATTTCTAGGTTAGTATTTCCTTTAATTTGTTTATCGAATCTTTTGCACTTAAAAAATTTAGATTTAATTTATGCGTTGTTAAAAAATTCAAAGTTTTTCTGGAAGAGATGTTTATAATGTCCTCAACATGTATGCAAAACATCACTCAAAAATTCAATGGATATACACTAGTTGGCATTTATAGGGACTAAAAACGAAATTTTGAAATTTTATAGGGACTAAAAGTCGATGAAAATTTTTATAGGGACTAAACAAAATAGTGAAATTTTGTAGGGACTAAAAACATATTTAACCCTATTTAGTATACTAAGTTACTACCCATAATACCTAGTAGTTTAGTACCCTAATAATAATATAATCATTTGCTTTATTTTACCAACTTCTTCACTCCATGAAACAAATTCTTTTACACTCTCTCACTTTGACCAACTCCCGTAATTCCCCCTTCTCCGTGAAATCAAATTTCTCTCACTTCCTCACCCATTTACCTCCTCCCCCAACTTTGTGACTTTGTAATATTTCACCAACTCTCACTTTCATTTTCTAATTAAAGGGTAAATTTCCTTTTAATTTTTTTATTTATATTTTTATTTTCAATGCATTCATTATGTGTTTTATGGGTTAAATATATTTTTGATCCCTTAAAAATTTGGGTTTATTTTTGATTTATAGAACAAAAACATATTTAACACATTTTATTGTTGTGATGATAATTAATCATATGCATGCAAGCCAAAAAAAAAAAAAGATAATTAATCATATATTTTTACCAAAAAAAATTGCCCCCACTACTTAAATTTTCTGA
The DNA here is from genome assembly GCA_963573325.1 of Astragalus glycyphyllos. NCBI lineage: Eukaryota > Viridiplantae > Streptophyta > Magnoliopsida > Fabales > Fabaceae > Astragalus > Astragalus glycyphyllos. Next base: position 11,783,426 of record OY754313.1, on the reverse strand, counting down.
ATCCGTCACTGTCATGAACTATTTCCTTTTAATGAAAAAGAAATACTGTAAAACATATTGAAGTCTCATGTGGGTGGTTCCTAGCTGCATTATAATGGAGTTAGTACAAGAGCCAGTAATTTCTACATCCGACCCAGGCATAGTTGCATGACAAATTCCAAAAATTTAAAGAGAAAAAGGAAATAGGATAGGGAAAATAAGAAAAAGACACATAACATATGGGCATGTGTATGCTTGTCCTAGGCCATGATTGGTTTCCATTTGTTCATGTTGGATGAGTGCAAGGCTTACTTAAGTTCCCAAAACATAAACATTATCATTTTGTAAGTGCTCCTTTTTTTTTACACTAATATTTCTAACAAATACTTGCCATTAAAAAAATTAAAATATAATCACAATCAAATTGGCCTTTTTCTTCAAAACTTGTAAACCAAAAAATCAAAATGAGTTTGTCTCAGCCCCCAATTTCAGATGGCTAAAATTCAATATTTAATGATATATACATTAATAGAAAAGGCTGAGTTACCGACAGATATTCCAAGATTGGTTTCATTTAGGATATGTTTGGTAGAAGAGAAAAATGGAAGAGCGAGAAAGGAAAGAGAGAAAAGAGAGTGACTTTCTAATCATTTAATTTAGGTAAAAAATATGATAGAGAAAAGGAGGGAATTAGTCTAATACTAATTTACACAAAAAATGTGTTTGGTAGAAGACAAAGAGAAAACAGAAAAGAAGGAAAGAGTAAAAGAGAGAAGACAAAATGATTTTCTATTGTTTATTTACTAATATCTCTTTCTCTTCTACCAAACGCACATTATATCCATCACTAAGTGTTACTGATGATGCCAAAATAGACGATTAATTTCATTATTTTGTCTCCTATTGGTAGTTATCATTTTCTAGTAATAGTGATTTAGAACAAATGAATAGTCTTATACTAGACAAGCTCCAAATTTGTCGTATATGTCCCTAACCCTACTTGCTATAAACATGCATGATACTATAACAACACTATCATGTTAGTTGCCTATAAGTGAACCTAAATGTTGTGTCCCCCCCATCCCACTTCTCCACCCAATATCTATTGTCCTCTAGCGAGGAAATGCGGGATTTCAACAAAGTTTGGAATTTAAGAAAAGTTTTAGAATTTTGAGGGCAAACGTTTGGCAACTAGGAACTTGTACATGGAATGTGTTGGAATCTTTTTCTGTCTGCAAACAAACAGATGAGTGGCGAGCACCACTCGAAATTCACACATATAAAGTAGAGATATCAAATTTGAACTTTGATAGCTGCGAAAATTGTTCGGCCTAACAAACATATTTTCTTAGTTGTGTTAGGCCTTACAAAGTGACGGAACCTAATTATAAGTTTTAGGGGATGTTATGTTTTTATTTTTACTAACTTTTGGTTCTTTTTTGGTTGTTATAGGGACTACTGGTTTGAGATGTTGAAGAGCCTCTATAAATGAAATGAATTAGGTTTGGATTTTTTGATATATAAAACAATAAAAATGCCGAGACACATACTTTTTTTTTAGACAAACGACATGCTTAAATTTTCTAAAGGATAATTGTGTGACTTTCATTTGAAATTCAAATATGGGTGGTTAGTACATTCGCTATGAGAGATGACCTGTGTATGAAATGCTTAATGTTTTTTGTGCAAATATAATATCATAATTTTATATTGTTAGTAGTCTTTTGTTGCTTTTAATGCATCCTTGGATCTATTTTTATCAAACAGGCATCATATCTTGAATTTATTAAAAAACAGAGAGAAAAAAGATGTCACAAAAGAGCTCATAGGCGATTAGACCAAAACCCTAAGCAAAAAGGAAAATAAAAAAGATATAGAGCCATAATTTGTTTTTGAACGGGTATTATAGCTTATAGAATTTTAGACCATTTTCTTTTTTCGATTCTTCTTTTGAGTCTTGGGGACCACCAGTTTAGACTTATCAAATTGAGCATCAGTTCCTGGGGTCATAGGATCATCAGCATAAACAAGCGCATCACCTCAAAGCTTCCCTGTAATTCTCATGTCAGATGCTACCACTAGTTTAAAAGTAGCATCCTTGGATTTCAATATTGCCATAAAAAGGTGAATACTTCAGTACCTTAATATTTGAACTATTTTACCTACTCAACAAAATTCGAGGGTAGTTACGAATTATTACTTATAAAAAAGGGGAATTGAAAGTTGAAATGTATTTCTAACTTATAGGTAAAAAAATTAGAAAGATTGTCGCTTTAAGTGTAGTATGCCAGGCAATGTTTGAATTTAATTATTACTTCATCTGCAGTTAATTAGGGGTGAGTAGAGGAATCGAATTTAAAACTCTGTTTCATGCCTATCTTATTTGACTCGTAGAGCACTGAGTTTATTCAAGTTTAAGGAACGAGTTTAAGGTCGAGTATATAACTCATCCAACTCCGTCGCTATCTTACCCTTAATTGCTATTTCTATTTTGTTTGTAATGAAGCTTTTATAAACAAAATATTCAAGTTGAAATTTGTATTAGTTTAGCTATAGTGATAATAATAAAAATTATAATATAATTCATTACATTATCTATATAATATCTATCTATATAAGTAAAGCAAACCCCTATGGAGCCTCCACAATTTTTCTCATGAATTTAAATTTATTAAATAATAAACTCTAGAAAAAAATCATGGTTTACAAAGAGTTATTATCCACTATATATTTAATATCAAATTATGTAACTCCTAATCAATTTAGGGATCAAAATCATTATTTATCCCACACTAAATGAATTTAATATTTATCCCTTTTTGATTACTCTTATTTTATTAATATTGATGAATTGAGAAAAGAAAAACAACTGTAATTTGTCTTCTATAGTACTATTTACCTATATTTTTTCTTCAAATATTATATGTATATATAATTCTTATAATTTTAATTTCTTTTAATATTTACCCCTTATTGATTACTCTTATTTGATTAGTTGGTGTTTTAATTTTAGTTTCCTTTTGGTCTCTCTAAATACAAATTATAAAAAATTCATGACTTCGAATTTTTCAATTACCTTTATTAATTAATTTCACCATTAAAATATGTGTTTGAAATTATATGTTTTTTTTTTAAAATAAATAAATTATATTATGATTAAAATTCTTAAAAATACAAATTACAAGAATTGATATATTTACTAATTATAATAGTTTAGATGAATTCAAAAGATTACAATACACATGTAATTCCCTTTTTAATCAAAATTAATATAAGTTATTTTTGAAATAAGAAATAATTAACTAACCTTTGAAATTCCTATTGATGTAACAATTATGCATTGAAAGGGAGGGGGGTTTCACATTCATATGAATTATTTCTTTAATTGACAATAAACTCATGAGTTAGTAGAATATAAGAGTGAAAGAGGTAGAGTTTTTGTCATTAATTAATAGGAAGAAGTCTCTATTTAAAGGAGACAATTTTGGATGGTGAGGGGACAGATTTTGACAAAAAAATTACAATGAAAAACAAGGAGAAGAAGGAAGGAGTGAGTTTCCGAGAAGAGGTAGAATTCACAAAAAGGTAAAGAGTTTCATGTTCTAGATAGTTTTGAAGTAGTCAAAGCAGCAGAAATATACATTTACATCAGTTAGTGAATCACACAACGGTCGCAACAATTTTTTGTAAAGTTATAAGCATCTCTAATTCATGTGCATTTTAATATTGTTCTTTAGAAAAAAGTTTAGTCTTAATAGTTTCAATTAAATTGTATAATGTGCTAAGTCTAAATGAATTGCTTATGTTCCTTGGATGTTTATCAATTTCCCGAGAAGAGATAGAATGCATAAAATGAAACTACCTTAATGGGTCTAAAGGAAAATCTTATGTTCCTTTGATATTTTTTTTTACTCTTAATAGATAGGACCTTTCTTTGTCTTTAAATCGAGTGCACGAAGGACATAACTTTTGGTGTCACTTCTAGGTAGGAGACTATCTTAGGGGTCACTTATAGGATGCTCCTCCTCTATATCACAAAAACGAAAAAAAAACAATTAAAAACATCATTTTTTCAACTATTATCATATTTATGTAAGTTACAAAAACTCACTCAAATAAAAAGTATGTGTTAGTTAATCTCAATACACTATAGTACATTATGATGCATTTTTTAGGTAAATGGTCCTTTAATATCTTTCTTTACGAATCCACACCTACAATCGCTAAGCAAAAATAAGAAATAATGTTTGAGGTTAAAACAACAGATAAAGCTTCATATTTATATGTTGCAATTGTTTACAAATACCTATTTATTATTTACTTAACTTTTTTAGATTACAAGTTTATAAGAAAAATCCGATGACTTTCTACTTTTGTGTTTTAGGTTTTTTATGCACAATAATTAACTTATTTTATTAAAATTCATCCAAACTTAATCTAATAACAATATTTAGAGGATATAACTCAAAATTGGAAGAATATAAGAAAAATTGGATAACATTATAAAAGAAAAACAAGTGTGAGAGCCATTTTGCTTATGCAACTCTTTTTTAAACATATTTTGTCAAGATACTATGCTCATTTACTTAATATAAATATCTAATTTGATTCTAATGTTTTAAGATAGGTGTAAATTCTTATCAGCTTCATCTTTCAAATTCTACATGTTAAACCATCATTTTTGTTTCTAAAAAAAATATATTATTATTTTATTGACGCAATGTTGATTTAGACTATAGCTATATCAAAATATATTGTTATTATTTATATTCAAATACTATCACTATGATTTTATCTTCAATTTGTTTTTCTTATTATTATAAAAAATAAAAAGATAAAGAAAATATTTTTTGATTATTTTATTATTATAAATTTAAAGTAAATTAAATTTATTTAAATCCACTTTTATTTTGAACATAATTTTCAGTTTTAGTTCCAGTTTATCAATTAATAATTAGTGATAAAAATCAATGAAATAAAATAATAAAGATAAGTGAATAATTGTTTTCTATGATATAAGTTTTACCATACTCATCTGTCTCTATAATTAAAATTGATGCCGATAAATTCATCATATTAAATAGAATTACATTTCTTATTACTATATATAATGATGTTTATTAAAATTTTATTTTCAACATTTATGCTCATAAATATTATTTATATTAAAAAATACATACACTCTATAAAATGATGCTTAAAATAAATAATTTTTGAATATAAAAGTACCAGAATATGCTTATAGAATACTATATTTTAACTGTAAAAAAAAGAATACTATATTTTAAAATACATAATTGATATATGTTTTTGTATAAAAATCCCTAAACTTTCAAAAAATATATTATAATAATCCGTGCAACGCACGGGTATTCTCCTAGTAAATTACTAAAGGAAGCTTTTTTTGAGCCTTTAGGAAGCTCCACATCATTTTCATTTAATTTTCAACTTTTTTCTCAACTCTTGTGAAACTTAATTAAATCATTGTTTTAATACTAAATTAATCTCTATTTCACCCAACACCTTTCTATATTCCTTCAGCTTTTTCCAATAAAGTGAAAGGCTTTTTTTGACAAGTTAAAGTGAAAGAGTTTTTTGTCCCTTCAATTTTATTACATATTTATTTTACTTGCATATGTATATCATATTCTCACTATCGTTAAATTTTCAGCTCGGCAACAATTAAATATTTTAATCTTTTAAAAATATTATTAATTTCATCGTAATTATTTTTGATCTTTTAAAAAGATATCTTTTTAAAAATAAAATAATGCTATCACTTGATTTAGAATCAAGTTGCAATAGTTTTAAATTTGAAATATTTTAGATTTTAAACTTTCCACCCTTTTAAAATTACCTATTTATATACCTTACCCATGTTGTTATTATTATTAATATTATTATTATTATTAGCTTATACGTTAAAAATAAATATAGCTAATTAGTAATGGTTATTAGAATATTTTATTAGGTTACTATTAGTGTTTAATTATACACTTAATTTCTATACATCAACACATTATTCATTCTAGGGTTAAATATGTTTTTAGTCCCTACAAAATTTCACTATTTTGTTTTTAGTCCCTATAAAAAATTTCGTCAACTTTTAGTCCCTATAAAATTTCACAATTTTGTTTTAAGTCCCTATAAAATGTAAACTCGTGTATACCTTTAGAATTTTTGAATGATATTTTGCATACACGTTAAAGATATTAAAAATATCTCCCTTACAAAAAATAAACTCAAAATTTGATTTCTAGGTTAGTATTTCCTTTAATTTGTTTATCGAATCTTTTGCACTTAAAAATTTAGATTTAATTTATGCGTTGTTAAAAAATTCAAAGTTTTTCTAGAAGAGATGTTTATAATGTCCTCAACATGTATGCAAAACATTGTAACACCCTGGGCCCTTTTCTTACTTAGTAGGCTACCCACAAGTGTACATCATGACCTTCTCTACCCCCCATGTAGAGTTTTTGCCTTCCGTGGGAATCGAACCTTGTACCTGGGGCCTAAGTACAAGTTCAATGCATTCCCACTACCAATTGAGCTAGTGATACCAAAATGTAACACCCTAATATCTCTAATCATTAGAAATACTAAGAATGTACAATTTAGAAAACATCAGAGTAACTTTCCTACTTATAATAAGGAAAAAGCGGAAACGATTACATAACTCAATTATCTCAAGTCATATATCGACTACAAAGACGACGGGGAATGACATAATCAAAGACTGAAGGATTAAATCTTCAATCTCCTCTTCTTTTATGACACCTACTCGCATCCCTTAACCTTCTTCTTTTCCCTTGTTTCTCTGTAAAACAACAACAAATGATAGGGTGAGATAACATATCTCAGTGAGTTCTACCGTGACCCCTAACATTCACTCGGTTCAATTATGAAAACCCTTTTAATTCGTAATTCAATATAGATTACCAAACAGTCCATTTCATCTTTGATCACATCACCAACCACCCAAAGTAGCTCAAGTAGTGATGAATTTCAATATTACATTTTAATCTTTTGCAAATCACCAACTCCGAAAGCTTAAGTGAACCCTTAATTACGCTCACGGTTTAAATACAAAGTTCCTCTTTAATTGGTAATTCAATATGAATCACAAAACCATCTGGCAATTCTACAAATGAATTGCAAAAACATCTGGTAATTCAATAAAAGAATTACAATAAAGCCTTATTAATTCTAGCACATCACCAACAACCCAAGGAAGCTTGAGTGAACCCCAACATCTGGCCGATAAGTGTACAACTCTTAAAGGCAAAGTAATAATAAACCTCAGGGGGCCTAAGATAAGGGCTCATGACTTCCCTCTCTTAGTATGCTAACATCTGGAGGTCGTCACCTCAATTCGATATAATTTATATATCACACCCGCATTGGGCCGTCAATCTTATTTAATACCCGCATTGGGCCGTCAATCTTATTTAATACAATTTATATATCATGTCCCCTACAATAGTAGAACATGAAGTTCTGTTTTGATTTGAAAAACATAAGTTCTCACACGTGGCTAGACTCGGTTTTTTTTATTTATTTATTTAAAAAGGCGCCTTTTTTTGTAACACCCTGGGCCCTTTTCTGACTTAGTAGGCTACCCACAAGTGTATATCATGACCTTCTCTACCCCCCATGTAGAGTTTTTGCCTTCCGTGGGAATCGAACCTTGTACCTGAGGCCTAAGTACAAGTTCAATGCATTCCCACTACCAATTGAGCTATTTGTAACACCCTGGGTCCTTTTCTGACTTAGTAGGCTACCCACAAGTGTACATCATGACCTTCTCTACCCCCCATGTAGAGTTTTTGCCTTCCGTGGGAATCGAACCTTGTACCTGGGGCCTAAGTACAAGTTCAATGCATTCCCACTACCAATTGAACTACTAGCTCAATTGGTAGTGGGAATGCATTGAACTTGTACTTAGGCCCCAGGTACAAGGTTCGATTCCCACGGAAGGCAAAAACTCTACATGGGGGGTAGAGAAGGTCATGATGTACACTTGTGGGTAGCCTACTAAGTCAGAAAAGGGCCCAGGGTGTTACAAACATCACTCAAAAATTCAATGGATATACACTAGTTGGCATTTATAGGGACTAAAAACGAAAATTTGAAATTTTATAGGGACTAAAAGTCGATGAAAAATTTTATAGGGACTAAAAACAAAATAGTGAAATTTTGTAGGGACTAAAAACATATTTAACCCTTCATTCTATTATAAAAAAAAAACACATTATTCATTTTTTGTATTAATCGTTAAATTTTCAGCTTGGCAACAATTAAATATTTTAATCTTTTAAAAACATTACTCATTTAGTCGTTATTATTTTTGATCTTTTAAAAAGATATCTTTTTAAAAATAAAATAATGCTATCACTTGATTTAGAATCAAGTTGCAATAGTTTTAAATTTGAAATATTTTAGATTTTAAACCTTTCCACCCTTTTAAAATTACCTATTTATATACCTTACCCATGTTGTTATTATTATTATTAATATTATTATTATTATTATTATTAGCTTATACGTTAAAAATAAATATAGCTAATTAGTAATGGTTATTAGAATACTTTATTAGGTTACTATTAGTGTTTAATTATACACTTAATTTCTATACATCAACACATTATTCATTCTATATTATAAAAAAACACAATATTCATTTTTTGTATTAAAGCCATATTATTAATACCTTCTATATTCCTTAAGTTTTTACAATAAAGTGCAATGAGTATCAGTTGAAGAAAAATAGTACAACATAAAATTCAACTAGGGGGAAATCCCGTACGATGCACGGATTGGTATATAATATTTTTTTATAAAATCTATACATGTAACACCCTAACATCTCTAATAAGTAGAAATATTAAAATGCACAACTTTAGCATACATCAGAGATCATTATTCCTGTTTAGATATTGAACACAACTAAAATTGTTCGATATTATAAAATATCTCCCATTTATCACCTGTCGGTACATCAATAAACCGGATACAGTTCATAACCTCAACATTAATTCCTAGTGTTCAACATCCTCACAAGGAAGGCGGAAACGATAAATAACTTAATACAGCTCAAGTCATTAATCGAGTACAAAAACAACAAGGAAAGATACATAAACTAAGACTTGAAATAACTAAGTCTTCAAATCCTCTCCTCGTGCACGTCATCTACTCGTGCCTTATTGTCTTCTTCTTTCCCTGTTTCTCTGTAAAACAACAACATATGATAGGGTGAGATAACATATCTCAGTGAGTTCTACCGTTACCCCTAACCGCTCTCGGTTCAATTATATTTCATAGTTCATAGTCCAGTTCTTGATGACTATGCACTATTCTTTTTCATCAATTTAGTACAACATCTTAAACCCTTTTTCTTTTCTTTGGTTTGCGATGAACCCAGATCACCTATGCATCTCAGTGACTACATCTTTGGGTCTAGTTCGAGGGCTCATGACTTCCCTCTCCCTAGTGTACTAACATCTTGAGGTCGTCACCTCACTTCGATATAATTTATATATCACACCCGCATTGGGCCGTCAATCTTATTTAATACCCGCATTGGGCCATCAATCACATATGATATAATTTATATATCATGTCCACTACAATAGTAGAACATGAAGTTCCGTTTTGATTTGAAAAACATATGTTCTCACACGTGGCTAGACTCGGTTTTTCGAAACATTTATAAGTTTCAAAACATTTTCTAAAAACCAAGTTTGATCATATTAAAACCATGTTTTTATAAAGTAAATATCATCCCAATTGATTGAGAAAAGGATTAGAAGTGGTTTGGAATCTAAAAGAGCAACAAAACAAATTTTTGGCATCCGGAGACAGAGGAGTTGGCACGACCCGTGCAGAAATCAGCACGACCCGTGCTGCTGAAAATTTATTTTTCCAGCCAATCTGATAAGTTGCACGACCCGTGCAGAAATCAGCACGACCCGTGCTGCTGTAGCAGGTTCACATTTTGTTCACTTCGTTTGTTTTGTTTCTCCGATCGCGTCCAATCCGAAACCCAATCCAATTCCAGCATCAAAACAGAGATTTTCCACACAATACAAGTCAATTCAACACAAGTTTCAATCACACAATAAAGTATATTTTTGTTAAATAAACCGTAAAACGATATTTTTACCGAAAACGATTTCAACTCATAAAATCTTTCGAAACGAAACAATGTCATGAAACCAGAATTTCAAAGCATTCAAAAATTAAAATGAAACCCTAACGTGAGTAAAACTCACCGGTTCAACAAAATAGAGACAAATTTCGTTGTCACCCGAAACAAGCAACCGAAATTACTCGAACGATCCCCGTAATCACGAACTTGCTTCCAAACTATAACTACAGCTCCTAGGGTTCAGAAAGGGCAAAGGGGAAATAGAAGGAATTAGCTTTTCAAACTTGCATCAGTGAAAAGGAAATCAAAAATGGAAGAGAGTGGACTATGGAAGTCTCACCTTCAAGAAGAAATTGAACTTTTGCTCTCCTCCTCTTCTCCTCCTTCTTCACGTTTTCTTTCTCTTCTCTCTCTATTCTTCTTTCTTTCTTTACTTCTGAATTTTGAGAGAGAAGGTGAGATGAGTCCCATGGTTAAATGAGATGAGAGTGTAATTGAGAGGAAATTGACCAAAATACCCTTATTTCAATTTTTCACTTAAACTCTCATTTTAACCCCATTTCTCCCCAAATTACCACATAATTTGAATACTAAGGCATTTTAATCTTGTGACTTAGCCAATATATAATGCTTTCTCGACTATCCCATATTCATATCTTGATTTATTTTTCACTTCGAATAATAAATCACTCGTTAATTCCATAAATCGAATTTAACGAAGTTAGGGATGTTACAATACACATTTGTACAAATTATATAAGTTGTTGATATAATTATGTATTTTTAAAATACAGTAAATAGATTGTTTCAATTTTTATTAATTTTTTTATTTTAGACAATATTCTTGTATGGTGTCTATGTGGTTTTTAATATAAATAATTGTCAATATTTTTTATGAGTTTAATTGTTAAAAATAATATTTACTAAGCTTCATTATATTTAGTAACAATAAATTACATTCTATTTATATGTTGCATTGAAATTTTATTATATAAATATTACAAAATAAATATTGTGTTCTATATTTTTAAAAAGATATTTACAAAATTTTACAGTAAAATAGCTTTTAGTCAATGTGACTAATTATCACCCATTGGTTTTTCAAATTAGTCTTATTAACAAATTTTTGCAAAAGAGTATTTAGTCCCATTGACTAATATTATATATATTTTGTGAGATATAAATAATATTTTATATTAAGATTTATAACCTCCTATTTAGAGTAAGTGAATGCTTCTTGAGAAGCTTGGTTAATATTTATTCGAATGTCTAATATAATATATTATTTGTAAACAAATCATTTGGTATATAATAGATTGTCCAATTTAATACATTATTTATAAACAAATAATCAAATATACGGTCTTTAATTTTGTCAATTTGACTATACGATTTACTTGTCTAAGAGAATGTAACTCTTAGATCTCATAGAATGTAAATTATATATATCTACACGGTTGTTGAAATACACTATTAATGTACCCAAAAAAATAATGAGAGATTGTTTTGAGTACTGTGTGTGTGTATATATATATATATATATATATATATATATATATATATATATATATATATATTCCACACAAAAAAATGTATTTCGTAGCCATTTCCATGATGATTTGATGGTCATTCAAAGTATATGAATTGTCACTTTCAACCTTTCAAATGCAAAACGTTCAGACTACTAAATAGAGTTTAATATCAATATATTTTTTAAATTGAAAAATGAATTGAGAAGGTATTTCAAGTAATATTGAACTACACACACTTTATATTACTTTAATAAACAATTTTACTAATTTTAATAGTTTAGATTTACTTTAAAGATTACAATCATTGTCTTTTAAAACATTTAGTATAAATTAAAAAAATTGTAAATGAGGCTTGATCGTTTGTGATCTTTCCTCTCTTTTTTAATTTTAATTTTTAAAATTTGTTGCTCATAAATAATTATGATTAGTACTAATTATTTTAGTTGTCTTTGGGGTCTCTAAATTTTGGGGTTAGTATTGTCAAAAAAAAATTATGGTTGGTAGAAATTATTTTAGTTGGTTTTTTTATAGAGATTGGTTACAGTCTTTTAATTTTCTTGACTTTTAATGAAGATTGAACACGAACTTTTATTTGAGTATTTAATTATCATTTTTCCTTTATATGTGTGTATGTAGTAAATTAAGTATAAATTTGGTAATTTGAAATAAAATATAAACAAATGTTTTCATAAATTTAAAACTCCTTACGAAAATTAGATGAGTAAATTTGGTATGCTAAAGTTCACAATAGACATAGAATTTCGTTTTTTCAGTGGGAAAATAAATTGAAGTTAATATCTTTTGAGTGTTAAATTTTTTTAATAAGAATTCGTAGGTTAGATAAATAACTAATAATAATTTGGTTTTTTTAAAAGGGAATAATAAACGGATTTTAATAATGTTTATAAATTACGTACGTTGATCTTTTCTTGGTCATACTCACATAGGCTCAATGAAAAGAAATAACAATTAAAAACTAATTAACAAAATTGGAAATAAACGATAATTAAATTTTTTGATCTTATATGAATTTAGAATGCACATGAAATATAATATAAAAAGGTTGATATTTAATACAAATACAAATCTTAAAAATTAAGAAATGGGATTAGGATAGATAGAAATTTTGAAACAAAAAAAGAATGGACATCAATTATGTATAGAGATATAGATATAGATAGATAAGATATATATATATATATATATATATATTATAAAATATTTTAATATAAATTTAATGTATATATATTTAATCCAAATGGTAACAATAAATAAAATAATCTAACAATAAATTTAGAATGAATCTATTTAGAACAAAGGAAGCAAATAGTGGTAAACTATTCATTTTTTAAAATTAATATGAAATAAAGCAAGTAATAGTGGTAATGTTTTTTTTACTGGGTTACAAAAGGAAATAGTAAAAAGTGGTAAACTATTCATAATTTAAAATTAATATGAAAACTGTAAAATTAGTAGTGTTAAATTCAGAATAAATAATAATCAAAAGATAATTATTTTTTATTGAAAAAGAGAGTAAACTAACATGATATTTAATATTAAAGTATATACATTAAAAGCTAAAATTAAATTTCAGTTGTACATATAATTGAGGAGCTTCTTAGATGCTCCATTAGAAGTTCTTTTGGAGATAGATAAAATTCACAACATCTCAATTACAGTTTTGCGATCCAACGAATAAGATTACGAATAATAGCTGAAAATATATACTCAAATCCAAAAAGAGGTAGTTACTTCCGTTTACACACTATAAAATTATGATGAATACATGAAACTTGAAACCTCTAACAATTTCAATATCTAATCAACAATCAATAAAAGCTTACAAATAATAGACAAATTTACATTCAAAATTTTGGAACTCCAATGACTTTCTTCAAGCTTGAATATTAGTGATGTAAAAACTAGGAAAATTTCACTAATGAAATTTTAACCATAGGAGGACTACTTAATAGGAGGTAGGCGGATTTACAAAACAAAAAAATTGGAACTCCAACTACTACAATGGCTTCCTTCAAGTATGAATATTAGTGATGTGAAAACAAAAAAGTTTACATAAGTGATGTAACAACCTAACAAAAGTATGTAAAAAATGAAAAGATGAGTGATGACCTCTTTTCTTAGGTATTTATAGTATTTTTAAAAGAACTCTTAAAGTGAAGAGGAAAATGAAAAGATTGTAACTAACTCTATTAAAAACCTAGTATAATATTAAGTGCTACTAAAATTAATAATTTAAAGACACTAAAAGGCAACCAAAATAAAAACATCAAGAATGAATTAAGACTAATACACTTATAGGTTTTCATAAATAAATAAAAAATAAGCATAATATTTTTTGCGCGTATTACAAGTAAATTATATAATAAAAGGTAAATTATAAAGAGCAAAACATGTACTAATAGTTATACGAAGATGGGCCAATTTGTCCTTTTGGTATTAGAAGGTGATGGTTAATGTAACACCCTGGGCCCTTTTCTTACTTAGTAGGCTATGCACAAGTGTACATCATGACCTTCTCTCCCCCCCCCCCCATTGAGAGTTTTTGCCTTCCGTGGGAATCGAACCTTGTACCTGAGGCCTAAGTACAAGTTCAATGCATTCCCACTACCAATTGAGCTACTCAATTGGTAGTGGGAATGCATTGAACTTGTACTTAGGCCTCAGGTACAAGGTTCGATTCCCACGGAAGGCAAAAACTCTCAATGGGGGGGAGAGAAGGTCATGATGTACACTTGTGGATAGCCTACTAAGTCAGAAAAGGGCCCAGAGTGTTACAAAAAAAATAGCTCAATTGGTAGTGGGAATGCATTGAACTTGTACTTAGGCCCCAGGTACAAGGTTCGATTCCCACGGAAGACAAAAACTCTACATGGGGGGTAGAGAAGTTCATGATGTACACTTATGGGTAGCCTACTAAGTCAGAAAAGGGCCCATGGTGTTACAGTTAAGTTCATGCGCATAAAGTTGTAGTGAAAAGGACCAAATCAATGATAAAAACATTTCATTATAAATGCTTAATAGTTCATGGTTTTTATGTTTTATAATTATATGGTTTCATTATTATATTATATTATTGTTAGTTGTTATTATCAAATTCTATATTTCCATGAGTAAATATCATTTTCATATACATATAAAAATAGTTAATTAATATTCCACTAAGAGAATCATTTAATAAGTTAGTGGCAATTATTTGCTTTCATTAAAATTAAATTTCTCTTTATGCCTAAATTATAAATATATATTATTTTGAATAAAAATTATGTGGAGCATTGTGGAGGCTCCAAAAAAGCTTCCTTTATTAATTTATATAGATAGATATAGATGATTATGAAATGAGTATTCTATACATAAAAATAACACCACGTAAAATTTAAATATTACAAGATTTGATCTTTATATGTCTTTTAGAAAAATTGTAGTTTTTCAAAAAAATAAAACAAATTGTAGTTATTAGGAATTGGTTGTCATCCGTTCATTCTCTATACTTTAATTTC
This sequence comes from Astragalus glycyphyllos, assembly GCA_963573325.1. Classification (NCBI taxonomy): domain Eukaryota; kingdom Viridiplantae; phylum Streptophyta; class Magnoliopsida; order Fabales; family Fabaceae; genus Astragalus; species Astragalus glycyphyllos. The sequence goes on along the minus strand of OY754313.1, from coordinate 11,768,250 downwards.
TCAAAATACTTTGAGAGAATTTAGTTTATTACATAATGTTATCTTTTTTTTGCTTTTAGAGACTTGAGCTTTTTATGTCTTTAGAAAAAATATGAATTCTGCAAATGTTCATTAAAAAATAATTAATTTTGTTCAAAGCACTCCAATATTTTAATATTTGAAAGGTCTCACTTTTTCTTGACTATTGAAAGGTCGCACTTTAAACTAGCAGTTTAAATACTTAGAATACGAAAGATCAAACTTTGAATGGCCATCACATGATGGTGGTAATAGGAAATAAATACATTTCAAGGTAAATACCCATAAGTAGTTGTTGTCCATGAGCTCCACACACTTATGTCTTATACACTATCTATAATGTTAAAATGAGAGCATGAAAGATTCAAGAACAAAGAAGATCTCATGATATTTGTTAAAATGACTTGAGGTAATCTCATGATTATTTTTTTCTGCATTGATCACTAATATTTTTGTAATTTATTTATTTCAAAAACATAAGAAATGCTATTAAGTCTTACGATTTTAGTTTTGTTATGCCTGATAAACTATTATTTTCCAATTAACTTTGATCTAATATGACAAGAACTGATATTTTTTATTACAATCAAGAATCAAGAATAATAACAATACATGACCCATTAATGTTTAGGACGTGGACAAGAAAAAAGTTGTAGCACTACAAATTTTGTCAAAATGAAAATAAAGATGGTAGTGGAATCTTAGTTACCAATTTTCAATTGAAGTATGTATTATGTCTTTTCTTCGTTTTTCTTTTAATTATGTTTGATTTCTATTATTATCTCTAGATTGATTGTAAACTGATAATAATATATAAGTATTTTTTCCTGCAGTGTGTTTGCAACTTCTTGCATGGGTTCCAAAACGCGTATCGATCTGACTTTTTGCTCAAGTATCTACAACGGGATTCGAAGAATATTTTAACTATTGATTTCAAAGATCTAAGATTATTTATGTCAAAAAGATCTAAGATTATTCACATTGTTATTCTTATTATTTTATCACTTAATAAAGTAAATTAATTGAGTATGTTTTCCAAGCAAATTCAAAGTTTTTTATGTATTAATTATACGTCAAAAGAAAATATAAATCTCTTTCCTTTTAATTTCTACATTTAATTATAATGTTTCATCAAAAAAATTGTTGAAAAACTCCATTAAATAAAATTGTTCTCGGTCATGATTTTCTATATTGTAAAATAGACTTTTTTTTACAAAATATAGTAAAACATACTTTTTTTTGACAAACAATAAAATAGACTTAGTTTCGGCATTTTAACACAAATTGGAATTCACTTTCTCATATTCTTCAATTTCATTATTTTTTTACACCAATTTCATTATTTAGTTAGTCTTTTAAATATTATTTTATTTATCATTTTAATTTGTTATTAGTTGTATTAGAAGATAAATATAAAATTTATTTGAGATTTTATCAAGATTCTATTTTAATAGTATTGAAATTCTTTTGACGAAAAAGAGTAAGTTCTATTCAATATTTTAAAAATAATCTAAAAAAACTAAGTGATATTTTGTACTATCATTTTTTTTCATTATATATACTTTGTATAAATACGTATACATTGGTAAACTTTTAAATATAATTAATGATACTATATATTTTCAAGTATTATAATGGTACTATAATGCATTTTAAAATTAAATGAAATAAATAATACTTAAAATAACATTGATTCATATTGATATAAAAGTAAAAATTAAATATAATAAATTGTTTTTGGATTCATCTCTTTCAAATTTTCATTTTAAATTCACTTTCTTTCTTTTCATTTTAATTTATAATTTATTAATTGGTGATATACATATATAAAAAAAATAAAAAAGAGAAGTCATTGTTTGTCTGTTACGATTTATGTTCTGTCATGCACATTTATTTGCTTCCATCATTTTTTTTGATGTGAATTTGTTTCCATCATTACATTCATGAGAATTGCGTTAAAAAAATACACATGAGAGCATAAAATTAATCTCAAACTCAATGTAATAATATTTTGTAAAAAAGTTTAAAAGTAGTAATATTTTCAAGGTACAACAAATTTGAAAGAGGAAAAGAAAAATAAGATTCCATTATTTTATTTTTTTTATAAGCAAATAAGATTCCAATATAAAAGCACATAAAATGTGAGAGCTACGCACATTGTATATGCAAATCTAGATAAGCATTGAAATTTGTATAAAATAGTTTTTAAAGGGAAAAACATGAAAACTTATTTTATTTAAGTATACTTGATATAACATTAATACATAATTTATACTCTACTATTTTTTATTATTTATTTTGTTTATAACCAAAATATATTTTTTATTATTTATATTTACTTATTATCACTATTATTTTATCCACATATTAAATAATCATTTTAGTTTCTAAACAGAAATTTATTGTGTGATATTTGCATTGTGATTTTTTCTCCAATTCTTTTTTATAGAGTAAAACATATTTTTATTATTTCCATAATGTTTATTTAGATTATATACAAGATCAAACATATTTTCGTAATTATTTATATTCAATTATTATAATTACCAATATCATCCTTTCACTTTCACGTGTAAAACCATCCGTTACATTTTTTAATTTATATAACAAATATTTACTATGGAATTATATTATTACTAATGTAGAGAAGTTATTTTTGAAATAACAAATATTTAGCTGTTTTCATTCCTCATCCGCCTCTAATATTAAAATTTGTGTCCCTAAATTCAACATATTAAATAGAACTTGATTTATTATTACTAACTATAATGAAGTTTGGTAAAATTTTATTTCCAACAATAAAGCTCATAAAAAATATTGAAAATTATTTATATTATAAAAAACATGCACTAAGATTTTTGTTTAAAATAAATAACTTTTGAATATAACAAAATGAAATAGTATATTTATGTAATAATATATTTTTAAAATACATAGTTTATATCAATAACTTATATATATAAAAGCTCCATAAAGCAAACTCCTATAGAGCCTCCACAATTTTTATCATGAATTATAATTTATTAAATAATAAACTCTATAAAAAAATTATGCTTTACAAAGAGTTATTATCCACTATATATTTAATATCAAATTATGTAACTCCTAATCAATTTAGGGATCAAAATCATTATTTATCCCACACTAAATGATTATAATGGGTATTGATGAATTGACAAAAAAAAAGCAACCAAAAATTGTCTTTCAAAAACTTGTCTTCCATACACTATATAATATATAATTATTACAATTTTAATTTTTTTAATATTTATCCCTTATTGATTACCCTTATTTGATTAGTTGGTGTTTTATTCATTATAAATTCATGAGACTTATGAGATGAATATTTAATTTGTTTTTTCTTTCCATTTTTAAAAGAGTGTGTGTGTATATATATATATATATATATATATATATATATATATAAACCTCAACGTATTTTTTGAAATTATATGTTTTAAAAAAATTAACATTATGATTAAAATTGAAAAAAATCTAAATTAGTAGAATACATATATTTACTAATTATAATAGTTTTAATGAATTCAAAAGATTAAAATACACATGCAATTCCCTTTTTAATCAAAATTAATATAAGTTATTTTTGAAATAAGAAATAATTAGTTGACCTTTTAAAATTCTTATTTATGTAACAATTATGCATTGAAAGGGAGGGGTTTCACATTCATATGAATTATTTTTTTAATTGACAATAAACTCATGAGTTAGTAGAGTATGAGTGGAAGAGGTAGAGTTTTAGTCATTAATAGAAAGAAATCCCTATTTAAAGGAGACAATTTTGGATGGTGAGGGGAGAGATTTTGGCAAAAAAATCATAATGAAAAACAGGGAGAAGAAGAAAGGAGTCAGTTCCCTAGAAGAGATAGAATTCACAAAAAGGGTAAAAAGTTTCATGTTCTTGATAGTTTTGAAGTAGTGAAAGTAGCAGAAATATGCATTTACATCAATTAGTGATTCACACAATGGTGACAACAATTTTTTTTGTAAATTTATAGATATTGAGAGTTCATGTACATTTTAATATTGTTCTTTAGAAAAAGGTTTAATTTTAATAGTTTCATGTACAATGGTGACAACAATTTATGAATTGAGTTTAAAATAAATTCCTGTAATTATACTTTTATTTTTAATTTATCTTTTAGTTTTAGTTTCAATTTATGAATTATTAGTTGATGATGAAAATCATAGAAAGAAAATAATAAAGACCACTATATACAATGAAAATATTGTACTACTCTACTTATCTAAAAAAAAAAGAAAATATTGTACTACTCTAAAAGCTAACATTCATTTGTATTATATAAGTTTCACTGAACACATTCATTTGTTTCAATTATTAAAATTTATGCCCATAAATTCAAAATACTAATTAGTATTAAGTTTATTTTTTATACCAAAGAATTGACTTTATTACTTCTACTACATATAATAAAAATATTTTACTACTCTAAAAGCTAACATGAAAATATGTTTACAAAATACATTTACTTTAAAAACCATCCTTTGGGTTTATAAATAAACAAAATGTTGAGTACTGTTTACATTGAGATATTTTCCTTAATTATTTTTCTAGAGGGATGATATAGTATATTTTTGACATAATTTTATTTATATTATATGCTATATCAACAAATACATTATTATTTTTTTGACTCGTAATCCAATGAATTATTTTTTTTTGGCAAATTATCCAATACATTATTGAATGATGTTTTTTTGACAAATATTGAATGATTTTAATAACTTGATATTCATGATAGCCATCATTGTTTTTCCTACTTACTAAAGTGGTGAAATTTTATGGACTTTTATGAAATTTTCCTACTTATTAAATTTGTCTAGTAGCACTTTTATGAAAAAACTAACATGTCTTGGGGCCGGAAAATTTGTTTTTTTATGCAAATTAATTTTTTTAATTGGACTGTGTGGTTTTCAACTTTTTTCCGCCATTTCTTATTTGACCTTTCCAAGGTCACTTCTCTTGTCCTTTAACATGTATTTGGTGTATAGTATATAAACCAAATACATCAGTTATTCAATAAAAGTAAAATATGTTTTTTTTCCTTATAAATAGATTCAAAACAGTAGTATCTAAAGTCCCTCATTCGATATAATTTCAGCATAAATTATGGCATGGCCCTTAAGAAAAGAATTAATAATATAACATTGAATAATCTATAGTATTTTTACCTTTTATTTCTCAAAATTCAAGTAATCATTTGATTATTTATACATTGAATATTTAAAAATGTAATAAAAAAGCATAAGTTAATATTTTATTAAAAATATAAAACAACATTTAAATTGAAACAAGTAAGTTTTATTAAAACTTAACAAATAACATAATCTAAATTTGAATTTTATTCCACAAGCAGTACTCGTAATATAAATGTATGTATGTGTGTATATATTTTACTAGCGACTGTATTCCTGTATAAATAACATCAGGTCATTAATACCCATACTCGTAATATAAATGTATGTATGTTTGTCATTTTTTGCTTATAATCTGTAGCGGAGGGAGTATATGTGAATTGAAGTTTTTAATTTTAAGTTTAAATATGTATTTAGTCCTTGCAAATGTCTCTGTTTTTCGATTTAGTCCCCGCAAATTTTTTTTTTTAAAATACGTCCCTGCAAAATAACTTTTTTTAAAATACGTCCCTGCAAAATAACCTTTTTTTGAAATACGTCCCAACAAAAAAAATTGTGATATTTTGCAGGGATGTATTTAAAAAAAAGGTTATTTTGTAGGGACATATTAAAAAAAACTATTTTGCAGGGACGTATTTAAAAAGTTTATTTTGTAGGGACGTATTTAAAAAAAAGTTATTTTGCAGGGACGTATTTAAAAAAAATAATTGCAGGGACTAAATCGAAAAACAGGGACATTTGCAGGGACTAAATACATATTTAAACCTTAATTTTAAGAGCAAAAGAATACAGTTATTTGTTTCTTTACAAAAAAAATCACTTAACACAAACAATCAATTTATCCAAAAACCTTTTGACAAAAAATATATTAATGTTTTTTAGAAAGTTTCATTTACAAAGTTAAGCAATTTTTGTAAAAAACATTGTATTGTTTGTTTTTTAGAAAACTTTGTATTTCTAAATAACTATTAATATATTAATGTTTCTAAAACAATAAAGCAGACATACCATCCGAATGAAAAAATATATTAATGTTTTTTAGAAAGTTTCATTTACAAAGTTAAGAAATATTTTTTTGAAACAATATTAGAGTATTTTTGGAAACAATAAAACTTATGATAAAATTGAATAGCCTTTTATAGAAAAAGTTATGACTAGTATGGGTTTTTCAAACAGGTGGTGCTCGATGAGTATTAGATGTGTTACATCGGTCTCCTTCCCTGCTTTGCTAAATGGTAGCCCGTCTTATACCTTTACACGTTGTCGGGGCTTACGACAAGGGGATCCACTTCCCCTTACCTGTTTATTATGAGAGAAGAAGTTTTTTCAGGTCTTCTCTAAAGAGCTCAAGAGAATAATTCTATTAATGGGATCCAAATTGCAATTAATACTCTTGAAATATTTTTTGCGGATATCTTTTGCATGATACACGACAAAATGCTCAATGTATTAAAGATATTCTCCAACTATATTAGCGGTCTTCCGGTCAACTCATTAATCTTGATAAGTCTGAGATTTCTTTCACCCGAAATGTGCCTACAGATAGAAAAATTGCTTTCCAAAGATGGACTCAAATTAAGGTAGTAGAAACTCAATTTAAATATCTAGGTTTACCCACTTTTGTAGGAAGATATAAAAAACAGGTATTTAACTTTGTCCAAGATCGAGTTTGGAAGAAGTTAAAAGGATGTAAATAGAAGTTTTTATCTTCAATGGGAAGGGAAATTCTTATTAAAACAATTGCTCAATGATGAGTCCCCATCACATGATAGTTTTCAATGATAAGGAGGGAGTTTAATTGGAGATTTTGATGAATAAAAATAAGAAGTTTGATGAAAATTTAAGAAGTTATGAACTTAGGAAGTTGGCTTGTTATGCAGTAGTTATGTTGGTTTTCTTCGTGTTTTTGTGTGCAGGAACTAGATCGAATTGAAGATCGAGTGGTGCAAGCAAGAAGAACAAGTGGTACAAGCCAAGGACTTGTCGTGCTGAGTGGCGCGCAGGAGGCGCGCAGGTGGCGCTTCACGCGCAAGAAAACAGAATTGGCGTGCTGTGGGGCGCGCAGGAGGCGCGCAAGTGGCGCGCAAGCGCCAGTCACGCACAAGAAGGCAGAAGCAGAGGCGCGCAGCTTGCGCTTAAGTGGCGCTTAAGCGCCAGCTGAGCGTGAAAAAACGTTAAAAACACGTAAGGCCAGGGGGAGAAAGGGGGGTCGACGAATTTTGGAACGCTAGAACGCGAAGAGCACTCATTCCTTCTCACCGGTATTGAAGATTCAAGGCTTGGGGACAAGAATTGAAGCTTCATATGTGTTCATCATCATCTTTATCTTGTAATTCTTCCTTTCTCTCTTCCCTTATCATGTGTAGCTAAACCCTAATGTTTGGGATGAATTAACTTTGACGTAACGCTATTGTTGCTGGTTTAAAATTATGTTTATGTCGTACTCTCTTATATTTTGTGAATTGAATTTCTATGCTTAACGCTTTCTATGGTTGGAAAACTTGTAGAACGATATGTTATTCAATGATCGAATGGAAGTTTTATTATTGAATGTTTGAAATTCAATTCCTACCATTCGTAGTTTAGGAATACTCTTAGAATTGTTGTATGTTGCGAATCCTCGTTGTTAATGCTTGTTGTTAATTGAAATCGCCTAAGGAATTAGGGCTTTAGTTATCGGCAAAGGACTAGTTACCTAAGGAATTAGGAATTAGTTAGAATTGAGGGTTTGATAGCAAAATAAGAGAGATGTGATCTTTCGAAATTAAATCAGTGACAATAGTGTGAAATCAACAGGCATTCATCCCTAGCGTTCTTCCCATCGTATCTTCTCCTAAGCATTTTAGTTTTCTCTTATTAAAAACACAAAAAGAAATATTTAATTGCTTACTTTAGTATTAGTCGCTCACTCATACCAATCGGAAATTTATTTCAACTTGGTTCGTTTAGTTGTTGTTAACGTAATTGGTAAATTAATTCGATCCTCGAGGACGATACCCGGTCTTACCGGTTTTATTACTTGCAACGATTCGGTACACTTGCCGAAATATTAACAAGTTTTTGGCGCCGTTGCCGGGGATCGAAATTACATTTACCAGTAAATTCGAAGGCAACTGCTAATTCGAACTTGTACATACTTTAGTTTTATTTTAGTTTTCTTGTTTCTTTTTTTTCCTTTTTACATTTTTTTTTATCTTTTTACCACTTTTACTCCCTTGATTCTATGAAAGCTAGGTGAATACTTTATCAATCATGGAGTCCACACTACCGCCACTTCGTTGTTGTTGTTGTGGAGGACCCCATTTAAATGGCAATTGTGAGACATACTCCTATTGTGATCTTTGTGGGAAGGATCTTGTTTATTGTTCTTGTGAACCAGAATGGATACTGATTGATGAGTCCTATCCTTGGTTGGCTCAACCTAAAGTTCTTGAGGAGCCAGAATTGATAGTCATTGACAAATCATATCACTGGTTGGCTGATGATTGGTTAGTAGATGAACAACCACTTAATCAAAATTCAGAACAAGAAAAACAGGGTTTAATAATAGAAGAATCATGGGAGAAAAAGAAAGATGGGGAAGAACAAAGAATTGAACGGGAGGATCCTCGTGTTGGGAGGGAAGTTAAAAATTCTCAATCTTGGGAAGGTGTGGAAATCCAACAAGAAATCTCCCAACAAATCATTTTCTCTACGCATCTTTTGAGAAGTAAGGAATATGGGAGTGAAGACCTTGATCGATATTTAGACTCCTTCCATTCCTTGTTCGACATCATTCACCTTGAGAGGGTATGGAAGCATACACAATTGTACCTCAAGTTCATGAAGTTCCTGCCTCATAAACGGAAGAAGAAGGATGATGTGTTCTTTGTGTCATATATTCCACCTTGAGAGAGTGGAATTGCAACGTCAAGCTAGTGACGTTAAAGAAGCGCTTTTTGGGAGGCAACCCAATTTTCTCAACCCTTATCTTTTTAATTTTTCGCATTATTTTTCTTAAATTAGGTACTTTAAGATGCATGTTAGTCACAATCAATTTTTGCAAGAATCAAATGATCTCTGCCAATTCGCGTTGCACTGGCGCTCCACGCGCCAAACAAGCAAGGCCCCTGCCAATTCGCGCTGCACTGGCGCTTCAATGGCGCGTCGCGCGCCACTCTGTGGCATGCCCCTGCCAATTCGCGCGCCACTTGCACGTAAGTGGCTCCCCGCGCGCCACTTGAAGTATAAATCTCGCGCGCCACTGGCGCTGGGCATCCTCACGCGTGAAGCATCTTCCAATCTTAGGTTTTCTAAAATTTTCTTGATCCAAGGAGCTTTAATCTAAAAGTTTGTTGTGGGGTTTTGAATTTACACCTTATTGTCTTCACCCACATCAATTATCAAGTAAGTATTCCCTTCTCAAACTTAATTTCTTTCAAGATTCATCTCATTGCACTTAATGGGTAAACTCAAATTTTGATGATGATTTTGATAGAAATTGTAATATGGTTGTTGTTGTGTTGATTTATGTGTTGAGAAAGTGATGAAAATCAAGTTTGGGGTTGATTAAGTTGATTGTAGGTTGTTGTTCATGTGTGGAGTGGATGTGCACACCACTTGTTTGATAAAATGTTTAAACTAGAAATCATGAACAACATGCTTGCATTTGTAAACAACAACCTTGTGCTTGAAAATAGTTTGAGAATTTGGTTATGTGAACTCAATACCTTCTTGAAAGGTAAATTATGTGTGATTATAGTTGAACAAGAAGAGTTATGTCATGTTTATTTGTGCACTAACCTTGACCAATCTTGTGCGCGAAAATTTTATTATGATGTGAACAGGATATGGCCGGCAAAGGAAAGAAGAGGAAGACGGTTGGTCGTGGTTCGACATCCCAAACTCATAATTCCGAGTACAACTCTGAGATGTTTAGATCATTGGGATGAGATCCCTCTACAGAGCCATGTGCACGGTTCAGAGTGGAGGACAGTTGGACCCGGAGGCTGACATCTTTCAGGCACCTCCGCAGTAGACCCTGGACGCGGTTGAGTAGTCTACTCACCGCTTTGGTATTTTCTCTCTTTCCCTTATCCTTGCATTAGTTGGTTGTGTACTTTGGTGTTTATTTTAGTTAGTTGTCGCTATGTGATTCTGTTTTTGTTTTGCTTTTGTTTCTGTAAATAGGCCTTCCCCTAAATTACTCAGTGAGGACACTGCAAAGTTTTGAGCGGGGGGAGGACCTATTGTCAAGTCAGTGTCAGTGTCATGGATTATGTGCAATCATGTAGCGAATTATTGAAGAAGAAAAAAAAAAGAGTTGAGCAAACTTAGTGATGAATTGGTGAGAATTGAGCGAATAGTACCCCTGTGGTGAATGAACTAGTGCACTCTTGCTTCCACACTTAAAACATGAACTCAAGTGGAACTTAGTGATCCTAGAGATGATTGTAGCTAAACTAGCTGTTTGGTGGACCATGGGAGCTGCCAAATTTTTACTAAAAATATAGGGTAGCATAAGAAACTAAGTTTGGGGTTCGTTGAGCTGTATTAAGGCAAAGCATGAAAGAATGGGATTAAGCCAAGTGCACATAGCTTAGAATGTTTGTATTGTGATTGTAAATATGTGTCATTGTTGTCATTGCCTATAAAAAAAAAAAAAAAAAGAAAAGAAAAGAGTGAAATAAGCTGCCATTTTGAACTGAGTAGGGAGGCTATTCTGTGGAGACACATTATAGTTTCAGTCAAAAAGATGAGAAATGGTAGTTAGGTTGATTATGAAGTAGGGAGGCCAATTTGTGGTGACACACTTTGGTTTCAGTCGAAATAAGTAATCAACCTGTGAGAAAAGTGAGGAAAGAATCAGGGCAATGCAACATAAATGTCAAGTATTGTTTGTTTTTGAATTCTGTTTTAGTTTCTATTGCTGCAGCATTTCAGTGAAGTTGTAATAAGTGCACTGTCCTAGAGTTCGGAATTGCTAAATCAAAGCCCTTTGTCATGCTTAACCCCCATTCGGAGCGAGAATTGTTAGTCTACCTTTTGTTTTGAAACATCTTTGGCAGTCTCGGAAGAAAGCCCTCTAGTCTTAGTTAAACGCATTTTGAAACTAGCTGTGTTCCAACTGAGTTAAGTGTCACACACGCACTATTGAGCAAGAATGTGCTAGTAAAAGTACCACATGTGGGTTTGCAATTGAGGGACCAGTCTGAAAGTTGATGCTCAACTTGTTTCCTTGATGTTTGTGTTAAGTGATGGATTCCTATGTGATTGCATGTTATCTGATGTTTGTTTTGTCTTGTCTTGTCTTTGCTTGAGGACAAGCAAACGTTTAAGTTTGGGGTTGTGATGAGTCCCCATCACATGATAGTTTTCAATGATAAGGAGGGAGTTTAATTGGAGATTTTGATGAATAAAAATAAGAAGTTTGATGAAAATTTAAGAAGTTATGAACTTAGGAAGTTGGCTTGTTATGCAGTAGTTATGTTGGTTTTCTTCGTGTTTTTGTGTGCAGGAACTAGATCGAATTGAAGATCGAGTGGTGCAAGCAAGAAGAACAAGTGGTACAAGCCAAGGACTTGTCGTGCTGAGTGGCGCGCAGGAGGCGCGCAGGTGGCGCTTCACGCGCAAGAAAACAGAATTGGCGTGCTGTGGGGCGCGCAGGAGGCGCGCAAGTGGCGCGCAAGCGCCAGTCACGCACAAGAAGGCAGAAGCAGAGGCGCGCAGCTTGCGCTTAAGTGGCGCTTAAGCGCCAGCTGAGCGTGAAAAAACGTTAAAAACACGTAAGGCCAGGGGGAGAAAGGGGGGTCGACGAATTTTGGAACGCTAGAACGCGAAGAGCACTCATTCCTTCTCACCGGTATTGAAGATTCAAGGCTTGGGGACAAGAATTGAAGCTTCATATGTGTTCATCATCATCTTTATCTTGTAATTCTTCCTTTCTCTCTTCCCTTATCATGTGTAGCTAAACCCTAATGTTAGGGATGAATTAACTTTGACGTAACGCTATTGTTGCTGGTTTAAAATTATGTTTATGTCGTACTCTCTTATATTTTGTGAATTGAATTTCTATGCTTAACGCTTTCTATGGTTGGAAAACTTGTAGAACGATATGTTATTCAATGATCGAATGGAAGTTTTATTATTGAATGTTTGAAATTCAATTCCTACCATTCGTAGTTTAGGAATACTCTTAGAATTGTTGTATGTTGCGAATCCTCGTTGTTAATGCTTGTTGTTAATTGAAATCGCCTAAGGAATTAGGGCTTTAGTTATCGGCAAAGGACTAGTTACCTAAGGAATTAGGAATTAGTTAGAATTGAGGGTTTGATAGCAAAATAAGAGAGATGTGATCTTTCGAAATTAAATCAGTGACAATAGTGTGAAATCAACAGGCATTCATCCCTAGCGTTCTTCCCATCGTATCTTCTCCTAAGCATTTTAGTTTTCTCTTATTAAAAACACAAAAAGAAATATTTAATTGCTTACTTTAGTATTAGTCGCTCACTCATACCAATCGGAAATTTATTTCAACTTGGTTCGTTTAGTTGTTGTTAACGTAATTGGTAAATTAATTCGATCCTCGAGGACGATACCCGGTCTTACCGGTTTTATTACTTGCAACGATTCGGTACACTTGCCGAAATATTAACACTCAATCAATCTCTAGTTATGTTATGAGTTGTTTTCTTTTGCCAATGGGTCTTTGTGAACACACAAAAAAACAATTAGGAACTTTTGGTGGGGAAGCAAAGATGGTGAAAAGAAGATGAATTGGGTTAAATGGTTTACACGTGGTCTACCTAAATTGAAGTGGGTTTGGGGTTTAGAACGTTTAGAACCTTTAATGAAGCTCTTTTGGCTAACCAATGATGGCGACTTATGTTAAATTCAAGCTCTCTATTCGCCTTGTGTTATAAAACAAGAAATTTCCCTAGAGGCACCTTTTTGAATTCCAATGCGAGATATAATCCTAGTTTCACATGGAGAAACATTCACCGTGCATTGAGTGCTTAAGAAGGGAAGTATGTGGACTGTGGAAAATTGTCGAAATAGTAATATTTGGGATGATAATTGGCTACCTTATCAGACAGGATACAAAGTATGGATGGTAAAATCCCAAGATTGTGAAATACCCAATGTAACACCCTAATATCTCTAATCAATTGAAATACTAAGAATATACAATTTAGTAAACATCAGAGTAACTTTCCTACTTATAATAAGGAAAAAAAGCGGAAACGATTACATAACTCAATTATCTCAAGTCATATATCGACTACAAAGACGACGGGGAATAACATAATCAGAGACTGAAGGATTAAATCTTCAATCTCCTCTTCTTGCATGACACCTACTCGCATCCCTTAACCTTCTTCTTTTCCCTTGTTTCTCTGTAAAACAACAACAAATGATAGGGTGAGATAACATATCTCAGTGAGTTCTACCGCGACCCCTAACATTCACTCGGTTCAATTATGAAAACCCTTTTAATTCGTAATTCAATATAAATTACAAAATAGCCCATTTCATCTTTAATCACATCACCAACCACCCAAAGTAGCTTAAGTGATGAATTTCAATATTACATTTTAATCTTTTGCAAGTCACCAACTCCGAAAGCTTAAGTGAACCCCTAATTACGCTCACGGTTTAAGTACAAAGTTCCTCTTTAATTGGTAATTCAATATGAATCACAAAACCATCTGGCAATTCTACAAATGAATTGCAAAAACATCTGGTAATTCAATAAAAGAATTACAATAAAGCCTTATTAATTCTAGCACATCACCAACAACCCAAGGAAGCTTGAGTGAACCCCAACATCTGGCCGATAAGTGTACAACTCTTAAAGGCAAAGTAATAATAAACCTCAGGGGGCCTAAGATAAGGGCTCATGACTTCCCTCTCTTAGTATGCTAACATCTGGAGGTCGTCACCTCAATTCGATATAATTTATATATCACACCCGCATTGGGCTGTCAATCTTATTTAATACCCGCATTGGGCCGTCAATCACGTATGATATAATTTATATATCATGTCCACTACAATAGTAGAACATGAAGTTCCGTTTTGATTTGAAAAACATATGTTCTCACACGCGGCTAGACTTGGTTTTTCAAAACATTGATAAGTTCCAAAATATTTCTTAAAAATCAAGTTTGAGCATGTTAAAATCATGTTTTATAAAGTAAATATCATCCCAATTGGTTGAGAAAAGGTTTAGAAGTGATTTGGAACAAAAAGGAGCGACGAAAAGACAAAACAGCATTTCGAACCCGAGAGCAACGCATGGTCCGTGCCCCTGGGGCGCACGGTCCGTGCTACCTGTAAAAAAAGTTGTGTGGGTTTCTGTCTACGGGACGCACGGTCCGTGCCTCTGAGGCGCACGGTCCGTGCTACCTGTACAAAAACAGCATTTTAACTCCGTTTCGTCCGTTTCGCGATTCCGATCGATTCCAAACCGAAACCCAAACCAATTCCAATTGAAAAATAGAAGATTTCACAACATATTCCAGTCCAAACAATCACAATCAAACCAAACTTCACATCACAATCAAAGTATAATTGGAAAATTAAACCGTAAAAGATGTTTTTCTAAAATTCGGTTTTTGACTCTAAAACCATTTCGAAACCAAAACAGCAATCGATTCTAGAATTTCAACACAATCAATTTAAAATGTAAATTCCCTAAACGTGAGTAAAACTCACCTATCGTTATGAAAATCACGAAACATCGAGACTCTCCGAAGTTCAAACGACCCGTAACGCACGAACACGTTCCGAACTTCACAAACTTGTCCAATCGCTTCCAAAATCGAAAACCCATCTACTGGGATTCATAACCAGCAACTCAATCACCCTAAAACCATCTTCAATGACACAAACTCCATTGTTGACCAATTTGGGCTTTAAAACCTAACAATGGCAAATAGTGAATGAGGAGGAAGGAGCTTCTAAAATTGGTATCATTGGATAAGAAATTAAAAAAAAATGAAGGAAGATGATGGTTTGGATACTTATACACAAGATCTTCAATGGAGTTTCCTCTCCATTCTTTTCTTCTTCTTCCTCTCGCCCCCTTTCTCTCTTTCTATTTTTCTTTTTCACTTCTTGCTTTTGGCTCAAATGAGGAAAATGAGGTGTTTTTATTATTGTGGGAGCTAAGGGTAAGTTTATGGAAATGACTAAAATGCCCCTTAGTTCCTTAATTCCCTCTTTAAACTATTTTCTACCCAAACAATCATCAATAATTCACACAATTCAAACTATAATTCAAATAAATCACATAATCTAACAATTTAATATTGCTTTCACGACAAACTCGTATCTGAGACTTGATTTATTATTTACTCAAATAACAAATCGCTAGGTAATTTCGTAAACAGAAATTTACCAAACTAGGGATGTTACAATCACCCCAACTTGAAAGATTTTGTCCTCAAAATCGTTCGAAGCATATACATATAATTGACGCAAGGCCAACATTTATTGATCGATTAACGACATCTGACCTTCCTATGCAGACACTAGCAGTTGTCTACTCACAGATGTATCCACCGTTTGTTTAGAAAACAGATTCATAACTTAGGGTAGAGACACAACTTTCGCCTTCAAAGCGGAATAAGCTTGAAAGGTTTCTGCCTAAATGTAGCATTGGGTTGGGAGGAATTTACGCCTATGGGAGGAATTTACGCTTACATAAGAGCTTAACTCGTTTTACTAAAATTCCCAGAGAAGAAAATAGAATGATTTTATAAAATGAATTGACTCTTAACCAAATAGATATGGGAAAATGATTTTTCTTGCAACTCGACCCAAGAAAAACTCTAAAAATTGTAGTGACATACTCAATTCCAAAAATTGAAAGTAATTTCGTTTTGTTTGGGTAAAGATTCTTTTCAATGGGGTTTTCAAACAAATGATAATTTTGAAAAATATGATTATCCCCAAAAATGATAATTCACCCCAACTTAAAAATGACCTTACTAAATGCACGACGTTTCAATCAAAGGTATTCTCACTTTCAGATTTTAGAAATTTTCGACATTGAAAGTAAGTATAAAAGTATTACTTGGTTGAAATTAACCATTTGTGTGATCAAAATCTCACAAATTTCCCTCGTTGTGCTTTAATTTGGCCTCTTTAATGTTAAAATACTTAGGTCAGTTTGAGGAAGGAATTTGGAAGGAGATTGTGTCGATCGGAAAGCGGATATTTGATTTTTAAAATAGGGACAGAAGCAGGCGCTCAGATCGGACCTTAGGGTGCACGGTCCGGCTCCTTCATTTGTACCTTTGTTTGAAAATTTTGTTTTTCTTAAACCGCTATTCTATTCGATCCAATTCATTCCCTTTCAATTCTTTTCTCAACTTGGCCTAATGACAAGATTTCAATACTAACCCATGTATATATATATATATTTCATGATGAAAGACAGACATAGACCTTTCACCTCAACGACACAAAAATGGTTACAGTATTAACTATCAAGGACTCATGTGTTAAACACTCACTGTCCAATCATTTAGTCTTAGCCCGACATGTGGTTTATCCTTAGACATTCCTCCATCAAAACAGTGTAGTGGGTAAAACCTTTATTACATATATCTGACTTATGAGATTCCTTAGAAACATCCTCGTGTGCTGGACTATAATCAGACAACTCTGAGTTTAGCGCATGCGTGTTCTATTGACATTTAACCAATAAAATATCTGGATTGAACAACTAGTCTTGACTAATACAATGGATTAAAATCATGACATCACACTGTTAACCCGAACGAAATTAAGGTTAACTATTGGAATTTACCTCAGTGGCGGAAGCTTGAACCCTATAACTGCTGAAAGATAATTGCCTAAGCATGGCTTGATACTTCCCTTACTTGCAATTATATTCACATATTAACCCAATCTTCCACTACATTCGGGTAGAGGATTGAGGAGCTGAAATCTTCGATTATCTTAGAAACACTTCTAGCATTTTGGTTAGTCATCAGTACAAACAATATTTCCGACTGACTCACGAAGGGGTAATGTTTACAGAAAATTTTCTTGAAAACATTTTGATATAAAACAATTTTATCATGTACCCAAAGGAGTCAATTCTCATAACTAACCCAAAAATACTAATAAGAGTGTATCTTTCAAACCTTAACTTAGTACACGGGATTTAACCCTAGAACCTGATAATCCTACACAATATACGGCTTTTCGGAATTACTTAAGTCAAAGATTTATCCAAGATCATTGTCCTTCTAGATCAATCAGGCTGAGATTTTTTATATCTATGCCTTCTTAGGTCTTGTCCATACAGACACTAAGGAAATAAGAGTTTCGGTATTAGGAATCTTACTAGAACGACATAAAGTTTTCCTTAGAAGGTAAGCTTCATTACTATTCTAGGAAATTCTGGATCTATTGATTAAGCTTAACGTAACGATTATTCTTGGACTAATTATGAAATTAAAACAACGGTGGCACTAAGGAGTTTTTGAAAATGAAAAGTTTAGAGAATCAAACGAGCACACCAATAGTGTCATCGTATTGATTCATAAAATTTTAGTATAAAATCATTAAACATTTTCTTGGCCCAACTTCTCTTCGAATTTTCGCAACTGTCCAAGCATAGTCTTTACGATCATGTTAATCAATCAAGTTTTAGAACGATTCTACATCCATAACAACATTCTGTCCGACATGTAGGTAACTTTGAGCTTCTCGCTCTTCCGACATACAAGATGGGATTATAATCTAAGAGTTCAGAAAACACTTCCAATTATTGAAAGGCTAAAATTACTAATAATCATTCCCGAGAAATAGATTCTTTGGAAAAAGTTACAATGAAGGCCATTCAGAACCGGTGTCTAGGAATCTAAACTTAATGGTTGGAACTCCTCGTCCAATACACCGTGCAATTGCAAGATTTCCAATCTACAAATGCGTTGGGGTGTAACTGCTAAGGATAAGACAGAGATACACTTCTAAATGAAATTAGAAACTCAGTTTACGACCTACTCAGATGTATAAACATTTTCGTTAGCTTTCCAATGCTTCTTAGAACATAAAAATCGGAGTTCCGAAGTATGAGTTATTAATAAAATGAGTTGGAAAACTAGCGAAAATTTCTCGCAGACTGAGACGAGCGTGCACTTAACCAGAGGATTGGTATAAGGTGATTTCTATCAACTCTCTTTACTAGTCTAATCCTGAAAAGGATTTGGTTTAAGGGTTCGGATCATTTGGTCACTCAGTTCACCCTTACTGATGTTGCTCTATCATTTGCTAGAGTGGCTTTATACAGTTCGAGATGTGATTCTGGGAGAACAGAACCTTGATTTAGGCTTGGAACTTATCCGATAGAAGTGTATGATTGTGACATAAGTCAGGGTTCTAGCTTGAGTCACTAAGAAGAATTAATTGCTAAACCGTATATCGGTCTCGAGTAGATTGATTTCAGAGGTTATAGCTCTGTGATATCAGCTAATCTTAACTGATCTTAGATTAACGACTTGGCCGTAGCAAAACAATTACCTTGGATTCAATAATGGAGTAGTCACCCACAATTTCTTCGAACAAATCCGGATGCCCATCTATAGCCCTTCGCTTACTATACGCACTCTAATGAAACGAAAAGGCTAGGATCCTAAGGTTTAGGTTTTGGACATTATCGGGGCTGAGGCAACTAATCATCATCATTTGCAGTAATTCACATGAAACATTGAGTGGATCCTGACCCAATACATCACATGATTTACTGAAAGGTTCTGACATTTTAATTGTCTAAGTCCCTAGCTGACTCGATCTAACCTATCGACCATAAGGTCTCTATGTCCGACAAGGTCGAACTGCTCTGATACCAAAATGTAACACCCTAATATCTCTAATCAATAGAAATACTAAGAATATACAATTTAGTAAACATCAGAGTAACTTTCCTACTTATAATAAGAAAAAAAAGCGGAAACGATTACATAACTCAATTATCTCAAGTCATATATCGACTACAAAGACGACGGGGAATAACATAATCAGAGACTGAAGGATTAAATCTTCAATCTCCTCTTCTTGCATGACACCTACTCGCATCCCTTAACCTTCTTCTTTTCCCTTGTTTCTCTGTAAAACAACAACAAATGATAGGGTGAGATAACATATCTCAGTGAGTTCTACCGCGACCCCTAACATTCACTCGGTTCAATTATGAAAACCCTTTTAATTCGTAATTCAATATAAATTACAAAATAGCCCATTTCATCTTTAATCACATCACCAACCACCCAAAGTAGCTTAAGTGATGAATTTCAATATTACATTTTAATCTTTTGCAAGTCACCAACTCCGAAAGCTTAAGTGAACCCCTAATTACGCTCACGGTTTAAGTACAAAGTTCCTCTTTAATTGGTAATTCAATATGAATCACAAAACCATCTGGCAATTCTACAAATGAATTGCAAAAACATCTGGTAATTCAATAAAAGAATTACAATAAAGCCTTATTAATTCTAGCACATCACCAACAACCCAAGGAAGCTTGAGTGAACTCCAACATCTGGCCGATAAGTGTACAACTCTTAAAGGCAATGTAATAATAAACCTCAGGGGGCCTAAGATAAGGGCTCATGACTTCCCTCTCTTAGTATGCTAACATCTGGAGGTCGTCACCTCAATTCGATATAATTTATATATCACACCTGCATTGGGCTGTCAATCTTATTTAATACCCGCATTGGGCCGTCAATCACGTATGATATAATTTATATATCATGTCCACTACAATAGTAGAACATGAAGTTCTGTTTGGATTTGAAAAACATATGTTCTCACACGTGGCTAGACTTGGTTTTTCGAAACATTGATAAGTTCCAAAACATTTCTTAAAAATCAAGTTTGAGCATGTTAAAATCATGTTTTATAAAGTAAATATCATCCCAATTGGTTGAGAAAAGGTTTAGAAGTGATTTGGAATAAAAAGGAGCGACGAAAAGACAAAACAGCATTTCGAACCCGAGAGCAACGCATGGTCCGTGCCCCTGGGGCGCACAGTTCGTGCTACCTGTAAAAAAAATTGTGTGGGTTTCTGTCTACGGGACGCACAGTCCGTGCCTCTGAGGCGCACGGTCCGTGCTACCTGTACAGAAACAGTATTTTAATATTGCTTTCACGACAAACTCGTATTTGAGACTTGATTTATTATTTACTCAAATAACAAATCGCTAGGTAATTTCGTAAACAGAAATTTACCAAACTAGGGATGTTACACCCAAGGTGGGAGATCTTATTGAGGGGGGCTTTTGGAAGCGTGATTTAATTGATCAATTGTTTTAGCCCTTGGAAGTTATACAAATTTTTCAATTTCCTATCTCATAAGGAAACCAGGAAGATAACATGGTTTGGAGACCAGACAAAAATGAATGTTTTTCTGTAAAGTCAGCCTACCATAGAATTAAAAAATGGAAATTCACCCCTAGTTCGCATGAAGAAACATCAAACGATAATAAGGCAGTGTCATCCTCTAAGAGGATTGCTTGTGATCCCTTTTGTTGAAGATGTTCAAGATGTGAAGCAAGTTAGAAGACATCATTCACGTGTTTAAGGATTGTAGTTGAGCAAAAACATTCTGGTTTTCGTCACCATTGGGAATCAAATTTAAGGAGATTGAAGAGCACTTTACAGATTGGCTAGTTACTTGTATTACCTCCATTCATGTTAATTAATCTCCCAGATTTTATCTCTTGTTTATTCATTATGGTGGGCAATGACCAAACACTGTTTCGAAGTCAATGACAACCATTTTGTCGCTAATGTAAGAAAATATTCCACAGCTACATGCTTCACCAACTCAAATGTACCAAGACCAAATGTTTGGTTTCCTCCTCCTATTGATAGTTTTAAATTGAATTTTGATGCTGCTGGACCTGTTTATGGAAAACGAGGTTGTGGAGCTGCTATAAGAGACCATGCTGATTTCATTCTAGTGGCATCAACTTGGTCATATTCTAGTGGCTCCTCGTATATTGCAGAAGAAATTGGTATGCGGTTAGCACTAAAGTTTGCACTGAAATAGGTTTTTTTTTTTACATACAAGCTGAAGCAGGTTGTTTGAAACTGCTGATTATTAAGGCTACTAAAGTCAATTGATAAATTCTGTTTTATCAAGCTTTATTAGGTTGGTAATTAGTGTTGTTAAGTAGTTAATGAATTGGTTATTGTTAACTAATTCTGTTTAGGACTGTTGGTAGTAAATGTTAGTTAGTTAGATACTCTCAGTTACTCTTGTATATATACCTCTGTACTTCCAGTTTTACAATCAATCAATGAAATTTTACATTCATTTTTTCTCTTCTTTCTCCCATCTGCTAATTGCAGTATGAATCATACTTGTGCAACTTCTCAACCTTGATATGGTATCAGAAGATTCCGCACTCTGAGCATTCTTTCTCCTTGTTCTCTCGTCTTCTACCTCTCGCGCTCACGATGACCCAGACGATTGATACCTCCGATCCGTTTTTCATACATCATTCCGACAATGCCGGTCTCGTTCTGGTTTCCAAACCCTTAGATGGAACCAATTATCTCTCGTGGCGGCGATCAATGATGCTCGCCCTCGACGGTCGCAACAAATTGGGATTCATTGATGGAACCATTCAGAAACCCGATTCCTCCGATGCCACCAAACTTCGCCTTTGGAGCCGCAACGATAGCATTGTCGCGTCATGGATTCTCAATTCTCTCACCAAAGAAATCAACGCAAGTGTGATTTACAGCACATCTGCATCTTCCATCTGGAACGATCTTGAGAGAAGATTCAACATCAAGAACGGGCCTCGAATTTTTCAATTGAAGAAGAATCTCTCAACCTGCGTTCAAGGTAACGACTCTCTCACCACTTACTACACTCGATTCAAAGCAATCTGGGCCGAATTGGGTGAATTGCGAGCTGTTCACAAATGCACGTGTGACGGTGTTCAACCACTCCTTCAATCGGCAAAGGAAGAACACGTTATGGATTTTCTGATGGGGCTTCACGAATCTTTCAACCATGCGCGTGGTCAAATCCTGTTGATGAAGCCCATTCCTGAAATTGATGAAGCCTTTTCCCTCCTCCTTCAAGATGAGACCCAGCGTTCTATTGGCAATCAATCCACCTCCTCTGCTGAAATGGCGTGTGCAGTCCCTTCCACCGCTTCCAAGGCCAGAAACCCTAGGAAGGATCGTCCTTATTGTTCCCATTGCAACATTCACGGGCACACGAAAGAAAAGTGTTTCAAGATTCACGGTTTCCCTCCTGGTTTCAAGAAGGGCAGTCCCAATCCATCTTCCCCTGCTCCAGTGAACAACATTCTTGATGCAGGATCTACTGATCAACAACAATCATGGTCAAAGCAACAATGTCAACAGATCATCTCTATGCTGCAAGCACAGATGGCAAAATTGCCTTCATCATCTTCTGATCAGCATGATGCTTCAGGTATTGAAGCAATTGGTATGTCCTTCTCCACCTTATACTCTGCATTACAAGCCTTAAATGCATGGATAGTAGACTCAGGAGCCACTGTGCATATCACATATTGTCTTGACTTCTTGTACAACTACAAACCATTGACTGATAAATATGTCTTGTTGCCAAACAACACTAGAGTGCAGGTATTAGGCATTGGTAGTGTTAGAATTAATCCTGATCTTGAATTACATGATGTTCTATATATCCCTACATTTCATGTGAATTTAATTTCTGTCCCCAAACTCACTCCTGCTTGTCATATTAGTGTGCACTTTGAAGAAACATTTGTCATTTTTCAGGACACACAGTCGCTCAGGAAGATTGGCAGAGGTGATCTAAATAAGGAGTTATTCTTGCTGTATTCTGAGCACACACTGACACCTTACAGTGATAACAATCTTGTAACGCATGTTTTTCATAATTCTTTTCTTTCTTACAATTGTAATTCTGTTTCAAACACCAATCTAGACCACACATTGTGGCACTCTAGATTGGGACATGTATCTGAGAAAGTATTGAAAATTTTTAGCAATAAAGTCTCCTTGAATTTCAAGTCTCATGATTGCAAAAATTGTTTAATTTGTCCTCTTTCAAAATTTAGGAGACTGTCCTTTGTTTCCAACAACAATTACTCTGCAAAACCTTTTGATCTTGTTCATATTGATACATGCGGACCGTATCACAGTCCCACTCATGATGGTAAAAATTATTTTTTGACTATTGTTGATGATTGCACCAGATACACATGGTTATATCTAATGCAAACCAAATCTGAGGCACCTAATATCATTAAGAATTTCTTTGTTATGGTCAAACCTAACTTTGATGCAGCTATTAAACAATTGAGATCTGACAATGCCAAGGAACTGCAACTCACTGAATTCCTCAATGAACAAGGGACCTTGCACCAGTTTAGCTGTCCATATAGACCGGAACAAAACTCAGTCGTTGAGAGAAAGCATCAACATCTCTTGAATGTGGCCAGATCTCTCCTCTTTCAATCCAAGGTCCCTATCAAATTCTGGGGTGAATGCATTAACACTGCAGTCTTCCTCATCAACAGAGTGCCCACTCCAGCATTGAAAAATAAGTCTCCATATGAACTTCTCTACAACAAGCTGCCTCCATATGATCAGTTCAGAAACTTTGGCTGCCTGGCTTATGCTGCTGTTCCACTGAATCAGAGGAACAAGTTCTCTGCCAGGGCCATTCCTACTATCTTCATGGGATACCCTCTTGGATACAAGGGTTACAAACTCCTTGATACTGCCACTGGCAGATTTATTGTCTCCAGAGATGTGCATTTTTTTGAGGATAAATATCCCTTTCACAACTCGGCTACTGAAGTTCATAATGATCCTTTTGACAATCTTGTCCTTCCTCACACCATTCCCTGTCCTGACAGCTCAAACACACCTGATATCACCCCTCAAAATGAGACAGAAAACACTGAGCCAGATAACAATGAGCCACCACCCCAAGATGACACAAACACTGAGCATACCACTGACCAACCTAGAAGGTCCAACAGAATTCATAATCCACCTTCATATCTCAAAGATTATCACACAAATTATCCTATTTCATCCACAGTTGACTATTCACATCTCTCTGCTCCTTATACCTCCTTCATTCACAATGTGAGCCTCCAATATGAGCCCCAATTCTACCACCAGGCTGTCAGACATCCTGAATGGAGGATAGCTATGCACACCGAATTGCAGGCACTTGAAGACAACAAAACCTGGACCATTGTTCCTCTGCCTCCTGGCAAGAAGACAATTGGATGTAGATGGATTTATAAAACAAAGTTCAATTCTGATGGCACAGTAGAAAGACACAAGGCTCGATTGGTGGCAAAGGGCTATACACAACAGCTAGGCATTGATTTTACGGACACTTTTTCACCTGTTGCTAAGCTAACTTCTGTTCGTGTTTTACTTGCAATTGCCGCACAGAGAAACTGGAATTTATTTCAAATAGACATCAATAATGCCTTCCTCAATGGTGACTTGTTTGAGGAAGTGTACATGGATCTTCCTCTTGGCCATCCCAGCAAGGGGGAGCAACATCAAGTGTGCAAATTGCACAAATCCTTATATGGATTAAGGCAGGCATCAAGACAATGGTTCCACAAATTCTCCTTGGCTCTTTCTGAAGTTGGATTCTCACAAAGCACTGCTGATTATACTCTCTTCCACAAAGGTGAAGGCAACTCTCTCATCATCCTACTAGTATATGTGGATGATATCATCATTGCTAGCCCTCATCAGCAACTCATCAACCAAACTGTGACTCAACTTCAAAATAAATTCAAACTCAAGGTTTTAGGGACCCTCCAATATTTCCTTGGGTTAGAAATTGCTCGATCATCTGAAGGCATCCATCTAAATCAGAAAAAGTACACACTTGAGTTGCTTGAAGACACGGGGTTCACTGATTGCAAGCCAGCAAAAATACCAATGGACCCAGGAAATCAACTTGATGACACTTCAGGAGAAGCCCTCAGTGATCCAACTGTCTTCAGAAGATTGCTTGGCAGATTGATGTATCTGACCATCTCTAGGCCAGACATCACCTTTGCCATCAACAAACTTAGCCAACTCATGGCTTCTCCAAGGACTCCACACCTTCAAGCTCTTCATCATATCCTTCAATACTTAAAAAATGCTCCTGGCCAAGGCATCTTGTTCCCCTCCACTAACAACACCAACATTTCTGCCTATGTGGATTCTGACTGGGGTAGCTGCAAAATAACCAGAAAGTCCACCACTAGCTACTGTGTCTACATTGGCTCTTCCTTGGTCTGCTGGAAGTCTAAGAAACAGCCCACAGTGGCTCGCTCCTCTGCAGAAGCTGAATATAGAGCCCTGGCCAGCCTCACAAGTGAACTGCTATGGTTACAGCAGCTGCTACGCCCATTTCAAGTCACTGTTGAATCCATCCTGATCATGTGTGACAATAAATCAGCAATTCAACTTGCTGAAAATCCTACTTCCAATGAAAGGTCAAAGCATATTGATATTGATTGCCATTTCATCAGGCAATATGTCAATAGTGGTCTCCTCAGGCTCATTCATTTACCAACTCATCAGCAACTTGCTGATATTTTTTACAAAGGCCCTTCCCCATGGAAAGTTCTCTGGTTTTATTAGCAAGTTAGGAACATTAGATATATATTCCCCTAACTTGAGGGGGAGTATTAAGGCTACTAAAGTCAATTGATAAATTCTGTTTTATCAAGCTTTATTAGGTTGGTAATTAGTGTTGTTAAGTAGTTAATGAATTGGTTATTGTTAACTAATTCTGTTTAGGACTGTTGGTAATAAATGTTAGTTAGTTAGATACTCTCAGTTACTCTTGTATATATACCTCTGTACTTCCAGTTTTACAATCAATCAATGAAATTTTACATTCATTTTTTCTCTTCTTTCTCCCATCTGCTAATTGCAGTATGAATCATACTTGTGCAACTTCTCAACCTTGATACTGATTGATACGATGGTACTGCAAAATATTCAATCTTATGTTGGGAGAGTTATTATTTATTGTAACATTTTATGAAAAACTTTTAGAAGTTTTCAGTTTATACATGTTAGAAGGGACGACAACGTTGTAGCTCATAATTTAGCTAGATATATATGCCCTTTCAAACTCTGGTACTGTTTGGCTTGAGAAAATTTCTTCTTGTATTTCTTTTGGTTTGGTCTCCAATATAGAAGGGTCCTAATGAAATTATTTCCACATTAAAAAAAAATTCACTCATCATCCTTCCCAATCTTTAAAAAAATAGATTACTCTCGTAAACAAAGCATTCATATTTTGTTTTTCGATGTCTTTCAACAAGTTTAGCGATTGTGTTGGTGTTTTGGTTAATGTCAAAATTATTTCACGAATTTTATATAATGAACATAAAAGAAAAAACAAGTTTAATGTCACTAAGAAATTACGAATATCTTGTCAAAAAAAAGGGAAATGACTGTTGGTACGAGACGAAAGATACGGGGTAGTGCTCTTTAACCGATGGACGAGAAGATGTTGTGTTATAAATCCTATTTTATAGTGTTTTTTTAGTGTTATTCTTACGATTCGTTTCGTACTGAATATCACTGCTAAAAAGTATATGAAATTACGAACATTTTTATATGTATCACGTAGGGTAAATTACACCAGAGGTCCTTTAAGATATTTAATTGTAACAACTTGGTCCTTTTAGTTTTTCCGTAAGGTCCTTTAAGTTATCTAGTTGTAATAAGTTAGTCCTTTAAGTTTTTTTTCATACCGTTTAGGTCCTTTAAGTCACAAAACGTTTACATCCCAAACCCAAGTTTGATATTAAAAAAGGCTAATGGTGTAAGGTGTAAACGTTTTGTAACTTAAAGGACCTAAGTGGTACGGAAAAAACTTAAATGACCAACTTGTTACAACTAAATAACTTAAAGGACCTAAGTAGTATGAAAAAGACTTAAAGGACCAACTTGTTACAATTAAATAACTTAAAGGACGTCTGGTGTAATTTAGTCTATCAAGTATTAGCTCGTTATTTAATTTGGTTTATTTTATAAGAAGTAAGCAACAATTTTATATTGTTATTATCATTATTTGTTAGTGATTCTTATTTTATATTTGTTGGTGACAATTACAAATTAATTTGAATATTTAATATATATAATGTTTATGTATTTATTGCATAGGCCATGCATCCCAAAAGCGCCACTTAGTAATAAAACCAAGGTTTAAATATGTTTTAGACCCCTGCAAATATGGGGTGTTTTGGTTTAAGCCCCTGTAAAAAAAAAATTTATTTATAAGCCCTTGCAAAATGACACGTTTTGTTTTAAGCCCTTCTATTAGCAAACTGTTAGTGAGACGTTAAAAATCTTTTCCACGTGTGTTTTTATTTTTATTTTAAGCCCCTGCAAAAATATATTTTATTTATTAGACCCTTGCAAAATATATTTTTTTGGGTTTAAGCCCCTGCAAATATACACGTAGAAGAGATTTTTAACGTCTCACTAACAGTTTGCTAACAGAAGGGCTTAAAATAAAACGTGTTATTTTGCAAGGGCTTATAAATAAATAAAAAATTTGCAGGGGCTTAAACCAAAACACCCCATATTTGCAGGGGCCTAAAACATATTTAAGCCTAAAACCAATGTAAGTAGTATATAAGTATATGGGAGGGATAATTCAATCCACATGGAAATAGCATTGAAGCGGTTAAGGTCAATGGATAGGAGAACTCCGTAGAAATAGGAACGATTAGGTTTTATGCTACTAACTCGTGCTAGTGAGGTCGTGGAGGAATGACTTCGATTTTCTAACGATGACGGATAATCAGGAGCGTTGATCTTAATTTATTCAATGCTGAGCGATTGTGGGCTCGAGAAGTGGCCAACAAAAGCTAGTGTATGTGTGTGTACACACACACACACACACACACATATAGTAAAACTGTACATTCAAAACACAAATCAATCTACTATTTTTCAAAGTCTTTACTTTTTATCTTTAATGCATTTCTTTATGTTTTCGCCCCGTACATAGTCCTTCCACGCGTCTCTCTCACACATCCTAACACTCTTTCGAGGAGTTAGGAAACTCATAGTCGAGCAACAAAGTTCCGTCCTTTCCATCTACACTGTCGGCATTCTCCCCAATTTCTCCGTTTTTGTTGACAAACATATTCAAACTTTGCCTTATTTATCCTTTCCAAATTAGGTCACCATTGTCACCTCCCTTTAATTATTACTATTATGATATAAGACATCTTTCCATTACCCTTCAAACCAAAAATCATTGCACACAACACACTTTGAAAGCTGATAGGAAACCTAGCCAATGTGGAATCGTAACGTATCACCACAAACAAATCGTCATATTTCATTAGTTGTGTAGTTCGTGCAGGCTCTCAACTCAATCTATATCCGACATTTTGTTCCTTTATTAGAATCTAGCTATGACATCATAACTGTATCTACTTCAATAAGAGTACAAAATAAGAGTACACAATTTCCACGATTTTGTTATTGCTGTTTGCCACTTTGTTTCCATTAAAGTTGTCCTTTTAACTAAATAACTTTTGCCATAATAGGTGATCTAACCTTGTTTTTAAGTAAAATTGTAAAACATCTCTAATGAACCTTTGCCATAATAGTTAGACATTTTCTTATAAGTGTTACACCCTCCGTCCCATATGTTACTTTGGGTCATTTAACACAGATTAAAAAAAGTAGTTAATTTTGCATGGAAAATAAAAATTGTGAGTAAGTGTACGAAATTATCATTCATTAATGTTATGAGGAAGATAAATTAATAGAATGAGAAGAAGAAATATTATAAAATATTGAAGGGTATGATAGGAAAAGAAACATTAATATTTCATTGATATTTTAAAAAGTTTTCTAATACAAATTTTTTTAGCTAAAAAGTCATATAATATGGGACGGATGGATTATTATTTACATGAGTTTTTAGAGGATTGATAACTATTTTCAGAGTATATAAAATTTATTACAAATCCTATATCAGACAAATTTGTTCCATCCTACACAATAATAGAAGCTCAAAATTGCTTTCTCTGATTTACGTAAAAGTTCTAATCAACTCTCATAATAGAGGATACGCAAAAAAAAAACTAGAACTTGTTCAAATGCTTTTTCTTCATATGTATTTTTGTTTGAACATTGTCTTTTTCTGAATAGCCTACTAAAGAAAGTGAGGTAGTTACATCGAGGTAACACATATTTCCTTTATACAGCATAGTAGCTATTTTGTAGTAATTCATTTTGAATTTCATTATCTTTAAGATGCATATATACATTATCTTATACTTATAAGCGAGTTGAAAGAATTTTCATTATCTTATACAATATCAAGAGAAACTGAAGCAAGCCAAAAGTTCTCTATTCTTTTAAAAGAATTTTCATTATCTTATACTTATAAGCGAGTTTGGTGGTGAGGCACCGAAACTGAGTCTTCCTTCACCCCCCAATGTAAATCCTCTTTTGCTTTTGCTTTTTCCTTTTTTCACATCTAAATGTTCATCACTATTAAATAGTACTATTTTAAAGTTTGGAAAAAATTTAGATGTTCAAATGCGCTAAGTTCATTCCTCAATAATCGGTTTCTTGAAAAAAAACAATTATTTCGTGACAAAATACGTAAAGTGAAACGCTAAACAGTGTGTTTTGAAGGTATTTTAGAGTAAAAAAAAAAATTAAATGTGCTAAGTTCGTTCCTCAATACTCGGTTGGGTAAAAAAGTAACTAATTTCATAACAAAATTTTAGATGTTCAAATTCGCTTAGTTCGTTCCTCACAATCAGTTTTGTGAAAGAATTTACTTTGTGAATTTCTTTTTTGGAGTTTAAGGTTTAAAAAAAATTAGATGTTCAAATAGGCTAAGTTTGATCCTCAATAATCAGTTTGGTGAAAAAATAATTATTTCGTGACAAAATACATAAAGTGTGACGCTAAGTAGTGTATTTTTGGTACTTTACAGTCCAGAAAAAATTTTAGATGGCCAAACACACTAAGTTTGTTCTTCAATAATCAGTTTGATGAAAAAAATATAATTTCATGATAAAATATTAGATGCTCAAATACGCTAAGTTCATTAACCAAAAATCGGTTTGGTGAAAAAATAATTACTTCGTGATTTTTTTTACTTTAAATTTTGAAAAAAAGTTTTGATGTTAAAATACAGTTAGGGTCGTCTCAAACAACTTGAAGGCCCTGTTCAAATCTGAAAAATTGTATCCCTAATTATAGTGTTATCAAATGAATTACCAATAATTCAATATTTTTAGAACCACGAAAGGTCAAACTATACTACTCCCTCCGTTCCTAATCTTTGGTACTTTTGGCTTGTTACACACATATTAAGGTACCATTAATTTGTGTTGTTTAAGTACTAAAATGCCCCACTTGTAGTTGTATTGGGATAATTGAAATTAAAGTAAAATAGTCTTGGGACAATTAATTCATGCGTTGGAAATCTAAAAGGATAAATAAATATAGAGGGTATATTAGAAAAAATTAGGTGAATTGTACATTGGGTTTTTAAAAGTACCATTGTTTTGGAACAAAAATAAAAGGCCAAAAGTACCAAAGATCAGGAACGGAGGGAGTAATCTTTTTACTCTTGAAAAATCGTATCCTTAAAGAGCAGCAAGTTTTGGTGCACCATAATTTATATTCATAGTTTGTGTTCCCAAGTTTTAGTGTAGCGGAGTTAGAAAGTGCAGTGGGGGTAGACTCATTTTGTGTTGGTAATTGTGGCAGATTCTTCATTGGCATTATGATTGTGTTAGTGTTGAAAATTGCATTTTATATCATGTCAAAGATATAATTGACTTGTTGGTTTATGAAGCAAAATACAAAAATAAATGCATGTCGAAGACTTTGCCTACATGGCATGCATGGACGATGCAACACTATATATTGCATGTTGATGTTGTTGAAAGAACACGTGTTATACCAAAAGAGAAAAGTGGTGTTGTTGAATACAAATATGTTAGGCCAACCAGATATTCGAAAAAGAAAGTTTCGAAGATTACTTGAAGTTTGAAAGGCCGAACATTACTTAGAAATATCGAAGACTCAAAGTGTGTGATAGTTTGAAAGGCTGGATGTTACTAGGTAGCTATTAGTGGTTTGTTTTAATTTAAAAAATAAGGCAAGTGTAAGTCATTGATTAGGGAAGTTACACAAAGAGACACTTCTCATGATCTCTATGATTAGGAAGCTATTTTGATTTGCCTATATATACTTGTAAGACCATTGTAACAAGGGTCGTAACTTGTGAGGACTCTATATACATCCTAAGTCCCTGTTGATGCTCAGGAATATATGTGTCCGTGCAATGTTACCAACCGTTTCAATTCTTGTATTTTTTTTTTCATATTTTACATTTATCTGCTTTACGTTTTTTCTGCTTAAAATATTCATGATGTTCACTCCTTCTTGGGTTTCATTCCCCTGTTTCTTTTAAGCCATTTTTTTACTGTTTTATTTTCGAATTCTCTTCATCTTATCAACTTGAGTCCCATTTTCGTTTGATTTTGATTTTGTGTTGATGGACTTAATTTCCGACTCAAAACCACTGTCAACAGATTGGCTAAAAGATTAAACTCTTGAATAGAATTAGGGACAATGCAGCTAAAGGGATTCTAAATGCTTTTAAGTTGCATATTGTGAAAGAGAAATTTCTTGTTTCTTGTGGATAAGCTTTGAAGCACACGTACTTCAAAATAAGAGACATACCCGTACCGGATGCGTACTCAGTATCGGTCCTCATTGGGTACTTATCGATTTATATATATGGTCCCAATATAAATATTTGTTTGTCGAAAAGTAAAAAAAATTGGATTTTTCATTCTTTTTTGAGTGATATTGAAATCTTTCCTATTACACTGGATATCATTTTTCTATTTTCGGTTATATAAACAAATTTTTCTTATATTTCATTGTATATTTTTCTGTTATATGGTTTACTTATTTATGTTTCCTATCTTATAGTCACTACAAAAAAAAGCTCATTAGCGACAGAAATTTCCCTCGCTAAAGGCCAAAAATCCCTCGCTAAACAATATTAGTGACGAAATTAGCGATGACCAAAATCTCTCACTAAAACAGTCATCGCTAACGCGTAGCGAGGGAATTTTGAATCCATCGCTAATTATTAGCGAGGGAATTGGCGATGGATTTCCCGCCGCTAATTAGAGAAGGAATTAGAGGGTGAAATTTCCCTCGCTAATTTTGAACGCCACGTGTCCTTCGGAATTAGCGAGAGACTTTTCCGTGGCTAATAAGCACAGATTTAATTTTTTATATTTATAATAATTAATATTAAAATTTAAAACAAAACAAATCAAAATAAATATTCTGAGAATATTCGAATAAAATACAATTAAACATAATAATATCTGATATGTTACAACATAATCCAAATCAACATAAACTTAATCCAACTCCAAATCAGCATAAACATAATCCAAATCCTAATCAACAAATATAATACTAATTGGGCTCATTGGAATCAGTAGACTCATCAAACTTAGACGACACAGACCCATTTGGCTTCAAGCTCCTATAGTACCTTAACGTCCTCACCTACCGACGGGTCACCCTCAAGAAGTCTTGCTGCATACTTCTGATAGTCTGAGTCTGCATCTACTGTTTCTGAGTCTGGACCTGCTGAATCTACTGCGCCTGGGCCTGTAGCTGCTGCGCCTGATCCTCTACAACTATCTGACCTGCTCTGTCACCTCAGTTGAAGGAGGAGGAGGTTGACTACTAGAGGGTCCGCTGGTGTCGAAGTGATCGAACCGAAAATCCACATATGGAGCCAAAGGCCCTGTACCATACAAGTAACCCTTATTCTTCTCGCGTACCACCTTCTCCTAGTTGTGGTTCGCCAAAGCTATGACCGCTGGGGGAAGTGGACCAAATGAGTTAGGGTTCCAACTCCCCTGGGTCGCCTCAGTCCTCGTCTCAGTATATTCCTCCTGTTTTACATAACCACAAAACAAAGCATAATTAGCGCTCTATTTTAAGAAAACAATATTATATAATACAAATCAAGTTGTATATTTACCTGAGCCTTCCTTGAGCACTCATCGACATAAGTCTGGGTATCCTTCTTCACATGTGTGGCCCTATGCAACTCAGCAGTAGAGAGACGGCGTCCGACCTTGTTACTCTGTAAAAATGAAACATCAACAGCACACATATAGTCATCTAACCTAGGGTTTATCAAACATCAAAACATCAAAAATAAATAAAAAAACTAACTGTTATGAGCAACGAGAAAAAGAATCGAACAGTCTCGTGGCGGTCTAGTGACAGTGCGCACTCTGGTGCGGTAGTGAGACTTCAAGCACCAACAAATTATTTCTACAATAATCACATTTCATATTAATATTTCAAACTCAAAATAGTCATTTCCAATGTAATAGCAACCAATTTCAATCCTAAACCATTTCAATTTCAAGAAAAAATCATAAATCATTTCACTATTAATTTCAATTTCAATAAACAACTTCAATTTCAACAAAAACTTCAATTTCAATATACAACTTCAATTCCAACTTCAATTTTCTATCCTACGTCATTTCTCCAAATCCTAGTCCTATTTTGTTCTTTAGATATCTAAATATTTGTTCTCCTAACCACCTAATCTAAACACTACACTAAAATGTCAATAAAAAGCAAAAAAAAACAAAAAACATACTACTTACTTGAGAAGAAAACAAAGCAGCAACAATGGTGGTGAAGAGGGAGAGCACCGGTGGCGGTGAAGAGAAAGAGCTCCGGTGAGAGAGGGAGAGAGGTTGTGGTTATGGAGAGAGTAGGCGACGGTGAGAGAGAGAGAGAGAGAGAGAGAGAGAGAGTGACGGTTCGTGAGTGTGAGAGAGAGAAAAGGGAGAATATGATGATTGTGGTGGTGAGAATGGAGAGATGCTCGTGGTGGTGGTGGCATTTTTCGTGAGGGAAGAGGAGAGAAATTAGTGAGAGAAGAAGAAGAGGAAATGAAGTTTTAAGTTAAGAAAAAAAAACTAACTTTTGCGTAAAACTGTACTTAGCAGGGGAATTTATACAAGAATTGTTGCTAACTAACTCTATTTACAAACTAACTAATTCATAATTGTATATATAACTCTTAAAAGAATATTTATTTCTCTTAAGCCATTCCAGATGTAATCTTCAATGGCTCCAATATTCA
The DNA here is from genome assembly GCA_963573325.1 of Astragalus glycyphyllos. Taxonomy (NCBI): domain Eukaryota; kingdom Viridiplantae; phylum Streptophyta; class Magnoliopsida; order Fabales; family Fabaceae; genus Astragalus; species Astragalus glycyphyllos. The sequence goes on along the minus strand of OY754313.1, from coordinate 11,733,842 downwards.
AGAAAAGAATATTACTCTTAGATGTAATCTTTTGGAGTCTGATTTTGTACAGAACAACGGATTTTTAGTGCCAAATAATGATCAAAGGAAATGCATCTTAGTTAACAAAAAGCTGAAACAACTTCTATTCTCTAATTGTTGTTACTTTTCAAACCATTAAGACATTAACTTTTCAGCAGCATTGCCAGCTTCAAGTAGTTTAAAGAACAATCTTATTTATCTTCAATTTTTCTTTCAGCCAGCCGAATTTGAAGATAAAGATTCTAATTAAGCATGATATATTCATATATTAATATCCAAATCCCAAAGACCCCACCAATTTAATATTAACTTTGAAATCCAATTGAATGTTAATCATCAAATTCAATTTATATTCAAATGTATCTGACTATCAAGAGAGAAACAAATGCTCATTAGGTGACAATGATTTATCCATAAATGAAAATGATAAATTTAATTTTATATGACTAAGCAGTCTATATCAAATATAGTATAAGACTATAAGTTATGTCTCTTTGTTGTACATCAACCAGTAGAATAATCGTTAATATTGTTGGTGAACACTTAATATCCATTGTCATCGCACAATTCCCAATTCTCAATTCCCAAATCACACAAACCTTGAAAGACGAAATTAAAAAAATGAAAAACGAAAACAGAATCAAGAGGAAAGGAAAACAGAACGAAGAAGATGGAAACAAAAATGAAATGAACAAGAAGAAGGAAAACGAAATCAAAACTGCAACGATCGATGGCAGAGTAGAAGTAATGGCCGATAACGAAGCAGAGGGTGGTTGCCGATGACAGAGCAGAGGGAGCAAAATTAAATGAAGAAAAAGGAAAACGAAATCAGAACTGCAACGAACGATGGCAGACCAGAACTAATGGACGATAACGAAGCAGAGGGCGGCTACCGATGAAAGAGCAGAGCGCGACGGTCGATGAAGGAGCAGAGGGAGACGGGCGATGCTGGATCAGAGGGCAGCACGAAGCACAGAGCAGAGGGTGGCGATGAGGCACGAAGTAGAGGGCCGTAGTGGAACATGGAGTAGGGTGGTGGCGTGTGGTGGTTCTGGACTGACTGAGTTCCACAACGTGTTTTTATTGCCTAGTATGACTATGTTGTGAGGGCTAAATGGATTATGGGATGAAGCTAGTTTCTAATTGTGTTAACCGACCCAGAATACGCTAAGTTCGTTTCCCAATAATCGATTTGGTGAAAAAGTTAATTATTTCGTGACAAAATATGTAAAAAGTGCGACACCAAACCGTGTGTTTTGGGATACTTTAGAGTCCAGAAAAAAAAATTAGATGTTCAAATAGGCTAAGTTCATTACTCAATAATCGATTTGGTGAATTTTTTTAAATTAATGACAAAATAAGTAAAGCGCGATGCTAAGGAGTGTGTTTAGGGTACTTTAGGATTCAGAAAAAAATTAACTGTTCAAATTTGTGAGGTTCCTTCCTAAATAACTGGTTTGAAAAAAATAATAATTTCATTACAAAATACATAAAGTGCGATGCTAAATAGTGTAATTTGGGGGTATTTTAGGGTCCAGAAAAAATTGTAATTGTACAAATATGCAAAGCTCCGTCATCAATATCCTGTTCGGTAAATAAAATAATAATTTCGTGATAAAATATGTAAAGTGCAATGCTAACCATTGTGTTTTGGGCCAATATGACAAAATACTTTTGGGGTACTTTACTCTCGTGGAAACTTTAGCCACAATTACAATAGAATCCCACATTATTTTCTTTCAACCTAGTATGATACCCAAGAGTTTCACTTTCTAATCATGTTGTCTTTTTTTGTTTCTTTTATATTCAAGTACTGTGTAACAATATTTACTCCCATGAGAACTTCATGCTAATCTACAACAGAACCCTCACCATCTTCTTTCAACTTGGCATATATGCTTTTATTTTATCCGCTGTTTTCATCTAATCTTGCATGATACCCACGTGTTTCACTTTCTAATTGTATTGTCTTCTTTACATTTATGCAACCGCATTCATAGGCAACTAAATTGATGGGTACCTTCCAAGAAGAATCACTCACTTCTGTGTGAGAATGGAAATCAACTAAAGTGATCTGCTATCTTGGAGATCAAGTTATCATCAACACACCTCATTAAGTTGATCTCCTAAAATGATACTACTCCTAACAATTCCCTTAACATAATAAATCTATCATTCTTCACTAGTTTAGTGAGAACGTCTGCTAACTTCTTTTCAGTTGAGCAATGCTGCACTTGAAGCATTCAATTATTGACTGGTATAATCTGAAAAGTAGTTCATATTTGAGGTAATTATTATTATTATTTACTTTTACTTTTTTAACCAAAGTTGTTCTTGGATTAATAACTTTTTTTACTTTTTGATATTTTAATACTATTTTAATAATGGTTAAAAAAACCTAGTAAGTAGGACTGAATTAAGTTATTTGTTTTTTACCATTGAGTGGTAAGTTTTGCTAACTTGGTCATATCTGGCTGGCTGATATTAACATTGCTATCACGAAGAAAAGCCAAAACTCCATTGGGAAACGCTTTTATGGCTCCAATAGAAAGGACAAATACCATAAAAATTTGGACCATTAATAAATAATTCAGAATTATTTACCCTATAATTTTTTACCTCTAAATTTAAACTTTGGAATTTTTTGCATTAAAAGTATCAAAATTTACTGTGACAGTTACTATAATTATTTTGGACTTTCTCACCATACATTAAGATTGGGTTAACGTTTGTCAAAACACAAGATTGGGTTAACATATATCTTTCCAGTAAAAAATGACTCAAGTTTTATATATATATATATATATATATATATATATATATAATATTTCAATTTTTAATATTTATCCTTTCCCTTGATGGAGGCTTAAAGACATTACAGTAATGCCAATTCTTTCAATACCATCCATCTGGATTAAAAAAGTCTATTTTTTGACACAAAATTAAAAAACTCTCTAAAAAATTATCTTTTCAATAAACTTTGTCTTGGTGTGTACTGCTCAAAAGGTTAACTTTATATTTTATTTTATTTTTTGTCTTTAATATATTAAAGACATTATTGCGATCCAAATCTTTCATGACTGTCATGATTAACAAATCATCAAGATAATTTTCTTTTTCACAAAAAAAATTACTTTTTTTTTGTTTTTTTCATTTTGCTTGCGGTTCAATTACCGCCACAACTATGTTATTTTGTATATATTATTATATAGAAAAAGAGATCCCCTCTGCCTATATATAATACATGTTTTTTCTCTCATTCCTCCAATAAGCTTCCTTTGCTTTTCTTTCTATCTCAAACCTCTCTTTCTCTCTGTTTTCCTCTGCAGCTACCTCTTATTATTTTTATTCTTATTATTATTAATAATATTATTATTATTATTATTATAAAATAGTATTGCATTGTTGAAGCAATGGCTATAGAGTGTATAACAAGTACAAATTCCATGTCTCAACCACCAAAGAATTACCAAGAGCACAAAGAAGATGAAGAAGAAAAAACATTGGTTTTTGATGCTTCACTTTTAAGGCATCAAATTAATCTTCCAAAACAATTTATTTGGCCAGATGAAGAAAAACCATGCAAGAATGTTCCTGAACTTGTTGTCCCATTAATTGACTTAAAAGGGTTTCTTTCTGGTGACCCTTTTGCAGCAATTGAAGCTGCAAAGCTCATTGGTGAAGCATGTGAAAAACATGGATTTTTCCTTGTTGTGAATCATGGTATTGATTCTAAGTTAATAAAACATGCTCATAGTTATATGGATGATTTCTTTGAGACTCCCCTGTCTCAGAAACAGAGAGCACAAAGGAAAACAGGGGAACATTGTGGTTATGCTAGTAGTTTCACTGGTAGATTTTCCTCCAAACTTCCATGGAAAGAGACACTTTCTTTTCAATTTTCAGCTGAGAAAAATTCACCTCCTATTGTCAAAGATTACTTGTCCAACACATTGGGGAAAGATTTCGAGCAATTCGGGTAAGCAAAAATTCGAAAACTTATCTACATTTTCATGTTTTTTTTGTGGTTTCAATTATTTTCATATTCATATTAGGCTGAGGCCGTGTGTAGTAGCCCAACCTGTACAGATTAATAGACGAGTGTGCCCTCATGCTTCATTTTCTTTATGTTATTTGCTAAATTGTGCGTTTTTATATACTATTCAGGGAAGTTTACCAAGAGTATTGTGAAGCCATGAGCATACTTTCTTTGGGGATAATGGAGCTACTAGGAATGAGCCTAGGAGTTGGGAAAGAATGTTTTAGAGATTTTTTTGAAGAGAATAATTCAGTAATGAGACTCAATTACTATCCTCCTTGTCAAAAACCTGACCTCACTTTAGGAACTGGACCTCATTGTGATCCAACATCATTAACCATTTTACATCAAGACCAAGTTGGTGGACTTCAAGTTTTTGTTGACAATGAATGGCATTCCATTAGTCCAAATTTCAATGCCTTTGTTGTCAATATTGGTGACACATTCATGGTATGTTAACCTATATCTTTCTTTCCATGCACTAAGTATACATTCTGATCTCAGAATAGGATCCTCAGTATAGTACAAGATACTTCAAGTAGGAGAGAGATAGACACACATTTTCAGTAATGGACATTGCGTCTGTCTCCTAATAAAAGTGTCTGTTTGGCTCTCTCCTATTGAAAGTATGTGGTTCTAAAGACGATCTGGACTGTCTAATGTGTGGTGTTAAATTTTTATTGAACATTTTGTTTTCGTTTTGTTTTGTTTAGGCACTTTCAAATGGGAGATACAAGAGTTGTTTGCATAGGGCAGTGGTGAACAACAAAACAACAAGAAAATCACTAGCTTTTTTTTTGTGTCCAAAAGGTGATAAGGTGATTTGTCCACCAAATGAATTGGTGGGTGATTTGACAAAAAGGATCTACCCAGATTTTACATGGCCCATGTTGCATGAGTTTACTCAAAAACATTATAGAGCTGACATGAGAACACTTGAAGCATTTACCAATTGGATTCAGAAAAGGAGCTAAAAATTCAAGCACATGAATCACATATTTAGCCTTTTGAGAACTACCCATAAGAAAAGTGACAAAGCATGTTTGAAGTGAAAGAAAAATAAGGTTTCTTCATGTTTTGTGTGTGGGACACTAGTGATGAGTAATGAACAAAAACAGGGGAGAATATTTAAGGAATCAATAAGATAAATTCTTCCTTGTAATTTTTGTAATATTACCTTTAATTATTATATAGAAAGACTATTAACCTTATTTGCTTTTTTAATTAATGTAAATAATTAACAACATGTGATATGGCAAATCCAAGCATTATTTGCCTCTTATTTATTGCTAAAATGCAAGTTAAAACAAAGTCAAAATGCACTAAAATATACCAACATGATGGGCACAAAGGAATACTTGGGTCTCTTAACCATTTAACCCTGGGTTCAATCTCTGGCCAGTGCATACGGGAAAACATTCATTGGGTGTTGGGAGAGGTAACTTGGAAGAGATATTAGTCTCCATATTCGCCGTGGAATATACATTGATTTACCAAAAAGATATACTAAAATATGTAGAATTTTCTACCCTTAGATTACAAACTTAACCTTCTATATTTAATAGTCATGTAAAAAACAAATTAAATCAATCGGACCATTTAATAGAAAGTTATTATTAAGTAGATGAAGCTCCTAAAACTTCACACCATTTTATTTTAACGTATGATAAGCCATTTAAAACATATGAAAATATTTACCACTAAAAGATATACCCAAAAATACATAAATTATTGCGGCATTTGTATACATGATCATCATGGCAATATTAAATAATCTAATGATTGGATCGATATAATTTACTTTTTTACAGAAAGTTATTGAAGATGTAATTTTGCTAAGTTTGATACCTGATGTCAACAGATTTTGACTCATCTATATGATTAACTTATATTATATGTACATAATTATGAAACAACTTTCATGTAAACTTTCATTAATACAAGTTGAAGACTAATTTTAATGAAAACAAATGCTTAAGAACTGAGATTCCACATTTTAGAACCTTCACACCATCCTTATTTTAAATTTCCAGAATTCTCTTTAAATTTTATAATATATTTTCTTCTGTAAGGTTCAGTTGTTTGACTCATTTGTAAAAAACAGAATTTAACACCTAATGAATCCTAATTAGCACATAAATTAAACAACATTATTCTTTACTGCTAAATCACCCTCATGCATCAACCAATAGTTTTTCATTATCTTGAAAGCCTTGGAACTATTGGAGAGTAAGGTTAAAATACAGCAAATACAACCAATAAAACAAGTGGTCCCACAAATTTGAATGATTCTGAGGAATAGGAAGCTAAAATCCATTGAGGATTGGCAGAGATCTCTTTTGTAATTTATGGAAATATATTCTTCAATAGGAAGCACTTGCTTTTTTGCTTTTTTATACTGATTTTTCATACCTGGAAATTTGGTGGCTTTTGTAATTTAGAATTAAAGGGAATACTAACCACAATGTCTTGAGATGCTGCAACATTCTCTTCATCATATTTTAATCACTAAACTCCTTTTTTTTGACATCTTAATCACTAAACTCTTAAAAAGTGTTAAAATGAAAATGCAATAGCATTATAAAGTGATAAATAAAAGAATCTTTTGTGTATCTCCACATATGTACTAATTTATCTTGCTCATTGTAGTTTTGCAAATTTTCTTTATAGTACCAATGCTTTTCTCAGTACCAAATGTGGTGTTTACTTTTGGGTACATTATGTACGATGGTTACAACCCTTGATATTGTAAAAAGTTGCCGATAAATGCGGTTAATGCGACCCCAATTGCAATTTCTTTTTTAGTCACAACAAAAATTTTAAAGTGAGGAGATGGGTTCTTTGAGTACTTACCTCTCCTCAAGGGGACTAGCTAGTGGAGATTTGAACTCAGGATCTCCCGAATACAAATCTAATCATGCTCAACTAGGCCAACTCGCAATTGCAATTTCAATGCTATAGTGGAAGTTTTAAAATATTTGACGTAGTGATTGTAATTCCGCTAAAGGTGAGCTTGAGATGGGTTATAACTAACTCTAATTCGGTCCCAAATTTGGATCAAACCATTTTCGCGACCCTAACATGTCCTTGAACTCTGACAAACCTGATAAGCTATGGTTCAATTTAGATCGTGTTCAATTAAGACAGAACCAAATTGTTTCAAAATATAAATAATATAATTTTTAAAATGTTCTTACTACTTCAACTACATATTTTATGTTTGACAGTGAAATTTAATACATAAATTTGGTAAAACTTCTATAAAACATTGATGTGTGTCAAACTTTATTAAAAATACATAAATTCTGGCATCAAACCACTTGTTTTGAGTTTAACCTCTAACTAAGTTATCACAATTCACAAGTTTAAGTGTCTTAATTAATTATATATTAATATATGTGTATGTATATTAGTGACGAGCTGGATAGCCCGAGTGTTATAACCTGAACCCATCCTAATCTGAAGTCAGGTTACTACATGAGACGGGTTATTACTTGAGATGGTCTCATTTGTCTATTTTTGTGTAGGACATGGTTGGGTTCAACCTAAAAATATCGCGTTGGGATAGGTTGATGGGTTGAGTGTTGAATTTTCTCTATAATTATAGATTAGCTTAATCAATTAATTATAATATAATTAAATATCATATATATATATGTAATTATTTAAATAAAGCACATAAATATAAAAATGAATAATTATATTAGGCTATAATATTTTTTTAGATAAATCGAAATTTCATTTAATAGGAGGCACAAGGGGTACCTCAACCTGATACAATCCAATCAACCAGTTTCATACAAGCAGAGGAATTATTTCACCGACTTTCAAAATTAAGATCTAAACGACTACACACCATCTTGGTAAACCAACCGTAATTCACATGATGTAGCATATTACAAACATTGGGTACCTCCCTTTAAAAATTACTCTATTGCGACTAATCCAATTTACCCAAATCACAGCAATCCACACTAGAAACTGTAACCTCTCACTCCTCCGCCTGCCAATCTTTATGCCATGCTACTGTATGTGCTCCCAGACAGCAGCAGCACCACCGTGTCTGATGCCAGTCCATTCTTGAATCTACTGTCAGAGTTGAACCGAAAGGCTGCAGGTGATAAACAGGTGCTTTGTATCTTCAATGTGCCTGAAACAAAAAAGACAAGTTGGTCCAGGATTAAATTGTATAACGTCTCTCTGCTGCAGTGCCATTCGCGTGGGAACTTTGTCCATAAGCATCCTCCAAGCATGCACCGTAAATTTAGAAGGAGCTGTTGTTCGCTACACTTTGTTTAACAACTTTCTCTTGCTTTCCTCCAGCTGAGCCTCATCACTTCGTTTTATTATCAACCTGTATACATATTTAACATTATAAACAGACGACATATCCAACATCCAAACCCACTTGTCCTCGCTGCCCTGCTGAAGACGAATAGGCTTTAAAATTTCGTCCAAATACGCTGCTGCCTCCAGCTCTTCATCGAATAGCTGCTCACTCGAAATTAACTGCCAAGTCCAACCATCAGCACTCCACAGTCCACACTCTGCTACAGAACCATACTGCTGTGCTAATTTATCAAATAGTTGAGAAAACAAATCCTTTAAACGCCACTGACAACACCATGAGTCTTCCTAAAATTTCAACAATGAGCCATCCCCTAATATATTAAGATATAATATATGAAGGGACCGTGACAGGCTGGGCCATTCTAAAACTTAATTAGCTCGTTGAGAGGTCCCTACCTCATTTGATGCTTAATTAGCTCGTTCAGTCAACCCTAACCTGAATAGTCGCCATCAGTCAAGAGGCTAGCTTGCTTTCACACACTCTTTATGTGTTCTCTTTCATCAACGCTGACCCCAATGGATCCTATGAACATGTCAGGTACACACATCTCAAATCTCTATCTTTAGTGTTGTTGTCGTTCAAACTCTTTTTCCTATCCGCGAGATAGGGCACAGGTTTGACACAGTGATTTCTCTGTTCTTCAAGCAATTGCATCGAAGACAAAACTCTGTTCCTCGACTATGGGTTCCCTAACTCCTCCAAAGAGTGTTAGGATAGGTGAGAGGGACTTGTGGTTGGATTATCTACGGAGCAAAAACATAAAAAAAATGCAGTAAAGATAAAAAGTAAAGACTTTGCGAAAAATAGTAGATTGATTTGATTGATGTGTGTAAAGATAAAAAGTAAAGACTTTCATCGCCATACATCCACGTGCATTGCAAAGGGACTTATAATCATGTGCTTGTAAAGCTAAACAAAAAGGTATATTGTACAATGAATAATAAATTATAATAATTTTAACAGAAGGACCACGTTGTTATTACTTTTTAAATTAGGGACCATTTTGAAAAATACCGATAAAAGCGGGACCAAATTAAAAACTAAAACAAAAATAAAGGATCAAAAGTATAGTTTAGCAAAAACAAAAAGTGATTTTACAAGAAAACCCCCCTTAAGAAATCACAAAAACACATAAATTCTCTCATTTTCTCACACTTGATAAGTGTTTTTTGGTTTTGTATCAAAAGAAAGGCAACCAGCCGCCACAAGTAAGGACAATGACAGTCCCATTCCCGTACTCTCTTGCAAAGGCCCGCATCACGTGGAAACCATCTGTTGTTTGTTCTGGCATCTCTTCTAATCCAAATTCCAAACTCCAAACTCTATTGCATATAATAACATCAAAAAAGACATCAAACATTTTTGTGTTATGCAACACAACTATACTCTCTTCAAAAACGACATATCATAGGATTTCTGTCACAGATGCCTCCTTCACTCACTTATCTGTACTCTATTTGTTTTCTAGCTTCTTTGTTTTTGCTTATGATAAAATAATTAATAGAACCATTTATTATACATTGGATTTTAGACTCCATTTCAATGTCTATCACTCATTGACATGTCACAAAAAATATATAGATTACCAACCTGGTGTAGCATAAGTGGTAGATACTTTAACTTCTTAATTATTTGATCAAAGATTCGATCATTGACCGACGCGTATGAAAAAACACCTAGTAAGAGGGATTAACCCCTTAAATAGATCTCAATACCTCGAAGAATTAGTCTCCATAATTACGCGCATGAGATATCTTTGTTTAAAAAAAATAGATGGATTCAATTTGTAGATAGTAATTAATTGCATTGCTTCACCTTGTTTGACAGTAAAAACAATTATAAATATGTAAAAAAATATGGTTTTGATTTTGTGATGCAGCAGAATGTCTCCTCTTTGTTCATTCATTTCATACATGTGGATTCCCTAGCCAGATGTAGGCGTGGTTTGATGCTCATCTCACACAGAGTTCTTGGGAGGCGTTCAAGATTATGAGAGATCTATTAACATGATTTTATCTTTATCTTGGCGAAATAGTTTAAGGGTAGGGGAAATTCTTCTACTTGTTTATTTTATGAATAGTTGTCGTTCCTATCGATTGTTTATTTAGGAGATAGTTGTTTTTCTAATTTTCTCCCACCCTTTTATGATGGTTGTTTTCACTCCTTTTTATTTGAGTTAAGTCTCTTTGTGATGCAGCAGAATGTCTCCTCTTTGTTCATTCATTGTTGTGCAACTTACATTAACTAGTTTGATCGTTGAGATAAGCAGTACCACATGATTTTAAGGTAGATCTTTCATTATCAATATTGTCCCCACTTCCTAAGCCACTTGCTTGCTCCATTTCATGTCGGACCTGACTCTCATCGTACCTAAGTTATTTACCTCGTTCATCCTCGTCTTTCATGTCTCCATATCCCCATCCCTATGTGCATCGGCAGCTCCACCTATAGCTAGCAAAACGTGCTACCCGGCCCATATCGGGTTGGCCCACACCGGGCTCGGACTTTTACGGTCTGGGCCAAAAAGCCCGGGTTACAATTTGGGCTCAACCTTTTTGGACCAAGCTCGACTCTATGTGGGCTGCGGGCTTTTCGGGCTAGCCCGCGTTGTGCACAATCCTAATTAAAAAATAATAATTTTTAAGAATAATACACATATATGCTCTTTAAGACTCTTAAAAAAAATCAATTTCAGTTATTTAATGCCAATATTAATTTTAATTAATGTAAAGCTAGTGTGGATTTTGCCATTTAGCAATTAGCATCATATGTTGATGTTTTTCAAGTCAAGTAGATCAAACAAATTGTCATTACAAGTCCAGTAGCATCATATGTCGATAGGGATGGCAAAACGGGCCGGCCCGCCCCGCCTTGCCTTCAGCCCATTAAAATAGGGGCGGGGTGAGTTGGCCCGCCAAGTACCGCGAGTTCAAAATACTAGCCCGCCCCGCCTAGTTTTTTTTGCACTTTTTGAACAAAAAATTCAGTCATTTTTAACATTTCAATTTCAATAAGATTTTTTACCTGCTTTTTAAAACAGTTTTTTTATAAAGCTTTTTTAACAGATTTTTACTTTAAAAATATTCTAATAAACAGTGTAATAAACTATTGTAAACAGATTGAATGATGGAGCAATATTCTAATCTATACTATAAACAACTATGAGTTGTCCGAAATTTCCTGATCACAGTTGTCAACCAAAGGACTACGCCATGCAATACGCCATGTAATTCACACTTACTGCTGACATGTTCATTTCATGCAATACGTGGAGCCACATCAGCTTACAATAACTATTCCCTTTCAAATTCAAAAAAAAATGATCCAGTGTACTGTCACCATAAACAACAATAAATATTATTCACTGACCAAGACTATTTAAAAAAGGAAACAACAAATTGCCTTTACAAATAATCGGTAACTACTTAAATAATGAATTTATTTCACGTATTAAAAAGGCAATTATTTGCTGAATAAGTTTTCCCACATCAGAAGGACATTAAACGCAATTGAAAAACGTCTGGTGCCAATATTGATTCTGTTCATATTTTACAAAATTCAAATTTCAAATAACAAAACAATTACTAAAACTTTGGAACAAAGTACTCCTTAATATTAGACGTCACCCTGAAATATCTGTCAAATTAGGGTGAATTTCATCCACCCATTTTTCAACCCCATAAAACCAGAACACGTAATTGTTCTGTCCAATTGCTACCCTCCTTCATGCACCTGCAAACACCCTAATTTGACAAATAATACATCAGTTGCAAGCATTCAATATGGAGTTACCATTCCATATGTTGGATAAGTTCCTTCTGCAGAATCCTCCTGCTGATATCACCTACTTAAATAGCGTTCATCAACTTGAGGTAAATCACCGTCCTTTTCCTTTTCGTTGTCCATATTGTTTCTGTTTTATTGAGACAACCTCGAATACGCATTAACATTTAGTTCGGTTCCAGGACTGCTCATACGTTGTCATGGCACATATATACGGAATTGTTACATCAACCCCGTAAATATTTCTGTTATTTGATATCAACTGTTGGTTGTTTTCCTGTACCTGTTAACCAAACATAATTAACACATAAAATTTTATGTTCAATTTTGGTGTTGACATCGCCGTAGCAGACCACACGAGGAAAGCAATTTTCAGCCTAAGGGGATCATCCCACTGGGACTTCTTTACTGAGCAGAAACGTACCTACAATAAACATGAACCAGTTACGAAAATGGCAAACCTTTCACTTTTATAACAGCAAAACAAATGTTAAACTAAAACTGATCAATTGCTTTGAAATATGTGTTGAACTAACACTATAAACGTTATCAATGTTTCTTCTGCAATCAATGCATCAAATCTATGGGCCAATTGCAAAGTACTTAATCTGACAACAAACATGAGACTCGGTGGATCAAGTATAGATTCAGAGAGATTAGAGATAGCAAAGTTTGCAGAATGGCTACTAAGTATTGGTGATGGATCTTCCCAGCAGAATGAATATGGGGAGAGTGACATTGACATACCAGAAGACCTGTTAATCACGGACGTGACAAATCCACTTAAATCACTACTTGATTTTGCTTATCCAGATTTGCTTCAAAATATGTCAAGCCAGCATTTTTTTGAGGAGAGGGCTATTTTAGCGCCTACGTTAGATTCTGTTGAAGAAGTCAATGATTATGTTTTAGGCCTTATACCAGGTGACGTTGTTGAGTATCTTAGCTCCGACTCGGTGTGTCAATCAGATGAGGATAGTGAAATTCAAAGTGATTGGTTTACACCTGAGTTCCTGAATGAAGTAAAGTGCTCTGGTATTCCGAACCATAGATTGATTCTCAAGGTCGGAGTCCCCGTAATGTTGATGAGGAACATTGATCAAGCCGCTGGTCTTTGCAATGGCACAAGACTAATGGTTGATCATCTTGGAAAGAGCGTAATATCTGCTACTGTCCTCACCGGGAAAAATATTGGAGACAAGGTTTGGGTCCCCAGGATGAATCTAATCCCAAGTGATCCTGGGCTACCCTTTAAGTTTAAACGCCGACAATTCCCACTAACAGTCTGTTTTGCAATGACTATAAACAAAAGCCAAGGACAATCTCTTTCACATGTTGGTATATATCTCCCTAAGCCTGTCTTTAGTCATGGTCAACTATATGTCGCACTATCACGTGTGAAGTCAAGAAAGGGACTTAAGCTACTCATTCTTGATGAAGAGGGAAATATTTGTCGATCCACCAAAAATGTCGTGTATCGTGAAGTATTTGATAATGTATAGACATTAAATATTATTCAAGGTAAGCTTCAAGTTAATGTTCAAATTTTACCTCACTTTTATCTTGCTGCAATGTTTCTGACTTACTAATTTTTTAGGATCAACAATGTCAATGCTTAACAGTATACATCAGCAGGCGTGTGACGTTATAAGGTACAATAATTGCACACCAAGGTTTACAGCACATTTCAGAACCCATCATAAGTATTGTGAGTATCGACTTTGTTATATGCTTAACCATATATATATATATATATATATATATATATATGTATGTATGTATGTATGTATGTATATATATATTTAATGCATTACAATTAAGTGATTTGTTTGAATGACTATTCGCGTGAAGATCGACAATAGTTATCATCACGGAAGCAACTAAAGTCTAAGTTGGTGTGACTCCCAAGTTTTGTCTATGTATATTACTCATATTTACTGCCTGTTAAACACTTATATGTGTCAGATTGAAAACTTATCAGTAAAATTTCAAACTACCTCCATAACTATTTCACATAGTGGATATTTTTTAAATGCAAAGTGGTTTAGGAATTCGTTACATCTGAATAGTACAACATAAAATGCAAAGTCTGATAGTGACATTATTAACGCTATCTGATATGTGTTTTCGTCTTCCCTGTAATCTGTAACATACACATATCAATGTTTGTACTGGTGCCTTTGATATTTTTAGAATCCTTTTGTTCACTCATAAAACATGTTTAGTTATAACATTTCAATTCCATCCACTATTCAATATGCAGTAAGAAGTACAACTAACTGACCTTTGATTGCAGGACCCAAATCCAAACTCCTGGAAAATTAGTGGCTTGAAATTGAATCGAAATCTCAGAATAAGAACCAAGGTCCCAACTCCAGCAAAAAGGGTGGCTTGAGTTTATCCGGAATATTCGAGTAACTCACTTCGTTCTGCAAATTCTCGCGCCCTTCCATCTTCAACATCATATAAAAATTCATTAAATATTTAAAACTCAAATCTGAAATTGTTGTTCTTGAGTTAGGAAAATCAAGACTTTGGAGCTATAGTAAGTCATTATAACATTATTTAAATTGATTTATCATCTTGGTTATAAACAACATACAAAAATAAAAAGAAGTAAGCAATATTGGTCCAAAAAATGAAAGTCGAATCACCTCGCGTGAAGTGACCAACAAACGACCTCCAAGAGCGGCATATGAATCGGCGAGGGAGCAGGAAAGTTTGCGATTCAAGGATGTGTTGCATCCATCACTACAAACGCAGCATATTGGTAACAAATCTGGGTGACTGACGGTGTGCAAAGCCAAATCGAACGGATCCATCTCGACATTAATGGCGACAAGTCACTTTGCAATCACCTAAATTACGACATCGCAAACCATAAAAGGGGGATTCCCGTTACTGTTAAAATTGTAAGACTTGAGATGGGCTAACCGAGAGCTTTTGCGAACATCGTAAAACAAAGGCCTAACCTTCGATTAAATAATCAGAGTACATGCGAAAACCCGCATACTATGATTCTATACAAGTAAAGCCACAATCAATTGATCTCAGGCAACATACCTCGGTGGTGAAATTCGTTTTCGGTTGGCGAGCAAATCTCCCTGATGATTGCAGAACTACATGCGAAGAAGAGGAACGAGTTGTGTTTCCCCATAGATGAAATCCAATACCACCTCCTCTGCGATCTCGTGGACTGTTGGTCTTAACGGCAGCCACGCCTCACGAATTAGGAAACTGGAGAATGAACCGTGTAATGATAGTCTTCGTAAGTGTAGTTCCAACTTACGTGGCTTTCCAAAAATACCCCAATGTATGTGGTTAAATACCTCATACACCCTATTAAAAATATTCCTTTGTTTTTGTTTTAGTTGAAATCCTTTTTTTTGTTTCACCCATAAATCACCCTCTTCAGTAGTTTCGTTGCAAAAACAAACATTGCATCAATTTTTATTATGAGGTATTTTTTTTCTCACATCACGTTGCTAAACAGTTCCTTAATAATAAAAAGTATGACATAATCTTATATTAACTGATACTCATTTTTTTTGGTGGATTTTGATTACTTTTTTTTTTGACAAAAGAGGTCTACTTCATTTCATTAATTATAAAGGTAGCAATACATGTCGGTATATCTAAAAAAGTACGAGACGAAACAGCTAACAACAAAAAACCTATGTCTGTTGTTAATTTCGTTTACGGCTCTCAATTTTCGGTTATATACTATACTAAGAAATCCTTATTTTCTCCTTTTACCATCAAGGTCGGTTCTGATCACCTAATGTTATACTATCCCCTCTCGATGTTAATTATTTTATATATATATATATATATATATATATACAGATATATGTATATTTATTATAATAGAAGTTATAATAGGTTCATTCGCCCAAACTATTTTAACTTTTAGTTACAACACTAAAACATACAATTGACTATCTTTTTCCCCACATAAAAAGTAACAAAGTTAAGTTCAAATTAAATGTATACCCGTGCAGCGCACGGGTCATACACACTAGTAAACACTAACTCACACTCTTCTTGCAACTAAAATGAATAAAGCCCGAATATTTACATAAAATCCAATAAACAGTTTGAATGATGGAGCAAGAGAAACAGAAACAAAGGTACTTTCAAGCTTTCTGGAAACGTCTATCAAACAAACAAGCTTTAGCTTTAGCACAATATAAAGCCTTCCTTGAAGAAAACAAAGAAAATATAGGTAACTGTTATTCTAAACCAGAGTTTTGAAAGGAGGAACATTTTGTGGAGATGATCCTTTTAGACTCAGTTTTCATCATGGAATTGTTTTTGAAAAAATCAAATAAATCTGAACAGAAAAATGTTATCAATTTCTTTTTAAATATTTTTTTAATAACATAAATAAAAAAACAAAGTTAAAATAAAAACATAAAAAAATGTCTAAAGCAATAAAAATCTTTTTCGTTTAATATTGCTAAATTAATTCCCGGCAACGGCGCCAAAAACTTGTTGCGTTAACACACTTAGAGCAAGTGTACTCTTTCGCAGAAGTAGTATAAAAGAATATCGTATCCACAGGGATTAATTAACAAGTACTAAACTAATCAAGATTATTTTATGTTATAGAAACGAAATAAAGAGAATTAAATAACAAGAATTAAAATACTAAATTTAATCGATGGAGAGAAGCCTAGGATCGCGGTTTCACTTGCAAGCTTCGATTCCCCTATGTCTAATTCTATCTGAATTCCCTTATTTTATTTAATTACCAATCCCTTTACTAAAGCTACTAATCCGTTTGGTCATTCGCGATTAATATTCTTTTTCATAAATTAACCCTAGTTTGGTCATGCTAGAATTTAAATTTAAGAAAAGCATAAAGTACAAAAAGGTTGAATGATTGGAAGACTAAATTAAAGTTTGGTCATTCATTAATTATAGCCCCAATTATCCTATAGGTCCACCAACTAATTGCAGTACGGTCGCTGATCAACTAATCGATTATAAACATGAAAAGGATAGCTAATCCTAATTATGTGATAAAAACAATAGGACAATATTAATTGAAATAAAACTAGGAATTCAAACTAGATATTAGAACAAAAAAGGTCTCTAAGCAAACAAGATTCACCTAATACCCTAGAAGAGGAATTAGGTATCCATAATAGTCAAGAACAATAAAATAGAAATAAAGTTCATGTAATACAAAGATAAAGAATAACCCGTAAAATAGATAAAGTCTTGATCAATGCCTTCAATCACTTTTTTCTGCTCCAGAGCTCTCTCCCGGTGTCAAGAACGGTACCCAAAAAGTCTTTTTCTTCTCTCCTCTGTGTTGTCGTCACTACCGCTTCTCGTAATTTTGTGTTAGTGTATGTGGCTCTCCTTTTATATTGGTTCCTTTTCTTTCTCTTCAAGCTAGGGATCAAGTCAAGATTGCTTCCACTTTTAATTGCAAGATATGCCAATCCCTAAATATTAGGATTTAGATCCTTCCTAAATATGTGTTGCTTGCTATCCACTCCATGTCTCTTTCTTTCTCTCCAAGTCACATGTGCATCACTTTTAAATTTATTTTTTTGGTCGAAATTACCTGATTTCATTGCAAATGGGCAAGGCCCAAACCAGTACAATCAAAAGATTCACTAGGGGGTGCAATTAGCAGCCCAACATACTAGACAGGTACTAAATGGCACGCAGGCCAAATACCAAGTAGAAAATCCGGATACAATAAACACGAAGGCTTGCCTTGGATCCAACGACTTAAAGAACGCCACCAACTAACACGGAAGAGGAAAGATCTAACACAACAACCGCACGCAAATAATTACAGGACGCCCTAATTCAGCAAAGATGATCCACTGAAAAATTAAGATTGAAGTCACGGCAACCGAAGATCTGCAAGGAAGATGAAGCAGCAGCAACGAAGGATGGTGATTGCTGATGGATACCCAGAAACGCGACCAGCAAGGAGAAGACCTGAGGCAGAGATCATGCGCGACGCATTGAGGCTCTATCATGCGCAAGAGCAGAACGGATTTCAAGCGGTGGATTGACTGACCAGGAGCCTCCCAATTTACCATTCCCAGCAGAAATCTCGATTTGGTGAGCCACCGAGTTTCCTGTACGAGCGATCCAGGTAAACGAGCTGTGTTCAAAGCAAAATTTGAGGAATAGTATGTCATTCACAACTGGTCTAATTTTCTCTCTAATACTGTTATTCTTGCACACCTCAATGAGGATTTGACTATCAGATTCAAAAATCACCAGTTGAATGTTAAGATTCCTGGCAACAGACATGGCTTGCCTGAGCGCAAGGGCTTCGGCCATTAACAGGGAGCTCCCGAAGAAATTGTTGGAAGCCATTGTAAGTATATAACCCTTATCATCTCTTATAACAATGCCTGAAAAACCCTTTCCATCAATCTGATTAAAAGACGCATCACAATTAATCTTAAGGTATGGAGGCTGTGGAGGTTTCCAAACCTTGTTGTTCCAATTAGGCACACCTTGATGATCACTAGGGGGTCTTATCTCTTTCCCAAGAGAAGCCCATAATTCTTGACTTTGAGCCTTTATCTGATGGAAGGTTCCCATAGGGTTAGGATGAATACCATTGAAGATGAACTCATTACAGGCTTTCCACACCCACCACAGAGTGTACATGATAGTAGAGATACTCCCTTCATCCCTTATGTTGAAGATGCCCATGAGCCACTGAGCTAAGGAGGATAAGCCAAATTCTAAGGGAACAGGACATAATTGGATGGCAAACCATACAGGCTTAGTCCACTCGCATAATAGGAGCATGTGTTCCACCGTTTCAGGGCAATTTTTGCAAATAGGACATAAGGGGTCCACATTCAGTCTTTTCCTCTAGAGAGCTTCTCTGGTGGGAAGGGCATTATGGCAAGACCTCCAAACAAAGTGCTTCACCTTCTCTGGGGTCTGAGCACCCCAAATCCCCTTCCACAGGTCAGTTGGGAGGATTTTGGACGAAGAGGCAGCACCTGTGGCTGGACTTTGCCCATTGATCAGAGCTTGGTACCCAGATTTGACTTCATAGCGACCACTCTTAGATAAAGGCCAGAAGAGAGAATCCTTAGTTGATGACCAAGAGATAGGAGTCTTGAGAATGTCAAAAGCACAACTGTGGTCAATATTATCTCTAATAACCTGCAAATCCCACTGATGTTGAGAATTGATGAGTTGATGAACCTTGGTGACAGAAGCATTAGGAGAGAGGATAACCGTCTTCCCCGTAGCCACCCAATTATCCTCCCTGATGTCAATATTGATACCTGACCCAATAGTCCATCTCCCAGATTGCTTTAGGAGGTCCCTCCCTTGGAGGAGGCTTTTCCATACCCATGACGACCTTCTCATATTAATGGCAGACCAAAAGTCAGAATTGCTGAAATAAATACCCTTTAGAGTGGAGGCCCAATAGGAATCGGGCTCCTTAAGAAGCCTCCAAGCCTGCTTTGTCAATAAGGCAATGTTCAGCTTGTTGAAATCCTTAAATCCCAATCCTCCCAGCGTCTTTGGAGAGTAAATGGTCTTCATGTTTTTCCAATGGATACCTCTCTGCTTACCAGAGGAACTCCACCAGAATCTAGCTACACTTGAAGTGAGACTAGCACAGAAGGTTTTTGGGAGGTACAGGATTGACATGATGTAAGTGGGAAGAGCCTGGACGATTGATTTGATTAGAACCTCCTTACCTGTCTGAGAAAGAAGATTGCCCTTCCAGCCTTGAAGTTTAGCCAACACTCTCTCCTTCAGCCAATTCAGACCCTGAACTTTGGACCCTCCCCATTGTGCGGGGATACCAAGGTACTTACCTAGGCAATCCCAAATAGGGATATGAGTGATGGGGAAGATGTTGTTCCTGAGAGATGGCTCTATTCTTGCACCGCAAATGACCCCCGACTTGTGTAAGCTGATTTTTTGCCCTAAAGAATTCGTGAACAAATTTAGGACTGATATAATTCGATAGAGATCACTACTGGAGTCCTTGGAGAAGATAATTGCATCGTCAGCAAAGAAAAGGTGAGTAAGTGATGGGGCATTCTCTGCAAGTCTAATACCATGGAAGGAGTTATCTGAGTGAGCCTTGGAGATAAGTTTGGAAAGGACGTCAAATACCAATATAAACAGATAGGGAGAGAGAGGGTCCCCCTGTCTAATTCCCCTTTTTGGTGAGACTATGTCAGAAGAAAAGCCATTAATCTTATAGGTGTACTTTACCGAGGTCACCAGAGTCATAACCCATTCCACCCAAACTGGAGAAAAACCATAGGCCAGAAGCACATTCTGCCGGAATTCCCAATTAACCCTGTAGTACGCTTTATTCATATCCAGCTTGATAGCAATTCCCCTACCACAATTCCCCTGCCTGCCTTTAAGGAAATGGAAACCCTCATGGGCTATGATAAGGTTGTCTTGAATCATGCGCCCTCCGACAAAGGCACTTTGTTGGGGAGAGATGATATTTGTAAGGAGGGGTTTTAGTCTTGACACAAAATTCTTGGCAATGATTTTGTAAATGATTTTGTAGATTCTGGTTGGGGAACTTTTGGAGTGAGACAAACAGAAGTGAGATTAGCATCAGGTCCAAGGGTGTGAGAGTCAAAGAAGGCTCTTACCACCAGATACACATCTTCTTTAATTGCCTCCCAATTCGACTGATAAAAGAGACCATTTAGACCATCATGACCAGGAGCTTTATGGGCATCCATAGCAAATACGGCATCTTTAATCTGTGTCTGAGACTGGTGCAGTAAGATGTGAATTCATGTCATCGGAGATACAATTAGGGACTACCTGTAAGCATTGATCCATGTCACTTGCAGGCTCCGAAGTATAAAGGTTTGTGTAGAATTCAGTGACACAGTTCATAACTTCTTGTTGGCCTTCAATCCACTCACCTGCTGAGTTTTTAATCCTGAACAGTTTGTTTTTGTCTCTTCTCTGTATAGTGGATGCATGGAAAAATTTAGTATTTCTATCCCCACATTTTAGCCATTTCACCCGAGATCTTTGGCTCCAATATTTCTCCTCTTGCTTCCACAAGCTGTCAATCTGTTTTCTAAGTTGAGTAACCCGATCCCAATCAATCATATTGTGATCCCTGTTGAGCCAACTCTGGAGCTCCCCTTTACACTTCTCAATCTCTTTGGCAGCATTCCGGAAAGTAGATCTATGCCAGCTGGTCAGTGCAGATTTACAAGCCTCTACATTCCTGTTCCACTGATACCAAGGGTCAGAGTGGTTCCCCTTCCAACTGTTGGCCACAACTGTCTTGCAATCCTCATGGTCATTCCAAAACAACTCATATCTAAAGGATCTTCCACTTGTGAGAGGTGGTTTTGGCTTGAGTAGAATGGGAGCATGATTCGAGTTGACTATAGGTAGTGACAAAGCCAAAGCATGAGGGAATAACTCTCTCCAAGCCCAGTTTGCAAGGACTCTATCAATACGCTCTCTAGTAACAAAACCATCTCTAGGGTTGCTAAGCCAGGTGAACCTACAACCTTGTAATTCAAAGTCAATGAGGTTGCTTTCATCAAGGAAGCTGTTAAACAGCCTTAACCGAATTGGCTCAACTGCCCTAAGCCCATCTTTCTCCACACTGGAAGTAACTTCATTGAAATCTCCCATACAACACCACGGTCTATCATCACTAGGTTTGAGCCTTAACAGCTTATCCCAGAGATGTCTCCTGCTAGCAAAGGTAGGATTGCCATAGATAAAAGTCATTTCAAATACACATCCTGACCTTCTCACTTTAAGAGCACAGTGAATATAATTCAAACATTGATCCAAGATTTGTATTTCATAATAGTCATTCCATAACAAACATAGACCACCAGACAACGCCTGGGGTTCTACACAAAAGCAGTTTTGAAAACGAAATCTTCTTTTAACTCTATCTACTCTATTCTGCTGCATCACTTTTAATTGAAATCTCCAAGAGGATATTCTTCTTTTTATTACTGTGGGCCTTCTTGCATTAATGGGCTTGGGCTTCCGCTTGCTTTCTTTTATTCTAACGTATCTTCTAATTTCAGCCACATTTATATTATTTTCTTTTTCTACATTCCTGCAAATATAGAGTAATTTAAGTCAGTTATTTATTTAATCAGTAATAATTACTCTAAAAACAACTCAAAATATCTCTAATAAATGCCCTAAATTAGAGTTTATCATTTACTCAATTTCTAAATAAAAGCGTTTCAATTCGGTACCAAAAATACAAATCAAACCTTAAATTATTTTTTATAGAACAACTTCAATCATATAGCATCATAAACTTCTACTCAAGGATTAAATAAAACAATCTTTCATAAGATGTCATAAAAGCATGAAATTTTGAACAAGATTCAATCATTCATAAACTTCTATTCAAGGAATAAATAAAAAGAAAATCAAATGAACATAGTACAACAATGGATGAATCAATATATATATATATATATATATATATATATATATATATATATAGTTGAAATTGGACAACAAAATCAATTGGAGAATCGATTGCCAATGCCACAAATTGATCAATTTGCAGTCTTGCAGAATCAATTGCCAGAAATTGATTGCTTGAAAGGGTATTGTTGCACCCTAATTTTGTCCCAGATTTTATTTTAATTCCTTTTTAAATAAAAGAGCAAGAATCATGTCACAATCTCTAGGCAACAAAAATCACATGGACTTATCACTTTGAAAGTATTGTACATACATTTTAAGGGGGATGAGTTACAAACAAATGTAGAAGAGTCCAATGCAATAGAAAAGACATGCTAGTGCTGGTTTGTTTGTAATCATCATCCATGAAGTTGAAGATGTTGAAGGAAAACACCACACTAATCCATACGCACACCTCATATTTAAAAGAGAGAAAAACTAAGCATGTAAAAGGAAAATAGAAATCCAAGATGGGGTTAAAGGTTTCAATTCATGTTGGAAGAACCCCCACTAGTGATAGGCTTCATATTGAAGTTCAAAGTGCCTCCTCAAAGTTTACAAATTGAGAACAAGAAAATAAAAATACCCAAAATTCCAGCTACTTTACGTGGGCAATATCTCTCTCCTCAGACTTTGTTTCGACGATCCGAACGGTGAAAGTGAATAAATATGTCTCACGAACTTGCTATCCAAAAATGAATGCGATCCAACTGTTAGCGAATCCGAAATCGCACTTTTAAAGGGACAGATTTGAGAAAAATACCCAAAACTGCAGCTACTTGCGAAGGCAATATCTCTTTCCTCGGACCTTGTTTCGACGATCCAACGGTGAAAGTGAAGATATATGTCTCACGAACTTGCTGTCCAAAAATGAAGGCGATCCAACGGTTAACGAATCCGAATTCACACTTTTACGGTGGCCTGTTTGAGAAAAACAAGAATTGATATCTCTAAATGGGATTTGTGTTCTCTATCTTGTTTTTGCCCCACATTGCTTGGGAGAAGCAAGAGTCATCTAACATTTGGCTATAAAAGAGGTTGAGACGCAAAGACTAGAGGAGGGGATTTGGTGAACTAAGTGATCTTTTGGACTAAGCCTTTGCTGTCCATTTCACTAAGAGCTTGTCTTTGATTATATTGCACGCTTTGAGTGAGTCGGCTTTTCGGTTCTCAAAGCGGTTTTTTTTTTTTTTGCAAAAGACGGCTTTAGAGGGTCAAAATAAACCGGTTGGGAGCCCGGTTCGCAGTTGACCTGGACAGACTTCTCGGTCCACTTCGACATTCGTCGTGTTAAGGTTAGTTTTGTATTTATTTTTTTAATGTACATATTTATTTATTTATAATTTATTTATTGTTTTTTTATTTATTTATTTATTTACATGTGTATATATCTATTTATTTATGTATGTAAGTATGTATGTATATAGTTGGTTATTTAATTTTTAGTCTACTCTTTATTAATTTTTAGTTTTGTCATTTTAATGTACGAATTATTTTCTTTGTCAAATTTCCAAAACAACCGAATAGGGGATTAAGTCGACTGTACGGTCGTGTTTGTCAACTTTTTAGGACCACAAATGAACCGCTACGGATCAGGTCCTGAAATCCCTATTTAAAAACAAACAATCCCTAAATAAAAAATATCAAACAAATAAATATTTTCTACCAAGAACTACGTAGCCTTTGATTCTCTACCCGGAGATAAGTAGGAGCAGATGGGGGCTAACATCTGTCAAGTGCACTAATAAAAAATCTTTTTTAGTCTTTTTTTTTTCCCTAAATAATCCTTTTCCAAAATTCAGAAATATCAAGTCTTTCCACAATAAAAAGGAGTAAAATAAACGTTTTCAAAATTAACTTTCTTTCCTACAGCTAATTAGCAGGTAACCTTCCTTAGGAAGGATGTTGTGGGGTGCTAATACCTTCCCCATGCATAACCGATTCCCGAACCCTAATCTGGTCTCAATGACCCGTATCCATTTCAAGGGGATTTTTAAATATTTGCCCTTAAACTAAAATTTGGTGGCGGCTTCATCTTTCGAACTTCGAGGAATCCTCTCCCGGATTTTTCGGTCGCTACAGCTGGCGACTCCACTGGGGACAATTTAGAGAGTCAGGCCTAACCTAATTAGTTGTAGGATTTGTTTAATTTTTACCCTTCCTTTTTGTCTTTTATTTCTTATTACATGTGATATATTTTTTATGATGTGTAAACCCTAGGGTAGAAGACAATATTTTTGCATTTGTGTTTGTTTGTTTTGCAGCTTGGTGTATATCTATATTTTGCTCCTACACACACTCCACTTTCACACGGCACACACGTGAGAAATAGTCCTATACCCGGATTGGAGCATAACCTAAGTTAGAACGAGACCGCGTAGTAATGGCCTTCTGGATGTACGTCCAGCTCTGTGGTTACGAAGGTCTCACCTAGAGTTTGGTCCCTCTTGAGGGTGCTATCACTTCTAATAGCTTGCCTATTGTTGCGATTAGCATCCTTGACTGGGGTCGTTGGCTCTAGGAACCTTATTTAGGACTTTGTAGAACTACCCTTGAAAGGTTCACTCAGTAGAAAAACCTTAGACTCATTCCTAAAGGAACCCTTCTAGGACACAGGAGCTTAATACTGTTGCATGCAAAAAACACTAATACATTTCTCCCATTTTATTGAAAAAATCCAAAAAATAATATTTTATTTTTGCAAGCATATCTCATGCATTTTTCTTTTTCTTTGCATATCATAAAACAAAAAAAAACATTTCATTTTGCATGCATTTCAATGACTACCGGGGAATTATAAAACATTTTTATAAGAGAGGTGGATACTAGTATATAAACATGCATTTGAAAGTCAACCACCAGAATCATACTTTACTCTTCAAATAAAAGTTTACAATTCCCCGACGCGTGAATAGAACCGTAATTCGCATTTCATACACATTCATCCATTCATGTACACATGCATCTGGTTTCCCTTTTCCAAAAAAACAAACAAAAAATATTAAAAATTATGTCAAACATCATGCATTCTTTTCTTTCCATGCATTAAAAAAAATCAATGTGAGTATCATGCATTTTATTTCCTCGCATAAAAAAAGCATTTTTAGTATAAGCATCCCATCTATCATGCACCACCATTCGTCCATCCATACATCGTATCATCCCAATTAAAAAAAACAAAAAAACAATGTTGTTTCATCTTTCATCTACATCATTTTATTTATACATCATTTCTGCATGCATGCATCATTTTTAAATAAATTAAAAATGGAGATAATTGGTGTCATCATTCTTGCATCATCCATCATCTAAAAAGTACTTTAGCTAGCATTTTGCATCATTTATATGTTGCATTGCCTACAAAAAAAAATCATTTAGGGTAGCTGGTATTTTCAACTGATTATTCCTTCATTTCATGCATTTGCATTTTCATCACGCATGTCCATCATCATGTGTTAGTTCATTCATTGCATTTTATTTGTTAAAAAAAAAACATAAGCAAACCCTTTTTAAAAAAAAACTATTTGAAGAGAGATGAGAGAAGAGAGATGAGGCGTTCTTGCAAAAACTCTTTGATCGTTCTGCCTTGGAAATGTTAAACCCACTAAATTGCAAGTAAGGTGGAACTTAGTTGCAAACTCAAGTTGTTCTCAGACATTTTTTTTTTAATAAAAAAAAAGGTTATTCACTATTTGCAGCTCGTTCATAATTTTTATTAAGAAAACAATACATCTCATCCATCCCATGGCAAAAAAAAATCAAAATGGTCCACTTTGTTAACTTAAGTATTATCAAAAACTCGTTCTATCATGTTTTAACTAATGTTAACTCTCTATGAAGCATTCGTATAGTGAACTTGTGTGATACGTGTCTTTACTTTTGTTTGAGTCAGTTAGTGACCCCATCTTTGCATCTTATCATCATCCACCATACATGTCTAATCCCACCCCGGCCGCCAATAAAGTACATACCCCCGACACCAGTCCCTAGTTGACTATTTCATTTTCATTAAATGATACTTTAGGTCCCCGCACTGGGGAAAATTTGTGATCACTAGACGTCTTGTCAGAATTGAATCCCTTTGGTGCAAGTCCTTTACAAAAAAAAATATAAAAATTCAAAAAAGCCTGTTAGGTTGAAAACTCGCAAGAGCAACCTAAGCAAAAATTAGGGCATATAAAAAGAAATAAAGAAAAAGAGCAAATATATAAAATAAATAAATTTTTGTCCTTGAGTTAAATTTTGAGAAAATAAGCAGTCATGATTTGAAATAAAGTTTGGACCCTCTTTCCATATCAAAAAATCCTTTCCTACCCACTTTGAGCCGAAAAATCAAAAATCTCTCAATCACCCTAGACAAGGATCAATTCCACATCTAAAAATGGTGTATCACTTTTATCAGCTCACTCAGCTCGGAAAAAAAAAAGGAGAAAGGAAATTCAAAAAAAAAAGAGAAAAAAACTCAAAAAAAAAGATTGAAAAAAAACCTGAAACAAGCAACAAAAAAAAAAGCAAAACTAGTTGAAATTGTGAGCTGACACTTCCTACCATTAATCACATAAGAGATCGTTGTCTCAATGAACCCTCAAACCCTTCTTTTGGCCTACATTTCCTATCCTCCATAAACCCTGGCCGCGTTACAAATCTAAATAGATTCATTCTACCATGAGGCGCATAAGAGATCCCCTGCTCAATAAACCATCAAACACCTCATTGGGCCTAATTATCTCTAAATTCATAAACCCTCAAACACTTCCTTGGGCCCAATTATCCCTCCTTTCATAAACCCTTAAACACCCATTTGCACCTAATTATCCTATCCTTCACAAACTCACAACCATCAGCCACATTACAACCTCTTTCTTTCATAAGCCTCTAACCATCAGCCATACTACAAAGCCCTTTCTTTCATAAACCCCTAACCATTGGCCGCATTATAACCCTAAAAAGTCCATTCCGATCAATGACCGTTTGTTTTCATTTTCTCGAAGTTTTAATTTTAGGACAAATAAGTTTATCTATTTACAATATGTTTGCTAAAAAAAACAAATCAAAAAAAGAAGAAAGCTAAAAAAAAGAAAGTTCAAAAAAAAATCAAAAGGCTAGCACTCCAAGATTCATTCAAGTTGCACTGATATTACGACAAGGTTTAGTGATCACCAAGTGAAGTTTTCATCGTGCCAAAAAGTCAAGACTGTCATAGTCTTTGGAATTCCTCTTAAAGAGAGCCAAAAGTTTGTACTAAGACCATCACCCAGATCCAAAGTGGGGGCATTCCCTCCACCCCTCCTTCCACTTAAGCTTTGTCCATTATCCATCCCTCTCATATACCACAGCCAATCTATATAGCCATTACCCTAACTCTGTCACCTTTCACAACCTCACTCAGAGCAACCATTTGAAATAGCATCCAAAGTGGGGCAGTCCTGTCACCCATCACTCCACCTAAAGTGGGGAAATTCTCCCTACACCCATCTCATTCCCTTACTATATTCACATCCATAAAACCACACCAAGGCCATTTCTGAACCTACTATCCTAAATACGCCCTTTTCCAATACTACTTCAGTCGGGGCATCCTTGTCATAATAGGGGCAACACCAAACTCCGTGGGTTAAGACAAAATCTCCTACTTTCCACCTTTTATTCCAAAGTCAAGCCATTCCCAATTCATCATCTCCTCTACGCCCCTGAATGTTGTCACCACTAGACAGGGGCAAGTTATTCACTCATCGTCATAAAGTCTAAACTGGGGCAGTCCCACATTTCTTGAGTTAGGGGAGAACCTACCTTTCATGGATTCAGCAATAGTCTTGTCATTCATCCTTTCACGTGTCACATATGTTCATACCCTAGACCTAGAACCAAGTGAACAGACTCATTCATCTATATTTGCACTACTATACATGTTTACTAAACAATGCTTCAAAGAGAGAACACAAGTTAATAATGTGATACTGGAAATCCACTTAGTTAACTTTGTGGACCTAAACTTCGGTCATCATGGGTAATGGAAGAGAAAAATAAGTGAGCCTGCAAATTTAGTCAATGACTTTTTCACATCAGTGTCTGTAAATAACAACCTTGAGGTTGCCAAAGTTTGAATCATATCTAATTTTTCCAAGGAATGATTAATAGTCACCTCTGCTTCCCGCACCCAAAGTCTTGCATCTCATCATTACCAAGAAAATGTTTCTACCTCCCAATCATCCATATCATATCATCGAACCATGCATTTATGCACTCCATTTTATTCACCATAGCATTCGCATCCAAATATTACATTTGCGTCATATTCACATTCTCATTTCATGCATTCATCGTATACCGAGAAAAAGAAGTAAAAAAAGAGAGCGGAAAGCAAAGCCATCAAAAAGAACAAAGCAAAAAATAAGAAAAATTGCTTCCACATTTCATTCATCATCCCACCAGATACTAATCATTACACATGCTTGCATTACATACCTGCATACACATACCATTCATTGCTCCAATAGACGTCCTGAACGTCAGTCATCTTGCTTTTTCTTTGATCAACGCGCCAAGCGATGATTCAACATCACATTCCTGATCATTCCTGTTGATCTTTCAGACCTATTACTGGTCCATAAATCAGACCAATGGCCATTGGTCCATAAATCAGACCTATGTCGGCATGCAAGTCAAACCGATATTTGTCCATAAACCTGATCATACCTGTTGATCTTTCAGACCTATTACTGGTCCATAAACCAGACCAACGGCCATTGGTCCGTAAATCATACCTATGTCAGCATGCGAGTCAAACCGATGTTTGTCCATAAACTTGATCATTCCTGTTGATCCTTCAGAGCCCCAGTGCTCCTTCAGACCCCCAGTGGTCCTTCAGAGCCCTAGTGCTCCTTCGGACCCCAAGAGGTCCTTCAGAGCCCCAGTGCTCCTTATTTATTGCTTTTTCAATCGACTTCTAGTGTCGATCCCAATGTTTTGTTCTCTTTAAGTCAACACGACGAGCGCTGAATCCTATATCACACACCAGATCGCAGTGTTAGCACAGAGTCTAGCATAGATCCTTCAGACCAAATCGGTCCTTCAGTTCAGTTCGATTTAACACGTCAAAAGGACGGCTTCGAACTCTACCTTCAGATCATAACGTCGCCACTGAGCGCGGCGGATCCTTCAGACCCCAAGTGGTCCTTCAGATTAGTTGTGTTTGCCTAAGACATGGCGTAAATCCTTCGTGGCTAACATATCAGTTCTAGATCTGATCTTGACTCTCACAACCGCAACGACGTAGGTCACCCTCAGACTGTTTTTACTAGTACCATATCTAGTTGCAGTCCATTAGACCATTTTTGGTCCATCAGGCCCAGGCAGCCCATCAGACCTACCAGTCTATCAGTTTAATTCAAATCAATGCGCCAAGCATCGACTGCAGATTAGACCTTCAGAGCCCATGTGCTCCTTCAGAGCCCTAATGCTCCTTCAGACCCCCAGTGGTCCTTCAGATCTCCAGTGATCCTTCTTTATAGCTTTCTCGTTAACACGCCAAGTGTTACGTATAAATTCTGAAAATCTCCCAACTTTCCTACTAATCGGACAAAATTAGCGTTTGACTTATCTTTATTTCTATTTATACTACAAAAAAAACTGAAGACTCTTCTGTTTTTCTAGCAAAACATAAATAAAGAGGGGCAGATGTTGCACCCTAATTTTGTCCGACATTTTATTTTAATTCCTTTTTAATCATCATCCATGAAGTTGAAGATGTTGAAGGAAAACACCACATTAATCCATACGCACACCTCATATTTAAAGGAGAGAAAAACTAAGCATATAAAGGAAAATAGAAATCCAAGATGGGGTTAAACGTTTCAATTCATGTTGGAAGAACCCCCACTAGTGATAGGCTTCATGTTGAAGTTCAAAGTGCCTCCTCAAAGTTTACAAATTGAGAACAAGAAAATAAAAATACCCAAAATTCCAGCTACTTTACGTGGGCAATATCTCTCTTCTCAGACTTTGTTTCGATGATCCGAACGGTGAAAGTGAAGATATATGTCTCACAAACTTGCTATCCAAAAATGAAGGCGATCCAACGGTTAAGGAATCCGAAATCGTACTTTTAAAGGGACAGATTTGAGAAAAATACCCAAAACTGCAGCTACTTGCAAAGGCAATATCTCTCTCCTCAGACATCGTTTCGACGATCGGAACGGTGAAAGTGAACATATATGTCTCACGAACATGCTGTCCAAAAATGAAGGCGATCCAACGGTTAAGGAATCCGAATTCACATTTTTACGGTGGTCTGTTTGAGAAAAACGGGAATTGCTTTCTCTAAATGGGATTTGTGTTCTCTATCTTGTTTTTGCCCCACATTGCTTGGGAGAAGCAAGAGTCATCTAACATTTGGCTATAAAAGAGGTTGAGATGCAAAGAGGAGGGGATTTGGTGAACTAAGTGATCTTTTGGAATTAGCCTTTGCTGTCCATTTCACTAAGAGCCTGTCTTTGATTATATTGCACGCTTTGAGTGAGTCGGCTTTTCGGTTCTCAAAGCGGTTTTTTTTTGCAAAAAACGGCTTTAGAGGGTCAAAATAAACCAATTGGGAGTCCGGTTCGCAGTTGACCTAGACAAACTTCTCGGTCCACTTCGACATTCGTCGTGTTAAGGTTAGTTTTGTATTTATTTTTTTAATGTACATATTTATTTATAATTTATTTATTGTTTATTTATTTATTTACATGTGTATATATCTATTTATTTATGTATTTATGTATGTATGTATGTATGTATGTATGTATGTATGTATGTATGTATGTATGTATGTATGTATGTATGTATGTATGTATGTATGTATGTATGTATGTATGTATATAGTTGGTTATTTAATTTTTAGTCTACTCTTTATTAATTTTTAGTTTTGTCATTTTAATGTACGAATTATTTTCTTTGTCAAATTTCCAAAAAAACCGAATAGGGGATTAAGTCGACTGTACGGTCGGGTTAGTCAACTTTTTAGGACCACAAATGAACCGTTACGGATCAGGTCCTGAAATCCCTATTTAAAAACAAACAATCCCTAAATAAAAAATATCAAACAAACAAATATTTTCTACCAAAAAACTACGTAGCCTTTGATTCTCTACCCGGAGATACGTAGGAGCAGATGGGGGCCCACATCTGTCAAGTGCACTAATAAAAATCCTTTTTTAGTCTTTTTTTTTTCCCTAAATAATTCTTTTCCAAAATTCAAAAATATCAAGTCTTTCCACAATAAAAAGGGGTAAAATAAACGTTTTCAAAATTAACTTTCTTTCCTACAGCTAATTAGCATGTAACATTCCTTAGGAAGGATGTTGTGGGGTGTTAATACCTTCCCCATGCATAACCAACTCCCGAACCCTAATCTGGTCTCAAGGACCCTTATCCATTTCAAGGGGATTTTCCAATATTTGCCCTTAAACTAAAATTTGTTGGCGGCATCTTCTTTCGAACTTCGAGGAATCCTTTCCCGGATTTTTCGTTCGCTACAGGTATCTTTGAGCCCGCAGTCTTACCAAACAGAAAGGGGGAATTGAAAATTGATTCAATTGGGGATTGGGGAATTGAAAGGAAATTGATTCTACTATTTATCTTGTTGCTTTTTTTTACCGTTTCCATGATAATAAATTAAAAGAAGAAGGAAAATAGGTGAAGGAAGAGGAGGAATAAGAAGGGGAATGTTTTTTGATGTAAATTGAATGAAGAGGTGAATTGAACGGTTTGAAGACTGAAGAAGAGAAGACAACGCGTGTTTCCATGATAATAAATTTAAAGACGAAGGAAAATAGGTGAAGGAAAAGGTGGAATAAGAAGGGGAATGTTTTTCGATGTAAATTGAATGAAGAAGAGGTGAGTTGAACGGTTTGAAGACTGATGAAGAGAAGACAACGAGTGTTTAACTGAAGGAAGAGTATATAATTTTTTTTTATAAAAAAACCGAGTACAAAACAATCAGAGCTCCATTATTATAACACTATTTTTTGTTATAACACTAGGAAGACTGTTTTTTGAAGACTGTTTGAAGACTGTTTTTTGAAGACTGTTATAACACGGTTTGAAGATTGTTTTTTGTTACAATAAAAATCGCAAACCAAACCAAACCACGCGATGCAGTGAAAAAACCAAACAGAAACAATAAAAAGCGATTTTTTGCGGTTTTCAATTTGGTTCGGTTTGGTTTGCAGTTTTCTATTAATTTACTTGTGTGTATTTGGATGAATTGTTTTATATTCTGTCCAAAAAATTACATCACCCCAGAAATTGCTTTATTCAAACATATAGGGTTAGAGTAAGTTTATCCCATGTAGATTGCCTTAAAAATTTTCCTATCATTTGTGAACCCTTGGTATCTCACCTCAACTTTTTCTAATATAAAAAGATTCATGTTTTGAAAGATTCTAAATTATAAAGTCTAGGAAATTATTATAACCGTGAATCTCTTGGGGTAAAACCATAGGGTCCTACCCATAAAGCTTAGGGTTCGTAGCCATAAAGGAGAAGTTAAAAGCTACATGGATGGGGGACAACAACGGGTTGATTTGACTTGATAGATATTTTCCAACTGCAAGTTTTATTTGATTAAGTTTGACTAAAAGGAAGATAGAGTTAAAGTAATAGGTAAAGGTCTTTGGATGCTATATGATCTATTTATTGTCCGTACATAATGCATGGTTTCTAGATTTCATTGCTTGGTGTGCAAAAAAAAGACAAGATACAATTGTCGAATACTGTTAACATGACAACTCTGAATGTTATAGATCCTTTTGTTGGGAAGTTGTAGATCCTTTGGATGTTACTAGATGCAATGTGATTTGTAAACCTAAGCCCTAAAATTGCACACCAAAATTTGATTTAGGAAATGAAATCCACAGTTGTGTTGGATAAAAGGGATCCCCCATAACCAATAATGTTAGCCTAGTAGCATAAGCTATTCTAGGAAATGGAGGTCGACCCTGGGGTTTCTAGATTTGATTCCTATAATGACAAACTTGGTGTTGGCTAGTATGAAATTTGCTCCTAAACACAAGCAGAGATTAGTCTTTCATTGAAAGCGTTGGGATACCGAAGAGTTTAGTATATGGTAGAGAACCATGACTAATTCAAGATTGCTTTGCTACACTGATAGTGATTGGACAGGTTCAATAGATGATATGAAGAGCATATCATGCTATGAAATCATTTGGATCATGATTTTTCTCACGGGCATCTAAGAAGAGAGCAACCGTTGTTCAATCAACAAAGAGGTAGAGTACCTGGCAGTAGAGATGTCAATTTTGGCCCAGTCCAACGGGTCGCCCCAATGGCCCGATTATTTGGTTGGGCCGGGCTCTAAAAATAAAGGCCCAAAAACAACGCTAAGTTTTTGGCCCAGCCAATGGGCCCGATCATATATATGGGCTGGGTCGGGCTGGCCCATGGGCTGATGGACAAAGCGTAAATTAATTATCTATGATGATTTTTAGAGCCAAAACAGATTTAAATTGACTTTTTTTGAGCCAAAACCCATTTATTTATCTTATATATACACCATGTTACTCTCAAAATATTGTCTTTATGTATGTTGCTCATTTGTAGGAAAAAACTATGGTCAAAATTCAATGATTTGTGGCCCATTGGCCCATGGCTGATGTCGGGCCGGGCTGGGCCATAAAATATGCAGCCCATTAGAATATTGGGCCGGCCCAGCCCAGCCCACAAATGCTGTTTGGCCTTATGGGCTAGGCCGGGCCGGGCCCAGCCCATTGACAACTCTACCTGGCAGTAGTTGAAGAAAGAAATCAAACTATGTGGCTTCAAAGAATACTACGAGAGGTAAGTGAACTACAAGATAAGCCTACTATAATTTACTGCGACAACAAGTCAACCATAGCAATGAAAAAGAATCTGGTTCACCATCACTAAAGAAAGAATATAGCAATTAAATATTTTTTAGTATGATGTTGCAGATATATTTACAAAGGCATTACAAAGCCTAATTTGAGGATTTGAGGACAAAAAATTGAATTTTCGAAAATCGCATCTAAGAGGAGTGTTAAAGATGCTGTAATTTTCTAGATTTTTTTCACTAATTAATGACTAGAAAATCCTATAGGCTAGAAACACGTAATATGATTAATGGTTTTTATAGGTACTTAGGTAGAGAATTATCTAGAAAGAGGTTTAATAACGTAGAATTATTCTAGATGAGAATACAAGCCTATTAATAGGCCCAAATGGGTCATTGTAAGCAATATTTTTGAAACTGCATCGGAGTTCGAATCAAGGAATCTGAGTCATGGTTCAATTGGTTCATTCGACTCAATCATGCTTAAACTAGATAACTAATAAATAAATACATAGATAAATAAGTAAAATAAAAAGATCGTGTTGTCTAAAAAGGTCGTAAATTTTGTATGGAAAAGTAAGAGAAGAGGGTGAAAAGGTCTTCCAAATTTCTTCCTCAATAAAAATGCAACTCCCTAACATGGTCACAAGCACCCATATCAACAACCTTACAATCTTTTTGATTTAAAATAGACTTCCTTATTGGATCTTCATATTTTTTAAGGGTTGTTGGAACTTCATATGATTAAGAAAATATATGAAGTGAGTTGGAGTATAGAAATTAGAAAAAAACCATATTCAAACAAAATTTTAAACTAGTTGATAGAGTTATTTAAATGTTACTATAAAATCAAAAATTAAGATAATTAGATATTAAATTAAAAAATAAGCATAATAAAACTATATTATTTAGTTTTTCATTATTGATTATTTAGTTTTTCATTACCGATCATCTACCTCTCCTTCACGAAGATGCCAGTGAGGGTCTTGAAAGTGGTTGTGTAAATTTGAAGGGATTTTTGTGGGGAAGTACTTTAAGGGGGGGTGGTCGGTCTTGGGGGTGAAATATAGGGTCATATCATTTCCCATCATCTTGTAGGGACCTTTGTCGAGTAGGGGCTTAGGGGAGTGTAGGGAGTTGGTTTGTAGAGAATACTGAGAGAAAGTTTGGTGATGGTAATAAAACATGACATCATGTTTGGCAAGGATATACTTCCCTTAAAACTAAATTTCCTAGGTTCTTCTTGGTGGTGGACGACCCAAATTCCATGGTTGGTAACTCTGGTGATTTGGCATATGAGAAATGGGTTTGAGCCATCCCTTGGAGGAGGAGATCTCTGTTTCATTAGAAAGACAATTGCGTATAGAGCTTATGCTATTACTAGATTCGACAATTTTGTCTTAGATTTGGATGCTTAGGTCTCGATTAGGGAACCCTTTGGTTTGTTTATAGAGTCTTCAACTTACTCTCTTCTTTCAGTAGCTATCCCTCGAGTCTCACATCTCCCAGGCCATGTGCTTAAAGTCTTGGGTTTTGTTTGGAAGAGTTATGCTCCTTCCAAGATTGTTGTCTTCTCATGGAAACTTGTTTTGGATTGACCGACAACTTGGACAAATCAACTCTACCGTGGGATCTTATCAGACCCCTATCAACTACTTCTTACATATTGTGCGGGAGTTTTGAAGAGTCGGCTTTAACCTATTTTGCAACTGTAGGTTTTCTTTGCATATTTCGTATGTTGTTATTAGTTGGTTATATTATGATTTTGTCATGCCAGGGGACCTTCCTTGTTTGTTCTCGTAGTTCTCTATCATTGGAGTCCCGATTCACTACAAGAGAGGTTTAGTCTTGATCCGGCATACCGTTATTTGGGTCATTTGGGGTCCTAAGAAATGAATATAGTGTCTTTGGTGGCTTGACTCATCTGAGTCGTTTGATTGATTGCATTAAGTCTCTATCATAAGTCCTTTTTGGTTACAAGTAACAGGCCTGCTTCTTATTCTACAAATGGTTTGTTGATCCTATTGATTATATTTCTGAGACTTAGTTGGTTCCGCTCCTTCTGTCTTTTGTCCCCATGGGTTGTGGTTCATTGAGCTTTTTACGTATTTGGTTGGAGTACGCTTTAACAGACTAAGCCAATAGACAATCACCCATAGGCGTGGCCACTAACAAAGGCTCATCTAAAAGTGATGGTTCTCTTTCAATACAAGAAGAAAATGATGGGGACACAAAAGAGTGTGTAGCCCCGGGATCAAATAAAACACGTGTATCTTGAGAACATATAGAAAGCATACCTGTCACAACAGCATTGGATGTCTGAGCATCCTGACGAGTCAAAGCAAACACACGAGCCTGGCCTCCACCAACCTGTCCCTGGCCTCTGCCTCTGCCTCCTGATCCTCTACCACCATGCTAAGAACTATCAGACCTTCGAATTCCAGAAGCAAATTGCCTCCCTACAACCACCGGTGTCGCTACCCTACTAGAAGAAGGTTGAGTAGATAATGTAGGACAATTTCTTGCAAAGTGTCCAATTTGTCCACACCGATAACATACAGAAGATCTCTCCCATTATGTGTGTGTATTTGCTATTAAAAAAAGTTAAGGTAAAGTTTCCCCTTTGGTTCAAATCCAAAACCGTTGTACATGCACAAAAATGGCAAGATCGAGTCCTAATTAATTTTATGCTTACTTTGGCCGCAATTTTGATGCCACGCAACAACACCTTTTTACTTTTATATGTTTATCATTTATTTTATTTATTAATTATTTGCAAGAAGGACAAAATTTTAGTAGTTGTTTTTATTGGTAATTGTAGTCTTATATACTGTTATTTATTGGAAAAAGATATCGTAGGAAGAAGAAAGAAAAATGTAACAATAAACAACTGTAATAGACGCAATTTATACTTCTCCTTGCAAAATGACAATCTAAAATCTCATGGAATCTGAAAAAAATTATCTTTATCTGATTTATCTGGTAGCTAGAGTTCTAGGGATACTGCATTCTTGATGCTATTGCTGTTGATTGAAAATTGAAATATATGTTTCTGTCTTATCTTATAATTTCCCTTTCATGCAAACGACAAATATTCAATAATTTTTCCATTGCATCTAAGAATATAGTATTTAAAAATAAATAAAATAATGCTTTGGAAAATAGGGCTTTCACTGCCATGAGAGATAATTATATTTTACTCCCTCCGTCTCATATTAAGTGTCTTTTAAGGTTGTGCGCGAGTATTAAGAAAATGATTGGATATGCTAAATTTTATCGTAAAAAAATGTAGTAGGACTAAAACACGCTTACACTTTTCTTGGTTGGTGCAAAGACACGATTATTGATATTCTAAAGTAAAGGTATTGTTGGAAAGTAATAATAAATGTTGTATTGAAATTCTAAAGTGACACATAATTTGAGACAAAGAAAAATAACAAATAGGACACTTAATATGAGACGGAGGGAGTAATAAGCAAACATTACTTAGAAGATTAGCTCACTCTTGCATTGCTACGTTGGCCATATGATCACCATTTAGAATCATGAAAACGCCAAGAAAAAAAAGCATGTATCGAATCAACATTTTCCCCACTAAAATACAAAAAGTTAAAAGCAGATTTCTTGGATTTTTTTTTGGGAATTTCATTCCATAATTACGTGCCAGAAGGTCCGACACACGCTTAACTGTTTAATCAATCGAACAAAATCTTATTAATTCTATGGTTTTGTCGTTTCTTCTGTTAGATTTTGTGTGGGGGAGGGAAATAGTGAAATTTGCAGCAGAGAAAAGTAACTTTTTATCAAAGAAAAGTAATTTTTTAATCATACTTTGTTTTCGGACGGAAGTAAATTTTACTCGTATATTAATTGATGAATAGTAATGATTAAAAGTTATTTAATCGATTGCACTGTTTTTGTTAAGTAGGTGAGATTTGTTTCATCTCATTTTTAAACAAAAATAGAAGGAAAAGAGTCATTAAAACTTTCTTATGTAAAACTCTAATTAGAAAAATAATATCAAGAAGGGAAAATAATATTTCTCTTTTTTATATAAGAGAAAGGAAAATAAATAAAGCCCATAAATTAAAGAGACCAAAGGGGAACTAAACCAATACCTTTAATAAGAAAAAAATTGTCATCAATAATTGAAACGATGACTAATAATGTTAAAATTTGCCTACTTATTTGCATAGGAGTTTCCTTCTTTAAAACTATGAGAAATACGGGAATTCTTCCTCTAGATTATAGAGATATAATTTCTCTATCTATTTCTAAATCTTCAAGGAATCAAACAGATAGGTTTATAATCTGTCTATACAAAAGTAGAATCGCATTCCAACCGAAAATTGAAGTAGCCCTTTGATAAGAAACTTTTATGACTTTATACCAACCAAAATCTCCACTTCAAAAGAGGTAATAATACCCACTTAGTCTCAGAAACAACCCATAATAAGGTTCAAGGTTGGCTACGTAATCAATGACATATTGTAGACAAACCCACACATAAGACACAACATAATATTTTCAAGGATAATTTTTTAAACAAGGCAGAGATTTTTTTGAAAACTAAAACTAAAATAGGCCACTTCCAGTTCCAGTAGTGGAACTACAAAAAAATTTGTCGTATTATAATATTATAATATGGATGTTTATGAGTTACGCGACTTGTTAGTTGAGAAATATCAGAAAATACTTGAACTGTACCTTGAGATCGAGCTGGGATCTATGATCAAGGTGACAGGTCGATCTGTTGAGTGCTGGTCCTCCGGGTAATCAGATATTGGTCGTCCGCAGAGCACCAGGTTGTACCTGCAATGTCATTCCGACGCTCAAGTCAGTGAGGTGGAATTTCTGCAGAGTAACTATGAGGGTAAAAAGTTACCTGACATGTGGGGTCAGCTCTGTATTTATAGAGTCAACGTGTTAGGCGAACCGTTGGATTAGCGCGGGTTAATCCTGATCGTCCAGATCTGATTTGGTCTTTTGCTTGCTGCTTGGGCCGTTTTTGGCCAGCCCTTGGACTGTATTGGGCCGTTTTTGGCCGGTTCTTTGGCTGGATCAGGCATTCGGCCCACTCCAGAACAGTTGCCCCCCCAAGCCAAGGTCGATTGTTGAGCGGGCTTAGGCTTGATGCGAGGTATCGATTGTTGTGTCCTCGGTTGTAACTTAGCGAATTTTTGTTTTGTTACCCAAATCCATATTTGGTCCTTGACAAGGAAGGAGGGGTGTGCTCAATAACCTCTAATGGGCCTTCTTTATTTATTTTTATTATTATTATTTTTTTTTTTTGAGTCCATGGGCCCAAGTGTTTTTATCTTTTCATGGGTCATTGCTCCACTCCCAATTCTCTCCATACGTTGATCAAAGAATAGAGCTCCTAGGCCATCAGCACTTGATCCAAGCCAGCGACCAGCAAGCCACGATCCAGGGGCCACGACCAGCGAGCCACGATTCGAGCGAGCCACTTGCTCTTGGTCCCCTTCTTTCCCAGCTCTCCCTGTGCGTGACCCGCGACCATCTTCTCCTTCAGGCGCTTCGGGGTGAACGACTCACGACCAGTTTTGACTCCAGGTGCTTCCAGGGGCGACCCACGACCAGCTTCTACCCCAGGCGCTTCAGGGGCGACTCACGATAAAGGAGGGCGATCCACGGTTTACCCGTACGAAGAGGGCGACCCACGACCAGCGGCTGAAGAGGGCGACCCACGGTCAGTTCTCAAGCTTCCCAGGTGCTTCGGGGGCGACCCACGACCAACGACCGGTTCCTTCTCTAGGCGCTTCAGGGGTGACCCGCGATTGAAGAGGGCGACCCACGACCAGCAACTGAAGAGGGTGACCCACGATGAGTTCTCAGGTCTTCATAGGTGCTTCGGGTGACCCAAGACCCAGGTAATTTGCCTTTCCTTTCTTTTTCCATTACTTCAATTGATGTTTCGGTGAGTAGGGCGCAAATGACTTAGTTTACTTTTGTCGATTCTCATCTTCAAGGTTATGTCGAGGTCCATATCTTTTTGACTTGGTGGTTGTATTTTAAGGAGGTGTTGATTCATTCTCACGGTAAGCGCTCTTGG
The DNA here is from genome assembly GCA_963573325.1 of Astragalus glycyphyllos. Taxonomy (NCBI): domain Eukaryota; kingdom Viridiplantae; phylum Streptophyta; class Magnoliopsida; order Fabales; family Fabaceae; genus Astragalus; species Astragalus glycyphyllos. The sequence goes on along the minus strand of OY754313.1, from coordinate 11,693,269 downwards.
TACCCGTTATTTGGCAATTTGTCTTGTTGGCTGTTGACTTGATGTGATGCTCATGATTTTTCTTTTTCCTTAAATAGGGGCGATTTAATCTCTCGCGTCCTTCGAGTTTGTTATTGATACTCCAAGTGGAAGGCCTTGTCACTTCATTTGCCTTAGATTTTCTATATAAGGGCTCATTCTTCCTCATTTGGATTTGCAACATAGCTTTTATCTTCTGAGATCGACTGGTTATCGAGCTGTTTTCCATATTGGTGTCCTAGTTTGGTGATACTCCCAGAGCGGTCTTTGGTCTCTGTCAGTACCTGCCCACTGCCCGTGTGGTGTTTATTTTTGTTGAAAAGTAAGTTCCCTAATTCCTTGCTCATTGCTCTTTGATTTTTGATCTTAGCCCCGTCTTTTGTTTCTTTTGGTTGGTTAGAGCGAGGAGGGGGTGTCAGGCCCGAGGTCGACCTTGTCGCCCCTTCTACGAACCATCTAGGGTGGTCCTGACTTCCTGGCCCCTTCCTTGCAGGGTGTTTCGATTGGGGTTCTGGCGCGTACTAAGCAGACTCGACGTCAGCCTGGAGGTCCCCCTGGGAGTATCGCTGAGTGTGCCACTCGCTCATCCGCTACTGTGGTTATGAGTGCCCCTTGCTCTTCATGTTCCGACGGCTCTTCTTCTTCCGGGGGTTCCTCCTCTTCGGGGAGTTCTTCTTCTTCGGGGAGTTCTTCCTCTTCTGCGGGACCCTCTACTTTAGTTGGGGAGTCGTCCCAAGGAGGGGAAGAGTCTTACTCTTTTGGAGATGCGGATGACACCTTTGAGCAGGGTGGGACCGCAGTCGCCTCTAGAGTGGAGCCTGATTGGAATAGTCATATCAACCCGGATCGTTCCTGGGTATCTGCTAAGTTGCTCAAAACTCGATCTACCATCGTGCGTGGGGACGAACTGGAGGAGTGGTTTTCTAGGTTGGTGGGGCGAAGGGGCCAAGAGTGGCGTGTTAAGGGTCCTAAGGCAAGTGAGCATGCTGCCGTTATACCTCGTACCCTGAAATTTATCATGTTCACCAGCATATTGAGGGATATTCGGGTTAGGCCGCCTTTTACTTATTTCCAGAGATTGATCCTTCAGTATCTGTCGCTTGCCCCTTCGCAGCTTCATATCAACGCGTGGGCATTTGTAAAGATTTTCGAGGGGTTGATGGCCGTTTTGAATCGAGAGCCTTCTATTGGTCTTTTCTTCAAACTTTTTGAGCTGAGCAGGACTCATGAGATGGGTAGTGAGCCCAGGCGGCATGAACAAGTTAGCTTCAAGAAGAGGCAGGATGCTCCTAAGCTCTTCAAGCCATATTGTGGATCGGCCAAACCTTGGAGGCAGGCATATGTCTGGGTTGTTCCCATCGATGATGCGGCTTGTAGGTTCATTGCTTCACTAGATGAGGAAGGTGAGGTGCTCGGCACGAAGTTTCCCATAGGGTGGACCTATTCTCATTATGACCATTCGCCGATGACGTATCGGACGACTACGGAACTCGACGAGTATGATGAGAAGAGTCTTCGTGCTTTGAAGACTATGGCCTCTTGGCTCCCACATCGGCAATTCGAGTGTAGACATCTTGCTCGGGCTAAGAATCTTGATGAGTTCAAGGGCATTCTTGGGGCTGTTTACTTGTCGGGTGATTGGGAGCGTCAAGGTTGCTCTTAGCTCTTTGAACTCGTTCTTCATTTTTGTTTAGTCATATGTCGATCTTTTTGTTAGTTTGCATGCTTATGATAATTTTTTCCATGTATGTCTGATCATTTCTTCTCTTTTATTTTTGCAGGTGAGATGTCTCAGGCTGGTTTCAAAGCTTTGTTCCAGCAGTCGAAGAAGGGGAGGAAGCCTGCTTCTCCTCTTTCGACTCCTCTGATTCCTTCACAGGAGGGTTTGACTGCTCAGGCCGATATTGCCCCCGGTCGAGGTGGGGGGCCTAGTGCCCATGATAGGAGGAAGAGAGATGGGGAAAAACGCAAGGAGCGATCTGTTGATGTGGTTACAGTAGATGTCGCCGAGGTTCATCCGAAAAAACAATTAAGGAAGCCGCCCCCGCCCCTTGATTTAGAGAATCTCACTGATTCGGATATGGAGCGTTTCAAACGGAATCCCATTCTCTTCATGGCCGAGTTGGCCAAAGCGGCCGATCGCAAGCTTTCTCGCTTTAAGGAGGAGGAGGAGGTTCGACGCAAAGGTATTAAACTCGTCCATCAAAACTTGTGGTTAGAGATAGACTTAGAAGATAAAACTGACAAATTTCATGCGTGTCTTGACATCCTTTCAGAGCTAAGGGAGGAGTTAGAATCGACCAAGAAGAGGTTAGGTGAGGTCGAGCATTCTGCGGTCAATCTCGAGAGGGAGCGGGATGAGGCTGTAGCCGCTCGAGGTGTTGTTGAGACCAAGTCTAAGTTCGTGACTGCTAAGTTGTCTAGTCAGGTTGAGATGTTGAATAAAAGACTTGTCGAAGTTGAGAGTCAGAGGGATAGGGCGGTCAATGATCACGAGGATTTGAAGGATCAGGTAGTGGGTTTTTGTGAGGAGCGTTTTGAAGAGGCTCTCCATCAAGTTAAGTGTATGCAGCCTGAGATTGAGTTCGATCGTGAGGTTATCCAGTACTCTCATTTCGTGGAGGATGGCCGCATCGTGAGGCCTGCGCAGACGGACGATGAGGGGAGGGTGATTAGCAAGGATATGGTTGTTTGGCCCCTTTCAGCATGAGCTGTTTTTACTTGTTGCTATTGTTTGTGTGTTTCGTTTTCTATTTTGTAATTCGTACTATCATGCTGCTTCTTTGTTTGTAACTCGTATTATCGTGTTGCTCCTTTATTTTGTAATTCGTACTGTTGTGGAGCTCGGCTTTCTTTAGGGTGACTTCGCTTGTTAATATCGCTGCTTTATGTTTTCGATGTTTATACAATGTTTGATTGGGTGGTCTCCCCCTGATCGTTCGGGAACTGCTTGCCCCTTTCGGTGGGCTCTCGAGGTCTTGGGATCTAGTCGACCCCTTTTTATCGGTCATGCCTCGATCTCTCCCTTTCGAGCAGCTTACCAAGCTCCTACTTAGATTTAGCTCGCTGTTAGGGGTGCGACTGGTCGTTGGTCGCTTCGTTTTTACTTTAATTCGTTTAAAGCTAACCCATGCTTCGCAGTTTACCGAGCTCGGTTCGATCTTAACTGGCGTAGCGGGGTGGGTGTCTTCGTTTCATTCGTGGGATGTCCCATAAAATTAAGACAAAACACGTAAGAAATGCATAAAAGCTAGTAAGACAACATGTTAAGAAATGCCTCGTCTATATGAGACGGAAAATTTTTTATTCATTCGTTGAACATATGTCAATTTTCAGTGTTTACAAGGTGGTGTACTAGATGAAGTATCTCCTCAAGTTTATGGCATTCCAAGTGCTTGGGATCACTCCACCGCTCAAAGTCTGTAATGAGTAAGCACCCTTGCCTGTCCTTGAGATGACGCGATAGGGCCCTTCCCAGTTGGGAGCAAGCTTACCTTGTCCCGCGTTTCTTTTTCCGATGTCAGCCCTTCTAAGTACCAACTGCCCGACTTCGAAACTTCTCGGGACGACTTTGGCGTTGTGTCTTGCTGTCATTCCTTGTTTGACCAGCGTTTCTCTTAGTGCCGCTTTACTTCGCAACTCTTCAACCAGATCCAACTCTTCTCTTAAGGCTTGATCATTCTCGCCTGATGACTTTGGGTTAGCTGTCCTCAAACTGAGCTCACCTATTTCCACTGGGATCAAAGCGTCCGTTCCATAGACTAACTTGAAGGGCGACTCCCCTGTGGTCGAGTGGGGAGTCGTCCTGTATGCCCACAGCACGTAGGGAAGTTCTTCAGCCCATTTTCCCTTTGCTTCGTCGAGTCGCCTTCGAAGGCCTCGCAGGATCACCCTGTTTGCGGCCTCCGCTTGTCCATTGGTCTGTGGGTGCTCCACTGACGAGAAGCGTTGTTTGACCCCGAGCTCGACCAATGATTCTTGGAACTTTTTGTCGGTGAACTGGGTGCCGTTGTCGGACACGACTACCTCGGGAATGCCGAAGCGAACCAGGATGTTCTTCTTAAAGAATTTGAGGCAGTTTTTGGAAGTTATAGTTGCCAAGGGCTCAGCCTCAATCCACTTGGAAAAATAGTCTACTGCTACCACCAAGTATTTCAGCTGTCCAGGGGCCACCGCGAATGGTCCGAGCAGGTCGATCCCCCACCAGGCAAACGGCCACGGGGCAGTCATACTGTTGAGCTCGGCTGGGGGAGCGATGTGGATGTCCCCATGTCTTTGACATTTATCGCATTTTTTTACCAAGGCTTTTGCATCCTCCTCCATTGTGGGCCAGTAGTAGCCTGCCCTCAATGCCTTCTTGGCTAGTGCTCGCCCTCCTAAATGATTGCCGCAAATCCCTTCGTGAATTTCTCTAAGTACGTAATTGGCTTCATCAGGATTTAGACACTTTAATAGTGGCATGGAGAACCCCCTTCGATAGAGTTGTTCACCGATGATTGAGTAGGAGGACGCTCGCCTGCGCACCAAGGCTGCTTCTTTAGTATCACTCGGCTCTTCTCCATCTTTGATGTAGTTGAAGATGGGGTCGATCCAGCTCTTTTCTAGGGTGATCATGCAGACATCAGGATCTAGGGTGGCCTGTTCAAGTCGCACGCTGGGTACTGAGAGCGTTTTTTGTATCACGCTGCGGTGATTTCCCGGGTTCTTGGTACTTGCGAGTTTTGACAAGATATCTGCTCTGACATTTTCTGTCCTCGGGACATGTTTGACCTCTGCATGTTCGAACCTTGCTAGTAACTCTCTTACTTTGCTCAAGTATTGTTGGAGGATTCTGTCCTTTGCACTATAGACGTCTTTGATCTGAGATACCGCTAGAAGAGAATCTGAGTGAAGTTCGACTCGTTTGACATTGAACTCTAGGGCGAGCAAGAGTCCGGCGAGGCACGCCTCGTACTCCGCTTGATTGTTGGATGTGGGGAATGAGAATGTGAGTGATACTTCTATGGTTGTTCCCTCGTTGTTTTCCAAGATCAGCCCTGCCCCACTGCCCTTGGTATTGGATGAACCGTCCACATGCAGGGTCCATTGAGTTTGCACAGGGTGTTCTTGAACAGGGGTCATTTCAGCTACGAAATCCGCTAAGACTTGAGCCTTGGTGGTCGATCTGGCCTCGTACTTGATCCCAAATTCAGATAATTCAACTGCCCACTTGATCATCCTGCCCGCCAAGTCAGGTCGATGTAGGATCTGTCTTATGGGTTGATCTGTTCTCAGGACAATTTGATGGGCTACGAAATATGGTCGTAATCTCCTTGCAGCTACTACCAGTGCCAATGCCAGCTTCTCTATCTTTTGGTATCTGACCTCAGGTCCTTGGAGCACTTTGCTAACAAAGTAGATGGGGTTTTGTTTAGGACCTTCTTCTCTCACCAGCACTGCTGCCAAAGCTTCATCGGTAATGGACAGATATAGGTATAGTGTTTCCCCTGGGTTCGGGGTGGTCAGTATGGGTGATTGAAGCAGAGCAGTCTTGAGTTGATACAGTGCTTGGTCGCACTCAGGGGTCCAAGTGAATTTAGATTCCTTTTTTAGCAGCTTGAATAGTGGTAGCGACTTGTCTGCGGCTTTTGCTATAAAGCGTGAGAGGGCGGCCACCATGCCGTTCAGTTTCTGGATCTCCGACTTGGTTGTTGGTTGTTTCATTTCGGTCACTGCTCTGCACTTGTCTGGGTTGGCCTCGATTCCTCTTTCAGTAAGAAAAAATCCCAAGAACTTGCCAGCCCTTACGCCGAAGGTGCACTTTTCGGGATTGAGTCTAAGTGAGTTTTTTCTTGCTTCTTTGAAAATCTCTCTCAGGTCGGCCACATGTCCACCATCTTCTTTGCTCTTGACTATCATGTCATCTAGATAGACCTCCACATTTCTGCCTATTTGCGCATGAAACACTTTGTTCATCATTCTGTGGTATGTTGCCCCCGCATTCTTTAGACCGAAGGGCATGACTCGATAGCAATAATTGCCCTTTTCCGTCATGAAAGCAGTCTTCTCTTGATCAGGGGGGTGCATGGCTATCTGGTTGTACCCCGAATAGGCATCCAAAAAGGACAACAGTTTGAATCCGCTTGCGCTATCGACCAATCTGTCTATGCTAGGGACTGGGAATGCGTCCTTTGGGCAGGCTCTGTTGAGATCTGTGTAGTCGACACACATCCGCCACTTGCCGTTCGCTTTTTTTACTAAGACCACGTTGGACAACCATGTTGTGTATTTGATTTCCTTGATGAAACCAGCCTTGAGTAAATCGTCAACTGCTTTAATCGCAGCTTGCGCTTTCTCTTCTTTCTGTACCCTTCTTCTTTGGACCACCCATCTGGCTTCTGGATCGACAGCTAGGTGATGGCAAGCCACCTCTGGCGGAATTCCTGGCATGTCAGCTGCGCTCCAAGCGAAGAGGTCAGCATGATCTCTTAGGCACAGCTCGAGCTGTTCCCGTACTTCTGTGGGGAGGTTGTTCCCAATTTTCACGCACTTTTCTGGGTTGTCCCCTAACTGGACCAGTGTGAATTCTCCATCGGGTTCCGGACGCTTTATTCTTTTCTTTAGCTCTCTGGTCAGGAGGTCATCATCTTCTTCTTCCTCGCTATCGGGGTCATATCGAGCGTCTAGGTCGGCCACGTTTATGTGCTCACCTCCCTTCATTACCTTTTCTATTTCCTTCACGACATTCTTGCCTTTGTCTTTCAAAGATAAAAGGAACACCCGCTTCGCGGACAATAGGTCTGCTGGGAGGGTGGCGACCTCCCCAGTCTTAGTATAAAATTTCATCTTCAGATGGACTGTGGATGGAACAGCTTCCAATCGGGCCAAGGTTGGCCGTCCGATGATGCATTGATAAATGGACTTGCATGGCAACACAATGAAATCTGTTCTGATTGTTCGACAGAGGGGTTTATCTTTTGTGTCATCTTCGAAGGTGACCATTAACTCTATCCGTCCGATTGGGGTGGTCGACGCTCCATTGAACCCGGTCAACACAGTGCCTCTGTATGGTCTCAGGTCTTCCTTTGATATTTTTAGGACGTCTAAGAGATCTTCAAAGATGATATCTGCTGAGCTCCCTTGATCTACTAGTATGCGTTTGACCTCCATGTTTGCCATGACTGCTACCACCACGAGTGGTACTTCATAATTGGGAGCCCCATCAATGAGGTCTTCATCCCCAAAAGATATGGGTGGTCTTTTGGAAGGGGGTCTTGGGGTTGAGGTCGAGGCAATGTTCATGATCTCATCCCATCTTCTTTTGATTGATTTGTTGGTTGAGGCGTCTGAAGGGATTCCTCCTGTGATCACGAATGTGACTGGTCTTCCCTTTGACTTGCTGGTGGCCACCATATCCTCTTCATCGTCACCTTCTTCGACAATTTTGGCGACTTCTTCGGCTGGTGCCTTACCCTTCCTAGGTGATCTGGCCACCGGCTTGTCCTCTCGGCCCTCTACTGGATTCTTTTTCACATACTGTGTCAATTTTCCTTTTCTGATCAATGCCTCTACGTCATCTTTGAGGGCCATGCACTCATTGGTGTCATGACCATTACTTTTATGGTATCTGCAGTATTTTTTGGATGGGCGCTGCCCCTCTTTGAGGACGAGGGGCTCTGGTCTTTTGATGCCTCTGAACTCGGTGTTAGCACATTCGGCGAGTATATTCGCATAGGAGGTGTTCAACTTCGTACGCTCTGCAAATTTTCTTGTCTTGTGGTCCCTGGGTGGTCGGCCGAAATCATCTCTTGGTCTCTGGTCTTGCTCTGCATGTGGTCTTTGATTGATTCCTGCTTCTGCCGCTTCAATGGCCATAGTACTTTCTTCGTAATTCATGAATCTTTGAGATCTTCGAAGAAAAGTCTCTAAATCCCTAGGCTGGTGCAGGCCGACCTCCACTTCGAATCGGCTTCCTCTGAGGAGCCCAGTTCTTAAGAAAAATAATCGTTGGTTGTCATCCAGGTTTCTTACTTGGTCAGCCTCCCTGTTAAATCGTTCCACGTAGCTGCGTAATGACTCGTTGGGTCTTTGCCTGATTGCGATCAGGATATGTTGGGACTTAGGCTTAACCCTCGAGGTCGTGAAGCGGGCAGTGAATACTCGGGCCATCTGTTCCCAAGAGGATATGGTGTTTGGTCGTAGCTCTGTGAACCATTCTAAGGCCGATCCTTCCAAGGTCAAGGGGAAGATTTTGCATTTAACCGGTCCGGCTGCCCCCCGATATTTCATCATTAGGTCGAAGTGTTTCAAATGGGCGTCTGGGTCTTGGACCCCATTATACATCTTTAGCTCTGAAGGAGGTTTTTCTAGGGAGCGGGGGATGCGGTATTCATCTATGTTCCTGGTGTAGGGTCCCAGGCTCATGTCAACTCTTCCCTTGTGGCGCGGTTGGTTCTCAAGGTGTCTCCCATGATGACCATATTGCTCTTCATCTGAGTATTCTCTTGTATAGTGCTGCGGATACCGCTCGGTGGATCGACTTCGCGATCGAGTGGGTGAATTAGATGAATCGTAGGAGGATTCGGGATGTGACGACTCTTCCGGCCAGTAAGTATAATCGGAGCTGGATGGCGTGTTTGATGGAGGTCCTCCTCTTCGTCCCCTATGCCGAGGTGGAGATCGATGGACCAGGTGTCTTCGAGGTGGTGAGCGGTGTCTTCGAGACAGGATCGCCCGTTGTTCGGGTGCAGTGTTTGCCCGACGGGATGCGACTAGCTCTTCTACTTGGGTGAGACGTTCGTTCTGGCGAGCCAAACTCTCTTCCCGATCACGGAGTAGGTCCCGAAGTTCCTGGACTAAGTTTGCCGGTAGGGTGACGTTGACCCCTTGGGTCGGGTCAGGCTGAGGATCATTGTCTTCAAGTCTTCCTGGGATGGGTGGTGGTCGAGCTGGGATGTCGGCCACATTTTGAAGGCGGGTCGACCGTGGTCTGCCTCGGGGTGCCTTTGGAGGCATCAGAATTGTTGGTGGGATAGAGCGCTCCCACTGAGGTTGCCATTGAACTGTACCTTGAGATCGAGCTGGGATCTATGATCAAGGTGACAGGTCGATCTGTTGAGTGCTGGTCCCCGGGTAATCAGATACTGGTCGTCCGCAGAGCACCAGGTTGTACCTGCAATGTCACTCCGACGCTCAAGTCAGTGAGGTGGAATTTCTGCAGAGTAACTATGAGGGTAAAAAGTTACCTGACATGTGGGGTCAGCTCTGTATTTATAGAGTCAACGTGTTAGGCAAACCGTTGGATTAGCGCGGGTTAATCCTGATCGTCCAGATCTGATTTGGTCTTTTGCTTGCTGCTTGGGCCGTTTTTGGCCAGCCCTTGGACTGTATTGGGCCGTTTTTGGCCGGTTCTTTGGCTGGATCAGGCATTCGGCCCACTCCAGAACAGTACTCATTACTTATGAATAGGACTCATTATAAATAGGACTCATTACCTTCGTCAATATAATGCAAAGTCTCTCTTTCTCTCATTCTATTCTTTTTTTTTTCTAACTCATCCTCATCTGTAATCTATTGTAATACTTATATCTTAGTTACTCTAACTTTGGTTAATTTTATAAAACGTTATCGGCACGAGATTTTACCAAAATGATGACTCAATAATCTTGGAGGCTATTTTGTAAAGATACATTTTTTCTCCTATCTTTAGATTAATTTAACTCATTAATTATCATGTTCTTTTTTTTTTGGTATATAATTATCATGTTCTTTATCATAGCTCTTATGTTAACATGTTGATATTTTATATTTATTGCATATAATTATGTTGAGAATTTTGTTTAGCTAACACAATTATAATGTTAATTTATTCATGATGAATTCTAGAAGAGTTCAACTTTCAAGCATTCTTGAAAAACTAAAAGAAAGAAAAAAGACTTAATAATGCAGCATTCTTGTAGGATTGCTCAAAGCATGATATTTTTGTCAAAGTTTGTTTTGTGGTATAAGTTCTGGAAGAACAAGTTATTAGAAAGTATGATTTTCCTTGATGATCGTTTATGAAAGATTTTGGTCAAGTTCTTGTACACTCTTCAAAAATATGTGGAAATTGTGGACTCTATTTCGATTGAACACAAGTGAGAATATTGATTAAAAAAGAGAAACACCGTGAATTATACTTTATTCCTAGAAGTGAATGGGTTACATGTGAAGGTGAAAAAATCACTAGTACGGTTAGTGGTTATCATCTTCATTAATCCTACTAATAGTATAGTAACTCGCGTGTTATGTAAAAATGTAACTTATTTTCTAACTTGCATACGTACCCTTGGAATTCCATATAAACAAATAACAAAAAAAACAAAAACAAAAAACAAAAGAAGAAATGATTCTATAACTAGATCCAAAAGAATTAGACACCTTTCTATTCTTCTTTTCTTTCATAACTTTTTATTATGTTATTTTGATTCTATATTATCTTAATATTGTAAGACATGAAATTACATGGATCATACCTATTCAATGTTAAATATTTGCTAAGAATTATTTATCTCTTAAATCCTGCAAGTGAGCTGCAAGTTATTATTTTTGTGCAATTTAAAATAGCATGTATGTATTTAGAGTTTTTTATTGAAGAAAATTGTATATCCCAAATTTTATATATATATATATATATGTGTGTGTGTGATATATATTTTTGGTAGTTTTACCATTTAATATATGCTCAACTAGATTATCTCAAGTTAACAATGATGATAATTAGATTATGAGTCATACTACCAAAAATATATGATAATCTAGTATGAGTCACTATAACAATATCTCAAGTTAACAATGATAACAATATCTCAAGTTAACTAGATTATCTCAACTAGATTATCTCAAGTTACCATTTAATATTATAACAATATCTTCCTTTTTGGTAGTTTTACCATTTTATATATTTTTGCCAAGGAGTCGTTAAATTATAATATTGTTATAGCGATTCCAAGTTTTTTGAGTATTTTTTTGTATATAAAAATTTAACGTGAGGGAATGATGCCCCAGTCCAATAGAGTAAAGACCTTCAGGCTCTTTGGAAGTTTTTAGAGTATTAATAATATATGATAATTGTCCATCTTTTAATTATATAATAATTTTATACATCCTATGGGTCACACGCTTATTAAAATATAGGCTAAATTATAGTTTGTCTCCCAATTTTTAAAAATCCAGCCCATTTGGTTCCTCTATTTTAAAACTCACATTCAAAAAATTCAAAGCGGATTTATCTCATAGGAGATAAATCTGTTTTGAAAAAATGCAAAGCGGATTTATCTCCTATTAGATAAATCCGCTTTGAAAAAATTTAAAGCGGATGTATCTAACGGGAGATAAATCCGTTTGAACTTAAATTTTTGGGGTGGTATTTTCGGGTTTTCAAATTTTGTGGGGGTAGATTCTGAAATGGTGGGGTAGAAAAAAACCCTTATATGTGAGGTACTCTTTTCTCCTTGAGTTTTTTTCCAATGAGTTTTGACCCAAGGAGATTTTAACGAGGCTTGTACGGGTTGAGGCACCTCTTGTGCCTCCTTAATATGATTGCTTATATAAAAAAATGGTTAGACCAGTAGTTAGGAAAGATGGAACTAGAGTTCCTATTATACCTTATAAAGATAAGCTTTACAAGTAAAAGACAAAAATAGAGCTAAAATATATTATTCTGGATTAATGATATCTTATGTGCCTTTTTAATTCTGGAATTTCTATTTCAATTCTCTTGAATATGACATTTTTTTTTCTTGCACATATAAATAAGTTATTTTTATTTTTTTTAGTCCCTCTAAATTGCTTTTCATCCTTATCATGTTGCCCCAAAATATTGGATGTTGACATTGCAAACCATCATCCCACGTGACATGCAAATGTAGCACAGCCCATCCCATGTGGCATTGATGACGTGTATTACCATCAATAACATCAGCATTTTTGTATTCGAGACGGACTCCGTAAAGGGACAAAAACAAAAAATATATATAATGGATAACAAAAAAATGTTGTATTGCTTATTTAAGCATATTATTTATTAATTAAATATTTCTCATAAGAGTCATGTCTCAAAAAAAACCTAAAACTCACACACGCACAACTGCGAGGTCCTGAGTTCAAACTCGAGTGATTATATTAAACCTAACAAATTCATTATTTGTCAGTTGAGCTAGGTCTAACAGAGAAGACTTTTATTTAAATCGGAGAGAAATTGTGTATGACAATTACAGTTTTTGTACTCTTTGCTCTATCATCTATAAGCTATCGATTGGTCTCATTTTACATAGAATATATCTATTTAACACATGCAATGTTACATGCATCTTAGATTATCACAAAAATGGACACTAGCAAAGATATTGAAAACCTTAGCATGATGAAGAGAATCTGAAGATTCCTCACTTCCAAACCATTTTGTAATAAGACATACAAGAAGAAATTAGCTAGACACCCCACTAAACTTGCCTCATGTGTGGGAAATCCTTTTGGAGTTTAATCCAGACATGTTTCATAATGGAAAAATGACAAACCACGTGGAAATTGATCATGACCTGCTTAGTAATGTTATCTACAAATTGAATATCTTGATTCTCTTACCTGATATTTGTGGTTGCAAACAACATTTGTAAACTCATATTCTCCACGTATGCTATTTACATATATAAGTATATGAAAAAATATATAATAAAAGTGCAAGCCATATTCATAGAATATAACACTTATCAGTACCTTTCAAAAAAAACACTTACCAGTAAAAAACCACACTTATTTTATATAATGACAAATTAAATATCACTACCTGAAGTATGCCTTTTAATTATTTTATATGTTTTTTAACCTTTGATTAAGTTTAAAAATAATAATAAAATTTTAAAAATGACTCATAATCTGGAGGTATGACTTTATCTCGATGTTTCTTTTTCAAGAATATTATTGGTCTAGTCCTTCCTTAGTTTCTCTTTTGTTGCATTTTTTTATTTATATAAAAATAAGGGAAATTACTATTTTTCCTACTACAAAATTGTTTCACTGGAGTTTTAAATCAAAATGTTTTAACGAGACTTGATATGATCTATTTGTTCAAAAAAAAATACTAGAAGTATAAGAGATAAAAAATCCGTCAGAGTGAATATCCCTCATATAGTGTCGTTTCTTTAGGGTCAATGTCACACAGTGTCTATGGTTGTCACTCATCAGGCCTTTAGAATATTAGCCCTTTAGAATATTGGGCTAGTCCATTTAATGAAAAATAAACACCAAAAAAGGAAGGTTTTTTCTTTTAACCCCACCATTTCACCTTATACCCCCACTAATTTTTTTATTCCTATTTTACCCTTATGAAAATTGGTAAACGGATTTAAATAGATAAAGGATAAATACGTTTTTAAAAAATTCAAAATGGATTTATCTATTAGTAGATAAATCCGTAGTTAAAAATTACACTACGGATTTATCTACTAAATAGATAAATCCGTTTGCAATATTTTTGGTTCCAACGGATTTACAACTTCATATATTAAATCCATAGTTAATTATGATGTACTCAAGTGTTCATCATATTTAGGAATAGATGGGCAGTAAGATGACATAACCCTTGGGATCTCACAAGACTTCTCATCATGCCCTAGGATACCACATTTGAAGCAAAGATCATGCAATCTTTCATATTTGTAGATGACCCAAATTTTGGGGAGGTCCTTTCTTGGAACCCAACACCCTGTAGGCATAGGCTTCATGACATCTATGTGAGCTTTAGCCCTAATGAAAGTGCGAATAATACACCCATCAATTATAGATTCCTCAATCTTAGAGATTGTGCCCACTCTTTGGAGAATAGGGGAGACATTAGGGAGGTTGTGAACTTGAATCCAGAATGGGTTGCTATCAAAATAGATTTCATGTGGGGATACTTTCAGGATCCAGTACTGAAGACAAAGTAACCTGTTCATGATGAATCAGGGGGCTTTCTTCATTATCTCCTTTGTGTGCTCCTCGCTATCAAAGGTAAATAGGAATTTGTTCCTTCTCAGATCTGATATTTGCAGGTTGTTATACATAGCCCAGGCCTTGGCTATTATTTCCTTAGCTGTTGTTTTGTTAACTGCTTTGTTTGATAAGACTTTGCCCACAAGGGTTTGCCTTGCGACTGATACATTGTGTGTGTTTGCAGGTACAAGGATATCCTACAGTTCCTCTAGGTCTTCAAAGATAGAAGGTGCGTGGGCGAGCTAGAGGACATGATAAGGATGGGTTCCAGGGATTAGGGTTTGGTTTTTTGATTTGATGACAGTGAAAAGGTTTGGGTATGTAATGGGATTTTGGGTGGTGGGTTTAGATAGAGACTGGTTTTGTAAGATGATTTCTGCTTGTGAGCAGGTTGAGTAGTAATTGGTTTTGTGGGTGAAAAGGTTTTTTGTTTTGATGACAGTGAAATTATTTGGTTATGTAATAGGATTTTGGGTTTATATAGAGACTGGTTTTGTAAGGTGATTTCTATTTGTGAGCAAGTTGAGTAGTAAATGGTTTTTTAATAAAGGACTACGCATTTAAGACTCTTGAATGTAGATACGGTATTGATGGGGCATTGAGATGAGGTAGCATTATCCAGGTTTAGGGTCAGGGGCGAGGCTGGGAGGTCGAAAAGGAAACAAAACCCTAGTGGGAACTATACCCTTGAAACCCTAGCAAAGGGTAACCCTAGCAAAGCTTCTAACGGGAAAGTTATGGTTTTTTGATTAACTTAGAGAAAAGTAAAAATAATGAATTGGGCCCGACCCAAACAAAAATTCTAAACAAGCCCAATAGTCAACAAACACTAAAATCAGGCCCAATTCGAACAAATGCTAAGATAGGCACAATCACACGAGCATGGGTCCAATGAGAACAAATTACTCAAATAGGCCCAATCAGACAAAGGCTAACGTCAGGCGCAATCAGAGAAGCATAATCCCAAATAAGCTTGAAACTACTCCTAGTAAATTAAACGGGTAAATTAAACGAGTAGTAAAAAAAGAAGCGGACAAAATTGGGGTATGACGGTATGTGTAAGATCATAATGGTATGGGTTGGGTTGAGTGGGTTCTAAATTTTCAGACTCGCTACCCAACCCGTACTCTATGAGTCTTCCTATTTTAAAACCAACCAACCCACTTACCCGAACCAACCCGTTTTTTGTGGGTTGGGTTGGATTGGGTTGCGGGTTGGGTCGAGTCATTGGATACCCATGCCCACCCCTACTTCCAAACAACTACATATCGGAGTCGGACCCTATTGCTCACATCAAGGCGTTTTGTAAGATTCGACCAAATTTAGGGAGAATAGTGAGAAGCTTTGGATGTTCTTGCGGCGAAGCTCTTTCGCTAGTTCTGACCTTGGCATTTTACAATGCTAGTTGTGGTTCTATTCAGTGAAAAGGGTTACGGCTTGCTACCATTTTTGGAGCATTGTCGTTGTCTGTGTTGTCCCCCTCTATGAAAAGAAGTTAGCATATGCAATGTTTTTTTTTTCGTAACAGAAATTTAGGGTGAGGGGATGGCGCCCCAGTCCAATGCAGGGAAGCATATCCAATGTTGCATATATAGATACCAGTAATCAAAAAATAACCCATGTTAATTTTCATCCTGTTTTCAAAATGAATGCATAATCCCAAGCCAAAAAAGGCCATTTTAGTAACTTGAACTTATTTTTTTTTGGTATAAAAAGGCAATATAACTAATATAATTACTAACTTATGAATCTGCGTGAAATTAGGTTATTGAGTAAAGGTCCAACTTAGTCCATGATAATTTTTTTTGCAGAACAAATTAGTCTCTGAAATTTTTTAAAACCCAAATTAGTCCATGACACTTCCAAATAGAGACTTGTTAATCCCTTCGTTCACCTAACCTTCAAAAGACATTTAACGCTTCTGACTTGTCACGTTATATGCTTACATGACACGTTAACTCACACAAGTATTTTTTTGGGCCAAAATTAGTTACTTAAACCTTTCTTTAGATTTTAAAATAGGACAGTTTATTCCCTGCATTTTTGGGATAACTCTTCATCGAAATGTAACTTTTAGAAAACCATAAGCCAAAAGATATGCAAGGAATTTTTTGCGAAAAACTGGCTTCTTTGACATCATGTCCGTATAATATTGACCTTTTCTCAAGAAAAACATCCATCACATTTTGACTATTTGCTTTTGATCTAATGTGGAGTTTGGTGGTGAGATTAACATATACCTATTTGAAAATGTCACGGACTGATTTGGACTTTAAAAATTGTTGGGAACTAATTTGTCCCACGAAGAAATATCTATAACTTGCATAGAAAATATGTGTATCCTTAATATAAGTCTCACACTATTTAAGAGTAAAAGTAAAAATTAGTAAATAAGTCATTTAAAAATTGATGTATATTTCTTATAATAGATACTAAAAAATAAGTATTTTATTCCTCAAAAAGCCTATGAGAGAGTATCATTAGTTACTACAAATTTCTACTATCCATAAAGAAATAACTTATTCTTCATCTTAGCCCTTTTATTTAATTTAAAAAAACTAACTTAGAAACAGTGTAACCCTTAACCATCAAATGAGTAAATGAAACCTTTAATAACCTCAATAAATTGCTTTGCTTTCAATGGCTCATGATACTCTACTCCATGGCAACCTTCTTCTTGAAAATCACTTATCACATAAACACCCTTCTCTTTCATCAACTCCACAAGCTCCTTCTCACGATCAACAAGTGGGTCCTCACCATTCCCACTAACCAATACCTTCCATCCAAGCTCTCTCATCTTATCAAACTTTTCAAGACCATTCCCAGCCCTTAGATTGCAATACTCATGATCTTGATTTGCTCCTATTGGCAATGCTAAATCCCACATCATATCAGTAGTACACATTGGAATTACTGGATCGTTTGCAAGCTTTAATTCTGATGTAGTTCTCTTAGTTCCACCAAAGAATGGTTGGCGTAATATCAACCCTTGGATCTTAAGTGGCTCAAGATTTTTCACCTCTTCTACTACCCTTAGACCTGAAACAATTGTATGCAATGAGAATTTTTAAATAAATCTCTTAAATAAAACTTTTTAAATTGGGTCCCTAAAATTTTAAATAATTTGAAGTTAGGTTTCTAGTATTTTAATTGTTTTTTGAACTTTTAAATAATTTGTAATTAATCTTTTTAATAACTTATAGCTTTTTTTTTTTAAAACTAAGTCCAATACTATTGGATATATAATTAATATTTTGAATTGTGATAGGAGAAGGGTAAAAACATTTACACTGTAGTGTTTCTCTCTCCTTCTTACCTAAAGTTAAATTTGAATTTCCAACTACTCCTAGAGTCAGATTTACCGAAGAGAAATTGCTAATTTTTTATAAGCAAGAGAAACTTCTAATTAATTGTTAATACCCAAAAATAACTAAGCACTCAGCTGAGTAAGGACTCAATTGAGCTCTGCTGATGAAGCAGCTGAGTTTGTGAATAATCCAAAAGGGATATATGGACCAATCACTTGTTGAATTTTATTGAAGATTAACGCAAAATAACGGTCAAAGACCTGCTTGGGCGCCTAAAATCTAGCAGTAGTGTATAGATCCCCACATTATGCACCAAGGGACATTAGTGGAGTGGTTTCTTACAAGATTAGGCGCACAATTAGACTAGTGGAAGTTACCTTTAGCCGAGTAATCATTTTTTTTATGGTTAGGTTTAGGCTAGTGATCATGGTCAATAGAGATCCTAAATCGACCGAAAGCCTAATTTTAACACTCTTTGAAATAATTAAGGAAGGAACAAAGTACTTTTCTCAATGTAATTGACCTATTCTTAGCCAATCCTTGGTAAAAAATAAAGTTTGACAACACAATTAAGAGAACATAAAATAAAAAAGAGAAACATGACACTTTTGTTGACTAGTTAGGGGAGAAAAGTAGAGAGAAAAAAAATAAATGGTAGGTCACACCACATTTCCATTTCTTCCCACATGTATGCATTATTAATATTAGTCAAAAAAATACAATTTTTTTTAGAAAAGCCAAAAAAATACAAGTTAATTAAAGACGAAAAAAGGAAGACATATGAATCATGATGATGTAAAAGTCACATTGGTTTCTTTCTCATGTAGCTGATATAAAAGTCAATTATGGCATGAGGTAAAAGCCACATTGGTTTCTTTCTCGTGTATAGATCCCTAGCTTTAGTTTTCCTTGTCTGGAGACTTTTCTATTTGTGTGTAATGTTTTTTGCTTTTGTTTAGTTTGTTTCCAATGATTAGTGCCTTGGCCCTCTTAGGTTAGTTCTTGCTGGGCCGGGTTGGCTTATTTTGTAATGTGTTGGTTTCTGTTTGTTGGTTGTGGCTTAGCCCTTTGTTTTATAAAACCAGATTTCAGTTGTGCAAAAAAAAAAAAAATTGAAACTGTCCCGGTCAAAATAAAATAAAATATTGAAATTATATTTATAAAACAAATCGATTCATGGTTTAACCGACAAAAAATGCATTAATCTAAAATTATTAAATTAATACAATTAGATTTAATTAAAAATCAACTTACCAAAAAAAAAAAATCATTTAGATCAACATAATAAGGATAATAACAAAAATAAATACACTAAATTAAATTCACTTGAATTATCTAACTAATAAATTTTATTAAATAAATAAATTTTCATTCGCTTTTTTTGTTAAAGGAAATTGTATCTCTTAAAAAATAATCAATAATTTTCTATTCACTTTTTTCCCTCTTTTTTTATTTCAAACAATACCCCAACACAATATACGACATTTCTAATATTTCTCTATAGTTACGTTCAATCACTTATTTCTCTCTTCAAAACTTTTCTACAAAACCAAACTCTTTTTTTGGAAAAGAAATGAATATAGAGCTTCGTTAAACACACCCCAACTCTAAATAACCCAACATTATACAATAAAAAAAATTATCTCAAAATTTACATATAGAGAAAGATAGAGCAAAAACAAAACACACCTAATAAAATAGTAAAAAAATGTGAGACAGAAATTTATAATTAATTTAGTATCAGTAGTACTATTATGAAATTTCTAAAAAACAATTAAAAAACGATTTAGTGTACCTGCATGGTAGGCGATTGTACCACCAGCACTATTCCCCATAACATAACTCTTTGAAAAGTCAACATATTGTTTCAACCACTCATCTTCTTTCTTTCTAATCCAAAACAAAGCTTCAACAGCATCATCGTACGCCGCCGGCAAACGATGTTCCGGTGCAAGGCGATATTCAACAGAAGCAACAACAACACCAATAGTATCAGCCATTTGAACACAAAAATCATGGAACATAGTACTAGCAGCACTAGTTAAAATAAACCCACTTCCATGGAAGAAAACAATGAGAGGTAATTTATTTTGAGGGTTATTGATTGCTGTCTTAGGTAGGAATAATCGAAGCCATGTTTGGTTAGATTTGTTGATGGTTAGATCTTTTGTGAAAACTGAGATTGGAAGTGTTGTGTCTGATGAAGGTAAAGTGTTTGGAATGTTTTCTAAGCGAGTTAGTGTGTTGTCTGGGTTTAGAATTATATTGAAGTGTTTGAAGGGATCTATGGTTTGAGATTGTTGTGGAGTTTCATTTGACATGGTGAAATTGAATGTCTGTGACTCTGAATTTGGTTTGCTTTCAACTTTAACTTAATATTGTGTGGTTTGTATAATATATAGGGACAATTAACTGCGTGCACCGAAGGTAGTCGTATTCGATTTGTGCAGGTCGTGTCTCTTTTTTAATTATTATTGTTGCCAAACTTTAGATTTAGTCAAGGATCGGCTAACAGTTTGAAATTTTGATTCATCTTCCTTCAAGAAATTACACTAAGAAATGATCCGTGTTCCTCAATTATGGATTCCCTAATTAGTCGAGAAAGTGTTAGGCTACGTGAGGGAGACGTGTTAGGCACGTAAAGAAAGTAAAAGACTTGAAAAATGTGTAGTTTGACTGATTGGTTGTGTCAAAAATAATATATACAAGAGGTATTTGCATACAAAGAATACATAAGAAAGATACACTAACCCTATCATCTGCATTCATAACCCACTACTTATCGCATTACATTATATAAGATCATGGCTAACAACAAAAG
Organism: Astragalus glycyphyllos; assembly: GCA_963573325.1. NCBI lineage: Eukaryota > Viridiplantae > Streptophyta > Magnoliopsida > Fabales > Fabaceae > Astragalus > Astragalus glycyphyllos. The sequence continues at coordinate 11,673,127 of OY754313.1, read as the reverse complement.
TATAGGTAACTGACCATTTCACTAAGTTATAGTCCAACACGTCCTATCTGACTGACTTTTAGGTTGTCATATCAGCTATCCACGTCCTCCACATGATCCTATTTATAAGGAAATAAGTCTTTTGGCACGTCCTTGACTTGGTTAGCTAGTATAACTTGCATATATCCTTCTTCTCTTTTGAAGAAAAAACATATTGTAGGGATACGAAATGTCACGAGTTTTAGAATGCCTTTCCAACATTTACACAACCTTTATCTGTGTTTTTACCTTAAATAAAGAGCTTAATTAGTATGTACACTTGTATTGAATCTAATCAAGTTTAATGATATGAGTGACTTTTATGGTAGTTGAGATGTCGTCAATCACATTTTGACAATATGCCACTTCTTAATTGGATAACGTAAAAAATATCATACACCATTGGTATATATAAATTAAATTCTATGTTAAATACCTCCCCAAGTAATGGTTTAGACCTTACTCCTTTTGTCCCCAACTGTTGGTTGTATTGACAATTTTTACGAGATGTAGACGTCAACTCCCTCGTTCAAACTCGAGTGTGCCCGTTGGGTAATGTGTGCGGTGTTTATTCGCAATTTTGTCTAAGATAACCAAAAAACCTATATATCGTCATATTATGAGAAAAATATTTGGCAACAAATTTTAGAGTGAGGAGATGGTGCCTTAGGAAAAATGTCCGGGCTCTTTGGGCACTCACAAAGAGAATTATACTATGAGAAATTAATTCTTCGGTTAAATATTTTTAGTCCCTATAAATACAACAAATTTTTTTGAGCATTTTTTGTCCCTACATTATTTGCCGTTTGTATTTTTAGTCATTGCCGTTAGTTTTTATTAACGGCGCTGACGTGACTTTGATTATATAGCAATTTTTTATGTGTTGGTAGCCACATGTCATTGCTATGTCATCTAACTTAATACACATAATAACTTCATGCTGGAAATAGAAAAAAAAATAATAAAAACACAATTGATTTTCGTCAATTCAACTATTCATTCCAACGAACCAGAAGATTCAATCCGCTGAATCAAATCAACCAATCCCTCATGAATCTCCTCATTCTTGTCTGCTACAATCCCAAATCAACAAATCCCCCATCTACAGCAACATGTTTCATCCCCATCACCTGGATGCCAACACATGAAAAATTGCTACATAACCAACGTCACGTCAGCACCGTTAGTGAAAACTAGTAGTAAGGATTAAAAGTGCAAACGGCAAATAATGTAGGGACTAAAAGTGCGCAAAAAAATTTATAGGGATTAAAAACAAAATTTGCTATATTTATAGGGACCAAAAACATATTTAACCCTTAATTCTTTCTATCAAACCCAATCCCTATTTGTTAGAATGCGTGTGAACGCATATTTAAGTAATATAATGGCTTAAATACTTGTCACCCCCTGCAAAATTACCTAATATTCATTTACCCTCCTGCAATTTTTTTTTTGCAAAACAAACCTTGCAAAATATAACATTATCCAGTTACCCCCTACAAATGTTGCCACTATCCATTTACCCCCCCAGTTTGAGGGGGGTAACTGGATAATTTTATATTTTGCAGGGTGTTTTTGGAAGCGGGGGGAGTGAATGGATAAACATGGTCTTCTAGATGGTGTTGAGAAGACAGAGGAATGGTGAATGAATAAACATGGTCTTCTAACACATGATAAGGTATGTGAGAGGCAGACTAAGCATCTCCAATCTCACGTAGCTTCTCATCTTGAGTAATCATCGACAAGTGGTTGAGAACCAATGCACTAATGAACCGATATGAATTCGCCTAATTCTTCTCATAGTGCCTTGAGTTCGGTAAAATAGGCAATAACACTAGTATTAACTTGATTGCAACTCAGAAGAGCTCTCTTAAGTTGGAAAATCATTGGTCCAATGTATTAATGAAATCTCCTATGAATATCGTTCCATATCTCACTTGCAAAATTAGAGTAAATGATTTGGCTTGAATTTCCTTATAAACGTAGTTGAAAAACCATGAAGCAAAAATGTTGTTGTTGCGTCTACAGGAATGGATATTCGAATAATTAGGAGGTAGAGAGGCGATAAACCCATCGATGAACTAGGTCTTTTTACGAGCGATGAGCGCCATGGTGAACGCATGCTAGCAAGAACCATAGTTGTCACCCGTCAATGAAGCCGATCTTTTTATGAGTCATGATGAGAATTGAGAAATAGGTCTAGAATTTCGCTCCGGTGATTGGAGAAGAAATTGTTGTTGTTGTTGTTGTTGTTGTTGTTGTTGTTGTTGTTGTTTTGATTATGACCCTCCATCAATGCAATCCATGAACTGAGACAAAGAGGTTGTTAGGTGGAACTAAAAATGATTATGCGGAATTAAAATTTTCTTCTAATACCATATTGAAACAAGAAAAAGCTTGGGGAATCCCATTTTCATTAACTGGATGAATGAAAAATGATATGAAGTAGTTGTTGTACAAGCTGAATATATACTCTTCCTACAATCAGGATATTGTAGGTGTTCTAGATTCGGCCACGAGTCCCCCTCTGGATCACCTCAATAGCCAGGGTCTATAACCAGTATGATTAAGCTCACTTATGACCACCATGCATCAACGACTCAGATTCATTCAATCAATCCAACAGATCAGAGCTGCAAAATGCCTATAAATACTGGTCCTCCTAGCTGAAAAAGGTACAATCTCATTTCTCTGCTACACTCTAAGATTCTCAAACACTGACTTGAGCATTGGAGTGGCATTGCAGGTACTACATCCGGGGGACCGCTCTAAGAACCGACCTGGGCGGCAGGAGTCCTACCAACTGCAGTCTCGGACCTACCCGAGTGGCAGCAAGGTACAAATCATTGGCGACCACGGTGGGAGTCGAACCCACGACCACAGTGGGATTCGAACCCACGATCAGTAGGTATATTAGAGTTAGTAAGTTGTAACTGTAAGCCATCTATGAAAGTTGACTTCTAACTCCTAGCTAACCACCTATTTTCAACTGATTGCTAACTAGAGTTAGGTTAGTCTAATCTTAATAACTTCCTAACGTACATTCTCGAATTGCTTGAATTTCAATTGAGTTTCACTAAATTCTGTGGATTATATGTAAATTTTGTGGATCTTTATGAATTTCAAATAAAATAAAGGAATATGTTTAAAGGACTGTGATAGAGAGAGTGACATTATGATTTTTCAGTTTGAAATTTTAGTTTTATCAGATTTGATTAAATTTGTTTTGTTAATTGACTGTGGGTTTCTAATCTATGAGTATTGTTGCCTAACACATTTAGTTTGCTTGGCTATTTTTGTTAACTTTAGTCTTTGTTTGGCAATGTCAATCCGCTAGTTTATACCAGATAGTTTAAGAGGATAAGTTTTTTGTAAGTGTTTGACATTACTATAGCTTATAACATTTTTTTGTCAAAAAAATAAAATAGCTTATAGCATTTTTAGTAGTTTATAACGTTTTTTTTTGAAACACCACTTCTTGAAGTAGCATTAGAGCTCATAACTGATAGCGTTTTATTCTTTCTCTCATTTTTATCTTTGTTACTTTAATTAAATTCTTCATTTATTCTCTATTAAATGAATATGCTCACTCATATTTAAACATTATATTACAAATATTTATTTATGTCATTTTATATTTATAGGATAATTAACTACAAAATTTATCAAACAATTTTAATTCAATCCGCTAGCTCATCTGCTATTTGCTCATCCGTTATAAGCTAAATTAGTCGTTATCCGATATTTATTTGCCAAATAGAGTCTTTAACTTGTGGGTATCTGGGTGTAGATATAGTCCAACACCATTTGTGCTTTCTACTTGTACCCTATTGTTGCTTTTAGCAAATGAATGAGATTGTTTACCTTTAAAAAAAACATATTTAACCACATTTTATACAAATTGTTCAATTAATTTTATTACACACCTCACATTATATCACTTAATTCACTTTAATTTGGTTTCGCTATGATCTATACCAGGGTATCCACCGCCGAAACGCAATGTAGTCCCCTCGCTTGATTGGAGGCACCTCGAAAGGTGAGACAACTGGCCTAGGGTTTTAAAGCTGCTCTGTACCCAAGGCGATGATCGAACTCTCGACACTTGATTAAGGGAGGATGACCCCCAACCGCCCAACCGCTCACATTATATCGCTTAATTAACTTTAATTTTGTTTCGCTATGATGCTATTTTCGATCTTGATAATTCTATATGCGCACAAAAGCAAATAGTAATTAGACAACTCTTTAGTACAAAAGAAAATATTTATTGACCACATAATTTATAATCATGAAGGAAAGTTAACAAGGTAAGTGTGGTGATAAAAGAAAAATACAAGTTTCCAATTAACGGGCTTCAGTCAATCATGATATAAATCTTTTAATCACACCATAAAGTTCATTTGCTTTCAAGGGCTCACTATCTTGAACCCCATGATAATCTCCTTTGGTGAAATGTCCTACTACTCTCACCCCCTTCTTTTCCATCAACTTCACAAGCCCAATCTGACGATCTATAATTGGGTCACCGCCACAACCCGTCACCAGTACCGACCACCCAAGTCGTTTGATGTTTTCCAATCTCAAAACGCCATTCCCCACTGTCGGATTACAATACTCATGATCATGGTCAACTCCAACCGGTAACGACAATTCCCACATCATATCATTATTTCATTAACACACAACGACAAATGAGAATCATTCACAAGCCTCATTTCTAAATCTGTTCTATGGGTCCCACCAAAATAAGGTTGAACCAATATCAACCCTTTGATCTTAAAAACTTCATCATCATTAACAGTGGCGGAGCTTCCCAGGAGCGGGAAGGAGCCACTGTACCCTCAAAAAATTGAGGATATATACTAGCCAGTTTATACAGCAAGACCAATATTGGCCGCAACTTCTATTTGCTTATGTACCTGTTACGCCCAAAGCTGTACCAGCACTAGTACTATTATATTATATATTATAAATTATAAATTATATATAACCATTGCTCTTGTGTGTAGAAATTTTCTATCCAATAATCATGCTCGTTGACTTTTCAAACATGGTAGAAGTAATAAATTCTCATTCTCCCTTTTGTTTTCTTGATATATTTAAGAAGAAATAATAAATTTTCCTTTTCCTAATACTTAACATTAGTACTTTATAAACTAAAATAATTAAACAAAAATAATAACATATTAACAATAATTTCTACAAACAACGATTGGTCAGAGTGGTAATTGGTTTGGATCCTACCTTAAAGTCTTAAGTTCGAATCTTAGATATGACAAAAATTCTATTAAGATAGGGAGAACTATACAGGCCGGCAAAACCCAGTACTCGAGATCACCAATGAGACAATAACCAAAAATTATTCTAAAAATACAAATAAATATAAATATATTTTAGTTAGTAGTTACGGCAACCCTCAATATTTGAGGCAAGCTCCGCCACTGATCATTAACATTTTCCTCTACTAAACGTAGACCAGCGTTGTATGCTATATTTCCTCCTACACTACTACCCATTAAAAAAACACTAGAATAATCAACATAGTTTATAAGCCAATTATCTACTTTATTGGTTTTATCCAGTGCACCGCCTCTACAGCAAGTCTATGTTCTGGTGCGAGACAATACTCAAGAGACGCAACCATGGAAACGACGTCATTTGCCAAATTGAAGCAAAAATCATGAAAAATTGTTGAGGCTGCACTAAGAAAAATGAACCCACCACCATGGAAGAAAATAACAAACGGACTCCTGGAGCGGTGATCTAATGCTTTGCGAGGTAGGTAGATTCTAACCCACGTGCCTTTTGATTGGTTGATGAGGAGATCTTTGGAAAGTACGAGGAGAGTGGGATCTAGTTAGGCAGGAGTTTCTGGTGGTTTGTTTGGTCGTGTAACAGTGCCGTTTGGATTAAGAATGAGGTTAAGTACTTTGTATGGGTCATTGCATTGATTTGAAGATTGTGTTTGGAGTGTGGTTGAGTTTAGCATTAAGAGGAAAATTAAGAAGACTGGAAAAGAAATTGAAGTGGGTTTGTGAAAGTATTTGGTCGTTGATAAAGAAAAGAGGGGCATGGCTGGTTTTGGAAACATAAAAGTGGCAAAAAAACCACTGAGGTGCAAAAAAAAAAATTATATACCAAAATAATGCACATTGTGGGTTATTTACCAAAGTAGGGCAATTTTTTTTTTAGTTCAAAAGTCAACCCCCCCAGGGTGACTTCTGAACTGTGTTTTGCAAATTTTTTTTAAAATGCAGTTCAGAAGTCGCACCAGGGTGACCTCTGAACTGTGCTTTTTTATTTATTATTTAATTATATATTAGAATGATAAAAATTAATTTAATTTAATTTAAATAAAAAAATTGTATTTAGATAATTAATATTTTTAATCCAAATTTCCTAATTAAATTCAAGGGTCACAAAGAAATATCACAACACAATAATTTATTTAAAAGACCAACCGAAAATTACAATAGTTATTTAAAAGATTAATCCGAAATATTACAACACATTAATTGCGGTTAGGACAGTTGTTTCTGTTGTGACCCTCATTTTTACAAATTCCGCATCTTTTGGTGCGTGTACCCCTTTCTCTTTGATCCATCTCTGTACGAATATGGGTAGACTGGGGACGACCCTTTTTATCTCTCCGTTTAGTTGGCTCATGCTGTAGTTCTAAAGTATTGAAATAAGGCCATATGTTATGCGATGTTATGCGTTTTTGAGACCTTTATGTTCCTGGCAATATTTTCCAACAATTTTTCAGAGTACATAGTTCCGGATCTCAACATTGCCTGTCCCTGTGTTCCCCTTTTGACGAAAACCTCGTTCATCCTGAAATATGTTGCATCTATCAATGAACGAATAGGGAGATTCCGCACCCCCTTAAGGACATTGTTGATGTACTTTGCAAGGTTTGTTGTCATGTGACCCCAACGGGAACCTCCATCGGACCACTGCAACAATTGTTCTGCAGTTATGTCTTCAACCCAAGCCACCTCCTCAGGACCTACTTCCCGACCAATTTTTTGTTTGTAGTGATCGGCCGATTCTTCCGTCATTGAATATGCTGAAGAAAAAGAAGAAGATGTTGGTAAGTATGGAATGGAAATTTGAAACTAATTAATTAAAAAAAATGTTAAAAATACTCACCCATATTGATGACATGTTTTCTGGCATGAGTGTTTTTGAAGTGTCTCATGAAGTTTTGTGCTATGTGGCGAACACAGAAGACGTGTTTCCAATTGGTGTTTAGTTGCGTAACAGCACTTTTGATAGACTCGTGTCTCTCTGATATCAAACAAATACCCTCCTGTGGTGTTACATAGTGTCTTAAACGAGATAGGAAGAAAAACCAAGCCTCCTTTGTATCACCCTCGACCACTGCATATGCAATTGGGAAGGTGTTGTTTCTTCCATCTTGTGCTATTACCAAAAGAAGACACCCTTTGTACCTACCGTACAACCATGTTCCATCAACAGAGACAACTGGTTTGCAAAATTGAAAGCCTTTAATGCACGGGCCAAAACTCCAAATGATGCGGTGGAATACACCTTTGTCGGCAACTAGTTGTCCATTCTCATAGAATGGTTTGTACTGCCAATCGTGAACAGTGTCTGGAATATAGTAAGAGAAAGCATGTAGCCACCTGGTTACTTCATTGTAAGAGTCCTCCTAATTACTGAAGATAAGCTCGATTGCTTTTTGTTTAGCAATCCAAGCCTTTCTGTAGGAACCCTGGTACGTGAACCGCTCATTGATGTGTGCAATCAACACAGCCACTGATATTGTCGGGTCCTTCCTTACAAGTGGAAATATATGAGTACACATGAGGGAGGAGGTCAGCTGGCGGTGATCTTGGGAAATAGTCGATGTTGTACATGTGTGTGGGTGAGTCAACTGTGTAATCTCCCAATATCCAGTTTTTGCTCCTAGTCTCACTACACACCTCCACAAACAGGTTTCATGAACACAACAAACGGTCCATGTGTGTGGTTTAGACTCACAGATTTTGTATCCAACTGAATGGTTTAGGTGATATGTTTGGATGAATTGTTGGGCTATTTCTTTTGTGGGAGATTTCATTTTGAGTTTGAGTTCGTTTGGGTCTTCATTGGATAAAAGTTGGTTCCTGTCCATGGAATGGCCAAACTCTACATCATAAGGTTATGGGTTTTCAGTTGTGACGTTTTGAAAATGTGGGACAGGGTCGTGGAATGCAACACCTATGTTGGGGTTAGCTTCAATTGGTTCCTCAGCGACATCACGCTGAAGAATTTCATCTTCATCTTCGCTAAAGTCCCCAACGTCTTCATTATGGACACCAACAAACATACTAAACGGTGGGGTATTAGTTTGAGTATGTAGAGGGTGGCTTGTGTTAAGGTCAATGAGTGTGTTTGAGGATGATGATGCAGAGTGATGGTGAGGTGTTGAAGGTCTGTAATGCATGTCAGTTTGGGATGATGAATGATTGAATCGAGGGTAAATAGGTGGAATGAAGTCAGTGTATGATATTTCTATTTGTTGAGAAAAACGTATGTTCTGTTGTGATGAAGACGGAATAGAGTGGGTGTGACTTACCTGGGTGTAGTTAGAAGGAGCCTCAACCAAATCTGCGTATATTTCCGGTGTACATATACCAAGGTGTCTATCTTCTTTCAAATGCTCTATCATAAGTTCAACATCATCGTCGGAATTTATTTCGAATCCCCCATAAAAGGTATGGCCAGTATTGAGAGTTGTGGGGTACCGATATGTAAGACTAGCAACCATTTTTGAATGGTCAGGAGAGATTTTTTTTTCAATGGCTTGTTTAACTTGACCTAGTTTGGATATAGAGTTGAATTTGACAAGGGTGTTGTTATCACACCTAAAAAATATACCCTCAGTATTTGTTTTTTCAACATAACCATTGTAAAAGACATTGATGAAAACATTCGTTTGAGCCATTGACGAAGTTGGGAGTAGGAGGGTGTGTTTGAGTTTCAGTTGGTAGTAGGAGAATCTATGGCAGTTGGGTGTTTAGTGGTGAGAGATTTAGGGCCTATTTATTGAAATTTGAATGATCTAGATTTCACCGATGGTTTTGAAAGCCAGGATTGCACCGACACTTTTAAAGGCCAGGATTGCACCGACACTTTTGAATTGTTCAATGTGCATTGTTCACTGTGCATTGTTCAGAGTGCATTGTGCAGCGTGCTTAGTGCAGAGTGCAGTTCCCATGCTTAGGAAAAACCGGTTTTAGTCATTGTTTCGAATCTTGTACACCTGAAACCGTAGTTCTATAACTCTACTATAATGTCATATCATTTTTTTTAATTTAGTAATTTAACAAAAATGGTTATAATTGATCTATACATGGTAAAAAAAGTCATTTGTTAGACTTAGGAAAAACCAATTTTAGTCATTGTTTCGAATCTTGTACACGTGGGTTATAAGTCCGTTAGTACTAATTCAAAACATGAAACCGTAGTTCTATAACTCTACTATAATGTCATATCATTTTTTTAATTTAGTAATTTAACAAAAATGGTTATAATTGATCTATACATGGTAAAAAAGTCATTTGTTAGACTTAGGAAAAACCAGTTTTAGTCATTGTTTCGAATCTTGTACACGTGGGTTATAAGTCCGTTAGTACTAATTCAAAACATGAAACCGTAGTTCTATAACTCTACTATAATGTCATATCATTTTTTTTAATTTAGTAATTTAACAAAATTGGTTATAATTGATCTAAACATGGTAAAAAAGTCATTTTTTAGACTTAGGAAAAACCTTTTTTAGTCATTGTTTCAAATCTTGTACACGTGGGTTATAAGTCCGTTAGTACTAATTCAAAACATGAAACCGTAGTTCATAACTCTACTATAATGTCATATCATTTCTTTTAATTTAGTAATTTAACAAAATTGGTTATAATTGATCTAAACATGGTAAAAAAGTCATTTTTTAGACTTAGGAAAAACCTTTTTTAGTCATTGTTTCGAAGGCCAGGATTGCACCGACACTTTTAAAGGCCAGGATTGCACCGACACTTTTGAATTGTTCAATGTGCATTGTTCACTGTGCATTGTCAAACTTGAATTATAGCAAAATTGAATTATAGCAAATTTGAATTATAGCAAACTTGACTTCAATAGCAAACTTGAGAACAAAGGAATATATTCCTTCATTATAGTTCCTTGTCTCCAGCGACAACAAAGGAATATAATCCTTTTACTTTTGACAACAACAAAATGGGACAATAATGCTTAGACTAGAATATATACAACAAAAGGCAGCAACACAACCACATAACTCAAACATTCAAGTCACCATAACTCTTCAACAACACTTCCTCTAAAAATGTCTTCCTTACTAAACAAAGAACCTCACATTTCCATGCTTCTCAACGATGACCCAATGGAAGTTCACCACGCATTCAATCTTCTCGAACCAGATGCCTCTATATTACCATTGATAGAAAGAGCTGGGTTTCGTGACATTGCTTCAATTGGCGCATTCAAAATAAATCCAGCTTTGGTGGCAGCAATGGTCGAACGCTGGAGACCAGAATTACACACACTTTTCATCTTCCAATAGGGGAGTGCACAATAACTCTCCAAGACGTGGCGTTGCAGTTGGGACTTCCCGTTGATGGAAATGCCGTTACTGGAAGTTGTGAACAAAATTGGGATCGAGTATGCGAACAACTTTTGGGTAAGCCTATCCCAGCAAATGGCATGGTAGGGAACCAAATTAAGTTCACTTGGCTACAACGTGAATTTAATAATGTTCCAGAGGGCGCTTCCAACAAAGTGCGAAGACAATATTGTAGGGCGTACCTATTGCAGTTGATCGGGGGATACATACTCCCAGACAAATCATCAAACAGAGTCAACATAAAATACCTACCCCTATTGAAAAATTTCGATGAAATTTCAAGTTACAGCTGGGGGTCAGCATGTCTAACGAACTTATACAGAATGTTGTGTAAGACAGCTACATGCTCCTCACGCACAATGGGTGGATGTACTCTTTTGTTACAGTCTTGGGTCTGGTACCGCATGCCGTTCCTAGCACTAGATTGCAACCGTACTTATGAATGGCCACTAGCAAAGAGGTAAAAATTTGACACAACTTATGAATACTAACAATTATATTTCTTCTTTACGTTAACAATTTTTTTTTTTTACCAGATGGGTTCGCACGCCACTTAGCCACACTAAGTGTCCAAAAAGCCTTGTTTTGTACAGATCAACAATAGACCGCATGACACATGAAGAGTTTGAGTGGTTGCCATATTGGGAATTGATCAATTTGCCAGAAATAGCATATCGGCACCAAGGCATATGGACTACAAACACGGCTATGGTCTGTTTCCATATTGTAGAATGGCACCATGCGGATAGAGTGACCTTGCAATTTGGCCTCGTCCAAGACATACCATTAGCACCAATAGATATCAGTCACATGCACAACATCACCATGCAAGGACAGACTGATGTCAATTGGGCTGTATATCACAGACAATTAATTGAATTATGGAATGATAGACAAAATCGATGTGTTGTGGGTCGACCGTGCTTTGCTAAACCAACGCAGTCAGATAAATACATGCTCTGGTTTCTAAAAAAATCAAGGCCATACATTTCAGCCGACCAACATCTAGGGATCGACGTGGTCTTGCAAATGTTCGTGATGTGGATGAAGAAGATGAACAAGACGTGCCAGCTCCCCCAACTACTCAAACCGAACGTCGAAAACGTAACCGTAATCGACATCGACGTGCACCACCAATTCAACAGAGGACCCAAGAAGATGTGCCTCACCGTCACTCTATCTCCCACACACCAACATTTCAAGAAGATGTTCCTCACCGCCACTCTATCTCCCACACACCAACATTCCAATATTACGAACAATACAACCAGTCAGTAGAACATACTCCTTTTCAAGATACATATCGACATTCTACGACTGAAAGGGACCCCGATATGTTCTATGAGTGCTTTGGGGTCCAACCCGGCTCTGCGAAGTCTGTGGCGTTGCTTCGTCAAATTCAAGAGCAGGCCGGCGGTGCTAGTTCTTCATCAGTTCCCCAATATTTTCCAGAGCCACCGCCCCCTGCCCCGACTGAGGAAGAGCATCAACCACCACATCGGCATCAACGTCCACGACGTGTCCCCCAACCTTGAAAGTGTGGAACTGGGTCTCATCTTTGTTAATTTTTTTCTGTACTGTCTTTTTAGTTTAATTTATCAATTATTGTAATTTTATATTAACTAAGTTATTAATTTTAAGGGTTTAATCTTATGTGACATTTATTACATTTGGATCAATAATTTACTCTTTTATCTTTAATAGTGCTTTGTGCAGAGTGCACTGTTAAAGTGTGGATTGTGCATTGTGCAGAGTACTCTGCACTGTTAAAGTGTGGATTTTGCCGACACTCTTTAACGGCCTAGATTTTGCCGACACTCTTTAATGGCCTAGATTTTGCCGACACTAAACCCTAAAATCAATGGTTAAGATCATCCAAAATCAACGGCCTGCATACGATCACCCCTATTATAAATACGTTCTCACATTACACTCAAATTCACACCAACAGTTTACCCTCAACCTATATTTCTGATTAATCTTCTCTTCTCTGGTTCTTCCCAAACACCGTCGCCCAACCCTCTGAAATGGAATGGCAGTTGTGCCCAACCCAGTACTCAAATGACAAATTCCTAACCGCACTTCATCACAGTGGAACTGTAACCACCGATGAACATGGTGTTGTCTTTCGTTGTCCTAATCATATCTTCGGTAGGATGAATACGGACATCACATTCGCCCAACTCAAGTAGAAGGCTGAGAGGAAGATACGGCCAAAGGGAGGGTGGCGTAAAGACGTGGAGCGTATCCGTTACAAAAAGTACAATTGTGGAGATGACAGGACTTTCCGTTATTCTGTCATTGAGATCCAAAGCGACGACGACGTTCGCGCAATGATGGAAGCTCATGCTAACATTCCAATGGGACGTAGTCTCTTGGAGCTGTACGTGGATACAATACGCACTCCGGAAGAAATCATTCATCTTCTGCGACCACCCCCCCCCCCCCCCCCCCCCACAACAAGTCATACCGGAAAGAGTCATCAACCAGTACTGTACACTTCACTGTCAGGCCCATGTTATGTACAGGGAAGAAGATGGTGTGTATTTTAGTGGTCCAAACACCATTTATTCCAAGCTTAAGAACAACACCACCTTCACCGAACTGAATGAAAAACTAACGGAAAAGGCGCAGCTGGAGGGTGAGGAGCAAACGATCACTCGTATCGTTTATCGCTGCCCCCGGATCGGCGAAGGTAATCGTATTCGGTGGTGCGTAATGACTATCAAGACTGACAAACACGTTCGACAGATGTTTCAGCAGAATGAGATGTTTCAACCTCATACTCGGAGTCCTATCGAATTGTGCGTCGAAACCACTATTTCCACCGATGAGATCATCCGTCGGGTTATCCCTCCAGCGGTCCAATGGCCACTACCAGAAAATGTTTAGTGGAAGTAGTTTCGATCATGTTTTCCTCTCATTTCGTTTTTTCTTTTCTATTCTTGTATTTCTGAATATTTCAGTCTTTTTTCTATATTATATTATGTTCCAGTTTTTAATCTCTCACTTTTTTCTTCGTAAATATTAACGTAATTAAATTATAAATAGGTATAATTATTTTTATAAAGTGTGTATTTGAATTCGCAACGCTCTACTCTCCTCTCTACGTATTCCCCACTCCCCACTAATTTTACAAAGAAGAAAAAACCACTTTTGTTATGAAATTAACCAAAACTAGAGTAAGAATAAGTACAAGACAAAAGATAAGTGAATAGAGATGAAGAAGGTAGAAGTGTTATGAAATTATCCAAAACTAACGTAAGAATAAATACAAGACAAAAGATAAGAGAATAGAGATTAAGAAGATACAAGAAGTGTTATGAAACTAACCAACATTAGAGTAAGAATAAATACAAGACAAAAGATAAGAGATGAAGAAAATAGAAGAAGAGAATGAGGGAGTCTTTGTATTATACTCTTCAATGTGTGTACTTTACAATGTCATATGAGTCCTATTTATAGGACAAAAACTTGTAACCTGCAAATGAATATTATGTCTAACTTAATGTGTCTTTAACATATGTAATGAAGAGGAATTGCAAGGACTGAAGACCTTTTACTAATGGAAGTTACAATAGCATCATAGAAGTAAGAAGGGACATCCAATTATTCATAGTTAAAGGGTCCGTATCATATTGAATGTAGTTCTCAACTTTTCGACTGCAATCTTCATTTATTTTATATCAACCAACACCATTGACCCAGTGACTTAATCTACCCTAGGACACGGAGAGGGGTCGGTCCCGTGCTCCTAAGTTTGATTTCTACATTCAGACAAACTCGGTGTTGGCTAGTCTTTCGTTGAAAGCGTTGGGACACGTGTGGGTAGGAAACAATGGTTCAATCCAAAAAATACCTTAGTATATCTTAAGAATGAGTATTATTGACCTAAAAAGAAGGAAACGAAAATATTACATATACAAAATGAGGGGAAGATTGTTGATTATGAAATTTAATCAGCAAATAAATTAATGATTAAAAATGAACGCATTCTTTCCATCACTCATTAACTAAATAGGAAACAATCATTCTAGTTCTAGATATTATAATTAGTTACGCAATTTGAGCCGTTAATTTTGGTCCAATAATTATAACACTTTTCTCGTTTCTCATAATAAATTTGAGCCACTAAAAGTGGAATCACAAAATGGAAAAAGGAGGGTCACATGTGATCTTTTTTCATATTTTTGTTGTGATATTAATAACCGTGGGATCAATTAATTTCAATGGTTTAGATTTGGTGTAAGTCATTTGACTTACACCTGGTGTCAACGGATCCTCTCTCTCTCTCTCTCTCTATATATATATATATATATATATATATATATATATATATATAATGGAAACTTTTGAGTTTAGCTTTGATGACATACCTTTGGTATTTCATTGATTTGATTTTGAGATTTTTAATCATTTACATAAGAATATCTTCATCGTCCATTACATTTTTATATGGATACAAGACAATTTATAATATTTTTCAGAAAGAGGGAATGACAGATGAAATGAAGATTTTATCTAAATAAAAAAAATTATGATATTTTAGAAAATTTTACGAAAGAATGGAAAGAAATATTGTAAATTAAAATTATTAGCATTACTTTGGTTTGACCTTTTAAAGTAGTGAGCATATACATATATTGAGGGAAGAGATTCAAATTACAATTATGTTTTAAAATTTTTTTTGGTGAATATATTCATGTACTTAAATAAAAATTTGTTATTTATTCAAATTTTAATTATTATTTTTCTAATCATACTTTTTAATTTTATATTTTCTTCCTAACGCGCACCTCAATTTCAATTTCAATTTCAATGAGGCGAGCAGATCATGGCCACCCAATCCTTGTAGGTCGTGGGCCTAACCTGTAGGTCATGATCTTACTCTTTGACATAATTACTTACACTATGTTTCTTCCCAATATTCAAATAAGAGAGAAAGAGTTTATCTTAGTAATTCACCTCATTTATCTTTATTGACTTAAAAAAACATAGATTACTTTAAGGCATTTGTCCATGAGGTATCAGCTTTGTGGTAAGAGTTTGACTTTAAAACTCAATGGATGAAATTTAGATTATCTGGAGTGCAGTTATAAAATGGTTATTAATGCCAGTTTAATTAATTATAGTTTCACGAATCTCCATTTTTTAACAAAATAAAAGTAAAGTAATTCAAGGTATTTAATTTTAGTGAAAAAATTAATACCTAAAAGCGACTTTTAAGTTGGGAAAAATAAATTTCTCAAAATGTATGTTTAGAAAAAAGTATTAGAGACTGTACATATCATGATGCTTTAAAAACTCAAATTGGAAAATTAAAAAATAAAGAATAAAATTTATATATAATTCTATAGGTACTAGTACTGCTGGTCCTGTTTGTCACATAAAAAATTAAGTAATGAGTAGAAACTGCCCAAGTGTTATATCTTTATTCGCAATTGTTATGTCTATTTGAAAAAACTGACACTTCTTCTCTAGAAACTCTAGGTAAAAAATAAAACGTACTGGCAATAATAAGAAATTTAATATTCATTACCTCTTCAACGATCAGTTTATTTTCATCTTCTTCAACTTTCAAACCAACCACGCTCCTCTTTTCTCTTTCAACCTCCAAATACTTTCACAAACCCACTTCAATTTCATTTCCACTAATCTTAATTTTTCTCTTCATGTTAAACTCAACCAAACTCTAAACACAACCTCCAAATCAATGCAATGACCCATACAAACAACTCAACCTCATTCTTAATCCAAATGGCATTGTTATGCGTCCTTTCAAACCACCAGAAACCCCTGCCTCACTTGATCCCAATCTCCTCGTACTTTCCAAAGATCTTCCCATAAACCAATCAAAAGGCACGTGGGTTAGAATCTACCTACCCCACAAAGCACTAGATCACCGCTCCAAGATTCCGTTAGTTATTTTCTTCCATGGTGATGAGTTCATTTTTCTTAGTGCGGCCTTAACAACTTTTCACGATTTTTGCTTCAATATGTCAAACGACGTCGTTGCGGTCGTTGCATCTGTAGAGTACCGTCTCGCACCCGAACATAGACTACCCGCAGCGTATGATGATGCTGTGGAGGCACTGCACTGGATAAAAACCAACAAAGAAGATGATTGGCTTCTAAATTATGTTGATTATTCTAATGCTTTTTTCGTGGGTAGTAGTTCAGGAGGAAATATAGCGTACAACGTTGGTCTACGTGTAGCGGAGGAAAATGTTAATAATGATGAAGTTTTTAAGATCAAAGGGTTGATATTGATTTAGCCTTATTTTGGTGGGATCCATAGAACGGAATCAGAAATGAGGCTTGTGAATGATTCTCATTTGTGAATGATTCTCATTTGTCGTTATGTGGTCAATAAACATTTACTTTTTGTACGAATGACTTGTGTAATTACTATTTGCTTGTGTGCGCATAAAGTTGTCAAGACGGAAAATTGGATCATAGCTGGAAAGAAATAACCAACACGACAAAGCATCCTGATAATAATGAAGAACATCTCTTTTATCCACAAAACAAGAGAGTTGAATTACCTGGCCAACTGTCTCGCAAAGGAAGAAGCGTCCTTGCAAGGTTTCAGGGTGAACTGGCTTGAGATAGAGGGTGATTAGCTAGTATGATGTAGGTCGCTTTGTAGATAGAATCACACCAATCTTGGCCTCATTTGATTTTCATCCAATAAGAGAATGCGTGTTGGGAAATGAGTGTTATTGACACAGTTCAGCAATTCAAATAGTGAAAGTAATGAATACTAGACAATAACAACAAAGACGGTAACAATGAATAATGTTTAATAATGAGTATAAAGGTTTATTATTGGTGTCGCCATATGATGTGCATTAATGATAAAATTCTCAAATGGTTGTATGATTGACACATAGGAAAACCGGTCGTGAGAGACATTAATGAGTTTTTAAGCTTATTATTAGCGAAAACTCGGGGTGAAAATATATATTTTTTAAAATTTTTAAATTGTACTTCTTTTCTGTTTTTCGATTCTATAACAATTGTACTTAGTGCCACTTTAATTAATTATATTTTCTTGAAAAATAAAACAAAAAGTAACACTACTAGCGACGGATTTAGTGAGGAAAAGTTTCCCTCAGTAACAATTCTGTCTCAAATTTCCTGACAAAAGAACATGGAAAATTTCAAAGACAGATTTTATGGCGGAGTTTATCTCTCTCAAACGTTTTTGTCACAAATTTTCTCACAAAAAAGTATGAAAAAGTTTAGAGAGGGACTTTTGTGACGGATTTACACCTCTCTGTCATTTTCTTTAATAAAAGAAAATGATAAGTTTTAGAAATGAGTTTTGTTTAGTTAGAGGTATTTCATAGCAATTTTTCTGGAAATTAGTACTTAATAGTTAATACTGTCACTGAGAATTAATTTGAATTTCTAACAATCCATTTAGATAATTCAACCAAAAGGACAAGCTATTCAAATTCATTTAAATTCATAATGGGAAAATTGAATTCATTCAATTTCTTAGAAAAGATGAATCGTGGGTGGCTGGGTGTCTTTTTTTTTTTGACCAACTAGATGTCATTTATTGTTAATTGTTAATTGGAGTTATTGAAGAAAAATAAATTGCAATTACTTATATTCTCATTAGCTTTTTATTCTGAAGAAGTAGAGAATGGTAATTGGAGAGCCCTTCAAGCTGGTCAGAATGGACCCATGTGTCTCATTTAATGTTTGCTGATGATTTTTTACTTTTTGGACAAGCTTCTATTAATCAAATTAGTTGTATGTGTAACATGCTGCAAAAGTTTTGTGACAGCTCTGGTCAACTTGTGAGTGTTAAAAAAACTTCTATCTTATTCTCTAAAGGAGTTCCGGTGAACACTAGAAGAAATATTGCGGCTCATTCCGGTTACAGAGAAGTTACTGGCTTGGGTAAGTACTTGGGGATTCCTCTTATTGGTAGAACTCCTAAAAGGAATGACTATGCTCATCTTGTTGATATGGTTAAAAATAAGTTATCAAGTTGGAAAGCTTCACAACTTTCATTGGCAGGGCGTATAACTTTGTCTAAGGTTGTTATCGAGGCTCTTCCTCTCTATTCAATCATGACTTCGATGATTCTTAAAACTTGTATTCAAGAGATTCAACAGCTCCAAAGAAGCTTTATTTGGGGAGATACTAGTGACCATCGTCGGTTTCATGCTGTGAGCTGGTCTGTGATTATTCAACCAAAGAAGCTTGGTGGCTTTGGAATTCGCAACCACATGAATGTGAATTCAGCTTGTGTTATGAAACTTGGTTGGTCTTTGAGACAAGGAGACAATAATTTGTGGTGTAAAGTTCTCCGTGGGAAGTGTGGACGAGAGGGTTCAAATAATAATAATAATCTTGTTGTTAAACCATATGATTCTCTAATTTGGAAACAACTTGCTAAAATTTGGCTGATTCTGAATAATAATTGTTTTTGTTCTGTAGGCAAGGGATTGAGTATTTCAGTTTGGAATGATTCATGGATCCTTCCAGGCATAAAGCTTGCTGATTTTTTGGTTCATATTCCCAATGGGCTAGTTCATCTTAGAGTTTGTGATCTTGTTGGAACTAATGGCTCGTGGGATATCAGGTGTTTAGAAGCTTATATTCCCTCTGATTTTGTCTCCAGAATTCATGCTTTATTACCCCCAAAGTTGGATTATGGTGATGATGTGAGATTGTGGCCAGGTAACAGTCTCGGTGAATTCTCTATTGCTAGCGGTTTTCACTTTATTTCAAATTCTGGCGTGCATGACACCAATTAATCCCCTTTGGGCTAAAGTTTGGAAGATTCAAGCTCCTGAGAGAGTTAAAGCCTTTGTTTGGCTTTTGGTTCATATGACAGGCTGTTTACTAACTCAAGGAAGAATGCTATGGGGTTGGGAAATTCTTTTTGTTTTCATTGAAGTACTGTGACAGAATCAACTCTACATGCGCTTCTTGATTGCCCTCGTGCTTTGAATTTGTGGATGACTTTAGTTAAAGTTGAACACCGATGTTCTTTTTTTGGTGGTAATTTGATGCAATGGCTTCATTTCAATTTGGTGGAAAAATAAAGAAGAGCATGATGTGTCTTATATTCGACCTTTTAGACCTTAGGATGTGGTCAGTAACTGTTTGAAGGAGTATCATGTTGCGATGGTTGTTTCTAAATCAGTGCAGGATCGTCTCATGGATCATGTTAATGTTAGGTGGGATCCCCCTGACGATGGTTGGGTGTGTCTTAATTCTGATGGTGCCGTAAAGGATACTTCTAAGGTTGCTGGTTGTGGTGGTCTAGTGAGAAACTCTAATGGGGATTGGCTTGCATGGCTACTCTAAACATATTGGCTTCTGTGATCCTTTTGTTACTGAGTTGTGGGGTGTGTTCATTGGATTACAACTGGTTCGCTCTAAAGGATGGGATAGAGTGGTGGTGCAGATGGATTCCAAGGTGGCTTGTCACATAATCCTTGGTACGAAAGTTGGGCGTATTTCGGGGTGGAGTATTGTTAGAGAGATTTGTAAGCTGCTGCAGTTGCCTTGAGAGGTTCGTTTGGTTAGCATCTTCAAAGAAGCTAACCGGTGTGCTGATGTCTTGGCAAACATTGGGTGTTGTCAATCTGATGATTTGATTTGTTATGAGCAGTGTCCTATATCCGTAGGACCGTTATTGCTTGCTGATGCTGTAGGGAATCACATTCCCAGACTTGTTCCGGTTTAGTTTCCTTACCTTCTTGGGGCTTAGCCCCCGTTTCATACCAAAAAAAAAAAACTAGGCGCACCACCATTGTGTATTTTTTATAGTCAGAGATTTCCTACCCCTCCATGCCTTTTCTGGTGAACTGATCCCATCAAGGGAAGTCCTCAACCTCCTCTGTTAAAGCCATAAAGAAATTTTTTCAAAGGAGCTGATCTGGAAGCCCTCGTTGCTGCCATTCTTGGTCTTTTGCGGACAAAGAGGCCTGTGTTGGATAAGTGTAAACCGACCAAAGGTTTCTGAAAATTGTAATAAGAGAGTTTTTTTTTATAGAGACGGAAAAAAGACCCTCAATGTTTAGTGTTGACAATTTTTCCCTCACAAATTCCATCATTAATTAGTGACGGAATGGTTTTTTCCTGATGTAGCCTACCGCTTAGTGATAGAAACTTTTCCTCACTATTAGTGACAGATTTCATTTTCCCTCGCTAATTATTTAGTGACGCCAGATATAGTTACGAATCTATGCTCGTCACAAATTCCGTCACTAATGTTGTTTGTGACGGATTTTTATATGATTAGTGACGGATTTCGTCCCTCTCTAATTTCAATTTATTTAGTAGTGTAATTCAAGGATTTTTGGTGAAAAAATAATTAATGCTTTAATGCGATTTATAAATTGGGAAAAGCAACTTTCTCAAAAATATGTTAGAAACGAGTGTTAGAAAGCGTGTTGGTAATAATAAAAAGGTTAAATTATACTAGAAGTAATTTAAGTTATTTAATTGTAACAAGTTGGTCCTTTAAGTTTTTTTTCTTATCACTTAGGTCTTTTACATTTTTTAATTATAACAAATTGGTCCTTTAACTTGTTTTGTACCACTTAAGTCCTCTAAGTTATTTTAATTAAATAACTTAAAGTACCTCTGATGTAATTTAACCTAATAAAAACACTAGTAGAAATTCTACTGATTTTCAACCATTAAAAAAAGAGTTTATTAATAAACGAGTGTTAGAGAGAGTTTGTCGTTGAGGAAATAGTTATAAAAACTCGTTGTTTAACCAATTATAATCCTCTAGGCTTATTACATATCAAATCGAAGCATATCACCTCACGAATTTTTTGTTCGCTTCCTAATATCTGAACACATGTAGATAACATGAGGCCTAGAAAACCCAAATAGGATAATTTAGGTAGTATTCAATCCTCGGATTCTTTTCACCTTCTTCAACTTATGTGTTCCCATTTTGCAACACCAACCATGGGTATCTTTTCTCTATCAACCTCCAAATACTTTCACAAACCCACTTCAATTTCCTTTTCACTCTTCTTAATTTTCCTCTTCACGTTAAACTCATCCACGCTCCAAACACAACCAAATCAATGCAATGACCCATACAAACAACTCGGCCTCATTCTTAATTCAAACGGCACCGTTACGCGTCCAAACAAACCACCTGAATCCCCTCCCTCTCTTGATCCCAATCTTCTTGTACTCTCCAAAGATCTTCCCATCAACCAATCAAAAGGCACGTGGGTTAGAATCTACCTACCCCGCAAAACACTGGATCACCGCTCCAAGATTCCGTTAGTTATTTTCTTTCATGGTGGTGGGTTCGTTTTTCTTAGTGCAGCCTCAACAATCTTTCACGATTTTTGCTTCAATATGGCAAACGATGTGGTTTCAATTGTTGCTTCTGTAGAGTATCGTCTCACACCGGAACATAGACTCCCTGCGGCGTATGATGATGCTGTGGAAGCGCTGCACTGGATAAAAACCAACAAAGTAGATGATTGGCTTATAAACTATGTTGATTATTCTAATGTTTTTTTAATGGGTAGTAGCGCAGGAGCAAATATAGCATACAACGCTGGTCTACTTCTAGCAAAGGAAAAAGCTAAAAATGATAATGTTGGTAAGATCAAAGGGTTGGTATTAGTTCAACCTTATTTTGGTGGGGTTCAAAGGACGGAATCAGAAATAAGGCTTGCGAATAATTCTCATTTGTCGTTGTGCGTTAATGATATGCTGTGGGAATTGTCATTGCCGGTTGGAGTTGACCGTGACCATTGGTATTGTAATCCAATAGTTGGGAATGGTGTTTCGATATTGAAAAAGATCAGACGACTAGGGTGGTCGGTACTAGTGACCGGGAGTAGCGGTGACCCACTTATGGATCGCCAAATTGGACTTGTGAGGTTGATGGAGAAGAAGAAGGTGAGAGTAGTAGAACATTTCACCAAAGGAGATTATCATGGGGTTCAAGATAGTGAGCCATTGAAAGCAAAAGAACTTTATGGTGTAATTAGAAGTTTTATATCTCATGATTGAATGAAGCACGTTAATTTAGACTTTTATTTTTTGTGTTGAAATTGTATCACCATGCTAAATTATGAAATTCCAAAAAAAAATTATAAATTATATGGTTAATAAGAATTTGATTTTTGTACTAAAGACTTGTCTAATTACTATTTGCTTATGTACACATAAAGTATTGTCAAGACTGAAAATAGGATCATAGTTGGAAAAATTTATTAATTAAAGTGGCACTAATGACCATTTTACAACTTAAAGATATAAAGCTAGTTCTTACCCTGAACTTAAAATAAAATAGTTGTATGATTAAGGCTCCATTTGGCGCATTCCATCCGTTAATGGATAGCAGATGAAACTAGCGGGTGAAACTAGCAGGTGAATAGTGCGCGTGTTTGGTAAGCACTAGCGTTTAGCATATTTTGGGTAGCGTTTAACATTTTTTAAACTCTAGCAGATAGCGGATATCGTCTCACTTATATGACATTTTACCCTTTTTATTTTTTTAAATTACTTCTTCTTCCTCGTTAAATATCTTGTCATCATTAAATAATTTAATCATTAATTAAATATTCTTTTATGTCATTTTACATTTATCAGCTATTTTAGTCGCTAGTTTTATCAAACATGTCATTTGTTAACCCAAGGGGTGTGGTTGAGCGGTTGGGGCTCATCCTCCCTTAACCAAGTGTCGAGGGTTCGATCCTCGCCTTGGGTATGGAGCAACTTTAAATTCGGCTAGTTGTCCCACCCTTCGAGGTGCCTCCAATATAGCGATTCGGCGGTGGATACCCTGGTCTTGAGAAAAAAAAAATATGTCATTTGTTATTAGTTAGTTCATCTACTATCCGCTAGTTTATCTCTGTTATCCACTATTTTTTTACCAAACAGAGCCTAAAAAAGAATGCCACAAAAAAGTATATTAAATTAGCATATGAATAATATAAATTATCGAAATTAAAGATACTATTTTTTGACGCTAAATTAACGATATAATTAGTAACTCTCACATAAAGGATACTATTTTTGTCTTGTTGTAAAACTTCATCTTTAACCTCCAGCTAGGTCTCTTCGACCCGGTTGAAGACCCACGAAAGCCCACGCGATCCATATTAGAAATAAAATCAGTTAGGGGTTGTTGCAAGTGTTATGAATTAGTTAGAAATTTAGTTAGCTTGTTGACTCTATTGTAATCTCTATATACAAAGCATCATGTACTTATTTTTTGTATATTTTTTCAATCAATATGATTCCTTTTGAGAAATTCTCTCAATCAAGCTCTCAAGCTTACTTCTCTTTTAAGACGAACCTTCATCTCTTTGATTCTCTAATTTCTAACATTGTATCAGAGCGATACTGTTGCGCGACTTACAGTTATCATGAAGACGAAGAAGACAAAGATTTTGCTTGTGAATCATGAGCGGAGGATGAATAAGAATTTTTCGAATCTGTTTTTGATTCAGATTCAGTCACCTACGAAAACAACCATTTCATAATCGTTTTCAGCAGTTTCGATCAAGATTCTATGTAATCTTGATATGATTTTAGCAGTTCCTTTCATTCCAATCAAACCAGAAGTTGATGAATCCACCATCAAAATCGGAAAAATCACATATCCGGTGGCTGCCTTCATGAATGACGGAAGCTCTTTCGAGAATGATGTTGCATCGCTGTTTGTGAATCTTGAATCCAACACCTCAAAGGAGATTGCAACCGGATGTGGCTTTGATTTTGTCTTTGATTGCAACAATTGCACCAAAGATGAATCAAGAATGGATGAGATTGCCGTCGAACAGAACAACTCATCGCCATTAGAGAAAATTAATGGCGTTACAAATCTGATCTTTGCAACACTTCTTCTATGCAATTTAGTTTGGGTTGAAAGCCTGAAACTGTGTTTTGTTTTTTGTTAGCTTTGGGTTGGATTGAAACTGTGTTGTATCTTTGTTAATTTTTTTTAGTTCTCTTCTGTTTTTTTCCTTTATTCAAGTGCTTGGAATATTTTTTATTTCAAGTTGACGTGGTAATACCACTATCAACTTGAGGGAGGTACTAGAAATAAAATCAGTTAGGGGTTGTTGTAGATGTTATGAATTAGTTAGAAATTTCGTCAGTTTGTTGACCTTATGGTAACCTCTATATATAGAACATCATGTACTCATTTTCAATTAATATTGTTACTTTTGAGAAATTCTCTCAATCAAACTCTCAAAACTTATGTTAGAGAAGGTATGATGAAGCTTTTATTAGATAGTAAAACAAAGAGAAATGATCAACGAAAAAGAAAGGAAGAATTTGTCTCACGTTTAAGAGGGGATGATTATGATGACGAGGAAGATGAAGGTTTTATTGATGAAGATGCAGCTATGAGACATGCTACACAAGAAAGCATGATGTCACATAGACAATGGGAAGATAGACAAAGATTCCAAAGAAGTGGCATTGGCAGTAGTAGTGGAGCTTCATCTGAATATCAACAGCGAAATATTCAACAAAGAATGAGGCAAGTAGATGTTGATCTAGAGAGAAGTAAGAGCATGAAGCAAACAAGACTTGGTGTAGGAATGTTGAAAACAGCGAGAAAGAAGTTGGGAAAAGCATTATCTAAATTGATAATACACGAGCGTTTGCCTATGAACTTGAGCACTTCTCCTTGGCTACACGGCTTGTTAGCTGAAGCTGCAAAGTTGGGACCTGGTATCAAATGCCCTACTCCTTATGAGATTTCTACAATATACTTGAATGAAGAATGCGAGGAGATGCAAACATATATAAATGAACTAAAGCCAGTCTGGAAGGAAAAAGGGGTCACTATAATGTGTGATGGTTGGACAAATGGTATAAATCATATGCATATCATGAACTTTTTAGTATATTGTAGCCAAGGAACAGCGTTCTTAAAGTCTATTGATGCCTCTGATGTTGCAAGTAGAAACACTGATTATTACTTTAAGTTGCTTGACAACATGGTGGAAGAGGTGGGGGAAGAGTATGTTGTCCAAATAGTCACTGATAATGAGGCAGCATTGAAAGCAGCTGGTTTGAAATTGATGGAAAAAAGAACTCGCCTTTATTGGTCTCCATGTGCAGCTCACTGTTTGGACTTGTGTTTGGAAGATATTGGAAAAAAAGTCCAATGTCAAAAAATCGCTTGAGGACGCAAAAACGATAACTTTATTTATATATAATCATATTTGGACCGTGAATTTGATGAAGAAACATACTGGTGGTAGAGAAATTATTCGTCCAGCGATTACTCGTTTTGCTACACAGTTTCTACAACTTGAATCTATTGTGAACGAGAGACAAGCTTTAAAAAATATGTTTGATTCTGACGAATACAAGAATTCCAAATATGGAAAAGACAAATCAGGAGCGGCATATGAAGCCAAAAAGATTGTAATGAGCAAAGAATTCTGGACTAAGGCAGCTGAAATAATAAAGGTATTTGAACCAATTGTCAAGGTTTTGAAGTTGGTAGATGGTGATGATAAACCTACCATGGGATTTCTCTATGAAGCCATTGATAGAGCTAAGTAAGCTATTGAGAAAAATTGTCGTTACCATGCCTATTATAATTCAATTATTGACAAAAGATGGATATACATGCATACTGATTTGCATTCAGCAGGTTCGTATCTAAACATTCAATTATTTTACATGCTTGTGTTTGACTTTGAAGTAAATATACTAATTATTCATTTATTTTTAAGGTTATTTTCTCAACCCACAATTCCAATTTGGAGTTGTCCATGGAAGTCATGTAGCTAAGGAAACTATGGAAGGAACCACAAAAGTAATAACCAAATTAGAACCAGATGTTGATAAGCAAATAAGAGCTATCAATCAGGTAAGAAATTTGTTAATCTTATGTATTTATATGTATAATATTATACTAAATTTTATTTTTAAAGACTTATATGGTATATTGGTTTTCGTAGTTGTTACTTTTTAAGGATAAACGAGAAACATTTGGAACTCTACTAGCTCAAAGAGCGTGGTCTCAAATGAAACCCGGTATGATTTATTATTTTTGCTTGTTGATTTCTTATTATGATTATATTGCAAATTTTTTATTTTTGTTACACTAATATACATAAGTAACTTACTATCATCTTTATTCAGCTGAGTGGTGGATAATACATGGATCTTGTGCCCCTGAACTTCAAGATATAGCTGTGAAAGTTCTTAGCCAAACAACTTCAGCTTCAAATTGTGAGCGAAATTGGAGTACTTTTAGCTACATACATACAAAGACAAGAAATAGGCTGAAGTATCAAAGGCTACAAAAGCTTGTCTTTGCATATTACAACATGAAGCTAAAAATGAGGATCACCATGAGAAGAAGTCATGAAGAAATTGAAACCAGCTTCAATCCTATCAACCTCGATCATATATTTCAGGAAGATTATTTATCTCCATGGATTGAGGAGAGAGAGGGGCCATTATTGGATGGAGTCCAAAATGCACAATGGCTGTCTGTTGATTCTGATGATGAGTTTGAAGAACCAACTGGTGGAGACGCCTCAGATTCAGGTCAAGTACCTAGTGAAGGTGGTGATGGTGGTTTAAGTCCACCCAGTGAGGGAAATAGTGGCAGTAGTGGTGGTAATGGTGGTAATGGTGGTGATGGTAATCTAGATCAAAGTTATGGAGTAGGTGAAGGGCCTTTTTTCTCTTATAATGAAGAACCATGTGTTAGGCGTGATGAAAATCTATTGCCTCCTAGAATGGAAGGAGATTCACGTGAGAATATGACTGCTGGTAGTAGCAGAGGTCAAGCTAGACGCGGTAAAAGTAGAAGACATGAAGCGACTCCAATGGACTATTCTTCTTCATCTAGTGTTTCACAATCATTTGGTGATTTTGGTTTTGCTGCACAATCTGATGGCAGTCAAGGTAATTATCCATCATATTACCAACCACCTTCTTACATGCCACATGAGTATTATCCATATATGCCAAATCCCAACCTACCACAATACCAACCTCCTATGAATTATGGTGATTCTTCAGCAACTTCTTCTTCATATGGTAACCAACAAATAGAACCACCAAGAAGCTCTGGATTGTTTGATTATGTTTTTGGAGGAAGTGGATATAACAATGATGAAGGTGATAGTGGAAGTTATGATCCTGCACGTCGTTCTACCATGTGGTGACTAGTGATCCAATTAACAACTTTTTAGTAATATTTTTTCAAATATATTAGTAATTTCTTATGATGTAATGTGAACTCGAGGAATTCAATATATTATGAAATTTGTTTTAAGATCTAAGATGAACTGTTATTAGATAATTAATCATAAACTACTATTAGATACTAACTTATTCATATTGTTTTTGTTAGTTTTATTTTATTTTAGACTTCTTATAATGATGAAAAAAACATTAATTTTAGTTATTATATATTATATGATAGTAGAAATAATTTTAATTAATTTTTTGCATTATTGTGGTTAATTCACACCGCGACGGCCGCAACACGTATCGCAACGGTCGAAACGGCCGAAACCGTGAAAGCCTTAACGCGACCGCGACCGCGACCGCTATTTAGAACCTTGTTCATAGGTTGAGACTTGTAGGAAACTCTTGAAATCGATATGAATATCGGCCGTCTTTTGGTTTTGTTTAGTGGGTAGTTTGTTAACACGCGACGATGTTGTACGTCGGGTGAATAATTTAAAAAATCGGTTTTCGGGCAACCTACTCAGATTGTAATGAAACCACAGCCATTAAATCCGAAAAAAATCAGGATCAAGACTCTTGAGAAGGGACTTCTTTCAGGATAGGGGGCTCAAAATCACAAATTCCATCGTTTACTATTTTTTATTAATTTTTTTAATTTTTCATAATGTCCAAAACATCTTAAAGAATTTGCATAACCTTATTTTGGTTTTATTAGATTTTCAGTGGTGTTTTTATAATTTTTAGATTAGTTTTGACTCTTTAACGGATTTTTAGTTTTATTATTATAACCTTTTTTAAAAAATTTAAATAAAAACGGGTATTTTTAATACACAAAGCGGAGTTAACCCCCACCTAAGGTAAATCCGCTTTTAAAATTAACAAAATCGGATTTACCTTAGGTGAGGGTAAATCCGATTTTCTTTTTTTTAGGGAAATCAGATTTACCTACTAAAAGATAAATCCAATTCCGGGTTTCACTTTTATGTGGGGGTACAAAAAAAAACCCTATTTTTTTTTAGGCACTCTTTTTCCTACTTGGGTTTTTTTTCCATTGTGTTTTGGCCCAACAATGTTTTAACGAGGCCTCTCTATCGTTGTAATATATATATCATTGTTTATCTAAAAAAACTAGTACTAGTTTATTATAGGCCAAAATACATTTTGGTCCTTTATATTTCCCTCTTTCTTCATTTATGTCTTTTATCTTTTAAAAGGTTCGTTTACGTCTTTTATCTTTTCAAAATGGTCCTCGCGTTAAGTGAAAGTTAAATAGGGTGGATAAACTGGCCATGTAAGTAGCTGAGTGTGTTATTAGGTCATTATATGTTTTTTCTGTTTTCGTCCTTTATCTTTTTTTTAAATATTCGTTTACGTCCTTTATTAAATTATGGTTTCCGTTTTTTCGTTTACATCCTTTATCTTTTTTAAAATGTTCATTTACATCCTTTTTCTTTTTTAAAATATCCGTTCACGACTTTTGATGGATGGTACGAAACAAAAAGTAAAGAATGACCCATAATAAGGCAATGTCTTTTAGTTACCTTTTACCAAGTGAAATACATCAAAAATCGAGTTTTCGCTTTTTGTAATTGTTCGACATCTGTGAATTCTTACATTTGGTATAAAATTCTTGGATAACAAATATGAAGAGTCTTAATTAAAATGATTATTCCGTCAATATTGTTGGGAAACAGCAGTACCTATTCCCTCCTCTATGAATGACTGTGCGGAAGCGTAAAAATAAAGGAGCGAAAATAAGAAGAATGACACCGAATTTTTACGTGGAAAACCCTCTCAGGAAAAACCACGGGACCTAGTCCAGTTAAAAGATCTCCACTATAAAAGTAGGATTACAAAGTCTTTCTCTCAATCTCTGAGGATCTCTCTATTAATCTCACCCTCTCGGATGGTATACAAAATTTTGTCTCTATGGAACTCTCTCTTTCTCTCAAACAGGAATGCAAAATAATTCTCTAACTCTCTTAGGATTTCTTCTCTTGGATGTCATGATGCAACTCTTCACAAGTTCTCCTGTTTATAGGAGAAGAATGCGGCTTCTCCAAAAAGAGTGATTAATGGAGGCTAATTAACCTCCACAATTCCAATGGTAGAAACTCCCAATATATTCATCAAAGTTGAATCTGCATGTCTTAAGGTCAAAGAAATAAATTCCAAGACCTTGGAATATTTATCCCCAATTATGGACGAAATTCCAACAAATATGTATTAAAATAAGAAAAATATTCTCGTGTCTGATCTCGTGAGTCTTACTAGTTTCTCGTTCTACTGAAGCATGAAAATCTTTGAAGGCTCGAAGGACTTCATCCTTTCTCTTCAATGGATACACCCACAACTTTCTAGAGTGTTAATTAATGAAGGTAACAAAGTACTGAACACTTCCAAGGGACCTTTCGGACGTTGAACATACATCTGAATGCACAAGATCTAGAATATGTTTTCTTTCTCTTCCATTGTCTGATCTTTGGAATGATACTTTGCCCTGCTTACCTGCTAGGAAATCTTTACAGGATTCAAGTGGTTGTCCTTTTATACTTTGGAGATGATTTTTCTCGAGGATCTCTAATATCTTCTCTGTGTGATGTACAGAGAGCCTTATATTTTATGCCATAGCTCCTTACTTTCTTTTTGAGCAGCATTTGTGTCTCCCGTGCATATATTTCCCTGTGTGATGTACAGAGAGCCTTCCTTTCTACCTCGGGCAGCAATCATGCTTGTTACCATTTTCTGTCATATAGATCACTTCTCCTATGCCCACAATCTTGCTTGTGATCATCTTTTCCACAGTAGAAATAGGTCAAACCTCTGGAGCGAGACTTGGATCTTCCTCGTGATTTTCCACGACTTCCTATGCTTCTATGCACACTCCTTCCTCTATTCTCAACAACATTGGCTTCTGAGTGACTACTCATTCCTCTTTCCTTCCTTTTGTACTCTTCAGTTAGCCAAATACATGTGATAGTATCCAGGTTAAGCTTTCCATCTGGTGTTGAGTTACTGAGAGTGACAACTAATGTGTCTCAGCTCTCAGGTAGAGAACTAAGGAGTAGAAGAGTTTGCAACTCGTCACAATCTTCATATCTCGCTTCGTTATTTAATTCACAATACCTTTGAAGGTGTTTAAATGCTCGATCATATTCTGGCCGTTAGAGTACTCCAATCTCACCAATCGTCACAGATTTAAGCTTCGTCCATAGCTCATATATATTGGTATAAGTCGATACATGCTCAAACAAGTTTTTGTCACTGTACTTCTGAATCATAGCAATATCTTTCCAATTCAGAACCTCCCATTATTTTTTAGTCTTCCCTTCTCGCATGTCCTCATTTGTGATTGGCTCATACAAATCCTTGCACTATAGATGGTCTTCCATTATCGACTTTCAATAGGAATAGTTATATGCAGTTAGCTTGAACATGTCTCCATCATGAGCGAATCTTCCTTCCACTTTGAGTTCGACAGACAATCACTCATTGAACCAACAACTCTGATACCACCGTTGGGAAAGAGCAGTACCAATTCCCTTCTCTGTAAACACAAAATGGGCACTATGCGGAAGTGTAAAAATAAAGGACTGAAGAGAAGAAGAACGACACCAAAACTTTTACGTGGAAACCCCTATCGGGAAAAACCCCGAAACCTAGTCCAGTTAAAAGATCTCCACTGTAAAAGTAGGATTACAAAGTGTTTCTCTCAGTCTCTAAGGATCTCTATATGAATCTCACCCTCTCAGATGGTATACAAAATTTTCTCTCTATGAAACTCTTTCTTTCTCTCAAAGAGGAATACAAAAAAATTCTCTAACTCTCTTAGGATTTCTTCTCTTGGATGTCATGATGCAACTCTTCAGAAGTTCTCCTATTTATACGAGAAGAATGTGGCTTCTCCAAAAAGAGTGATTAATGGAGGCTAATCTCCACAATTCCAATGGGGTCTAAAAACTTCCAATACATTCTTCAAAGTTGAATGTGCATGTCTCAAGATCAAAGAAATAAATTCCAAGACCTTTGAATATTTATCCCCAATTAAGGAGGGAATTCCAACAAATATTTATAAAAAAAGAAAAATATTCTATTGCGCTTATATAGAAATTAAAAATGGTAATTAAATAATAAATTAAAAAAAGCCGAGAACTATTCAAGTTTAACTTTCGTCATTTTTGTTCTATTTTAATTTTCAATTTTTTTAAGTCTTTTTTGTTACATCAATTAAGACCAATCATATTTGTTACGAGAAAATTTGATACAAAATGTAAGAATTCACACATATCGAGCACTTATAAAACGAGAAAGTTTGGTTTTTGATGTCTTTCATTGGTTAAAAGATAACTGAAATGCATTACTGTATTATGGGCCGTTCTTCACTTTTTGTTTCGTATCATCCATCAATTTTCTCTAATTAACTATGATAAGACAAAGGACGTGAAGATATATTTTGAAAAGATAAAAGACGTAAAAAACATTTAAAAAAGATAAAGGATAAAAAGAAAAAACTGGGAACATAATTAAAACTCTTACTAAACAGACTCTTTTAATTAACTATGAAAAAATAAAGGATGTAAACAAATGTTTTAAAAAAAGATAAATGACGTAAGTGAACATTTTAAAAAAGAAAAAGGACGAAAATGAAAAAACATATAATGCCCTAATGACACAGTCTGCTGCTTACGTGGCCAATTTATCCACATACTATCCACGTAAGTCCTGTTTAACCTTCACTTAACGGAATGACTATTTTAAACCATTTTGAAAACATAAAGGACGAAAACGAACATTTTGAAAAGATAAAAGATGTAAATGAAAATTAACATCACCGTTAAGCCACTAATCCAATATATTTTATTAATCTGGCGTGCCTTTAATCCATATACTACTAATTAAATATTAGCATTAACCACTAAGTTTTAAATGACATTGAGAAGTACTCCACTTGGCATAAGGAGCGTGATCGAGGTCCAAAAGAATGTTTTTCTGCTTGTCGACAGCTTTAATAATAATATATCAAACTAACTAACAAAAGCATTTTTTTCCTATAAATGGTTGCATGTAATAAGAATGACTAATGTTAAGTTCATAACAACAGTTGTAGTTGCTTCTTTCCAATCCATCTATCCATTTCTACAAATTAAACAATGGCTTATGTGAAGCTTGCTTCTTTCACCACCTTCTTGCTTGCCACGTCCTGTATGTAGTTTTAATTATAGACTTTTATGCATTCTTTAGAACTCAATTCTTGATGAGAAATGAATAAGATTTTTCTTCTCTCTCAAATAATGCATGTACTAATATAATATCATGGATGTATATGTATGAAGCAAGTACTAGATTGTAGGTAATCAGCGAAAATAAAAGTACTAGATTATAGGTTAATTTTCTATCATAATATTGGACTATAATTTTCAATGCATGCATGCATCTATCTGTGTATACATGTGTATGTTGAAACTAACTTTGATATCATCATTTTGTAGTATTAATGTTCTCGACGAAGAAGGTAGAAGCAGATTGTTTTGGACTTTGTCCATGCGCTATTGGTTGCATTCTTGCTTGCCACGTCCTGTATGTTTTAATTATAGACTTTTATGCATTCTTTAGAACTCAATTCATGATAATAAGATTTTTCTTCTCTCTCAAATAATGCATGTACTAATATAATATTATGGATGTATATGTATGAAGCAAGTACTAGATTATAGGTTAATTTTCTATCATAATGGACTATAATTTTCAATGCATGCATGCATCTATCTGTGTATACATGTGTATATATGTTGAAACTAACTTTGATATCATCATTTTGTAGTATTAATGTTCTCGACGAAGAAGGTAGAAGCATATTGTTCGGCACGTTGTGGTGCTATGCATCCTCCATGCCTTATTGGTTGTAAATGTCTAATCACATCATCTTCATTAAATATAGGTTTTTGTGGTGCTATAAGTGCTCTGGATATGGTAGGGGAACATCCTATCTTATGTCAGTCTCATGGCGATTGCATGAAGAAGGGAACAATGAGCTTTTGTGGTCGTTATCCAAACCCTAATATTAAATATGGCTTGTGTTTTGTTTCTAACTCTCAAGCAACAGCCTTCTTCAAGAATAAATTTAATTCTTAATTCCTAGATATTTGGATTTAAAAAAAAATGCATGTATGAGGGTATATTATTATTATTATTATTATTATTATGTATGTTTTTACTTTATGTTATGACTCCGTGAGTATATGTTTTTTATGAGCCTTTTAATGAATATTAATGGAGTGCATATCTCTTTTTGGAACTATTCTAGACTTTGCCCCAACTTGTGCCAAGGAACCATTCTACACACTTGCATGATGTCACTTACCACTATATATTCTACTTCCTTTTGGGGTTTTATCAAAACAATAGAATATTTTTTTTGGGTGACTCAAAACAATAAAATATTGGACTTAAGTAGATCGAAGACGTCAGCATATAATAAGAAATTATTAAATGCTTTCGTCTCTATCGATAAGTTGTGAATTCACTTGAGTTTAGGTGAATATTTGATTCGTCATATACAATTTATATTTAAGTACATCGATGTATAACATTTATTTTTTAAACTAAAATATCCTCCACGACAACTGTAGAGACTAATCTTTCGAGGTACTGAAGATCAATTTAAAAAATAAAACAAATATTTTAAAAAATAAAACAAAATTTTAAAAAATAAAACAAATATCCTAACAAATATTTTTTAAAAAATAAAACAAAATTTTACTAGGGGCATTTGCCCCCACCCCACAATGTGTTTGGAGTAGATCCATCCCTGAGCAATTATCAAACGCCTAATTCTCTTCAAAAAATAATAAATGTTTTTTTCAAATGTAATACTATAATATACTGTACTACTATATAACAATAAGAAGCCAACACATATGTACTAAAAAAAGAAAATTATTTTATTGCTCTAACATTTTTTTTGGTAGAAACCGGTATCCTCTGCGCGTAACTACAGAGACTAATCCCTCGAGCCGGTTAGGACCACAATGGGCGACAAAGCTCTCCCTCAAGCGATTTAACACTGCTGCGTGCCCAAGGCTGAATTCGAAGTCAGAACCTTAGTTAAGCTGGAAGAGACCCCGACTATCTCATCCAAATGCTCTTGGATTTATTGTGCTAATGTAAAAATTAAAAAATGATAATTAAATAATAAAATAAAAACTGAGAATTTTCAAGATTAACTTTTGTCATTTTTGTTTTGTTTTAATTTTCAATTTTTTTTAATTCACTTTTGTTATATTAAATAAGACCAATCATATTCGTTACGAGAAAATTTTATACATTTACATCTCTATCTTTCTCTCTTAATATGATCACTCTCTCTCATCATTAAAATATTATAAATATTGATGAGAGAGTGAGAGGACGGAGAGAGATGTAGGTTGGTGAGAAAGAGAATATCCGAAGCCTATCTTATGATGGAGAGGCGATCTTAGTTAGGGTGGGGGAGGGCCATGGCCCGTCCAAGATTTTGAAAATTACCACTTAACAGTTCTGATTCAGCTGCTAAGTGCAGCGCCTACTTCTACGGTGTCTGAGGTTTGATTCCCATCTAAGTAGTCTTTCTTATATTTCATTAGCTAACATTATTTTTGCCAATAAGATCACCAAAAAGTATCCTACTAGGGATTGGACCCTGTACATGTACACAGTGCAACATGAAATTTTCCACTTATACAATAGAACATTTTTTCAATTTTAGACAAATATTAATAATATTATTTTTAAAGTTTTTGACCACCTAAAAATTCCCCTCAAGATCCGCCACTAGTCATGTATGGTTTATTTTATTTTGTTAGACTGTTATGCATCATGTTTATCTTTATGTATGATCATTAAGAAAACCTTTTCACTTTGAGTTCGACATTTTCTTATTCGAAACAATTTAAAAAACAAAATTGCTCAAATTTCCACAACTATGAACAAAAGAACCCCAATAAAGATTGGTCCGAGTTGTAACTAGACTCGGATCCCATTCTACTGTCTTTCGTTCGAATTTTGGGTGTGACAAAAACTCTGTTGGGAGGAGAGAAGCACACGGGGCGGTAAAGCCGGGTACTCGTGGCCAATCAAATTCCCCGGTGTAGATTAGTCATCGACAAACCCAATGGAAATTGCGCACCAATGATAGAGTAACCAAAAAAACTAAGAACAAGATAACTTTTATTTTGAAAGTAAACCAATATTAATTATTTTCCGCATTAACTTAAGTAGTCATAAAAAAATATTCTAAAAAGGGTGTCGCACTTAACGTCCCTAGTTAAGATTGTGCACTATCAGAAATTCTCTATTTAGTGATCGATTTATAGACCGAAATATTAAATTGGTTGCTAAACCATTTGCTAAACATTAGCAACTAGTGATTTATTGCTTCGCAAAATCAGTCACTAACTACTTTAGTAATCGATTTGGGGAAGGATATAGAAAATGAATTGCTAAATTAGTTGCTAGATAGAGATTTTTGGTAGTGTTGTTGTTTAGTGGAATAATAATTTTCAAACTATTCCAACTACATTGATAGCCGGAATAATTAGTCTTCCATTCGAGGAGGCAAAAACCATATTTCAGTGATGCTTGGGGTGGGAGCAAATGCCCCTAGTAGAACTTCGTTGGCTTCTTAGTATTATATAGTACAGTGTATTATATTATAGTATTACATTTGAAAACAAGATTTATAATTTTTTTAAGGCAATTTGGCGTTTGAGAGGGTTGGATCTACTCCAAAGACACTAGGGTGGGGGCAACTATGAAGGAATGACTATGCTCATCTTGTTGATATGGTTAAAAAAGTTATCAAGTTGGAAAGCTTTCCAACTTGGGAGGTTCGTTTGGTTAGCATCTTCAGAGAAGCTAACCGGTGTGCTAATGCCTTGGCAAACATTGGGTGTTGTCAATCTGATGATTTGATTTTTTAGGAGCAGTGTCCTATATCCGTAGGACCGTTATTGCTTGCTGATGCTGTAGGGAATCACATTCCCAGACTTGTTCCGGTTTAGTTTCTCTTTCCTTCTTGGGGCTTAGCCCCCGTTACATACAAAAAAAAAACTAGGCGCACCTTCCTATTTTTATCTTCCCTCCACTTGATTCGCTTTTACTTTTTTATTTTTTTAAAAAGAAACACATACCAATCCGTGTGAACCTTACAAGATGCATCTCCGCCATTGATTAAGTAGGCAAAAGATATTCTTAATCGTTGGATGCCGAGCCTTAAGTTGGTCCTTTATTCGCACGTTGCCTAAGTGAATAAAGGAAAGGTATTGCTTAGGCAACCGTTGGATACCTTTTTCCTTTATTCCTCACTTAGGTACTTAAGTTGGTCCTTTAAGTTATTCGGTGTCCTTTAATTAAATAACTTAAAGTACTTATGATGTTTTTTTTTTTAGATAAGCAATACTTTCATTGAAGGGAGCACAAGGGATGCCGAGCCCTTACAATGGGAATAAAGGAAAGGGGGAGGGTCTCCTCAAAACCTCCCTAAGCCAAAACCCATTGGGAAAAAGACTCAGTGAGGAAAAAGAGTACCTCGTACAACCTGCACTACAGTGAGGATAAGCAACCTTACTCACTGTTTCTCCCCCTATAGACTACAAATTGTTTAAGCATTGTAGTGGATTAGACCACCACATTGAAATGGAAAAGGAGGAATTACAATTCAATCTATAATAAATACACCAACACCAAGATAGACTTTTAATACGATTCACCACCATCTCGATATTTGGCTCCTCATTATTGAAAATAGCTCCATTCCTCGCCAGCCATATGCTCCAACAAGTAGTTAACCAAATCACGTGCTTCGTGCGATTTGCTTTCTTCCCCTTACACAAGCAGCAACAATGGTGGACAAGACAAACAACATCCAAGGACAAATCAAGAGCAACACCAATCCAAGATGTAACACACTTTCAAACTGAATTCGCGAACCCACAGTGAAGGAACAAATGATTCACGGACTCACGCTGAACCTATGATGTAATTTAACCTAATAAAAACAGTAGTAGAAATTCTACTGATTTTCAACCATTAAAAAGAAAGTTTATTAATAAACGAGTGTTAGAGAGGGTTTGTCGTTGAGCAAAAAGTTATAAAACTCATTGTCTTTAACCAATTATAATCCTCTAGACTTCTTACTTATCAAATCGAAGCATATGCACCTCACACATTTTTTGTCCGCTTCCTAATATCCATACACATGTACAAAACATGATGCCTAGAAAACCCGAATAGGATTCTTCTTTTCATCTTCTTCAACTTATCTGTTCCCATTTTGCAACACCAACCATGGGTATCTTTTCTCTATCAACCTCCAAATACATTCACAAACCCACTTCAATTTCATTTTTACTCTTCTTAATTTTCCTCTTCACGTTAAACTCATCCACGCTCCAAACACAACCAAATGAATGCAAGGACCCATACAAACAACTCGGCCTTATTCTTAATCCAAATGGAACCGTTACGCGTCCAAACAAACCACCTGAATCCCCTCCCTCTCTTGATCCCAATCTTCTTGTACTCTCCAAAGATCTTCCCATCAACCAATCAAAAGGCACGTGGGTTAGAATCTACCTACCACGCAAAACACTGGATCACCGCTCCAAGATTCCGTTAGTTATTTTCTTTCATGGTGGTGGGTTCGTTTTTCTTAGTGCAGCCTCAACAATCTTTCACGATTTTTGCTTCAATATGGCAAACGATGTGGTTTCAATTGTTGCTTCTGTAGAGTATCGTCTCACACCGGAACATAGACTCCCTGCGGCGTATGATGATGCTGTGGAAGCGCTGCACTGGATAAAAACCAACAAAGTAGATGATTGGCTTATAAACTATGTTGATTATTCTAATGTTTTTTTAATGGGTAGTAGCGCAGGAGCAAATATAGCATACAACGCTGGTCTACTTCTAGCAAAGGAAAAAGCTAAAAATGATAATGTTGGTAAGATCAAAGGGTTGGTATTAGTTCAACCTTATTTTGGTGGGGTTCAAAGGACGGAATCAGAAATAAGGCTTGCGAATAATTCTCATTTGTCGTTGTGCGTTAATGATATGCTGTGGGAATTGTCATTGCCGGTTGGAGTTGACCGTGACCATTGGTATTGTAATCCAATAGTTGGGAATGGTGTTTCGATATTGAAAAAGATCAGACGACTAGGGTGGTCGGTACTAGTGACCGGGAGTAGCGGTGACCCACTTATGGATCGCCAAATTGGACTTGTGAGGTTGATGGAGAAGAAGAAGGTGAGAGTAGTAGAACATTTCACCAAAGGAGATTATCATGGGGTTCAAGATAGTGAGCCATTGAAAGCAAAAGAACTTTATGGTGTAATTAGAAGTTTTATATCTCATGATTGAATGAAGCACGTTAATTTAGACTTTTATTTTTTGTGTTGAAATTGTATCACCATGCTAAATTATGAAATTCCAAAAAAAAATTATAAATTATATGGTTAATAAGAATTTGATTTTTGTACTAAAGACTTGTCTAATTACTATTTGCTTATGTACTCATAAAGTATTGTCAAGACTGAAAATAGGATCATAGTTGGAAAAAAATTATTAATTAAAGTGGCACTAATGACCATTTTACAACTTAAAGATATAAAGCTAGTTCTTACCCTGAACTTAAAATAAAATAGTTGTATGATTAAGGCTCCATTTGGCGCATTCCATCCGTTAATGGATAGCAGATGAAACTAGCGGGTGAAACTAGCAGGTGAATAGTGCGCGTGTTTGGTAAGCACTAGCGTTTAGCATATTTTGGCTAGCGTAGCAGATAGCGGATATCGTCTCACTTATATGACATTTTACCCTTTTTATTTTTTTAAATTACTTCTTCTTCCTCATTAAATATTTTGTCATCATTAAATAATTTAATCATTAATTAAATATCATTTTATGTCATTTTACATTTATCAGCTATTTTAGTCGCTAGTTTTATCAAACATGTCATTTGTTAACCCAGGGGGTGTGGTTGAGCGGTTGTGGCTCATCCTCCCTTAACCAAGTGTCGAGGGTTCGATCCTCGCCTTGGGTATGGAGAAACTTTAAATCCGGCTAGTTGTCCCACCCTTCGAGGTGCCTCCAATATAGCGATTCGGCGGTGGATACCCTGGTCTCGACAAAAAAAAAACGTCATTTGTTATTAGTTAGTTCATCAAATGACAAATGACAAATTCCTAACCGCACTTCATCACTGTGGAACTGTAACCACCGATGAACATGGTGTTGTCTTTCGTTGTCCTAATCATATCTTCTGTAGGATGAATAAGGATATCACATTCGCCCAACTCAAGGAGAAGGCTGAGAGGAAGATACGGGCAGAGGGAGGGTGGCGTAAAGACGTGGAGCGTATCCGTTACAAAAAGTACAATTGTGGAGATGACAGGACTTTCCGTTATTCTGTCATGGAGATCCAAAGCCACGACGACGTTCGCGCAATGATGGAAGCTCATGCTAACATTCCAATGGGACGTAGTATCTTGGAGCTGTACGTGGACACAATACGCACTCCGGAAGAAATCATTCATCTTCTGCGACCACCCCCACCACAACAAGTCATACCGGAAAGAGTCATCAACCACTACTGTACACTTCACTGTCAGGCCCATGTTATGTACAGGGAAGAAGATGGTGTGTATTTTAGTGGTCCAAACACCATTTATTCCAAGCTTAAGAACAACATCACCTTCGCCGAAGGTAATCGTATCGTTGGTGCGTAATGACTATCAAGACTGACAAATACGTT
The DNA here is from genome assembly GCA_963573325.1 of Astragalus glycyphyllos. NCBI lineage: Eukaryota > Viridiplantae > Streptophyta > Magnoliopsida > Fabales > Fabaceae > Astragalus > Astragalus glycyphyllos. The sequence continues at coordinate 11,632,475 of OY754313.1, read as the reverse complement.
CGACAGATGTTTCAGCAGCATGAGATGTTTCAACCTCATACTCGGAGTCCTATCGAATTGTGCGTCGAAACCACTATTTCCACCGATGAGATCATCCGTCGGGTTATCCCTCCAGTGACTTAATCTACCCTAGGACACGGAGAGGGGTCGATCCCATGCTCCTAAGTTTGATTTCTACATTCAGACAAACTCGGTGTTGGCTAGTCTTTCGTTGAAAGCGTTGGGACACGTGTGGGTAGGAAACAATGGTTCAATCCAAAAAATACCTTAGTATATCTTAAGAATGAGTGTTATTGACCTAAAAAGAAGGAAACGAAAATATTACATATACAAAATGAGGGGAAGATTGTTGATTATGAAATTTAATCAGCAAATAAATTAACGATTAAAAATGAACGCATTCTTTCCATCACTCATTAACTAAATAGGAAACAATCATTCTAGTTCTAGATATTATAATTAGTTACGCAATCTGAGCCGTTAATTTTGGTCTAATAATTATAACACTTTTCTCGTTTCTCATAATAAATTTGAGCCACAAAAAGTGGAATCACAAAATGGAAAAACGAGGGTCACATGTGATCTTTTTTCATATTTTTGTTGTGATATTAATAACCGTGGGATCAATTAATTTCAATGGTTTAGATTTGGTGTAAGTCATTTGACTTACACCTGGTGTCAACGGATCCTCTATATATATATATATATATATATATATATATATATATATATATATATATATATATAATGGAAACTTTTGAGTTTAGCTTTGATGACATACCTTTGGTATTTCATTGATTTGATTTTGAGATTTTTAATCATTTACATAAGAATATCTTCATCGTCTATTACATTTTTATATGGATACAAGACAATTGGAATGACAGATGAAATGAAGATTTTATCTAAATAAAAAAAATTATGATATTTTAGAAAATTTTACGAAAGAATTGAAAGAAATAATGTAAATTAAAATTATTAGCAGTACTTTGGTTTGACCTTTTAAAGTAGTGAGCATATACATATATTGAGGGAAGAGATTCAAATTACAATTATGTTTTAAAATTTTTTTTGGTGAATATATTCATGTACTTAAATAAAAATTTGTTATTTATTCAAATTTTAATTATTATTTTTCTAATCATACTTTTTAATTTTATATTTTCTTCCTAACGCGCACCTCAATTTCAATTTCAATTCCAATTTCAATGAGGCGAGCAGATCATGGCCACCCAATCCTTGTAGGTCGTGGGCCTAACCTGTAGGTCATGATCTTACTCTTTGACATAATTACTTACACTATGTTTCTTCCCAATATTCAAACAAGAGAGAAAGAGTTTATCTTAGTAATTCACCTCATTTATCTTTATTGACTTAAAAAAACGTAGATTACTTTAAGGCATTTGTCCATGAGGTATCAGCTTTGTGGTAAGAGTTTGACTTTAAAACTCAATGGATGAAATTTAAATTCTCTGGAGTGCAGTTATAAAATGGTTATTAATGCCAGTTTAATTAATTATAGTTTCACGGATCTCCATTTTTTAACAAAATAAAAGTAAAGTAATTCAAGGTATTTAATTTTAGTGAAAAAAATTAATACCTAAAAGCGACTTTTAAGTTGGGAAAAATAAATTTCTCAAAATGTATGTTTAGAAAAAAGTATTAGAGACTGTACATAACATGATGCTTTAAAAACTCAAATTGGAAAATTAAAAAATAAAGAATAAAATTTATATATAATTCTATAGGTACTAGTACTGCTGGTCCTGTTTGTCACATAAAAAATTAAGTAATGAGTAGAAACTGCCCAAGTGTTATATCTTTATTCGCAATTGTTATGTCTATTTGAAAAAACTGACACTTCTTCTCTAGAAACTCTAGGTAAAAAATAAAACGTACTGGCAATAATAAGAAATTTAATATTCATTACCTCTTCAACGATCAGTTTATTTTCATCTTCTTCAACTTTCAAACCAACCACGCTCCTCTTTTCTCTTTCAACCTCCAAATACTTTCACAAACCCACTTCAATTTCATTTCCACTAATCTTAATTTTTCTCTTCATGTTAAACTCAACCAAACTCTAAACACAACCTCCAAATCAATGCAATGACCCATACAAACAACTCAACCTCATTCTTAATCCAAATGGCATTGTTATGCGTCCTTTCAAACCACCAGAAACCCCTGCCTCACTTGATCCCAATCTCCTCGTACTTTCCAAAGATCTTCCCATAAACCAATCAAAAGGCACGTGGGTTAGAATCTACCTACCCCACAAAGCACTAGATCACCGCTCCAAGATTCCGTTAGTTATTTTCTTCCATGGTGATGGGTTCATTTTTCTTAGTGCGGCCTTAACAACTTTTCACGATTTTTGCTTCAATATGTCAAACGACGTCGTTGCGGTCGTTGCATCTGTAGAGTACCGTCTCGCACCCGAACATAGACTACCCGCAGCGTATGATGATGCTGTGGAGGCACTGCACTGGATAAAAACCAACAAAGAAGATGATTGGCTTCTAAATTATGTTGATTATTCTAATGCTTTTTTCGTGGGTAGTAGTTCAGGAGGAAATATAGCGTACAACGTTGGTCTACGTGTAGCGGAGGAAAATGTTAATAATGATGAAGTTTTTAAGATCAAAGGGTTGATATTGATTTAGCCTTATTTTGGTGGGATCCATAGAACGGAATCAGAAATGAGGCTTGTGAATGATTCTCATTTGTGAATGATTCTCATTTGTCGTTATGTGGTCAATAAACATTTACTTTTTGTACGAATGACTTGTGTAATTACTATTTGCTTGTGTGCGCATAAAGTTGTCAAGACGGAAAATTGGATCATAGCTGGAAAGAAATAACCAACACGACAAAGCATCCTGATAATAATGAAGAACATCTCTTTTATCCACAAAACAAGAGAGTTGAATCACCTGGCCAACTGTCTCGCAAAGGAAGAAGCGTCCTTGCAAGGTTTCAGGGTGAACTGGCTTGAGATAGAGGGTGATTAGCTAGTATGACGTAGGTCGCTTTGTAGATAGAATCACACCAATCTTGGCCTCATTTGATTTTCATCCAATAAGAGAATGCGTGTTGGGAAATGAGTGTTATTGACACAGTTCAGCAATTCAAATAGTGAAAGTAATGAATACTAGACAATAACAACAAAGACGGTAACAATGAATAATGTTTAATAATGAGTATAAAGGTTTATTATTGGTGTCGCCATATGATGTGCATTAATGATAAAATTCTCAAATGGTTGTATGATTGACACATAGGAAAACCGGTCGTGAGAGACATTAATAAGTTTTTAAGCTTATTATTAGCGAAAACTCGGGGTGAAAATATATATTTTTTAAAATTTTTAAATTGTACTTCTTTTCTGTATTTCGATTCTATAACAATTGTACTTAGTGCCACTTTAATTAATTATATTTTCTTGAAAAATAAAACAAAAAGTAACACTACTAGCGACGGATTTAGTGAGGAAAAGTTTCCCTCAGTAACAATTCTGTCTCAAATTTCCTGACAAAAGAACATGGAAAATTTCAAAGACAGATTTTATGGCGGAGTTTATCTCTCTCAAACGTTTTTGTCACAAATTTTCTCACAAAAAAGTATGAAAAAGTTTAGAGAGGGACTTTTGTGACGGATTTACACCTCTCTGTCATTTTCTTTAATAAAAGAAAATGATAAGTTTTAGAAATGAGTTTTGTTTAGTTAGAGGTATTTCATAGCAATTTTTTCTGGAAATTAGTACTTAATAGTTAATACTGTCACTGAGAATTAATTTGAATTTCTAACAATCCATTTAGATAATTCAACCAAAAGGACAAGCTATTCAAATTCATTTAAATTCATAATGGGAAAATTGAATTCATTCAATTTCTTAGAAAAGATGAATCGTGGGTGGCTGGGTGTCTTTTTTTTTTTGACCAACTAGATGTCATTTATTGTTAATTGTTAACTGGAGTTATTGAAGAAAAATAAATTGCAATTACTTATATTCTCATTAGCTTTTTATTCTGAAGAAGTAGAGAATGGTAATTGGAGAGCCCTTCAAGCTGGTCAGAATGGACCCATGTGTCTCATTTAATGTTTGCTGATGATTTTTTACTTTTTGGACAAGCTTCTATTAATCAAATTAGTTGTATGTGTAACATGCTGCAAAAGTTTTGTGACAGCTCTGGTCAACTTGTGAGTGTTAAAAAAACTTCTATCTTATTCTCTAAAGGAGTTCCGGTGAACACTAGAAGAAATATTGCGGCTCATTCCGGTTACAGAGAAGTTACTGGCTTGGGTAAGTACTTGGGGATTCCTCTTATTGGTAGAACTCCTAAAAGGAATGACTATGCTCATCTTGTTGATATGGTTAAAAATAAGTTATCAAGTTGGAAAGCTTCACAACTTTCATTGGCAGGGCGTATAACTTTGTCTAAGGTTGTTATCGAGGCTCTTCCTCTCTATTCAATCATGACTTCGATGATTCTTAAAACTTGTATTCAAGAGATTCAACAGCTCCAAAGAAGCTTTATTTGGGGAGATACTAGTGACCATCGTCGGTTTCATGCTGTGAGCTGGTCTGTGATTATTCAACCAAAGAAGCTTGGTGGCTTTGGAATTCGCAACCACATGAATGTGAATTCAGCTTGTGTTATGAAACTTGGTTGGTCTTTGAGACAAGGAGACAATAATTTGTGGTGTAAAGTTCTCCGTGGGAAGTGTGGACGAGAGGGTTCAAATAATAATAATAATCTTGTTGTTAAACCATATGATTCTCTAATTTGGAAACAACTTGCTAAAATTTGGCTGATTCTGAATAATAATTGTTTTTGTTCTGTAGGCAAGGGATTGAGTATTTCAGTTTGGAATGATTCATGGATCCTTCCAGGCATAAAGCTTGCTGATTTTTTGGTTCATATTCCCAATGGGCTAGTTCATCTTAGAGTTTGTGATCTTGTTGGAACTAATGGCTCGTGGGATATCAGGTGTTTAGAAGCTTATATTCCCTCTGATTTTGTCTCCAGAATTCATGCTTTATTACCCCCAAAGTTGGATTATGGTGATGATGTGAGATTGTGGCCAGGTAACAGTCTCGGTGAATTCTCTATTGCTAGCGGTTTTCACTTTATTTCAAATTCTGGCGTGCATGACACCAATTAATCCCCTTTGGGCTAAAGTTTGGAAGATTCAAGCTCCTGAGAGAGTTAAAGCCTTTGTTTGGCTTTTGGTTCATATGACAGGCTGTTTACTAACTCAAGGAAGAATGCTATGGGGTTGGGAAATTCTTTTTGTTTTCATTGAAGTACTGTGACAGAATCAACTCTACATGCGCTTCTTGATTGCCCTCGTGCTTTGAATTTGTGGATGACTTTAGTTAAAGTTGAACACCGATGTTCTTTTTTTGGTGGTAATTTGATGCAATGGCTTCATTTCAATTTGGTGGAAAAATAAAGAAGAGCATGATGTGTCTTATATTCGACCTTTTAGACCTTAGGATGTGGTCAGTAACTGTTTGAAGGAGTATCATGTTGCGATGGTTGTTTCTAAATCAGTGCAGGATCGTCTCATGGATCATGTTAATGTTAGGTGGGATCCCCCTGACGATGGTTGGGTGTGTCTTAATTCTGATGGTGCCGTAAAGGATACTTCTAAGGTTGCTGGTTGTGGTGGTCTAGTGAGAAACTCTAATGGGGATTGGCTTGCATGGCTACTCTAAACATATTGGCTTCTGTGATCCTTTTGTTACTGAGTTGTGGGGTGTGTTCATTGGATTACAACTGGTTCGCTCTAAAGGATGGGATAGAGTGGTGGTGCAGATGGATTCCAAGGTGGCTTGTCACATAATCCTTGGTACGAAAGTTGGGCGTATTTCGGGGTGGAGTATTGTTAGAGAGATTTGTAAGCTGCTGCAGTTGCCTTGAGAGGTTCGTTTGGTTAGCATCTTCAAAGAAGCTAACCGGTGTGCTGATGTCTTGGCAAACATTGGGTGTTGTCAATCTGATGATTTGATTTGTTATGAGCAGTGTCCTATATCCGTAGGACCGTTATTGCTTGCTGATGCTGTAGGGAATCACATTCCCAGACTTGTTCCGGTTTAGTTTCCTTACCTTCTTGGGGCTTAGCCCCCGTTTCATACCAAAAAAAAAAAACTAGGCGCACCACCATTGTGTATTTTTTATAGTCAGATATTTCCTACCCCTCCATGCCTTTTCTGGTGAACTGATCCCATCAAGGGAAGTCCTCAACCTCCTCTGTTAAAGCCATAAAGAAATTTTTTCAAAGGAGCTGATCTGGAAGCCCTCGTTGCTGCCATTCTTGGTCTTTTGCGGACAAAGAGGCCTGTGTTGGATAAGTGTAAACCGACCAAAGGTTTCTGAAAATTGTAATAAGAGAGTTTTTTTTATAGAGACGGAAAAAAGACCCTCAATGTTTAGTGTTGACAATTTTTCCCTCACAAATTCCATCATTAATTAGTGACAGAATGGTTTTTTCCTGATGTAGCCTACCGCTTAGTGATAGAAACTTTTCCTCACTATTAGTGACAGATTTCATTTTCCCTCGCTAATTATTTAGTGACGCCAGATATAGTTACGAATCTATGCTCGTCACAAATTCCGTCACTAATGTTGTTTGTGACGGATTTTTATATGATTAGTGACGGATTTCGTCCCTCTCTAATTTCAATTTATTTAGTAGTGTAATTCAAGGATTTTTGGTGAAAAAATAATTAATGCTTTAATGCGATTTATAAATTGGGAAAAGCAACTTTCTCAAAAATATGTTAGAAACGAGTGTTAGAAAGCGTGTTGGTAATAATAAAAAGGTTAAATTATACTAGAAGTAATTTAAGTTATTTAATTGTAACAAGTTGGTCCTTTAAGTTTTTTTTCTTATCACTTAGGTCTTTTACATTTTTTAATTATAACAAATTGGTCCTTTAACTTGTTTTGTACCACTTAAGTCCTCTAAGTTATTTTAATTAAATAACTTAAAGTACCTCTGATGTAATTTAACCTAATAAAAACACTAGTAGAAATTCTACTGATTTTCAACCATTAAAAAAAGAGTTTATTAATAAACGAGTGTTAGAGAGAGTTTGTCGTTGAGGAAATAGTTATAAAAACTCGTTGTTTAACCAATTATAATCCTCTAGGCTTATTACATATCAAATCGAAGCATATCACCTCACGAATTTTTTGTTCGCTTCCTAATATCTGAACACATGTAGATAACATGAGGCCTAGAAAACCCAAATAGGATAATTTAGGTAGTATTCAATCCTCGGATTCTTTTCACCTTCTTCAACTTATGTGTTCCCATTTTGCAACACCAACCATGGGTATCTTTTCTCTATCAACCTCCAAATACTTTCACAAACCCACTTCAATTTCCTTTTCACTCTTCTTAATTTTCCTCTTCACGTTAAACTCATCCACGCTCCAAACACAACCAAATCAATGCAATGACCCATACAAACAACTCGGCCTCATTCTTAATTCAAACGGCACCGTTACGCGTCCAAACAAACCACCTGAATCCCCTCCCTCTCTTGATCCCAATCTTCTTGTACTCTCCAAAGATCTTCCCATCAACCAATCAAAAGGCACGTGGGTTAGAATCTACCTACCCCGCAAAACACTGGATCACCGCTCCAAGATTCCGTTAGTTATTTTCTTTCATGGTGGTGGGTTCGTTTTTCTTAGTGCAGCCTCAACAATCTTTCACGATTTTTGCTTCAATATGGCAAACGATGTGGTTTCAATTGTTGCTTCTGTAGAGTATCGTCTCACACCGGAACATAGACTCCCTGCGGCGTATGATGATGCTGTGGAAGCGCTGCACTGGATAAAAACCAACAAAGTAGATGATTGGCTTATAAACTATGTTGATTATTCTAATGTTTTTTTAATGGGTAGTAGCGCAGGAGCAAATATAGCATACAACGCTGGTCTACTTCTAGCAAAGGAAAAAGCTAAAAATGATAATGTTGGTAAGATCAAAGGGTTGGTATTAGTTCAACCTTATTTTGGTGGGGTTCAAAGGACGGAATCAGAAATAAGGCTTGCGAATAATTCTCATTTGTCGTTGTGCGTTAATGATATGCTGTGGGAATTGTCATTGCCGGTTGGAGTTGACCGTGACCATTGGTATTGTAATCCAATAGTTGGGAATGGTGTTTCGAGATTGAAAAAGATCAGACGACTAGGGTGGTCGGTACTAGTGACCGGGAGTAGCGGTGACCCACTTATGGATCGCCAAATTGGACTTGTGAGGTTGATGGAGAAGAAGAAGGTGAGAGTAGTAGAACATTTCACCAAAGGAGATTATCATGGGGTTCAAGATAGTGAGCCATTGAAAGCAAAAGAACTTTATGGTGTAATTAGAAGTTTTATATCTCATGATTGAATGAAGCACGTTAATTTAGACTTTTATTTTTTGTGTTGAAATTGTATCACCATGCTAAATTATGAAATTCCAAAAAAAAATTATAAATTATATGGTTAATAAGAATTTGATTTTTGTACTAAAGACTTGTCTAATTACTATTTGCTTATGTACTCATAAAGTATTGTCAAGACTGAAAATAGGATCATAGTTGGAAAAAAAATTATTAATTAAAGTGGCACTAATGACCATTTTACAACTTAAAGATATAAAGCTAGTTCTTACCCTGAACTTAAAATAAAATAGTTGTATGATTAAGGCTCCATTTGGCGCATTCCATCCGTTAATGGATAGCAGATGAAACTAGCGGGTGAAACTAGCAGGTGAATAGTGCGCGTGTTTGGTAAGCACTAGCGTTTAGCATATTTTGGGTAGCGTTTAACATTTTTTAAACTCTAGCAGATAGCGGATATCGTCTCACTTATATGACATTTTACCCTTTTTATTTTTTTAAATTACTTCTTCCTCGTTAAATATTTTGTCATCATTAAATAATTTAATCATTAATTAAATATCCTTTTATGTCATTTTACATTTATTAGCTATTTTAGTCGCTAGTTTTATCAAACATGTCATTTGTTAACCCAAGGGGTGTGGTTGAGGGGTTGGGGCTCATCCTCCCTTAACCAAGTGTCGAGGGTTCGATCCTCGCCTTGGGTATGGAGCAACTTTAAATCCGGCTAGTTGTCCCACCCTTCGAGGTGCCTCCAATATAGCGATTCGGCGGTAGATACCCTGGTCTTGACAAAAAAAAAATACGTCATTTGTTATTAGTTAGTTCATCTACTATCCGCTAGTTTATCTCTGTTATCCACTATTTTTTTTACCAAACAGAGCCTAAAAAAGAATGCCACAAAAAAGTATATTAAATTAGCATATGAATAATATAAATTATCGAAATTAAAGATACTATTTTTTGACGCTAAATTAACGATATAATTAGTAACTCTCACATAAAGGATACTATTTTTGTCTTGTTGTAAAACTTCATCTTTAACCTCCAGCTAGGTCTCTTCGACCCGGTTGAAGACCCACGAAAGCCCACGCGATCCATATTAGAAATAAAATCAGTTAGGGGTTGTTGCAAGTGTTATGAATTAGTTAGAAATTTAGTTAGCTTGTTGACTCTATTGTAATCTCTATATACAAAGCATCATGTACTTATTTTTTGTATATTTTTTCAATCAATATGATTCCTTTTGAGAAATTCTCTCAATCAAGCTCTCAAGCTTACTTCTCTTATAAGACGAACCTTCATCTCTTTGATTCTCTAATTTCTAACATTGTATCAGAGCGATACTGTTGCGCGACTTACAGTTATCGTGAAGACGAAGAAGACAAAGATTTTGCTTGTGAATCATGAGCGGAGGATGAATAAGAATTTTTCGAATCCGTTTCTGATTCAGATTCAGTCACCTACGAAAACAACCATCTCATAATCGTTTTCAGCAGTTTCGATCAAGATTCTATCTAATCTTGATATGATTTTAGCAGTTCCTTTCATTCCAATCAAACCAGAAGTTGATGAATCCACCATCAAAATCGGAAAAATCACATATTCGGTGGCTGCCTTCATGAATGACGGAAGCTCTTTCCAGAATGATGTTGCATCGCTGTTTGTGAATCTTGAATCCAACACCTCAAAGGAGATTGCAACCGGATGTGGCTTTGATTTTGTCTTTGATTGCAACAATTGCACCAAAGATGAATCAAGAATGGATGAGATTGCCGTCGAACAGAACAACTCATCGCCATTAGAGAAAATTAATGGCGTTACAAATCTGATCTTTGCAACACTTCTTCTATGCAATTTAGTTTGGGTTGAAAGCCTGAAACTGTGTTTTGTTTTTTGTTAGCTTTGGGTTGGATTGAAACTGTGTCGTGTCTTTGTTAATTTTTTTTAGTTCTCTTCTGTTTTTTTCCTTTATTCAAGTGCTTGGAATATTTTTTAATTCAAGTTGATCGTGGTAATACCACTATCAACTTGAGGGAGGTATTAGAAATAAAATCAGTTAGGGGTTGTTGTAGATGTTATGAATTAGTTAGAAATTTCGTCAGTTTGTTGACCTTATGGTAACCTCTATATATAGAACATCATGTACTCATTTTCAATTAATATTGTTACTTTTGAGAAATTCTCTCAATCAAACTCTCAAGCTTGTTGGACTATATGATAACCTTAGGGGGGAGGAGTGAATAAGGTTATATGCTAAAAATGAAATCTTTTTGCCTTTTGAAAATTAATGATGCTAGTTTAAATCGAATGCGGAAAAGAGGATTTAAACTATATGCAACAACTATGCAAGCTATAACGATGGTAGAAGCAATTACAGTGATATTGAAAGCTTAGTACAATAATATCAAATGCAATGATAAATAACAAATATAAAGTAAAACGCAAAGTAAAGATAAGGGAAAGAAGTACCCCGTGATTTTTACGAGGTTCGGGATAAAAGCCCTACGTCCTCGGCCTCCGGCATTGCAACCTTCGGACTTGATAATAACCACTATATGAGAAGAACTTCTTCAACGTCTTACAAGCAAGCAAATTCCCTATAGCTATCACACCAATCTCAATTTTCCCAAAATTGAGAACCCAAGCTCCCTGCTAAGGATTTCGCTACAATTCAATCTCCCCGATTGAATTACCCAAGAAAACTCTCAGGATTTCACAACAATCAAATATAGATGATTACAAATGAAAACTAGGATCCAATGACTCAAACAATATAACAATGATGTAGTTGAGAGAGATGAGAGATTTGGAACCCTAGATGAAGAACGTGAAGAAAATGGTGTGACGGTGACAGTTCTCGTTCTTTTCTTTTTTTGATTTGTAGGTTGTTCGCCCAAACGTGAGAAACCCTAATCCTATATATAGGGATTGTAAAAATATGACCGTTGAAGCAATTTTTAACACTATTTCTTTTTGGACATTTACTATTTTTTTTATTTTGTTTTATAGTTTTACAGTGGAGGTCGTGTTCTCTTTCAGTTTACGACTTTTTCGTTGGATTTGTGCTGGATTCTTCTTTATAAGTTTAGTGTGCTTGGTTCATCTTCTCTCTCTCTCTCTCTCTCTCTCTCTCTCTCTCTCTCTCTCTCTCTCTATATATATATATTGATCTAAGGTTCTAAGGTTCTATATTTTTTTTTATCATTTACATTTTATCTATTCGATTTTTATGTTGTATCTATTTAATTTTTGTTTTAACATTGAATATTAAAGCGGTTATAGTGCGATTATGCTTCTTAAATCGTTATCGAAAGTTGTTTGCTCAGCGTGATGTACCAAATCGGAACAAGTGGCTCGAGTTACTATAGGGAACTAACATGGCATATAGATGCATTTTTTATATGCTTCATCTATGTGCCATGTTACGACCTCTTGTGCTTCATTCTTCTTTGCAAGTTATTTCTTTGATTTAGTATTTCTCCTTATTTAAGTTGGATCTATTTATATGTTTTGACTTGAATGTTGTCCCTTTTGGTAGCGTAAGGTTGTAGCACACTATTCATAGAAGAATGTCAAATTTGGGACCTAGCCTAAGGCTATGTTTGAGCATGGTCTACTTAAGCTGCTTGTGCAATTTGAGAGGTCGGCACACCATCCTCCATCCCTGTTAATGAGTAGGCTTAATAAACCAAATACGCTTAGTACCACTAAATAACCCAATCGGATTAGTGTGTTTTCTTTACACCACCTTATTAATCCTTACTCGTGTTTCTTCCAAAACAAACCCAAGAAGTAGATTGGCTCTGAAGAAGTTCTAAGACATAAATTTATATACTGCTCAATTGATTTTCTCCCCTCCATCTGTTAAAGAATCATAATATCCATGTCAAAAGATATCAGTATAATCATGTCTTTGAATTTCTTCAACACCAATCCTACTTCTTGGGGTTATTTTGGAAGAAACACGAGTAAGGATAAACTTGATCGTGTGAAACAATCACACTAATCTAAATTCATCGTGTTGTTCACCAGAATCAAAACTAGGTGTTTATCATGCTGGAATCGAAAGTAGAGATACTTTTAGAGAAGGGAAAACGAGTGCAGGAAACATTTTCGTACTCGATTTTTTCTTATCTAAAGTAGTTCACTACAAAAAAATAACCTATTTGCGAGGGTGTTTGCTAGTGTTTTTAGCAAACAATCACTAGTTTTATTAGAAGGTTTGTGAGATCAAACTAGAAAAATCTCAAAGCAATTGCCTTTGAATTGCAAAAGTTTTTGTTTCAGAAAATGTAGAAAAGGGGACGATTTGCAAATGATTAACAGAATTGAAAAGAAAAGAAGCAGTAAATGGTGCAGGAATTGTAAAGAAAAGAAGAACAAATTGCATTGAATCATAAAAATGGTACACGATCACATACAGGGATTCTTCCACTCGTTTTTCGCTCTGGCTTGGAAGTTAGAGTTTCAGGAATCGGTTGTGTATTGTGATTTTCGCGACCCTTGTTTCTTCTCAGAAACAGTTATTTATACAAGGGAAAAAGGGGGGAAAATTCGAACTAGGTAACTGCCTAACAATTTGAAAATAAGTAACTGCTCCTACTTTCGGCCAAGTAACCGCTCCTACTTTCGACCGAAACTGCTCCGTCACGCTTCGACCAACTGCTAGTCTTCAACGCATAACTGCCCTGATTTCTGTCTGTCGAAAGCCTGTGTCGATTTTCCTCTCTCTTGCTTTTGCTTCCCTGGAAACTTGTCGAGTTTACCTTGCGCATGACCATTTTCTTTGTCGAAATAATATGGTCTTTGTGAAATAAATATAAATCAAGCCATGTTGACCATCTTTAATGAAGCCTGTCGAAATTACAGGCTAACAAATTGCCCCCCAAAAATGTCTTTTTCGACTGAACTTGAGGAGGAAGAAGAGAAAGACATTTTTTTGAATTCACCATCGAAATAACTTTGCACTTGAGTAAAATAGCTGTATACCTGATGTCACCACTGTTAAGTGTTGTTTCCATATTCAAACCTTGAACTTGAACAGCCTGTAGTTTCGGCCTTTGACCATGTTTACCGATTCTCTGTTCTACCTTTGAATGGTTCCAACATTTTCTGTTACGTTAATAACGCCGTAATTAAAGTGATGCCTCACTTCTCGGAACGCCAAACTCGTAACCAACTGACGTTCTCTCATACTTCTCCTTATAAATAGAAGAATTTTGTTTCTCATCTTTACCACTCCATAATTTTCTTCTTTTGCCTTTCCCGTTCCAAGATCATTCCCTTTGCTTTGAGTCTTTATAGCCTGAAGCGATTTGTGCCAATTCATTTGCCACTTGATTATCAATTCGTGGTAAATGTTCTAAGTGAACAGACTCAAATCTTTTTAACAAAGCATTGGCAACAACAAAGTATCTGATAAGGTGCTCTTTAATGCATTTGTACTCTCTTGTCAATTGTTTGACAACCAACTTAGAGTCACCTTTTATTTCGACGTGCCTTGCCCCCAGCTCAAGTAAAATTTCAAGGCCTACTATTAAAGCCTCATACTCAGCTTCATTATTGGAGCAAACATCTCGAATCTTAAACTTATACTTTGTTGGAATGTTAGTAGGAGATATTATTAAAATACCAATCCCAACTCCATGTTTATGGCTTGAGCCATCAAAATACAACCTCCAAGGATATACGTCTACAAAACTTACTGTTTCTTCAACAACAGAATGGTCTACTATAAAATCAGCAACCACTTGTCCTTTAATTGATTTTAGAGGTTGATAAGTTAAGTTGTATTCTGACAAAGCCAAAGCCCATTTACCAATTCGGCTATGCATTATTGGTTTCGACAACATATGCTTAATAACATCAAAATGCGAATAAACAGAAACATCAGCTGGTTTTATATATTGCTTTAACTTTGTACACGAGAAATACAAACAAAGGCACAACTTTTCTATAGGAGTGTACCTCGTTTCGGCATCATTTAGGACCCTACTGAGGTAATAAATGGCTCTTTCGATACCACTATCATCCTCTTGCGCTAACATGCTACCTATTGTTCTATCAGAAGCTGCTATATACAATTTGAGCACTTTGTGTTTAACAACAGGCAACAAAACTGGTGCTTTCATCAAATAAGACTTGATTTCGTCGAAGGCTGCTTGATGCATTGGTTCCCATTTGAACTCTTCTTCCTTCTTCAGTCTTAATAATGGCGAAAAAACTTGTGTTTTGCCACTTAGATTTGATATAAATCTTCGTAGGAAATTGATTTTTCCCAGCAACGACTGAAGCTCCTTTTTGGTCGAAGGGGCCTTCGTTTCCATAATTGCCTTAGTCTTATTTTGATTGATTTCAATGCCTTTTTTGTGCACTATAAAACCCAAGAAATCACCTGCACGCACACAAAAGGCACATTTTAATGGATTTAATTTCAATCCGTATTTCCTCATTCTTTCAAAAGAACGGCGAAGATGGTCTAAATGACCACTTTCTGAGGAAGATTTAACCACCACATCATCTATGTATACTTGCATAAAATCATCAATGAAATCATGAAACATAGAATTCATGGCTCTCTGATATGTAGCACCAGCATTCTTTAAGCCAAAAGGCATTACTACCCATTCATAAACACCCAATGCCCCTGGACATCTAAAAGTAGTTTTCGACACATCCTCTTCAGCAATGAAGATTTGATTATACCCAGAATAACCATCGAGCATACTAAGATAATCAAATCCTGCTGCTGAATCTATTAGCATTTCTGCCACAGGCATTGCGTATTCATCCTTGGGAGATGCATTATTTAAATCCCTAAAATCTATGCAAACTCTAAGAGTCCCATTTTTCTTTATTACAGGAACTATATTGGCTAACCATTCGACATACCTGGCAGTTCTGATGAATTTGTTTCTGAATAGCCTTTCGATTTCCTCTTTGATCTTAGCCAACACTTGAGGAGCAAATCTTCTTGGCACTTGCTTCACTGGTTTCTTCCCTGGTCGAATTGGTAATTGCATTTCCACTACTTCTCGACTTAACCCAGGCATCTCGTCGTAATCCCAAGCAAAACAGTCTTTGAACTCCCTTAGCAATGTAATGACTTGGGTTTTTAGAGAAACATCAATATTTGCACTAATATAAGTTGGCCTTTTTATTGAGCCATTTCCCAAATCAACTTCTTCTAACGTGTCTTGAGCTTGCATATGCTTTGTCAAATCTCTAGGATCCTTTTCAAAACCTAATGGATCATTATCATAGATACAATCAAGTCTTTCATCTATGACTATGCCATTTTCTTCATGTAACTCACTGGCTTCGACAGCCATTGTTTGCTGAATAATTTCGGCCTCCATAGCCGCTTTAAACTTGTTTTCGGCCATATAAGCCGTAATTTTGTCCCATGCATTGGGCACTGTCATAAGAACACTTTCAAGAACCAGTGTTCCACCCCGTTGGTCGAAAAACACCATCAGGATAGACACTATCATCTCCCATTATTTCTCTTTCCCAAACAAAACCATAATTTGGGTCAAGATGAACTGAGGCAAAAACATTATCCGCAGGAACATATGCCTCATTAGAAGATGAACATGGCGCAATCTTCGCCATTTGTTTCTCAAAATTTTCCTTGGTAACTTGGTTCACATCAGCACGGAAGTAGCTCTGATCGGCTTCAACATACTCTACCAAACCATCTTCCTTCCACATTACTAAACGTTGATGCAAAGTTGAAGGGACAGCACCAACTCCATGGATCCACTCTCTACCAAGGAGTAAATTAAAATTCGCTTTAGAGGCTATCACTAAGAACAATGTAGTCCTCTTTATGGAACCAACAATTAAGTCCACCTCAATGGCCCCCAAAGAGTGGCCAGTTTTGCCTTCATAGTTGCTTAAGACAATGTTATGTGGCCTGAGGTCAGTATCGAACTTACCAATCTTCTTCAAAAGACCATGCGGCATCAAATTCACTGCAGCTCCACCATCCACTAACACTTTGTTAATTCCAACACCATTGACCTTGGCTTGGACATACAGGGGTTTCAAGTGGTTTTGCATACTCATATCTGGCTTCTCGAAGGTAGCCATTTGGTCTTCGACACAACCATCGTTCATCACATAGTAACACATTGGCTTATGATGAGCCATGTCCTCTGTGAAATCTTCTTCAACGTCATTTGGTACCGTGATAACATCGTACTCAAGAGGCAGTATTGATACCACATTGCAAACAACGTCGAGGTCATCTTCAGAATCATTGAAATCAGACTCCATGTCTTCATCCATGTCAAAATCAGCATTTCTTTCTTTCACTGTTGACAATGGAGGAAATATTCTTTCAAGAGCAGGCCTTCTTGGCTTTTCTGTTACCACAGCCTTGCCTTTGGCCTTATTCGCTGCACACACATGACTAGCAACATCAGCATTCCTCTTTGTGGCAACTTCAGCTTTGTGAACCTCACTCTTTGCCACTATCATGCTGCGTGGAACTTGATTATTAGCCAAATGACTTGGAACCTGGTTAATGTCAAAGTGTGCCTTCTTTTTCTGCTGTCTTTGGTAACGGCGCCACTGTGTTCTAGTCATAGGGTTCTTACCCTTATAGTTATTTTTATAATTAAACTTAATAGCATCAGTACCTGGCTTAACAGCTTTAGCACGTTGATTATTGGGTACCCACGCTTCGACAGGAGCACTAGCACTTGGGACAAAGGATTTACCTGTTGACATCTTCAAATACCCTGTTGCTGAGGACTTCTCCTTAGCAATTTGTTGTTTACTTGTTGAAGGCTTTGCTGACACATTAGCCTCATAGCCAGGAAGATCTCCTTTTGCAAAGTCAAATCTTGGCCTGTTATCAAGCCATTTTCTTTTGCGTTGTTGTTGATCCTGATAACCTTCGACAGCTTTAGCTGCTTCTTTATCGAAGACAGCACTACACCTTGGGCAAAGCATAACTTCAGAGTTATTCCACTTACACCGATTGAGGAAATCTATCAACTCTTCCTCAGCCTTTGGATACACAGCATGTATCTTCCCATCATAATCTTTTAGGGTCACCTCCTGTTTCTTACCTTCAGCATACATAAAACCTTTTAATTTCTCGGTGGCAGTCTTGACACACTTAGGAGGGTCTGCCACTTGAGCATCCACCATTCCTACATCAGCTTCGACAGGTTCAGAGTACATAGCTTCAGCCTTAGGCAATGGATCAACATCAATCTGCATAGGAGCTTTCATTTTCTTATCAGCAAATTTGAGTCTTCCTTCGTCAATTGCTTTTTGCACAATATCCCTGAAGAGCACACAACGGTCAGTGTTATGCCCCAAAAAATTATGGAACTTACAATAACCCTTTTTCTTTCTTTGGTCAAGAGTTGGTATTTTAAGGCCTTTAGGCACTAATATTTGACCATCAGTTACTAAAAGATCAAAAATTTCATCACATTTAGTAACATCAAAAGTATAAGTCTTAGGCATAAATCTATCATTCTTAGGCTCTACGGGGTTATTCCCATTCGCAGGCCTTAATAATTTACAGGTATAAGGAGGACCAGGCTTAAGTTCAGCCACGTCTATCTCCTCCTCTTCGACATTACTATATGTAACGTCAAATTCTTCTTCGACATATGCCACTTTTTCTTTTTTATGATACCTATTCGCTCTAGATTTTTCCTCTCTAAGCCTTTCAACTTGTCGAACTCTATCAGCCAAATGAGCCATATCTCGCAAATGAGATGTGTCTAATTTCTTTCTAATTGAGTAATCAAGGCCACCAGCAGCCATTTCGACAAGCTCATGTTTAGGGACTTGTGTGAAGCAACGAGATTTCAACAGCCTGAATCTGTTTAAGTAATCGTCAATAGTTTCAGGCATTTTGCGCCGAACACTAGCCAATTCTTTAAGACTAATCTTCGACTGGCCCATGTAAAACTGTGCATGGAATGCCTTTTCTAATTGCCCCCATGTGTACATAGAACCAGGGGGTAAGGTCGTGAACCAAGTGAAAGCATTTTTAGTTAGAGAATTTGGAAAGCATTTCATCTTCAAATTTTCATTTTGTGCTAAGTCCCCAGCCTCAGTCAAGAAACGAGCGATGTGTTCGACTGTGGACTCATTTGTATCACCACCAAACTTAGTAAACTTGGGAACTTTCCATCCCCTTGGTAACTCAGTTTGTAATACATATTCACATAATGGTGATACGAAGTTAGGCCTTTGTAGACCTATGTTAAGGCCATTTTGCGCCAAAATAGTTTCGACTAAAGTAGCTATATTGTTTTCTGCGCCAGCATTGTGTTGTTGCATTTGTCGAACAACTTCATCAGCGTTCTGGTGTCTATTTACCACAACTACTTCAGGGACGTGGTTTACCGTCCCTTGTAGTTCGCCTACAACTGTCGACGCTTCGACTGCAACTGCTTCTTGGGGATTAACTGGCGACGCATTACCCGTAATAATAGGAACGTGCCTATTATTAACCGCTGGAACCCCAAAAAAGTCTGCAATCCTACTCATCTGATTTGCCAACATTTGGTAACTGTTATTAGTATTTTGAATCAATGGATTGAAAACTGTACCAATTTGTTGGGTAAGCATATTAACCATATCGTGATTACTCTCGTCTACTTGCTGTCTTAAGGCCAACAAAGACGTATTGGTTAATGCTGGGGGATTTCGACCAAATACGCTCTCAGAAGAGACATGTGTAGGGGAAAAGGTCGAAATATGTGGTATTCCAGTAGGCATGCCATACATTCCCAGAGGAAATGGGGGTAGATGCACGTTATTCAAACGTGGGTCTAAACCGTTTCCCATTGCCATGTAAGGGCTATGAAGCCCTGCACTTAACGGCAAAGACATAGGCAGAGATGCCATTTCTGACTGCGTTGAACCAACATTAGTCATTGATAATGAAGGAACGGCTATCGACGACGATGGTCCTGCGCTAATGTTTGCAGAATCCATTGTTGTTCCTTGCCCTTGTGAAACCACAGGGTTGGAACTAGATGCATTATTCGTACTGGACCGAACCATTTTACCACTTCTTAAGTGCATACAACAGCGAATACGAACAAGAGAGTATGAAAATGAACAAAATCAAAGGCAAAGTCCCACCGGGCGTGCCAATTTGTTTGCTGGTGTTTTTAGCAAACAATCACTAGTTTTATTAGAAGGTTTGTGAGATCAAACTAGAAAAATCTCAAAGCAATTGCCTTTGAATTGCAAAAGTTTTTGTTTCAGAAAATGTAGAAAAGGGGACGATTTGCAAATGATTAACAGAATTGAAAAGAAAAGAAGCAGTAAATGGTGCAGGAATTGTAAAGAAAAGAAGAACAAATTGCATTGAATCATAAAAATGGTACACGATCACATACAGGGATTCTTCCACTCGTTTTTTGCTCTGGCTTGGAAGTTAGAGTTTCAGGAATCGGTTGTGTATTGTGATTTTCGCGACCCTTGTTTCTTCTCAGAAACAGTTATTTATACAAGGGAAAAAAGGGGGAAAATTCGAACTAGGTAACTGCCTAACAATTTGAAAATAAGTAACTGCTCCTACTTTCGGCCAAGTAACCGCTCCTACTTTCGACCGAAACTGCTCCGTCACGCTTCGACCAACTGCTAGTCTTCAACGCATAACTGCCCTGATTTCTGTCTGTCGAAAGCCTGTGTCGATTTTCCTCTCTCTTGCTTTTGCTTCCCTGGAAACTTGTCGAGTTTACCTTGCGCATGACCATTTTCTTTGTCGAAATAATATGGTCTTTGTGAAATAAATATAAATCAAGCCATGTTGACCATCTTTAATGAAGCCTGTCGAAATTACAGGCTAACAGAGGGACATTAGCTAGGGAATAATGTTTCCTCGCAAAAACTGATATTAGCAACGAAAGTTGCGAGGGAATAAGGTCTCTCGTTTGTTTTGAACAATAGCGACAGATTTTTGAGCATTAGCGAGGAGCAATTTTGCGAGAGAACCAGTCCCTCGCTAGCTAATTCTCTCGCAGATGGGCATTAGCGACAGATTTGGGTCAGTTTGCGAGGGAAAAATCCCTTGCTAATGACCAATTTTTTTGTAGTGTTCTCTTATCGGTATTGTTCCTCAGAATGATATATTCTCAGTTGGGATTCTGAATGAACACACGATCCACCTAGATTGATATATATTTTCCTCATTGTCATTCTATATTGGGTAATTTATATTGTAGACCGACATGTATTGGGTTCTACATTTTTATTACTTGCAATATTTTTGTTGAACTGGGAAATTTTAAAAATGAGTTATTTGTAAACAAAATTTTTTTAACGCTGATTTTTCACTAATAACCGACTTAAAAACCACTCTTTTGTGAGTTTTTTAAGCGATTAAAAATACCATTTTATGCCGATTGTTAAATGAACCGGGTTTAAACTTACTATAAAGGCAAAAACTACAACACTCTATAATCGATGTGGAAAAACCGGTGTTGCATCTATTTATTGTACTAGTATCATGTACCATATCCCATCGATATTGAGATGTCCACTTGGCACTTGGAAAGTGTAGTCCAACTTGGAGTTAATAATTGGGTAAACAACCTAATACTATCTTATTATATTATAGGTAAATTCTACCATACCCATTGAGAGTTGGGTGAGTATGAAACCTTCTAGGCAAAATTAGGCAAAATACTTAATGACTCCTCTTTTAATCTATTTAAATATTTTAAAATAAAAATAATTATTGAACTAATTTTGCCTAGAAGGTATCATACTCACTCAACTCTAAATGGGTATCGGAGTTTTCAAACTTATTATATTACAGACAAAAAAGCACAACCTCTAATCGATTTATTATATTTTATTAAACTTGTGTGTAACTGGTTCTATACAACTTCTAGTCCTTATTTATAAGAAATTTTTGCAGTTTTATTTTCATTGAATAACTGATACATCTAGTGTATAATATGAACCAAATACATCAGTTATTCAATAAACAAAACATTACACAATTTTCTTATAATAAGGACTAGAGAGAATATTTAATAAATGAGAATCATTTCCACTAATCCACATATACATTGCGTAAAAAAAACTAATCCACATATACACAATTTTTTTTGACAATAATCCACATATACACATAACAGAACAATAGAAGCTTTATGTATATAGACTTGTTTTATAGAGCTAGTTATATTTTATTATACTCGTGTGCCTTGCTCTAAGTTTAATAAGGATGCATTACTTTCACTAATCCGAAAGAATATTATAGGCACCGTACATAAGGATTTTTAAAATATATATCCAATCGTCCAACAAATCTTCAAGTTGCGAAAATTAACATCGTCAAGCCACTAACCCATATATTATATTTTATTAATCTGGCCTTCATTTAATCCATATACTAATTAAATATTAGCATAAACCACTAAGTTTTAACTATATGCGACAGATTCTTGGCTGGGTAGAGAGCCCCTTAAAAATCTCTTTCCACCCTTATTTCAACTATATGCGACATGAAAGAAGCCAAGATGTTTGACATGGGTGTTTGGCAGCATCATGGTTGTTGGCAGTGGGTGTGGTCTTTTGGGCCTCTTCTAATCTCCCTCATAATGAAGTGCATTGCCTTGAAGAATTGAAGAACCTTTTGGTGGGTGTTGGCCCATCAATGGATGTGGACAACAAATGGTGCTGGCTACCGGATTCCACGAGTTTTTTTTTTTCCGGTAAAAAGCTGTTATATGTGGTTGTGCTCTTTCCTTGCAGGTACAAAATGGCAGGCTGGTTTATTCATAGTCATAGGTTGAGACTTGTAGGAAACTCTTGAAATCGATATGAATATCGTCCGTCTTTTGGTTTTGTTTAGTGGGTAGTTTGTTAACACGCGACGATGTTGTACGTCGGGTGAATAATTTAAGAAATCGGTTTTCGGGCAACCTACTCAGATTGTAATGAAACCACAGCCATTAAATCCGAAAAAAATCAGGGATCAAGACTCTTGAGAAGGGACTTCTTTCAGGATAGGGGGCTCAAAATCACAAATTCCATCGTTTACTATTTTTTATTAATTTTTTTAATTTTTCATAATGTCCAAAACATCTTAAAGAATTTGCATAACCTTATTTTGGTTTTATTAGATTTTCAGTGGTGTTTTTATAATTTTTAGATTAGTTTTGACTCTTTAACGGATTTTTAGTTTTATTATTATAACCTTTTTTAAAAAATTTAAATAAAAAACGGGTATTTTTAATACACAAAGCGGATTTAACCCCCACTTAAGGTAAATCCGCTTTTAAAATTAACAAAATCGGATTTACCTTAGGTGAGGGTAAATCCGATTTTCTTTTTTTTAGGGAAATCAGATTTACCTACTAAAAGATAAATCCGATTTCGGGTTTCACTTTTATGTGGGGGTATGGGATGAATAGGTGGGGGTACAAAAAAAAACCCTATTTTTTTTAGGCACTCTTTTTCCTACTTGGGTTTTTTTTCCATTGTGTTTTGGCCCAACGATGTTTTAACGAGGCCTCTCTATCGTTGTAATATATATATATATATATATATATATATATATATATATCATTGTTTATCTAAAAAAACTAGTACTAGTTTATTATAGCCAAAATACATTTTGGTCCTTTATATTTCCCTCTTTCTTCATTTATGTCTTTTATCTTTTAAAAGGTTCGTTTACGTCTTTTATCTTTTCAAAATGGTCCTCGCGTTAAGTGAAAGTTAAATAGGGTGGATAAACCGGCCATGTAAGCAGCTGAGTGTGTTATTAGGTCATTATATGTTTTTTCTGTTTTCGTCCTTTATCTTTTTTTTAAATATTCGTTTACGTCCTTTATTAAATTATGGTTTCCGTTTTTTCGTTTACATCCTTTATCTTTTTTAAAATGTCCATTTACATCCTTTTTCTTTTTTAAAATATCCGTTCACGACTTTTGATGGATGGTACGAAACAAAAAGTAAAGAATGACCCATAATAAGGCAATGTCTTTTAGTTACCTTTTACCAAGTGAAATACATCAAAAATCGAGTTTTCGCTTTTTGTAATTGTTCGACATCTGTGAATTCTTACATTTGGTATAAAATTCTTGGATAACAAATATGAAGAGTCTTAATTAAAATGATTATTCCGTCAATATTGTTGGGAAACAGCAGTACCTATTCCCTCCTCTATGAATGACTGTGCGTAAGCGTAAAAATAAAGGAGCGAAAATAAGAAGAATGACACCGAATTTTTACGTGGAAAACCCTCTCAGGAAAAACCACGGGACCTAGTCCAGTTAAAAGATCTCCACTATAAAAGTAGGATTACAAAGTCTTTCTCTCAATCTCTGAGGATCTCTCTATTAATCTCACCCTCTCGGATGGTATACAAAATTTTGTCTCTATGGAACTCTCTCTTTCTCTCAAACAGGAATGCAAAAGAATTCTCTAACTCTCTTAGGATTTCTTCTCTTGGATGTCATGATGCAACTCTTCACAAGTTCTCCTGTTTATAGGAGAAGAATGTGGCTTCTCCAAAAAGAGTGATTAATGGAGGCTAATTAACCTCCACAATTCCAATGGTAGAAACTCCCAATATATTCATCAAAGTTGAATCTGCATGTCTCAAGGTCAAAGAAATAAATTCCAAGACCTTGGGATATTTATCCCCAATTATGGACGAAATTCCAACAAATATGTATTAAAATAAGAAAAATATTCTCGTGTCTGATCTCGTGAGTCTTACTAGTTTCTCGTTCTACTGAAGCATGAAAATCTTTGAAGGCTCGAAGGACTTCATCCTTTCTCTTCAATGGATACACCCACAACTTTCTAGAGTGTTAATTAATGAAGGTAACAAAGTACTGAACACTTCCAAGGGACCTTTCGGACGTTGAACATACATCTGAATGCACAAGATCTAGAATATGTTTTCTTTCTCTTCCATTGTCTGATCTTTGGAATGATACTTTGCCCTGCTTACCTGCTAGGAAATCTTTACAGGATTCAAGTGGTTGTCCTTT
Organism: Astragalus glycyphyllos; assembly: GCA_963573325.1. NCBI lineage: Eukaryota > Viridiplantae > Streptophyta > Magnoliopsida > Fabales > Fabaceae > Astragalus > Astragalus glycyphyllos. The sequence goes on along the minus strand of OY754313.1, from coordinate 11,608,061 downwards.
TATACTTTGGAGATGATTTTTCTCGAGGATCTCTAAAATCTTCTCACTCTTGTGCCCAATATATTATGCCATAGCTCCTTACTTTCTTTTTGAGCAGCATTTGTGTCTCCTGTGCATATATTTCCCTGTGTGATGTACAGAGAGCCTTCCTTTCTACCTCGGGCAGCAATCATGCTTGTTTCCATTTTCTGTCATATAGATCACTTCTCCTATGCCCACAATCTTGCTTGTGATCATCTTTTCCACAGTAGAAATAGGTCAAACATCAGGAGCGAGACTTGGATCTTCCTCGTGATTTTCCACGACTTCCTATGCTTCTATGCACACTCCTTCCTCTATTCTCAACAACATTGGCTTCTGAGTGACTACTCATTCCTCTTTCCTTCCTTTTGTACTCTTCAGTTAGCCAAATACATGTGATAGTATCCAGGTTAAGCTTTCCATCTGGTGTTGAGTTACTGAGAGTGACAACTAATGTGTCTCAGCTCTCAGGTAGAGAACTAAGGAGTAGAAGAGTTTGCAACTCGTCACAATCTTCATATCTCTCTTCGTTATTTAATTCACAATACCTTTGAAGGTGTTTAAATGCTCGATCATATTCTGGCCGTTAGAGTACTCCAATCTCACCAATCGTCACAGATTTAAGCTTCGTCCATAGCTCATATATATTGGTATAAGTCGATACATGCTCAAACAAGTTTTTGTCACTGTACTTCTGAATCATAGCAATATCTTTCCAATTCAGAACCTCCCATTATTTTTTAGTCTTCCCTTCTCGCATGTCCTCATTTGTGATTGGCTCATACAAATCCTTGCACTATAGATGGTCTTCCATTATCGACTTTCAATAGGAATAGTTATATGCAGTTAGCTTAAACATGTCTCCATCATGAGCGAATCTTCCTTCCACTTTGAGTTCGACAGACAATGACTCTTTGAACCAACAACTCTGATACCACCGTTGGGAAAGAGCAGTACCAATTCCCTTCTCTGTAAACACAAAATGGGCACTATGCGGAAGTGTAAAAATAAAGGACTGAAGAGAAGAAGAACGACACCAAAACTTTTACGTGGAAACCCCTGTCGGGAAAAACCACGAAACCTAGTCCAGTTAAAAGATCTCCACTGTAAAAGTAGGATTACAAAGTGTTTCTCTCAGTCTCTAAGGATCTCTATATGAATCTCACCCTCTCAGATGGTATACAAAATTTTCTCTCTATGAAACTCTTTCTTTCTCTCAAAGAGGAATACAAAAAAATTCTCTAACTCTCTTAGGATTTCTTCTCTTGGATGTCATGATGCAACTCTTCAGAAGTTCTCCTATTTATACGAGAAGAATGTGGCTTCTCCAAAAAGAGTGATTAATGGAGGCTAATCTCCACAATTCCAATGGGGTCTAAAAACTTCCAATACATTCTTCAAAGTTGAATGTGCATGTCTCAAGATCAAAGAAATAAATTCCAAGACCTTTGAATATTTATCCCCAATTAAGGAGGGAATTCCAACAAATATTTATAAAAAAAGAAAAATATTCTATTGCGCTTATATAGAAATTAAAAATGGTAATTAAATAATAAATTAAAAAAAGCCGAGAACTATTCAAGTTTAACTTTCGTCATTTTTGTTCTATTTTAATTTTCAATTTTTTTAAGTCTTTTTTGTTACATCAATTAAGACCAATCATATTTGTTACGAGAAAATTTGATACAAAATGTAAGAATTCACACATATCGAACACTTATAAAACGAGAAAGTTTGGTTTTTGATGTCTTTCATTGGTTAAAAGATAACTGAAACGCATTAATGTATAATGGGCCGTTCTTCACTTTTTGTTTCGTATCATCCATCAATTTTCTCTAATTAACTATGATAAGACAAAGGACGTGAAGATATATTTTGAAAAGATAAAAGACGTAAAAAAACATTTAAAAAAGGTAAAGGATAAAAAGAAAAAACTGGGAACATAATTAAAACTCTTACTAAACAGACTCTTTTAATTAACTGTGAAAAAATAAAGGATGTAAACAAATGTTTTAAATAAAGATAAATGACGTAAGTGAACATTTTATAAAAGAAAAAGGACGAAAATGAAAAAACATATAATGCCCTAATGACACAGTCTGCTGCTTACGTGGCAAATTTATCCACATACTATCCACGTAAGTCCTGTTTAACCTTCACTTAACAGAATGACTATTTTAAACCATTTTAAAAACATAAAGGACGAAAACGAATATTTTGAAAAGATAAAAGATGTAAATGAAAATTAACATCACCGTTAAGCCACTAATCCAATATATTTTATTAATCTGGCGTGCCTTTAATCCATATACTACTAATTAAATATTAGCATTAACCACTAAGTTTTAAATGTCATTGAGAAGTACTCCACTTGGCATAAGGAGCGTTATCGAGGTCCAAAAGAATGTTTTTCTGCTTGTCGACAGCTTTAATAATAATATATCAAACTAACTAACAAAAGCATTTTTTTCCTGTAAATGCTTGCATGAAATAAGAATGACTAATGTTTAGTTCATAACAACAGTTGTAGCTGCTTCTTTCCAATCCATCTATCCATTTCTACAAATTAAACAATGGCTTATGTGAAGCTTGCTTCTTTCACCACCTTCTTGCTTGCCACGTCCTGTATGTAGTTTTAATTATAGACTTTTATGCATTCTTTAGAACTCAATTCATGATGAGAAATGAATAAGATTTTTCTTCTCTCTCAAATAATGCATGTACTAATATAATATTATGGATGTATATGTATGAAGCAAGTACTAGATTGTAGGTAATCAGCGAATTTAAAAGTACTATATTATAGGTTAATTTTCTCTCATAATATTGGACTATAATTTTCAATGCATGCATGCAACTATCTGTGTATACATGTGTATGTTGAAACTAACTTTGATATCATCATTTTGTAGTATTAATGTTCTCGACGAAGAAGGTAGAAGCAGAGGCACTTTGTTTGGCACTTTGTGGTGGCACTGAACCTCCATGCGCTACTGGTTGTAAATGTGTACGCAGAGGCACTTTGTATCCATCATTGATGGGTTTTTGTAGACCTAATAGTGCTCCGGAGATGGTAGGGGAACATCCTATCTTATGTCAGTCTCATGGCGATTGCATGAAGAAGGGAACAATGAGCTTTTGTGGTCGTTATCCAAACCCTAATATTAAATATGGCTTCTGTTTGGTTTCTATCTCTCAAGCACAAGCCTTCTTCAAGATTGACTTATTTCATAATTCCTAGATATTTGGATTTAAAAAAATTGCATGTATGAGGGTATATTATTATTATTATTATTATGTATGTTTTTACTTTACGTTATGACTACGTGAGTATATGTTTTTATGAACCTTTTAATGAATATTAATGAAGAGCAAATCTCTTTTTTTAGGTCTCCTACATAAATTTGTTGTTATGATGCTTTTGGCGTAGTTGTAACTGTGAACTATTCTAGACTTTGCTCCAACTTGTGCCAAGGAACCATTCAGCACATGCATGCATGATGTCACTTACCACTATAGAATTTTTTTTGGGTTTTTCAAAACAATAGAATTTTTTTTTGTGTGTCTAAAAATAATAAAATATTGGACTTAAGTAGATCGAAGACGTCAACATATAATAAGAATTTATTAAGTGCTTTCGTCTCTATCGATAAGTTGTGAATTCACTTGAGTTTAGGTGAATATTTGATTTGTCATATACAATTTATATTTAAGTACATCGATGTATAACATTTATTTTTTAAACTAAAGTATCCTCCATGACAATTGTAGAGACTAATCTTTCGAGGTACTGAAGATCAATTTAAGGGGTAAACGTCTCCTAACAAATATTTTTTAAAAAATAAAATAAAATTTTACTAGGGGCATTAGCCCCCACCCCACGGAGTGTTTGGAGTAGATCCATCCCTGAGCAATTATCAAACCCCTAATTCTCTTCAAAAAATAATAAATCTTGTTTTCAAATGTAATACTATAATATACAACACTACTATATAACAATAGGAAGCCAACAAAGTTCTACTGGGGGCATTTACCCCACCCCCAGTGTCTTTCGAGTAGAGATCCCGGGCTATCAATGAACGAAATTAACGTAGTTGGAATAGTTTGGAAATCATTATTCCACTAAACAACACCACTACCAGAAATCTCTATCTTGCAACTGATTTAGCAATTCATTTTCCATATCCTTCTACAAATCGATTACTAAAGTAGTTAGCGACTGATTTTACAAAGTCGACAAATCACTAGTTGTTAATGTTTAGCAATTGATTTAGCAACCAATTTCAGATTTCGGTCTATAAATCGATCAGTAAAAAGAGAATTTCTGATAGTGCACAACCTTAACTAGGGACGTTATGTGCGATACCCAATTTAGAATTTTTTTATGACTACTTCACTTAAAACGGAAAATAATTAATATTGGTTTACTTTCAAAATAAAAATTCTCTTGTTCATAGTTTTTTTGTTACCCTGTCATCGACTAATTTAAACAGGGAAACCTGGCTGGCCACGAATACCCGACTTTGTCGTCCCGTGTGGTTCTCCTCTCCCAATTGAGTTTTTGCCACACTCAAGGTTTGAAAGCAAGACCTTAGGGAGGTACCCAAATCTAGTTACCAATCAGACCAACCATTGTTGGTGTTCTCTGTTCATAGTTGTGGAAATTTAGTAATTTTGTTTTTAATTTGTTTCAGGTAAGAAAATGTCGAACTCAAAGATAAACATGATGCATAACAGTCTAACAAAATAACATAAACTATACATGACTAAACTGAATATACCGTATAGGTGAGTACTATCAACTGTCATAAATACATCTCTAATGACACAGAACATCATAATCGAAAACGATATTTCCATCGAGTGGCTGATCTTGACGAAAATTTTAAGGGGGTCAAATTTAAAATCTAATATTATTAATATTGTCTAAAATTGAAAAAATGTTCTCTTGTTTAAGTGGTAATTTCATGTTGCAGTGTACATGGTACGGGGTTCAACCCCTAGTAGGACGCTTTTTTCGTGATCTTATTGGAAAAAATAATGTTAGCTAATGAAAGAAAAGAAAGACGCCTAAGATGGGGATCAAACCTCAGACACCATGGAAATAGGCGTTGCGCTTAGCCGCTAAACCAGAAATGTTAGGTGGTAATTTTAAAAATCATGGATGGGCCATGGCCCTCCCCCATCCTAACTAAGATTTCCTCTATTTCCATCATAAGAAAGGCTTTGGATCCTTTCTTTCTCACCTTCTTACATCTCTCTCCATCCTCTCACTCTCTCTCATCAATATTTATAACTTTTTAATGATGAATGAGAGTGATATTAAGAAAGAAAGATAGAGAGCATGGGAAACATATAAAAATTGATAAGGAAAAGAATGGTTAATTTTTACTCACCGGCAAACACAAATGCTAAGAGGAAGAAAAGAATTGTGAGGAATGAACTCCAAGGTTCTCGTTTTCTCTGACTTGTGCTTTCTTCACAATTTTTCTAACTTTTCATTCACATGAATAACATATATATTGCCAAACGATGGGCAGCACTTTGAGGGTGAGCACTGCCTATTGGAGAAAGACGCTGATTGATAAGCAGCGCTTTAAGGTGAAACGCTGCCCATTGCCAAAACACGGAATAGGATAAGCAACGCTTGGGTCTGAAACGCTGCCCATTACAAAACACGGAATAGGGATAATCAGTGCTTGTGTCTGAAACACTGCCCATTGCTAAAACACGGAATAGGGATAAGCAGCGCCTGTGTCTAAAATGCTGTCCATAGCCAAAACACAGAATAGTGATGAGCAGCGCTTCTAGGCCTAAACGCTGCCCATTGCTTTAATTCTTTTTTTCGTTTCTTCGCGTTCCCTCTCAATCTCACACACTCTCATTTCGTATCTCTCACACTCGCACTCCATTTTTGTTTCTCCAAGCTCACTTCCCTCTCACATACCCAAACCCAAACACGTTTCCCTCTCTCATTTTCATTTTCTCTCTCATTTGCATTCCTTCTTGTTTCTTCGCGTGAAGCTTGTTTTCGTTCCTCACCACTTGTGCTAGCTCCCCATTTTCATTCCTCTTTCACAAAGGTTAGTATCATTGCATTTTGTTCTAGTTATTTTAATGGTATTGGAACCTTAGGTTAGATGATTCAAAGTTGATGCTTGTTGATTGGTTCTTTGAAAGGGTGAAGTATTTCTAAACATGAGGGGAAATGTAGGTGTAGTGTTTGTTGAAATGTCCAAATGAAATGCTTGTTAATTTAATGTAACTTAATTATAGCTAGTTTGTTTTGGTTCTTGTTGGGTACATATTGGTGCATTTGGATATATAACTTGATAGCTAGTTTATATATATATATATATATATATATATATATATATATATATATATGTTGTTAGCTATATAATGGATTGGATTGTATTGGCTGTATATGATCAGGAAAATATCAAATGTAAAAAGGAAAATAAACAAAAACAGAAAAAGAAAAAAAATTATACAACGGGCAGCGCTTGCAGGGCAAAGCACTGCTCATTCACCTAGCGTTTTCATGGACCCTAGCTGCCTTCTTTTGAGCATTGACCCTTTCTGTGGGCCAACTGTAGCTGTTGGTAGCCATTTTCTCTATTAATTCAGCAACTTCATTGTATGATAAGTTTAATAGCACTCCTCCAGATGATGCATCTAACATGAGTCTGGTTTGTGGTTCCAAACCATTGTAGAATGTTTCCATTTGTATTATGACAGGGATACCATGTAGGGATGTCAATGGGGCGGAGCGGGCACGGGTAGCAACTACTCGCTACCCGCCCCGTTTAGTCTAAATGGGACCCGTACCCGCCTCAGACCCGCATGGGTACCTGCGTAGCGGGTCTTAAATGGACTATTGTTTCTTAACGGGTACCCACGGGTACCCACCTATATTTGTTAATTAATAAAAATATATTTTTAAAAATAAATAAATTTGAAATACCAAGTAAAATTAATCTTTTGAACACTATTTTTTGGGTTCATTTATATAAGAAAATTATGCATTTCGATACCCATTTATCTTATCAACTTTTTACTAATATATAATCGTTAATGAATGGAGATAAAGAACACTAAAATTACAATAATTCTCAACTTTGAAAATAACAAGTCACTAAACATCATCCAAAATAGTAGAATAAAACATACGACCACAAATTATTGAAAATGACAACAAGGTACGAGTGTGAGGGAAAATTTAGGATTTCTTAACTAGGTATATATATGAGGGGTATTTAAGTATATTTTGTAACGGGTACGGGTACCCGCGGGCACAGGTACCTTGCTACCCAGCCCCGTCCCGTTTATTAACGGGTAGTTTGACTATCCGTTTTTTCAACCCGCGGGTACCCGTTTGACTACCCGCCCCGTACCCGTCGCGGGTTTAACCCGCGGGTACCCGTGGGTCCGGTTTTTTTTGCCATTCCTAATACCATGATGAGGACATTTTCTCAAAAGTTCCTTCCATCTTTCTCATGCTTCAAACAGTGATTCACCCTCTTTTTATCTAAAGGCAGTGATTTCATTTCTCATCCTGGCCTTTTTACTTGGTGGAAAATATTTTCCAAGAAATTTTTTAGCTAATTCATTCGACTCAGTGATAGAGTTAGGCTCTAGTGAATTTAACCATGCCTATGCTATCCTATGTCTATGTTTTAGCATGGTTTTAACAAAGTTTCCTCTTATTGAAACTCTTACCCATATTAGTTCTTGAGTTCAAATCATAAACCATTTCTGTATTCATGACCCTACTTATTCTAAGTGATCAATCTCAAAATAAGTTGAAATAATTATAGCACGAGAACTAAATTGCAAGAACATTAATATAACATAATAACTTAATCAAAGATTCATTACATAGTTAAGGTACTCCAACCAAAGAATGTTTAGTTCATACTTGACATAAATAGGCACATATAAACAGAATGAGACATGTTTATAAGAAGGAAATACAATGGAAATGAGTGATAGATTTGAATTACTTTATGGGCTGGAATGATAAAGGCAACCCTAGCTTCACCATGAGTAAACTTGGTCACCAAGGAAGTTCACTTTTGGAAGCCTATATAAAGACCTTCACTTCTCATTTGTAACATATTCCATTACACTTTGATTTCATATCTTAGGCAAATTTTCATTTTCATTTTCTCTTGTAAGAAGACAAGGAACAACTTGACAACTTCTTTCCTTACTTCAATATAAGTAAGTAGTGCTAGCTGAATGCAGTGAAGTTGATGCAATTACATTGCTTGGAAGAACTCATGCAAAAGGACTTCAACCCGTGTAACTTTTACCTTGTTGTCTTCTTTTGTTGTGATTCCAATTATATGAATATGATCCTTTCAGTTTATATATCCCTTGCACTGTGTTTACCTTGGATTTTGGTAAACACCGCTAGTTTGAAATTGCTTCTGCTTGCAGGATCAACTAGTAAATCCTAAGACCATTTGTGTTTAAAGGTTTTCCAGAATTGTGCGTTTAAAAGAAAAAAGAAGAAGATAACCGTCGATTTCTCCGCGAAACCGTCGAATTACTCCAAATGAGGGAGGATAAAACAAAGAGAAAATTTGCAGGAAATGTAAAGAAAAGGAAAATTAAAATTGCATTAATTTAAAGGGGTGGTGCACAAGATCATACATGCGTTCCTTGTACTCTTTTCTCTGTGCGTGTCGGTACTTTGAGCGTGGGAACTTGGTATGAGAGATTGTGACCTATTTTTCCTATGAGAAACTACTATTTATACAAATAGAAAATAACTGTACAAAGTTTAAAAAATGTAACTGCTACGTGCTAGTGGTAACGGTTACTTGATCCTACTTCGTCATCAGCCTCCAACTCCTTCTTGTCGAAATATCTATCTTCAGCCTCTTCGACTACTTCGTCATCAGCCTCCAACTCCTTCTTGTCGAAATATCTATCTTCAGCCTCTTCGAATTTGCCAAATCTGATGTCGAAAACTACTCGATGCAACTTGATAGCTTAATTCATTTCAGCGTCGAAATTGATATTTGTCTCTTGAAATACAAGGTCAAACTTTAAAAATAAGTCAAACCTCGTTGACTGCATTTAATTTAGCCTGTCGAAATTACAGGCTAACAAATTGCCCCCTCAAAATGTCTTTTTCGACAGGAGCTTAAGACAAAGGAAGAAAAAGAGCATTTTTGAACTCGAGTGGCCTTCCACGTTCTGCTTGTAATTCTGACAATGCTCATATGACAATCACAATTTCTTTTGAATGCCACGTACTTACGCTTTCTTTATCTTTATTCCAGCGTTATTTTAACTTCTTGCAATGTTGGCTTATACTTTTTCAAGTATTTGCCATTTATACGCAAAATTCTTTCATCAGCGCCAATCTCTTCGACTTCATATGCGCCGCTTGAATAGACTTGTAAAATTTTGAACGGTCCTTCCCAACTTGGGGACCATTTACCAAGGACTCTATCTTTTCTATCCATAGGTAAGATAACTTTCCAAACCAAATCTCCCACGTCGAAAGTCTTCAATTTGACTCTTTTGTTATAGGCCTTAGCCACTCTTTCTTTTTGTCTTGTGAGCATATCTAATGCACTTAGCCTATCTTCATCTAAATCAACTAATTCATCTAACATCATATTCCAATAATGATCAGATGGGATTTCAAATTGTCTTTGAATCCTAGTTGATTGGAGGCAAATCTCTGCTGGCAATATTGCATCATGCCCAAAAACAAGTTTAAAAAGAGTACTATTAATTGACTCTTTGGGAGATGTTCGATATGCCCATAAAATTTGGTTAAGTGTCCTATGCCAATTCTTGGGTTTTTGCCCAACATGTTTTTTAATCAAACTAATGATAATTTCATTGGCTGCTTCAACTTGACCATTTGCCTGAGCATAATATGGTGTCGAACTTAACAATTTATACCCATTTTCAGCAGCAAATTCGACCATTTTCTGACCAATAAAAACTGAACCTTGATCTGTGGTGATAGCTTCAGGCACACCAAATCTATATAATATATGGTCTTGAATAAAATTAATCACTGCTTCTTGATTAACATTGTTTAAAGGAACAGCTTCCACCCATTTAGTGAAATAATCTATTACTACTAATATGAAACGATGGCCTTTCGACGAATTTGGTTTAATTTCACCAATTATATCCAAAGCCCATCCCCTGAATGGCCAAGGTTTTACAATAGAATGCAATTCATTTGCAGGTACATGTTGTATTCCTGCATGCTTTTGACATTCTTGGCATCCTTTGGCAAACTCTATGCAATCTTTTAACATAGTCGGCCAATAGACACCTTGTCGAAATAAGAGCCATTTCATTTTATGGCCTACTTGGTGAGCTCCACAAGTTCCACTGTGAGTATTAGATATTGCCAAGTATGCCTCATTTTCACTAAGGCACTTGAGTAAAACTCCTTCAGGGGTTTTCTTAAACAACTCATTGCCCATGATGACATAACTTAAGGCTCTATACTTGGTTTTTCTATCAGTTATCCCTGTTGGATTTTCCAAGTAGTTAACAATTTGTCTTCGCCAATCATCATTTGACATACTGTCAATGGCAAAAACTTCAAACACATTATCACAATAACCTTTGTCGGAAACTTCATCATTAAAATTTTCAATAAAATTTTCACTTTCACTTGGAGGTAATTGACTTAAGACTAAAGAGTAGTTCTCTGCCTCCTCCAGTTGTCGAAATTAACTTGTTTTTAATTTCGATTAGCTCTGTTAATTTTTCTTTAGAAACTTTATAACCAGAAGCTATTTGTACCAGATCATTGGCCTCTTGATTTGCAATACCAGGCACATGTTGAATATCAACGCTGTGGAATTGTTTCAATAAAGTACTGGCAGCAATAAAGTAAGTAATCAAATTTTCCTTAAGGCACTTGTATTCTTTCGTTAATTGTTTGATTACTATAATTCAGAATCACCTCTAATTTCGACCTGTTTTGCCCCCAAGTTTAACAGAATTTCAAGTCCTGTTACTAAGGCTTCATATTCAGCCTTATTATTGGAGCAACTTTCTTTAATTTTATACTTGTATTTAGTTGGAATCCCTTTAGGTGAAATGATTGACATCCCAACACCAGACCCATTTTTATGGCTGGAGCCATCTAAGTACAATTTCCACGGTCGAAGGTGCACAAAGTTAATTTCTGATTCAACTATTGAATGATCAGCAATGAAACCCTACTGAGGGTGATATCTAGTTTCAGAATCATTTAAAACCCTACTGAGGTAATATATGGCCCTTTCTACACCATTTTCATCCTCTTGTGCTAACATGCTACCTATTGACAATTCTGATGTTGCTATATACAATTTCATTGTCTTATTCCTAATAGGAGGCAATAAAATAGGAGGGTTCATCAGATATGTCTTGATCTCGTCGAAAGCTACTTGATGTTCGACATCCCACTTGAAAACATCATCCTTCTTCAGTCGAAGTAATGGCGAGAATATTTGAGTCTTGCCAATTAGATTTGATATAAATCTTCTAAGGAAATTGACCTTTCCTAATAATGACTGTAATTCTTTCTTTGTTGAAGGAGGTTGTGTTTCCATGATAGCTTTCGTCTTATTTTGATTTATTTCAATGCCTTTTTTGTGCACAACAAAGCCCAAGAAATCACCTGCACTTACACAAAAGGCACATTTGAGTGGATTCATTTTCAATCCATATTTTCTCATTCTTTCGAATGACAGTCGTAGATGATCTAAATGACCATTTTCTGATGAAGACTTAACAACTATGTCATCTATATAGACTTGCATAAATTTTTCTATAAAATCATGGAACATAGTGTTCGTAGCTCTTTGATATGTAGCACCAGCATTTTTTAAACCAAATGGCATCACTACCCATTCATAAACACCTAATGCCCCTGGGCATCGAAATGCAGTTTTTGAAATGTCTTCTTCAGCAATAAAAATTTGGTTATAACCAGAATATCCATCAAGCATGCTTAAATATTCATAACCAGCCGCTGAATCAACGAACATTTCTGCCACAGGCATTGGGTATTGATCTTTGGGAGTAGCATTATTTAGATCTCTAAAATCTATGCAAACTCTAAGCGTACCATTTTTCTTAATTACAGGCACTATATTAGCAAGCCATTCGACATACTTGGCAGTTCTGATGAACTTGCTTTTCAATAGCCTTTCGATTTCCGCTTTAATCTTCGACATGATTTCTGGTGCAAATCTTCTTGGTGTTTGCTTCACAGGCTTCTTCTTTGGTCGAATAGGTAATTTCAACTCAACCACCTCTCTTTTCAGCCCTGGCATCTCATTGTAATCCCAAGCGAAGCAATCTTTGCATTCCTCTAGCAATTCAACAATCTGCGCCTTCAACTCTTGATCAATCTTAGCACTGATGTATGTTGGCCTTTTTATTGAGCCATCTCCCAAATCAATTTCATCTAAGGGATCTTGTGCTTGGATCTTTTTGGTTGAACCCATTGGATCTTTTTCAAAACCTAAAGGCTCGTCATCATAGACGCAATCAAGCCTCTGGTTTTCGACAATGTTGTCTTTATTTTTATCTTCTTTGGCTAAAACAACCATTTGATGTAACTCAACTTCTAGAATAGCTTTTTCTTTGTTTTCGGCCACATAGGCCGTAAATCTTTCCCATACAGTGGGTTCATCCATAAATAACTATTTATGGTCCTTCCCACCCTGTAGGCTTGACATAGCCTTGTGGGTAGTTGTCTTCGTCAATGACCTCTCTATCCCAAATGAATCCATAGTTGGGATCAAGAATCACTGAGGTCCTCACATTATCTCTGCTTTCATAACCATGTTCAGAGGAAATGCATGGCGCAATGCTCGCCAGTTTCTTATCGAAGGTTTTCTTGGTGATAGTATTCACTTCAGCCTTGAAATAGCTTTGATCACCCTCAATGTTTACAACTAGGCCATCTTCTCTCCAAATAATTAGCCTCTGGTGAACTGTCGAAGGAATTGCCCCCACAGCATGGATCCATTCCCTTCCCAGCAGCATATTATAATTTGCCTTGGTTGAAATCACCATAAACATAGTTGGCCTTCTAATGCTTCCAACAGAAAGTTCAACTTCAATGGCTCCAAGAGAGTGGCCACTTTTACCTTCATAGTTGGTAAGGATTACGTTGTGTGTTTTCAGATCCGTTTCACACTTCCCAATCCTCTTCAGCATATGTTGTGGCATCAGGTTCACAGCAGCGCCACCATCAACCAAGATCTTGCTTACCCCAACATTGTTCACCTTTGCTTGGATATACAAAGGTTTGAGATGATTCCTCATCCCACAATCAGGTCTCTCAAAGACAGCGTGTTGTTCTTCCACACAACCATTCTTGAGGACATAGTAACAGATGGGTTTGTAAGTGGTTTCTTCGTCGAAATCGTCTTCAGCGTCATTCACCTCAGAAAACACGTCATACTCAATTGGGAGGATTGAGACAACACCGCACAGGACGTCGAATTCTGACCCTGAGTCTGCGAAATCAGATCCCATTTCTTCTCCTAGATTGAGACCTTCTTTAACCACTGAGAGAGATGGAAATATCCTTTCAGTTGCTGGCTTTCTAGCCATTTCAAGAGATTTTGAAGGTATTTGTTTACCTTTTTCTTTGTTGGAATTTTCCACCTTGCCTACAGCAGCAACCTTTTTCTGGCGTTGATATCTACGCCATTGAGTTCTCGTCATAGGGTTCTTCCCTTTGTAATTATTGTTGTAGGCATACTTGTTAGATTCAGTTGCCTTATTTTGGTTAGTAGCACTAGTGCTGCCCCTGACCAATTTTGCTGGTTCTTGTTGATTTCCAACATCCTTTCCAGCATAATACACTGGGTAATACCTAGTGCTCTTTCCACCAGAATGCACCCATTTCTCGACAGGTGACTTTGTTGGAGGAACATAAGTCCTAATCTGACCTTTCTGAGGATTCCTTGTCGAAGTAAACTTATATTGGATCCCTCTGTCATTGTAACTGAACTTTGGTCTTTTGTCGACCCATTTTCCTTTGCGTTTCAGTTGAGGCTTCAATCTCTCAAGATTCTTGGCAGCCTCTTTGTCGAAGACAGCACTGCACCTTGGGCAAAGCATAACTTCAGTGTTATTGATCTTGCAGCGATTGAGGAAGTCAATCAATTCCTCTTCAGCCCCTGGATACACTACCTTCATCTTCTCAGCATATTAGTCTTCAGTAACCATTTCGACACCTACCTTGTCGACAGCTTCTTCTATTTGGCATTTTCAGCAATAACCCCTGTGACCTCAACCACATTGAGATCAACTTCAACCAGCAATGCATCAGCTATTGGCAAGGGATCAGTATCAATCTTCATTGGTGGCTTAGATTTGTCACCAAATTTCAGCCTTCCTTCGTTGATAGCATTTTGAACCAAATCCCTGAAAATGACACAACGGGAAGTGTTATGACCTAAGAAGCCATGAAATTTACAAAAGCCTCTTTTCTGTCGTTGTTCTAATGGTGGAATCTTTAGGCCTTTAGGCATTAAGATTTGACCATCAGCCACAAGCAGATCAAATATTTCGTCACATTTAGATACATCATAAGTGTAAGTTTTTGCGACAAATTTATCATTCTTAGGTTCCGCAAGATTTTTTCCATTAGAAGGTTTTAACAATTTGCAAGTATAAGGAGGTCCTGGTTTTAGTTCTGCAATGTTAACCTCTTCTTCGACATCTTCATAAGATATGTCGTATTCTTGGTCACTGTCATTAGCTTCAACATAAGCAACCTTTTCTTTTTTACTTTGGAATCTACCAGTTCTAGCTTTTTCGGCTTTGAGTCTTTCGACTTGTCGAACTCTATCAGCCAATTGTGCCATATCTCTTAAATGTAGTGTGTCTAGTTTCTTTCTTATAGTATAATCTAGACCACCAGCAGCCATTTCGACTAACTCATGCTCAGGCACTTGGGTAAAACACCTTGCTTTGAGTAGTCTAAATCTATTGAGATAATCATCAACAGATTCTGCCCCCTTGCGTCGAACACTAGCCAGTTCTTTAAGACTAATTTTGCATTGGCCCATATAGAACTGCTCATGGAAGGCCTTTTCTAATTGATTCCAATTAAAAATTGAATTTGGAGGCAGTGTAGTGAACCATGTGAAGGCGTTCTTAGTTAGAGAATTTGGAAAGTTTTTTATCCTTAAATTCTCATTGTGTGCTAGATCGCCAGCCTCAGTCAAATAACGAGCCATGTGTTCGACGGTAGATTCACTGGTTTCTCCAGCGAACTTTGTGAACTTGAGAATTTTCCATCCCCTAGGAAGCTCTGTTTGTAAGGTGTATTCTGACAAAGGCGACTCAAAATTAGGCCTATGTAAACCAAAGTTAAGGCCATTCTGGGCTAAAATAGTTTCGACCATATTAGCCAGATTGTTTTGTGCTCCAAAATTGTTTTGTTGCACTTGTCTGACCACTTCGTCAGCATTTTGGTTTCTATTCACCAACACCACTTCAGGGATTGCCTCTATCCTCATAGGCTCTTCGACAATTTGTTGTTGTCCTTGGTTTCCCTTATTCATAGGTATTGGAATGTTAGGCCTTTCAACAGGTACTTCGACAGGCCTGACATTCTGAATTTGGGGAATTTGCTGGTGATGTACTGGTGGAGGACCAAAGAAATCAGCAATTCTTCCCATTTGTGTTGCCAACATTTGGTAACTGTTATTAGTAATTTGTATCAAAGGATTAAACACAGTACCAATTTGTTGTGTTAACATATTGACCATATCATGATTGCTATTATCCATTTGTTGTCTTAGTGCCAACAAAGATGTTGTAGTCAAATTAGTTTGGGCATTTCGACTATGGATACCCTCCGTCGAACTATGAATAGGAGAATACCCTGTACTTGCATTTTCTGCAAATGTAGACGAATTTGTCTGAAGGCCTGCCATTAATGCTGTTGGCATGCCATACGGTAAAGCCCTTCCACTCATAGTAAATGGCATATTTCCAATCATTGGATTTGCCATCAAAGGACTCGTTGGTCCTACTATTGATGGCACAGAAGCCATTGTATTAACATTTGTTAATGCTGCAGTGGTCATCATTGACATAGGAGTAATTATGGGAGAAGTTATAGCGGTTACTCCCATTGTTGTCGAAGAAGGCATAGCGACGGTTATGCCTGCGACATTTGCAGCGTTAACGTCACTAACTGACGCTTGTTCTTGTGTACTTTGTGCATTTGATGCAGAAGCATTACTTGTACTAGAGTGTGCCATCTCTGGAAGATGTTTACCACTCCTTAATTGCATGTACAGACAAACACAAAGTTTAAGAATTTAACGAAAAACTTTTAAAATTAGCACAAATGTCCCACTGGGCGTGCCAATTTGTTTACCTTGGATTTTTGTAAACACCGCTAGTTTGAAATTGCTTCTGCTTGCAGGATCAACTAGTAAATCCTAAGACCATTTGTGTTTAAAGGTTTTCCAGAATTGTGCGTTTAAAAGTAAAAAGAAGAAGATAACCGTCGATTTCTCCGCAAAACCGTCGAATTACTCCAAATGAGGGAGGATAAAACAAAGAGAAAATTTGCAGGAAACGTAAAGAAAAGGAAAATTAAAATTGCATAAATTTAAAGGGGTGGTGCACAAGATCATACATGCGTTCCTTGTACTCGTTTCTCAGTGCGTGTCGGTACTTTGAGCGTGGGAACTTGGTATTAGAGATTGTGACCTGTTTTTCCTATGAGAAACTACTATTTATACAAATAGAAAATAACTGTACAAAGTTTAAAAAATGTAACTGCTACGTGCTCTTGGTAACGGTTACTTGATCCTACTTCGTCATCAGCCTCCAACTCCTTCTTGTCGAAATATCTATCTTCAGCCTCTTCGACTACTTCGTCATCAGCCTCCAACTCCTTCTTGTCGAAATATCTATCTTCAGCCTCTTCGACTTTGCCAAATCTGAGGTCGAAATCTACTCGATGCAACTTGATAGCTTAATTCATTTCAGCGTCGAAATTGATATTTGTCTCTTGAAATACAAGGTCAAACTTTAAAAATAAGTCAAACCTCATTGACTGCATTTAATTTAGCCTGTCGAAATTACAGGCTAACACACCGTCTAACATGAGCTAAACTATTTTGGTTGGGATGTTTTAAACCTTATAATGATCTTTTAAATAGGTTATTGTGTTCATATGTGATGTGTGCATTTTAGTTCTTGTTTGATACTTCTTTCAATACTTATAATAAGTAGAGTTATAAATACAGACATGGTTTATAACTAGAACTCAATAACTAATATGGGTAAGTGTTTTAATTAAAAGAAACTTTGTTAAAACCATGCTAAAACCTAGATATAGGATAGCATAGTCCATAGAGTGATATTGTGGATACTTCAAATACAGGAGTGAAGTTATTTAGCATGCTTAGACATAAGAAGCTTGTAATGAAACTTTGAAGACAGTGACTGAAAAACACATTTTTAATGCAACAACATTCAGTACACCTGCATCACATATAAACACAAAACTATTAAAAGTGACTTATTTGGTGAGAGACATCCCAACTATCATTCTCCACTGCTTTCATACATCTTATATAACTTGTTTACATTCTGTTTGCACACCACCATCCATCATTTGTTATTAGTTTACTCTACACTAGTCTCTCTATATATTTAAGCATAAGAAATTAATCCAATCCCTGTAGGTACGATCTCATCTTCTCCATATTACTTGTTGTTCGTGTATACTTGCACATTACTTTTTCTCACACCATTTGTGCTTAACCGAATCAGAGAACCAGTTTTGAGCATAACATAAACATTTATCAATAGTATTTAAATCCTCGACCACACCGAATGATGCTCACGTCTTAACATTCCACTTACCCCATATAGTTTACGAAACAACCTATACAAAACACTTTCCTCGTCTGACAAAAACCACCACCTCCATTTCCCGAGCAAAGAAATATTCAAGAGTTCCATATTCCTAATTCCCAATACACCACTTTCCTTTGGAAGGCATAAATTACTCAAGCTCACCCACGCCGTTTTCCTAACCTCATCACTTCCTCCGCGTAGAAAATTACGCTGAATTCTTACCAAGTCCTTTAGCACCTTCTTAGGAGCCTTGCAGAATGAGAAGTAAAACAACAGGAGGCTAGCAAGTACCGAATTAATTAGCGTTATTCTTCCCCCCACAGACAATTGGCAACTCCTCCACGTAGATAATCTATCTCTACGTTTCTTGATCCCCGGGCTCCATGTAGAGCTCATCCTAGGATTCACACCAACTGGAATGCCTAGGAAGTTGAACGGTACTTCACCTGTTTGACAATATAAAAATTGGGCAGCATTATTATGTTCATCCAATTCAACGTCCATTCCCACTAAACAACTCTTATGGAAATTGACCTCTCCATAGTAAATTCCACCGTAGGACTTCCATTTACTAGAACCGAGGCTGAATCGGAGAACACACACTCCTCCATCCACTTCCTCCATTTTTCTTTAAATCCCATCGTCATCATCATATATTCAAGGAACTTCCAACTTACTGAGTCATACGCTTTTGCGAAGTCCACCTTGACCAAATACGTTGGCCATTTCTTCCTTTTGACTATGTTGATTATCTCATTTACGTACCACTACAACCCCATCAAGTGTTTGTCTACCTTGAAGAAAATCCGTCTGTGATGAAGAGATGATTCCCGAGAGAACCCGTTTTAATCTAGATGCAAGAACTGTGGCAATTATCACTACAACAGATTTGGGGATGGGCAGCGTTTTTTTTTTTAGCCATGGGCAGCGTTTCTGGGCGCTGCTAAATTTGGCGCTGGTCATTCCTCCCCAAAAATGGGCAGCGTTTGAGAAGCGCTGCTCATTAATAGCCATAGGCAGCGTTTGAAGGGAGAAGCGCTGCTCATTCACCTAGCGCGTTTAGCAATGGGCAGCGTTTGGTAAGGGGAAGCGCTGCCCATTTCTAAACGCGCAAGGTGAATGAGCAGCGCTTGTGGGAGAAGCGCTACCCATTCACCTAGCGCGTATAGCAATGGGCAGCGCTTGGTAAAGGAAAGCGCTGCCCATTGCTGGTGAATGAGCAGCGCTTCTCCCACCAAGCGCTGCTCATTCAACTAGCACGTTTAGCAATGGGCAGCGCTTCCCTTTACCAAGCGCTGCCCATTGCTATACGCACTAGGTGAATGGGCAGCGCTTCTCACACCAAGCGCTGCCCATTGTTTAATTTTTTTTTTCCTTTTTTTCTTGTGTTTTTGTATTTTCCTTTTTACATTTGATAATTTCCTAGTCATATACAGCCAATTAATACCAATCCAATCCATTATATACTAACAACATATATATATATATATAAACTAGTTATATATCCCAATGCACCAATATGATCACAAACCAAAACAAACTAGCTAACAAGTTATTATATGTATCCAAAACTTAGCAACTTACAATATTAATAAATTAATATGTATCCAAATCAAACTCTCTAACAATATGTATCCAAAACTAGCAAGATACTTACAATATGTATCTAAATTAAAACAAGTTAGCAACTTACATATGCATGAACCAATTCATATGCATGTATCCAAAATTAGCAAGCTACTTACAATATGTATCTATATTAAAACAAGTTAGCAACTTACATATGCATGAACCAATTCATATGCATGTATCCAATCAATAAAACTCTAACAATTTACAACATTACAATCTATCTAAAATCAAAAGAATTGCGAGACATAATGGCACCACTCTCCTCTAAGCTCATCAATCTGTGCAGTAGAGTATGTCTTCCACCGACAATCGGAAAAATACTGAAATTATATAATTAAATAAAATTAGAATTGAAATATATGGTTAAATCAAAATAAAAAAGAGTTCTGTAAAGATACCTGTCTGGGGATAACCATTTGATTGTGGGTAATAATTTCCTTCATAAATCTCATTACGTAATACCCACAATCATTGTTATTTGGTTGTTTCGGACACTACAAAACAAAAGATTAGTTAATTGTTAAAATTAATTTAATACATTATTTTGACAACAATAATGTAGATAAATATATGAGAAGATTGATTACAAACTTACCACTATTGGCACCCATTTTGTCTGTGATTGTTCCAATCCCCAATATTCCTTCAAACAACTGAACACAATTGGATATAACTATATTATTAAAAATACATATAGTTAACAACTAAAACAAAGAAATATGCAGAGTGATTGAAATACACACACCTATTAAATATGACAACCAAGTCTGGGTGGGTGTTGAAATGACCATGCACAGAATCAATGTAGTACACCGTATCTGTCTTAGGATTTATTGCAAGCAAAATCCAATGATCCCTACAAAATAAAACTTTGAATAAGTAATTGACTAGTATTTAAAAAATGCATGTTATATAAGAATAGATTAAATCTCTCACCCTACGAGACACGGTGCCAAAAACATGGTATCGACGCCTCTATGTTGAGCATCCGATAAGCGTCGAGTGATATAATTTGTAACATCTGTCTTGTTTTGTTCCACAAGGTCGTTATAATTAGACAGATCCTCCCTGACATTACGGAGGTGTGTACTATCCGGACACAAGAACACATATCTCTGTGTCCGCTCCGAAGGGACCAAAATGTTATGATACAAGCACCCTACAATTAGAGGTATATGTATATATAAATTAAATTAACAATATAATAAAATAAACTCAATGATGTTAAATAATAAATTACATACGTACCTGATATATGCTCTAATACAAACACTGGTTGCCCAATTCATCTGACATAAATCATTAATATCCTGTTTTGGGATTATCAATAGTTGATCGGGATTTCCAAAAATGTTGTCATCCATCTCCAATACAAGCGGGGTTTCATCATCCATCTTGAATTGTGCATGCATTTCGGTATACAAAATAATCCTAGAATCATCAATGGAAGAGGCGGAGGGCTGACACACTATTGGAGGAGGGGCTGGCTGAGTCACTTTTGGAGGGGCGGGCTGAGTCACTTTTGGAGCAAGGGTGGACCGAGTCACTTTTCGAGGAGGGGCGGGCTGAGTCACTGTTGGAGGAGGAGAGGGCTGAGTCACTGTTGGAGGAGGAGAGTGCCGAGTCACTTTTTGAGGGGCAGGCTGAGAAACTTGTGTTGAACGGCCGGACTGAGACACTTTCTTGCTAGTAGATATTGCCTTGCTAACACTTTTGCCCCTAGATTTTGCATTTTGGCGTACCTATATATAAATCAAATTATTCGTTAGCTAGCACACAATAAATGACAAAATAAAATAATTAGTTAGTTACAAATATATTGTCACTTACAACAATAAGGTGTGCTGGCCATGCCACAAATGTACCAACTGCATCTTGCACAGTTAGTAAATCTATACTGGGTATTGGAGCAGGCAAAATGCAGTCCCCCACAATTGCACAATCAACTCTGACTCTAACATGATTTGGAGGTATGGGTAAATTGTGCATCAAAGTTCCCAATTGGTCACATGTGAAGCCTATTGCAACCATTTGGTGTGAGTTTGAGATATACAATTCACACTCACACTCACACTCATTGTTGTCCTAAATCAATTATAAACAAAAATTAATAAATACATTGCGTAGAAGAAAGAGAGTTTAATAATTAATTTCTTATTTATCCTCAAAAAAAAAATTAATACCTTAGTTGACGGAATGGTGCAGCTATCTCGTGCGCTATCTGTGGCAGGGGATGGTACTGCAGGCGAAACCAACCCATAGTGCAATTTGATTTGACTAAGTTCAGACCTTAGACCTTCATACAATACCCGCAACTCTCTACTTTGTTTACAATCATGATGCTCCTCATAAGTTCTCTTCTTTGATCCAAGGTAGTTGGATGGATTAACGCCAAATCCACAACCCCTTGTACGACCTGTGTATTCTTCCTTTTCCAAGGCACGAGTAAGGATTTCCTTTTCAGAGCAATCAGTGATCTCTTCCTGTGACACAGACTCTGATATGGTTTCCTGATTCACAAACAAAAGTATAATAAATAAAATTATTATACATTTTAAATATCATAAAAGTTTCAAAACAATATTCGAATTTTGGAAATACTTACAATTCTGTCGGTCACCTCCTTAGTTTTGGGATCCACAACCTCTCCATCCTTTTGTCTGGCTGCTACCCACAAAAAATGTCGCTCAATGCTTTCTTTAGTAGGATCTTTCCCACTCTCCTCCAACTATATTTAAATTTACCAAATGTTAAGAAATTATAAATCAAAAGATTTATTAAACAAAGAGAAATCAAGCTTATTGTGTCTTACCAATCTCTCTTCAAAAACTTGATATCCACTAGCACCGCCTCTATAAGGGTACTCACAACCAGAAGCTCTCTCTCGATTCGCTTGGCATAGTTCCTATTTAGAGACATAAGTATACATTAATGTATAATATATAATTGTCAACTATATTTTAAGTTATAACTTAATAGATTATAGTACTAACCATGAAATCTTTATCTTCGGTGCGTCTCCTAACAAATGTAACCTAATCCTCCTCCGTAATTCCGATTATTATCAAACAACCATTTTTTTTAGACTACCCCTGAAATTCCGATGTAGCTTTCCAGCTTCCTTCATACACCAGTCTTTTCGGGACTCATCCACATCAAAATATTTCTGCATACACATATTCAATGAAAATGATATAAATATATATGGTTACAAATTTATTAAATAAGATTACTAAAGAGATGTAAAATTATATACCTGTATTGTTAACCAAAACTCCTCTTTGTGTTTACTCAAAACAGCACTTTTCTCACTCCAAGTACTGATTGTAATTTGTATCATTTGTTTTACCTTACTACCGAGGAAGGTAACCAAATCTGCGCGATTATCCCCAATTGGCTGGCCCTTAATATTCCACAACACCTACATTATGTCATTGGTAAATTAGTTAACAAACAATTAAAACTAAGTGTTGAATTAATAAGTTAATTAGTAATTAGTAATTAGTAACTTACTGGTACTTTTCCTTTTCCTTTATTTACTCGATTGATGATATCTTTTTTGACCGTCATTCCACGAGGAGCCTGCCTTCTGATATACTTTTCAACATCACACTGATGATCGCTGTCATGATCACTGTGATGATCACTATGATCCGCCATCTAACCTGCAATAAAACATAATCATTGTTATTGTTATATTTATCTATCCAAAAATAAATAAACAGACAAGAAGATGAAAACTATGTCAAATAACTACTTGGAAATAGATAAAAAGCATATGATGTAAGTCTAAATTACCTTTTCCTTTTCTTAGATATAATTGTATTTGCAATTCGCGTCTTAGTATTTTGTTTTTGACGAATCGTAATCCCATCACTATGATCATTTCTAACATACACAAAATCCTCTATAGGAGTACTTTCACCTACAATTGGTAGTGATGTCCCAAAGAAAGGGTCGTCCTCAATACCATCATCATCGGTTGCTTGATCCTCAATGTCATTCACCAATTTTTTATTTGTCAATAAAACAATGGACCAATTTGTATCAACTGGATCAGTGACATAAAACACTTGTTGAGCTTGGGATGCCAAAATAAAAGGCTCATCTTTATATCCTAACTTATTGAAATTCACCCGCAAGAACCCCGACTCATCAATCTGTAAACCACTATTATTGTCAACCCACTTACATTGGAACACAGGCTCCCGAAACATGTTGTAATCCAACTCCCATATGTGTTCAATGACCCCGAAGTATGACATATTCGGATATATGGGATTTCTGTCTTTGGCACTTGATGTATGCAAAGCTTGAGCTACAACAGTCACCCCGCTATTTTGCATTTTACTTTGATCATCATGGTTTTTTGTATAGAACGTGTACCCATTCATTAGATAGCTGGTGTAAGAGAAAACTTGCATATTTGGACCTTTAGCTAACCATCTCAATCTTTCTGAAATCGAGGAAGGATTCATAGCAAATTCGAAATCAATGTGCTCTTTTAGCCACACTATGAAACTCCGATTATGTTCTTTTGTTAACCAAACTTGAGTCTTATATGGGTGATCACTCTTAAGTATGTCCATGTGCTTGGAAACATATGAATCAACCTCAGTATCATTGTGCAAAACATATAAGTGTGCGTCATCTAGTTCTTTCCTTGATACCATCACTATTTTTGTTCCTGACATCCCTTTACTAATGCTTCCTAAGTGACGAGACCTTGGCAGTCCCACAGAATATTCAAGACTAGATAGATAGTCGGTACAGAACTCAATAGCTTCTTCAACTATGTAGCGCTCAACAATACAACCCTCGGGTCGTGATCGATTTTTCACATAACCTTTTAATATCTTCATGTAACGCTCAAACGGATACATCCATCTCATGTAACATGGGCCACACAATTGTGTCTCTCTAATCAGATGAACTATTAGATGAATCATTATGTCAAAAAACAAAGGTGGGAAATACATCTCAAGCTCACACAAAGTGACAGTAATTTCTCTTTGCAATGATGGCAACTTTCCAGGGTCAATCACTCTACTACAAATCGCCTTAAAGAAGAAACTAAGTTTGGTTAGGGTCTTGCGCACTTTCTTAGGCAAAATGGAACGTATACCAATGGGTAGCAAATTCTCCATTAGAACATGGCAATCATGAGACTTTAAAGACTTTAACTTGAGGTCTTTCATCGATACAAGGTTCATAACATTTGAAGAGTAACCCTCTGGAACTTTAACTCCATGAAGAAACTTACAAAACACGGTCTTCTCCTTTTTAGATAAAGTATGTACGTGTACCCTTCTTTATCGGACCCAATTCTGGTCTCAACCCCATACTAAGCAAGTCCAACCTCGAGTTGATGGTATCTTTAGTCTTTTCTGGCATATTGAGCAAGGTACCGATGACACTTTCAAAGACATTTTTTTCAACATGCATTACATCAATGAAGTGCCTTACATATAATGACTTCCAGTATGGCAACTCAAAGAAAATTGACTTTTTTTTCCACCCTCGTTTGGCAAGCTCTCCTGCAAAAGGCTTCCCAAATTTAATGTTCAAACCTCTCACCTTTTCAAATAGTTGTTCACCCGTCAAAGCCATGGGAGCTTTACGAGTTTCGATATTCCCATTGAATGCCTTTTTCAACAGTCGATACGAATGAGTAGATGGCAAAAACCTACGATGACCACAGTATATATTCTTCCTACCATGTTCCAACCACATCCAATCAGTGTTATCTTCACATATAGGGCACGCACACTGACCTTTGTTACTGTACCCAGATAGATTGCCGTATGCTGGAAAGTCATTAATTGTGCCAAAAATCATAGCCCTCAGGGTGAAAGTTTCTTCTCTGAACCCATCATACACCTCTACTCCAGTCTCCCACATTAGCTTCAAGTCTTCAATTAACGGAGCCAAGTATACATCAATATCATTTCCCGGTTGCTTGGGCCCAGAAATTAACAAAGACAACATCATATATTTGCGTTTCATGCAAAGCCATGGAGGTAAGTTATAGATCGCCAAAATCACGGGCCATGTACTGTGGGAGCTACTCTGAATGCCGTGCGGATTAAATCCATCAGCAGACAATGCAAGTCGTAGGTTTCTTGGATCCAACCCGAAATCAGGATAATCAATATCAATTTTCTTCCATTGCGGAGAATCTGCCGGGTGTCGTAGCATGCCATCTTTAATCCTTTCATCATCATGCCATGTCAAGTGTTTTGCATCTTCTGAACTATGGTACATGCGCCTAAATCGAGGAATTATGGGAAAATACCACAACACCTTTTCTGGAGCAGATTCTTTCTTTTTATATCGCGATGCATTACATTTAGGACACGACTTTAACGAGGCATGTTCATTCCGAAATAAAATGCAATCATTGGGACAAGCATGTATCTTCTCATAGTTCAACCCAATGGACCCTAACATTCGTTTTGCATCATACGTCCGAGAAGGGAGCACATTGTCCTTCGGCAACATTTCTTTCAACAGTGCGAGTAATTCCGTAAAGCTCTTATCCGTCCATCCGTGGCAAGTTTTCAAGTTATACAACTTTATCACAGCCAATAGTTTTGTGAATTCAGTACAACCGGAATACAACGGTGTCTCCGCATCCGTTATCAATTTCTCAAACATTTGAGGACAATCATTAAGATCGTCTTCAACAGCCTTTGCCATCTCTTCAAATTCGCCCCCTTCAAATGTAGGTCTTTCGGTGTCAACCGGTGCACATCTCTCAGTACTATTACCCATATTTGAAGATTCACCTCTTTCCTCACCATGCATTGTCCAACAAGTGTAACTTTGATCTATTCCGTAACCCTTTAAATGTCCTGCCAACTCCTCTGCATTAACTGATTTTACATAACAACAACTCAAACAAGGACACTTCATGTTACTAGAAGTCCCTAAACGTTCAACAGCACACTTCACAAAATAATCCACTCCAGCAACATATTCCTTGGACAGACGATTGGCAGACATCCACTCTCTATCCATAATTTCCCAGTATTTATTTATAATAAATTCCTGATAAGATAACTTAAAAACCTATTATAGGTGACAAACACACAAAACCAACAATTTTTTTGAAGCTAATACATTCAACTATTTTAAACTAAAGAAATCAAAGACTTTGATGTCTTCCATATTGTCATTCTTCATATAATAAATACAAGAAAACAACAAAAGTACCTGAACAAGTGGAAGCAACGATGAACTCCAACGAATGCGAACCACGCACTAGCAAATGAAGCGAGCAAACACGAACTCACGAACCAACACGAACTCGAAGGAAGTATTTTCAATTTCTATAAACAATTCATTAATTAAATTACTAATTAAAGAACCATCATACAAGTATGGAAGACAAAAATACAATCAATTTTTGTGACATTAACAAAATAAGACAAACACTTCGCCCTTTCAATAAACCAATCAATAAGCATCAACTTTGATCATCTAACATAAAGTTCCAATGCCATTAAAATTAATAAAACAACATGCAATCCTAAATATTCAAGTTTATAAAATCCCTTAACCGAAAGCAACATTAAATTAACAAGCATTGGACATCTCAACAAACACTAAGCCTACATCAAATTAAATTTACAACCATTTCATTTGGGCATTTCAACAAACACTAAGCCTACATCAAATTAAATTAACAAGCATTTCATTTGGGCATTTCAACAAACTCTAAGACTACATTTCCCCCAAAGTTTAGAAACACCATTTTAAAGAACCAATCATCAACCATAACCTTTAAATCATCTAACCTAATGTTCCAATGCCATTAAAATAACTAGAGCAACATGTAGTAATACTAAACTTTGTGAAAGAGAAACGAAAATGGGGAAGAAATCACCTTACACGAAAATGGAGAAGAAATGGAGAAGTGTGGAAGAGATGTCCTTTGGGAAAACGAAAATGGGAGAGAGCCACGAAAATGAGAGCTTGAGAGAACGAAAATGAGAGCTTGAGAGGACAAAGATGAGAGCTTGAGAGGAGTGTGTGTCCGTTTGAGGCCAATGGAGGAGGAGGAGGAGGAGGAGGAAGAGAGCTTGAGAGAGTGTTAGTGTGTTGGGGAGAGAGAAAATGTATGTGTTGAGAGGGAAAAAATGTATGTGTTGAGAGGGAAAAAATGAAAAAAAAAAAAAAAACACACCAATAGGCAGCGCTTCACTAATAAGCGCTGGCCATTGAGAACGCATCTAACCCAAAAAGCAGCGCTTGCTGCATAGGCGCTGCCTAATGCGCAGCGCGTCTAACCCAAAAGGCAGCGCTTGCTGCATAGGCGCTGCCTATTGCGCAGCGTGTCCTTCCCAAAAGCAGCGCTTGCTTCATACGCGCTGCCCATTGCTCCGTGTTTTAGCCAAAAGCAGCGCTTCTAGCATAAACGCTGCCTATTTTAGCGCCTTTTTTTTCAATATCTGTTGTAGTGTATCTTATATATGCACCCTATCAATGAAATGGGCTTGAAATCATTTACCCCTTGTGGATTCTTTATCTTTCCAATCAACGCCACAAAAGAGGATGTGAAATCTTTAGGTAACTTTTCGTTTGCATGAAATTGGGCTAGTATATCATTATTTCTTTCTTCACAGTGCTCCAACAAGCCTTTATGAATGAGTAATTTAACCCATCCGGTCCGGGGCTCTTATCTCCCTCACAACTCCACGTTGCATCCTCCAACTCCTCTATAGAAAACTGGGTTGCAATTAGCTTTGAATATTCTTCTAATAACTTTCTATCCGCTCGTGTTTCTATTATTTATTTCAAGAATTTCAAAAAATACTTTTTAAAACACAAATTAACCCTAGTTTGATTGATGGACTTGTAGGAAATATATTGAGATTAGGTCCTTTCTACGTTCTTCTTATTTCCTAGTTTTTTAAATACTTTAGCCACTCTATTATTCATGATTTTTTGGAGTTAAATTATTCTATGTGGAAGAGGAAATCGAATCAGAAAAAGACTTTTAACTTATTGAAGCGATGTACGAAATATTTGTGCAGAGGGATTTTTTATTGAGCACAGGGCCGGCCCAACCTATTTGGAGGCCTAAAGCGAACTTTTTAGTGAGACCCTTTAAAGGAGAAAATAACATAAATGCGAGAAATATTAAAAAAATTAAAACCTTTTATAGTGAGGTAATAAAATAGAAATTATATGCTTTATAAAAATTCAAAAAGTGAAATAGAATTTTATATGGACAATATTTGTAATTTTTAAAATTTAAAGTATAAAATAGCATATTATTTTAATAATCAAATATACGTATTGCTAGTTTATATATTTTATTTCTATCATAATGTTTGTATTTGTAAGTTGATGAAGTGGAAAGGTTTTGGCTAATTATTATTATTGGACCAAAACAAAATTTTAAGGAAAAGGAAGCCAGTAGGATTCAAACTTGCAACCAACTAACTAGAGAAAAATACTTCCACCAGCTGCGCCATACTGATTTTAGGAAAATGAGGCCCCTTTTTAATATATGACACTTAAGTTGAGGCCCTTTTTAGGCATATAAAAAAGTTATTTTTTTGAGGCCCAAAGCCCTTGCTTTTGTTGTTTGGGCCTTGAGCCGGCCTTGATTGAGCAATAATAAAAGGAGCTAATAAAGTGAATAAGAACAGATTAAGCTAATAAAATGGACTTATAACTTAATCCACTTTTTATTCAAATTCCAATACTAACCTATTTTGACAAAATCACCAATATAAAACCCTAAAATTCATAAGACAAACATGCATTTCAAAAGACAGACAAGGTCTATGTCCCTATCATGGAGAAAGATGTCATGGTTAAAGGAGAAAGATGGAAGGAGAAGAAGTTCAACATGTTTAATTTGCTTCAAATGTCTTCGGAAACATTGGGAGAAACATGGAAGGAGAAGAAGATCAATAAGTTTTCTCGAATCACCTCTTCTCCGTCAGAAAAAATTGTCACAACCTTGGGAAACATATAAAAATTGATAAGGGAAAGAATGGTTAATTTTCACTCACCGGCAAACACAAATGCTAAGAGGAAGAAGAGAATTGTGAGGAATGAACTCCAAGGTTCTCGTTTTCTCTGACTTGTGCTTTCTTCACAATTTTTCTAACTCTTCATTCACATGAATAACAAATATACTTGCTATCATGCATGCATGTCACCTCACAAGAATAACAAGGCCTGAAACAAAGTTTTTTGCATGCACACAAAGTTTTTGAATCATGCATGCCAAATGCTTTTCTTGCGTGAGTTACATCCTTAAACCTTGAAAAGTCTCTACTTATGTTGTCATTTGTTTAAATCTATGGTAAGTGTCCTCAATTCCTCATGCAAACTATGTGTGTCCATGGTTTTTGCAAGCATTAAAGCCCGTAATACTATTCGGAGATTATTCACTTCCTATTCTCTTCTAAAAATTGAAAACTTATCATCACAAGACTATTTGTCTAGTCCTTTG
Organism: Astragalus glycyphyllos; assembly: GCA_963573325.1. Lineage (NCBI taxonomy): Eukaryota > Viridiplantae > Streptophyta > Magnoliopsida > Fabales > Fabaceae > Astragalus > Astragalus glycyphyllos. Next base: position 11,578,042 of record OY754313.1, on the reverse strand, counting down.
GTCTTATCCCAAAGTTTTTCCTTTGGTCTTATCACTCTCTATTTCTTAACGATTCAGATAGTGATTTTAGTAACCTTTTTCAGGGCATATCTGCAGCACATAAAACATGAAGAAAGAAAAATAAATTAGCAATATGTAATTAACACATCACACATGTTAGGATACAGAAAAATTAAAATTTTAGGAAAATGGAATTATTATTGTACAAAGGCAAAAAGCAAATTAACATGTTTCTTTTTTTTTTTAGATAATTAGCAAAGTTACATGTTACCTGCTGCTGGTTTTCCCATATAGTTCTCAAGTTAGAAGCTCAACCTTCACGAAAACCACGCCTATGCTTTTTCCCTGTTGACTGATTAATATTAATTAAATAGGTTAAAGTGCTTATAGAAAATAGGATAAATTCTAAAAATTTACCTTTTACTTGGCAAACTCTAGGTAGAATTGACATGTTTAAAAGGAAACTTTCCATCTTGAAATTTCGAACAAAATGAATATTCATAAATAAATAAATAAATAAAGACTCTAGAGATATAATTAATAACAATCTGCCTGGAAAAATCCTCTAGGGGATAGAAAACCTTCATTGCCTTATTCCTTTAACAGTTCATCAATGCCAGAACCTGGATAAGGTGGGGTCTAGAAACACCCAATACATTCTTTAAAATTGAATGTGCATGTATCAAGGTCAAAGAAATAAATTCAAAGATCTTGGAATAATCATCCCCCTTTCTCGTGCATTGTGACTTGTTTACCACAATTAAGGAGGGAATTCCAACACATATGTACTAAAAAAAGAAAATTATTTTATTGCTCTAACATTTTTTTGGGTAGAAACCGGTATCCTCTGCTCGTAACTACAAAGACTAATCCCTCGAGCCGGGTAGGACCACAATGGGCGACAAAGCTCTCCCTCGAGCGATTTAACACTGCTGAGTGCTCAAGCCTGAATTCGAACTCAGAACCTTAGTTAAGCTGGAAGAGACCCCGACCATCTCATCCAAATGCTCTTGGATTTATTGCGCTAATGTAAAACTTAAAAAATGATAATTAAAAAATAAAATAAAAACCGAGAATTTTCAAGATTAGCTTTCGTCATTTTTGTTCTGTTTTAATTTTCAATTTTTTTTAATTCACTTTTGTTATATTAAATAAGACCAATCATATTCGTTACGAGAAAATTTTATACATTTATATCTCTATCTTTCTCTCTTAATATGATCACTCTCTCTCATCATTAAAAAATTATAAATATTGATGAGTGAGTGAGAGGATGGAGAGAGACGTAGGTTGGCGAGAAAGAGAATATCCGAAGCCTATCTTATGATGGAAAAAGAGGCGATCTTAGTTAGGGTGGGGGAGGGCCATGGCCCGTCCAAGATTTTTAAAATTACCAGTTAACAGTTCTGGTTCAGCTGCTAAGTGCAGCGCCTACTTCCACAGTGTCTGAGGTTTGATTCCCATCTAAGTAGTCTTTCTTATATTTCATTAGCTAACATTATTTTTGCCAATAAGATCACCAAAAAGTATCCTACTAGGGATTGAACCCTGTACCATGTACACAGTGCAACATGAAATTTACCACTTATACAATAGAACATTTTTTCAATTTTAGACAAATATTAATAATATTATTTTTAAAGTTTTTGACCACCTAAAAATTTCCCTCAAGATCCACCACTAGTCATGTATGGTTTATTTTATTTTGTTAGACTGTTATGCATCATGTTTATCTTTATGTATGATCATTAAGAAAACCTTTTCACTTTGAGTTCGACATTTTCTTATTCGAAAAAATTAAAAAACAAAATTGCTCAAATTTCCACAACTATGAACAAAAGAACCCCGATAAAGATTGGTCCGAGATGTAACTAGACTCGGATCCCATTCTAATGTCTTGCGTTTGCAATTTGGGTGTGACAAAAACTCTGTTGGGAGGAGAGAAGCACACGGGGCGGTAAAGCCGGGTACTCGTGGTCAGTCAAATTCCCCGGTATAGATTAGTCATCGATAAACCCAATGGAAATTGCGCATCAATGATAGAGTAGCCAAAAAAACTATGAACAAGATAACTTTTATTTTGAAAGTAAACCAATATTAATTATTTTCCGCATTAACTTTAGTAGTCGTAAAAAAATATTCTAAAAAGGGTGTCGCACTTAACGTCCCTAGTTAAGATTGTGCACTATCTGAAATTCTCTATTTAGTGATCGATTTATAAACCGAAATATTAAATTGGTTGCTAAACCATTTGCTAAACATTAGCAACTAGTGATTTAGTGACTTCGCAAAATCAGTCACTAACTACTTTAGTAATCGATTTGGGGAAGGATATAGAAAGGATATAGAAAATGAATTGCTAAATTAGTTGCTAGATAGAGATTTTTGGTAGTGCTGTTGTTTAGTGGAATAATAATTAGTCTTCCATTCGAGGAGGCAAAAAGCATATTTCAGTGATGCTTGGGGTGGGAGCAACTGCCCCTAGTAGAACTTCGTTGGCTTCTTATTATTATATAGTACAGTGTATATATTATATATTATAGTATTACATTTGAAAACAAGATTTATAGTTTTTTAAGGCAATTTGACGTTTGAGAGGGGTGGATCTACTCCAAAGACACTAGGGTGGGGGCAAATGCCCCCAGTATAATTTTATAATTTTTTTTAAAAAAAATTGTTGAGAGAAGTCTACCCTCTTTTTTTATAATCAAAATGGGGAATACAATGCGTACTCCAATCCCGTACAATTAATTACAGTTATCGGGGGGGGGGGGATTAAAACCTCTACGGAACACATGCAGTGGGAAAAAGACCCGAAAAGGAAAAAGAGTGCACCCAAAATGTCAAGTATACTAGACTGTTACAGCACATCAAACACAACCATCATGCACCAGCTACTAGGTTAATTTACTCTAATAGTCAACAGTCATCACAACTTAAATAGATCTTCAATATGTTGAAAGATTAGTCTCCACATTCGTCGTGAATGATACTTTAGTTTAAAAGAATAAGTGTTATACATCGGTTCTTACTTAAATATAAACTGTATATATGGATAGATAAGAGTAGTTAAATATGGATAGATTAAGTTAACATTTGTTTATATTTGATTCCACCAAAACTAACCATATTTTTCCTTATAACTAGGCCAAGAGGGAGTATTATATTTTATTAATATGGTGTGCCTTTAATCCATATATTAATTAAATATTAGCATAAACCTCTAAGTTTTAAATTACATTGAGAGGTACTCCACTTGGCACAAGGAGCGTGATCGAGGTACAAAAGAATGTTTTTCTGCTTGACCACAACTTTAATAATAATATATCAAACTGGCTAACAAAAGCATTTTTTCTATAAATGGTTGCATGTAAGAATGACTAATGTTAAGTTCATATATAACAACTGTTATAGCTGCTTCTTTCCAATCCCTCTATCCATTTCTACAAATTAAAAAAGATAAAAGACGTGCGAACATTTTAAAAAAGATAAAGGACGAAAATGAAAAAACATATAATGCCCTAATGACATAATCTGTTGCTTACGTGGCCAATTTATCCACATACTATTCACGTAAGTCCTATTTAACCATCACTTAATGAAATGACTATTTTAAACCATTTTGAAAACATAAACAACGAAAACGAACATGTTGAAAAGATAAAAGATGTAAATGAAAATTAATATCAGCGTTAAGCTATTAATCCAATATATTTTATTAATCTGGCGAGCCTTTAATCCATATACTACTAATTAAATATCAGCATTAACCACTAACTTTTAAATGACATTGAGAAGTACTCCACTTGGCATAAGGAGCGTGGATCGAGGTCCAAAATAATGTTTTTCTGCTTGACGACAACTTTAATAATAATATATATCAAACTGGCTAACAAAAGCATGTTTTGATTTTTCTATAAATGGTTGCGTTTAAGAATGACTAATGTTAAGTTCATAACAACAGTTGTAGCTGCTTCTTTCCAATCCATCTATCCATTTCTACAAATTAAACAATGGCTTATGTGAAGCTTGCTCCTTTCACCACCTTCTTGCTTGCCACGTCCTGTATGTAGTTTTAATTATGGACAAAAATGCATTCTTTAGAACTCAATTCATGAGGAGAAATTAAAAAGATTTTTCTTCTCTCTCAAATAATGCATGTATTAATATAATATTATGGATGTATATGTATGAAGCAAGTACTAGATTGCAGGTAATCAGCGAAAATAAAAGTACTAGATTATAGGTTAATTTTCTATCATAATATTGGACTATAATTTTCAATGCATGCATGCATCTATCTGTGTATACATGTGTATGTTGAAACTAACTTTGATATCATCATTTTGTAGTATTAATGTTCTCGACGAAGAAGGTAGAAGCAGATTGTTTTGGACTTTGTCCATGCGCTATTGGTTGCAAATGTGTAGACACAGGCACTTTGTTTCCATCAATTATAGGTTATTGTGCACCTTTAAGGCTGAATATGGTAGGGGAACATCCTATCTTATGTCAGTCTCATGGCGATTGCATGAAGAAGGGCACAATGAGCTTTTGTGGTCGTTATCCAAACCCTAATATTAAATATGGCTTGTGTTTTGTTTCAAAATCTCAAGCGAACGCCTTCTTCAAGATTGACTTTAATTCTTAATTCCTAGATATTTGGATTTCAAAAACAATATAGGTAAAATTACACCAAATGACATTTAAGTTATTTATTTGTAATAAGTTGGTCCTTTAAGTTTTTTTTGTAACAAATATGCCTTTTTAGTGATTACTCTAGCGTATATATTTTGATGTAATGTTACTTTATATATTGTGATTACACAAGCTTATGTATTTTAATGCAACCAAACATATTTGGGTGTGTTTTGATGTAATCAACGATATAACATTTTACTAAAAGGGCCAACAGTGTCAACGTTAGGTAACTTAAAGGGCCTATTTGCTACAAAAAAAACTTAAAGGGCCAACTTGTTATAAATAAATAACTTAAAGGTCTTCTGGTATAATTTTGCCAACAATATATGCATGTAAGAGGGTATATTATTGTTATTATGTATGTTTTTACTTTATGTTATGACTCCGTGAGTATATGTTTTTTATGAAACTTTTAATGAATATTGGCGTAGTTGTAATACTATAATAAATCTACTCCCACTGTGTGTTTGGAGTAGATCCATCCTTGAGCAATTATCAAATGCCTAATTCTCTTAAAAAAATAATAAATCTTGTTTTCAGATGCAATATTATAATATACTGTAGTATATAATCTATAACTTAATAAAGGGGATTCTAAAAAAAAACTGTAATTTTGGTGTCAGACTTTTCTGACCAAAATGCTCTTATTATAATGATAACTACCCACTAACACCCAACACATTTCTATTTCTAATTCTAATAATAATAATAATAATAATAATGTGAAAGCATCTAATAGCTGAGTTTATTTACTAGCCTAACTGTTAACCATAGTTAGTTCACACTATTGTAATAAGATGGCTAACCATAGTTAGGATACTAGTTAATTTTACGTTAGAAATTACTGTGTATATATTACATTGATGTACAGTGTGAAGAGTCAGTTAGAAGCAATACAGAAATTACTTTCCATAATCTTCTTCTCTCTGTTCTTCATTTTCACTCCAATGGAGTTTCAGTTTCACATTTCACATGGTATCAGAGCACCATCATTGGGGCTTTGATCACCACCGTTTTCGCACTCTATTCTTACTTCCAAACGTGTTTGCCACTCTCAGGTCGAAGCTCACGTTGTCGACGGTGAACCTCACGTTTGTTGACTCTAGATCGAATCTCACGATTTCGATCAATTTCTGTTGTTATCTTTGCTTCTAGCGATTCAATTTCATCAATCAATCTCCAGATTCATCAATGGCTTCTCCTTTCGCGACAAGTTCGCCATCTTCTGGTATTGGTTCCGGTGACCAAGGAAACTCGAATTCTGTCAAGAGTTACCTTAGTGACATGCTCAATCCGTATTTCATGCATCCTAGTGACAATCCAGGCATAGAGATCGTCACACCTCCTCTGAACGGTAGCAATTACCACACCCGGTCGAGATCAATGACCATGGCGCTCAGATCGAAGAACAAGATCCACTTTATCAATGGTTCTCTGCCAAAACCTGCTGATGATGATAAGGATTCGTTGGCGTGGGATAGGTGCAACACGATGATTATGTCGTGGATCAACAATTCCATAGTTCCAGAAATTGTGCAGAGCATTCTCTGGATGGATACAGCTGCTGAAATATGGAAGGATCTGAAAGACAGATTCTATCAGGGAGATATATTCCGCATTTCTGATCTTCAAGAAGAGATCTACACAACAAAACAAGGTGATGGATCTATCTCTTCTTATTATACGAAATTGAAGAAGTTATGGCAAGAACTAGAAAACTTTCTTCCTGCACCTAAGTGTAGTTGTGATTCAGATGACTGCAAATGCAATGCTGTGATAAAATTCAAAGAATATAGAGAAACTGAGAAAGTTTTAAGGTTTTTGAAAGGATTAAATGAACAATACACATCTGTGAGATCACAAATCATGTTGATGGATCCACTTCCAAATATTGGAAGAGTTTATTCTCTCTTGATCCAGCAAGAAAGGCAAGCTGCTGTGACAAGGAAGAGGAAATTCTTATGGCAGAGGAAGAGGTGAACGTGGTGGTAGATCCTCTTTTGGCAGAGGAAGAGGCACAATAGTGTGCACATACTGTGGGAGAACTGGTCATACGGTTGATACATGCTATAAAAAGCAGGGATATCCTCCCACTGCCGCTGTCAATAACTGTGCAAATGCTGAAAACAATGATGAAGACAACAATTCTGTTGCTGCTGAAGAAGAACAGAGAGAAGAAGTTTATGGAAAGTAATTTCTGTTATTGCTTCTTACTGACTCTTCACACTGTACATCAATGTAATATATACACAGTAATTAATCTAACATAAAAGTAACTAGTATCCTAACTATTGTTAGCCATCTAATTACAATAGTGTGAACTAACTATGGTTAACAGTTAGGCTAGTAAATAAACTTAGCTATTAGATGCTTTCACAAATAATAATAACCACCCACTAACACACCAACACAGCAACACATGAAAGACGGGCCCAGGTAGCTACGGTTTTGGAACACTTCGGATGAAGGAGCAGCAGCTGCCAAAGGGAGGAATTGAGCATGATTCTTGCTGATATTTCCATTCATTCAGATGTTGATGATAAGTGGTGTTGGTTGGTTAATATCACCAAATTGTTCTCAGTCAAGTCTTGTTATGCTTGGCTAACTGAGAACCGTAATGGAGTGGTGCCTCAAATGGAAGTCGAGAGGAGGATGGCGTGTTCGAAAGTATGGCTCATGTTGCGAGGAGTAGTGAATGTTAATTATGACTCATGTTGTGTCTTTTGTTTCAGGGAGGATGAGAATGCAAGACATTTATTTTTTGGATGCTGGAAAGCTCAAGAGGTGTGGAGGAGAATTACAAATTGGTTGCAGGTGGAGAACATTGACGTACAGGACCCAATTCAGCACTTCTTGTTTGGAAAAATTATGAAAGGGAGAAAGATGAAGAGAATGAAGCATCTAGTCTGGGTAGCTACGGTCTGGGCTATGTGGCTGACGAGGAATAAGATTTTATTTGAGCGGGTAGTTTTTAATATGGATAGGATTGTTATGTATATCAAAAATATTTCTTGGGGATGGTTTGTTTTTAGGAAGGGGAGTACTACAAATTTTTGTTTTGGTGATTGGTTGAACTGCCCTATGGGTTGTATGTTATCTGTATAGACTGGGTACTCTTTTTCCTTCTAGGGTCTTTTTCCCATTGAGTTTTGGCTCTGGGAGGTTTTAATGAGGCCCCTTGGGTGGTCCCTCACGAGTTCCCCTCAAGCCATTGCATAGGGGTTGGAGCACCCCTTGTGCGCCCCATAGTGGATTTTATGATTATCAAAAAAAAAAATGAAAGGCGGGCCTGGTCTTTCCCCCCTAGTATATAATAATAAGAAGCCAGCAAAGTTCTACAGGGGCATTTTCCCCCCACCCCAGTGTCTTTGGAGTAGATCCATCCCTTAGCATCACTGAAATATTCTTTTTGCCTCCTCCAATGGAAGGCTAATTAAAACATTTCCGGCTATCAAGGAACGAAATTAACGTATAGTCGGAATAGTTTGAAAATCATTATTCCAATTAACAATACCAATACTAGAAAATCTCTGTCTAGCAAATGATTTAGCAATTCATTTTCCATATCCTTCTGCAAATTGATTACTAAAGTAAGTTAGCGATTGATTTTACAAAGTCGATAAATCACTAATTGTTAATGTTTAGCAATTGATTTAGCAACCAAATTGAGATTTCGGTCTATAAATTGATCACTAAATAGAGAATTTCTGATGGTGCACAACCTTAACTAGGGACGTTGCATGCGACACCCTTTTTAGATTTTTTTTTATGACTACTCAACTTAATGCGAAAAATAATTAGTATTGGTTTATTTTCAAAATAAAAATTCTCTTGTTCGTAGCTTTTTTATTACCCTGTCATTGACTAATCTACACAAGGGAACCTGACTGGCCACGAGTACTCGGTTTAGTCGTTCCGTGTGGTCACTACAACATTTTTGGTCTTTGGCAACACATCTTTCACCAACATTTAAAAAACATTGCTTAAGAGTTAAAAGACAACATTCTAAAATTTTTGCCATAAAATGATCGTTTTACACAACACTCTTTTCATAACATTGAGTAATTGTACCCTAAAATCTCTATAACTACATTTTTAACCTGTAACTAAGTCATTTTGTTCGCAACACTTATTAACTGTTCCCTTAAAATTAACGAAGAACAATTTTGAACTGTTGTGCAATAATTATTCTATAACATTACATTTTTCAATTGTTGCCTTTAAAATTGATTTTTTTTTAAATTTTTTTTATCTGGCGGTGGATTTTTCTATGATGGTGGTGTTCCCTCTAAAATCAAAACTTCATGTTTACTTTTGCAATAAAAGAAATAAAACTTTTCTTTTGACAGTAGAAATGAAACTTAAAAAAAGTTAAACGAACCTGTTTGGATCCAAGTTTCCCACCTCTAAAACCCACGTCTGTACGTACCAAACACTCATAACTCTTCCTTATTCTGTAAATAGCAGTCACCGCTCTCCACACTCGCTCTGTTTCAGAAAACAATTCTCTCGCTCTCGCGAAACCCTTGTATCGCTCCACCACTCTCGCTCTGCGTCAGGTTCTGTTTTCGCATCGAGTTCCTTTCCCGTCGCGAATCCCTTCTTTTGTTTTCCCTAACAACATTTCTCCCCTATTTTAAATAATTGAACCCTAAAACTTTGCAAGGCCTGCAGATAAAAATCTTATCTACGGTCGAACTGCATGCCGGACACCACTTTGAACCTTGAAGACGACTGGCGCTGTTGTTTTGATTCTGGCGACGTGAGTTCTCCTCTAATCTTCTTCTTGTTGATCTTTATGATTCATCTGTACCCATCCCCTGTAACTAGTTACGTGACTGTACAACCATCGAAGATGTAGCAACCAAGTCACCGACATTACGTAGCCATCAAAGAATACCTATTCAGGCTGCCATACTTCTCCTTTCTTCTTATTAGGTGAGGGCTTATGAAACAAATTCTCTCTCCCATTTTTCCTCAATTTGGTTTAGGAACCTACAAACCCTAACTTCTCAAATCCCATACTTCCGGTGCTCTTGTGGAAGAAAATCTTTGGTGGTACATTCTAGAGTTTGTTGTATCTGTTGAGAGAGAGAGGAAGAACAAATTGAGTATACTCATTTTGCTGTGAGTATACTCATTTTAGTGGTGTATTACTTTACGTCCTTGTTTACATGCATGTATGTTAAAAAATTGATAGTGGCTTCAAGTAGATAACAATTCTAGATTATAAATTTGACAGCATTATCAAAAGTAGAAGAATCAAGAATTGAGAAAACTGAAATCTCATTAATGTGCATCGTAGTGTATATCAGATTAAAAATATTGTGCATCTTTATCTTGTGAGTTTTGTCTGTTTGACTATGTGTTGGATATTTTGGATCTATTTATCAAACGGAAGAAGTTTTGTTTTACTTCCTAGTAGACACATGATAGGTATATGTTCATGCGGTTAATGGGTTTTCTTAAGTTGAAAGGTATCGCTATAATCTGCAAAAGTAAAAGAAAGAAAAGACTCATAAAAAAGAAGTAAGAGAGGTCGAATAAGTGCTCTTAATGTTCATGTGGCTTATGGGCCATGGCTTCTAATATATGTTGTTACATGTTACTTAGATCTGTGAGCCAATGAGGTGAAGAATCTTTATGGAGGGAGTTAGGATTATCTTTGTTTGCATTGTGTCCTTGTGTCCTTTCAGCAACCATCCAGCTCAAAACAATACTGTGAGGTGTTATTACAAAGCAGTTTTGTTTGCATCGTGTCCTAGTGTCCTTTTATTGTTGTGGCTGAAGGAGTGATTGTCAAAGGTAAAATTTTACTGCTGAATTATGAGTTGTTTACTTTTAAATTCCAAATCCAATATACAACATTTTTGCTTTTTGACAACAGTTGAAAAACGTAGCCAAAACTATAGAAATTGTTGCCAAAACGTATAGGCAGCATTTTTCAAGTGTAGACTAAGCCAGTGTTACCTATTGTTTAAGGCATCAAACTCTTTGGGCCACTCTTCTACCCCAAAACATGGCCCAACTCAACAAAAATCAGCTAAAGAAGTAAAAATAAAGAGGATCATAGTGAAAGGCCCAACTGACCCGGGTCCAAGTAATTGGCTAAACATGAGGCAAACCTCACCCACAAGTTCATCTATTGCGATAGGAATGAAATTGGTGCTCACCGTTCACCATCATCCAATTCGCAAACGGCAACAACAAACGATTCTGGATCGTCACTCCCCAGCAACATGTTGTCTCATAATCACTCAGTATGCAGCAGAGACTCAAGAAGCACCCATTTCAGCGGAGGATCGGTGTTGTGCGACGCATCAATTGGAGATTCCGGAATCCAGCGTTGCAACGAAAGGGTGTGGGTGGACCATCAGCTCCAAATTGCAAATAAAACTTGGAATTTCGCAAAAGCTCAACTTGGAGTATCAGGCAGTGAAAACGACATGGTGTATGTGAGTGCTATTAGGGATATGGAAAACAGGGATCAAGCTGCTTTGAATCAGAGGGAGTTTCTATCAACAGGTTATTTTGATTGTTGTTGTATACAAGAAACAAAACGATCCTTTTTATCTGAGCAAATGATTTGCAGTGTATGCGGTAGGGGAAAATGTGAATGGGTGGTCAAATTTTCTGAAGGATTAGCTGGAGGCTTGATTTGTATATGGAGGGAAGGATTATTTGACGTTCAATTTTCTTTCTCGGGTGATAATTTCATTGGGGTTTGTGTTAATCAAGATGGTCACCTACTGTATCTTATTAACATCTACTCCCCATGTTCTATAAACCTATTGTTTAAGGCAACATTTATTTGAACTTTCTATCAACATTTTCGAGAAATGTTGCCTACGCATTACAAATAGGCAACATTTATCACTTGAGTCTCCCGCAACATTTAGAGAATGTTGCTAAGCTTAACTACATTTCATAACAGTTCCCTCATCATACAAAGGCAACCTTTTTTAATTGTAATCTTAGTTTAAAATCTACATTTTCTGACCATATGCATATTGATATAGTAAAGGAAACAATTTTATACGAACTTTTTATCCAATTAATAGCTTATTTTAATTTCATAGGTCTTATATAACTATATTTGATTAAGCAAACATTCTACTTGAACATTTTTTCAATTAATAGGAATTTCATTAATATGATCTAGTTCCAATACTCCACCCACCTTCTAAGAAGAGTTGTGAAGGGCATCGGCATCCAAAATAACTTCAAAAACTATATAGAAAAAGTACATAATCTAAATATTCATTCATCAACCCAAAAAGGCTTGTTTATTAATATCCAAAGTTGAAAGAGGCGCGAAATATAGTAATTGATATCTAAGCTTTTTCAGTGTGCAACATCCCTATTTGTTCTACCCCAAAATCCATGGGCTTGCAGATTCACGCCTAGATATATTAATTCCATGGGCAGATCTTGATAGAAATTTTAAGGGGGTCAAATTTAAAAACTAAATATTATTAATATTTGTCTAAAATTGAAAAAATGTTCTCTTGTTTAAGTGGTAAATTTCATGTTGCATGCACTGTGTACATGGTACGAGGTTCAACCCCTAGTATGTCGCTTTTTGGTGATCTTATTGGCAAAAATAATGTTAGCTAATGAAATAAAAGAAAGACGCCTAAGGTGGGGATCAAACCTCAAACACCACGGAAGTAGGCGCTGCGCTTAGCCGCTGAACCAAAAATGTTAAGTGGTAATTTTAAAAATCTTGGATGGGTCATGGACCTCCCCCGCCCTAACTAAGATCGCATCTGTTTCCATCATAAGATAGGCTTCGGATCCTCTCCTTCTCACCTCCCAACATCTCTCTCCATCCTCTCTCTCTCTCTCATCATTATTTATAATTTTTTAATGATGAAAGAGAGTGATATTAAGAGAGACAGATAGAGAGCACGGAGGGAGATGTATGGAGAGTGCAAAGGAGAGGATCTAACATTGAGGACAAGGTTGATTTTAATGGGGATGGCTTTGAACTGATGCTAAATGACACGTGTACACAGAGGTAGCAAACAGTTATATAACCGAATAAAGAGAAGGCAGATGCACTACAGCAAAATATGCTTTTAGCGGCAGTAAATAATGCATTTCGTGGCAATAAAAATGGCCACCAAAAGTTTTACCAACAGTCATTTTATTGCCGCTGAAACATTTAACATTTAACGACAATTGTAGTGACAATTTTTATTACCGCTAAATGGTTGTGTTTTAGAAAAACACTTCCACCAGATAATGTCAATATCGTATAGTACACCATATTGCCAATTGCATACATGAAATAATCATTGAAATATAGGCCAAAGAGGTTATAACCTCAACAACAATCAATACTATACCTTACAATTTTGAAAACCACAACAATCAACACTATCTTACAATTTTGATAGCTTCAATATATCTGCAATTTCTTGTGGAAGTGGTTCTGTTAGTCCTTTATTATAATAGGCTTTCCTATTTGAAAGAGAACTCAATTGGAAATAAAAAACAAGTGTCCTATTCATAAAAACTCTTTTAGAAATTTAACTAAAAGACTTAGAGACTTGCCAATTCATATTTGAATCGTACCTCAGAGTCTCGTAGATGGACTGATTGAGGTGTTTGGTCGTACTGTTGATTTGTAGGTCGGGAGCAAAGCTCAGCCTGGGTTGTACCTGCAAAGACACTCTGACGTCCAAGTCAGTGGGGTAAGAGTCAAAGCAGGAGTAACGAATGGATCCAAAAGTGTACCTGTCATTAAGGGGTGGATCGACCACTTTATAGTGTCAGGTGGCCCTTCCTGGCCGTTGGATTTGACCGAGTTGATCTTGCCTGTTGATCACGCGATCGTGGGCGTTGATCATATCACTCAAGGTTTGGTCCATTTGTGGCCTATTTCCGCGTGGATTGGGACCTCGGCCAAGTCCAAAACAATATTATATTCCAATATCTCCACGAAACTATATGTTCAAACCAGTGCCTGTTAAGGATCTGAAGTACTGGGAAATATAAAGTGAATATTATATCAAAAGAAAACTATACAACACTGAAATATTCATGAGTAATTAAATTTAATGATAACATCATTACTAATTAATTTTTATTAACAACTTTCTTTTGTCTAACAATACTTTTTTTTATAAATATTAACTCACTTATTTCCTTTTCATAATAAAAATATTTATTTGTTTTTTTACAATATATTTGTTTTTTAATTTTCTCTACAACTTGTTTACTCTTTTTAGCTATATTCATTGACTTTTCAAATTGTTTTAGTGAAGAAGTATTGGTCAAAACAAATAGTAAATAGAAATGTCAAAAACACAAATTAAATAGTAATTAAAACTTAAACAATAAAGTAAAGGAATAATAAGATGAGATAAGGTAGAGAGTTTGCTACACGTCTATCAAGGTCAATCTATAATCTTTCCTTTCACCTACCTTTCTCTACTTTTTTTTTTTTTCGAAAAATACTTGGGTTGAGGGGATGGCGCCCCATTCCAAGGTAAGGTTGGATTGGGACTGTAGCCGTGTGGACAATAGGCCTAATTGTATATATTGTTTGACAACTACAGAAATGTAACAAACATCACATGATTTCACCAAACAGAATGTGTCACCATGTGAGACATCTTGGAGGATTTTTGCATTTGACAGACGCTTGCAAACATTGTTGGAAATAGGTGTGCTACGGCTGTTGAGAAATAATCTGTGCCATGGCATAGGTGTTTAGGGAACATTTCTAAGCCTCGCATCAAAAGACAGATTAGAGGAAGCATTCTTCCTGATCTCGACATCTCTGATTTTGATAATGGTAGCACCAAACATCACCACAAAAATTAAGTTGTAGATCTCTGTCACCATGTGAGGCAACTTGGAGGATTTTTGCAGCTTGATGCCTATAGTTCTTCTGTGGTTCCAAGAATTTAAAAGTCTTTAAAAGCAACGTGAAATTTCATGGTTCTTTATGACTAGGCAATTTATTCATTCTATTATTCATTTTGTTTTTTAATTTATTGTATTCTATTAATTATTTCTGTTTTTTAAGTCACTACATTCTGTTTTTTACAAGGTTGTCTGGTGAGAAAATTAATGAAGTAAGGCATATTAGTCTTACTTGAGATAAAGTCACAATATACCTCAACATTGGATGCTCACAGGCATTTTCCATGCTAATAGCAATTACATACATCCAGAAAACACTTGAAAACCGAGTAAGGTTCATTCCTCTCATTTACAGAAAGGAAACTTACCAAGCTTGCTATACACCACTCATTTATCCGACCAATGGTCAAAACTTATGGCAAGAAATCCCATACCCTGACATACTGCCACCACCATCAAGAAGAGTTCAATGGAGGCTAAAAAGAAGTAGAAACAAAGATGATGATAAAGGAGAACGAATTCAACAACTATTTAAAGGAAAGGGCTACCAAATACTACTGTTACAGAATATAAGCAAAAATCGGTCGACAGAAGTTGATGTATCTAGTCCAAATTTTGAATCAGATACATCAACTTCTATTGATCAGTTTTTACTTATGTTCTGTAACGGATGGAGTATATGTTCTGTAACGACAGGTTGGTACGAAATCTCCACGCATTGCTCGCGAAATGAAGGATTGAGAGTTTTGATGGCGTGAATTTGATTCATTGGTCCCGGTATGAAGCCATTGAATGAGAAATGGAGGCCCTATTTTGATTTTAGGTTTCTCAAATGGTTTTAGAAATTTGGGGTTAAGTGAAGAAGATGACCAAATTTTGGTTTTTTATTGAAATGGAAAATACGCCAGTATCCACATGTGCTTTGGTAATCCATCGGATAATAATCTCCAAGTGTGAACCAAAAATTTCGACGGTGCCGCTGTGCTCCAAATTAAAGTCTGCGCAGCACCTTTCTTTTCTCCTCATCTACTTCAGCTTCTGCTGTCATGGTAATTAGAAATTTGTAAGCTGAGTTCACCTTGTAATTGCATGATACGTCCTTACTCCAAATCCATTTATCTTCGCTGCTAGTATTCGGACAGATGGACACCAAAGAATTCTCTAGTAGCACCCTTTCTCCATGTTCTTCAGCCACCGTGCACAATTTGTCTGCTCCACGGCCCACACCACTTGTCAGACCAGAATTTTGCCACCATTCCATTTCCCAGTTTAATCCTAACCGACTCATTAAACCAACCATCAATTCTACTTACATCTTTCCACCACACCGAATGTTGATTCCTATTTAATATTCCTTCATTATTTTTTGCTAAATATATTTTACTCCATCTAATCCAAGCCACCTTACGTCTATCTCCGTTTCCCCCTCAAAGAAAATCTTGTTGTATTCCTTGATCACTTTCTTAGGAGCCTTAAAGAATGAAAAGTAATATAGAGGGAGACTCCCTAGAACTGAATTTATTAAAGTAATTCTTCCGCCCATCGATAATTGCCTATTTCTCCAAGTTGAAAGTCTATCTCTAAGCTTTTGCACCACCGGCTTCCATGTACTACTCATTCTTGGATTGGCACCTATAGGTATCCCCAAGAACTTGAAAGGGACCTCACCCACCTTACAATAGAGAAATTGAGATGCTGTCCTTTCTTCCTCATGATTGATATTCAAACCTATTAAGCAACTCTTGTGAAAATTGACTTTGAGCCCCGACACCATTTCAAAAATTCTTAGCACCGCTTTTACACACCATAGATTTTCTTTTGTGTTCTTGCACATTATGATCGTATCGTCCGCATATTGGAGAATAGGAAAAGAGCATACCGAATTGATCACCTCCAAATAATTAAGTTCCACACACCTCTTTAGCAGCCCATTTATGCCTTCCGTCACCACAAGAAATAAAAATGGAGCCAATGGATCCCCTTGCCTCAACCCCCTCTCCATAGTAAACACACGGGTGGGACTCCCATTGACCAATACGGAAGTCGTCCCTGTTACTTTGTACAGATTGTATTTCATATTAATTAGCATTGGCTTAATTAGCTTTAGTTAATTTTGAGTTACCATAGTTAACTTACCCAATTGTATAGTTAGAAGCATAGTTTAAATTCTGTTTTGGTTTAACAACCAGTTAGTTAGATCCACTCTTCAATAACTGTGTATATATACACTTCAATGTAACAGTGTAAACTCGGATTCATTCTTCCCCACTTCTCATCAATGAAGTACTCTAGATTCTTCACTTTGTGAACTCTAATATGGTATCAGAAGATTGATTTCACCTTGATTCCGCTTCTCTGTTCGTGATTCAAGCTTGGTTCTGCAAACATTGTTTGCATCACCAATTCCTTCTCGCATTTCCTTTTGTTCGTCTTCTTCAATCGCTTCTCCATTGCAAGTTTTCCGGCGAACATGGCGATAGTCAACGACATGATGAATCCCTATTTCCTTCATCATTCTGATAATCCTGGTCAAGTCCAGAGATAACTACAGTTCTTGGAAGCGTGCCATGATTTGGGCGTTGAGCTCCAAGAACAAGATCGATTTCGTGGACGGCTCCATTGCTCGACCAGCGGAGAGCGACACTCTATTTCCTCAATGGCTTCGCTGCAACAACATTGTGGCGTCCTGGATCTTGAATTCCGTTGCCAAGGAACTTGTTGTATTAATAAATTATATAACAAATTATACACCACCAAGGAAACATTTTATAATTTTCCTCTACTCATTTTCTGATTTTCTGAAACGTACTCTCCTTAATTACTACCCCACAAAAATAATTTCCTAGTTCTGATTATCCACCGATATTAGTGTGGTTGCTCGACTTCACACCAAGTTGATCCTTACTCGTGTTTCATCCAAACAAACTCAAGAAGTAGAATTGGTGTTGAAGAAATTATAAGCCAAAATTTGTATTATTGCAATTTGCCTTGTTTTTAGTATCCATCAAAAGATTGAGGGGGTATTAGCATGTAGGTGCAGGTGCTAGGTGGTGCAAAAAATAATTATTGTCCAAAATATTGATTCATATATAGGATTGTTTGAAATTTCTTTTTTAAATATCCTAATTTAATTCACTAAAATTAAGAAATCGAATTTAGCTCGCAGTTTTTTTAAGAGTAAATTGCCAATCTAGTTTCGATGTTTAAACACCCTATCCTATTTAGGTCATTAAGTATATGAAAACAATAAGTGGTATTTAAAGTATGTGATATCTGTCAAATTACCTCATAAACTTTTATAAATAATCCCTTGCGGAGACTAACAAGACATATTTATTAAAACTTTAGAGATTAACTTGAAAGATTTCACAAACTTTAGAGACTTTACGAATTAAGTAGAAGTGAGAGTGTAAGTTTAGGAACTAAATTGAGAGTTTGTTCATTTTTTAGTTGTTAGAATAAAAACAATTGTGGGATTGGGAGAAATTTTTTTTCAACGGGTCCACATAAAAATTATATAAAAAGGTTAGTACTTATTTTTACTTTTCAGGGTGTACAACTGCATACTCTCAAATCTAGTTAGATTTGCTCCTATTAGTAAGTGAGCACTTAAAAGATCGTGTAACACTGTGAGAATCTACATAGGAATATATGTGTAGATACTCATGGTAGAAGCCAAATGGTATGGCAGCTAGCAGGATTGATAGAATACTATTATCGTAAGAATTAATGGAGGAGTGGAAGGTTAGAGCACAGTGGACTAGCAACAGGGATGTGTCCGACCATTGTTCGGTGTGGTTAGTAGCTTCGGAGAAAAACTGGGGGCCTAAGCCTTTTAATTTCATTAATGGTTGGTTGGAGCATAATGAAGGGAAAAAGTTTATTGAGGAGAAGTGGAAAGAATGTAAGGTGGAAGGGTGAATGGCGCATATAGTAAAAGAAAAATTGAAGTATGTGAAAAATTGCCTTAAGGTGTGGAACAAGGAGGTATACGGTATGATGGATATGAATGTTGAAAACATAGTAAGGGAGCTGAATTCTATGGAAGAGGACGATATAGGGGATGAGGAGTGGGATGGAGAAAAATGGAATGGATTAAATATGGAATTTTGGACAGCCTTACGTCAAAAAGAGAGTTTACTAGTACAAAAGGCGAAAGTGAAGTTGATAAAGAAGGGAGATGGTAACACAAAAAATTTTCATCAAACTATCAAGCTCAAACAGAGGAGAAATCACATGGAGAAGCTGAAAGTGGGAGATAGGTGTCTAGAGGAGGTGGAGGAAATTAAAGAAGAAGTGAGAAATCATTTTAGTAAACAATTTGGAGAGGAGCGGTTTGTTCGATCCTCGCCTTGGGTATGGAGCAACTTTAAATCCAGCTAGTTGTCCCACCCTTCGAGGTGCCTCCAATATAGCGACTCGGCGGTGGATACCCTGGTCTCGACCAACAAAAAAAATACGTCATTTGTTATTAGTTAGTTCATCTACTATCTGCTAGTTTATCTCTGTTATCCACTATTTTTTACCAAACAGAGCCTAAAAAAGAATGCCACAAAAAAGTATATTAAATTAGCATATGAATAATATAAATTATCGAAATTAAAGATACTATTTTTTGACGCTAAATTAACGATATAATTAGTAACTCTCACATAAAGGATACTATTTTTGTCTTGTTGTAAAACTTCATCTTTAACCTCCAGCTAGGTCTCTTCGACCCGGTTGAAGACCCACGAAAGCCCACGCGATCCATATTAGAAATAAAATCAGTTAGGGGTTGTTGCAAGTGTTATGAATTAGTTAGAAATTTAGTTAGCTTGTTGACTCTATTGTAATCTCTATATACAAAGCATCATGTACTTATTTTTTGTATATTTTTTCAATCAATATGATTCCTTTTGAGAAATTCTATCAATCAAGCTCTCAAGCTTACTTCTCTTATAAGACGAACCTTCATCTCTTTGATTCTGTAATTTCTAACATTGTATCAGAGCGATACTGTTGCGCGACTTACAGTTATCGTGAAGACGAAGAAGACAAAGATTTTGCTTGTGAATCATGGGCGGAGGATGAATAAGAATTTTTCGAATCCGTTTCTAGTTCAGATTCAGTCACCTAAGAAAACAACCATCTCATAATTGTTTTCAGCAGTTTCGATCAAGATTCTATCTAATCTTGCCGTCGAACAGAACAACTCATCACCATTAGAGAAAATTAATGGCGTTACAAATCTGATCTTTGCAACACTTCTTCTATGCAATTTAGTTTGGGTTGAAAGCCTGAAACTATGTTTTGTTTTTTGTTAGCTTTGGGTTGGATTGAAACTGTGTTGTGTCTTTGTTAATTTTTTTTAGTTCTCTTCTGTTTTTTTCCTTTATTCAAGTGCTTGGAATATTTTTTATTTCAAGTTGACGTGGTAATACCACTATCAACTTGAGGGAGGTATTAGAAATAAAATCAGTTAGGGGTTGTTGTAGGTGTTATGAATTAGTTAGAAATTTCGTCAGTTTGTTGACCTTATGGTAACCTCTATATATAGAACATCATGTACTCATTTTCAATTAATATTGTTACTTTTGAGAAATTCTCTCAATCAAACTCTCAAGCTTGTTGGACTATATGATAACCTTAGGGGGGAGGAGTGAATAAGGTTATATGCTAAAAATGAAATCTTTTTGCTTTTTGAAAATTAATGATGTTAGTTTAAATCGAATGTGGAAAATAGGATTTAAACTATATGCAACAACTATGCAAGCTATAACGATGGTAGAAGCAATTACAGTGATATTGAAAGCTTAGTACAATAATATCAAATGCAATGATAAATAACAAATATAAAGTAAAACGCAAAGTAAAGATAAGGGAAAGAAGTACACCGTGATTTTTACGAGGTTCGGGATAAAAGCCCTACGTCCTCGGCCTCCGGCATTGCAACCTTCAAACTTGATAATAACCACTATATGAGAAGAACTTCTTCAACGTCTTACAAGCAAGAAACTTCCCTATAGCTATCACACCAATCTCAATTTTCCCAAAATTGAGAACCCAAGCTTCCCGCTAATGATTTCGCTACAATTCAATCTCCCCGATTGAATTACCCAAGAAAACTCTCAGGATTTCACAACAATCAAATATAGATGATTACAATTGAAAACTAGGATCCAATGACTCAAACAATATAACAATGATGTAGTTGAGAGAGATGAGAGATTTGGAACCCTAGATGAAGAACGTGAAGAAAATGGTGTGACGGTGAGAGTTCTCGTTGTTTTCTTTTTTTGATTTGTAGGTTGTTCGCCCAAACGTGAGAAACCCTAATCCTATTTATAGGGATTGTAAAAATATGACCGTTGAAGCAACTTTTAACACTATTTCTTTTTGGACATTTACTATTTTTGTTATTTTGTTTTATAGTTTTACAGTGGAGGTCGTGTTCTCTTTCAGTTTACGACTTTTTCGTTGGATTTGTGCTGGATTCTTCTTTATAAGTTTAGTGTGCTTGGTTCATCTTCTCTCTCTCTCTCTCTATATATATATATATATATTGATCTAAGGTTCTATATTTTTTTTTATCATTTACATTTTATCTATTCGATTTTTATGTTGTATCTATTTAATTTTTGTTTTAACATTGAATATTAAAGCGGTTATAGTGCGATTATGCTTCTTAAATCGTTATCGAAAGTTGTTTGCTCAGCGAGATGTACCAAATCGGAACAAGTGGCTCGAGTTACTATAGGGAACTAACATGGCATATAGATGCATTTTTTATATGCTTCATCTATGTGCCATGTTACGACTTCTTGTGCTTCATTCTTCTTTGCAAGTTATTTCTTTGATTTAGTATTTCTCCTTATTTAAGTTGGATCTGTTTATATGTTTTGACTTGAATGTTGGCCCATCAATGGATGTGGACAACAAATGGTGCTGGCTACCGGATTCCACGAGTTTTTCTTTTTTTCCGGTAAAAAGCTGTTGTATGTGGTTGTGCTCTTTCCTTGCAGGTACAAAATGGCAGGCTGGTTTATTCATAGGTTGAGACTTGTAGGAAACTCTTGAAAAACAATGTTCCCTCAAAGGTGCTTATTTTTACCAGGAGATTAATCCTGGACAGAATTGCTACTTCTGAGGCGTTTTTCTCGCGTGGTATTCTGTCTTCTGATAGAGACCGTTGCTGCGTTTTCTGCTTCAGTGAAAACGATACAGCAACACACTTGTTTTGTAGATGCGTCGTATCGAAGGCCATTTGGAGAAAGGTTTCCTGCTGATTTGGCTCTGATCTGAATACTCAAGATGACGTGGCGTCTAATTTTATTCTTTCAGGTACTTTACTTAAAGGCAAGAAGAGAAAGGGGGGTAAACATTTAATCTGGATATCTGTTGTATGGTTTATTTGGGCTGCAACAAATAGGGTGATTTCCAAAGGAGAGGTAGTTAATATAAAGTCTATTGTCATGTTTGTAATATATACTTCTTGGAGATGGTTTGTAGCTAGGAAGGGGAGGCATAGCAGGGGTGAAATTTTCAAATTGGTACCGTTATCACTTGGGCTGTCTTCTATCCTTGTTCCACTCATTTAATTTCTTTGGGGTTTTTTTTTTTACCCCCACCCTTTAAACTTATACCCCCACATAATTTTTAGGTCATTATATCCTTTAAACTCATGTAAGCAGCTGAGTGTGTTATTAGGTCATTATATGTTTTTTTCGTTTTCGTCCTTTATCTTTTTTTTTTAAATATTCGTTTACGTTCTCCTGTTTATAGGAGAAGAATGTGGCTTCTCCAAAAAGAGTGATTAATGGAGGCTAATTAACCTCCACAATTCCAATGAGGTCTAGAAACTCCCAATATATTCATCAAAGTTGAATCTGCATGTCTCAAGGTCAAAGAAATAAATTCCAAGACCTTGGAATATTTATCCCCAATTATGGACTGAATTCCAACAAATATGTATTAAAATAAGAAAAATATTCTCGTGTCTGATCTCGTGAGTCTTACTAGTTTCTCGTTCTACTGAAGCATGAAAATATTTGAAGGCTCGAAGGACTTCATCCTTTTTCTTCAATGGATACACCCACAACTTTCTAGAGTGTTAATTAATGAAGGTAACAAAGTACTGAACACTACCAAGGGACCTTTCGGACGTTGAACATACATCTGAATGCACAAGATCTAGAATATGTTTTCTTTCTCTTCCATTGTCTGATCTTTGGAATGATACTTTGCTCTGCTTACCTGCTAGGAAATCTTTACAGGATTCAAGTGGTTGTCCTCTATTCTCAACAACATTGGCTTCTGAGTGACTACTCATTCCTCTTTCCTTCCTTTTGTACTCTTCATTTAGCCAAATACATGTGATAGTATCCGGGTTAAGCTTTCCATCTGGTGTTGAGTTGCTGAGAGTGACAACTAATGTGTCCCAGCTCTCAAGTAGAGAATTAAGGAGTAGAAGAGTTTGCAACTCGTCACAATCTTCATATCTCTCTTCGTTATTTGATTCACAATACCTTTGAAGGTGTTTAAATGCTCGATCATATTCTGGCCGTTAGAGTACTCCAATCTCACCAATCGTCACGGATTTAAGCTTCGTCCATAGCTCATATATATTGGTATAAGTCGATACATGCTCAAACAAGTTTTTGTCACTGTACTTCTGAATCATAGCAATATCTTTCCAATTCAGAACCTCCCATTATTTTTTAGTCTTCCCTTCTAGCATGTCCTCATTTGTGATTGGCTCATACAAATCCTTGCACTATAGATGGTCTTCCATTATCGACTTTCAATAGGAATAGTTATATGCAGTTAGCTTGAACATGTCTCCATCATGAGCGAATCTTCCTTCCACTTTGAGTTCCACAGACAATGACTCTTTGAACCAACAACTCTGATACCACAGTTGGGAAAGAGGAGTACCAATTCCCTTCTCTGTAAACACAAAATGGGCACTATGCGGAAGTGTAAAAATAAAGGACTGAAGAGAAGAAGAACGACACCAAAACTTTTACGTGGAAACCCCTGTCGGGAAAAACCCCGAAACCTAGTCCAGTTAAAAGATCTCCACTGTAAAAGTAGGATTACAAAGTGTTTCTCTCAGTCTCTAAGGATCTCTATATGAATCTCACCCTCTCAGATGGTATACAAAATTTTCTCTCTATGAAACTCTTTCTTTCTCTCAAAGAGGAATACAAAAAAATTCTCTAACTCTCTTAGGATTTCTTCTCTTGGATGTCATGATGCAACTCTTCAGAAGTTCTCCTATTTATACGAGAAGAATGTGGCTTCTCCAAAAAGAGTGATTAATGGAGGCTAATCTCCACAATTCCAATGGGGTCTAAAAACTTCCAATATATTCTTCAAAGTTGAATGTGCATGTCTCAAGATCAAAGAAATAAATTCCAAGACCTTTGAATATTTATCCCCAATTAAGGAGGGAATTCCAACAAATATTTATAAAAAAAGAAAAATATTCTATTGCGCTTATATAGAAATTAAAAATGGTAATTAAATAATAAATTAAAAAAAGCTGAGAACTATTCAATTTTAACTTTCGTCATTTTTGTTCTATTTTAATTTTCTATTTTTTTAAGTCTTTTTTGTTACATCAATTAAGACCAATCATATTTGTTACTAGAAAATTTGATACAAAATGTAAGAATTCACACATATCGAGCACTTATAAAACGAGAAAGTTTGGTTTTTGATGTCTTTCATTGGTTAAAAGATAACTGAAACGCATTACCGTATTATGGGCCGTTCTTCACTTTTTGTTTCGTATCATCCATCAATTTTCTCTAATTAACTATGATAAGACAAAGGACGTGAAGATATATTTTGAAAAGATAAAAGACGTAAAAAACATTTAAAAAAGATAAAGGATAAAAAGAAAAAACTGGGAACATAATTAAAACTCTTACTAAACAGACTCTTTTAATTAACTGTGAAAAAATAAAGGATGTAAACAAATGTTTTAAAAAAAGATAAATGACGTAAGTGAACATTTTAAAAAAGAAAAAGGACGAAAATGAAAAAACATATAATGCCCTAATGACACAGTCTCCTGCTTACGTGGCCAATTTATCCACATACTATCCACGTAAGTCCTGTTTAACCTTCACTTAACGGAATGACTATTTTAAACCATTTTGAAAACATAAAGGACGAAAACGAATATTTTGAAAAGATAAAAGATGTAAATGAAAATTAACATCACCGTTAAGCCACTAATCCAATATATTTTATTAATCTGGCGTGCCTTTAATCCATATACTACTAATTAAATATTAGCATTAACCACAAAGTTTTAAATGACATTGAGAAGTACTCCACTTGGCATAAGGAGCGTGATCGAGGTCCAAAAGAATGTTTTTCTGCTTGTCGACAGCTTTAATAATAATATATCAAACTAACTAACAAAAGCATTTTTTTCCTATAAATGCTTGCATGAAATAAGAATGACTAATGTTTAGTTCATAACAACAGTTGTAGCTGCTTCTTTCCAATCCATCTATCCATTTCTACAAATTAAACAATGGCTTATGTGAAGCTTGCTTCTTTCACCACCTTCTTGCTTGCCACGTCCTGTATGTAGTTTTAATTATAGACTTTTATGCATTCTTTAGAACTCAATTCATGATGAGAAATGAATAAGATTTTTCTTCTCTCTCAAATAATGCATGTACTAATATAATATTATGGATGTATATGTATGAAGCAAGTACTAGATTGTAGGTAATCAGCGAATTTAAAAGTACTAGATTATAGGTTAATTTTCTCTCATAATATTGGACTATAATTTTCAATGCATGCATGCAACTATCTGTGTATACATGTGTATGTTGAAACTAACTTTGATATCATCATTTTGTAGTATTAATGTTCTCGACGAAGAAGGTAGAAGCAGAGGCACTTTGTTTGGCACTTTGTGGTGGCACTGAACCTCCATGCGCTACTGGTTGTAAATGTGTACGCAGAGGCACTTTGTATCCATCATTGATGGGTTTTTGTAGACCTAATAGTGCTCCGGAGATGGTAGGGGAACATCCTATCTTATGTCAGTCTCATGGCGATTGCATGAAGAAGGGAACAATGAGCTTTTGTGGTCGTTATCCAAACCCTAATATTAAATATGGCTTCTGTTTGGTTTCTAACTCTCAAGCACAAGCCTTCTTCAAGATTGACTTATTTCTTAATTCCTAGATATTTGGATTTAAAAAAACTGCATGTATGAGGGTATATTATTATTATTATGTATGTTTTTACTTTACGTTATGACTCCGTGAGTATATGTTTTTATGAACCTTTTAATGAATATTAATGGAGAGCAAATCTCTTTTTTTAGGTCTCCTACATAAATTTGTTGTTATGATGCTTTTGGCGTAGTTGTAACTGTGAACTATTCTAGATTTTGCTTCAACTTGTGCCAAGGAACCATTCAGCACATGCATGCATGATGTCACTTACCACTATATATTATACTTCCTTTTTGGGTTTTTCAAAACAATAGAATTTTTTTTTGTGTGTCTCAAAATAATAAAATATTGGACTTAAGTAGATCGAAGACGTCAACATATAATAAGAAGTTATTAAATGCTTTCGTCTCTATCGATAAGTTGTGAATTCACTTGAGTTTAGGTGAATATTTGATTTGTCATATACAATTTATATTTAAGTACATCGATGTATAACATTTATTTTTTAAACTAAAGTATCCTCCATGACAACTGTAGAGACTAATTTTTAGAGGTACTGAAGATCAATTTAAGGGGTAAACCTCTCCTAACAAATATTTTTTAAAAAATAAAATAAAATTTTACTAGGGGCATTAGCCCCCAACCCACGGAGTGTTTGGAGTAGATCCATCCCTGAGCAATTATCAAACGCCTAATTCTCTTCAAAAAGTAATAAATCTTGTTTTCAAATGTAATACTATAATATACAACACTACTATATAACAATAAGAAGCCAACAAAGTTCTACTGGGGGCATTTACCCCACCCCCAGTGTCTTTCGAGTAGAGATCCCGGGCTATCAATGAACGAAATTAACGTAGTTGGAATAGTTTGGAAATCATTATTCCACTAAACAACTCCACTACCAGAAATCTCTATCTTGCAACTGATTTAGCAATTCATTTTCCATATCCTTCTACAAATCGATTACTAAAGTAGTTAGCGACTGATTTTACAAAGTCGACAAATCACTAGTTGTTAATGTTTAGCAATTGATTTAGCAACCAATTTCAGATTTCGGTCTATAAATCGATCAGTAAAAAGAGAATTTCTGATAGTGCACAACCTTAACTAGGGACGTTATGTGCGATACCCAATTTAGAATTTTTTTATGACTACTTCACTTAAAACGGAAAATAATTAATATTGGTTTACTTTCAAAATAAAAATTCTCTTGTTCATAGTTTTTTTGTTACCCTGTCATCGACTAATTTAAACAGGGAAACCTGGCTGGCCACGAATACCCGACTTTGTCGTCCCGTGTGGTTCTCCTCTCCCAATTGAGTTTTTGCCACACTCAAGGTTTGAACGCAAGACCTTAGGGAGGTACCCAAATCTAGTTACCAATCAGACATTGTTGGTGTTCTCTGTTCATAGTTGTGGAAATTTAGTAATTTTGTTTTTAATTTGTTTCAGGTAAGAAAATGTCGAACTCAAAGATAAACATGATGCATAACAGTCTAACAAAATAACATAAACTATACATGACTAAACTGAATATACCGTATAGGTGAGTACTATCAACTGTCATAAATACATCTCTAATGACACAGAACATCATAATCGAAAACGATATTTCCATCGAGTGGCTGATCTTGACGAAAATTTTAAGGGGGCCGGTCAAATTTAAAATCTAATATTATTAATATTGTCTAAAATTGAAAAAATGTTCTCTTGTTTAAGTGGTAATTTCATGTTGCAGTGTACATGGTACGGGGTTCAACCCCTAGTAGGACGCTTTTTTCGTGATCTTATTGGAAAAAATAATGTTAGCTAATGAAAGAAAAGAAAGACGCCTAAGATGGGGATCAAACCTCAGACACCATGGAAATAGGCGTTGCGCTTAGCCGCTAAACCAGAAATGTTAGGTGGTAATTTTAAAAATCTTGGATGGGCCATGGCCCTCCCCATCCTAACTAAGATTTCCTCTATTTCCATCATAAGAAAGGCTTTGGATCCTTTCTTTCTCACCTTCTTACATCTCTCTCCATCCTCTCACTCTCTCTCATCAATATTTATAACTTTTTAATGATGAATGAGAGTGATATTAAGAAAGAAAGATAGAGAGCATGGGAAACATATAAAAATTGATAAGGAAAAGAATGGTTAATTTTTACTCACCGGCAAACACAAATGCTAAGAGGAAGAAAAGAATTGTGAGGAATGAACTCCAAGGTTCTCGTTTTCTCTGACTTGTGCTTTCTTCACAATTTTTCTAACTTTTCATTCACATGAATAACATATATATTGCCAAACGATGGGCAGCACTTTGAGGGTGAGCACTGCCTATTGGAGAAAGACGCTGATTGATAAGCAGCGCTTTAAGGTGAAACGCTGCCCATTGCCAAAACACGGAATAGGATAAGCAACGCTTGGGTCTGAAACGCTGCCCATTACAAAACACGGAATAGGGATAATCAGTGCTTGTGTCTGAAACACTGCCCATTGCCAAAACACGGAATAGGGATAAGCAGCGCCTGTGTCTAAAATGCTGTCCATAGCCAAAACACAGAATAGTGATGAGCAGCGCTTCTAGGCCTAAACGCTGCCCATTGCTTTAATTCTTTTTTTCGTTTCTTCGCGTTCCCTCTCAATCTCACACACTCTCATTTCGTATCTCTCACACTCGCACTCCATTTTTGTTTCTCCAAGCTCACTTCCCTCTCACATACCCAAACCCAAACACGTTTCCCTCTCTCATTTTCATTTTCTCTCTCATTTGCATTCCTTCTTGTTTCTTCGCGTGAAGCTTGTTTTCGTTCCTCACCACTTGTGCTAGCTCCCCATTTTCATTCCTCTTTCACAAAGGTTAGTATCATTGCATTTTGTTCTAGTTATTTTAATGGTATTGGAACCTTAGGTTAGATGATTCAAAGTTGATGCTTGTTGATTGGTTCTTTGAAAGGGTGAAGTATTTCTAAACTTGAGGGGAAATGTAGGTGTAGTGTTTGTTGAAATGTCCAAATGAAATGCTTGTTAATTTAATGTAACTTAATTATAGCTAGTTTGTTTTGGTTCTTGTTGGGTACATATTGGTGCATTTGGATATATAACTTGATAGCTAGTTTATATATATATATATATATATATATATATATATATATATATGTTGTTAGCTATATAATGGATTGGATTGTATTGGCTGTATATGATCAGGAAAATATCAAATGTAAAAAGGAAAATAAACAAAAACAGAAAAAGAAAAAAAATTATACAACGGGCAGCGCTTGCAGGGCAAAGCCCTGCTCATTCACCTAGCGTTTTCATGGACCCTAGCTGCCTTCTTTTGAGCATTGACCCTTTCTGTGGGCCAACTGTAGCTGTTGGTAGCCATTTTCTCTATTAATTCAGCAACTTCATTGTATGATAAGTTTAATAGCACTCCTCCAGATGATGCATCTAACATGAGTCTGGTTTGTGGTTCCAAACCATTGTAGAATGTTTCCATTTGTATTATGACAGGGATACCATGTAGGGATGTCAATGGGGCGGAGCGGGCACGGGTAGCAACTACTCGCTACCCGCCCCGTTTAGTCTAAATGGGACCCGTACCCGCCTCAGACCCGCGTGGGTACCTGCGTAGCGGGTCTTAAATGGACTATTGTTTCTTAACGGGTACCCACGGGTACCCACCTATATTTGTTAATTAATAAAAATATATTTTTAAAAATAAATAAATTTGAAATACCAAGTAAAATTAATCTTTTGAACACTATTTTTTGGGTTCATTTATATAAGAAAATTATGCATTTCGATACCCATTTATCTTATCAACTTTTTACTAATATATAATCGTTAATGAATGGAGATAAAGAACACTAAAATTACAATAATTCTCAACTTTGAAAATAACAAGTCACTAAACATCATCCAAAATAGTAGAATAAAACATACGACCACAAATTATTGAAAATGACAACAAGGTACGAGTGTGAGGGAAAATTTAGGATTTCTTAACTAGGTATATATATGAGGGGTATTTAAGTATATTTTGTAACGGGTACGGGTACCCGCGGGCACAGGTACCTTGCTACCCAGCCCCGTCCCGTTTATTAACGGGTAGTTTGACTATCCGTTTTTTCAACCCGCGGGTACCCGTTTGACTACCCGCCCCGTACCCGTCGCGGGTTTAACCCGCGGGTACCCGTGTGTCCGGGTTTTTTTGCCATTCCTAATACCATGATGAGGACATTTTCTCAAAAGTTCCTTCCATCTTTCTCATGCTTCAAACAGTGATTCACCCTCTTTTTATCTAAAGGCAGTGATTTCATTTCTCATCCTGGCCTTTTTACTTGGTGGAAAATATTTTCCAAGAAATTTTTTAGCTAATTCATTCGACTCAGTGATAGAGTTAGGCTCTAGTGAATTTAACCATGCCTATGCTATCCTATGTCTATGTTTTAGCATGGTTTTAACAAAGTTTCCTCTTATTGAAACTCTTACCCATATTAGTTCTTGAGTTCAAATCATAAACCATTTCTGTATTCATGACCCTACTTATTCTAAGTGATCAATCTCAAAATAAGTTGAAATAATTATAGCACGAGAACTAAATTGCAAGAACATTAATATAACATAATAACTTAATCAAAGATTCATTACATAGTTAAGGTACTCCAACCAAAGAATGTTTAGTTCATACTTGACATAAATAGGCACATATAAACAGAATGAGACATGTTTATAAGAAGGAAATACAATGGAAATGAGTGATAGATTTGAATTACTTTATGGGCTGGAATGATAAAGGCAACCCTAGCTTCACCATGAGTAAACTTGGTCACCAAGGAAGTTCACTTTTGGAAGCCTATATAAAGACCTTCACTTCTCATTTGTAACATATTCCATTACACTTTGATTTCATATCTTAGGCTAATTTTCATTTTCATTTTCTCTTGTAAGAAGACAAGGAACAACTTGACAACTTCTTTCCTTACTTCAATATAAGTAAGTAGTGCTAGCTGAATGCAGTGAAGTTGATGCAATTACATTGCTTGGAAGAACTCATGCAAAAGGACTTCAACCCGTGTAACTTTTACCTTGTTGCTTTCTTTTGTTGTGATTCCAATTATATGAATATGATCCTTTCAGTTTATATATCCCTTGCACTGTGTTCACCTTGGATTTTGGTAAACACCGCTAGTTTGAAATTGCTTCTGCTTGCAGGATCAACTAGTAAATCCTAAGACCATTTGTGTTTAAAGGTTTTCCAGAATTGTGCGTTTAAAAGAAAAAAGAAGAAGATAACCGTCGATTTCTCCGCGAAACCGTCGAATTACTCCAAATGAGGGAGGATAAAACAAAGAGAAAATTTGCAGGAAACGTAAAGAAAAGGAAAATTAAAATTGCATTAATTTAAAGGGGTGGTGCACAAGATCATACATGCGTTCCTTGTACTCTTTTCTCTGTGCGTGTCGGTACTTTGAGCGTGGGAACTTGGTATGAGAGATTGTGACCTATTTTTCCTATGAGAAACTACTATTTATACAAATAGAAAATAACTGTACAAAGTTAAAAAATGTAACTGCTACGTGCTCTTGGTAACGGTTACTTGATCCTACTTCGTCATCAGCCTCCAACTCCTTCTTGTCGAAATATCTATCTTCAGCCTCTTCGACTACTTCGTCATCAGCCTCCAACTCCTTCTTGTCGAAATATCTATGTTCAGCCTCTTCGAATTTGCCAAATCTGATGTCGAAAACTACTCGATGCAACTTGATAGCTTAATTCATTTCAGCGTCGAAATTGATATTTGTCTCTTGAAATACAAGGTCAAACTTTAAAAATAAGTCAAACCTCGTTGACTGCATTTAATTTAGCTTGTCGAAATTACAGGCTAACAAATTGCCCCCTCAAAATGTCTTTTTCGACAGGAGCTTAAGACAAAGGAAGAAAAAGAGCATTTTTGAACTCGAGTGGCCTTCCACGTTCTGCTTGTAATTCTGACAATGCTCATATGACAATCACAATTTCTTTTGAATGCCACGTACTTACGCTTTCTTTATCTTTATTCCAGCGTTATTTTAACTTCTTGCAATGTTGGCTTATACTTTTTCAAGTATTTGCCATTTATACGCAAAATTCTTTCATCAGCGCCAATCTCTTCGACTTCATATGCGCCGCTTGAATAGACTTGTAAAATTTTGAACGGTCCTTCCCAACTTGGGGACCATTTACCAAGGACTCTATCTTTTCTATCCATAGGTAAGATAACTTTCCAAACCAAATCTCCCACGTCGAAAGTCTTCAATTTGACTCTTTTGTTATAGGCCTTAGCCACTCTTTCTTTTTGTCTTGTGAGCATATCTAATGCACTTAGCCTATCTTCATCTAAATCAACTAATTCATCTAACATCATATTCCAATAATGATCAGATGGGATTTCAAATTGTCTTTGAATCCTAGTTGATTGGAGGCAAATCTCTGCTGGCAATATTGCATCATGCCCAAAAACAAGTTTAAAAAGAGTACTATTAATTGACTCTTTGGGAGATGTTCGATATGCCCATAAAATTTGGTTAAGTGTCCTATGCCAATTCTTGGGTTTTTGCCCAACATGTTTTTTAATCAAACTAATGATAATTTCATTGGCTGCTTCAACTTGACCATTTGCCTGAGCATAATATGGTGTCGAACTTAACAATTTATACCCATTTTCAGCAGCAAATTCGACCATTTTCTGACCAATAAAAACTGAACCTTGATCTGTGGTGATAGCTTCAGGCACACCAAATCTATATAATATATGGTCTTGAATAAAATTAATCACTGCTTCTTGATTAACATTGTTTAAAGGAACAGCTTCCACCCATTTAGTGAAATAATCTATTACTACTAATATGAAACGATGGCCTTTCGACGAATTTGGTTTAATTTCACCAATTATATCCAAAGCCCATCCCCTGAATGGCCAAGGTTTTACAATAGAATGCAATTCATTTGCAGGTACATGTTGTATTCCTGCATGCTTTTGACATTCTTGGCATCCTTTGGCAAACTCTATGCAATCTTTTAACATAGTCGGCCAATAGACACCTTGTCGAAATAAGAGCCATTTCATTTTATGGCCTACTTGGTGAGCTCCACAAGTTCCACTGTGAGTATTAGATATTGCCAAGTATGCCTCATTTTCACTAAGGCACTTGAGTAAAACTCCTTCAGGGGTTTTCTTAAACAACTCATTGCCCATGATGACATAACTTAAGGCTCTATACTTGGTTTTTCTATCAGTTATCCCTGTTGGATTTTCCAAGTAGTTAACAATTTGTCTTCGCCAATCATCATTTGACATACTGTCAATGGCAAAAACTTCAAACACATTATCACAATAACCTTTGTCGGAAACTTCATCATTAAAATTTTCAATAAAATTTTCACTTTCACTTGGAGGTAATTGACTTAAGACTAAAGAGTAGTTCTCTGCCTCCTCCAGTTTTTTCCCTGACAAGGTTTCTTGTGTTATTGTTGTCGAAATTAACTTGTTTTTAATTTCGATTAGCTCTGTTAATTTTTCTTTAGAAACTTTATAACCAGAAGCTATTTGTACCAGATCATTGGCCTCTTGATTTGCAATACCAGGCACATGTTGAATATCAACGCTGTGGAATTGTTTCAATAAAGTACTGGCAGCAATAAAGTAAGTAATCAAATTTTCCTTAAGGCACTTGTATTCTTTCGTTAATTGTTTGATTACTATAATTCAGAATCACCTCTAATTTCGACCTGTTTTGCCCCCAAGTTTAACAGAATTTCAAGTCCTGTTACTAAGGCTTCATATTCAGCCTTATTATTGGAGCAACTTTCTTTAATTTTATACTTGTATTTAGTTGGAATCCCTTTAGGTGAAATGATTGACATCCCAACACCAGACCCATTTTTATGGCTGGAGCCATCTAAGTACAATTTCCACGGTCGAAGGTGCACAAAGTTAATTTCTGATTCAACTATTGAATGATCAGCAATGAAATCCGCAACGACTTGGCCTTTGATAGCCTTTAAAGGTTGGAATCTTAATGAATACTCAGATAAAGCTAAAGCCCATTTGCCTATTCTACTATGTAGGATGGGTTTCGACAGCATATGTTTAATAATATCAAAGTGGGAATAAACATACACGTCAACAGGCTTAATATATTGCTTTAACTTAGTACAAGAGAAATATAAGCATAAACACAATTTTTCAATAGGGTGATATCTAGTTTCAGAATCATTTAAAACCCTACTGAGGTAATATATGGCCCTTTCTACACCATTTTCATCCTCTTGTGCTAACATGCTACCTATTGACAATTCTGATGTTGCTATATACAATTTCATTGTCTTATTCCTAATAGGAGGCAATAAAATAGGAGGGTTCATCAGATATGTCTTGATCTCGTCGAAAGCTACTTGATGTTCGACATCCCACTTGAAAACATCATCCTTCTTCAGTCGAAGTAATGGCGAGAATATTTGAGTCTTGCCAATTAGATTTGATGTAAATCTTCTAAGGAAATTGACCTTTCCTAATAATGACTGTAATTCTTTCTTTGTTGAAGGAGGTTGTGTTTCCATGATAGCTTTCGTCTTATTTTGATTTATTTCAATGCCTTTTTTGTGCACAACAAAGCCCAAGAAATCACCTGCACTTACACAAAAGGCACATTTGAGTGGATTCATTTTCAATCCATATTTTCTCATTCTTTCGAATGACAGTCGTAGATGATCTAAATGACCATTTTCTGATGAAGACTTAACAACTATGTCATCTATATAGACTTGCATAAATTTTTCTATAAAATCATGGAACATAGTGTTCGTAGCTCTTTGATATGTAGCACCAGCATTTTTTAAACCAAATGGCATCACTACCCATTCATAAACACCTAATGCCCCTGGGCATCGAAATGCAGTTTTTGAAATGTCTTCTTCAGCAATAAAAATTTGGTTATAACCAGAATATCCATCAAGCATGCTTAAATATTCATAACCAGCCGCTGAATCAACGAACATTTCTGCCACAGGCATTGGGTATTGATCTTTGGGAGTAGCATTATTTAGATCTCTAAAATCTATGCAAACTCTAAGCGTACCATTTTTCTTAATTACAGGCACTATATTAGCAAGCCATTCGACATACTTGGCAGTTCTGATGAACTTGCTTTTCAATAGCCTTTCGATTTCCGCTTTAATCTTCGACATGATTTCTGGTGCAAATCTTCTTGGTGTTTGCTTCACAGGCTTCTTCTCTAGTCGAATAGGTAATTTCAACTCAACCACCTCTCTTTTCAGCCCTGGCATCTCATTGTAATCCCAAGCGAAGCAATCTTTGTATTCCTCTAGCAATTCAACAATCTGCGCCTTCAACTCTTGATCAATCTTAGCACTGATGTATGTTGGCCTTTTTATTGAGCCATCTCCCAAATCAATTTCATCTAAGGGATCTTGTGCTTGGATCTTTTTGGTTGAACCCATTGGATCTTTTTCAAAACCTAAAGGCTCGTCATCATAGACGCAATCAAGCCTCTGGTTTTCGACAATGTTGTCTTTATTTTTATCTTCTGTGACTAAAACAACCATTTGATGTAACTCAACTTCTAGAATAGCTTTTTCTTTGTTTTCGGCCACATAGGCCGTAAATCTTTCCCATACAGTGGGTTCATCCATAAATAACTATTTATGGTCCTTCCCACCCTGTAGGCTTGACATAGCCTTGTGGGTAGTTGTCTTCGTCAATGACCTCTCTATCCCAAATGAATCCATAGTTGGGATCAAGAATCACTAAGGTCCTCACATTATCTCTGCTTTCATAACCATGTTCAGAGGAAATGCATGGCGCAATGCTCGCCAGTTTCTTATCGAAGGTTTTCTTGGTGATAGTATTCACTTCAGCCTTGAAATAGCTTTGATCACCCTCAATGTTTTCAACTAGGCCATCTTCTCTCCAAATAATTAGCCTCTGGTGAACTGTTGAAGGAATTGCCCCCACAGCATGGATCCATTCCCTTCCCAGCAGCATATTATAATTTGCCTTGGTTGAAATCACCATAAACATAGTTGGCCTTCTAATGCTTCCAACAGAAAGGTCAACTTCAATGGCTCCAAGAGAGTGGCCACTTTTACCTTCATAGTTGGTAAGGATTACGTTGTGTGTTTTCAGATCCGTTTCACACTTCCCAATCCTCTTCAGCATATGTTGTGGCATCAGGTTCACAGCAGCGCCACCATCAACCAAGATCTTGCTTACCCCAACATTGTTCACCTTTGCTTGGATATACAAAGGTTTGAGATGATTCCTCATCCCACAATCAGGTCTCTCAAAGACAGCGTGTTGTTCTTCCACACAACCATTCTTGAGGACATAGTAACAGATGGGTTTGTAAGTGGTTTCTTCGTCGAAATCGTCTTCAGCGTCATTCACCTCAGAAAACACGTCATACTCAATTGGGAGGATTGAGACAACACCGCACAGGACGTCGAATTCTGACCCTGAGTCTGCGAAATCAGATCCCATTTCTTCTCCTAGATTGAGACCTTCTTTAACCACTGAGAGAGATGGAAATATCCTTTCAGTTGCTGGCTTTCTAGCCATTTCAAGAGATTTTGAAGGTATTTTTTTACCTTTTTCTTTGTTGGAATTTTCCACCTTGCCTACAGCAGCAACCTTTTTCTGGCGTTGATATCTACACCATTGAGTTCTCGTCATAGGGTTCTTCCCTTTGTAATTATTGTTGTAGGCATACTTGTTAGATTCAGTTGCCTTATTTTGGTTAGTAGCACTAGTGCTGCCCCTGACCAATTTTAATGGTTCTTGTTGATTTCCAACATCCTTTCCAGCATAATACACTGGGTAATACCTAGTGCTCTTTCCACTAGAATGCACCCATTTCTC
The DNA here is from genome assembly GCA_963573325.1 of Astragalus glycyphyllos. Lineage (NCBI taxonomy): Eukaryota > Viridiplantae > Streptophyta > Magnoliopsida > Fabales > Fabaceae > Astragalus > Astragalus glycyphyllos. The sequence continues at coordinate 11,541,364 of OY754313.1, read as the reverse complement.
GACAGGTGACTTTGTTGGAGGAACATAAGTCCTAATCTGACCTTTCTGAGGATTCCTTGTCGAAGTAAACTTATATTGGATCCCTCTGTCATTGTAACTGAACTTTGGTCTTTTGTCGACCCATTTTCCTTTGCGTTTCAGTTGAGGCTTCAATCTCTCAAGATTCTTGGCAGCCTCTTTGTCGAAGACAGCACTGCACCTTGGGCAAAGCATAACTTCAGTGTTATTGATCTTGCAGCGATTGAGGAAGTCAATCAATTCCTCTTCAGCCCCTGGATACACTACCTTCATCTTCTCAGCATATTAGTCTTCAGTAACCATTTCGACACCTACCTTGTCGACAGCTTCTTCTATTTGGCATTTTCAGCAATAACCCCTGTGACCTCAACCACATTGAGATCAACTTCAACCAGCAATGCATCAGCTATTGGCAAGGGATCAGTATCAATCTTCATTGGTGGCTTAGATTTGTCACCAAATTTCAGCCTTCCTTCGTTGATAGCATTTTGAACCAAATCCCTGAAAATGACACAACGGGAAGTGTTATGACCTAAGAAGCCATGAAATTTACAAAAGCCTCTTTTCTGTCGTTGTTCTAATGGTGGAATCTTTAGGCCTTTAGGCATTAAGATTTGACCATCAGCCACAAGCAGATCAAATATTTCGTCACATTTAGATACATCATAAGTGTAAGTTTTTGCGACAAATTTATCATTCTTAGGTTCCGCAAGATTTTTTCCATTAGAAGGTTTTAACAATTTGCAAGTATAAGGGGGTCCTGGTTTTAGTTCTGCAATGTTAACCTCTTCTTCGACATCTTCATAAGATATGTCGTATTCTTGGTCACTGTCATTAGCTTCAACATAAGCAACCTTTTCTTTTTTACTTTGGAATCTACCAGTTCTGGCTTTTTCGGCTTTGAGTCTTTCGACTTGTCGAACTCTATCAGCCAATTGTGCCATATCTCTTAAATGTAGTGTGTCTAGTTTCTTTCTTATAGTATAATCTAGACCACCAGCAGCCATTTCGACTAACTCATGCTCAGGCACTTGGGTAAAACACCTTGCTTTGAGTAGTCTAAATCTATTGAGATAATCATCAACAGATTCTGCCCCCTTGCGTCGAACACTAGCCAGTTCTTTAAGACTAATTTTGCATTGGCCCATATAGAACTGCTCATGGAAGGCCTTTTCTAATTGATTCCAATTAAAAATTGAATTTGGAGGCAGTGTAGTGAACCATGTGAAGGCGTTCTTAGTTAGAGAATTTGGAAAGTTTTTTATCCTTAAATTCTCATTGTGTGCTAGATCGCCAGTCTCAGTCAAATAACGAGCCACGTGTTCGACGGTAGATTCACTGGTTTCTCCAGCGAACTTTGTGAACTTGAGAATTTTCCATCCCCTAGGCAGCTCTGTTTGTAAGGTGTATTCTGACAAGGGCGACTCAAAATTAGGCCTATGTAAACCAAAGTTAAGGCCATTCTGGGCTAAAATAGTTTCGACCATATTAGCCAGATTGTTTTGTGCTCCAAAATTGTTTTGTTGCACTTGTCTGACCACTTCGTCAGCATTTTGGTTTCTATTCACCAACACCACTTCAGGGATTGCCTCTATCCTCATAGGCTCTTCGACAATTTGTTGTTGTCCTTGGTTTCCCTTATTCATAGGTATTGGAATGTTAGGCCTTTCAACAGGTACTTCGACAGGCCTGACATTCTGAATTTGGGGAATTTGCTGGTGATGTACTGGTGGAGTACCAAAGAAATCAGCAATTCTTCCCATTTGTGTTGCCAACATTTGGTAACTGTTATTAGTGTTTTGTATCAAAGGATTAAACACAGTACCAATTTGTTGTGTTAACATATTGACCATATCATGATTGCTATTATCCATTTGTTGTCTTAGTGCCAACAAAGATGTTGTAGTCAAATTAGTTTGGGCATTTCGACTATGGATACCCTCCGTAGAACTATGAATAGGAGAATACCCTGTACTTGCATTTTCTGCAAATGTAGACGAATTTGTCTGAAGGCCTGCCATTAATGCTGTTGGCATGCCATACGGTAAAGCCCTTCCACTCATAGTAAATGGCATATTTCCAATCATTGGATTTGCCATCAAAGGACTCGTTGGTCCTACTATTGATGGCACAGAAGCCATTGTATTAACATTTGTTAATGCTGCAGTGGTCATCATTGACATAGGAGTAATTATGGGAGAAGTTATAGCGGTTACTCCCATTGTTGTCGAAGAAGGCATAGCGACGGTTATGCCTGCGACATTTGCAGCGTTAACGTCACTAACTGACGCTTGTTCTTGTGTACTTTGTGCATTTGATGCAGAAGCATTACTTGTACTAGAGTGTGCCATCTCTGGAAGATGTTTACCACTCCTTAATTGCATGTACAGACAAACACAAAGTTTAAGAATTTAACGAAAAACTTTTAAAATTAGCACAAATGTCCCACTGGGCGTGCCAATTTGTTTACCTTGGATTTTTGTAAACACCGCTAGTTTGAAATTGCTTCTGCTTGCAGGATCAACTAGTAAATCCTAAGACCATTTGTGTTTAAAGGTTTTCCAGAATTGTGCGTTTAAAAGTAAAAAGAAGAAGATAACCGTCGATTTCTCCGCGAAACCGTCGAATTACTCCAAATGAGGGAGGATAAAACAAAGAGAAAATTTGCAGGAAACGTAAAGAAAAGGAAAATTAAAATTGCATTAATTTAAAGGGGTGGTGCACAAGATCATACATGCGTTCCTTGTACTCGTTTCTCAGTGCGTGTCGGTACTTTGAGCGTGGGAACTTGGTATTAGAGATTGTGACCTGTTTTTCCTATGAGAAACTACTATTTATACAAATAGAAAATAACTGTACAAAGTTTAAAAAATGTAACTGCTACGTGCTCTTGGTAACGGTTACTTGATCCTACTTCGTCATCAGCCTCCAACTCCTTCTTGTCGAAATATCTATCTTCAGCCTCTTCGACTACTTCGTCATCAGCCTCCAACTCCTTCTTGTCGAAATATCTATCTTCAGCCTCTTCGACTTTGCCAAATCTGAGGTCGAAATCTACTCGATGCAACTTGATAGCTTAATTCATTTCAGCGTCGAAATTGATATTTGTCTCTTGAAATACAAGGTCAAACTTTAAAAATAAGTCAAACCTGGTTGACTGCATTTAATTTAGCCTGTCGAAATTACAGGCTAACACACCGTCTAACATGAGCTAAACTATTTTGGTTGGGATGTTTTAAACCTTATAATGATCTTTTAAATAGGTTATTGTGTTCATATGTGATGTGTGCATTTTAGTTCTTGTTTGATACTTCTTTCAATACTTATAATAAGTAGAGTTATAAATACAGACATGGTTTATAACTAGAACTCAATAACTAATATGGGTAAGTGTTTTAATTAAAAGAAACTTTGTTAAAACCATGCTAAAACCTAGATATAGGATAGCATAGTCCATAGAGTGATATTGTGGATACTTCAAATACAGGAGTGAAGTTATTTAGCATGCTTAGACATAAGAAGCTTGTAATGAAACTTTGAAGACAGTGACTGAAAAACACATTTTTAATGCAACAACATTCAGTACACCTGCATCACATATAAACACAAAACTATTAAAAGTGACTTATTTGGTGAGAGACATCCCAACTATCATTCTCCACTGCTTTCATACATCTTATATAACTTGTTTACATTCTGTTTGCACACCACCATCCATCATTTGTTATTAGTTTACTCTACACTAGTCTCTCTATATATTTAAGCATAAGAAATTAATCCAATCCCTGTAGGTACGATCTCATCTTCTCCATATTACTTGTTGTTCGTGTATACTTGCACATTACTTTTTCTCACACCATTTGTGCTTAACCGAATCAGAGAACCAGTTTTGAGCATAACATAAACATTTATCAATAGTATTTAAATCCTCGACCACACCGAATGATGCTCACGTCTTAACATTCCACTTACCCCATATAGTTTACGAAACAACCTATACAAAACACTTTCCTCGTCTGACAAAAACCACCACCTCCATTTCCCGAGCAAAGAAATATTCAAGAGTTCCATATTCCTAATTCCCAATACACCACTTTCCTTTGGAAGGCATAAATTACTCAAGCTCACCCACGCCGTTTTCCTAACCTCATCACTTCCTCCGCGTAGAAAATTACGCTGAATTCTTACCAAGTCCTTTAGCACCTTCTTAGGAGCCTTGCAGAATGAGAAGTAAAACAACAGGAGGCTAGCAAGTACCGAATTAATTAGCGTTATTCTTCCCCCCACAGACAATTGGCAACTCCTCCACGTAGATAATCTATCTCTACGTTTCTTGATCCCCGGGCTCCATGTAGAGCTCATCCTAGGATTCACACCAACTGGAATGCCTAGGAAGTTGAACGGTACTTCACCTGTTTGACAATATAAAAATTGGGCAGCATTATTATGTTCATCCAATTCAACGTCCATTCCCACTAAACAACTCTTATGGAAATTGACCTCTCCATAGTAAATTCCACCGTAGGACTTCCATTTACTAGAACCGAGGCTGAATCGGAGAACACACACTCCTCCATCCACTTCCTCCATTTTTCTTTAAATCCCATCGTCATCATCATATATTCAAGGAACTTCCAACTTACTGAGTCATACGCTTTTGCGAAGTCCACCTTGACCAAATACGTTGGCCATTTCTTCCTTTTGACTATGTTGATTATCTCATTTACGTACCACTACAACCCCATCAAGTGTTTGTCTACCTTGAAGAAAATCCGTCTGTGATGAAGAGATGATTCCCGGGAGAACCCGTTTTAATCTAGATGCAAGAACTGTGGCAATTATCACTACAACAGATTTGGGGATGGGCAGCGTTTTTTTTTAGCCATGGGCAGCGTTTCTGGGCGCTGCTAAATTTGGCGCTGGTCATTCCTCCCCAAAAATGGGCAGCGTTTGAGAAGCGCTGCTCATTAATAGCCATAGGCAGCGTTTGAAGGGAGAAGCGCTGCTCATTCACCTAGCGCGTTTAGCAATGGGCAGCGTTTGGTAAGGGGAAGCGCTGCCCATTTCTAAACGCGCAAGGTGAATGAGCAGCGCTTGTGGGAGAAGCGCTGCCCATTCACCTAGCGCGTATAGCAATGGGCAGCGCTTGGTAAAGGAAAGCGCTGCCCATTGCTGGTGAATGAGCAGCGCTTCTCCCACCAAGCGCTGCTCATTCAACTAGCACGTTTAGCAATGGGTAGCGCTTCCCTTTACCAAGCGCTGCCCATTGCTATACGCACTAGGTGAATGGGCAGCGCTTCTCACACCAAGCGCTGCCCATTGTTTAATTTTTTTTTCCTTTTTTTCTTGTGTTTTTGTATTTTCCTTTTTACATTTGATAATTTCCTAGTCATATACAGCCAATTAATACCAATCCAATCCATTATATACTAACAACATATATATATATATATATATATATATATATATATATATATATATATATAAACTAGTTATATATCCCAATGCACCAATATGATCACAAACCAAAACAAACTAGCTAACAAGTTATTATATGTATCCAAAACTTAGCAACTTACAATATTAATAAATTAATATGTATCCAAATCAAACTCTCTAACAATATGTATCCCAAACTAGCAAGATACTTACAATATGTATCTAAATTAAAACAAGTTAGCAACTTACATATGCATGAACCAATTCATATGCATGTATCCAAAATTAGCAAGCTACTTACAATATGTATCTATATTAAAACAAGTTAGCAACTTACATATGCATGAACCAATTCATATGCATGTATCCAATCAATAAAACTCTAACAATTTACAACATTACAATCTATCTAAAATCAAAAGAATTGCGAGACATAATGGCACCACTCTCCTCTAAGCTCATCAATCTGTGCAGTAGAGTATGTCTTCCACCGACAATCGGAAAAATACTGAAATTATATAATTAAATAAAATTAGAATTGAAATATATGGTTAAATCAAAATAAAAAAGAGTTCTGTAAAGATACCTGTCTGGGGATAACCATTTGATTGTGGGTAATAATTTCCTTCATAAATCTCATTACGTAATACCCACAATCATTGTTATTTGGTTGTTTCGGACACTACAAAACAAAAGATTAGTTAATTGTTAAAATTAATTTAATACATTATTTTGACAACAATAATGTAGATAAATATATGAGAAGATTGATTACAAACTTACCACTATTGGCACCCATTTTGTCTGTGATTGTTCCAATCCCCAATATTCCTTCAAACAACTGAACACAATTGGATATAACTATATTATTAAAAATACATATAGTTAACAACTAAAACAAAGAAATATGCAGAGTGATTGAAATACACACACCTATTAAATATGACAACCAAGTCTGGGTGGGTGTTGAAATGACCATGCACAGAATCAATGTAGTACACCGTATCTGTCTTAGGATTTATTGCAAGCAAAATCCAATGATCCCTACAAAATAAAACTTTGAATAAGTAATTGACTAGTATTTAAAAAATGCATGTTATATAAGAATAGATTAAATCTCTCACCCTACGAGACACGGTGCCAAAAACATGGTATCGACGCCTCTATGTTGAGCATCCGATAAGCGTCGAGTGATATAATTTGTAACATCTGTCTTGTTTTGTTCCACAAGGTCGTTATAATTAGACAGATCCTCCCTGACATTACGGAGGTGTGTACTATCCGGACACAAGAACACATATCTCTGTGTCCGCTCCGAAGGGACCAAAATGTTATGATACAAGCACCTACAATTAGAGGTATATGTATATATAAATTAAATTAACAATATAATAAAATAAACTCAATGATGTTAAATAATAAATTACATACGTACCTGATATATGCTCTAATACAAACACTGGTTGCCCAATTCATCTGACATAAATCATTAATATCCTGTTTTGGGATTATCAATAGTTGATCGGGATTTCCAAAAATGTTGTCATCCATCTCCAATACAAGCGGGGTTTCATCATCCATCTTGAATTGTGCATGCATTTCGGTATACAAAATAATCCTAGAATCATCAATGGAAGAGGCGGAGGGCTGACACACTATTGGAGGAGGGGCTGGCTGAGTCACTTTTGGAGGGGCGGGCTGAGTCACTTTTGGAGCAAGGGTGGACCGAGTCACTTTTCCAGGAGGGGCGGGCTGAGTCACTGTTGGAGGAGGAGAGGGCTGAGTCACTGTTGGAGGAGGAGAGTGCCGAGTCACTTTTTGAGGGGCAGGCTGAGAAACTTGTGTTGAACGGCCGGACCGAGACACTTTCTTGCTAGTAGATATTGCCTTGCTAACACTTTTGCCCCTAGATTTTGCATTTTGGCGTACCTATATATAAATCAAATAATTCGTTAGCTAGCACACAATAAATGACAAAATAAAATAATTAGTTAGTTACAAATATATTGTCACTTACAACAATAAGGTGTGCTGGCCATGCCACAAATGTACCAACTGCATCTTGCACAGTTAGTAAATCTATACTGGGTATTGGAGCAGGCAAAATGCAGTCCCCCACAATTGCACAATCAACTCTGACTCTAACATGATTTGGAGGTATGGGTAAATTGTGCATCAAAGTTCCCAATTGGTCACATGTGAAGCCTATTGCAACCATTTGGTGTGAGTTTGAGATATACAATTCACACTCACACTCATTGTTGTCCTAAATCAATTATAAACAAAAATTAATAAATACATTGCGTAGAAGAAAGAGAGTTTAATAATTAATTTCTTATTTATCCTCAAAAAAAAAATTAATACCTTAGTTGACGGAATGGTGCAGCTATCTCGTGCGCTATCTGTGGCAGGGGATGGTACTGCAGGCGAAACCAACCCATAGTGCAATTTGATTTGACTAAGTTCAGACCTTAGACCTTCATACAATACCCGCAACTCTCTACTTTGTTTACAATCATGATGCTCCTCATAAGTTCTCTTCTTTGATCCAAGGTAGTTGGATGGATTAACGCCAAATCCACAACCCCTTGTACGACCTGTGTATTCTTCCTTTTCCAAGGCACGAGTAAGGATTTCCTTTTCAGAGCAATCAGTGATCTCTCCCTGTGACACAGACTCTGATATGGTTTCCTGATTCACAAACAAAAGTATAATAAATAAAATTATTATACATTTTAAATATCATAAAAGTTTCAAAACAATATTCGAATTTTGGAAATACTTACAATTCTGTCGATCACCTCCTTAGTTTTGGGATCCACAACCTCTCCATCCTTTTGTCTGGCTGCTACCCACAAAAAATGTCGCTCAATGCTTTCTTTAGTAGGATCTTTCCCACTCTCCTCCAACTATATTTAAATTTACCAAATGTTAAGAAATTATAAATCAAAAGATTTATTAAACAAAGAGAAATCAAGCTTATTGTGTCTTACCAATCTCTCTTCAAAAACTTGATATCCACTAGCACCGCCTCTATAAGGGTACTCACAACCAGAAGCTCTCTCTCGATTCGCTTGGCATAGTTCCTATTTAGAGACATAAGTATACATTAATGTATAATATATAATTGTCAACTATATTTTAAGTTATAACTTAATAGATTATAGTACTAACCATGAAATCTTTATCTTCGGTGTGTCTCCTAACAAATGTAACCTAATCCTCCTCCGTAATAAATCCACTATATGGCGTTGGAGGCTTCCATCTGAGCTTTCCACTATTATCAAACAACCATTTTTTTTAGACTACCCCTGAAATTCCGATGTAGCTTTCCAGCTTCCTTCATACACCAGTCTTTTCGGGACTCATCCACATCAAAATATTTCTGCATACACATATTCAATGAAAATGATATAAATATATATGGTTACAAATTTATTAAATAAGATTACTAAAGAGATGTAAAATTATATACCTGTATTGTTAACCAAAACTCCTCTTTGTGTTTACTCAAAACAGCACTTTTCTCACTCCAAGTACTGATTGTAATTTGTATCATTTGTTTTACCTTACTACCGAGGAAGGTAACCAAATCTGCGCGATTATCCCCAATTGGCTGGCCCTTAATATTCCACAACACCTACATTATGTCATTAGTAAATTAGTTAACAAACAATTAAAACTAAGTGTTGAATTAATAAGTTAATTAGTAATTAGTAATTAGTAACTTACTGGTACTTTTCCTTTTCCTTTATTTACTCGATTGATGATATCTTTTTTGACCGTCATTCCACGAGGAGCCTGCCTTCTGATATACTTTTCAACATCACACTGATGATCGCTGTCATGATCACTGTGATGATCACTATGATCCGCCATCTAACCTGCAATAAAACATAATCATTGTTATTGTTATATTTATCTATCCAAAAATAAATAAACAGACAAGAAGATGAAAACTATGTCAAATAACTACTTGGAAATAGATAAAAAGCATATGATGTAAGTCTAAATTACCTTTTCCTTTTCTTAGATATAATTGTATTTGCAATTCGCGTCTTAGTATTTTGTTTTTGACGAATCGTAATCCCATCACTATGATCGTTTCTAACATACACAAAATCCTCTATAGGAGTACTTTCACCTACAATTGGTAGTGATGTCCCAAAGAAAGGGTCGTCCTCAATACCATCATCATCGGTTGCTTGATCCTCAATGTCATTCACCAATTTTTTATTTGTCAATAAAACAATGGACCAATTTGTATCAACTGGATCAGTGACATAAAACACTTGTTGAGCTTGGGATGCCAAAATAAAAGGCTCATCTTTATATCCTAACTTATTGGAATTCACCCGCAAGAACCCCGACTCATCAGTCTGTAAACCACTATTATTGTCAACCCACTTACATTGGAACACAGGCTCCCGAAACATGTTGTAATCCAACTCCCATATGTGATCAATGACCCCGAAGTATGACATATTCGCATATATGGGATTTCTGTCTTTGGCACTTGATGTATGCAAAGCTTGAGCTACAACAGTCACCCCGCTATTTTGCATTTTACTTTGATCATCATGGTTTTTTGTATAGAACGTGTACCCATTCATTAGATAGCTGGTGTAAGAGAAAACTTGCATATTTGGACCTTTAGCTAACCATCTCAATCTTTCTGAAATCGAGGAAGGATTCATAGCAAATTCGAAATCAATGTGCTCTTTTAGCCACACTATGAAACTCCGATTATGTTCTTTTGTTAACCAAACTTGAGTCTTATATGGGTGATCACTCTTAAGTATGTCCATGTGCTTGGAAACATATGAATCAACCTCAGTATCATTGTGCAAAACATATAAGTGTGCGTCATCTAGTTCTTTCCTTGATACCATCACTATTTTTGTTCCTGACATCCCTTTACTAATGCTTCCTAAGTGACGAGACCTTGGCAGTCCCACAGAATATTCAAGACTAGATAGATAGTCGGTACAGAACTCAATAGCTTCTTCAACTATGTAGCGCTCAACAATACAACCCTCGGGTCGTGATCGATTTTTCACATAACCTTTTAATATCTTCATGTAACGCTCAAACGGATACATCCATCTCATGTAACATGGGCCACACAATTGTGTCTCTCTAATCAGATGAACTATTAGATGAATCATTATGTCAAAAAACGAAGGTGGGAAATACATCTCAAGCTCACACAAAGTGACAGTAATTTCTCTTTGCAATGATGGCAACTTTCCAGGGTCAATCACTCTACTACAAATCGCCTTAAAGAAGAAACTAAGTTTGGTTAGGGTCTTGCGCACTTTCTTAGGCAAAATGGAACGTATACCAATGGGTAGCAAATTCTCCATTAGAACATGGCAATCATGAGACTTTAAAGACTTTAACTTGAGGTCTTTCATCGATACAAGGTTCATAACATTTGAAGAGTAACCCTCTGGAACTTTAACTCCATGAAGAAACTTACAAAACACGGTCTTCTCCTTTTTAGATAAAGTATGAGCTGCCGGAGGTAAATATGTACGTGTACCCTTCTTTATCGGACCCAATTCTGGTCTCAACCCCATACTAAGCAAGTCCAACCTCGAGTTGATGGTATCTTTAGTCTTTCCTGGCATATTGAGCAAGGTACCGATGACACTTTCAAAGACATTTTTTTCAACATGCATTACATCAATGAAGTGCCTTACATATAATGACTTCCAGTATGGCAACTAAAAGAAAATTGACTTTTTTTCCACCCTCGTTTGGCAAGCTCTCCTGCAAAAGGCTTCCCAAATTTAATGTTCAAACCTCTCACCTTTTCAAATAGTTGTTCACCCGTCAAAGCCATGGGAGCTTTACGAGTTTCGATATTCCCATTGAATGCCTTTTTCAACAGTCGATACGAATGAGTAGATGGCAAAAACCTACGATGACCACAGTATATATTCTTCCTACCATGTTCCAACCACATCCAATCAGTGTTATCTTCACATATAGGGCACGCACACTGACCTTTGTTACTGTACCCAGATAGATTGCCGTATGCTGGAAAGTCATTAATTGTGCCAAAAATCATAGCCCTCAGGGTGAAAGTTTCTTCTCTGAACCCATCATACACCTCTACTCCAGTCTCCCACATTAGCTTCAAGTCTTCAATTAACGGAGCCAAGTATACATCAATATCATTTCCCGGTTGCTTGGGCCCAGAAATTAACAAAGACAACATCATATATTTGCGTTTCATGCAAAGCCATGGAGGTAAGTTATAGATCGCCAAAATCACGGGCCATGTACTGTGGGAGCTACTCTAAATGCCGTGCGGATTAAATCCATCAGCAGACAATGCAAGTCGTAGGTTTCTTGGATCCAACCCGAAATCAGGATAATCAATATCAATTTTCTTCCATTGCGGAGAATCTGCCGGGTGTCGTAGCATGCCATCTTTAATCCTTTCATCATCATGCCATGTCAAGTGTTTTGCATCTTCTGAACTATGGTACATGCGCCTAAATCGAGGAATTATGGGAAAATACCACAACACCTTTTCTGGAGCAGATTCTTTCTTTTTATATCGCGATGCATTACATTTAGGACACGACTTTAACGAGGCATGTTCATTCCGAAATAAAATGCAATCATTGGGACAAGCATGTATCTTCTCATAGTTCAACCCAATGGACCCTAACATTCGTTTTGCATCATACGTCCGAGAAGGGAGCACATTGTCCTTCGGCAACATTTCTTTCAACAGTGCGAGTAATTCCGTAAAGCTCTTATCCGTCCATCCGTGGCAAGTTTTCAAGTTATACAACTTTATCACAGCCAATAGTTTTGTGAATTCAGTACAACCGGAATACAACGGTGTCTCCGCATCCGTTATCAATTTCTCAAACATTTGAGGACAATCATTAAGATCGTCTTCAACAGCCTTTGCCATCTCTTCAAATTCGCCCCCTTCAAATGTAGGTCTTTCGGTGTCAACCGGTGCACATCTCTCAGTACTATTACCCATATTTGAAGATTCACCTCTTTCCTCACCATGCATTGTCCAACAAGTGTAACTTTGATCTATTCCGTAACCCTTTAAATGTCCTGCCAACTCCTCTGCATTAACTGATTTTACATAACAACAACTCAAACAAGGACACTTCATGTTACTAGAAGTCCCTAAACGTTCAACAGCACACTTCACAAAATAATCCACTCCAGCAACATATTCCTTGGACAGACGATTGGCAGACATCCACTCTCTATCCATAATTTCCCAGTATTTATTTATAATAAATTCCTGATAAGATAACTTAAAAACCTATTATAGGTGACAAACACACAAAACGAACAATTTTTTTGAAGCTAATACATTCAACTATTTTAAACTAAAGAAATCAAAGACTTTGATGTCTTCCATATTGTCATTCTTCATATAATAAATACAAGAAAACAACAAAAGTACCTGAACAAGTGGAAGCAACGATGAACTCCAACGAATGCGAACCACGCACTAGCAAATGAAGCGAGCAAACACGAACTCACGAACCAACACGAACTCGAAGGAAGTATTTTCAATTTCTATAAACAATTCATTAATTAAATTACTAATTAAAGAACCATCATACAAATATGGAAGACAAAAATACAATCAATTTTTGTGACATTAACAAAATAAGACAAACACTTCGCCCTTTCAATAAACCAATCAATAAGCATCAACTTTGATCATCTAACATAAAGTTCCAATGCCATTAAAATTAATAAAACAACATGCAATCCTAAATATTCAAGTTTATAAAATCCCTTAACCGAAAGCAACATTAAATTAACAAGCATTGGACATCTCAACAAACACTAAGCCTACATCAAATTAAATTTACAACCATTTCATTTGGGCATTTCAACAAACACTAAGCCTACATCAAATTAAATTAACAAGCATTTCATTTGGGCATTTCAACAAACTCTAAGACTACATTTCCCCCAAAGTTTAGAAACACCATTTTAAAGAACCAATCATCAACCATAACCTTTAAATCATCTAACCTAATGTTCCAATGCCATTAAAATAACTAGAGCAACATGTAGTAATACTAAACTTTGTGAAAGAGAAACGAAAATGGGGAAGAAATCACCTTACACGAAAATGGAGAAGAAATGGAGAAGTGTGGAAGAGATGTCCTTTGGGAAAACGAAAATGGGAGAGAGCCACGAAAATGAGAGCTTGAGAGAACGAAAATGAGAGCTTGAGAGGACAAAGATGAGAGCTTGAGAGGAGTGTGTGTCCGTTTGTGGCCAATGGAGGAGGAGGAGGAGGAGGAGGAGGAAGAGAGCTTGAGAGAGTGTTAGTGTGTTGGGGAGAGAGAAAATGTATGTGTTGAGAGGGAAAAAATGTATGTGTTGAGAGGGAAAAAATGAAAAAAAAAAAAAACACACCAATAGGCGGCGCTTCACTAATAAGCGCTGGCCATTGAGAACGCATCTAACCCAAAAAGCAGCGCTTGCTGCATAGGCGCTGCCTATTGCGCAGCGCATCTAACCCAAAAAGCAGCGCTTGCTGCATAGGCGCTGCCTATTGCGCAGCGCGTCTAACCCAAAAGGCAGCGCTTGCTGCATAGGCGCTGCCTATTGCGCAGCGCGTCTAACCCAAAAGGCAGCGCTTGCTGCATAGGCGCTGCCTATTGCGCAGCGTGTCCTTCCCAAAAGCAGCGCTTGCTTCATACGCGCTGCCCATTGCTCCGTGTTTTAGCCAAAAGCAGCGCTTCTAGCATAAACGCTGCCTATTTTAGCGCCTTTTTTTTCAATATCTGTTGTAGTGTATCTTATATATGCACCCTATCAATGAAATGGGCTTGAAATCATTTACCCCTTGTGGATTCTTTATCTTTCCAATCAACGCCACAAAAGAGGATGTGAAATCTTTAGGTAACTTTTCGTTTGCATGAAATTGGGCTAGTATATCATTATTTCTTCCTTCACAGTGCTCCAACAAGCCTTTATGAATGAGTAATTTAACCCATCCGGTCCGGGGCTCTTATCTCCCTCACAACTCCACATTGCATCCTCCAACTCCTCTATAGAAAACTGGGTTGCAATTAGCTTTGAATCTTCTTCTAATAACTTTCTATCCGCTCGTGTTTCTATTATTTATTTCAAGAATTTCAAAAAATACTTTTTAAAACACAAATTAACCCTAGTTTGATTGATGGACTTGTAGGAAATATATTGAGATTAGGTCCTTTCTACGTTCTTCTTATTTCCTAGTTTTTTAAATACTTTAGCCACTCTATTATTCATGATTTTTTGGAGTTAAATTATTCTATGTGGAAGAGGAAATCGAATCAGAAAAAGACTTTTAACTTATTGAAGCGATGTACGAAATATTTGCGCAGAGGGATTTTTTATTGAGCACAGGGCCGGCCCAACCTATTTGGAGGCCTAAAGCGAACTTTTTAGTGAGACCCTTTAAAGGAGAAAATAACATAAATGCGAGAAATATTAAAAAAATTAAAACCTTTTATAGTGAGGTAATAAAATAGAAATTATATGCTTTATAAAAATTCAAAAAGTGAAATAGAATTTTATATGGACAATATTTGTAATTTTTAAAATTTAAAGTATAAAATAGCATATTATTTTAATAATCAAATATACGTATTGCTAGTTTATATATTTTATTTCTATCATAATGTTTGTATTTGTAAGTTGATGAAGTGGAAAGGTTTTGGCTAATTATTATTATTGGACCAAAACAAAATTTTAAGGAAAAGGAAGCCAGTAGGATTCAAACTTGCAACCAACTAACTAGAGAAAAATACTTCCACCAGCTGCGCCATACTGATTTTAGGAAAATGAGGCCCCTTTTTAATATATGACACTTAAGTTGAGGCCCTTTTTAGGCATATAAAAAAGTTATTTTTTTGAGGCCCAAAGCCCTTGCTTTTGTTGTTTGGGCCTTGAGCCGGCCTTGATTGAGCAATAATAAAAGGAGCTAATAAAGTGAATAAGAACAGATTAAGCTAATAAAATGGACTTATAACTTAATCCACTTTTTATTCAAATTCCAATACTAACCTATTTTGACAAAATCACCAATATAAAACCCTAAAATTCATAAGACAAACATGCATTTCAAAAGACAGACAAGGTCTATGTCCCTATCATGGAGAAAGATGTCATGGTTAAAGGAGAAAGATGGAAGGAGAAGAAGTTCAACATGTTTAATTTGCTTCAAATGTCTTCGGAAACATTGGGAGAAACATGGAAGGAGAAGAAGATCAATAAGTTTTCTCGAATCACCTCTTCTCCGTCAGAAAAAATTGTCACAACCTTGGGAAACATATAAAAATTGATAAGGGAAAGAATGGTTAATTTTCACTCACCGGCAAACACAAATGCTAAGAGGAAGAAGAGAATTGTGAGGAATGAACTCCAAGGTTCTCGTTTTCTCTGACTTGTGCTTTCTTCACAATTTTTCTAACTCTTCATTCACATGAATAACAAATATACTTGCTATCATGCATGCATGTCACCTCACAAGAATAACAAGGCCTGAAACAAAGTTTTTTGCATGCACACAAAGTTTTTGAATCATGCATGCCAAATGCTTTTCTTGCGTGAGTTACATCCTTAAACCTTGAAAAGTCTCTACTTATGTTGTCATTTGTTTAAATCTATGGTAAGTGTCCTCAATTCCTCATGCAAACTATGTGTGTCCATGGTTTTTGCAAGCATTAAAGCCCGTAATACTATTCGGAGATTATTCACTTCCTATTCTCTTCTAAAAATTGAAAACTTATCATCACAAGACTATTTGTCTAGTCCTTTGGTCTTATCCCAAAGTTTTTCCTTTGGTCTTATCACTCTCTATTTCTTAACGATTCAGATAGTGATTCTAGTAACCTTTCTCAGGGCATATCTGCAGCACATAAAACATGAAGAAAGAAAAATAAATTAGCAATATGTAATTAACACATCACACATGTTAGGATACAGAAAAATTAAAATTTTAGGAAAATGGAATTATTATTGTACAAAGGCAAAAAGCAAATTAACATGTTTCTTTTTTTTTAGATAATTAGCAAAGTTACATGTTACCTGCTGCTGGTTTTCTCATATAGTTCTCAAGTTAGAAGCTCAACCTTCACGAAAACCACGCCTATGCTTTTTCCCTGTTGACTGATTAATATTAATTAAATAGGTTAAAGTGCTTATAGAAAATAGGTTAAATTCTAAAAATTTACCTTTTACTTGGCAAACTCTAGGTAGAATTGACATGTTTAAAAGGAAACTTTCCATCTTGAAATTTCGAACAAAATGAATATTCATAAATAAATAAATAAATAAAGACTCTAGAGATATAATTAATAACAATCTGCCTGGAAAAATCCTCTAGGGGATAGAAAACCTTCATTGCCTTATTCCTTTAACAGTTCATCAATGCCAGAACCTGGATAAGGTGGGGTCTAGAAACACCCAATACATTCTTTAAAATTGAATGTGCATGTATCAAGGTCAAAGAAATAAATTCAAAGATCTTGGAATAATCATCCCCCTTTCTCGTGCATTGTGACTTGTTTACCACAATTAAGGAGGGAATTCCAACACATATGTACTAAAAAAAGAAAATTATTTTATTGCTCTAACATTTTTTTGGGTAGAAACCGGTATCCTCTGCTCGTAACTACAAAGACTAATCCCTCGAGCCGGGTAGGACCACAATGGGCGACAAAGCTCTCCCTCGAGCGATTTAACACTGCTGAGTGCTCAAGCCTGAATTCGAACTCAGAACCTTAGTTAAGCTGGAAGAGACCCCGACCATCTCATCTAAATGCTCTTGGATTTATTGCGCTAATGTAAAAATTAAAAAATGATAATTAAAAAATAAAATAAAAACCGAGAATTTTCAAGATTAGCTTTCGTCATTTTTGTTCTGTTTTAATTTTCAATTTTTTTTAATTCACTTTTGTTATATTAAATAAGACCAATCATATTCGTTACGAGAAAATTTTATACATTTATATCTCTATCTTTCTCTCTTAATATGATCACTCTCTCTCATCATTAAAAAATTATAAATATTGATGAGTGAGTGAGAGGATGGAGAGAGACGTAGGTTGGCGAGAAAGAGAATATCCGAAGCCTATCTTATGATGGAAAAAGAGGCGATCTTAGTTAGGGTGGGGGAGGGCCATGGCCCGTCCAAGATTTTTAAAATTACCAGTTAACAGTTCTGGTTCAGCTGCTAAGTGCAGCGCCTACTTCCACAGTGTCTGAGGTTTGATTCCCATCTAAGTAGTCTTTCTTATATTTCATTAGCTAACATTATTTTTGCCAATAAGATCACCAAAAAGTATCCTACTAGGGATTGAACCCTGTACCATGTACACAGTGCAACATGAAATTTACCACTTATACAATAGAACATTTTTTCAATTTTAGACAAATATTAATAATATTATTTTTAAAGTTTTTGACCACCTAAAAATTTCCCTCAAGATCCACCACTAGTCATGTATGGTTTATTTTATTTTGTTAGACTGTTATGCATCATGTTTATCTTTATGTATGATCATTAAGAAAACCTTTTCACTTTGAGTTCGACATTTTCTTATTCGAAAAAATTAAAAAACAAAATTGCTCAAATTTCCACAACTATGAACAAAAGAACCCCGATAAAGATTGGTCCGAGATGTAACTAGACTCGGATCCCATTCTAATGTCTTGCGTTTGCAATTTGGGTGTGACAAAAACTCTGTTGGGAGGAGAGAAGCACACGGGGCGGTAAAGCCGGGTACTCGTGGTCAGTCAAATTCCCCGGTATAGATTAGTCATCGATAAACCCAATGGAAATTGCGCATCAATGATAGAGTAACCAAAAAAACTATGAACAAGATAACTTTTATTTTGAAAGTAAACCAATATTAATTATTTTCCGCATTAACTTTAGTAGTCGTAAAAAAATATTCTAAAAAGGGTGTCGCACTTAACGTCCCTAGTTAAGATTGTGCACTATCTGAAATTCTCTATTTAGTGATCGATTTATAAACCGAAATATTAAATTGGTTGCTAAACCATTTGCTAAACATTAGCAACTAGTGATTTAGTGACTTCGCAAAATCAGTCACTAACTACTTTAGTAATCGATTTGGGGAAGGATATAGAAAGGATATAGAAAATGAATTGCTAAATTAGTTGCTAGATAGAGATTTTTGGTAGTGCTGTTGTTTAGTGGAATAATAATTAGTCTTCCATTCGAGGAGGCAAAAAGCATATTTCAGTGATGCTTGGGGTGGGAGCAACTGCCCCTAGTAGAACTTCGTTGGCTTCTTATTATTATATAGTACAGTGTATATATTATATATTATAGTATTACATTTGAAAACAAGATTTATAGTTTTTTAAGGCAATTTGACGTTTGAGAGGGGTGGATCTACTCCAAAGACACTAGGGTGGGGGCAAATGCCCCCAGTATAATTTTATAATTTTTTTAAAAAAAATTGTTGAGAGAAGTCTACCCTCTTTTTTTATAATCAAAATGGGGAATACAATGCGTACTCCAATCCCGTACAATTAATTACAGTTATCGGGGGGGGGGGGGGGGGGGGATTAAAACCTCTACGGAACACATGCCGTGGGAAAAAGACCCGAAAAGGAAAAAGAGTGCACCCAAAATGTCAAGTATACTAGACTGTTACAGCACATCAAACACAACCATCTTGCACCAGCTACTAGGTTAATTTACTCTAATAGTCAACAGTCATCACAACTTAAATAGATCTTCAATATGTTGAAAGATTAGTCTCCACATTCGTCGTGAATGATACTTTAGTTTAAAAGAATAAGTGTTATACATCGGTTCTTACTTAAATATAAACTGTATATATGGATAGATAAGAGTAGTTAAATATGGATAGATTAAGTTAACATTTGTTTATATTTGATTCCACCAAAACTAACCATATTTTTCCTTATAACTAGGCCAAGAGGGAGTATTATATTTTATTAATATGGTGTGCCTTTAATCCATATATTAATTAAATATTAGCATAAACCTCTAAGTTTTAAATTACATTGAGAGGTACTCCACTTGGCACAAGGAGCGTGATCGAGGTACAAAAGAATGTTTTTCTGCTTGACCACAACTTTAATAATAATATATCAA
The DNA here is from genome assembly GCA_963573325.1 of Astragalus glycyphyllos. Classification (NCBI taxonomy): domain Eukaryota; kingdom Viridiplantae; phylum Streptophyta; class Magnoliopsida; order Fabales; family Fabaceae; genus Astragalus; species Astragalus glycyphyllos. The sequence continues at coordinate 11,521,752 of OY754313.1, read as the reverse complement.
ACTGGCTAACAAAAGCATTTTTTCTATAAATGGTTGCATGTAAGAATGACTAATGTTAAGTTCATATATAACAACTGTTATAGCTGCTTCTTTCCAATCCCTCTATCCATTTCTACAAATTAAAAAAGATAAAAGACGTGCGAACATTTTAAAAAAGATAAAGGACGAAAATGAAAAAACATATAATGCCCTAATGACATAATCTGTTGCTTACGTGGCCAATTTATCCACATACTATTCACGTAAGTCCTATTTAACCATCACTTAATGAAATGACTATTTTAAACCATTTTGAAAACATAAACAACGAAAACGAACATGTTGAAAAGATAAAAGATGTAAATGAAAATTAATATCAGCGTTAAGCTATTAATCCAATATATTTTATTAATCTGGCGAGCCTTTAATCCATATACTACTAATTAAATATCAGCATTAACCACTAACTTTTAAATGACATTGAGAAGTACTCCACTTGGCATAAGGAGCGTGGATCGAGGTCCAAAATAATGTTTTTCTGCTTGACGACAACTTTAATAATAATATATATCAAACTGGCTAACAAAAGCATGTTTTGATTTTTCTATAAATGGTTGCGTTTAAGAATGACTAATGTTAAGTTCATAACAACAGTTGTAGCTGCTTCTTTCCAATCCATCTATCCATTTCTACAAATTAAACAATGGCTTATGTGAAGCTTGCTCCTTTCACCACCTTCTTGCTTGCCACGTCCTGTATGTAGTTTTAATTATGGACAAAAATGCATTCTTTAGAACTCAATTCATGAGGAGAAATTAAAAAGATTTTTCTTCTCTCTCAAATAATGCATGTATTAATATAATATTATGGATGTATATGTATGAAGCAAGTACTAGATTGCAGGTAATCAGCGAAAATAAAAGTACTAGATTATAGGTTAATTTTCTATCATAATATTGGACTATAATTTTCAATGCATGCATGCATCTATCTGTGTATACATGTGTATGTTGAAACTAACTTTGATATCATCATTTTGTAGTATTAATGTTCTCGACGAAGAAGGTAGAAGCAGATTGTTTTGGACTTTGTCCATGCGCTATTGGTTGCAAATGTGTAGACACAGGCACTTTGTTTCCATCAATTATAGGTTATTGTGCACCTTTAAGGCTGAATATGGTAGGGGAACATCCTATCTTATGTCAGTCTCATGGCGATTGCATGAAGAAGGGCACAATGAGCTTTTGTGGTCGTTATCCAAACCCTAATATTAAATATGGCTTGTGTTTTGTTTCAAAATCTCAAGCGAACGCCTTCTTCAAGATTGACTTTAATTCTTAATTCCTAGATATTTGGATTTCAAAAACAATATAGGTAAAATTACACCAAATGACATTTAAGTTATTTATTTGTAATAAGTTGGTCCTTTAAGTTTTTTTTGTAACAAATATGCCTTTTTAGTGATTACTCTAGCGTATATATTTTGATGTAATGTTACTTTATATATTGTGATTACACAAGCTTATGTATTTTAATGCAACCAAACATATTTGGGTGTGTTTTGATGTAATCAACGATATAACATTTTACTAAAAGGGCCAACAGTGTCAACGTTAGGTAACTTAAAGGGCCTATTTGCTACAAAAAAAACTTAAAGGGCCAACTTGTTATAAATAAATAACTTAAAGGTCTTCTGGTATAATTTTGCCAACAATATATGCATGTAAGAGGGTATATTATTGTTATTATGTATGTTTTTACTTTATGTTATGACTCCGTGAGTATATGTTTTTTATGAAACTTTTAATGAATATTGGCGTAGTTGTAATACTATAATAAATCTACTCCCACTGTGTGTTTGGAGTAGATCCATCCTTGAGCAATTATCAAATGCCTAATTCTCTTAAAAAAATAATAAATCTTGTTTTCAGATGCAATATTATAATATACTGTAGTATATAATCTATAACTTAATAAAGGGGATTCTAAAAAAAAACTGTAATTTTGGTGTCAGACTTTTCTGACCAAAATGCTCTTATTATAATGATAACTACCCACTAACACCCAACACATTTCTATTTCTAATTCTAATAATAATAATAATAATAATGTGAAAGCATCTAATAGCTGAGTTTATTTACTAGCCTAACTGTTAACCATAGTTAGTTCACACTATTGTAATAAGATGGCTAACCATAGTTAGGATACTAGTTAATTTTACGTTAGAAATTACTGTGTATATATTACATTGATGTACAGTGTGAAGAGTCAGTTAGAAGCAATACAGAAATTACTTTCCATAATCTTCTTCTCTCTGTTCTTCATTTTCACTCCAATGGAGTTTCAGTTTCACATTTCACATGGTATCAGAGCACCATCATTGGGGCTTTGATCACCACCGTTTTCGCACTCTATTCTTACTTCCAAACGTGTTTGCCACTCTCAGGTCGAAGCTCACGTTGTCGACGGTGAACCTCACGTTTGTTGACTCTAGATCGAATCTCACGATTTCGATCAATTTCTGTTGTTATCTTTGCTTCTAGCGATTCAATTTCATCAATCAATCTCCAGATTCATCAATGGCTTCTCCTTTCGCGACAAGTTCGCCATCTTCTGGTATTGGTTCCGGTGACCAAGGAAACTCGAATTCTGTCAAGAGTTACCTTAGTGACATGCTCAATCCGTATTTCATGCATCCTAGTGACAATCCAGGCATAGAGATCGTCACACCTCCTCTGAACGGTAGCAATTACCACACCCGGTCGAGATCAATGACCATGGCGCTCAGATCGAAGAACAAGATCCACTTTATCAATGGTTCTCTGCCAAAACCTGCTGATGATGATAAGGATTCGTTGGCGTGGGATAGGTGCAACACGATGATTATGTCGTGGATCAACAATTCCATAGTTCCAGAAATTGTGCAGAGCATTCTCTGGATGGATACAGCTGCTGAAATATGGAAGGATCTGAAAGACAGATTCTATCAGGGAGATATATTCCGCATTTCTGATCTTCAAGAAGAGATCTACACAACAAAACAAGGTGATGGATCTATCTCTTCTTATTATACGAAATTGAAGAAGTTATGGCAAGAACTAGAAAACTTTCTTCCTGCACCTAAGTGTAGTTGTGATTCAGATGACTGCAAATGCAATGCTGTGATAAAATTCAAAGAATATAGAGAAACTGAGAAAGTTTTAAGGTTTTTGAAAGGATTAAATGAACAATACACATCTGTGAGATCACAAATCATGTTGATGGATCCACTTCCAAATATTGGAAGAGTTTATTCTCTCTTGATCCAGCAAGAAAGGCAAGCTGCTGTGACAAGGAAGAGGAAATTCTTATGGCAGAGGAAGAGGTGAACGTGGTGGTAGATCCTCTTTTGGCAGAGGAAGAGGCACAATAGTGTGCACATACTGTGGGAGAACTGGTCATACGGTTGATACATGCTATAAAAAGCAGGGATATCCTCCCACTGCCGCTGTCAATAACTGTGCAAATGCTGAAAACAATGATGAAGACAACAATTCTGTTGCTGCTGAAGAAGAACAGAGAGAAGAAGTTTATGGAAAGTAATTTCTGTTATTGCTTCTTACTGACTCTTCACACTGTACATCAATGTAATATATACACAGTAATTAATCTAACATAAAAGTAACTAGTATCCTAACTATGGTTAGCCATCTAATTACAATAGTGTGAACTAACTATGGTTAACAGTTAGGCTAGTAAATAAACTTAGCTATTAGATGCTTTCACAAATAATAATAACCACCCACTAACACACCAACACAGCAACACATGAAAGACGGGCCCAGGTAGCTACGGTTTTGGAACACTTCGGATGAAGGAGCAGCAGCTGCCAAAGGGAGGAATTGAGCATGATTCTTGCTGATATTTCCATTCATTCAGATGTTGATGATAAGTGGTGTTGGTTGGTTAATATCACCAAATTGTTCTCAGTCAAGTCTTGTTATGCTTGGCTAACTGAGAACCGTAATGGAGTGGTGCCTCAAATGGAAGTCGAGAGGAGGATTGCGTGTTCGAAAGTATGGCTCATGTTGCGAGGAGTAGTGAATGTTAATTATGACTCATGTTGTGTCTTTTGTTTCAGGGAGGATGAGAATGCAAGACATTTATTTTTTGGATGCTGGAAAGCTCAAGAGGTGTGGAGGAGAATTACAAATTGGTTGCAGGTGGAGAACATTGACGTACAGGACCCAATTCAGCACTTCTTGTTTGGAAAAATTATGAAAGGGAGAAAGATGAAGAGAATGAAGCATCTAGTCTGGGTAGCTACGGTCTGGGCTATGTGGCTGACGAGGAATAAGATTTTATTTGAGCGGGTAGTTTTTAATATGGATAGGATTGTTATGTATATCAAAAATATTTCTTGGGGATGGTTTGTTTTTAGGAAGGGGAGTACTACAAATTTTTGTTTTGGTGATTGGTTGAACTGCCCTATGGGTTGTATGTTATCTGTATAGACTGGGTACTCTTTTTCCTTCTAGGGTCTTTTTCCCATTGAGTTTTGGCTCTGGGAGGTTTTAATGAGGCCCCTTGGGTGGTCCCTCACGAGTTCCCCTCAAGCCATTGCATAGGGGTTGGAGCACCCCTTGTGCGCCCCATAGTGGATTTTATGATTATCAAAAAAAAAAATGAAAGGCGGGCCTGGTCTTTCCCCCCTAGTATATAATAATAAGAAGCCAGCAAAGTTCTACAGGGGCATTTTCCCCCCACCCCAGTGTCTTTGGAGTAGATCCATCCCTTAGCATCACTGAAATATTCTTTTTGCCTCCTCCAATGGAAGGCTAATTAAAACATTTCCGGCTATCAAGGAACGAAATTAACGTATAGTCGGAATAGTTTGAAAATCATTATTCCAATTAACAATACCAATACTAGAAAATCTCTGTCTAGCAAATGATTTAGCAATTCATTTTCCATATCCTTCTGCAAATTGATTACTAAAGTAAGTTAGCGATTGATTTTACAAAGTCGATAAATCACTAATTGTTAATGTTTAGCAATTGATTTAGCAACCAAATTGAGATTTCGGTCTATAAATTGATCACTAAATAGAGAATTTCTGATGGTGCACAACCTTAACTAGGGACGTTGCATGCGACACCCTTTTTAGATTTTTTTTTATGACTACTCAACTTAATGCGAAAAATAATTAGTATTGGTTTATTTTCAAAATAAAAATTCTCTTGTTCGTAGCTTTTTTATTACCCTGTCATTGACTAATCTACACAAGGGAACCTGACTGGCCACGAGTACTCGGTTTAGTCGTTCCGTGTGGTCACTACAACATTTTTGGTCTTTGGCAACACATCTTTCACCAACATTTAAAAAACATTGCTTAAGAGTTAAAAGACAACATTCTAAAATTTTTGCCATAAAATGATCGTTTTACACAACACTCTTTTCATAACATTGAGTAATTGTACCCTAAAATCTCTATAACTACATTTTTAACCTGTAACTAAGTCATTTTGTTCGCAACACTTATTAACTGTTCCCTTAAAATTAACGAAGAACAATTTTGAACTGTTGTGCAATAATTATTCTATAACATTACATTTTTCAATTGTTGCCTTTAAAATTGATTTTTTTTTAAATTTTTTTTATCTGGCGGTGGATTTTTCTATGATGGTGGTGTTCCCTCTAAAATCAAAACTTCATGTTTACTTTTGCAATAAAAGAAATAAAACTTTTCTTTTGACAGTAGAAATGAAACTTAAAAAAAGTTAAACGAACCTGTTTGGATCCAAGTTTCCCACCTCTAAAACCCACGTCTGTACGTACCAAACACTCATAACTCTTCCTTATTCTGTAAATAGCAGTCACCGCTCTCCACACTCGCTCTGTTTCAGAAAACAATTCTCTCGCTCTCGCGAAACCCTTGTATCGCTCCACCACTCTCGCTCTGCGTCAGGTTCTGTTTTCGCATCGAGTTCCTTTCCCGTCGCGAATCCCTTCTTTTGTTTTCCCTAACAACATTTCTCCCCTATTTTAAATAATTGAACCCTAAAACTTTGCAAGGCCTGCAGATAAAAATCTTATCTACGGTCGAACTGCATGCCGGACACCACTTTGAACCTTGAAGACGACTGGCGCTGTTGTTTTGATTCTGGCGACGTGAGTTCTCCTCTAATCTTCTTCTTGTTGATCTTTATGATTCATCTGTACCCATCCCCTGTAACTAGTTACGTGACTGTACAACCATCGAAGATGTAGCAACCAAGTCACCGACATTACGTAGCCATCAAAGAATACCTATTCAGGCTGCCATACTTCTCCTTTCTTCTTATTAGGTGAGGGCTTATGAAACAAATTCTCTCTCCCATTTTTCCTCAATTTGGTTTAGGAACCTACAAACCCTAACTTCTCAAATCCCATACTTCCGGTGCTCTTGTGGAAGAAAATCTTTGGTGGTACATTCTAGAGTTTGTTGTATCTGTTGAGAGAGAGAGGAAGAACAAATTGAGTATACTCATTTTGCTGTGAGTATACTCATTTTAGTGGTGTATTACTTTACGTCCTTGTTTACATGCATGTATGTTAAAAAATTGATAGTGGCTTCAAGTAGATAACAATTCTAGATTATAAATTTGACAGCATTATCAAAAGTAGAAGAATCAAGAATTGAGAAAACTGAAATCTCATTAATGTGCATCGTAGTGTATATCAGATTAAAAATATTGTGCATCTTTATCTTGTGAGTTTTGTCTGTTTGACTATGTGTTGGATATTTTGGATCTATTTATCAAACGGAAGAAGTTTTGTTTTACTTCCTAGTAGACACATGATAGGTATATGTTCATGCGGTTAATGGGTTTTCTTAAGTTGAAAGGTATCGCTATAATCTGCAAAAGTAAAAGAAAGAAAAGACTCATAAAAAAGAAGTAAGAGAGGTCGAATAAGTGCTCTTAATGTTCATGTGGCTTATGGGCCATGGCTTCTAATATATGTTGTTACATGTTACTTAGATCTGTGAGCCAATGAGGTGAAGAATCTTTATGGAGGGAGTTAGGATTATCTTTGTTTGCATTGTGTCCTTGTGTCCTTTCAGCAACCATCCAGCTCAAAACAATACTGTGAGGTGTTATTACAAAGCAGTTTTGTTTGCATCGTGTCCTAGTGTCCTTTTATTGTTGTGGCTGAAGGAGTGATTGTCAAAGGTAAAATTTTACTGCTGAATTATGAGTTGTTTACTTTTAAATTCCAAATCCAATATACAACATTTTTGCTTTTTGACAACAGTTGAAAAACGTAGCCAAAACTATAGAAATTGTTGCCAAAACGTATAGGCAGCATTTTTCAAGTGTAGACTAAGCCAGTGTTACCTATTGTTTAAGGCATCAAACTCTTTGGGCCACTCTTCTACCCCAAAACATGGCCCAACTCAACAAAAATCAGCTAAAGAAGTAAAAATAAAGAGGATCATAGTGAAAGGCCCAACTGACCCGGGTCCAAGTAATTGGCTAAACATGAGGCAAACCTCACCCACAAGTTCATCTATTGCGATAGGAATGAAATTGGTGCTCACCGTTCACCATCATCCAATTCGCAAACGGCAACAACAAACGATTCTGGATCGTCACTCCCCAGCAACATGTTGTCTCATAATCACTCAGTATGCAGCAGAGACTCAAGAAGCACCCATTTCAGCGGAGGATCGGTGTTGTGCGACGCATCAATTGGAGATTCCGGAATCCAGCGTTGCAACGAAAGGGTGTGGGTGGACCATCAGCTCCAAATTGCAAATAAAACTTGGAATTTCGCAAAAGCTCAACTTGGAGTATCAGGCAGTGAAAACGACATGGTGTATGTGAGTGCTATTAGGGATATGGAAAACAGGGATCAAGCTGCTTTGAATCAGAGGGAGTTTCTATCAACAGGTTATTTTGATTGTTGTTGTATACAAGAAACAAAACGATCCTTTTTATCTGAGCAAATGATTTGCAGTGTATGCGGTAGGGGAAAATGTGAATGGGTGGTCAAATTTTCTGAAGGATTAGCTGGAGGCTTGATTTGTATATGGAGGGAAGGATTATTTGACGTTCAATTTTCTTTCTCGGGTGATAATTTCATTGGGGTTTGTGTTAATCAAGATGGTCACCTACTGTATCTTATTAACATCTACTCCCCATGTTCTATAAACCTATTGTTTAAGGCAACATTTATTTGAACTTTCTATCAACATTTTCGAGAAATGTTGCCTACGCATTACAAATAGGCAACATTTATCACTTGAGTCTCCCGCAACATTTAGAGAATGTTGCTAAGCTTAACTACATTTCATAACAGTTCCCTCATCATACAAAGGCAACCTTTTTCAATTGTAATCTTAGTTTAAAATCTACATTTTCTGACCATATGCATATTGATATAGTAAAGGAAACAATTTTATACGAACTTTTTATCCAACTAATAGCTTATTTAATTTCATAGGTTTTATATAACTATATTTGATTAAGCAAACATTCTACGTGAACATTTTTTTTCAACTAATAGGAATTTCATTAATATGATCTAGTTCCAATACTCCACCCACCTTCTAAGAAGAGTCGTGAAGGGCATCGGCATCCAAAATAACTTCAAAAACTATATAGAAAAAGTACATAATCTAAATATTCATTCATCAACCCAAAAAGGCTTGTTTATTAATATCCAAAGTTGAAAGAGGCGCGGAATATAGTAATTGATATCTAAGCTTTTTCAGTGTGCAACATCCCTATTTGTTCTACCCCAAAATCCATGGGCTTGCAGATTCACGGCTAGATATATTAATTCCATGGGCAGATCTTGATAGAAATTTTAAGGGGGTCAAATTTAAAAACAAAATATTATTAATATTTGTCTAAAATTGAAAAAATGTTCTCTTGTTTAAGTGGTAAACACTTCCACCACTAAATGGTTGTGTTTTAGAAAAACACTTCCACCAGATAATGTCAATATCGTATAGTACACCATATTGCCAATTGCATACATGAAATAATCATTGAAATATAGGCCAAAGAGGTTATAACCTCAACAACAATCAATACTATACCTTACAATTTTACAATTTTGATAGCTTCAATATATTTGCAATTTCTTGTGGAAGTGGTTCTGTTAGTCCTTTATTATAATAGGCTTTCCTATTTGAAAGAGAACTCAATTGGAAATAAAGAACAAGTGTCCTATTCATAAAAACTCTTTTAGAAATTTAACTAAAAGACTTAGAGACTTGCCAATTCATATTTGAATCGTACCTCAGAGTCTCGTAGATGGACTGATTGAGGTGTTTGGTCGTACTGTTGATTTGTAGGTCGGGAGCAAAGCTCAGCCTGGGTTGTACCTGCAAAGACACTCTGACGCCCAAGTCAGTGGGGTAAGAGTCAAAGCAGGAGTAACGAATGGGTCCAAAAGTGTACCTGTCATTGAGGGGTGGATCGACCACTTTATAGTGTCAGGTGGCCCTTCCTGGCCGTTGGATTTGACCGAGTTGATCTTGCCTGTTGATCACGCGATCGTGGGAGTTGATCATATCACTCAAGGTTTGGGCCATTTGTGGCCTATTTCCGCATGGATTGGGCCCTCGGCCAAGTCCAAAACAATATTATATTCCAATATCTCCACGAAACTATATGTTCAAACCAGTGCCTGTTAAGGATCTGAAGTACTGGGAAATATAAAGTGAATATTATATCAAAAGAAAACTATACAACACTGAAATATTCATGAGTAATTTAAATTTAATGATAACATCATTACTAATTAATTTTTATTAACAACTTTTTTTGTCTAACAATACTTTTTTTTATAAATATTAACTCACTTATTTCCTTTTCATAATAAAAATATTTATTTGTTTTTTTACAATATCTTTGTTTTTTAATTTTCTCTACAACTTGTTTACTCTTTTTAGCTATATTCATTGACTTTTCAAATTGTTTTAGTGAAGAAGTATTGGTCAAAACAAATAAAATAGAAATGTCAAAAACACAAATTAAATAGTAATTAAAACTTAAACAATAAAGTAAAGGAATAATAAGATGAGATAAGGTAGAGAGTCTGCTACACGTCTATCAAGGTCAATCTATAATCTTTCCTTTCACCTACCTTTCTCTACTCTTTTTTTTTTCGATAGAAAAATACTTGGGTTGAGGGGATGGCGCCCCATTCCAAGATAAGGTTGGATTGGGACTGTAGCCGTGTGGACAATAGGCCTAATTGTATATATTGTTTGACAACTACAGAAATGTAACAAACATCACATGATTTCACCAAACAGAATGTGTCACCATGTGAGACATCTTGGAGGATTTTTGCATTTGACAGACGCTTGCCAACATTGTTGGAAATAGGTGTGCTACGGCTGTTGAGAAATAATCTGTGCCATGGCATAGGTGTTTAGGGAACATTTCTAAGCCTCGCATCAAAAGACAGATTAGAGGAAGCATTCTTCCTGATCTCGACATCTCTGATTTTGATAATGGTAGCACCAAACATCACCACAAAAATTAAGTTGTAGATCTCTGTCACCATGTGAGGCAACTTGGAGGATTTTTGCAGCTTGATGCCTATAGTTCTTCTGTGGTTCCAAGAATTTAAAAGTCTTTAATAGCAACGTGAAATTTCATGGTTCTTTATGACTAGGCAATTTATTCATTCTATTATTCATTTTGTTTTTTAATTTATTGTATTCTATTAATTATTTCTGTTTTTTAAGTCACTACATTCTGTTTTTTACAAGCTTGTCTGGTGAGAAAATTAATGAAGTAAGGCATATTAGTCTTACTTGAGATAAAGTCACAATATACCTCAACATTGGATGCTCACAGGCATTTTCCATGCTAATAGCAATAGCAATTACATACATCCAGAAAACACTTGAAAACCGAGTAAGGTTCATTCCTCTCATTTACAGAAAGGAAACTTACCAAGCTTGCTATACACCACTCATTTATCCGACCAATGGTCAAAACTTATGGCAAGAAATCCCATACCCTGACATACTGCCACCACCATCAAGAAGAGTTCAATGGAGGCTAAAAAGAAGTAGAAACAAAGATGATGATAAAGGAGAACGAATTCAACAACTATTTAAAGGAAAGGGCTACCAAATACTACTGTTACAGAATATAAGCAAAAATAGGTCGACAGAAGTTGATGTATCTAGTCCAAATTTTGAATCAGATACATCAACTTCTATTGATCAGTTTTTACTTATGTTCTGTAACGGATGGAGTATATGTTCTGTAACGACAGGTTGGTACGAAATCTCCACGCATTGCTCGCGAAATGAAGGATTGAGAGTTTTGATGGCGTGAATTTGATTCATTGGTCCCGGTATGAAGCCATTGAATGAGAAATGGAGGCCCTATTTTGATTTTAGGTTTCTCAAATGGTTTTAGAAATTTGGGGTTAAGTGAAGAAGATGACCAAATTTTGGTTTTTTATTGAAATGGAAAATACGCCAGTATCCACATGTGCTTTGGTAATCCGTCGGATAATAATGTCCAAGTGTGAACCAAAAATTTCGACGGTGCCGCTGTGCTCCAAATTAAAGTCTGCGCAGCACCTTTCTTTTCTCCTCATCTACTTCAGCTTCTGCTGTCATGGTAATTAGAAATTTGTAAGCTGAGTTCACCTTTTAATTGCATGATACGTCCTTACTCCAAATCCATTTATCTTCGCTGCTAGTATTCGGACAGATGGACACCAAAGAATTCTCTAGTAGCACCCTTTCTCCATGTTCTTCAGCCACCGTGCACAATTTGTCTGCTCCACGGCCCACACCACTTGTCAGACCAGAATTTTGCCACCATTCCATTTCCCAGTTTAATCCTAACCGACTCATTAAACTAACCATCAATTCTACTTACATCTTTCCACCACACCGAATGTTGATTCCTATTTAATATTCCTTCCTCCCCATACAGCCTCATCAAAAAATTGTACCACACACTTTGTGTATCATTTAACACTCTCCACCTCCATTTGCCCATGAGAGCCAAGTTAAACGCCTCCATATTTCTAATACCCAATCCTCCATTATTTTTTGCTAAATATATTTTACTCCATCTAATCCAAGCCACCTTACGTCTATCTCCGTTTCCCCCCCAAAGAAAATCTCGTTGTATTCCTTGATCACTTTCTTAAGAGCCTTAAAGAATGAAAAGTAATATAGAGGGAGACTCCCTAGAACTGAATTTATTAAAGTAATTCTTCCGCCCATCGATAATTGCCTATTTCTCCAAGTTGAAAGTCTATCTCTAAGCTTTTGCACCACCGGCTTCCATGTACTACTCATTCTTGGATTGGCACCTATAGGTATCCCCAAGAACTTGAAAGGGACCTCACCCACCTTACAATAGAGAAATTGAGATGCTGTCCATTCTTCCTCATGATTGATATTCAAACCTATTAAGCAACTCTTGTGAAAATTGACTTTGAGCCCCGACACCGTTTCAAAAATTCTTAGCACCGCTTTTACCCACCATAGATTTTCTTTTGTGTTCTTGCACATTATGATCGTATCGTCCGCATATTGGAGAATAGGAAAAGAGCATACCGAATTGATCACCTCCAAATAATTAAGTTCCACACACCTCTTTATCAGCCCATTTATGCCTTCCGTCACCACAAGAAATAAAAATGGAGCCAATGGATCCCCTTGCCTCAACCCCCTCTCCATAGTAAACACACGGGTGGGACTCCCATTGACCAATACGGAAGCCGTCCCTGTTACTTTGTACAGATTGTATTTCATATTAATTAGCATTGGCTTAATTAGCTTTAGTTAATTTTGAGTTACCATAGTTAACTTGGCCAATTGTATAGTTAGAAGCATAGTTTAAATTCTGTTTTGGTTTAACAACCAGTTAGTTAGATCCACTCTTCAATAACTGTGTATATATACACTTCAATGTAACAGTGTAAACTCGGATTCATTCTTCCCCACTTCTCATCAATGAAGTTCTCTAGATTCTTCACTTTGTGAACTCTAATATGGTATCAGAAGATTGATTTCACCTTGATTCCGCTTCTCTGTTCGTGATTCAAGCTTGGTTCTGCAAACATTGTTTGCATCACCAATTCCTTCTCGCATTTCCTTTTGTTCGTCTTCTTCAATCGCTTCTCCGATTGCAAGTTTTCCGGCGAACATGGCGATAGTCAACGACATGATGAATCCCTATTTCCTTCATCATTCTGATAATCCTGGTCAAGTCCGGAGATAACTACAGTTCTTGGAAGCGTGCCATGATTTGGGCGTTGAGCTCCAAGAACAAGATCGATTTCGTGGACGGCTCCATTGCTCGACCAGCGGAGAGCGACACTCTATTTCCTCAATGGCTTCGCTGCAACAACATTGTGGCGTCTTGGATCTTGAATTCCGTTGCCAAGGAACTTGTTGTATTAATAAATTATATAACAAATTATACACCACCAAGGAAACATTTTATAATTTTCCTCTACTCATTTTCTGATTTTCTGAAACGTACTCTCCTTAATTACTACCCCACCAAAATAATTTCCTAGTTCTGATTATCCACCGATATTAGTGTGGTTGCTCGACTTCACACCAAGTTGATCCTTACTCGTGTTTCATCCAAACAAACTCAAGAAGTAGAATTGGTGTTGAAGAAATTATAAGCCAAAATTTGTATTATTGCAATTTGCCTTGTTTTTAGTATCCATCAAAAGATTGAGGGGGTATTAGCATGTAGTTGCAGATCCAGGACCCACAAGCTAGGTGGTGCAAAAAATAATTATTGTCCAAAATATTGATTCATATATAGGATTGTTTGAAATTTCTTTTTTAAATATCCTAACTTAATTCACTAAAATTAAGAAATCGAATTTAGCTCGCAGTTTTTTTAAGAGTAAATTGCCAATCTAGTTTCGATGTTTAAACACCCTATCCTATTTAGGTCATTAAGTATATGAAAACAATAAGTGGTATTTAAAGTATGTGATATCTGTCAAATTACCTCATAAACTTTTATAAATAATCCCTTGCGGAGACTAACAAGACATATTTATTAAAACTTTAGAGATTAACTTGAAAGATTTCACAAACTTTAGAGACTTTACGAATTAAGTAGAAGTGAGAGTGTAAGTTTAGGAACTAAATTGAGAGTTTGTTCATTTTTTAGTTGTTAGAATAAAAACAATTGTGGGATTGGGAGAAATTTTTTTTCAAAGGGTCCACATAAAAATTATATAAAAAGGTTAGTACTTATTTTTACTTTTCAGGGTGTGCAACTGCATACTCTCAAATCTAGTTAGATTTGCTCCTATTAGTAAGTGAGCACTTAAAAGATCGTGTAACACTGTGAGAATCTACATAGGAATATATGTGTAGATACTCATGGTAGAAGCCAAATGGTATGGCAGCTAGCAGGATTGATAGAATACTATTATCGTAAGAATTAATGGAGGAGTGGAAGGTTAGAGCACAGTGGACTAGCAACAGGGATGTGTCCGACCATTGTTCGGTGTGGTTAGTAGCTTCGGAGAAAAACTGGGGGCCTAAGCCTTTTAATTTCATTAATGGTTGGTTGGAGCATAATGAAGGGAAAAATTTTATTGAGGAGAAGTGGAAAGAATGTAAGGTGGAAGGGTGAATGGCGCATATAGTAAAAGAAAAATTGAAGTATGTGAAAAATTGCCTTAAGGTGTGGAACAAGGAGGTATACGGTATGATGGATATGAATGTTGAAAACATAGTAAGGGAGCTGAATTCTATGGAAGAGGACGATATAGGGGATGAGGAGTGGGATGGAGAAAAATGGAATGGATTAAATATGGAATTTTGGACAGCCTTACGTCAAAAAGAGAGTTTACTAGTACAAAAGGCGAAAGTGAAGTTGATAAAGAAGGGAGATGGTAACAAAAAAAATTTTCATCAAACTATCAAGCTCAAACAGAGGAGAAATCACATGGAGAAGCTGAAAGTGGGAGATAGGTGTCTAGAGGAGGTGGAGGAAATTAAAGAAGAAGTGAGAAATCATTTTAGAGTCTTAGACCTAAGTTGGATGGAGTAGATTTTAAGAGGATTCCGGAGGAGGAAGCAGAATTCATGATTGCGCCATTCTCATTAGAAGAAGTGGAGGAAGCAGTGTGGAGTTGTGAGGGGAGTAAGAGTTTTGGGCCGGATGGATTCAATTTCACTTTCATTAAAGAGTCTTGGAACACAATTAAAGAAGAGATTATGGAATTGTTGTTACAGTTTCACAACAATGGGAAACTTCCAAAGGCATTTACATCTTCATTTGTCGTTATGATTGCTAAAAAACAAAACCCCCATGGGTTGAATGACTTCAGACCTATTTCATTGGTGGGGTGCATCTAAAAGATAATAGCAAAGATCCTAGCAGCTAAACTCAAAATTGTGCTAACCGGTGTTATATCATCTTCTCAAACAGCTTTCCTACAAGGTAGGTAAATTTTCCACGGTGTGCTCGTGGCCAACGAAGTGATTAATATAGCTAAGAGAAAGAAGATGCCATTATACTTGTTCAAAGTCGATTTCGAGAAAGCGTTCGACTCGGTAAGTTGGAAATTTCTTGACTACAGGATGAAGAGGGTGGGATTTCATGAGAAACGGAGGAAATGGATAGAGGCGTGTATTTTCTCCGGGTCGGCATCGGTACTAGTTAATGGTAGCCCCACACTAGAGTTAACTTTGGAAAGGGGGTTGAGACAAGGAGACCCACTCGCCCCTTTTCTTTTTCTCTTGGTAGACTCACTGGTTTGATAAAGAGTAGTATTGACAGAGGTTTCTTTGAAGAGTTCAACTTGGGGAGTGATCTTTCGTTTCTGGTGCTCCAATATGCCGATGATACAATATTCATATGCAACAACACTAAAGAGAACTTGTGGTGTGTGAAAGCCTTATTAATGATATTTGAGATGGTGTCCGGTTTAAAGGTAAATTTCAACAAAAGTTGCTTGCATATTGGAGATTAATCACAGATAACAATAGTGTGTGGTCTGATTTTTTACGCAGGTTATATGGCACCGGTGGACTGCTCAAAAGAAATCAATATTCAATTTGGTGGAGAGACATTGACGGGTTAGACAACAGTTTGAGCTATGTGCCAAATTGGTTTGGGGATGCAGTGAAAACTAAGCTTGGAGATGGAAGAAAATTGAAGTTTTGGGCTGATCAATGGTGTTGTCCCTGGAAGTTAATGGATCTGTTTCCGCAGCTGTATTTAATGTCATCAAACCAGAATGGATCGGTGGCTGATTACGGGTATTGGTCGGATGGTTTTTGGACGTGGAATCTGTGTTGGACTGAACAGTTACAGCAGCAGACGCACACGGAAGCAGCGATTGCTCGACGGAATGGTGAGGACTTGTGCTGCTGGTTGCTCGACAGTTTGCAAAATTACAAGGTTAAATCAGCGTATAATTGGTTAATTAATAAAAGTGAAGGAGTACAATTGGAGGAGGACGAAACGAGGATGATTAAACGAATATGGCGAACGCCGGCTCCCTCGAAATTCTTGGTGCTTGCGTGGAGAGCGATTCTGGACAGACTTCCTACTCGGGTAGCGCTGCAGAACCGCGGCATTATCTGTAGTACAGCAGGGACAATATGTCCTCTGTGTACGCAGGCTGATGAAGAAGTGCTCAATTTGTTCTTGCAATATTACGCAGGCTGATGAAGAAGTGCTCCATTTAGTCTGATGTGGAAAAGAGTGGAAGATTGGATGAAGATAAATGATGTGAGACACTGTTGCAGCGTGCTGGACCATATGAGGATGCACAGCTTGAATCTTAAGGGCAAAAGTAAGAAGAAATGGAGATATGTGATATGGATTGCTAGCCTTTGGGTTATTTGGATACATCGGAATAACGCAATCTTTAGAGGAGGCACGATCAATATTGAAAATATGTTACAACAAGTCAAAAGCATTTCTTGGGGGTGGTTACCATATAGGGGTGGAGGTGATGAAAATTTAGATTTCAATAAGTGGTGTAACTATCCGAATGATTGTCTGAGCTAATAGTAAAAGGGTTGGGGCACCCCTTGTGCCTCCTAAATTCTAATTTAACTTATTTCTGGAGCCGTCGGTGACTATTTCTGGAGTCATGAATGTGGGAGGGATGGAGACACCACAATCAGGGATGAAAGATCGATCGATAAGTCTAGAAGACCCCACAATCGGCTGTGGGGGTTCCGGTTGAGCGCCACGGAAAATCGATAAGCTCCAAGAACGGCTCAGAGAACCATAGAGACACGTCTCTAAATTTTTTACTCAAAATTCAACTTGTTTATTTCATCGAAAGGAATTACAATATATAGGAAACCTCAAGTCCAATTGACCAAAAAGAATCTCAGGCCCAATGGACTCATGAAACCCTAGAAATCAAAATATACTAATAAATATCATATCCTAATAAACTAATTAAATTCCCACTTCCATGCAATTATCAAATAAATTGATAAGTGCATTTACAATATTTAATACTTAGAAAATAAAACATAATCATAATTAATCTTGTTGATTTGGCAATGAATGCGTCATAAATGACTTGGATCTTCTAACTCCTTTTTTTTTTGCTCTACCTGCCTTTCTTGATTAGCAAGTTTGCTTGGTGAGCAAGTTTGCTTGATTGACAAGTTTGTTGACTCCACGTCCTCATCAAAAAAATCCACTAGCCATTATAATGACTTAACAAGACTTTAAAACCCAAAAACTAACTTAGGAAAGACCAAAAGACACCTATATTTATTTTAATAAAATAAAATACGAAAATTAAAAATAAAATAGAAAATATTGGTTATCCAATGATTAGGAGCGGAATATTTTTCTTTTTCTTTGTATGATTCCTTCCACATGCTGAGGGCACTTAGGATCTCATCATTCTCCCTTTCTTCAAGAAGATTTGTCCTCAAATCTGAAACTGCAAAATAAATTAATGGGTTATTGAAAAAAATTCTCTCTTTTTTCTTTCTTTTATCTTTTTGAAATTTGGATATTGTATCTACTTTCCTCTTAAAATCCTTATTTTTCTCAACAATACTTCCATTATTTTTCCTTGCCTCTTCTTTTCTCTCAATACTCATCTTCTCCTTCATTTCTTTCTTTACATTTTCTTTTCTCTCTATTTCTTTTTCCACTTCTCTACTGTTGCTTGCCTCTTTCTTTTCAAAACCACACTCCAATTCCTCTTGTGCTTTACGGAGATGCTTACATAATATTTCAGAAATATCAACAATCATTTTTTCAACTTTCTCATCTATTCTTTTCTCTCTCAATTTCTTCTCTTCTCTAATGTATATTTCAGAAATATCAACAATCATTTTTTCAACTTTCTCATCTATTCTTTTCTCTCTCAATTTCTTCTCTTCTCTAATGCATCTTTCATAATCCCTTTGCCTTCTCTCCATCATGAACCATAAAAAATTGCAAACAAACAACAAAAAACGCTAATAAAAAAGTTTTTTTTCCTGCTCTTTTTATTTTCTTTTTGCTTCTTTCTTCTTCTTTTTTTTTCTTTTTTTTTTGAATTTTTGAATTTTTCCTTTTTTTTTTTGGATTTTTTTCCAAAATAAAAAATAAAAATAAGACGAACTAAAATTTAGAGACAAAAATTGAAAAGGATAGATAACAACTTGATAGAACCTAAGCTTTGATACCAGATGATGGCAACCTCGGAGCCGTCGGTGACTATTTCTAGAGTCATGAAGGTGGGAGGGATGGAGACACCACAATCGGGGATGGAAGACCGATCGATAAGTCTAGAAGACGCCACAACCGACTATGGGGGTTCCGGTTGATAAGTCCGGTTGAGCGCCACGAAAAACCGATAAGCTCCAAGAACGGCTCAGAGAACCATAGAGACACGTCTCTAAATTTTTGCTCAAAATTCAACTTGTTTATTTTATCGAAAGGAATTACAATATATAGGAAACCTCAAGTCCAATTGTCCAAAAAGAATCTCAGGCCCAATGGACTCATGAAACCCTAGAAATTAAAATATACTAATAAATATCAAATCCTAATAAACTAATTAAATTCCCACTTCCATGCAATTATCAAATAAATTGATAAGTGCATTTACAATATTTAATACCTAGAAAATAAAACATAATCATAATTAATCTTGTTGATTTGGCAATGAATGCGTCATAAATGACTTCGATCTTCTAACTCCTTTTTTTTTGCTCTACCTGCCTTTCTTGATTAGCAAGTTTGCTTGGTGAGCAAGTTTGCTTGATTGACAAGTTTGTTGACTCCTTGTCCTCATCAAAAAAATCCACTAGCCATTATAATGACTTAACATGACTTTAAAACACAAAAACTAACTTAGGAAAGACCAAAAGACACCTATAATTATTTTAATAAAATAAAATACGAAAATTAAAAATAAAATAGAAAATATTGGTTATCCAATGATTAGGAGCGAAATATTTTTCTTTTTCTTTGTATGATTCCTTCCACATGCTGAGGGCACTTAGGATCTCATCAAGTTTGGTGGTATTTTCCCATAATTCCCGAATTTAAAAGCATGTACCGTAATCCAAGAGATGCAAACACTTAACTTGGCATGAGGATGAAAGGTTAAAGATGGCATGCTTCGACACCCGACAAAATCTCCACAATGGAAAAAAAAAGTAATATTGGTTATCCTCATTTCAGACATGAATCAAGAAACCTTTGACTTGCATTGTGAACTGATGGATTTAACCCTCGTGGTATTCATAGTAGCTTACACAATACATGACCTGTGATTTTGGCAATTTATAACTTACCACCATGGCATTGCAGGAAACGCGAATATATGATGTTGTCTTTGTTAATTTTGGGCCCAAACAACCAGGACATGATATCAAAGTATACTTGGCTACTTTAATTGAAGATTTGAAGCAATTTTGGGAGACTGGTGTAGAGGTGTATGATGGGTTCAAAGAAGAAAGCTTCATCTTGAGGGCTATGATATTCGGCAGAATAAATGATTTTCCGGCATATGACACTTTGTTTGGGTACACTAACAAAGGTCAGTGTGCATGCCCTATATGTGAAGATAGTACAGATTGAGCGTTGTTGGAACATGGTAAGAAGAATGTCTTCCCTAGGCATCTTAGATATTTTCCTCCAATGCATAATTATCGGTTGTGAAGAAACACTACAACAGAATTGTTAAAAAAGGGCGCACACATTAGTGGCGCTTTTTAAGAAGCGCCCCTGAAGCCCAAAATAGGAAGGGCCTTAAGGGGCGCTTTTTAAAAAGCGTCCCTGATGCCCAAAATAAAGAGGACCTTTAGGGGCGTTTATTAAAAAGTGCCCCTAATGCCTAATATTCTAATAATCCCCATCTCCCTCTAATCAGTTCAGTCTCTCACTCTCTCTCAACGTTCACACTCTCTTGCAAAACCCAAACCCTACTCTCTCAACGTTCTCACTCTCACTCTCTCTCCCTCAACGTTCTCACTCCTTGTTGCCTTTCATCATAATTTGATAGTTAGTGGGAGTGCATCAGCACCTCAGCAACCACATCTAGGAGCGCCCTTAGTTGAAATTTATGAACACCTATTCTTGAATTTTGTCTCCTTGAACATTCTTGGCTAGTAGCAGCCTTGTTAGTTTTCTGATGCATAGCTCAGAATGAATGTTTGGCTCACCCCTCGACACTAGGTTCCATGAAATTGTCCTAATTTGAATTTCACACTTCCTTCCCTGCTTTGTGCCCACTACAGCTTCTAAGTTGATTGGTAGAATGAACTATGGATGGCATCAGTGGGAGTGGCACCAGTTTCACTTTTGGCACTTCACTGGTATTTCAATTAGGTAGAGAAGGACTCACATTTGGTCCACGTATACGGGCAACAATGTTCCATGATGGGTTAGCATCAAAACCCAAAAACACACATGCACTTAATACCGCATTCACTAGGACATTTTAGTTGGAACTTGACAACACACTTCACATTACAAAAGAGGGTGACATTCTTTCGGAACATAAACTGTGCAAAGATTACCCTCAATTAGCAAAGGGTATGAAAAGCTTTCTAGTTAAGAAACAAGAATAAAACAAATAGGTATGCTTGATTATCATTTTTGTGTTAAATAGTTTTTCATGAACAATGACGGGTGGAGATTTGATACATGTATTGATTCATCACTTATCTAAAGATTCATGCCTCAACAATGACGGGTGGAGATTTGATACATGTATTTATTGATCCAGACATCTTGGGAGTTTTCCACCATATGTGCTTTTCAAATGAGGAACTGAAAGAGGTATATGATCACACCTGGGCATCTTTGGCTACTATTTTAATATACATCAGGTATTATTATTATTATTATTATTATTATTATTATTATTATCATCATCATCATTATTATTACTCTATTATTATTACTATTATTATTTGTTAATTTTTTTGTATACATTTTAACTATAGGTATTTGTACGATAAGACTTTGAATCCCATGGAATTGGCAAAAAGATTTATCTTCTTGTGCCCCGAACGCACTCTTCTACCACTACGCCAAAATTGTAGATAAAAGTCGCACCCTTAAGCAGCGCTTCTACCAAAACGCTACTTAAGGTAACATCATCAGTAGCGTTTACCAAAAAAGCGCTACTCAATGAGAAAAAATGCTAAACGATGAGCAGTGCTTTGGGGGTGAGCGCTGCCTATTGGAGAAAGACGCTGATTGATAAGCAGCGCTTTGAGGTGAACATTGCCCATTGCCAAAAACACGAAATAGGATAAGCAGCGCTTGGGTCTGAAACGCTGCCCATTGCCAAAACACGGAATAGGGATAAGCAGAACTTGTGTCTGAAACGCTGCCCATTGCTAAAACACGGAATGGGGATAAGCAGCGCTTGTGTCTAAAACGCTGCCCATAGCCAAAACACGAAATAGTGATGAGCAGCGCTTCTAGGCCTAAATGTTGCCCATTGCTTTAATTATTTTTTTCGTTTCTTCGCGTTCCCTCTCACTCTCACACACTCTCATTTCGTTTCTCTCACACTCACACTCCATTTTTGTTTCTCCAAGCTCACATCCCTCTCACATACCCAAACCCAAACACGTTTCGCTCTCTCATTTTTGTTCCCTCTCTCATTTGCGTTCCTTCTCATTTTTGTTTCGTTTCGCGTGAAGCTCGTTTTCGTTCCTCACGACGTGTGCTAGCTCCCCATTTTTGTTCCTCTTTCACAAAGGTTAGTATCATTGCATGTTGTTCTAGTTATTTTAATGGTATTGGAACCTTAGGTTAGATGATTCAAAGTTGATGCTTGTTTGTTGAAATGTCCAAATGAAATACTTGTTAATTTAATGTAACTTATAGCTAGTTTGTTTTGGTTCTTGTTGGGTACATATTGGTGCACCTGCACCAGAACACAATAGTGCACCTGCACAGGATGTTCCTGCATCAAGAAATAACCAGAACACAACAGTGCACCTACACCAAGTGCACCTGCATTGGAAACAGACAACTATGCATGAAGCATTCTCAAACCATCAAGATGCACCAACACTTCATGGATGACGTCATGCTTAATCATATGGGCACATGCAACTTGCAAATTTCGGCGCCTTCCATAAAAAGATAGCTTGAAGGAGTCATTCACCTAGGGACACATGTTCATCCATTATTGGACCTCCCTTCTTGGTTGAGTGATAGATTTGAATTACTTTATGGGCTGGAATGATAAAGGCAACCCTAGCTTCACCATGAAGTAAACTTGGTCACGAAGGAAGTTCACTTTTGGAAGCCTATATAAAGACCTTCACTTCCCATTTGTAACATATTCCATTACACTTTCATTTCATATCTTAGGCTAGTTTTAATTTTCATTTTCTCTTGTAAGAAGGCAAGGAAGAACTTGACAACTTCTTTCTTTACTTCAATATAAGTAAGTAGTGCTAGCTGAATGCAGTGAAGTTGATGCACTTGCATTGCTTGGAAGAACTCATGCAAAAGGACTTCAACCCGTGTAACTTTTACCGTGTTGCTTTCTTTTGTTGTCATTTCAATTATATGAATATGATCCTTTCAGTTTATATATGCCTTTCAATGTCTAACATGAGCTAAACTCTTTTGGTTGGAATGTTTTAAACCTTATAATGATCTTTTAAATAGGTTATTGTGTTCATATGTGATGTGTGCATTTTAGTTCTTGTTTAATACTTCTTTCAACACTTATTTTGAGGTTGATCACTTAGAATAAGTAGAGTTATAAATACAGACATGATTTATAACTAGAACTCAAGAACTAATATGGGTAAGTGTTTTAATTAAAGGAAACTTTGTTAAAACCATGCTAAAACCTAGACATAGGATAGCATAGTCCATAGAGTGATACTGTGGATACTTCAAATACAGGAGTGAAGTTATTTAACATGCTTAGACATAAGAAGCTTGTAATGAAACTTTGAAGACAGTGACTGAAAAACACATTTTTAATGCAACAGCATTCAGTGCACCTGCATCACATATAAACACAAAACTATTAAAAGCTTATTATTTGGTGAGAGACATCTCAACTATCATTCTCCACTGCTTTCATACATCCTATATAACTTGTTGACATTCTGTTTGCACACCACCATGCATCATTTGTTATTAGTTTACTCTACACTAGTCTCTCTATATATTTAAGCATAAGAAATTAATCCAATCCATGTGGGTACGATCTCATCTTCTCTATATTACTTGTTGTTCTTGTATACTTGCACATTACTTTTTCTCAAACCACTTGTGCTTAACCGAATCAGAGAACTAGTTTTGAGCATAACATAAACATTTATCGATAGTATTTAAATCTCTCCACCACACCGAATGATGCTCACGTCTTAACATTCCACTTACCCCGTTTATTTTACGCAACAGCCTATACCAAACACTTTCCTCGTCTGACAAAAATCGCCACCTCCATTTCCCGGGCAAAGAAATATTGAAGAGTTCCATATTCCTAAATCCCAATCCACCACTTTCCTTTGGAAGGCATAAATTACTCAAGCTCACCCACGCCGTTTTCCTAACCTCATCACTTCCTCCCTGTAGAAAATTACGCTGAATTCTTAGCAAGTCCTTTAGCAGCTTCTTAGGAGCCTTGAAGAATGAGAAGTAAAACAACGGGAGGCTAGCAAGTACCAAATTAATTAGCGTTATTCTTCCCCCCATAGACAATTGGCGGCTCCTCCACGTAGATAATCTATCTCTAAGTTTCTTGATCCCCAGGCTCCACGTAGAGCTCATCCTAGGATTCGCACCAACTGGAATGCCAAGGAAGTTGAACGATACTTCACCTGTTTGACAATATAAAAATTGGGCAGCATTATTATGTTCATCCAATTCAACGTCCATTCCCACTAAACAACTCTTATGGAAATTGACCTCTCCATAGTAAATTCCACCGTAGGACTTCCATTTACTAGAACCGAGGCTGAACCGGAGAACACACACGCCTCCATCCACTTCCTCCATTTTTCTTTAAATCCCATCCTCATCATCATATATTCAAGGAACTTCCAACTTACCGAGTCATACGCTTTTGCGAAGTCCACCTTGACCAAATACATTGCATTTCTTCCTTTTGACTATGTTGATTATCTCATTTACCACTACAACCCAATCAAGTTTTTGTCTACCTTAAAGAAAATCTGTCTGTGATGAAGAGATGATTCCCGGGAGAACCCGTTTTAATCTAGATGCAAGAACTTTGGCAATTATTTTATATATGCACCCTATCCATGAAATAGGCCTGAAATCATTTACCCCTTGTGGATTCTTTATCTTTCCAATCAACGCCACAAAAGAGGATGTGAAATCTTTAGGTAACTTTCCGTTTGCATGAAATTGGGCTAGTATATCATTATTTCTTCCTTCACAGTGCTCCAACAAGCCTTTATGAATGTATAATTGAACCCATCCGGTCCGGGGCTCTTATCTCCCTCACAACTCTACACCGCATCCTCCAACTCCTCTATAGAAAACGGGGCTGCAATTAGCTCTGAATCTTCTTCTGATAACTTTCTATCCGCTCGTGTTTCTACTATTTATTTCAAGAATTTAAAAAAATATTTTTTAAAACAGAAATTAACCCTAGTTTGATTGATGGACTTGTAGGAAATATATTGAGATTAGGTCCTTTCTACGTTCTTCTTATTTCCTAGTTTTTTTAATACTTTAGCCACTCTATTATTCATGACTTTTTTCGAGTTAAATTATTCTATGTGGAAGAGGAAATCGAATCAGAAAAAGGCTTTTAACTTATTGGAACGATGTACGAATTATTTGCGCGGAGGGAGTTTTTATTGAGCAATAATAAAAGGAGCTAATAAAGTGAATAAGACCATATTAAGCTAATAAAATGGACTTATAATTTCATCCACTTTTGAATCAAATTCCAATACTAACCTATTTTGACAAAATCTCCAATCAAAAAGCCTAAAATTCATAAGACAAACATGCATTTCAAAAGACAAACAAGGTCTATGTCCCTATCATGGAGAAAGATGTCATGCATATTAAAGGAGAAAGATGGATGGAGAAGAAGGTCAACATGTTTAATTTGCTTCAATTGACTTCGGAAACATTGGGAGAAAGATGGAAGGAGAAGAAGATCAATAAGTTTACTCACTTCACCTCTTCTCCGTCAGAAAAAATTGTCACAACCTTGGGAAACATATAAAAATTGATAAGGAAAAGAATGGTTAATTTTCACTCACCGGCAAACACAAATGCTAAGAGGAAGAAAAGAATTGTGAGGAATGAACTCCAAGGTTCTCGTTTTCATCTGACTTGTGCTTTCTTCACAATTTTTCTAACTCTTCATTCACATGAATAAAAATATACTTGCTATCATGCATGCATGTCACCTCACAAGAATAACAAGGCCTGAAAAATTTAGCTATGGCTAGAACAGGAAGAAATGAAAGGTAATGACACGTGTCCTTGGCATTTTGCGTGGTGCGTACCAATATACTCATAAAGATGTTTCTATCCCATGCATCCTAATATGCAAATCCATCAACACATCACACATGTTAGGATACAGAAAAATTAAATCAAGTTCCCCAGTGTATTCGTGGTCAGTCAAGTTCCCCGGTGTAGATTAGTCATCGACAAACCTACTGGAAATTGCGCACCAATGACAGTGTAACAAAAAAAAACTATGAACAAGAGAACTTTTATTTTGAAAGTAAACCAATATTAATTATTTTCCGCGTTAACTTGAGTAGTCATAAAAAATATTCTAAAAAGGGTGTCACACTTAACGTCCCTAGTTAAGGTTGTTCACTATCAGAAATTCTCTATTTAGTGATCGATTTATAGACCAAAATCTTAAATTAGTTGCTAAACATTAGCAACTAGTGATTTAGTGACTTCGCAAAATTAGTCACTAACTACTTTAGTAATCGATTGGGAGAAGGATATAGAAAATGAATTGCTAAATGACTAAATCAGTTGCTAGATAGAGATTTTTGGTAGTGCTGTTGTTTAGTGGAATAATAATTTACAAACTATTCCAACTACATTAATTTCGTTCATTGATAGCCGGAATAATTAGTCTTCCATTGAAGGAGGCAAAAAGCATATTACAGTGATGCTTGGGGTGGGAGCAAATGTCCCTAGTAGAACTTCGTTGGCTTCTTATTATTATATAGTACAGTGTATATATGATATATTATAGTATTACATTTGAAAACAAGATTTATAATTTTTTTAAGGCAATTTGGGGGCAAAGTCTAGAATAGTTCACAACTTATCGATAGAGAGAAAAACATTTAATAACTTCTTATTATATATGTTGACGTCTTAGATCTACTTAAGTCCAATATTCTATTGTTTTGAGTCACCAAACAAATATATTCTAATGTTTTGAAAAAACCCTAAAAGGAAGTAGAATATGTAGTGGTAAGTGACATCGATCATGCAAATGTGTAGAATGGTTCCTTGGCACCAGTTGGGGCAAAGTCTTAATAGTTAACTGTTACAACTACGCCAAAGCCTCATAACAACAAATTTATGTAGGAGACCTAAAAAAAGAGATATGCTCCATTATTAATATTCATTAAAAGGTTCATAAAAAACTTATACTTATGGAGTCATAACATATAAAGTTCGAATTTTGATGTACTTCAGCAAGTAAAAGATAACTGAAAGGCATTACCATATTATGGGCCGTACATCCATCAATTTTCTCTAATTAACCATGATAAGACAAAGGACATGAACAAACATTTTTAAAAGATAAAAGACGTAAATGAATATTTTAAAAAACATAAAGGATAAAAACAAAAAACAGGGAACAAAATTAAAAATCACTTATTAAAAAGAATCTTTTAAAAAGATAAATGACCAAATTAAGTTGTATTTTAAAAATATATATCCAATCGGCCAACAAATCTACAAGTTGCGAAAATTAATATCACCGTTAATTAAGCCACTAATCCATCTAGACACAAACACACACAAATATATATATATATATATATATACACCTTCTGGACCTAATTATAAGCAAAAATATCACACATATTAAGGATAGTAGTAGTTTTTTGATTTACAAAACTATCTCTAATTATTGGTCATCTTTTCACAACATTAATGAGGTCAATTAACAGTAGTTTTTTTTTTGATAATCAATTAAGAGTAGTTAAATATGGGTAGATTAAGTTAACATTTGTTTATATTTGATTCTACCAAAACTAACCACTTTTTTAGCTTATAATTAGGCAAGAAGGGAGTATTATATTTTATTAATACGGTTTGCCTTTAATCTATATACTAATTAAATATTAGCATCAACCACTAAGTTTTAAATTACATTGAGAGGTACTCCACTTGGCACAAGGAGCGTGATCGAGGTGCAAAAGAATGTTTTTCTGCTTGTCGACAACTTTAATAATAATATATCAAACTGGCTAACAAAAGCATTTTTTCTATAAATGGTTGCATGTAAGAATGACTAATGTTAAGTTCATACATAACAACTGTTGTAGCTGTTTCTTTCCAATTCATCTATCCATTTCTACAAATTAAACAATGGCTTATGTTAAGCTTGCTCCTTTCACCGTCTTCTTGCTTGCCACGTCCTGTATGTTTTAATTATAGACTTTTATGCATTCTTTAGAACTCAATTCATGATAATAAGATTTTTCTTCTCTCTCAAATAATGCATGTACTAATATAATATTATGGATGTATATGTATGAAGCAAGTACTAGATTATAGGTTAATTTTCTATCATAATGGACTATAATTTTCAATGCATGCATGCATCTATCTGTGTATACATGTGTATATATGTTGAAACTAACTTTGATATCATCATTTTGTAGTATTAATGTTCTCGACGAAGAAGGTAGAAGCATATTGTTCGGCACGTTGTGGTGCTATGCATCCTCCATGCCTTATTGGTTGTAAATGTCTAATCACATCATCTTCATTAAATATAGGTTTTTGTGGTGCTATAAGTGCTCTGGATATGGTAGGGGAACATCCTATCTTATGTCAGTCTCATGGCGATTGCATGAAGAAGGGAACATGAGCTTTTGTGGTCGTTATCCAAACCCTAATATTAAATATGGCTTCTATTTTGTTTCTAACTCTCAAGCGAACGCCTTCTTCAAGATTGACTTTAATTCTTAATTCCTAGATATTTGGATTTTAAAAACAATATATGCATGTATGAGGGTATATTATTGTTATTATGTATGTTTTTACTTTATGTTATGACTCCGTGAGTATATGTTTTTATGAACCTTTTAATGAATATTAATGGAGTGGATGTCTCTTTTTTTAGGTCTCCTACAAAAATTTGTTGTTATGATGCTTTTGGCGTAGTTGTTACTGTGAACTATTCTAGACTTTGCCCCCAATTTGTGCCAAGGAACCATTCTACACATTTGCATGATGTGACTTACCACTATATATTCTACTTCCTTTTGGGGTTTTTTCAAAACAATAGAATATTTTTTTTGGTGACTCAAAACAATAAAATATTGGACTTAAGTAGATCGAAGACGTCAACATATAATAAGAAGTTATTAAATGTTTTCCTCTCTATCGATAAGTGGTGAATTCACTTGAGTTTAGGTGAATATTTGATTCGTCATATACAATTTATATTTAAGTAAGCATTGATGTATAACACTTAATTATTTTTTAAACTAAAGTATCTTTTACACGATGACTGTGGAGACTAATCTTTTGAGGTATTGAAAATCAATTTAAGAGGTAGACCTTTCCCAAAAAATATTTTTTTAAAAAATAAAATAAAATTTTACTAGGGGCATTTGCCCCCACCCCAGAGTGTGTTTGGAGTAGAGATCCATCCTTGAGCAATTATCAAACGCCTAATTCTCTTAAAATAATAATAAATCTTGTTTTCAAATGTAATACTATAATATACTGTACTATATAATAATAAGAAACCAACAAAGTTATACTGGGGGCATTTTTCCCCCATCCTTGAGCATCACTGAAGTATTATTTTTTTCCTCCTCCAATGGAAGGCTAATTAAAACATTTCCGGCTATCATGAACGAAATTAACGTATAGTCGGAATAGTTTGAAAATCATTTTTCCAATAAACAATACCAATACCAGAAAATCTCTATCTAGCAACTGATTTAGCAATTCATTTTCCATATCCTTCTGCAAATTGATTACTAAAGTAGTTAGCGACTGATTTTACAAAGTCGATAAATCACTAGTTGTTAATGTTTAGCAACTGATTTAGCAACCAATTTGAGATTTCGGTTTATAAAATAATCACTAACTAGAGAATTTCTGATAGTGCACAACCTTAACCTGGGATGTTACGTGTGACACCCTTTTTAGATTTTTTATTTTTATGATTACTCAACTTAATGCGGAAAATAATTAATCTTTGTTTTCTTTCAAAATAAAAATACTCTTGTTCGTAGTTTTTTTGTTACCCTGCCATTTACTAACCTACACCAGGGAACTTGCCTGGCCACGAGTACCCGGCTTTGTTGTTCTGTGTGTTTCTCCCCTCTCAACAGAGTTTTTTCCACACCCAAGGTTCGAATGCGAGACCTTAAGGAGGGATTTGAATCTAGTTACCACTCGGACCAAAATAATATTAAATATACATTGGGCTATGTGTATCAGCTGGATATATGCGATTTTTGAAAGAGTGATAAACAGTCTACTATAGCCTCTTCTGTTGTGGTAGTAGAGTTCATAGTGTGTTTTACGACATCCAATCATGAAATTTGACTATGAAATTTTTGTCATGGGGCTGCACATAGTAGATGGTATTGAAAGACCACTAAGATTATTTTGGGACAGTAAATCAGCAGTTCTATATTCCAATAACAATAGAAGCTTGACAGAGTTGAAGCACATATGCATCAATATCAATTTAAGAGGTAGATCTCTCCTAACAAATATTTTTTAAAAAATAAAATAAAATTTTACTAGGGCCATTTGCCCCCACCCCACAGTGTGTTTGGAGTAGATCAATTCTCAAACGCCTAATTCTCTTCAAAAAATAATAAATCTTGTTTTCAAATGTAGTACTCTAATATACTGTACTACTATATAACAATAAGAAGCCAACAAAGTTCTGCTGGGGGCATTTACCCCACCCCTAGTGTCTTTGGAGTAGAGATCCCACTAAACAACACCACTACCAAAAATCTCTATCTTGCAACTGATTTAGCAATTCATTTTCCATATCCTTCTACAAATCGATTACTATAGTAGTTGGCGACTGATTTTACAAAGTCGATAAATCACTAGTTGTTAATGTTTAGCAATTAATTTAGCAACCAATTTCATATTTCGGTCTTTAAATCGACCACTAAATAGAGAATTTTTGATAGTGAACAACATTAACTAGGGACGTTACGTGCGATACCCATTTTAGATTTTTTTTATGACTACTTGACTTAATACGGAAAATAATTAATATTGGTTTACTTTCAAAATAAAAATTTTCTTGTTCATAGTATTTTTGTTACCCTGTCATCGACTAATTTACACCGAGAAACCTGGCTGGCCACAAATACCCGGCTTTGTCGTCCCATATGGTTCTCCTCTCCCAAATGAGTTTTCTCTACACCTAAGGTTCGAACGCAAGACCTTAGGGAGGAACCCAAATCTAGTTACTACTCAAACCAACCCTTGTTGGTGCTCTTGTTCATAGTTCTGGGAATTTAGTAATTTTGTTTTTAATTTGTTTTGAGTAAGAAAATGTCGAACTCAAAGATAAACATGATGCATAACTCTCTAACAAAATAACATAAACCATACATGACTAGACTGAATATACTATATAGGTGAGTACAATCAACTGTCATAGATACATCTCTAATGACACGGAACATCATAATCGAAAACGACATTTCCATCGAGAATTTTAAGGGGGTCAAATTTAAAAACTAATATTATTAATATTTGTCTAAAATTGAAAAAATTAATATTTGTCTAAAATTGAAACATGTTCTCTTGTTTAAGTGGTAATTTCATGTTGCAGTGTACATGGTACGGGGTTCAACCCCTAGTAGGACGCTTTTTTTGGTGATCTTATTGGCAAAAATAATGCTAGCTAATGAAAGAAAAGAACGACGCCTAAGATGGGGATCAAACCTCAGACACCATGGAAATAGGCGCTACGCTTAGCCGCTGAACCAGAAATGTTAGGTGGTAATTTTAAAAATCTTGGATTGGCCATGGCCCTCCCCCACCCTAACTAAGATTGCCTCTATTTCCATCATAAGATAGGCTTTGGATCCTCTCTTTCTCACCTCCTTACATCTCTCTCCATCCTCTCACTCTATCTCATCAATATTTATAATTTTTTAATGATGAAAGAGAGTGATATTAAGAGAGAAAGATAGAGAGCATGGAGGGAGATGTATGGAGAGCGCAAAGGAGAGGATCTAACATTGAGGACAAGGTTGATTATAATGGGGATGGTATTGAAATGATGCTAAATGACACGTGGACATAGAGGTAGCCAGCAGTTATATAACCGAATGAAGAGAAGGCGAATGCACTACGACAAAATTTGCTTTTAGTGGCAATAAGTAATGCATTTCGTGGCAATAAAAAAGGCCACCAAAAGTTTTACCAACAGTCAATCCATAGTCGGCATATCCAAGATCGCTAAAAGCTTTTCTGACCATATATACAACAGTCGGTAAAAGGTCATTTTATTGCCGCTAAAACATCTACCTTTTAGCGGAAATTGTAGTGACAATTTTTATTACCGCTAAATGGTTGTTTTAAAAAAACACTTCCACCAGATAAAAATTACTTTCTTAATAAAAATATTTATTTGCATTTTTTTCACTAAACAATGAGAGAGAGAGAGAGAGCGACACCAACACCAACCAGGACTGTTCGGAAGTGAGATAGGAAAGAAGATCAATAAGTTTACTCACTTCACCTCTTCTCCGTCAGAAAAAATTGTCACAACCTTGGGAAACATATAAAAATTGATAAGGAAAAGAATGGTTAATTTTCACTCACCGGCAAACACAAATGCTAAGAGGAAGAAAAGAATTGTGAGGAATGAACTCCAAGGTTCTCGTTTTCATCTGACTTGTGCTTTCTTCACAATTTTTCTAACTCTTCATTCACATGAATAAAAATATACTTGCTATCATGCATGCATGTCACCTCACAAGAATAACAAGGCCTGAAAAATTTAGCTATGGCTAGAACAGGAAGAAATGAAAGGTAATGACACGTGTCCTTGGCATTTTGCGTGGTGCGTACCAATATACTCATAAAGATGTTTCTATCCCATGCATCCTAATATGCAAATCCATCAACACATCACACATCACACATGTTAGGATACAGAAAAATTAAATCAAGTTCCCCGGTGTACTCGTGGTCAGTCAAGTTCCCTGGTATAGATTAGTCATCGACAAATCTACTGGAAATTGCGCACCAATGACAGTGTAACAAAAAAAAACTATGAACAAGAGAACTTTTATTTTGAAAGTAAACCAATATTAATTATTTTCCGCGTTAACTTGAGTAGTCATAAAAAATATTCTAAAAAGGGTGTCACACTTAACGTCCCTAGTTAAGGTTGTTCACTATCAGAAATTCTCTATTTAGTGATCGATTTATAGACCAAAATC
The DNA here is from genome assembly GCA_963573325.1 of Astragalus glycyphyllos. Classification (NCBI taxonomy): domain Eukaryota; kingdom Viridiplantae; phylum Streptophyta; class Magnoliopsida; order Fabales; family Fabaceae; genus Astragalus; species Astragalus glycyphyllos. The sequence continues at coordinate 11,488,658 of OY754313.1, read as the reverse complement.
TTAAATTAGTTGCTAAACATTAGCAACTAGTGATTTAGTGACTTCGCAAAATTAGTCACTAACTACTTTAGTAATCGATTGGGAGAAGGATATAGAAAATGAATTGCTAAATGACTAAATCAGTTGCTAGATAGAGATTTTTGGTAGTGCTGTTGTTTAGTGGAATAATAATTTACAAACTATTCCAACTACATTAATTTCGTTCATTGATAGCCGGAATAATTAGTCTTCCATTGAAGGAGACAAAAAGCATATTACAGTGATGCTTGGGGTGGGAGCAAATGTCCCTAGTAGAACTTCGTTGGCTTCTTATTATTATATAGTACAGTGTATATATTATATATTATAGTATTACATTTGAAAACAAGATTTATAATTTTTTTAAGGCAATTTGGGGGCAAAGTCTAGAATAGTTCACAACTTATCGATAGAGAGAAAAACATTTAATAACTTCTTATTATATATGTTGACGTCTTAGATCTACTTAAGTCCAATATTCTATTGTTTTGAGTCACCAAACAAATATATTCTAATGTTTTGAAAAAACCCTAAAAGGAAGTAGAATATGTAGTGGTAAGTGACATCGATCATGCAAATGTGTAGAATGGTTCCTTGGCACCAGTTGGGGCAAAGTCTTAATAGTTAACTGTTACAACTACGCCAAAGCCTCATAACAACAAATTTATGTAGGAGACCTAAAAAAAGAGATATGCTCCATTATTAATATTCATTAAAAGGTTCATAAAAAACTTATACTTATGGAGTCATAACATATAAAGTTCGAATTTTGATGTACTTCAGCAAGTAAAAGATAACTGAAAGGCATTACCATATTATGGGCCGTACATCCATCAATTTTCTCTAATTAACCATGATAAGACAAAGGACATGAACAAACATTTTTAAAAGATAAAAGACGTAAATGAATATTTTAAAAAACATAAAGGATAAAAACAAAAAACAGGGAACAAAATTAAAAATCACTTATTAAAAAGAATCTTTTAAAAAGATAAATGACCAAATTAAGTTGTATTTTAAAAATATATATCCAATCGGCCAACAAATCTACAAGTTGCGAAAATTAATATCACCGTTAATTAAGCCACTAATCCATCTAGACACAAACACACACAAATATATATATATATATATATACACCTTCTGGACCTAATTATAAGCAAAAATATCACACATATTAAGGATAGTAGTAGTTTTTTGATTTACAAAACTATCTCTAATTATTGGTCATCTTTTCACAACATTAATGAGGTCAATTAACAGTAGTTTTTTTTTTGATAATCAATTAAGAGTAGTTAAATATGGGTAGATTAAGTTAACATTTGTTTATATTTGATTCTACCAAAACTAACCACTTTTTTAGCTTATAATTAGGCAAGAAGGGAGTATTATATTTTATTAATACGGTTTGCCTTTAATCTATATACTAATTAAATATTAGCATCAACCACTAAGTTTTAAATTACATTGAGAGGTACTCCACTTGGCACAAGGAGCGTGATCGAGGTGCAAAAGAATGTTTTTCTGCTTGTCGACAACTTTAATAATAATATATCAAACTGGCTAACAAAAGCATTTTTTCTATAAATGGTTGCATGTAAGAATGACTAATGTTAAGTTCATACATAACAACTGTTGTAGCTGTTTCTTTCCAATTCATCTATCCATTTCTACAAATTAAACAATGGCTTATGTTAAGCTTGCTCCTTTCACCGTCTTCTTGCTTGCCACGTCCTGTATGTTTTAATTATAGACTTTTATGCATTCTTTAGAACTCAATTCATGATAATAAGATTTTTCTTCTCTCTCAAATAATGCATGTACTAATATAATATTATGGATGTATATGTATGAAGCAAGTACTAGATTATAGGTTAATTTTCTATCATAATGGACTATAATTTTCAATGCATGCATGCATCTATCTGTGTATACATGTGTATATATGTTGAAACTAACTTTGATATCATCATTTTGTAGTATTAATGTTCTCGACGAAGAAGGTAGAAGCATATTGTTCGGCACGTTGTGGTGCTATGCATCCTCCATGCCTTATTGGTTGTAAATGTCTAATCACATCATCTTCATTAAATATAGGTTTTTGTGGTGCTATAAGTGCTCTGGATATGGTAGGGGAACATCCTATCTTATGTCAGTCTCATGGCGATTGCATGAAGAAGGGAACATGAGCTTTTGTGGTCGTTATCCAAACCCTAATATTAAATATGGCTTCTATTTTGTTTCTAACTCTCAAGCGAACGCCTTCTTCAAGATTGACTTTAATTCTTAATTCCTAGATATTTGGATTTTAAAAACAATATATGCATGTATGAGGGTATATTATTGTTATTATGTATGTTTTTACTTTATGTTATGACTCCGTGAGTATATGTTTTTATGAACCTTTTAATGAATATTAATGGAGTGGATGTCTCTTTTTTTAGGTCTCCTACAAAAATTTGTTGTTATGATGCTTTTGGCGTAGTTGTTACTGTGAACTATTCTAGACTTTGCCCCCAATTTGTGCCAAGGAACCATTCTACACATTTGCATGATGTGACTTACCACTATATATTCTACTTCCTTTTGGGGTTTTTTCAAAACAATAGAATATTTTTTTTGGTGACTCAAAACAATAAAATGGCCACCAAAAGTTTTACCAACAGTCAATCCATAGTCGGCATATCCAAGATCGCTAAAAGCTTTTCTGACCATATATACAACAGTCGGTAAAAGGTCATTTTATTGCCGCTAAAACATCTACCTTTTAGCGGAAATTGTAGTGACAATTTTTATTACCGCTAAATGGTTGTTTTAAAAAAACACTTCCACCAGATAAAAATTACTTTCTTAATAAAAATATTTATTTGCATTTTTTTCACTAAACAATGAGAGAGAGAGAGAGAGAGAGAGTGCGACACCAACACCAACCAGGACTGTTCGGAAGTGAGATAGGAAAGAACAGGAGCAACCAGACAAGGATGGGTGGCAGATTGTAAGAAGGAAGAAGGTAGTATTCCATCACAAGAGAGCTGATGTTGCAAGGAGCCATTTATTTGCATCAAAGGAGGCTGTTAGAACTACTTATTTTTTCACCAACATTCCAGAAAACTTCCTCGCTAAACATATGTTGAAGGCATTTCAACATTATGGGGAGTTTGAAGAGGTAGTAATCCCAGCAAAGAGAGACAAACTTGGGAAGAGATTTGGGTTTGCTAGAGCCCTTAATGTTAAAGAACCAGAAAGATTTGCAGTTAAATTAGATAACATTATCATAGGGAGGGAGAAAATCATGGTAAATATGCCAAGGTTTCAAAGAAGGACAGCAGATCCCCACTTCAAACCTAAACCAGCGCCCCTGTTAAACCCTAAACCGGCGTTTCCAGCTAACCCTAAACCACTGAATCATAAACTAGACCAGAGAAACCCTACCCCAGCCTTCAATAACCGCAAACCAGAACCCCCCTTGTCAAAACCAGAAACCAGCAAACCGAAACCACCCCCTAAACCAGCCAACCATTTTCCGAAACCACCTCAATCAATATGGATTCCAAAATCAAACCGCAAACAGGCCTTACCCAATCAACCTGAAACCCTTGTTATCCAAAACCATATCTCAGTCTCTAATCCACCAAAAATACCTAGAAGGGCATGGGCTCATAGATACTTCAAAATTGATGAAGAAGTAATCAATCGATTCTCAAATACCTATGTCGGTGAAGTGTGGACTCCAGGAAAATCGTACAACATTCAGGAGGAATTTATACAACAAGGCTATTTCTCAGTAAGGGCAACTCCAATGGGATCAAGACTTGTGTTGCTTGAAAGCTTGGAGGAAGGTGAAATGGAAGCTCTTTTGGAAGATGCAACAGATTGGCTGGGCCATTGGTTCAAAAAAATAAGGATATGGAGCCCGGGGGAAATAGATAATGAAAGATTAACATGGGTAAAATGCTTTGGAGTTCCGGTTCACGCTTGGAACGATGAATTCTTCAAATTTATAGTATTTGGTACTGGCGATTTTGTCAATGTAGATGAGAACACAGAGAAGAAGAAGACGATGGATGTGGCCAGGATCCTTATCAGAACAAAAGTTCATGATATCATCAACTTTGTAGAGAGGTTTGATATTAATGGAGAGCTCTTTGTGATCAAAGTAGTGGAAGACTGGTATGGTCCACTACAATGGTGCAAGAGAACTGACACAAAAATGAAAAGCTTAGACAGTGAAGACGAAGATGAAAGTAGTGATTCCGGCGATGATTCCGGTGACGATTTAGGTGAGGATTCCGGCGATGATTCCGACGGTAGCGACAGTGATCATTCACTTTCAGATGGGGAAGAAGAAGAGGCACAGGTGGACTCCCCTAAACCTGAATCCACTCAAGTACCTCAGCAAAATCCAATTGGCCAAGAGGAAGAAGTTCCCAAGGAAAACCAAATGATGGTGGTTATGGGGAATAACAATGTTTTGAAAAATGGAGAAGGCCAAGAGACAGCGTGTTCGGAGGACCAAGCTCATCCCAATTCGGCTGTGAGTGGATCTTTTAATGCCCTCCCATTATCCAGCTCAAATAATAACACCTTTGACCATCAAAAAAGCCCAATAGTGGACCCTATTTTGACTACCTCTGATCCACCATCCCTTAAGCCCACTCCAAACCTTCTCTCGGCCCAATCACCTTCTAGCCTTATCTCCCCTTCCACCTTGAAAACTCCTCCCCAAACCCCCTCAAACATCATTGCTGTTCCCAGTACATTCACTTGCTTGAATAACAACAGAGATACCACCAACCTTCCATCACTTTTTCCTCCCCATCTTCCCTTATCGCCTCGTCAATTTCCTCCTCCTCTGAATCCTATATCTCCAATTCCGAAGCCTCCTCCGACCACCTAGTATCCAACAACGTTGGCATTGATCTACCCCCAATTCCTTTAGTCGTTGAGCTTCAGTCCATGTCGTTGATCCCTGCTATTCCCATTGAAACCCAACCAATATTGGTTGAAGATATCCAGAATGAAGAAACCTCTGAGGAGGGTTCAAAGCTGGAATTGGCAAACTCACAATCTTTATGGGCCGATGCAAATGTGTCAAAAGAGGAGAAGATTTGGTCCTTTGCAAAAACGATAGGGGTTCAAGGAAACAACAATGATCATGTCTACATTGAAAGAATTAAAGAAATGGAAGCTAGGGACAAAGAAGCAAGAAAGAAGATGGCGAACCCTAACGGTTCTACATGAAGATTGTCTCTTTTAATATGAGGGGGATTGGCAGCAATGCCAAACAAAGGCATTTGAGAAGCCTTGTTCTTAGAGAAAGATTTGATATGTGTTTTATTCAAGAGACCAAGAGATCCGAGATAGACGCAAGGATTGTTACTCGCATGTGGGGAAGGGATGATGTAGAATGGCGTGCCTTGCCATCAAATGGTTTATCAGGAGGGATTCTCACATTTTGGAGGAAGGGGTTGCTGAATGTTCTTTTCTCATTTTCTCAGTCCGGTTATGTTGGTGTGGCTACTCAATTAGGGGATAGGGTATGTTACTTTGTAAATATATATTCTGGGTGTTCGGCAAGAAGAAAAAGAGAGTTGTGGGCAAACTTGATTAGGGAAAAGGAGAGGATGAGTGGAGGTTTGTGGGTTATAGGAGGGGATTTCAATACAGTGAAGCGTAGATCCGAAAGAAAGGGAAGGAGTTTGAAGTATAGTGAAAGAGAGAGCCAAGATTTTAAATTCTTTTTGGAAGAGATGGGGGTGGTGGAGCCGGTTAGTTTGGGGAAGAAATACACGTGGTTCCAACCAAATGGTCCGGCGGCAAGTAGAATAGATAGGATACTATTATCACAAGAATTAATGGATGAATGGAAAATTAAAGCACAATGGATAGGAGAGAGAGACATATCGAATCATTGTCCGGTGTGGTTGTTATCATCAAACAAGAATTGGGGACTGAAACCGTTTAGATTCTTCAATGGATGACTTAAACATGAAGGCGGAAAGAAGTTCATGGAGAAGAAATGGAAAGAGCTAATGGTGGAGGGATGGATGGCACACATTGTGAAGGAGAAACTAAAGTACCTAAAAGAGTGCTTGAAGGTGTGGAACAAAGAAGTATATGGGATTAAGGATCTCAAAATGGAAGGAATTGTTAAAGAGATGAATTTAATGGAGCAAGAGGATGTGTATGATGATGGGTGGGATGGTGAGAGGTGGAAGAAGTTGAATTCGGATTTTTGGATAGAATTAAATCATAAGGAGTCTATTCTAGCTCAAAAGACTAGAGTGGATTGGATCCAAAAAGGTGATGGAAACACTAAGTTCTTTCACCAAGCAATCAAGACTAGAGAGAGGAGAAATGGAATAGAGATGTTGAAGGTTGGAGAAGAGTGGTTGCATGACGTAGGGGAGATCAAAGAGGAGGTAAGAAGACATTTTCAACAACAATTCACCGAAGGGGTACATGATAGGCCAACTCTTGATGGCATCGGATTTAAAAGACTTTCACCAAGTGAAGCACAAAACTTGACATCTCGGTTCACAATTGAAGAAGTGGAGGAAGCTATTTGGAGTTGTGAAGGAAGCAAGAGTCCGGGACCGGACGGTTTTAACTTTAACTTCATCAAGTCTTGTTGGGATACAATCAAGGAAGAAATTATGGGGGTCTTGAACCAATTTCACACTAATGCAAGGTTGCCAAAGGCATTTACATCATCTTTTGTGGCACTCATAGTTAAGAAGAAGAATCCTCAAGAGCTTGGAGACTTTCGGCCTATCTCTCTAATAGGTTGTATGTATAAGATCATCTCTAAGGTGTTGGCAAAAAGACTTAAAGAGGTGCTGCCCGGATTAATTTCTACCACTCAAACGGCTTTTTTAAAAGGAAGACAAATTTTGGATGGTGTACTAGTGGCCAATGAAATGATAAACTATGCAAAAAAGAAGAAAAGGCCACTTGTTCTCTTCAAAGTAGATTTTGAAAAGGCATATGATTCGGTGGCGTGGAGCTTCTTAGAATACATGATGAATAGAATGGGCTTTTGCACAAAATGGAGGGAATGGATGAGGGCGTGTGTCTTCACGGGGCGTGTGGCGGTTTTGGTTAATGGAAGCCCAACTGGGGAAATCTCAATGGAGCGAGGTCTTAGGCAAGGAGATCCACTAGCACCATTTCTCTTCATAATGGCGGCGGAAGGGCTCTCGGGTGTGGTTAGTAATAGCGTGGATCAAGGATTTCTTGAGGCTTTCTCGGTAAGGGAGGGGTTGTTCTTCCCGGTCCTCCAATTCGCGGATGATACATTATTTATGGTCTCAAACTCGAAGGAAAATCTATGGTGCCTCAAGGCGATAATGAGGATATTTGAACTAGTGTCGGGGCTACGCGTTAACTTTCACAAGAGTTGTTTGGTAGGAGTTAGTGTGAGCGAGGAGGTTTTGAATGTTGGAGCACGATTCTTATATTGCAATACCGGAAGCATCCCCTTCAAATTCTTAGGTGTACCGGTAGGTGCTAATCCTAGGATAGCCAACACTTGGAAGCCGGTGATCAAGAAGATGAAAGACAAACTCTCAACGTGGAAGAGTAGACTTTCCATGGGGGGAAGAATAACTCTCATAAATTCGGTACTTGCTAGCCTCCCACTCTACTACTTTTCGTTTTTCAAAGCTCCAAAAAAGGTGATAAAGGAAATGGTGAAAACACAAAGAAACTTTCTATGGGGTGGAAGCGAGGAGGTGAGGAAGATGGCATGGGTGAGATGGAGTAGATTGTGTTTGCCAAAAGAAAGAGGAGGGCTGGGTATAAGAAACATGGAAATCTTTAATGTAGCTCTCTTGGGAAAATGGAGATGGAGAATGCTCGTTGAGAAGGATAGTATGTGGAGTAGATTGTTGGAAGGCCTATACGGTGAGGAGGGGATATTAAATCAGTCACAAAGTTCGGTTTGGTGGAAAGATGTACATCTAATAGACAAATCTCTGCCGTATGGCAATAATTGGCTAGAGGAATCGATGAAGCTCAAATTGGGTAACGGCTGCAAAGTTAAATTCTGGTTTGACAAATGGTGTAGCCCGTGGTCGCTGGCTGAGTTATATGCGCAATTGATAATGTTGTCCGAAGATATAGATGGGACTGTTGCAGAATTCGGTAGCTGGGAAGGAGACTCATGGCGGTGGTCACTGAGATGGACACACGAGTTATCCGAGGAAGAAGCTTGGTTGAAGAGCTGGAGGAATTATTGAAGCCATTAAGTCCAGCTAGAGATCGAGAAGACAGTGGTTATGGACAGAATCAAAATCGAAATCTTACACAGTCAAATCTACATATAATAAACTGGTTCTTAGCAGCGATTTTGAGCTGTTTAACGAGCAGCAATCGCAGATTATGCAGCAGTACTGGAAGTCAGCAGCACCCTCGAAATTCTTAGTTCATGGATGGAGAGTTATTATCGATAGATTGCCCACACGTGTACGGTTACAACAGCGAGGAGTTCTGGAAAACCACAGCAATCTGAGCTGTGTGTATTGCTCTAGGCATGGTGAAGACGCAACCCATCTGTTCTTCCAATGTGAAGTAACGGATCAGTTGTGGACTATGGCTTTGGAGTGGCTGTGCATTGACAAAGAAGAAAGCAACAATGTTTGGGAACACATCATGAGCCACAGAATTACGATGGGGGGAAAGAAGAATAAAAGAATTCAGTTTATGCTTTGGACCTCCGTTGTATGGGTCATTTGGATAAATAGAAATAGGTCCATCTTTAGGGAGGGAACACCAAATGTACTACAAATGATGAACCATGTCAAAGGTTTAACTTGGGGATGGATAGCAAATAGATTGGGGATCAATTTTCATTCGAATTTGAAGAATGGAGCAATAATCCTTGTGCTTGTTTGAACCGATTGTCAATCTTGTAATCGGGTTGTGGCACCCTTAGTGCCCCCTCAATAAAATTCTTTTGACTTATCAAAAAAAAAAATTTATTTGCTTTTTAAAATATATATTTTTTAAATTTTTTAAATTTTTCTACAACTTGTTTACTCTATTTAGCTATATTCTTTGACTTTTCAAATTGTTTTAGTGAAGAAGTACTTATCAAAACAAATAAAATATAAATGTCAAAAACACAAATTAAATAGTTATTAAAACTTAAACAATAAAGTAAAGGAAAGATAATATGAGATAAGGTACAGAGTCTGCTACAGGTCTATCAAGGTCAATCTATAATCTTTCCTTTAGCCTACATTTCTCTACTCTCTTTTTTTTCGACAGAAAAATATTTGGGTTGAGGGATGACACTCAATTCCAAGGTAAGGATGGATTGGGATTGTAGCCGTGTGGATAATAGACCTAATTGTATATATTGTTCGACAACTACAGAAATGTAACAAACATCACATGATTTCACCAAACAGCATGTGTCACCATGTGAGACATCTTGGAGGATTTTTGCATTTGACAGACGCCGTGTTGCCAACGTTGTTGGGAATAAGTGTGTTAAGACTTTTGAGAAATACTCTATGCCATGACATAGGTGTTTAGGGAACATTTCTAAGCCTCACATCAAAAAATTGATTAGAGGAAGCATTCTTCCTGATCTCGACATCTTTGATTAGGATAATGGTAGCAACAAACATCACCAATAAATTTAAGTTGATTAGGATAATGGTAGTACTATGCAAGGTAATCAAAATCGGACCGGACATTGAACCGGAAGAGGTAGCGGTTCCGGAGTTCTTGGGTTCAACCGGTTGAATCGGGGTTGAACCGGAATTAATTAAATAGATTATTTAATATATTTTTTTACAATATATAAAGGATAAAAAAAAAATCATAGTATGACATAATAAAACTATAATATTCAACAATCATAGATAATTAGATACTATAATGTAAGTACTCTCATAGTAATATTAGTGTACACATTTGTTTTTTAATTATTTATTTATTTATTACATCAATTTAATTATAAAAAATGATAAAAAATATCTCATATACCAAAAATCAACATCATTTATCATTTTTTTTCCCAAAAATCAACATGGTATACCATTTTTTAAGGAAAATAAACCAAATCCGGTTTTCTGCACGGTTCCCCGGTTTTTGGCCGGTTTCCTGTCCGGTTCCCGGTTTTCAGCCGGTTATCCGGTTCAATTCCCGGTTTTCACCCCAGACGGTTCTGGGGTTCATTTGGACAGGATAGGGGTCCGGTTCTCGGTTCAACCGGTTGAACCGGCCGGTCCGTTTTGACAACCTTGGTACCATGTGTCACCAATAAATTGAAGGAAACTTACCGGGCTTGCTATTCACCACTCATTTATCCGACCAATGGTCAAAGCTTATGGCAAGAAATCCCATACCCTGACATACTGCCACCACCATCAAGAAGGTTATATGAAGATAAGCTAAGACCTTAGAAGATTGGATTTCAAGACATGAAGCATTCACTAAGTGATTTCCTTGAGAACCGAGTTTAGAAGCTCCCAACGGATACCTGCTGCAGTGTACGGTTCTTGCAAAAGTTGACCCGCTTTTGAGAAAATGCCACAACGACTATAATCAACCTTGAAGATCCCTTCCAACGGATCTTTTGAGTCAGAGGCTCTATAAATACAACACGGAGCACCTCATTTATGATTAAGCGAGATAATACACCATATTGGATATCAACTTCATAAGCTTCTGAGCCGTCTATCTTCTCTCAAACACACTCACTGCATTCAACATCTTTTAGGAATATTTTGTGTCTGTTCAAAGCCTTGGATCAATTGATGTATGTAATTTATTAAAGCTGTTTTTAGTTCCAATTCAAAAACTAAACATATTTTGTCTATATGTACCTTCCTAACAAGGCATTGATGTTGTATTGTTAGAGAAAATGCCTAAGGGGTTTCTTTGGGCTTTCAGTTTCTAGAGTTGTGTTAGAAAATTAGTGTGATAGTAGATAGAGCTATGCTAAGAAAACTATCCAGTGTAACATCCCGTGATTGGCTTATAAATATAAACTATTTGGAAAATAGTGGAAATACTCACAAGATGTGAAGAGTGGATGCAGCCCTTGTTGATTTGGGTGAACCACTATAATTTTTGTGCGTTCTTTACTAGCTTTCGTTATAGCTTCCTTAAAACAACACAATACTTTAAAAGATATATTTTCTTCTCTCACACACAACACTACTTATATCTTCTCAACAATACCTATCTTCAAAAATCATCATTACTTTTCTTTTAAACTTCTAAAGGAATTTGAAACTATAAATTGGTTTTAAAATATGTCACAATTCAAACTCCCCTATCTTGTGACTTATATTGACTTCAATTAATTAATTGATGATGTAGATGATGTGTAGATGATGCTGAACACAATGTGAGTGAGGAACTTGGATGATTGATTAGTATGAGACTATATGTTTTCATTGGAATTGCATTACTTAATAAGAATTGAGCATTTAGTATCAGAATTTAGTGAAGCTTGGAGAAAACCATTTATTTAGATCATGTAGGGTATTTGAAGGATCGTGTAGGGTACACTTTTGCTTCTTCATTGATTTGTCCAGCCTCACATGGAAGATAGCAAGACCTTTCCAAAGTAGTTGTCTAGCCTCATGGTCATCAGAAGCAATCAGCTTCTTCTTCAGAACTCTCCGTTTTATATCAAAACCTGAACCAACTTCTAAATCTTTTTTCATGTTTCTTATTAATCAAACTTAGGACAGAATCTGGAAGATGCTTCTCCCCGCGAGCCACCAAATTTCGAAGAACAATATTAATATTATGACAATCCGAACAGTAGAACCGAATCCGGGTTATATAACATCATCAATAGTTGTACATGTAAGGGGGATACAGTTCTTGATAGAACTCAAACGAATGAAAAATAGAAGATGATTAAGCTACATCTAGGTTTTGCATATGATGATCCTTCAAACAACCTACATGATATTCCCTTTCGTACTGCAAGAACAAATTAATCATGCAGGGTATACACTTTTGGTACTTCGTTGATTTGATTTTGAGAGTTATCATTACTTTCACGAAATCATCTTCATCGTCATCGTAATTGTTGCCACTAGCCATATCCATCTTCATTTAATGTGACCTGTAAATGTTTTATTTAATTCTAAAATAATTTCCACATCATCTTTTACGTTTTGTTAAATTTAAAAAATACAAATTTGAGAAGGAAAAGAATTATTTTCACGCACAAACTCAAACACAAGGTAAGAGGAGGAAGAGAATTGTGAGGAATGAACTCCACGATTCTCGATTTCTCTCACTCGCGATTTCTTCACAGTTTTTCTAAAGGCTCCATTCACAAGAATAACTTGCTATCATGCATGCATGTCACCTCACAAGAATAACAAGGCCTGAAAGTTCAGCTATGGATAGGATGAGGAAACAATGAAAGGTAATGACAATTTCCTTCGCATTATGTGTGCATACCACGTGTTCTTCGCATGCACACCAAGTGTTTCAATTAAGGTAATCAAAACCGGACCGGACATTGAACCGGAAGAGGTAGCGGTTCAGGGGTTCTTGGGTTCAACCGGTTGAATCGGGGGTTGAACCGGAATTAATTAAATAGATTATTTAATATATTTTTTACAATATATAAAGGATAAAAAACAAAAAAGAATCATAATATGACATAATAAAACTATAATATTCAACAATCATAAATAATTAGATACTATAATGTAAATACTCTCATAGTAATATTAGTGTATACATTTGTTTTTTAATTATTTATTTATTTATTACATCAATTTAATTATAAAAAATGATAAAAAATATCTCATATATCAAAAATCAACATCATTTATCATTTTTTTTCTAAAAATCAACTTGGTATACCATTTTTTAAGGAAAATAAACCAAATCCGGTTTTCTGCACGGTTCCCCGAATTTTGGCCGGTTTCCTGTCCGGTTCCCGGTTTTCAGCCGGTTATCCGGTTCAATTCCCGGTTTTCACCCCAAGCGGTTCTGGGGTTCATTTGGACCGGATAGGGGTCCGGTTGAACCGGCCGGTCCGGTTTTGACAACCTTGGTTTCAATGCATGCATGCCAAATGATTTTCTTGGATGAATTATATATGTCCTTAAGCCTAGAAAAGTCTCTACCTATGTTGTCATTTATTTCAATTTATGCTACATTTTCTCAATTCCTCATGGTTTTTGCAAGTGTAAAACTTCGTAATACTATTCACTCATTATTCAATTCATATTCCCTTCTCAAAATCGAAAATGTATTGTCACAAGATTTAGTTTTAAATTGAATTCATACACCGAAATTCCAATACTAACTTTTTATTCAAGTTCCTATACTAACTTTTTTTTGACAAAAATTCCTATACTAACTAAAAGCTAATAAAATTGTTCCACTATTCTTTTAAAGACAACTGAAACCTATGCAAAACGGTATGGTAGAGTGACTTGTTTGTCACCATCAAATAAGATTTAGCTCTTTCCCCTTTGATTCGAAAAGAAAAAATAGAATTGTTATACGCTAACGTACTCAACGTTCGAAATAAAAGACAAGATAAATAATATCTAGGTTTTACATGCTATGATCCTTCAAACACCGTGCATGAAACTCCCTTTCACGCTGAAGAATATATTAATCAAATGTAGGGTATACTTTTGGCAGTTTGTTGATTTAATTTTGAGAGTTATCATTACTTTTGTAAAAGTATGTTCTTCACCATCTTCATCTCCATTTTCATCTTCATCGTAATGGTTGCCACTAACCATATCTAATAATACAATTAATTTTATATAAAGGTATAGATTTGACAACTTGTTTAAAGAATTTCATGGACATGGATTTTATATAGATTCAAGACAACGTGTAATTTGCTTAGATTTAGGCAAAGGGAGATGAATGAATGATTTTAGGTAAAAAAAATAATTTTACTAGGAAAGTTTATGAAAGAAGGAAAGAATAGTCAAATAGCATTACTTGAGATTTACCATGTTAAGTTAAGGGTACATATTAAATGTAAGATAAATTTTTGAGCAAGTATAGCAGGTTCAAAAATGATATTAAAATTAAATCTTTGCATTTACATAAAAAGTTACTAAATCTTAATTATTGGTTGTAAAATTAATAGTCTAAATATATTTTTTTCCTTATTGAAATGAAGAAAAGGAGGATGAATGAAAGATTTAGGTAAATCATAATTAGGAAACTTTGCTAAAGAAAGAAAAGAAGCAATATATATTAATATTAATATATTACTATTAATAATGTTATTTAGGATTCATCATTTTAAGTTAGGGGATACACATTAGTTTAAGATTTGTATATAAACAAGTTTAGAAAGTTAGCAAAGCAGATTTGGACTGAATTGAATTTATATAACCAATTATTACTTATTAAACTATTTACTTTTAATCCTTTTAAATCTTCATTAGTTTCGTTAGGCGTAGCTCGGTACATGTAGTAAGTTGGACTTTTAATGCGTTCTTTTTAACAATTGGCGTTAAAATATCGTCTTAAACGCTTAAATCAACTCACGAATAGAGGAGTTTTTAAGTCAGTTATTATTGAAAATCCAACATGAAAACGTTTTTATTTTACACTTAAATTTTTTACTTCTTTTCAATTTCTCAATTCAACAACAATTGTGGAATCCAAAATATAGACACCATTATAACTAAAAGGACATTACAAAAAATACAAAAGTAAAACCCAACATTAATTATTAAGAGTATTGCAAGAAATTCTCATAATATACAATATAGCATACTACAATCTAAAAGCATACAATACATCGAGGAAGAACTTAAAGAGGGAATCTTTGGGAGAACGCATGAACGAGTACAGGAAACATTTCATAAATTTCCTCTACTCATTTCCAGATTTTCCGAAGCAAAATAATTTCCTAGTTCTGATTATTCACCAATATTAGTGTGGTTGCTCGACTTCACACCAAGTTGATCCTTACTCGTGCTTCATACAAACAAACTCAAGAAGTAGTATTGGTGTTGAAGAAATTATAAGCTATATAGAATTTGTATTATTGCAATTTGGCCTGCTTTTACTATCCATCAAAAGTTTGAGGGGGTATTAGCAAGTAGTTGCGGATCCAGGACCCACAAGCTAGAAGGTGCAAAAAAATATTATTGTCCAAAATATAGATTTATATATAAGATTGTTTAAAACTCCTTTTTCAAATATCCTCACTTAATTCACTAAAATCAAGGAATCGAATTTAGCTCCCAATTTTTTTAAGAATAAATTGTCAATCTTGTTTCTAAGTTTACACACCCTCTCCTATTTAAGTCATAAAGTATGAAAACAATAAGTGGTCTTTAAAGTATGTGAGATCCGTCAAATTACCTCATAAACTTTTATAAATAATCCCTTGTGGAGACTAACAAGACATATTTATTAAAATTTTAGAGATTAACTTGAAAAATTTCACAAACTTTTAGAGACTTTATGAATTAAGTAGAAGTGATAGTGTAAGTTTATGCACTGAATTGAGAGTTTATTCATCTTTTAGTTGATAGAATAAAAACAATTGTGGGATTGGGTGCAAATTTTTTTCACAGGGTCCACATAAAAACTATGTAAAACGGTTAGTACTTATATTTACTTTTCAGGGTGTACAACTGCATAGTCTTAAATATATTTAGATCTGCCCCTTTTAGTAAGTTAGCACTTAAAAGACCTATAGCATGTATGTGCCGAAGTGCTTATTATGGGAGTGCTTCTGATAGAGTCTACCTATATGAGAGTGAAGTGGTTCCGCTTCTTGGAGATTAAAGGCTTGACTCTTAAACCCCTAATGAAAAGGATACATGACACAAGGCCTTATCAAATGTGTCACTTTACAATTCGTTCAAAGCTATCGAGATCTCGTGTGTAAGTTAATTGACAATTGTTCTAATGAATAATTGGTTCAAAGCTTGTCTACCAATCTATTTGGGGATTAGTGAAGACTTACTAAGTAAAGGTTCAAATCGTAAGATACCTTAGTCAAAAGCATGTGATTTCCAGAATAGTGGGATTTGGATTTATTTTGAAAATGGTGGGGGATTGTGGGGATTTACAAAATAATATAAATCCAATAACACTAAAGTGAAAGAGAAACACAATGTTTCTTGTTCTAAAGGTGTGTCCTTTGGTAGCTTTCACTAGTGGTTGTGTTCTTTCATGAACATTTGTAGTGAAGGGACACTTATGTTCACCAAATGGTATGAGTTGGTCTATATATATAGAACAACTTTACAAGTAGAAAAAAGGAGAACATATACATATACATTGTTCATATGTCTAAGACAAAACTCTACCAAATTCAATATTCCAAATCATTCCCTTTTTTCTCTTATGCGCAAATTGCAGCTAGAGAACTATTGTTCTGTAAAATACCGTTGAAGATACGCTTGGTGTGGGTGTGCAAACCATGTCAAGGAACTCCATTGTATCCTGAAGGGGATTCGTCGGTCATCCTATTGCATCCAATCTAGAGTGATTGGTGGGGGCGAATCAAACCTAAAGCTTAGTGTTTACACACGCCTTGGAGTCTTGCGCAATGATGAATTCATCTTCTTCTTTGTTCTTTATTTTATATGTTGTTCATATTTATTTAAACTTATGATTTTCTATGTTTGATTGTTCTTCTTTGTTGCAACAATATTCGCACCAACAAATATTCTCACAAGACTAGGGATAATTAGACTTTAAGCTCACCATAAGCTAATAATTTACTTAATTAGCGTTGACTAAATCAATCTTTCAAAAATAATCTTAGGATAAGTTAAATAATATATGATTACTTAGTTATATTTTAGTCGAAAATGAAAGGAGAACTTAGTAATATTAATTCTTCAACCATCAAAGAGGTAATTTGGACCCCCTGCTCCTTACATGATTAAGTGCTATACAGATGGTGCTGCTAAAGGTTGCCCTGATCCAGTTGCTTGTGGTGGTATATTTAGAGACAGAAGCATGGTCATCCTTGGGTGTTTTTCAGCCCCCATAGGCAATAGTTATGCTCTGCATGCTGAACTTATTGGGGTTATGTTGGCTATAGAGATTGCTTTTGATAAAGGCGGGAAGTTTTTGTGGTTAAAGTATGATTCTCAATTAGTTGTTTCCGCCTTTAAGAACTGTAATCTTGTTTCTTGGAAGCTTCGAAACAGATGAAATAATTGTTTACACTTGACTAGTGAGATGAATTTCGTTTGCACTCACATTTATAGAAAAGGTAACGCTTGTGCTGATAAGTTTGCAAATCATGGAACTAACTCAAGCGGTTTTACTTGGTGGAACCTCATCCCAAGCTTCATCGCTGAGGACTTTTTCGGGAATAGGTTAGGTTTTCTTAACTACAGGTTTTGTTAATTACTTCCTTCTTTAGATGGATTAGGTTCCGTTTCGCCTCCTATTTCTTTAAAAGCAGGAAAAGCCCAAACCATTACAATTAGATTTAACATACATGGGCTGAGCCCAAAAACTAACCTAACAACACTGTGGTCCACAACAAACACGTGAGACATTCAAGTCTTACCTTTGAGTTCATCCACCCCCTGCAAATATTATTTTGCAGGATCCTAGCATAGTGGTTGATGAAGATAAAATAAAAATTTCACCATCCTTTGAGTTTATCCACCCCCGTGGAAAAAGAAAGAAACATGTGAGAAAGTGCACAGCGTTACATGTAAAATTCGCTGTTGGAGAGCCCCCGATTAAGCACCAACTATCGTTAGGCTCATGAAGTTAAACAAGCGCTTCGCAGGAGACAACCTATGTTTTATTTCAGCTATTTTTGTTTTGCTTTTGTTTTGTGTTGATTTTAGGAATAAGCTCAGACTGCAAGCACTCTAAGAGAAATCACTCTTACTCTCTCTATTTATTTTTGTTGATGTTGGATTATTTTGCATTGAGGCCCATTCTTCATGCTAGTGTGGGGGAGGAGACTTATTTTGTCCCTTGATCTCTATTAGTGCACATACCCACTACATATGTTGATAGCATTTTTTTTGGCTTGTTTTTTTTGGATGAATGATGCTTAAAATTGAAAAATAATAGAGATTATGCCTTTAGGGGACCCCATAATTAATTTATTTGACAGACTTGTGCTTAATTGTAACTGTGGCGATATCCTTAGGAAGCTGATAATTAGCATTTGTCCCTGTTGAGTACTTTTTGTGAACTAACTTCTAAAAGTGAGATTTGAGCCTTCATAAGGGGATTGATATTTAATCATAAATTTCCCCCCTTCTCTTTGTATGATTTCTCAATTTGCTACATTCTAGAATTTGTCTTTTGACCATTTCAAGGCGAAAATTGATTTGCATCATGTAAAAAGATTTGGAGAATTTCGGTATTTTTTTGGCCTCAAAGTTGTTTGTTAAATTTATCCATCCATTAGTTTCCCCCTTTTGAACCTATTTGTTATATTTTTTCTTTGGTACCCAGATATAATTTTTTCTTTTTTTTTGTGGTAACCATTTGAAATTAAATTTGAAGCAACTATTGAAAGTTACAATTTTTTCTTGTATTTTAATTGTCTATCTCATTAGGACATAAAAACGAAATAGGAGTGGCTAATGTGGTTACAAGTACCTTTTCCTCCTAAGAAAAATATAGAAAAATGAATAAGTTGAAAGAAAAAAAAAAGAGAAGAAAGAAATCAAGGAGGAAAAGACAAATAAAAAAGAGTCTACTCAAGAGAAAAGGAAAATCATAAAGAGCTTCCTACTCAATAGAAAAAGAGTGAAGAAGGAAGTGATCTTAATTTGGAGTTTGGGTTAAATTTGTAAAATAGATAAGTGCTCCATATTTGGTTTCAAATGTTATTATTTGTATACTATTTTTGGCCCTTTGATGATCCCTTTCTTTTTCTTTCCTACCTTGCTTGACTAAACATTGGCCCCATTACAACCCATAACACCCCATCTTTTGTATGCATGTGAACTATTTAGTGCAGATTTGATCAAACTACAAACATATGGTAATGCGCATTTTGTAGAAACTTGAGTGTATATTTCCCTAGTCCCTAAACACTTAGAGAGATTGTGAGTGAGTGCCTTTGTTCACAGAAATGTATTCTTCCGGGACATGAGCCTCAAATTGGGCAACCTTTTGACGCCTCATTTGTACTATATTGTCTGTCATTGTGCTTCTAATTTTGGGTCCCTTATTTAGTTGTCTCGAATATTTATTTGAAAATTTTATTTAGCCAGGAAATTTGCTTGAGGACAAGCAAAAGTTAAGTTTGGGGGAGTTGATATACTCCAATTATGTGCATTTTTTAGATATATCTTTCAGTCAGTTTTAGAGTAACTATTACTGATTAAATAAATAACTAACTTAAATTACACTATATTTGCAGGAAGGTAGAAAAAGAAAAATGATATAAATGTGGACTTAAATTAGAAGAAAGACTAGAAAGAAGGCCCATGTTTTTCCCACATCCCTCCCTACTCACCGCACACCCCCAAACCCTGTGAAATGACCAATTTGTCATTAATGAAACACGCTGTCTTCACCGATTCGGTTAGGGTCAACCGAAATATTTCAGTCAGGTAGAACCGAAGGGCTATTTTTTGGCAGACAACCCTTTTTTTATTTTTTAAAGGGTTCGACTGACCCCAACCGAATATATTCGGGCCAGGGCAGCCGAATAGACGTTATATTTTAAGAAACTTTTGAACAGCTAAACTTCCTTATATCCTTTTTATCGTTTTGTTGTATGATTTAAATACGGCGAAAATATAAAGAACTAAATAAACATAAACATGCATACATAAGCTGGGTCCACAAAATAATATCCGTACTATCCACACAACCATACTTCCTAAGCCTACGAAATGGCTTCACTAGGGCTTTAAATCCCTCGAGTAGTCGCCATGGCTGGGTGTCTCGTGGAACAGTGCCATCCATAGCACGCTCCGTGTCATCCACCATCCGAACCTCATCTAGCATGGCCTGTGAGATAAATATTTTTAATTAAGTATCAATATTTAAAAACTAATAAAAAGACAACAAAGATACTCAAACAACATCCCTGGCCAGAAAAACTGTGGTATTAGCAACCCACCTCTTCGCACGTGGCTGAGTCTCAACATAAGCTGGGTCCACCGTCTTTAAGCCAAAGGAGGATCCCTGGAAGTGCTCGAAGATCCATGCCTGTAACGAATATTTCAATGCATTTAGTAACCATTCTGAGACATCAAAATAAACTAAACAAATTAAATATAATAGATACCTGAAGTAGAGCTACGAAGCCACCCATCTGCTTATTTTTAGGGTTGTTTGCGCCCCCAAGCTGGTCGTATAGATGGGCCAGCGCCATCCCTCCCCATATGTATCCTCCAGCAGCCTCATAGTCAACCAGAGCTCCCAGATAGCCCAACTTGACATTGTTTCCTGACTTGTCGGAGAACGGGCCCCAGCGCAACAAGTAGAGCAGATATGCCCTAGCAGCATTCTCGCAGCGCTCCTCCTCTATAGCCCTACGGGTCACCATCTGCCTCAGCCACTTGAGGGACACAGATAACCCTGAGGCATAAGCCGGCTCATGTGCGTCATGAGGGTCTGCACCCAACAAGTTAACCAACAAAGCCTCTCCCTGATCTTTGGTGTAGTCTGAAAAATCATAAAAATTCCCATTAACAGGGAGGTGGAGCAATGCCGAGACATCATCCAGAGTGATGGTCATCTCACCTATAGGGAGGTGAAATGATGATGTGTCCGAATGCCACCTCTCTATGAATGCATTGGCCAGCCCACCAATGATAGTTGGGAATCCAATGTCCCTTAGCGGTAGTTTAGAACGCTCCAGAAGCACCATAATGTTTAGATGAGGGGCCTCTGTCTGTGGAACTCCGTGTGAAATAGCATCAGCAGAAGTAGAAGGAGCAGTGGGAGACGTAGGAACTACAGGATCCTCAGTAGGAGCTGCCTCCTCAGCATGAGCAGTTGCACTCAAGTCCTCAATAAGACCAGCCAGGTCAGCTGTCGGATGGTGAGCATCTCTCTCAATGTCATGCCTATGTCCTCCTCCTACACAACTAGGAGCTGCTCAGCACGCCTACACCTACCTCTGCTAGGTGGCCTGGCTGCCCGAGGCTCAGGCCGTGACTGAGAATGAGCACCTCTAGTCTTTCCATATCGTAAAAAAACAAAGCATCACATTATAAACAATTTTATATATTAAAATACAACTTTTTTAAAAAAATAACAGTCAGATTTGGTTGGCGGTATCCGAATACATATTCGGTTGACCCCAAACGTTCGTGCAAAATGCATTTCAGGTTTTGAACTGTTCAGTTGACCTCAACCGAATGGATTCGGGAGGACTCAATCGAATGGCTTCGTCTTGCCTTCGTTCTCAAGCGGTTTCAGTTGACCTCAACCGAATTTTTCGCGATTTGCAGAATTGTAAAAACGCAAAAAAATAAAAATAACAAGAAAAAAAACTCAAAATGGAAGTAGAAGAGAGTTAGGAATCGTGTACCTTATGTATGCAATACGAGATTGGAAGTTGAAATCGAAGATTGAGTGGGTTTAGGAGAGGGAAAACTCGAAGAGGGTGAGGTAGAGGTTTAGCGATTCAGTTGGGTGTCTTTGGTTGAGTGTTTGAGGGGGTGTGAGGGTTTGGGAGGGAGAAAGGGTTTTTTTTTTAGTTAAGCGTATTTTTGGGGTTTTGGGTTGTGGGATGAGTAGGGAGAGGTGTGGGATAAGCCAAACCCAGAAAGAAAAGAAAGAATAGCCCAAGTAATGCAAACGGGCTTGGAGAAGTCCAACTGATGAATGAGCCCAATTTGAGCTCCATGAAAGAAAAACAAGACATTATCTAGTCTTGCAACAAAAAAGGGAGTTCATGATCATAAAAGAGGGAATACTTCGTACTACCCCCCTCTACTCGGTAGACACCCCTAACACTCTAAAACCCCAAAATACCCCCCATTCAAAACACATTACCCTATCTCTCTCCTCTCACTCTCACACACATTCCCTTCACTTTCCCTTTCCCTCTCACTCACAAAAAACTTCCGAACCCAATAGCCCCCTCACTTTCTCCATTATCTTTCTTTTCGCGTTTTTTTTTGCGCATTCGCACGGTTCAGACAATCAGAGAATGAACCTGTTCGTTGGACCATGCTCCGAACCAGTTGAAAAATTGCCTGTAGTGGTTGTTGTTGAATGGTTTGTTTGACTGTGCTACGAACCAGTTCGTTTGCACCCTGACCGAACCAATTCATTTGCACCATGTCTGAACCAGTCTATTGTTGCCTGTTTAATTTATTTTTACTTATAACGATTTGCTTGTTTTTTTAGGATGGATAAAACACAAGGTTCTAGTACTTCAGGCCGGAAGCAGAATGAGGACAAGAGGGTTTGTCCCACTGCGTCCGTCCGCCACAGATATCTCAAAATAATCCACGTGGACCTGGACACCGAGGTGGACGCTGGAAAACCATCCCAGCTCATGCTGACACTTCATTGGAGGTTTTATTTCAGTATGATGATATTGACTGTGATACGGCCGACATTGTAGCTACTAAGTTGGCTGGGCCATTGATGCTTCTCGCCCATCTGCATCGAGACCTTCTGCTGCAGCTGCTGACACTGCTAGTCAATCTGATGCTTCTCGCCCATCTGCTGCTGATGATGATAGATCTACTGGATTCCCTTACCCTGGAGGACCAAATGATAGATCTGACCTGGCTGCATATGGGTCACACATTGCTCATTCTTAATATGCGTAAAGGTAATTATATTTGCTTATAATTAAGTCCGGAGGGAGTAGATCAATACATCTGCAGAGTTGAATAAAAACCACCATTAAAATAAAAGCACCTATACAAAGTTAAAAGAAAATGTTGAGGAGTTCTATTGTAAATGAGACCGAAGTTCTCACGAAAAAAGTTCAATTATAAATATAAATTAAATAATAATATTATAAAATTAAAAATAACCTTTAACAAAGACATTGGAATTAAAAATAAACTTCCAGTATTTGAAGAACTACAAATTTTTATGAATCCTAAAGTACCCCAAAACATACTGTTAACATTTCACTTTACGCATTTTGGTACAAAATAATTCTTTTCATCATCAAGTAGACTAAAGCACACTATTTAGCATCTCACTTTAGGTATTTTGTCACAAACTTATTAGTATTTTTAACCAAACTGTTTACTTACGAAGAAACTTCTGGTATTTGAAGAGTTAAATTCTTTTATGAATCCTTAAGTACCCCAAAACATATTGCTTAACATTTCACTTTACACATTTTTGTACAAAATAATTTTTTTTTTTACTATCAAGCACACCAAAACACACTGTTTAGCATCTCATTGCATATTTTGTAATGAAATTAAATCTTTTTTTTCACCAAATGGATTATTGAAGAACAAAATTTGCATATTTAAACATCTAAAATTTTTCAAGACTGTAAAGTACCCCTTAAAATATAAAAAAGAAAAAATGCAAAACATTAAAATATAAAAGAAGGAAAAAAAACAAAAAAAAAACCAACATTGGTTGGTCGGAGTGGTAAACGGACTCGGATCCCACACCCCAAGGTCTCGGATTCGAATCTTGGGTGTGGCAAAAACTCTATTAGGAGGGGAAAACCACCAAGTCGGGTTTACACGTGGCCGGCTAGTCAGGTTCTTTGGCGTAAATTAGTCATTGATAAAACTGGTGAAAACTGCGCACAAAAAACACGACAACCAAAAAAACAAAACAAAAAAAGAAAAAAAATAAACTGAAGTAAAAAAACTGAAACCAAAAAAGGAGGAAGAAAAAAACAAAGTGAAGAAAAAAAGCAAAACATTAAAATATAAAAGAAGAAAAAAGTGAAAAAGAAAAAAAATGAAAAAAGGAAAAGAAAGTATATGGGACGGGCTGGTATGTTTTTAACTACTTAAATTTATTATAAGTTTATAATTACTTAAATTTATTAAATATTATAATTACTTAAATTTATTATATGTTTATAATTACTTAAAATTTATTATATGTTTTTAATTATTGAGTATGTTTTGTTTATATTGATAAATGTAGGAGCGTCCTAAGTCGCAGAAAGTTCATAGCCACAGTATGAAGGATGTTCAGCTTCATGCTGATATTGAGCATTACATTACGCAGTCTGGTTTGTATCTGTTGCATTAAAAACACACTTAGAGCAAGTGTACTCTTTCGCATAAGTAGTATAACAGATTATCGTCTCCATAGGAATTAATTAACAAGTACTACACTAGTCAAGATTTATTATTATTTAGACAAACAAATGTTTGATGGTTATAGAGACTAAAATAAAAATAAATAAATAACAATAATAAAAAGTAAGATTTAATTCAATGGAGAGAGGTCTAGGGTCGCGGTTTCACTTGCAAGCTTCAATTCCACTATGTCTAATTCTACCTGAATTCCCTTATTTTATTTAATTACCAATCCCTTTACTAAAACTACTAATCCGTTTGGTCATTCACGATTAATATTCTTTTTCCTAAATTAACCCTAGTTTGGTCATGCTAGAATTTAAATTCAGGAAAAGCATAAAGTACAAAAAGGTTGAATGATTGGAAGACTAAATTAAAGTTTGGTCATGCATTAATTATAGCCCCAATTATCCTATAGGTCCACCAACTAATTGCAGTACGGTCGCTGATCAACTAATTGATTATGATCATGAAAAGGGTAGCAAATCCTAATTATGTGATAAAAACAATAGGACCATATTAATTAAAATAAAAATAGGAATTCAAATATGAAATTAGAACATAAAAATCTCTAAACTTGCAAGATCCACCTAAGACCCCAGAAGAGGATTTAGGTGTCCATAATAATAAAGAACAATGAAATAAAATTAAGAGTCATAAATTACAAAGATAAAAATAACCTGGAATAGAGAAATTTCTGATCTTCGGTATTTAGTCTCCTTTTTCTGCTCCAGAGCTCTCTCACGGTGTCAAGAACAAGTAACCAAAATCTTCCTCTCTCTAGTCGTATGCGTCAGTTGTGTTCTTTTTGCGTTGATGGCTTGCCTATTTTAATTCTTGCGTGAGTGGTTTTTGTTTGTGTTATGGTGTCTCGCCCCCCATTCACAATTGAAGCTCTCCTTTTATATTAGTTCCTTCTCTTTCTCTCCAAGCAAAGGATCAAGTCAAGATTGCTTCCACTTTTAATTGCAAGATATGCCAATCCCTAAATATTAGGATTTAGATTCTTCTTAAATATGTGTTGCTTGCTCTCCACTCCATGCCTCTTTCTTTCTCTCCAAGTTACATGTGCATCACTTTTAATTGAAATCTCCAAGAGGATCTTCTTCTTTTTATCACTGTGGGCCTTCTTGCATTAATGGGCTTTGGGTTTGTTTTCTTTTATTTGTTAGTCTTTCTTCTAATTTCAGCCCACATTTATATTATTTTCTTTTTCTACCTTCCTGCAAATATAGAGTAATTTAAGTCAGTTATTTATTTAATCAGTATTAATTACTCTAAAAACAACTCAAAATATCTCTAGTAAATGCACTAGGTTAGAGTGTATCAACTCCCCCACACTTAACTTTTGCTTGTCCTCAAGCAAATTTCTAGCTCAATGAAATGTTCAAATAAGTAATAGAGACAGCCAAATAAGAGATCCAAAATTAGAAACACAATGACAGACAATAGACAATATAGCGCATATGAGGTGTCAAAAGGTTGCCCAATTAGAGGCTCATGTCCTTGAAGAATACATTTATGTGAACAACGGCACTCGCTCACAATCTCTCTAAGTGTTTAGGGACTAGGGAAAATATACACTCAAGTTTCTAAAAAATGTACATTACCATAAGCTTGTAATTTGACCAAATCTCCACTAAATAGTTCACATGCATGTAAAAGATGGGGTTTCATGGGTTGTAATGGGGCCAAGGGTGAAATCATCAAGGTAGGAAACAAGAAGAAAGGGATATAATCAAAGGGCGAAAAATAATAAACAAATAGTAACCTTTGAAACCAAATTTGGAGCTCCTATCTATTTTACATTTTTGTCCAAACTCCAAATTAATTTCATTTTCATTCTTCATTCTTCTTTTTCTATTGAGTCAACTCTTTTTGATTTGCTTTTTTCTTTTCTTAACTAGACTCTTTTTTTTGGATTTGCCCTTTGGCTCTTTCATTCTTTTGATTTGCCTTTTCCTCCTTCTTGCATTTGTTTTTGTAGGAGGAAAAGGTAAGTACATGAAAACTCCTATTTTGTTTCCTTTGTGTGAAAATATTTTTGTAAGCACATGATTCACTCCATTTTTTTCTCTTCATCCTGACAAGATAGATAACTGAAGTATAGGACTAAATTTCAGTCCTGATAATATAGACAAGTAAAATATAGGACGAAATTGTAATTTTCAATAGTTGCTCCACATTCAATTTCAAATGGTTACCCAAAAAAAAAAGTTATATCTGGGTACCAAAGAAAAAAATATAACAAATAGGCTCAAAGGGGGCAACTAATGGATAAATTCAACAAATCACTCTGAGGCTAGAAAAATACCAAAATCCCCAAATCTTTTTACAAGATGCAAATCAATTTTCGCCTTGAAATGGTCAAAAGACAAATTCTAGAATGTAGCAAATTGGGAAACACACTCATAGAAAGAAAAGGGGTTAAAATTTATGATTAAGTATCAATCCCCTTATGAAGGCTCTGATCTCACATTTAAAAGTTAGTTCACAAAAAGTACTCAAGAGGGACAAATGCTAATTATCAGCTTGCTAATGACGTCCTCACAGTTACAA
The DNA here is from genome assembly GCA_963573325.1 of Astragalus glycyphyllos. Lineage (NCBI taxonomy): Eukaryota > Viridiplantae > Streptophyta > Magnoliopsida > Fabales > Fabaceae > Astragalus > Astragalus glycyphyllos. The sequence goes on along the minus strand of OY754313.1, from coordinate 11,461,896 downwards.
TGAAACACAAGTCTGTAAAGTAAATTAATTATGGGATCCCCTAAAGACAAAATCTCTATTTTTTTCAATTTAAGCATAGTTCCTGCAAAACAAGCCAGAAAAAATGCTATCAACATGCATGGTGGGTATATGCATTAATAGAGATCAAGTAACAAAATAAACTCTCCTCCCCCACACCAGCATGAAGCATGGCCCCCAATGCAAAATGATCAAATAGAAACAAAAGGAAATAAATGAGAGAGAGTAAGAGAGACTTCCCTGAGAGAGCTTGTAGTTGGACCTTATTCCTAAAAACAAAACAAAACAAAAGCAAAATAAAAATAACTGAAAATAAATCACAGGTTGCCTCCTGCGAAGCGCTTGTTTAACGTCATGAGCCTGACGGTAGTTGGTACTCAATCAGGTGGCTCTCCAAGAGCAAATTTTACATCTAACGCAGTGCACCTTCTTAGTTTTCTAACCATGTGGTTCACATTATTCTTTCTTTTTCCACGTGGTGGTTGAACTTCAAAGGATGGTGAAATTTTTATTTTATCTTCATCCACCACTATGCTAGGATCGTGCAAAATAAGAATTTTTTCCAAAAGGTCCTGCATATTTAAATCACTAAAAATACTAGTTTCAACCCAATCATCAAAAGAGGGAGAAGTAAAAGAAGAGAAAATTTCATCGTAATTTAAAGATTTAATAACATCATCTTCTTTACCACTCCTTAAAGTTACCTTTCCTTTATGAACCTCAATCACAACATCACCAATGGTTAAAACAATTTGCCCAAAAATTGGGGCTTTCTCCTCTTTCTCCAACTCATGAACCAATTGATCTTTCTCATTCTCTTCACAAATGCTCTCATCAATGAAATCTGTTGTTTCAATTTGACTCCCCTCAGTAGGAGTCACTTCATCTTTCTTGAGAGCTTCTTCCTCTAAATTAGCTTCTACGGAGAACTCTTCATCATTACTAAGAATATTATCTTTGTATTGCTCAGAATCTTCATTTGGGGTAGACTTAGTTTGTAAATAAAGAGTTTCTTGAGCCAACTGAGTTGTTACCATATCAATAACCTTTGAAAATTGATTCTTCAAACTATCAAAATTGTTTTTCATGGCTCCAATTTGGCCCTTCAAGCTTCCAAATTCTTCATTTGTCTGCTCCATAAATTTGACCAATACCTCATCGATATCATATTCTTCCTCTTTCCTCTGCACTTGTAATTGCTCATAATTATCCCAGTTGGAGGAATAAAGAGGTGGCTCATAGTCATCCCAATAGTTTCAATAAGACTCATAAGGAGGTGGAGAAAATGGGCGTTGACATTGAGGGATATACCAAGATAACTTCTCTAAATTCCTTTTCGCCTCTGCCTCTCTAATATAATCTCCAAGAGTTTTAACCATGATTTAGATTTTTCTCTGCAAAACAAAGTAAACTGCAATGAGCTCTTGGAAAAGTATTAGCAACTTTTTTTTTCAATAAGATAAATAAAAAAAACTAAATTAAAACTAAAGCATAAAAAAAATATCTAAAGCATTAAAAAACTTTTTCGTTTAATATTGCGAATTAATCCCCGGCAACGGCGCCAAAAACTTGTTGCGTTAAAAACACACTTAGAGCAAGTGTACTCTTTCGCAGTAGTATAAAAGATTATCGTCTCCACAGGGATTAATTAACAAGTACTACACTAGTCAAGATTTAATATTATTTAGACAAACAAATGTTTGTTGGTTATAGAGACTAAAATAAAAAGAAAAAAATAACAATAATAAAAAGTAAGATTTAATTCAATGGAGAGAGGGTCGCGGTTTCACTTGCAAGCTTCAATTCCCCTATGTCTAATTCTACCTAAATTCCCTTATTTTATTTAATTACCAATCCCTTTACTAAAACTACTAATCCGTGAGGTCATTCGCGATTAATATTCTTTTTCCTAAATTAACCCTAGTTTGGTCATGCTAGAATTTAAATTCAGGAAAAACATAAAGTACAAAAAGCTTGAATGATTCGAAGACTAAATTAAAGTTTGGTCATGCATTAATTATAGCCCCAATTATCCTATAGGTCCACCAACTAATTGCAGTACAGTCGCTGATTAACTAATTGATTATGAACATGAAAAGGGTAGCTAATCTTAATTATGTGATAAAAACAATAGGACAATATTAATTGAAATAAAAACTAAAAGTCGAATATGAAATTAGAACATAAAAAGGTCTCTAAACGTGCAAGATCCACCTAAGCCCCCAGAAGAGGGTTTAGCTATCCATAATTATCAACAACACTGAAATAAAATTAGGAGTCATAAATTACAGAGATAAAAATAATCCGAAATAGAGAAATTTCTGATCTTCGAAATTTAGTCTCCTTTTTATGCTCCAGAGCTCTTTCACGGAAAACCGCTTCTGATCAATGCCAAGCTCTTTCACGTGTGTGGCTATTTGATAATGGTTGTTGTTGCACCCCGAAAAATCCGGATTGGACCTTTCATCGTACAACGTGAAAATTTTTGAAGCCGCCATCAACATTTTTATTTAGGGACCAAAACATTGAAAAAGGGTCCTTTTTAAGGCGGGTGGCCCTTTGAGAACTAGAGATGTAGGTTCGGGGGTCGGTTAGGTGTGGGGAAGGTATTAGCATCCCACACCTCCTTTCTACCGAAAGGGAACCTTTAACTTGATGTGCGGTTTTGACAGAGTTGATTTGAAACAATTCGTTCTACTTCTTTTTTATTTGAGAAAAGTGTTTTTGAAAACGGGGGAAAAGAAGAATCTTTTTATTATTTTTTAAAAGTGTGCTTGACGGGATGTGACCCGCTCCTACGTATCTCCCGGTGCGATGGAGAATTCAAAGCTTACGTAGTTCTCTTTAGTTGAGAAACTTTGTGTTGATATTTTTTATTGTAGGGGTTTTTGGTCCTAAACTGTACAGTCCACTAGACCTAGAACAAAGACAACCCCGCCTGTACAGACGACGTGCCCCCTACTTATTGAAAATGTTTTTTTGATTAAGGAAGAAAAAGATTTGTTGTGAGGTTGGTTGCTTTTATTTGAGCAAGTATCTTAGGCTCGCACGAACTGTACAGCTCGCTAACCCTAAGATGCTAACCAATACCGGATGTACATCCGACTCGATTCCTTACTCATTTTTTGAAATAGGGTTCAAGTTGTTAATTACTTGTTTTGATTCTCATAAGTATCCCAAGATGTTTGAGCTGTACAGCTCCGATCTTAGGACGCTAGACAACACCGACCGTACGTCCGACTTGCCTCCTTATGAGTTTTCAAAAAGGTTTATTGTTGATCTTAGAAAGAATTTGATTGTCTTAGGAAAACAATTTGAGAAAAGATTGAGTTTGGAAAAAGCTTTAGAAAATGATTGATTTGAAGAAAGGAGAAGGGAGTTTGAGGGTGACATTGGTCACAAAAGGTTTGTTGGGATGGCGTGGCATCCAAAAGGAAAAGAAAGTAGAACATTCAATCAAATGGAGACTATTCTTGAAGTCTGTAATTAGTTCTCCCAGCTTCATCTTGAAAACCATACAAACAATATTAGGTTTATTGGATGCTGCCAAACTCGAGTTAACTAAATTACTCGAGTTAACTGATCAATTTGACTATGACCTTTTGCTAATTTCGATTAAACGAAATTCGGCAATTTGGGGATGTTACATATTCAGTTATAAAATATTATATATTTAGTTGGAATTTAAATTTGACTCAGCGCCTTCTGGAGAACTTTTGACTCGGCGTTTAAATTTACACAAAGTCAATATTTTTATTTTTTATTTTTTACTTAATTCAATGTTTCATCTTATCTTTTTGCATTTATCAAATAAAAAAAATTAAATTGACGTTTTCAAAGTTTAATTCTGAAATTTATAACATATTTCAATAAAATCAATTCCTTCTTCCTTTTGACAAAATAAAATTAATTTCCTTCAAAAAGTACTGGAAGTAGTAGTTAATACATTGGACACAATATATCTATTTTAAATATAAATATTTTAGTTTAAAACCACACACATAAAAATAATAAAAATGGACCTGGGCTAGGTTGTGGGCCTAAGGCATTGTCCTTAGTGGCCTAGCCCGATCTAGATGGCCCTGATTTGACCTAATATCTTCTCGTATAAATGTGCACTTGCATCGCCACCGTTACAATACTTGTGATCCTGTGCCACTTCTCAAACCCTACGAAGGTCTCTCTCTTCCCTTCCTCTCTCACTGTTTCTCCTCTTCCTTTCCCACATTACTTACAATTTGAAAAGAGCTGCAAAATTGTCCATCACCAATTCATATATATAGTTGTATTATTAATTTGATTAAGATGATTTAGTAGGGTGAGCACAATTTATTCTACTCACAAAGGTACTATGAATATAACTAATCTCATATTAACCTTTGATTTGATTGATTGTATATAGTGTTTGCGGTCGTTTATTCCTCCTTTTTAATGTTGTGTGGTTTTTTCTCTTGTAGATTCGTGACAAGACCCCAAAACTTGATTCTTGGAATATCATCTATATTGTCTTATGTTTCTATACCTTATCGTTATGTCCAACTCTACTGCTCGTTTTGACAAAGTCCAATGCACATCTCCGGCGACTGTGATTTCCTTGATTAAAAATTTACACCAACACTCTCAATTTTAAAGAAGGTAGTATATTTGAAATTTATATATTTGTATTGGCAACTATAATTTGCTATGATTTACTTCCTTTTATTTGATAAATTAATTACTTTTAAATTGTTATGGAACTTTACTAGAAAACTTGGGACGTCAGTTCAACTCCTACAAGGATGTTTCTTAGTTCAAGACAAAAGCCATTTAAAATGTAGTTATTCTAAAGGTAGCCAAAAGTTGTCCAATAATATCTATATGACACCTGAACATGTAAGCTAATATTTGTAATGTTTTATTTCATTTTCGATTGCAGTAACAACAGAACGTCTTTCTCTTTTCTTTTCATAGATGCAGCTGACTGTTAGTCTTGGCCCTACAGGAGGCATAATGATTGATGGAGTTACTACTAGTGGAGCCTCTACAGGAGGCATAATGATTGATGCAGCAGAATATAACTGCAATGCAGGACTGTTCTCTTGCAGAAGACACAGTTTATAGTGCTATAGAGGCTAGTGATGTAGAAATCATATTTGCAATAAATACTGATCTTCAATGCTATTATATTTGTACACATTGTTATATTCTCACCGATAGACTTTTCTTACTTTACAACTATATGTTGTTTAAATTAAATTGGTTTAAATTCGTCAATTTCGTATAATAAATGTGATTGCTATATGAGAACTTTTTTTAGCATTCATACAAATATAGTTAATATTGAAAATATGCAAATATATGGTTACTCTTTGGCTTTTAAGAGTTTTTCATTTCCGGCGTAGAAATGGTTGACATTTTTCCTTTTAATACTACAAGGGAACAAAGTGGGGTTTTCTACATTTGTTAAAGAAACAACTGATGCTAAAGTTTTCAATTTAATTGCAAAATTGCCACGTGTTATTTTTAACATCAGCTACTTTTTGAACCGATATTAATAAGCGATGTTAAATCCATTGTTTCCACTAGTGTCATAATGTTATAACAATTTTATGTAGCAATTAATAGCATTTTTTGGAATCCATCATTTTAAGTTAAAAGTTACATATCATTTGTAAAATATGCGTATGAACGAATTGTTTCTCTGAAAACTAGCAAGATATGTTGATTCTTACAAATCACTCTATTTTTATGCATTTTTAAATACACGTGTTATAAAAGTTAAATGTTACCTTATACAATAATTTGTTGTTTTAGCTCCTCTAAAACTGAAAACTGAATAATCATGTTTATTCAAAAAGAATAATGATAAAAAAAACCAAAAAGAATAATGATCTTGAAAAAATATAGAAATTTTATACCGATAACATTTACAAAATAATACACACATTTAAAAAAATTAAAATATTCTTAAAGAAAATGATATTCTATTCTATAATCAATAAAAGTCAATGTTCTTCCTTTTATTTGAAACAAATATCAGAAAAATCATAAATTAAAAAGTATTATAATTGCCCATAAAATTTGAAAATAAAATGATCATTTGTAATTAAGAATATCTTTATAAATTTTATATATACTTAAAGAAAACAAAATTCTGCCAACAAAAATAGTACAAGCTCAAAAATAATGGAATTTAACCAATAATATGCAATACTAATGGTAACCTGAAGTAGCTATTTATAAAGAACAAAACATTTATAAAATTTGAAAACATAAATAAGTTGAAAAAATCATATCAACATTAATTAATACATCTAAAATAAAATAAAATAAAATATAAACCGTAAATATAAGAGTAGAATAATAATTTATGAGTAAATAAAACCATTTATAAAATTTGATATGTGTGTGGAGAGGATTTTGCCGATGCGGCATTTGATGATTTTTTTCTGTCTGATGGTCGGACTGGTAAGTGCCAGGACCTAACACACGTAAATGGAAAAACCAAAGTTCGACATTTGGTGGGAATCGAACCAGGCAACTGGTTGTCCATAAACAGCATTTCTGCCACTGCGACGAATCAGCCTCGGACGCAGCATATGATGATATGCATGCATGCTTGATTTCAATACTTACTTTTGCTAATATTTTGGGATACAATTTCAGTTTGTTTGACTTGTTTAAATACATTTAGTATGTTTATTTATAATATGAATTTATTTGGAGTTTATTATATTTTAGTTTCTTAGTAAAAGTTTTTTTTGATATGGCAAGTGAAATGGTTTGGATTTTGAAAATTCTACTTAATTGAGGGAAACAAACACGTTTGAGCAACTTTTATGTGATGATGACTGAATAGAGCATTTTAATGCATTATTTTATTCACTTGGTGTTTTGAGTTGTGTTATGCACCTAATATGGGAGTCTTAGCATGTTTCTAGACTTTGGGTCTTATTTGAGCATTAGTGTGATAATCTTCAGTTTTATTGCATATTGCCTCTTTGTTCACTCAGCAGGACATAACTTTGGTAATCTCAAACCCCCTCTTAGATAATCTTTAGTTTTATTGCATATTGCCTAATATATTGCATGCTTGGTCGCACCTGAAACCAATGAATTAATTGTCTCTCGTTAACTGATTTCCCGTTAAACTGAAACTGTTTTCCTCAAACCCCCTGCTTATTTTTTTTTGCTCTTCATTTTGGTAATCTTAAATTAGAGGTCCTTGTGAGACGACCAATGTTAACTACCTTGTACTATATTTTTTTCTTTTTAATTATTTTGACCGGCGTACGATCGTCGATAAATGACATGTCTTGATTGACAAATAATAGAATGTACTCCCTCTGGACCTATTTATAAGCAAAAAAAAAATCACTTTTTAGGTTCAATGAAAAACTGATGTATCATGACCATAATAAAGTCCAAGTACATCAGTTTTTCAATGAACTTAAAAAGTGTTTTTTTGCTTATAATTAGGTCTAGAGGGAGTATTTAACTTTTTGCAAGTTTGTTATGATTATGTTTCTTTTTGTGCGAACCATCAACATTATCCATCTTAAAATAATTAATTCCAACATTGAAAAAGCATACAATTTAGAAGTTTTTTGTATAAGCATTAGAAGTTGAAAGAATAAGAAGCTTGATTGTTTACAAACCATATACCATACTTATTTTGCAAATGGCATCTTGCCTTAGTTTCATTTAGTCGAGTTAATAACTATTTGGAGCTTAGGTTTTATTGGAGGATGAACAAAGTTCTAAATTTTTAACTTGAAAATACCAAGCGACAATACACTCCACTACAACATTTAGACCCTATGGCAACTGTCAAAAACCGTGTCCTAAAGCCAAAAAACCGTTGTTGTTGCGGGCGTTGCCTAAACTAATGGCAACGTTTTTTTGTGCCCTAAGGCAACGCGAACTAAAAACCGTTGCCATTGACAGCTGAAACACAACGGTTTTGGTTTCCACGCTATGGCAATGGTTGCAAAGTGTTTTCAATTATGGCAAAGTGAACCCTAAACCCAAATCGCTGAACTCTTGCAACATCGCTGAACCTTGATTGGGGAAACCTTGGTTAGGGTTTTCGCTGGAACTTAATCGCTGGTTGTTAATCTTTGAACAAAATGAACCTTTCTTGGACGTTAATTGCAAAACGAACCTTTCTTGGACGAACCTTTCTTCTCAATCAGCAGCGCTGGTTTGTGAAGTTGCTTGAGGGTTTGTGAGAACGTGTGCTGAGTGAGAACGTGAGGGTTTTCTAAGTGAGAGTGTTTTTGTGAGTTAGAGTGTTTTTTATTTTCTTTTGGTTTAAGTGAGGGTTTGGCACCAAAAAATTGTGAAGTCAGAAAACGAATCCAATTTTTTTATTTTTTTAATAATCGTCTCTATGGCAACGTTTCCGAACCGTTGACTAAATCTTAAACAAAAAACCGTTGCCGTAGAACCTATGGGATGCCATTAAAAAAATTTTAAAAAAATATGAATCAGCAACGGGTCCAAAAAACCGTTGCCATTGTTGGCTAAGGCAACGGTTAATGGCAACGGTTTTTTTGCCGTTGCAATTTTAGGCGTTGTCACAGAATCCAAATGTTGTAGTGCTCGCTACAACTGCAGTGGCAGAGCTACCTTATTTTTTATGAGGGGGCTCAACTAACGAGTAATTTGTTTAAACAAAATAAACTTCAAGGAATCAAAACTACTTCTTGTTAGCAAGCCTTACTCTCCTAAGCTTTAGAAGCATCAAGCAATTTTTGTAGGATTAAGTCCATTAATGTTTTAAAATAGTTCTTTATGTTTCTGGTTCTATCTTAAATTTATCCTTATAAACATAGCACATGGATGACCAATTTAAAACATAAATGGAAATATGAAGGACCAATTTGACATAAATATTTGGCTTACACCCATCTTACATGCTTATTAATCCACAACAAAATTAGAAAGCAATGAAACATAATATATACATCATACATTTAATTGAAGAAAAAAAACCAAGTGCTATAAATCAATTAAACTCTTCTCATTGAACAAATGCAAAGATGAGATCGTTTACTCCACCATAATTGCCATGTCGCGTGTGAAATATAGTATAAGGCGTTTTGAAGCCCCCTTATTATTTGTTTATAGTAGCTAAAAAAGAGGAGTTATAAAGCAATTAAAGGGCTCATAGCTGGCTTTCATTGTGTGTGATATTTTTATAAGTATAAAATATTTTTATTAACTCGGAGTATAAAAAGTGTTATAACTTTGCAAATTAAAATTATCTATAACTATTAATAAAGGGGATTTTAAAAAAAACTGTCATTTTGGTGTCAGATTTTTCTGACCAAAATATCGTTATTGTAATGATAACTACCCACTAACACCCAACACATTTCTATTTCTAATTCTAATAATAATAATAATAATCACCCACTAACACACCAATACACCAAGGGGGCGTTTGTTTCACGGTTAGAAATTACATTCCTTGGAATTGCATGCTCAGGAATCCAATGACTGGGAATGTGATTACTGAGTACTTTCCAAAACATGTTTGGTTTGTTAGAAGCTCAGGAATTCATTTCTTGGGAACAATTTACAAACTTATTTGGTTCGTATCATATATTCCTGGGAATAAATGGTGTAATTATTAAGATACCCATGCTTATATGAAATGTTGTTTTAGTTACTAAGTTATTAAAGGTAAACTAAAAGTATAAATCTAAAGTTATTAATAACTTATAATTATTTTTCAATAATTTATTTTGTAAATATATATATATATATATATATATATATATATATATATATTATATGTCTGCTTCTAAAAATCGAGATACATGTAAGCAGAAAAGAAAAATCAAGATTCATACGTAGAAGAGGGCTATGAAGAAAATGCATATGCAGCTTGCTCAGGAAAAAAGAAAAGGGAACGTATGCACATATATTATATTAAATTCAGAGTAATAACGTATTTTTATGCACCAAACTAATTCCCATCTGCTCTGGAATGTAAGATTACCACAGTTATTGGGGGGAATCAAGATACAGGCTGCATGGGTAGAAGTATTCCGGAGTCTAACCCATTCCAAGGAATGCTTTTTTTGTTTCCATCATAACAAACACCGTAATCTTTTTTCCAATATTGGATTCCAAGGAATGATGTTTCATTCCTCCAAACAAACGCCTCCCAACACATGAAAGACGGACTCGAAGGGCCCGTCTTTCCCCCCTAGTACTTATAATGAGAAATTGATTCCAAATAACCCGCTGGGTTCATCACTAATCTGAGTAACTCCAATCAAACGTTTTATGACCTTTGCTAAAAACCAACTCCGGGATAACATCTTCAGTTTTGCAAAAATATTCAAAGGTGTCACAATAACCCCTTCAAAGATAATCTATTACAGAATAACACATAAACATCTGTGTTATTCAAAGATCTTTGAATATACATAAACACACTACAAGAATAAAGGAAAGAATGCACACAAATATTTACGTGGTTCGGCATCTCTTGCCTACGTCCACGGAACACATCAACACAATTCATTTATCTTCTCAACTATGATTACAAGAAATTGAAACCCACCCTAATATGTGTATCACCCTAATGTTGGACATTCAAGTGTGAGTGTATTAGTCCCACATCTGCTATGAATGAGCTATATGAAGGACATATAAGAGAGGGGACCCATATACCTGATGCCTTAAGGTTTTGGGTGGAGATGTGGTGTCCAAGTTTCTTGGGGGTCCGGTTCCTTGGCTAGCTCGTTGTTGCTCCCGGTGCTCCCCCAGACTCCCCAATAAATTGTATTAGAGCATGGTTCAGCTTGGTGGGGGAGCGGGTTGTGGATCCTAGTTTTGATCAAGTATAGTGATGCGGGTGACTCACACTTGGGGGGAGATGTTGGAAATTCAAGTGTGAGTGGTTAGTCCCACATCGACTATGAATGAGCTATATGAAGGATATATAAGAGAGGGGACTCATATACGTAATTCCTTAAGGTTTTGGGTGGAGATGTGGCGTCCAAGTCTCTTGGTGATCCGATTCACTAGATAGCTCAGTATTTCTCCTGATGCTCCCCCGGACTCCCCAACACCTACAATACTCTTCTCACTCTAACAGTTACAAGGAATGATAACACTCACATCTCACAAGTGATCACCAACACTCTCCTCTACCTAGGACATGGTTGGAGACCCTTCAACTCTAGATGATCACCCAAAGGGTATGCCTCACCTCTCCAAAGGGGATGTCTCATCTCTTCACAAATCTCTCTATTTATAAGAGAGAGCATAGCTTCCATGCATGCATAAGACTTAGTGGACATTTATTGCCACAACTTCCCCAGACTCTAGATACATCCACTCACCTGTGAAATGTATCTCTTGAATTTCTACACATTTGCATTTTCTAGGAAATTTGAATTGACTATTCCAACAACATCATGTGTATGTTACTAGCACGATTATGTACTAAGAATCAATGCTCGATGTTACATCATCTCTGGAGCCATTCCTGACATTTGAAGATCCATTGACTACATTATGTCCCTCTCTGGAGGTGGTTTCTAGATAAGAGTTCATCTATATCGTGTTTATTCTACGAATGGACGATTGATCCTATATCTATATCTGTAGGAGATAGTTTCTGTTTTCGGTCAAGTACCCCTTGTACTCTTCCTATATTCATATGTTGGCTTTTAAAAAAGAATCCATGCTCTACGGAAATTGCATGTACCTTCTTTCTTTTTTCAATGGGTGCATTTACTAGCAAGTAACAAGTTATGGCATTGAGTACATAGCTTTAAATTAATGGCAGTGATGGAAAACACTGATAAGGAGGAAAAGATGCAGAGACTAGATCATAGGACTAAGTATGAGGCCTGATAGGCCGCAAGTGCACGGTTCTATCGCGTAATAGAAAGTATCGATCCACAGGGAGTATTTTGCGACTACTAATCTAATTTTCGATGTTGATTAGCTGAAAGGAATCGTTTAAATAAAGAGAGTATTTTTGTCTTGTAAAATTCAGAATAAAAGTCGCCTTGGGATCGTGGTTAGACCACAATGATGGAAATAAACAACCCTTTAACTATTCTCTATCTTATTTTGAAATTGTTTTAAGGACAAGGTATTCTTTTGGTGTAATTCAAGCTTCCTTTCGGAATGCAAGAATGTGTCTCGAAACAATGATCAAGCCTATTCTCATGGTTGATCATCGCAGGGACCCATTAAGCACAACCTTATTGTCCCAAGGCTAGCAATGCTATTCTCATGCTTTGCTTTGCCTTGTCTAATTCCATTTGTTCCAATATCAAACTTCACCTCTCGGTACTTCGTTTGATATTTGTTTTATAGAAATTTAGTTTGATGGAATTAGATTAAAATCAAGTTTTAAATAAGATAGAGTTTAGTCATGGATTTGTTTAGGGACCCATCATTGGATTGTGTCCCACAATCCCAAGACTAAAGAAGTCTACTCACTCATGATCATAGTAGACAAAGGGGTAGAAGAGAATGACATAAAGATAAATGACATAGAATTAAAATGGCAAAATATAAATGACAAGAATGTAAATAAAGAAATAAAGTACTGAATGTAAAAGAACTGAAATGACAGAAAATGACAGAACTGAATGCTAGAAGATAAATGACAGAAAATAAAGAACAAGAAAGTAAAGGAAAGCAAGTAAACAAGAACTAAAATGAGAGCAAAAACTTAGATAAACTTTGAGTGTAATTTTCAAGTATCCCAAGGTGCCTTTACAGCTGAAATGAGGTCCTATTTATAGCCTAGGATCAGTAGACAAAGGATTAAATTCGAATTACAAGCTATAATGAAAGAAGAAGAAGAGTTTTGTAACATTTTGAACTTCAAACAAAGGTGCACGGACCGTGCTGCTGGGGCGCACGGACCGTGCGCTACGTGTAATCTTCAAAACAGCTTTTCTGGAATAGGGCGCACGAACCATGCTGCTGGTGCGCACGGACCGTGCGTGGTCTTCAAACTTTCCATCTTCTGAAACGTACAGGACGCACGGACCATGCTTGTGGTGCGCACGGACCGTGCGTGTCTTGAGTCTTTTTAGCTGCTTTCTGTAACAGCGAGCACGGACCATGCGTGTAGTAGGCACGGACCGTGCGTGAACACCAAATTCTTGGCTCCATTTGCTTGATTTTGCTCCTTGGTCCTTACATTTTCAATCCTTGCTTTTTAATTACCCAAATTCTTCCATTTCTTCATTTATTTGACCCTGACAAATTAAAACAACAATTTGTAGTAAAATAGCTCTAAATCAAAACTAATATTCTACAATTTTTATTTAATTTAAATACTAAAAACATAGTAAAATAAGACTTATCAAACTCATCCATGCTTGAATCTTTGCTTGTCCTCAAGCAAGAACAATCAAAACTTGCAGCACAAATTAATAACACCATTCGCAAAAAGTCCAACAATACAGATAGTCAAATAAAAGACCAAAAACAGAAGCATATGACAGACATAAGATAGTATCACAAGTGAGATGTTAACTGGTTACCCAATTAGAGGCTTATGATCTGAAAAATACAATTCTGTGAATAAGACACTCGCTCACCATCTCTCTTTGAGTGTTTAAGGGCTTGAGAAATTATGCACACAAGTTTATCAAAACACACATTGCCATAGGCTTGTAAATTGACCGATTCTTCACTAAAAAGTTCACATTCATGCGAAAGTTTGGGGTTTCATGGGTTATAATGGGGCCTTGGTGTATTAGAGTTTGGTGGGGTAAAAGAAAGAAGGGAAAAAACAAAAAGGGCTAAAAATAAAATCAATCAAAGTAACCTTTGAATATGACAATAGAGCTTTGCAAATTTTTGCCCAAAATTCCAATTTTCATTCTTTTTCCTTCATTTCTCACTTGAGTCCACTCTTTTGATATTGTTTCTTTTCTTTGAGTGGACTTTCTCTTCATGTAAAAATTTTCTTAGGCATTTTTCTTCCTTTGATTTTCCTCTTTTTCCTCCTTTTTGATCTTTTCTCTTTTTAGGAGGAAAAAGGACATTTGTATCCACAATAACCAGCTATATGTCCATAAGATAAACAATCTATAACTAGGACAAAATTTGCAATTTCCAATAGTTGCTCCAATCCAATTCCAAGGTTACCACAAAAACAAAAAATATTTCTGGGTGCCAAAAGAATAAAAATTATAGGTTCAAGGGGGCAACTAGATGGAAATAATTATTACACAACTAACTCTGAGGCTTGAAAAAGATTCCTAAATTCCCCTAATTCTTTCACATGACGCAAAACATTTTTCGCTTTAAGACGGTCAATAGACAAGTTCTAGAATAATGCAATTTTGAAAAACACACTCAGCAAGGAATAAGGGTAGTAACATCCCCTTGTGAAGGCTCTAAGACTCGCCTTTAGTAGTTTGGTTCACAGAAAAATCTAACAGATGTATTGCTAATTTTCAGTTTCCAGCATAGGATTCTCAAAGTCATATTCAAACACATGTCTGTCATACAAATCAGTTTTGTGGTCTTAAAAAGACTAAACTCTATTTTTTTTCTTTTTCAATGCAATTATTAGTAAGTGCTAAAAAGTTTTTACATTCAACTTGCAAGAAAACAACAATAACGACTCAAGACATGGGAGAATTCAAGACTCACTAAACTAACTAAACTAAAAACTACAAAATATAGCAGAAAAACGAAAAGAAAAAAAAAACAAAAACAAAAAAATTTAAAGGGAAAAGAAATAAAACAAAAAAATTTAAAGGGAAAAGAAATAAAACAAGGTAAATACCCCCCATGCTTAGACTAAGCATTGTCCTCAATGATTTGCAATAAAAACAACATGAAAGGGGGTAAGAAAGCTCACAAGTACTGTGGCAGCCCAGAATTTCTTGAGACATTGTGATGATTATTTTTCCTACAAAAAGACAAACAACGTTAACCCGTGGGTTGCCTCCCACGCAGCGCTCTTTTAAAGTCACTTAGCTTGACGAGTATAGTCATTATCCTGGATCCAACCTAGGGATGCTTGTCCCTTTAACTTTCCAGACCATGAGGATTTTTTGCTTCTTCATCTTTCCCCCTATATGTAACATTTTTCTTTCAACATCATCTACCCATGTGGGCTTTGTGAAAACACCTTTTCGGCGAGCACGTTTTTCCACTTTACTCTTGATCTTTTGTGGGGATTTGTTCTCTTTCAATTCATTATGTTTGGGTTTTAGTTCAAGAATTTCCACCTTACTCAAGTTTGTATTGTTAGTAATGAAAAGATTAGAGTTCAAACCCATGAATTCGTACCTTGGAGATGACGGAAGAGTTTTCAATTCAACCTTTGGTGCTTCTATTGGAAGAGAATCAGATTTTTCCTCAACCAGTTCTTCAATAACCAAGTCTTTTATAAGAGGATTCTCATCCAACAATTGGGCATAGGCTTGGGCATCTTCAGTTAATTCTTTACCTGCATTGTTAATCAGACATTCTTCCAAACCATCGCTTGAAGATTGTGCTAAAGAGAACTCTTTCACGCAATGGTCAACAACATCAATCATGCAACAAGAGTCCTGAATTGAAGGACTCTTCATCAAATTAGCAAGTTCAAACTCAATCTTTTCTTCACCTACATTGAATGCCAACTTACCATGCTTAACATCAATTATGGCCCCTGCAGTAGCAAGGAAAGGTCTCCCCAAAAGAATTGGAACTTGGGAGTCCTCCTCCATTTCCATCACAACAAAATCTGCTGGAATAAAAATTTCTCCTACTTTAATAGGAATATCCTCAAGAATACCATCTGGATATTTAGTGGAACGGTCAGCCAATGTTAAGGTCATATTTGTAGGTTTCAACTCTCCTATGCCTAACCTCTCAAAAAGGGATAAGGGCATTAAGCTCACACTAGCTCCTAAATCACACATGGCTCTTTTAATAGTCTCACTTCCAATGACACAAGGGATGGAAAAGCTACCAGGATCTTTAAGCTTTGGAGGCATTTTATTTTGAATAATAGCACTACATTCTTCAGTTAAAGCTACTATCTCATTATCATCTATCTTTCTTTTCTTAGATAAAATTTCTTTCAAAAACTTTGCATAAGATGGTATTTTAGACAGAGCATCTGTAAAAGGAATGTTAATGTAGAGCTTTTTTAACAAATCAACAAATTTTTTAAACTGCTCATCAAAGCTTTGATTTGGCAAACCTTTGTGGGAATGGTATTTTAGGCTTGTATGGTGGTGGTGGTACATAAGGTGTTTCTTTTTCTACCTCAACTTCAACCCTCTCATTTTGTGGTTCTTCTTCCTCACTCATATTTTTCTTATTAGTTTCTTTTGGTTCCTCTAATTGTTTTCCACTCCTAAGGGTGACAGCATTTACTTGGGCTTTAGGATTGGGTTCAGGCTGCCCTGGAAAAATTCCAGAGGACCTAGAGGATGAAGCAACTTGTTGAGCTACTTGGGAAATTTGAGTTTCTAACATTTTGTTGTGAGTAGAAATAGAGTCCACTTTTGATGTTAATTTTATGAGAGAGTCATTTAAAAATCTAGTTTGGTTTTTAAATTCTTCATTTTGCTTTGTTTGTGTTATCACAAAATTTTCTAATAAAGTTTCCAAATTGGATTTTTGAGGAGTTCTTTGATTATTTTGAAAACCAGGGGGTGTTCTTGCTGCTGGTTGGAAAGAGGGATTGGCTGGAGGATTTTTATATGAAAAATTTGGATGATTCCTCCATCCAGAATTATAAGTATTTGAAAAAGGATTAACTTGCTCAGAACCATTAGCAGACACTCCTAGTTGACATTCAACACCGGTATGACCAACAATACCACATATTTCACAAGGAGATACAGCAGGAGTAGAAGAAGGTGAGACAGCATTAACATTAAGTTTTTCAAATTTCTGAAAAAGTGTGTCTACCTTAGAAGCTAAATGATCAAGAGCAGAAACTTCATACTTACCTGGTTCTTTCTTTGATGGAGGTGTAGTAGTGATGGCTCTTTCACTTGTCCACTGGTAGTGATTCTGAGCCATGTCTTCAATTAGTGCATAAGCCTCTTCTATGTTCTTGTTCATTAGAGCTCCACCCGCAGCAGCATCCACGGTCATTTTTGTAGTGTAAAGCAAACCATTATAGAAAGTGTGTATGATCAACCACTTCTCTAGTCCATGATGGGGGAATAGCCTTAGCATTTCTTTGAAACGCTCCCAAGCATCATAAAGAGATTCCCCTTCATTTTGAGTGAATCGTGTGATTTGATTCCTCATTTGTGCGGTTTTGCTTGGGGGAAAGAATCTAGCAAGGAATGCTTGCTTTAGTTGATCCCATGTAGTAACAGACTCATTTGGTAACTAATGTAGCCATGCTCTAGCTCTATCCCTTAGTGAAAAAGGAAAAAGCTTTAGTCTTATGGCCTCAGAGGTTACTCCATTCAGTTTGAGAGTACCACAATATTCAAGAAAGATAGAAAGATGAAGATTTGGGTCCTCAGTAGCTGAACCTGAAAATTGGTTTTGCTGGACCATAGAAAGTAGAGAAGGTTTAAGCTCAAAATTGTTTGCATCAATATTAGGATGCACAATAACAGCATGTGGCTCAGCCGTAGAAGGCGTAGCATACTCTTTAAGAGTACGATTTGGATTAGCAGCCATTTCTTCGTTATTGCGCAGTTCTCTCCTTCTTTGGTGTAAGAATCTTTCAATCTCAGGAATTGGTTGAACAATATCTTCGAGATTTCGGATTCATCGCATTCAAGAATAAGAGAATTCAAAAGAAAAGTAACAAAATAAAAGAAAAATAGAAATTTTCAGTCAAACAGGTACCAAAAGGTTGATTAATATCACTACTCCCCGGCAACGGCGCCAAAAACTTGATAGGCCGCAAGTGCACGGTTCTATCGCATTTTTGAAAGTATCGATCCACAGGGAGTATTTTGCGATTACTAATCTAATTTTCGATGTTGATTAGCTGAAAGGAATCGTTTAAATAAAGAGAGTATTTTTGTCTTGTAAAATTCAGAATAAAAGTCGCCTTGGGATCGTGGTTAGACCACAATGATGGAAATAAACAACCCTTTAACTATTCTCTATCTTATTTTGAAATTGTTTTAAGGGCAAGGTATTCTTTTGGTGTAATTCAAGCTTCCTTTCGGAATGCAAGAATGTGTCTCGAAACAATGATCAAGCCTATTCTCATGGTTGATCATCGCAGGGACCCATTAAGCACAACCTTATTGTCCCAAGGCTAGCAATGCTATTCTCATGCTTTGCTTTGCCTTGTCTAATTCCATTTGTTCCAGTATCAAACTTCACCTCTCGGTACTTTGTTTGATATTTGTTTTATAGAAATTTAGTTTGATGGAATTAGATTAAAATCAAGTTTTAAATAAGATAGAGTTTAGTCATGGATTTGTTTAGGGACCCATCATTGGATTGTGTCCCACAATCCCAAGACTAAAGAAGTCTACTCACTCATGATCATAGTAGGCAAAGGGGTAGAAGAGAATGACATAAAGATAAATGACATAGAATTAAAATGGCAAAATATAAATGACAAGAATGTAAATAAAGAAATAAAGTACTGAATGTAAAAGAACTGAAATGACAGAAAATGACAGAACTGAATGCTAGAAGATAAATGACAGAAAATAAAGAACAAGAAAGTAAAGGAAAGCAAGTAAACAAGAACTAAAATGAGAGCAAAAACTTAGATAAACTTTGAGTGTAATTTTCAAGTATCCCAAGGTGCCTTTACAGCTGAAATGAGGTCCTATTTATAGCCTAGGATCAGTAGACAAAGGATTAAATTCGAATTACAAGCTATAATGAAAGAAGAAGAAGAGTTTTGTAACATTTTGAACTTCAAACAAAGGTGCACGGACCGTGCTGCTGGGGCGCACGGACCGTGCGCTACGTGTAATCTTCAAAACAGCTTTTCTGGAATAGGGCGCACGAACCATGCTGCTGGTGCGCACGGACCGTGCGTGGTCTTCAAACTTTCCATCTTCTGAAACGTACAGGACGCACGGACCATGCTTGTGGTGCGCACGGACCGTGCGTGTCTTGAGTCTTTTTAGCTGCTTTCTGTAACAGCGAGCACGGACCATGCGTGTAGTAGGCACGGACCGTGCGTGAACACCAAATTCTTGGCTCCATTTGCTTGATTTTGCTCCTTGGTCCTTACATTTTCAATCCTTGCTTTTTAATTACCCAAATTCTTCCATTTCTTCATTTATTTGACCCTGACAAATTAAACCAACAATTTGTAGTAAAATAGCTCTAAATCAAAACTAATATTCTACAATTTTTATTTAATTTAAATACTAAAAACATAGTAAAATAAGACTTATCAAGGCCCCCTTTTGACATATATGTATGAATGTAATGCAAAAGGGAAAGTGACATTGAGTTGATATAGCAAAAAAAGATGTAAACGAATAGAAGAAAACAGGAAAAGGATCAAGTGTGGAGAATTATCTTTGTCAGCAAAATGAAGTAAAAAGTGAGTAATCTATAGTTTATGATATAATGAAAAGTGAAAAGGAAGAGAGTGATTTATAGTTTATATCTAGATATTCTTAGAGTTGTGCCCACAATAATTTTTAATCACTAAAAAGTGAAAAAGGAAGTGAGGAATTCAATAATTTTTATGTGCTTATAACTCTTATGTTCTCTACTAGGTACAGAATATCTTTTCGATTTTCTTCTGCAATTTTTACCTTCCAGAAGATGTTCAGCCGAGTAGAAACTTTTTTTTATAAGGTAAATGTATAATATAGGAAAATTGCTTAAAAGGTTTTTTAACATAATTTTAAATTTCGGTTTTGTTCTTTTAAGTTTTTTTGTTCACATCAGTCATTTAACTTTTAAAATTAAAACGGTTATAATTATATGTTTTCCATTTGATGCCATTTTAGCTTTGCGTGTATGTGGCAGGTAACTTACTGATTAGAATTTTTTCAGTAATTACCTTCTAAAAATGCTCCATCCAAACATACTTTAAGTTTTTATGGATTTCAATTTCTCCTTTGTATCTTTTATTTTACACTTTTCATGTCTTTTTGTTAGTATTGGCCGTTGATATTTATTGTGGCAGCAAGTTTTTTATTTGGTGCTCAGATTATTACCTTAGATCTCATTGAAGCCAGCTCCATGTCCTCAATGTGGAGAGCCTTTGTCCACTTTTAAATAACATATTGGATCCATTGAACCTAAACTTTAAAGAGGCGGTAACATTTTACATTGTTGCCTTTAAATTTTTTTTGAATAAGCCCTTAACACGAACCTCCTAGAGTTAAAATAAGAAGACAAAAGCATAGGGTTATTGCATTGCATCATCATACGAACTCAATGATGTAAGATTTGTTAGTTTTTGTTAGAGAGAGAGAGAGAGGAGAGAGAGAGAGAGAGAGAGAGAGAGTTTCGCATAAACCTTTGACTACTTAGGGTTCTTATGGTCGCAGTTTAAATCCTCAAAACTCTCGTATGAATTTGTTTGGTTACCATGTTATTGGTGGGCAGTACCCACCGACTTTACTGGTGACCAAACAAAAAATGTGAAAAAGTTTAACGTTGTAATTTTAAAAGCACCAATGAGGGGAGGAAATACTTAAACACGGGATGAAATCAAAATGCAAAATAAAATTAAGGGACACCATATTGGTTCAATATGGTGTGCTCCTATGTAGCCATTCCACTCATACATTTTAACCAAACCATATAACTAATGGAGCATGAGAAGAAAATATCTTTGACATTCTCTTCCACACCAAAGCAGAAAATACAGCATTTTAAGGAAGTTGTTACTCGTTGAGGTTAAATCGGGTCATAGGCATTTTTATATGAATGGTGTCGGACCCACTAGAGTGTATCTCCAGAGTGTATGGACTATAAGTTAGGAAATTTTTACTAGTTATACGGTACGGAGAGACACTACCACCATTGGTGATTGAGGGTGTTTTTGTTATTTTACCTAGCTTCTTGTAAGGTGCATTGTTCTCAAATGTTTTGAGTACCCTAAATACGAAACACAAATGTTTGTGATTAATTGTTTCGGAGGGGAGGAAATATTGGTCTCCAGGATTTGAACCCTAGACCTTCTTCTTATACACCTTCAATGCCTTTTAACTCGCCAATTGAGCTACCTACTTGAGACTTATTTTGTTTATGGTTATGCAATGTGAGACAATCACACACTATATAACTATGGAAAGAAGTGGAAAAATGGGATGGGTTAAAGGAAAATGCATGTGTAGCTGTATGGGATCATTTCAAGGACCATGGCTTAGTAGGTGGAGAGAAAAAGAACAAGAAATTCGGTTGTATTATTTGGATAGTGGTGGTATGGATCATTTGGAATCCTAGAAATAAAATTATCTTTAGAGGAGGTTTAACAAACGTTGCTAATATGTTGTACCAAGTCAAAGCGATATCTTGGAGTTGGTTCTTGATTAGGGGAGGCTCCTCAATTCCGTGTAATGTAGATTTCAATAGTTTGTGTAACAATCCGATGGATTGCTTAGTGGCTTGCTCTTAGAAGCTCGTTCTTTATTGTATACAGATTGGGGTACCCCTTGTACATCCTTAATACAATTTTGCTTATCGAAAAAAAAAAATTATATAACTTTATAATTGGGGCTAAAATAGTAGTCACATTTTAATTTTAAGGTCCTATCCAAATTAAACAATCGCCTTCAAAAATGTTAATTAAGTTCGTCCTTCCGCCAAGATGTAATAGGAAATACATCACTGGCATTATTTATTAAGTTTCAAATCGCCTTCAAAAATGTTAATTAAGTTCGTCCTTCCGCCAAGATATAATAGGAAATACATCACTGGCATTATTTATTAAGTTTCAAATTGCATGGACCCTATACATGCTGGATATTTTCTATTATAAGAGAATATGAAATTGTTATGATATTATAGATTATATGTGAAACAAAATTTCCTAATCCTACTTGAATTGAGAAAGTAGGAGATAAATTATAAAAATAAGGATCTTGTTTAATGGGTGGATCCAGAATTTAGGGTACACAAAATTAGCATCATCTATAAAAATAAGGATCTTTGTTCTCATCATGACCGTAAAACGCCAATATCTGGAAAACATAATCTCCCAATGGTAAAAGCAAACCCTAATTCGTTACAACAACAATAATTATTGTAAAGCATAAGAACGGAGGTAAAAACAAATCTAAAAGGATAACTAAATTGTATTGATCATAACAATGGAATCACATGATAGTTTTGGAGAGATTCATCTCTTCCTAACCCTAAGAAAATTAGCTGCTCAAGTTCAAAGGATTGAAAGACAATGTAAAAGAGAAGTTACAGAAAGATAAGTATATTGGCTACCACAGAGTGTCCCAATGCTTTCAACGATCTAATATCCACTTGTTCTTATGTTTAAACCTTCTTCTTATATATTTTGTTTATGGTTATGCAAAGTGACACTATCACACACTATATAAACTTTATAGTTGGGGATAAAATAGTAGTCACGTTTTAATTTTAAGGTCCTATATAAATTAAACAATCTCCTTCAAAAATGTTAATTAAATTCGTCCTTCCACCAAGATGTATTAAGAAATACATCACTAGCATTATTTATTAAATTTCAAATTGCCTATGGACATTGTACATGTTGGATATTTTCTATTATAAGATAATATATATATATATATATATGTGTGTGTGTGTGAGTGATTTTGAATATGAAATTGTTATGATATTATGGATTATATGTGAAACAAAATTCCTAATCCTACATGAATTGAGAAAAGTAGGAGATAAATTATAAAAATAAGGATCTTGTTTCATGGGTGGATCCAGAATTTAGGGTACTCAAAATTAGCATCATCTATAAAAATAAGGATCTTTGTTATCATGACCTTAAACACCAATATCATATTCCTATAATCATCACACATTCGTAACCTTAAACGCCAATATCTTGAAAACAAATCTCCCAATGGTGAAAGTAAACCCTAACTCATTATAACAACATTAATTATTGTAAAGCAATAAGAACAGAGGTAAAAACAAATTTAAAAGGATAACTAAATTGTATTGATCATAACAATGGAATCACATGATAGTTTTGGAGAGATTCATCTCTTCCTAACCCTAATAAAATTAGCTGCTCAAGTTCAAAGGATTGAAAGACAATGTAAAAGAGAAGTTACAGAAAGATAAGTATATTGGCTACCACAGAGTGTCCCAATGCTTTCAACGATCTAATATCCACTTGTTCTTATGTTTAAACCTTCTTCTTATATATTTTGTTTATGGTTATGCAAAGTGACACTATCACACACTATATAAACTTTATAGTTGGGGATAAAATAGTAGTCACGTTTTAATTTTAAGGTCCTATATAAATTAAACAATCTCCTTCAAAAATGTTAATTAAATTCGTCCTTCCACCAAGATGTATTAAGAAATACATCACTAGCATTATTTATTAAATTTCAAATTGCATATGGACATTGTACATGTTGGATATTTTCTATTATAAGATAATATATATATATATATATATATATATGTGTGTGTGTGATTTTGAATATGAAATTGTTATGATATTATGGATTATATGTGAAACAAAATTCCTAATCCTACATGAATTGAGAAAAGTAGGAGATAAATTATAAAAATAAGGATCTTGTTTCATGGGTGGATCCAGAATTTAGGGTACTCAAAATTAGCATCATCTATAAAAATAAGGATCTTTGTTATCATGACCTTAAACACCAATATCATATTCCTATAATCATCACACATTCGTAACCTTAAACGCCAATATCTTGAAAACAAATCTCCCAATGGTGAAAGTAAACCCTAACTCATTATAACAACATTAATTATTGTAAAGCAATAAGAACAGAGGTAAAAACAAATTTAAAAGGATAACTAAATTTATTGATCATAACAATGGAATCACATGATAGTTTTGGAGAGATTCATCTCTTCCTAACCCTAAGAAAATTAGCTACTCATGTTCAAAGGATTGAAAGACAATGTAAAAGAGAAGTTACACAAAGATGAGTATATTGGCTACCACGGAGTGTCCCAATGCTTTCAAATGATCTAATATCCACTCGTTCTTATGAACAAATTTTGCAACACGGAGTTTACCTACTGCAAAAATTGAACCTGGGAGTACCGAGTCGACCCTTATTTTCCAAGGTAAAATAAGTCATTGGTCCAATGATGTTGGTTAGTATTGGGGTCTCCAAATATATTTTTTTCCTAATAATAACCATTCCCTTCGTCCTTTACACATTGCAGGAGAAAGTCGGTCTCTCGTGTTCAAAGGTTATGTCTTTAAACACATCATTAAAAAAGTTTGTCTTTAAACTTGTAATAATTTCCTTTGGAGTGGATGGAAAAGCTAATACAACAGTAAAGACAAATATCAAGTTTATATCTGTTCTGGAGTGGGCCGAAGCCCAAATCCAATACTCTAGCGCTAGATCGGCCCAACAATGAGGGGCACGAAAGCAACGAACCACATCAAGGGCTCTGATCTGTCCGTACGATCATCAGACGGCCGAGCGCGACTCACGCTCACTATATAAGCATTCATTGCGTCAGTTGTCAGGTACACACTGTTCACCAATACGTATATTTTGCTCGTCCGTTCCTGACTTGGGCGTCGGAGTGTTATCGCAGGTACACCCACCCTCCAGAGCAGAGCTAGCAGAACGACCAAGGCATACAGAGATCTAAGACCTGGAAAACAGCAGTCAAGGACATCAAAGGTACAGATCAATTGGCGACCTCAGTGGGAGCCCGCGCACTTTCCACCATTCGTATAGATGCTACCAAAGGGAGCTCGAGGCCGACCAAGGGCCACCGCTCGTCTACAAAGTGTGGCTGAAATCCCCGCTCGACTACCTCCAGCAGGTGTTGAAGGCACCAGCGCCACCCCCGCACAACAGGTTACGGTGGAACTCCCTGCCGACCTGGTCCAAGAGCTGCGAGAACTACTGCGCGACCGTAATCAGGCTCTGAATCGCAATGATGACCGCCTCACACACCTAGAAGATCAGATCGCCTCGAGGAGAGCGCACATAGTACCAGAGCAGCGACCTCACCATGAGGGCACTTCAACCATGCCAGCACGCCCTTCAAGGGCCCATCGATCGCCTCCGTGAAGGCAGCTGGTCCATCGATCTCCACCCTCGAGGAGGGGACGAGGAGGAGCGACCACCCCACCAAGAAAGACCCCGTCCATGACTGATTATACTTACTGGCCCGAAGAATTATCGCACGAAGGTTCCTCCCACGGTTCGACCGGTTCGCCCGCCCGTTCTCGAAGCCGATCTACCGAACGATACTTGTATCGATCAAAAGCTTACGCCAATCACTACGGTCAAGATAGAAGGGATACCGGACTTGGACCGTATACCAGAGAAATAGACGAATTCCGCATCCCGCGTTCTTTGCAGAAGCCTCCAACCGACCTTAAGATGTACAACGGCATGAAAGATCCGGACGCCCATTTAAAGCACTTTGATATTATGATGAAGTATCGTGGAGCGCCTGGGCCGGTCAAATGCAGGATCTTTCCCCTTACTTTAGAGGGGTCAGCGTTGGATTGGTTCACGGAACTAAAACCCAATACCATTTCATCCTGGGAACAGATGGCAAGGGTGTTCACCGCTCGGTTCACGACTTCTAGAATCAAGCCAAAATCCCAAGATGTTCTGATCGCCATCAGACAGGGTCCGGAGGAGTCTTTGAGGAGTTATGTGGAAAGGTTCAACCGAGAAGCCGACCAAGTCAGGAACTTAGACGACAACCAGAGGTTGTTCTTCCTAAGGACAGGACTCTTAAGAGGAACTCATTTTGAAGTAGAAGTGGGACTCCATGTTCCCAGAGACCTAGAGACGTTCCTCAGGCGATCTCAAAGGTTCATGAATTACGAGGAAAGAACGACCGCCATAGAAGCCGCTGAGGCGGGCATGAGTCAACGCCCACGACCAGAAAAAGATCAAAGGATTAGGGAAGAGTATACCGGTAATCGCCTGAGCAAAGAAAATAAGGTCAAGAGGTTTGCTGAGCGCACCAAGTTGAACACTTCATACGCGAACATATTGGCAGAATGTGCAAACACTGAATTCAGGGATATTAAACCACCAGAACCTCTCGTACTTAAAGACGGGCAGCGCCCATCCAAAAAATACTGTAGATACCACAAGAGCAATGGGCATGACACAAACAATTGCATTGCTCTTAAAAATGATGTGGAGGCCCTGATCAGAAGAGGAAAGTTGACTCAATATGTGAAAAGAGATAACGGTGAAGCACGAGGAGAGAGGCAAGTGGCCCGTTCACCTAGAAAAGGGAAAGCAGAAGCAAATGAAACAATCAAAGTTGTAGAGGAGGAGGACGATGATGAGGACGCAGTAGACACGAGAAAGTCAAGAGGGAGGCCAGTCGCCATGGTAATCTTGGGAGGAGTCCCCACCAACGCCTCAACCAACAGATCGATCAAAAGAAGATGGGACGAAATCATGAGCGTTGCTTCGACCTCGGCTCCAAGACCACTTAGTGAGCGGCCATCCATCTCCTTTGGAGACGAGGATCTCATTGATGGAACCCCCAACTACGAAGTTCCCTTAGTCATCGTAGCAGTAATGGCAAACATGGAGGTTAGGCGAATATTGGTAGACCAAGGGAGTTCAGCAGACATAATATTTGAAGACCTATTGGACGTCCTAAAAATTTCAAAGGATGATTTGAGGCCATACAGAGGAACGGTCTTGACCGGGTTCAATGGAGCCTCGACAACTCCTATAGGGCGGATAGAGCTGATGGTAACTTTTGGGGACGACACGGTAGAGAATCCCCTCTGTAGAACGGTCAGAACAGATTTCATTGTGTTACCCTGTAAGTCCGTGTATCAATGTATCATTGGTCGACCAACCCTTGCCCGCTTGGAAGCAGTGCCCTCCACCGTCCACTTGAAAATGAAATTCTACACTAAATCTGGGGAAGTTTCCACCATCCAGGCAGACTTATTGTCCGCCAAGCGAGTTTTCCTTTTGGGGCTTAAAGAAAAAGGGAAAAACGTAGCGAGAGAAATAGAGAAAGAAATGAAAAGCGGCGAGCAAGTTAACCTAGCCGACTTAGATGCCCGCTACGACCCTGATAGCGAAGAGGAAGAAGTGGTCGACCTTCTGACTAAAGAGCTAAAGAAACGAATTAAGCGACCTGAACCAGACGGGGAATTCTATCACATAAAGATAGGGGACGACCCGGAGAAAACGATCAAAATAAGGAAAAACCTCCCCCCTGAGGTTCAGGACGAGCTCGTTCAATGTTTGAAGGAACATGCAGACCTGTTCGCCTGGAGTGCGGCCGACATGCCCAGTATCACTTAGCTGTGGATCCAGGAGAAAAATGGGTGGCTCAAAAAAGAAGAGTTCAGAAGGAAGAAAAAGCACGAGTAGCGTGCAAGGCCGTTGAAGACCTGCTCGAAGCAGGGTTCATTAAAGAAATAAAATACACCACGTGGTTATCCAATGTCGTCTTGGTCAAAAAGGCGAATGGAAAGTGGAGGATGTGCGTGGACTATACCGACCTCAACCGAGCATGCCCGAAGGATGCTTTCCCCGTCCCAAGTGTCGATCGTCTGGTCGATAATGCAAGGGGATACAAGATCCTGTCCTTCTTAGACGCCTATTCCGGGTACAATCAGATTGCCATGCACCCACCAGATCAGGAGAAGACCGCATTCATGACGGACAAGGGGAATTTCTGTTACACGGTTATGCCATTTGGGCTGAAGAACGCTGGAGCGACCTACCAGCGCATGATGAACCATGTCTTTCAGGGTCAAATAGGGAAAACGGTGGAAGTGTATTTGGACGATATGATTGTCAAAACCAAACAGGACCAAGCTCATGTAAACGACTTGAAAGAAGTACTCAAAGAAGCCAGAAAGAATTCCTTAAGGTTCAATCCAGAAAAATGCACTTTTGGGGTCAGAGCGGGCAAATTCCTTGGGTTCCATCTCACAGAAAGGGGAATTGAAGCCAACCCAGACAAATGTAGAGCAGTGACTGAGATGAGGCCACCAACGACCAAAAAAGAAATACAGAAACTCAATGGTATGGTGGCCGCTCTCTCTCGTTTCATTTCAAAAGCAGCGAACAAATCTTTGCCCTTGTTTAAATTGTTGAAAAAGGAGACCACATTTGAATGGACGCCCGAGTGCGACCAGGCCCTCGAACAATTGAAAACGTCTCTGGCAGAACCTCCAATTTTGACGACCCCCGAGCCTGGAGAAACTCTTTATTTGTACTTGTCCATCACGGACGAGGCTTTGGCCGCCGTCTTGGTACGAGAAGAAGGAACGAAGCAAAATCCAGTCTACTTTGTCAGCAAAGTTATACAAGGACTCGAGCTAAGATATCAGAGGATTGAGAAATTGGCTCTGGCATTGATTGTCTCAGCCCGAAGGTTGAGACCATACTTCGTGGCCCACCAGATCCTGCATAGCCCAGATCTAGCGGGCAGAATGATCAAATGGGCTGCAGAATTATCAGAATTCGGAATAAAGTATGAGCCTAGATCGTCTGCTAAAGCACAAGTCTTAGCCGATTTTATCGCAGAATTGACCCCAGGGTCAGAGAACCCAGTTCAGGATTCATGGACTTTGCACGTTGACGGATCGTCCAATGGTAAAGGCAGCGGAGCAGGCTTAATCCTTGAGAATGAAGAAGGGACGACCATTGAAGTCTCCTTGACTTTCTCGTTCCCCACTTCTAACAATCAGGCCGAATACGAGGCTTGCATCGCTGGGCTGTTGCTCGCTTTAGAGATGCAAGTAAAAAGGGTGGAGCTTCGATCAGACTCATTACTAGCGGTCTCCCAGATCAAAGACGTCTTTTTAGCCAAAGACGAGATACTCCAGAAATATTTAGCAAAGGTCAAAGAGTTGATGAAGAAATTCGAGCATGCTGAAGTCAAGCACGTCCCAAGGACTGAAAACGCTAGGGCGGACATCTTGTCCAAACTGGCAAGCACCAAGAAAAGTGGTAACCATAGAAGCGTAATACAAAAAGTCCTATCTCAACCAAGTGTGAGGTTAGATACGGCCTTAGGAGCAGACGTATGTACGATCGACTCAGCACCTTCCTGGATCGACCCCATCTTTAACTACATAAAGAACGGGGAGGAATCCAAGGATCCAAAAGAAGCTGCACTCGTTCCCAGGCGAGTAACGTCGTACTCGATAATTAACGAGCAACTCTACAGAAGAGGATTCACCATGCCCCTACTCAAGTGCCTCCTCCCAGCAGAAGCGGCCTATGTGTTGAAGGAGATTCATGAAGGAATCTGCGGGAACCACTTGGGTTCACGAGCTTTGGCAAAAAAGGCTTTAAGAGCGGGCTACTTCTGGCCCACTATAGAGCCAGATGCAAAAGACCTAGTCAAGAAATGTGACAAGTGCCAGAGGCACGCAGATACCCACGTTGCACCTCCAACCGAGCTCAACTGTTTGACTTCTCCATGGCCGTTTTCATGGTGGGGTATCGACCTGTTAGGACCTTTTTCCCTCGCCCCTGGTCAGTTTAAATTTCTGATCGTCGCAGTGGACTACTTCACCAAATGGATTGAGGCCGAGCCCTTAGCCAAAATCACTTCGAAGAATTGCCTGAAGTTCGTCAAAAGAAACATTTTTGGTACGGTTTGGGATTCCAGAAGTCGTCGTGTCAGACAACGGCACACAGTTCACGGACCGACATTTCCAAGAAACTCTAGTCGAACTAGGCGTAAAACAGCGTTTTACGTCGGTCGAACACCCGCAAACGAACGGGCAGGCAGAGGCGGCCAACAGAGTCATCCTAAGGGGGCTAAAGAGAAGACTGGATGAAGCCAAGGGAAGGCGGGCAGAAGAGCTTCCCTCTGTACTATGGGCGTATAGAACCACCCCACACTCAACTACGGGAGAGTCCCCCTTCAGGATGGTCTATGGAACGAACGCACTAATCCCTGTGGAAATGGGAGAGTTGACTTGGAGAACGGCTAATTCTCTACAGCCGTCCGAGAACGAGCAGGCAACAAGGGAAGAGCTCGCCCTAGTAGAAGAACTGCGGAACAAGGCAGCCCTCAAAGAGACATTGGTCAAACAGAATATGGCCACAAGACACAACGCCAAGGTCGTTCCTAGGTCGTTCGATGTAGGGCAGCTCGTCCTACGAAGGGCAGATATCGGCCAGACAAATGCCGGCCAGGGCAAGCTAGCCCCAACTTGGGAAGGCCCCTACCAAGTAGCTGCCAAGATGAGCAAAGGAGCATATATCTTGAAGACCATGAGTGGAGGAATGATTGCGAACACTTGGAATGCAGCAAACCTCAGAAGATACTTTACTTGATGCCATGTAAAATATGAAAGAATGCCATGTTTCCAGTTAAATAATGAATGAAAATCAAAACGGGCGGGACACTCTTTTTCCCTACGGGGTTTTTTATTGAGGCCCGCTCGTCCGTCAACAGAACGACGGGGAATTTCTTAAATTCTTGATTCTATAGTTATTAATCGATCCAATAACGAACAACCCCGAAGGCGAGTTAAATTCAAACCGAGTTTGATAAACTGCCAAGGGTCAAACTGAAGCGACCTTAAGTCTGAATATGCTTGCAAATGAGCTAAATCTAAAGTAGAAACTTGGTAAGCTGTTTGCAGGCAGCCTCGCGAAACTCAGACCGATCCATGCGGACATGAGAAATCAAATAGAATAAGCCTAGATAAAAGTCTAAAGAACGATTATGACCAAAGGCGTTTAAAACATTAAACATTAGCCCGGAGAAGGCCGGGCTCCTTGTTGATTACAAGAAAAAGCAATACATTCTTCAAAAAGAGAGAAGAGAAACAAAGTACAAGCAGACAAATACGAAGGGAATAACTCATTCAGGGCGACTGTAGACAACCGTCTCCTCTTGGATGACATTCCCATTTTCGTCTTTCTCCGCGAGACGAACGATTTGCCCGTTTCTCAGGAAATGGTCGTTGTTCACAATCTCTGGATTAATCTCCAGCGATGGATAGCAATACCAAATCTGAGCTACAGCCTCGTCAAAACGCCCGCTAGCAATAGAGATGGTCATGTCTTCCAGGGCCTCCAACTCGCCCCTCGCCTGATCACGCTCGCCCTCAACGGCCTTCAGGTTCTCCTCAAGACCGACCACCCGCTCCTCCAATTGTATAACCTTGGTAGACCGCTCAGCCAAACTGGCAGTAGCGGTGGCAAGTTTGACTTCAGCATCTACTCTGGCTGTCATGGCCGCATCACGCTCGGCAGTAACTGAGCCAAGTGCGTCCTTTGTGGGTTGGAGGGCGACCTCAGCATCCTCGAGCTTCTTTTTGGTACTCTCGAGCTCTGCCCGCAAATCTGTAATGTGTCCAAGAGCGGACTTATACTTGTCAGTTTTATCCAAAAGATCACCCTCCAACCACAAATTTCTGTGAAGTGAGCGCATACCTGCTTGGCGGCCAGCCTCCTCAGATTTGTAACGAGCAAGCTTTTGAGAAGCTGCTTGGGCAATTTCAGCTACGAAGAGGAGAGGATCGGCCTTAAGGCGTTCAAAATCCACGTCCTTGAGATCGTCCAAGTCCAAGGACGACCTTCTTGATGCCTCTCTTCTCTTTTGGGGAGGATCAAGGTCGATCGGAATAGCGTCCAGAGGACTCTGAGTCCGATCTCTCTTTTTAGAAACTAAGTTCGTTCCTTGCTCGCCCCCAGCAGGTCTATGATCGCCTTCAGCGCGAGATGGTTGAGACGAAGAGGCAAAAGACACCTTCTTCTGCTTCCTTGACTTTGTCTTTGCCAAAAGAGCTGCGAAACCGATGCCCGTCATTTCAGCTGGAAAAGTAAAAAGATGAGTTAGGAGGCTGAACAAAGCAAACCACGATCAAAATAAAAAGCGAAAATAAAGGCACACCAAGTTTGTTTTTGGCTTGCTCGGACGTCCGGAGGCAAGCAAATTTGTTACAGGGTATGACCCCTTCTGGCAGCCAAGTAACCAAGGTCTCTAACATCCGAATACTCTCAAGATCATAGTCGCTCAGCCTCCTCTGATGCCGATAATAGATAGTGTTGCGATCGTAGTGTGAGTGCGACCAACCTTGAGGAAACTTCATTGAGGAGACGCGACCTTCGTCATCCACAGTTCCCACCATTGCCTTAGCACGATCATTAACAGGAACGACCCAGAGGAAAGCGTGCCTCCAAGTTTTGACCAATTCACAGAATGGCTTGAAGAGTCTGATCGTGTTTTTCCGTCCCTTCAAAGAAACTTGTTCCCATCGCCTGGGTTCGCTCCTCATCTCCACTGTGCGACTAACATCAAACAATGAGAAGAAAAGACGGCAATTTACCTCCCGATCAAGAGCGGCCATTATTATCTCGAACGACTTATCCAGCGCCCAAGCATTAAAGTGAAGTTGAGAAGGGGCAACACCAAGAGTCCTTAAGACACGTCTCTGGAAAAATGTGAAGGGAGGTCGCACCCTCAAATCACGGAGGACGTTGGAGTACATGATAAATTTTAAAGAATTCGGGATTATGGCAGCATGCTCTTCAGGTGGTACGCCCTCCGCTCGCCATTCCTGATCACCGTAACCTATTAACTTGGTGAAAAGAGGCAGCACCTCATCACCGGGTGGGAAGACAGAGCGCTCGTTGATTATAGCGGAGGATATCCAAGAGCGGTCGACATCAAGCCTACCCCTCCAATCGTGCTCTTCCGGCAGTACCTCGTTGACTGGAACTGGAGGGGGCGTAGGATTCATTCGGGGAGACTGGACCGTGTCAACCGTGTTTGACGAGCGTCCAGAGGACGATGAAGAAGAAAGATCGGTAGAAGAGAAAGTCTCAGATGGGAACCCGCTCGTGCCGACATCTCCAGAGCGAGCATGCTCATCCATACTCGCAGGTTGACGACCAGAAATTCTCGCAGTTTTCTTTGTTCGCGCCACTGCGTTGCCCTGCGAGGAGAAGGAAAATCAGGCTCACCCTAAACGATGACTTGCTGAAGGTGGCGACAAGGTCGACCCCGAGCCTGACACCCCCTCCTCGCCCCATGCAAACAGAATTAGAGCTAAAATAAACGAGACAAAAAAAAGGGGATACCTCGAGTGGGAGAGAAGTTCGGTCTGAGGGTAGTATTCTCCTTGATGAATAAAATCAAACGACCAGAAGAATAAGACCGCCTGAGTTGAAACTCGTGCACGGGTAGACACCTGGCCAGGATAAAGAAGCAAGCTTTTGATCGCAACAGGAGGAAATTATGACCGCTTTTCGAGCTCCGAAAACGAAAGTAGAAACTGAGAAGGAGAGGGGGCAACATATTTATAAGGTTTGGAAAGCAAGCAAGCGAAACGACGCGACCCTTCACTTGCACACGCCTTGAAAACCAAACTGTCATCATGTCCAAACGCCACCTTTTCAAAATTTGTGACACCATTAATGACCCTTGGGGAAAAACGAAACGTCACTTCCTGACAGGAGCCACGTGTCATATGAACATAAGCGAAGCCCACCACGAATCAGAAACGATCAGCCGACCGGTCTCACGCTCGGGGACGTGAACATAGAAACGATCATAAAACAAGCCTGCGCCCGCCACATGAGCGACCTTAGCTTGGGGGGCAACTGTTCTGGAGTGGGCCGAAGCCCAAATCCAATACTCTAGCGCTAGATCGGCCCAACAATGAGGGGCATGAAAGCAAGGAACCACATCAACGGCTCTGATCTGTCCGTACGATCATCAGACGGCCGAGCGCGACTCACGCTCACTATATAAGCATTCATTGCGTTAGTTGTCAGGTACACACTGTTCACCAATACGTATATTTTGCTCGTCCGTTCCTGACTTGGGCGTCGGAGTGTTATCGCAGGTACACCCGCCCTCCGGAGCAGAGCTAGCAGAACGACCAAGGCATACAGAGATCTAAGACCTGGAAAACAACAGTCAAGGACATCAAAGGTACAGATCAATATCAATACGTACAAAATTCGACTTTCTTCTTTGTGATAGACTTCTTTGTTGGATCCTTAATCCAACATTGGACTTTTATGTTAATAATTATGTATTGTGGATCGTCATTTAAGATTAAGCCTAATTAAAGTGATAAAATAAGGTTAGGCTAAAGTGGGCTTAGGAGTATCTAATAGGGTGTTGGCATTTTATGTGTAGACTCTAATAGGTAATTCTAATTTTGTGATGGGCTGAATTAGAAGCACCACTAGACAAACCTAGTTAGGGTTCTATAAATAAGAAGGTTTTGGTCCCCGGGTCACACTACAACTTTTGGAGCCTTTCTTACCTGGCATCCTATTATCAGGAAGCTACAGAGAGAACATACCGGATCATCATAGTTCAGGTACACTTCCACTTCGGTATTCAGATCAGGTACTACACTCCAGCTTCAGTATATTCTAATGATTAACATGATTGATTCTGGTTTTATAAAGAGTATTTCAGATCTAACAAGTGGTATCAAAGCCTTTCATGTTTGATTATTATGAAAATTATTTTTACGGTATATATGATCATTAAGAAAAAAATAAGTTTGGTTTTACGACTTCAGTTTCTTTTTTACGGTATACTCGTTTGGCTTGAGAGTAAGAATTGAAATTGAAATTGGATTCATTAGTTTTATGAGTAGCCGTGCGTTAGGGGTTTGTGTTCTTACGGTAATGGGAAGAAAAAAAGAATAGATATCATGAATTCATTTACCTATATGCTATAGACCTAACTACGGAACTCATTAGTTCTATTATAATGTTAATATTAATTGAGGAATTCCTTTCGGTTCATGATCATTTCATGAGTTAAGTTTAGTTTTATTTTATTTTATGATATAATTATTTAGAATTCATATGGCTTTTGTGTGTGCGTATGAGTTCATGATGACTTAAGGACTAGAACTTGTGAATATTTTCGGTTTTGGCTTCGGTTATTGTCCATCTTTATGTGAAAATCTTGAATTATATAAAGATTGAGTCAGGTTGTTGGGATGTTTCTTTATTGTTCCTAATTGTTATTGAATCACAATATGGATTCGGTCATCGGTGCTTGGTTTTGTTTGTTGTAATTTTTTTTTTTTTAAGGATTGAATTCATGGCTTTTCTTTATTAGTTTGGTTTCTTATAATATAATAAGGAATTACGATATGCAATGGCTTTATTAGTCTGGTATGATTTGGTTCTGTTATTCAGCAATTTGAATTCGGCATTACGGGTTCTGGTTTTCATGTCTTATTCAATTATTTATTATTACATATCTGATATAGTGTGATATGCAAGCTTTTTTCATTTGATCAGCTGCAGTATTATTTTCTTTGATTTAAGCTTTCAGTTTCGGCAATTCAATGTGATTGCAGCATTTCGGTTCGGTTTTGGCATTTAATCTTGAAAATTTGCTGCTGCATTTCGGTTTATGGCTTTGTGCTATTCAATTATGTATTATTATTATATGTGATTGAATTCAAGTTTTGATTTGCAATGTCATTATTTTGTTTGGCACATGAATTCGGAGTTGAATTCATTATATAATGTGCACGAGGTTTTCTTTCTTGTTGGTCCCATTATTGCTTTCGGTGCGTGATAATTCAAATTGAATGAAGATGATTCACCTCTTTTATGGTGTTGCGGCAATTCAGTAGCGGCAATTTTATTTTTTGGTTTGGTATCTTTTATGTTGTTTATATTAAAGATAATGTTATTTCCGGTTTAATTATAAGCAACTCAATAAATGATTAATCCGTTAAGCTGCATATAAGGTAAATATAATTTTTCTGGACTTGTATGCATTATTTTGGATAATTTTTGGAGTAATTCTAAATTTAAATATTGGACAAGTTATATATATTTTGGGATGAATTGGTTGAAGCAACATGTCACCAAAGTGGCCTCTCTTGCGGAGATTAATTTATTTTGAAATATAAAAGGTTGTGTCCTTGTGACTTGTGTGAATATTTATCGGCCCAAAGGAATATCTATTTTACAGAATTGCAAGTGCACTTGTGATGATAAATACGTGATAATTATTTGGTTTACATGTGAATAGTGAATCGACCCAAAGGAAGGTTTATTGTTTGACATGTTCTTTATTATCAGTATTTGATTGCTACACCAAGGTATCCCAGAAAAGTTAATATTTTGTTCAAAGATAAAATATTAGTGGATTCCTGGTATGTTGAATGGTGTTTACCATTATTTGAATTTAGTATTGCTTTTATTTTAGGGCTTAAGTGAGGCATATTTTGTTTGGCTATAGTTCTCTAATTAGTTAGGAATGATCCTGCAAATATAACTACCAACATCAATTATATTTAAATGCTAAACCGCTCAAACTTCAAGTCCTAGAAAGATAATGTTTTGATAGTTCTTGGAGTAATAACTCTCAACCTTGCATTAAGGATCGACTCTCCTCCACCTCTTATGGTTTTGAGTACATTTGAACGAACAAATGAAATGAAAAAGGTGAGAGAAGTCAAATTACATGTGTTTGATGATCATGAAGAAGAGCATTCTGGAAGCATTCAAGGACAAAATATCTGAAAAGATTAATCTGGTTAACGAGTTCCTTGCAGACATTGAAAAAAGATTTGTCGTGACCGTAAAGCTTCAGATATGTACGCTCTTGACAAACTTATCTCAATCAAGTATGAAGACAAGCGAATAAAAGACAAGAAGGACAAAGAAGCTGCAGGTTTTGATAATCTTTTTTCTACTGAGACAATTGCTTCGTTTAATGAATCACTTCATGTGAGTACACGAGGTATAAATTTTATGATCCCGCAAGTAAGTCGATTTTCGAATCAGGAAATGCTCATTTCTTTGAGGATGTTGAGTTTGCAGGGGGAGATATAGTTAAGTACTTTGTCTTTGAAGAACAATATATTGATATTCTCATATGTGTTACTGACATTGCTCAGGATCCTTTCCTTGACTCTGTTGGGAACACAACAAGTCAAGACAATATTGAAATCCCCATACAAGAAATTGTTACAGAATAACAAACTCTTCCACCGCAAGAAACTATGCCATTAAGGAGATCCACTAGAGAAAAGAGAAGTACAATACTAGATGACTGTTTTGTATCTCTCCAATAACATGAGGTTGACATTAGAATGATGGAAGTTGATCCAATTAGCTTTCGTTAAGCCATGGAAAGTTCTAACTCTCAAAAGTGGGTTGATGCAATGAATAAAAAGATTAAGTCCATGAAAGAAAATGACGTTTGGGGTCATGTCCCATTGCCACAAGATGTGAGACCCATTGATTGCAAATGGATATTTAAGACCAAGAGGGATTCAAAAGGCAATGTGGAGAAGTATAAGGCTCGTCTTGTTGCAAAAGGATTTACACAGAAAGAATGCATTGACTATAAAGAGACTTTTACTCCAGTTTCATTGAAAGTCTCTTTCAGGATTATAATGGCATTAGTGGCGCATTTTGAACTTGAGTTACATCAGATGGATGTAAAGACAACGTTTCTCAATGGTAACATTGAAGAGACAATTTATATGGTGAAATCAAAACACTTTGTTTCGGAAGACTCAAAGGATATATGGTTTGCAAACTAAAGAAATCCATCTATGGACTTAAGCAAACATCTCGGCAATGGTATTTCAAATTTCATCAAGTGATCATCTCGTTTGGTTGATGATTGTGTATACCATAAGTTATGTGGGAGCGAGTATATTTTTTCTGGTTTTATATGTTGATGACATTTTGCTTGCCAGTTACGATATAGACTTATTGCATGAAACCCAAGAGATTTCTAGGTAGGAATTTTGAGATGAAAGACCTTGGTAATGCATCTTTTGTATTGGGCATACAGATACACCGAGATCCTTCTCGGGGGTATTCTTCGATTGTCCCAAAAAGGCTATATTGGAAAGGTTCTCAAGAGATATGGCATGTAGGATTGTACCAGATGATAACCCTGTGGCTAAGGGAGACAAGTTTAGTCTCAATCAGTGTCCTAAGAATGACTTTGAAGAAAAGGAAATGCATAAGATTCCTTATGCATCAATAATAGGGAGTCTAATGTGTGCTTAGGTTTGTACGCATCCAAATATTGTGTGCATTATGGGATGTTAGGAATATTTTTAGTAACTCGGGATAAGACTATTGGAAAGCAGCCAAACAGATCATATGGTACTTACAGAGAACAAAAGAATATATGCTCTTTTATCGGATATCAGATCAGCTTGAGATCATTAGGTATACTGAGTCCAATTTTTGGTGGATATCAATATAGTATAAAATCTACTTTGGGCTATGTTTATCTGCTGAATGGAAGTGCAATTTCTAGGAAGAGTGCTAAACAGTGCATTATATAGTCTCTTCCATTGTGGCAGTAGAGTTCATAGCATGTTATTAGGCATCCAATAATGGAATTTGACGGCGAAGTTTTGTCACAGGGCTGCATACAGTAGATGGTTTTGAAAGACCACTAAGATTATTTTTTGACAGTAAATACGCAGTTCTATTTTCCAATAACAATAGGAACTCGAAGATGTTGAAGCAAGACATCAAGTTCATTGTTGTTAAAGAAAGAGTTCAGAGTGAACAGTTGTCTATAAATCATATCAGAACAAACTCAATTTTTGCGAATTGCTCATTATAGGATTATCACCCAAAAGGTCTTATGAGCACACTGCTCGTTTAGGTGTCACATTATTAAGTGATGTTCAGTTTTTGTGGGAGTTTGTTATTTTATTGCTTTTATAATATAGACATATTTCAGTTTAAGTAAGGTTTAAGTATATTTTTCTGCAGAAATAAAGTTTTGGTATTTGTTACACTCTGATTTTGTTACAGCTTGACCTCACTAGGGTTTAAGGAGGACCAATTGGAATTAGGCATGTTAAAATCACATTACATGAAAATTTCATGCTACGCATCCACATCATGATACATGTCATTCTTTTATGTCAGCATACTAGTTCGTATGACCCGTGCGATTCACGGGTATACACTATATTAACATAATTTTTAATTAAAAATATAACCGAGTTTCCCATACTATTATATTTAACGGATAATATATGTTTTATAGAATTGGATTCCTATTAAAATATTTTGGTATTCTAATATTTTACTTGTTGCGGCGTAATGTCAAAATATAATGGTTTTGATGATTCTACTAACTTTGAATTCAAATAATGTATGATATGTCATAATAAGTGTTGCGATAAAACTATTGGCTAATCATAAAAAAATATGTGGCGGCACGTGTTATAGATAAAAAAATCAAATATAATGGTATTTACTATTTGTTAATTTATATAAATACAGTGGTTCGCTTTAGAAATGACAATGGTCCAAATAAAAATATATTTAGAAATGGCACAGGGTAAGGTGGGGGCAGGGAGTACTCCCCATTCTCTGCCCTGACTACCCAAACTTTTCCCCATCCCCATTCCCCGCCATTCTCGAGTTCCTGTCCTCGTCCTCGTTCCCACTGATCCCCGTAATCGTTGTAGGAACACTAAAAAATTATTAAAATTAATCAAAAATATAAATTAAAATCTAATAAAATTGGGAAAAAAAATAAAAGAATGACTATAATAATAATAATTTAATATTTCAACATAAAAAAACGTAAAAGTTTGTCTTTGTTTTATATTTTTATATTAAAAAATATAAACTGAAGAATAAAAACATAAAAGTTATCACTTTTTAATGAAAATACGTATGAAAAGACTAAATTTTTTACGGTATTTATGTAACATTGTGCTCGGGACAGGGAGTACAGTCTCTGTCCCCATACATAAATTGATCGCAAGGGGTAGATATCTAATGGGGTAGTCCCCGAGGAACCTAATTACATTATAACACCCTTAATAACTTAATTCAAAACAATATAAAAAAATAGAAAGAGTGATATAGGACAATGTGAAGTGCTTAGGAAGCACTTACATAACATTTGTATTAATAGGTAAGAAGCATTTGTATCGATTCACAAACAATCCATACAAACCATAAACTCAATACTTTTTACACAGA
Organism: Astragalus glycyphyllos; assembly: GCA_963573325.1. Classification (NCBI taxonomy): domain Eukaryota; kingdom Viridiplantae; phylum Streptophyta; class Magnoliopsida; order Fabales; family Fabaceae; genus Astragalus; species Astragalus glycyphyllos. The sequence goes on along the minus strand of OY754313.1, from coordinate 11,421,859 downwards.
CACTGCAACTATATTGACAAACGATAATTCATAGAAAAAGTAATATCCTACATCCAAGTAATCAGATACTAAAAGGAAAAACTAACACTATATGATAAATATATTTACAACTTTTTCCATGAATCACAGCAATCTACTGTCATAATATTGTACAATGCACAATTTACCTTTAATAAGTCATATAATCATGTTACATCCTCTTTTAGTCTATCTATTTACTTGATGGATATAATACTAATGATTTGACAGTAATATTTCTGTTCAACTCAAATTGAGTCGAAAGAAAAAGAGCTTTAAGGATTAAACAAAAACAATGTGACATTTGACCATCACTTTCCATGAAATTCTTCACTTGTTTATTATATTTAGAATAACTCTACCCAGCAAAACAAAACTTACAACTTCAAATTTCAAAATATGAATGTAATATATATATACAACGAATCCAACACGGCAACACCGAGTGATCGTTGTCTCTCGAGCTATGCACACTATACATTAGAAAATATAGCCAAATACCGAGATGTCCATTGACATGCATTTTCTGGTGAAAATGAAACCTTCATAAACCTGTATAAAAATATCTTATTAGACCAAAAATAAAAACAGGATCATGTTGATAAGCACATGAACCAGTGGACATATAATAGTTTAGTCCAAAACATGGAAGCTTGAAATTTTAAAAACCTTCCTTCAAAATAAAAGGAAGAAGATGATAGCTCAAATTTTATTTTGAGCTATGATTTGAAGCCAGTTTCGTAAGGTCAAATTAGGCTATGATTTGAAGCCGGTTTCATATTTTTTCCTTCCTCTACTTCATAAACTGAAAAATATAAAACTATGTTGATATAAGCTGGCTTCAAAACCCTTACCATTAGCTTCTTATAGAAGAATCTGCAAAACAGTGACAATGAGACTCACACCAACAACTACACAGTATTAAAAGAAAGACAAACTAAAAAGATGATGAGGAATGAGAGAATGCATCATAATTATAAAATCATAAAATGAAAAGAGAAGTGGGAAAGAAACGTGGAATACAAAACTTAAAAAAATGTGACTAAATAAGAATTTCATGTTGTCAAATTATGGACTGAGCTTGTTTAGGGCTAAATAAGAATTGTGACTAAATAAGAATTTCATGTAGTGCAAGTTTAGGGCTACATAAATTCTTGGGTAAAAAAAACAATTCTATTATTGTTAGAGTAATAATCAGTGTCCCAAAATATAGAAATGACTCATTCTCTTCTCTCAAATAAACGTTAACTGTTAGTATTTATATTTGTATTAATTGAATTGAAATTTTTTGTTTCCATTTTAGTGGAGATACAATTTTCGATTATAATTATAGTTAAATGCAAGGAATATTGTCAAATATACATATGGGGAAGTTATTTTTCATTTTAATTCTAATTTTTCCATGTCAGCCAGAAATGGACAAATTAATGGCGACATGTCACAGTATTTTCCAAGTGGCTAAAGAATTATGTGACATCTGGAGAATACCCAAAATAGATTATTCCTAATTGTATTATTAATAGATGTGACCATTGATGGGTTTAGTTACGATAGATGTAACGAAGACTGCTTTGATCCTATGTTGGTATGATTGATGGACCGGATTGATTACAGATACATTTAGTAATGACAATCATTTGAGCTCATACGGTTTATTTTTGCAATGCATAATTATAAGGTTACACATATAGTCCAAGTGGGAGATTGTTGGATCCTTAATACAACATTGGACTTTTATGTTAATAATTATGTATTGTGGACCGTCACTTAAGATTAAGCCCAATTAAAGTGATCAAATAAGGTTAGGCTAAAGTGAGCTTATGAGTATCTAATAGGGTGTGGGCCTTTTATGTGTAGAGACTAATAGGTATTTCTAATTTTGCGATGGGCTGAATTAGAAGCACCAATAGACAACCCTAGTTAGGGTTCTATAAATAAGGAGCTTATGGTCCCCGAGTCACACTACAACTTTTGGAGCCGTTCTTACCTGACATCCCATTATCAGGAAGATACAGAGAGAAGACTAAAGGGTTCTTTCGGAGAGAGTACGTGTTGACCTGGAAGACCAAACCACATACCGGATCATCATAGTTCAGGTACGCTTTCATTTCGGTATTCAGATCAGGTACGCTTCCGCTATGATTCAGGTACGCTCCGGCTTCGCTATTTTCTAATGATTACCATGATTGATTCTGGATTTATATAGATTACTTCGGTTATAACATTCTTTACTTTCACCTTCGTATGAAAGCTTAAAAGAAATGAACTTATCTTTAATTAAGACACAGCGTGCAAATGATCCCTCGTAAAAAATGATTTTGGACATGTTTCTTATATCCATCTTGTTTCCTTTTTGGGCCATCCCTAAGGCCTCAGCTTGGTAATATTGCAGCTCATATTGGTGCCGATCTCTTGAAGAAGAAGCTTCTGCCTCCGTCGTGGTTTAACTATCCTCCTCCGCAGCTGCGTGAAATCCTTCTGAATGAGGCAGCGTCGTTATGATGCTTGTTGGTTTTGTTGGTGAATTAAAGACTTTGGTGGTTGCATCTAGTTTGGTGAAGATGGTTATGGCGTCTTTACTATTCTTTGCCAAATTAAGGTTTGTTTTGTTCATCACAGTTTGTTGTTGTTTTTAGACGTGTTTTGACTTTCCAATTTCGTGTTATTTCACTGCTAACCGGGTCACCCATCCACACTGGTACCCGGGTGTTGTATTGGGTTTGGGCTTTTGTCCCACTTATTAATTCTGTTCTGGAGTGGGCCGAAGCCCAAATCCAATGCTCTGGCGCTAGATCGGCCCAGCGAAGAGGGGCACAAAAGCAAGGAACCGCATCAACGGCTCTGATCTGTCCGTACGATAATCCGACAGACGAGCGCGACTCACGCTCACTATACAAGCTTTCATTGCGTCAATTGTCAGGTACACACTGTTCATCAATACGTATATTTTTACTCGTCCGTTCCTGACTTGGGCGTCGGAGTGTTATCGCAGGTACACCCACCCTCCAGAGCAGAGCTAGCAGAACGACCAAGGCATACAGAGATCTAAGACCTGGAAAACAGCGGTCTAAGACATCAAAGGTACAGATCAATTGGCGACCACAGTGGGAGCCCGCGCGCTTTCCACCATTCGTACAGATGCCACCAAAGGCAGCTCGAGGCCGACCAAGGGCCATCGCTCGTCTACAAAGTATTGCTGAAATCCCCGCTCGACCACCTCCAACAGGTGTTGAAGGCACCAGCGCCACCCCCGCACAACAGGTTACGATGGAACTCCCTGCCGACCTGGTCCAAGAGCTGCGAGAACTACTGCGCGACCGTAATCAGACTCTGAACCGCAATGACGACCGCCTCACTCACCTGGAAGATCAGATCGCCTCGAGGAGAGCGCACACAGCACCAGAGCAGCATCCTCACCATGAGCGCACTTCAACCGTGCGAGCACGCCCTTCAAGGGCCCATCGATCGCCTCCGCGAAGGCAGCTGGTCCATCGATCTCCACCCCCAAGAAGGGGACGAGGAGGAGCGACCACCCCACCTAGAAAGACCCCGTCCACGACTGATTATACTTACTGGCCCGAAGAATCGTCGCACGAAGGTTCCTCCCACGGTTCGACCGGTTCGCCCGCCCGTTCTCGAAGCCGATCTATCGAACGATACTCGCATCGATCAAAAGCTTACGCCAATCACTACAGTCAAGATAGAAGGGATACCGGACTTGGACCGTATACCAGAGAAATAGACGAATTCCGCATCCCGCGCTCTTTGCAGAAGCCTCCAACCGACCTTAAGATGTACAACGGCATGAAAGATCCGGACGCTCATTTAAAGCACTTTGATATTATGATGAAGTATCGTGGAGCGCCCGGGCCGGTCAAATGCAAGATCTTTCCCCTTACTTTAGAGGGGTCAGCGTTGGATTGGTTCACCGAACTAAAACCCAATACCATTTCATCCTGGGAACAGATGGCAAGGGTGTTCACCGCTCGGTTCACGACTTCTAGAATCAAGCCAAAATCCCAAGATGTTCTGATCGCCATCAGACAGGGTCCGGAGGAATCTCTGAGGAATTAAGTGGAAAGGTTCAACCGCGAAGCCGACCAAGTCAGGAACTTAGACGACAACCAGAGGTTGTTCTTCCTAAGGACAGGACTCTTAAGAGGAACTCGTTTTGAAGTAGAAGTGGGACTCCACGTTCCTAGAGACCTAGAGACGTTCCTCAGGCGATCTCAAAGGTTCATGAATTACGAGGAAAGAACGACCGCCATAGAAGCCGCTGAAGCGGGCATGAGTCAACGTCCGCGACCAGAAAAAGATCAAAGGATTAGGGAAGAGTATATCGGTAATCGCCTGAGCAAAGAGAATAAGGTCAAGAGGTTTGCTGAGCGCACCAAGTTAAACACTTCGTACGCGAACATATTGGCAGAATGTGCAAACACTGAATTCAGGGATATTAAACCACCAGAACCTCTTGTGCTTAAAGACGGGCAGCGCCCATCCAAAAAATACTGTAGATACCACAAGAGCAATGGGCATGACACAAACAATTGCATGGCTCTTAAAGATGATGTGGAGGCCCTGATCAGAAGAGGGAAGTTGACCCAATATGTGAAAAGAGATAACGGTGAAACACGAGGAGAGAGGCAAGTGGCCCGTTCACCTAGAAAAGGGAAAGCAGAAGCAAATGAAACGATCAAAGTCGTAGAAGAGGACGACGATGATGAGGACGCAGTAGACACAAGAAAGTCAAGAGGGAGGCCAGTCGCCATGGTAATCTCGGGAGGAGTCCCCACCAACGCCTCAACCAACAGATCGATCAAAAGAAGATGGGATGAAATCATGAGTGTTGCTTCGACCTTGGCTCCAAGACCACTTAGTGGGCGACCATCCATCTCCTTTGGAGACGAGGATCTCATTGATGGAACCCCCAACTACGAAGTTCCCTTAGTCATAATAGCAGTAATGGCAAACATGGAGGTTAGGCGAATATTGGTGGACCAAGGAAGTTCAGCGGACATAATATTTGAAGACCTTTTGGACGTCCTAAAAATTTCAAAGGATGATTTGAGGCCATATAGAGGAACGGTCTTGACCGGGTTTAATGGAGCCTCGACAACTCCTATAGGACGGATAGAGCTGATGGTAACTTTTGGGGACGATACGGTAGAGAATCCCCTCTGTAGAACGGTCAGAACAGATTTTATTGTGTTACCCTGTAAGTCCGTGTATCAATGTATCATTGGTCGACCAACCCTTGCCCGCTTGGAAGCAGTGCCCTCCACCGTCCACTTGAAAATGAAATTCTACACTAAAGCTGGGGAAGTGTCCACCATCCAGGCAGACTTATTGTCCGCCAAGCGAGTTTTCCTTTTGGGGCTTAAAGAAAAAGGGAAAAGCGTAGCGAGAGAAATAGAGAAAGAAATGAAAAGCGGCGAGCAAGTTAACCTGGCCGACTTAGATGCCCGCTACGACCCTGATAGCGAAGAGGAAGAAGGGGACGACCTTCTGACTAAAGAGCTAAAGAAACGAATTAAGCGACCTGAACCAGACGGGGAATTCTATCACATCATGCTAGGGGACGACCCGGAGAGAACGATCAAAATAGGGAAAAACCTCCCCCCTGAGGTTCAGGACGAGCTCGTTCAATGTTTGAAGGATCATGCAGACCTGTTCGCCTGGAGTACGGCCGACATGCCCGGTATCCCACCCCAAGTGGCCTGCCACCACTTAGCTGTGGATCCAGGAGCAAAATGGGTGGCTCAAAAAAGAAGAGTTCAGGAGGAAGAAAAAGCACGAGCAGCGTGCAAGACCGTTGAAGACCTGCTCGAAGCAGGGTTCATTAAAGAAATAAAATACACCACATGGTTATCCAATGTCGTCTTGGTCAAAAAGGCGAATGGAAAGTGGAGGATGTGCGTGGACTACACCGATCTCAACCGAGCATGCCCGAAGGATGCTTTCCCCGTCCCAAGTGTCGATCGTCTTGTCGATAATGCAAGTGGATACAAGATCCTGTCCTTCTTAGACGCCTATTCCGGGTACAATCAGATTGCTATGCACCCACCAGATCAGGAGAAGACCGCATTTATGACGGACAAGGGGAATTTCTGTTACACGGTCATGCCATTTGGGCTGAAGAACGCTGGAGCGACCTACCAGCGCATGATGAACCATGTCTTTCAGGATCTGATAGGGAAAACGGTGGAAGTGTATTTGGACGATATGATTGTCAAAACCAAGCAGGACCAAGCCCATGTAAACGACTTGAAAGAAGTATTCAAAGAAGCCAGAAAGAATTCGTTAAGGTTCAATCCAGAAAAATGCACTTTTGGGGTAAGAGCGGGCAAATTCCTTGGTTTCCATCTCACAGAAAGGGGAATTGAAGCCAACCCAGACAAATGTAGAGCAGTGACTGAGATGAGACCACCAACGACCAAAAAAGAAATACAGAAACTCAATGGTATGGTGGCCGCTCTCTCTCGTTTCATCTCAAAGGCAGCAAACAAATCTTTGCCCTTGTTTAAATTGTTGAAAAAGGAGACCACATTTGAATGGACGCCCGAGTGCGACCAAGCCCTCGAACAATTGAAGACGTATCTGGCAGAACCTCCAATTTTGACGACCCCCGAACCTGGAGAAACTCTTTATTTGTACTTGTCCATCACGGACAAGGCTTTGGCTACCGTCTTGATACGAGAAGAAGGAACGAAGCAAAATCCAGTCTACTTTGTCAGCAAAGTTATGCAAGGACCCGAGCTAAGATATCAGAGGATTGAGAAATTGGCTCTGGCATTGATTGTCTCAGCCCGAAGGTTGAGACCATACTTCGTGGCCCACCAGATCACCTTACGCACCGACCAACCCATTAGGCAGATCCTGCATAGCCCAGATCTAGCGGGCAGAATGATCAAATGGGCTGTAGAATTATCAGAATTCGGAATAAAGTATGAGCCTAGATCGTCTGCAAAAGCACAAGTCTTGGCCGATTTTATCGCAGAATTGACCCCAGGGTCAGAGAACCCAGTTCAGAACTCATGGACTTTGCACGTTGACGGATCGTCCAATGGTAAAGGCAGCGGAGCGGGCTTAATCCTTGAAAATGAAGAAGGGACGACCATTGAAGTCTCCTTGGCTTTCTCGTTCCCCACTTCTAACAATCAGGCAGAATACGAGGCCTGCATCGCTGGGTTGTTGCTCGCTTTAGAGATGCAAGTCAAAAGGGTGGAGCTTCGATCAGACTCACTTCTAGCGGTCTCCCAGATCAAAGACATCTTTCTAGCCAAAGACGAGATACTCCAGAGATATTTAGCAAAGGTCAAAGAGTTGATGAAGAAATTCGAGCATGCTGAAGTCAAGCACGTCCCAAGGACCGAAAACGCTAGGGCGGACCTCTTGTCCAAACTGGCAAGCACCAAGAAAAACGGTAACCATAGAAGCGTAATACAAAAAGTCCTATCTCAACCAAGTGTGAGGTTAGATACGGCCTTAGGAGCAGACGTATGTACGATCGACTCAACACCTTCCTGGATCGACCCCATCTATAACTACATAAAGGACGGGGAGGAATCCAAGGATCCAAAAGAAGCTGCGCTCGTTCGCAGGCGAGCAGCGTCGTACTCGATAATTAACGAGCAACTCTACAGAAGAGGATTCACCATGCCCTTACTCAAGTGCCTCCTCCCAGCAGAAGCGGCCTATGTGTTGAAGGAGATTCATGAAGGAATCTGCGGGAACCACTTGGGTTCACGAGCTTTGGCAAAGAAGGCTTTAAGAGCAGGCTACTTCTGGCCCACTATGGAGGCAGATGCGAAAGACCTAGTCAAGAAATGTGACAAGTGCCAGAGGCACGCAGATACCCACGTTGCACCTCCAACCGAGCTTAACTGTTTGACTTCTCCATGGCCGTTTTCATGGTGGGGTATCAACCTGTTAGGCCCCTTTTCCCTCGCCCCTGGTCAGTTTAAATTTCTGATCGTCGCAGTGGACTACTTCACAAAATGGATTGAGGCCGAGCCCTTAGCCAAAATCACTTCGAAGAATTGCCTAAAGTTCGTCAAAAGAAACATCTTGGTACGGTTTGGGATTCCCGAAGTCATCGTGTCAGACAACGGCACACAGTTCACGGACCGACATTTCCAAGAAACTCTAGTCGAACTAGGCGTAAAATAGCGTTTTACGTCGGTCGAACACCCGCAAACAAACGGGCAGGCGGAGGCGGCCAACAGAGTCATCCTAAGGGGGCTAAAGAGAAGACTGGATGAAGCCAAGGGAAGGTGGGCAGAAGAGCTTCCCTCTGTGCTATGGGCGTATAGAACCACGCCACACTCAACTACGGGAGAGCCCCCCTTCAGGATGGTCTATGGAACGGACGCACTAATCCCTGTGGAAATGAGAGAGTTGACTTGGAGAACGGCTAATCCTCTGCAGCCGTCCGAGAACGAGCAGGCAACAAGGGAAGAGCTCGACCTGGTAGAAGAATTGCGGAGCAAGGCAGCCCTCAAAGAGACGCTGGTCAAACAGAATATGACCGCAAGACACAACACTAAGGTCGTTCCGAGGTCGTTCGATGTGGGGCAGCTCGTCCTACGAAGGGCGGATATCGGCCAGAGAAATGCTGGCCAGGGCAAGCTAGCCCCAACGTGGGAAGGCCCCTACCAAGTAGCTGCCAAGACGGGCAAAGGAGCATATATCTTGAAGACCATGAGTGGAGGAATGATTGCGAACACCTGGAATGCAACAAACCTCAGAAGATACTTTACTTGATGCCATGTAAAATATGAAAGAATGTCATGTTTCCAGTTAAATAATGAATGAAAATCAAACGGGCGGGACACTCTTTTTCCCTACGGGGTTTTTTTATTGAGGCCCGCTCGTCCGTCAACAGAACGACGAGGAATTTCTTAAATTCTTGATTCTAGTTCTTAATCGATCGAATAATGAACAAACCCGAAGGCGAGTTAAGTTCAAACCGAGTTTGATAAACTGCCAAGGGCCAAACTTAAGCGACCTTAAGTCTAAAAATGCTTGCAAGCGAGCTAAATCTAAAGAAGAAACTTGGTAAGCTGTTTGCAGGCAGCCTCGCGACATGAGGAAATCGAATAAAACAAGCCTAGATAAAGGTCTAAAGAACGATCGGAAATGGTCGGCCAACCGGTCTCACGCTCGGAGACGCGGGCATAGAAATGATCGTAAAACAAGCCTGCGCCCGCCACATGAGCGACCTTGGCTTGGGGGGCAACTGTTCTGGAGTGGGCCGAAGCCCCAATCCAATGCTCTGGCGCTAGATCGGCCCAGCGAAGAGGGGCACAAAAGCAAGGAACCGCATCAACGGCTCTGATCTGTCCGTACGATAATCCGACGGACGAGCGCGACTCACGCTCACTATATAAGCTTTCATTGCGTCAATTGTCAGGTACACACTGTTCATCAATACCTATATTTTTACTCTTCCGTTCCTGACTTGGGCGTCGGAGTGTTATCGCAGGTACACCCGCCCTCCGGAGCAGAGCTAGCAGAACGACCAAGGCATACAGAGATCTAAGACCTGGAAAACAGCGGTCTAAGACATCAAAGGTACAGATCAAATTCAATCACAACTTTCGTCCAAAAAAAAACAAGGTTGCCTCCTATAGAGTGAAACTCACTTTAAATTTCGAGTACAATATAGTAGTAATTTGATTACTTTCAATCATTTATTAAAAAATCAATACTTCCTAAGTACAAAGAGATATACAGTAAGGCTCGTTTGGATCAACTTATTTTGGCTAATTTACTATCATAAGTAGTATTTGTGTGACTATTTGGGAGAGCTTACGGAAACATTCATAAATTGTTTTCAGCTAATTTTCATAAGCTCCTCAAGATAGCTTATGAAAACGACTTATTACCTTAGACAATAAAGTTAGAGGGAGAAAATTTGTGAAAGAAAAATGTGAACTTCGTCCCTAAATTCTTGTGATCTCGGAATTATGAATGAATTTTAATTTTTCTATCTCAACATTTTGCCACTAATTTAACTTTTTTCAAGTGGCGAGTTTTGTTAAAAATGAAACAGTATACATCAAAATTAAAAGCATTACCTCTGAGTTTTATCATAAAAAACACATTTTGGTTATATATATTATAATTTGTAAATTTGTTATCATTGGCAACTACGGCCTAGTGGTATTTTGTGCATAGACTATAGTCTCGGTCCTTGGTTCTATTCCCACTATGTCGTGGAATCCCATTGTTGAAATTGGCGCAATATATATATATATATATATATATAGTAACTGATTTTAAAATTTTGGGGTTATATTAGTAATTTAACATAAGTTGTTGGGTGGTTCTAGCTCACCTGTACCCTAACAAATATCTGCCACTGCAAGATATATGCGCATTTTTACGAGTCACTTTATTTTTATGCGCTTTTAAATACACCTGTTTATAAAAGTAAAATGTTACATTACACAATAAGTTGTTGTTTTGGCTCTCTAAAACTGAAAAATGAGCAACTATGTTTAACCGAACAAAATAATGATCTCGAAAAAATATAAAAAATTTATTCTGATAACATGTAATATTCCTCGTTAGAAAGATGCAGCACTTTCCTCTTTGATTACAAATAAATTGAATTGTTCCATTGTAAATCAACCAAAAAGCTATAAATAAAGTACAAGATAAATTTGAATGGCATGTTAATAAATTGAGAATCTTGATGATGCTGAAGGTGTTGCGAGTGAAGCGTTTGGATGATTAATAACACCCAGTTCGACACTTCGACCCGTACAAGGATGTTTGTTCATACTTGGTTTCTGTGATCGGAGTTCAAGACAAATGATGTAGTTATTCCGAAGGTAGCCAGAAGTTGTCCAGTAATATCTATCTAGCACCTGAACAGGAGGCGTAGAGCCTTTAAAGATAGGCACCCACTGAAGGTTGACAAGAATGAAGAAACTTCGGTCCACGGCTAGCTGTTCTCTTGCAGAAGATAGAGTTTATAGTGCTATCGAGGCTAGTGATGCTGCAAGCAATCTCCCTATATATGGTACTTCGTTGATTTGATTTTAAGATTATCATTACTTTCATGAGAATATTTTCATCTTCATCTTCCATCGGCATTGCTTCCATCACCACGCAAGAAAACAATCGAAATATTGATTTTATCAAAACGGCGAAAATATTATTAACTTTGGTATAACTTTGGCGAAAATATTATTAACTTCGGTATAACTTAACTTTGGTATCATTTTAAGTGAGGGGTAGGGGTTGAAATAGGGTGGGCCTAGCTAGGCTTTGTAAGGCATGGGCCTGGCCTACGTTGAATAGTGCATTTTTAACGCATTATTTTATAGTTTTTCTCTTGGTGTTTTGAGATGTGCTATGCACCTAATATTTGAGTCTTAATATGTTTCTATACTTTGGGTCTTATTTGAGCATTTAGAGTGATCTTTTTTTTTTCTGATAACTAATGATAGTATTATTAATACCCAATTAGCTTAGCATCATTGACACACATTCCCCCCCAATCATCTAGGAAGGGTTGGAGACTGGAGATGGCACCCAATCATGTGCGGGAGCTAAAGGGGAGAAAAGAATACACCGAGATCAAAGTCTCAAGCAACAATAGGGGTGCACACTAACTGACAATTAAGAAGCATTATTGTGATCTCTTGATTAATTTTCAGTTTTATTGCAAATCGACTATTATTGTCTATGTAGGCCACAACACTGGTTGCGTTTATCTGATTGAGGCGTGTGAGCATGCGTTGGAAATCTAAGGAACAGAGCTACATTCATCTACTAAGCTCTAAACTCAATTCAGAAGTCTTGAAGGTCTAAACTGTGGATTACTGAAGTAGTACAATTAGACTCGAGTCTATGGCCCAATTAATTTTTCTTAGTGGGCTTTTATCGAAGAACTTGTCTAGTTGATTACGTTTTCGTTTAGGCTGAGACAAAATTGGTGGGTGAGCAGCCAAACATTACACTTTGACGCTGTCTTATTTTCAAATTACGTTTTGGGCCGTAACCTCCATGAAAGGATTTTGAGGTTCGGTGTTTAATGATATTTCATTTAGTATTTAATTCTTTCTTCTCTATCAATTTCGTACCAAAAATATTTGTCTGCAAATGTTCGTCTTTGTGTGATGCTTAATCACCCAATTTTTGTCTTTTTGCGATACGTGATCGTTAATATATGACGCTTGTTCATGTGTAAATTTGTTTTCGCCACTTTTGATTATTCAGGTTATTTGATTGCTTGTTTCACTTAATTCAAATAAGAATTGATAGAGGATTGATTGAACTAAATTATGATATTAATTTTGTTTAATGGCGTTTTGATGACGACCTACATGGGCTTGCTGTCCAATTTTAATTACTATAGTTTTATTTTAAATTATTATAAAGTGTATCTGACCAATTGATATATTTGGGATCAATGCACTAAGTAATTTCATTTTAAGTTAATTTTTTTAGTGTGTTTAATCCACTTCAAGTGGTCTATGTGTGGAACATATTTTTGTGAGTTGATGGAGTCAACAGACTTGCTAATCAAGCAACTTGTTAATCAAGAAAGACAACCTTGCTAACCAAGCAAACTTGCTAATCAAGAAAGGCAATAAGAGGAGAAAATATTACAAGATCCAAGACATTTATGGCACATCAAGACAATCAGAGCAAAAAAGGAAATAGAAGACCCTAATCATTAATTGTGCATTCAATGCCAAATCAACTAGGATATTTTCTTATATTGTTTTGTCTAGTATTCTCGTAATTGTTGAATACCCTTTATTTTTTCCTTGTATTAGCAAGAACCTCCCTTATTATAAATAGGGAGTATAAGTGTCAATGAAAAGGGAGAAAGACTTTATCAAAGATTTTGAGTTCATACTCTTTGGTTCTGGATTGGACCAGCTTATTCGATCTTATCAAGAATTCCTTTTCTTGTGGTGATCCTCACACTCATAGGCTTATCCTTGTCTTGGATTAGACCAAGGTGGCGCCCCTAACCTAAACACCATCTTCTTCACGAATTCAAAAATCAATTCATTCTTCTCGTTAGTCTTAAACTGTTCCTAAACTCCCCATCCCATAACCCACAAAATTCTTCACTCCCTTTCCCCATTATTCATCCTTTTATATCCAAAAACACAAAAATATAAATTACAACCAGAATCCATATTGAAAATCAAAAGAATGGCCAGTTTCCACAAGAAGGAGGCCATCACGTTTGTTCACCATCATGATTGATTGAACACGTAGTTTTGACGTTTGCTTGAAACAGTGTGAATTCATATAGGTTTAAATATTCGTTCGGCCCCTGCAAATACACACACAATCCAAATAGGACCCTTTAAAAAAACTTTAAAATAACCCTCGCAATTATGTAACGTGTTTAAATGGGCCCCTGCTGTTAGTTTAGCTTAACAGCGTTAACTCTATTTAATTCATGGTACTTAAATGGGCCGCTGCAATTACGTAACGTGTTTAAATAGGCTCCTGCTGGTTCTTCTTCTTCTTCTTCTTCTTCTTCTCCATTTCCAGAAATCCCTTGCACAGATTCCAATGGATTGATTATCTCTCGTTAATTGATTTTCTCGTTAAATTGGAACTGTTTTCCTAAAAATAAACCCCCTTCTTATTGTTACTTTTTTCTTGATTTTGGTAATCTTAAGTTAGAGACCCATGTGAGACGACCAAGGTTAACTAGCTTATACAACATTTTATCCTTTTTCACTACAACAGAATTGTTTAAAAAGAGCGCAACATTAGTAGCGCTTTATAGGTGAGCGCTCCTTATTCCCAACACGCACATACAATAAGTAGCGCTTTGTACACGAGCGCTCCCTATAGCTAAACACGGAGGTTGAATAAGTAGCGTTTTGTACAAGAGCGCTCCCTATAGCTAAACACGGAGGTTCAATAAGTAGCGCTTGGTATGCGAGCGCTCCCTATGATTAAACACGGAGGTTGAAAAAGTAGCGCTTCATTAGTGAGCGCTCCCTTTGATCAAAATGCGTTCTCCAATGTGGAGCGCTTTTTTACGCGAGCGCTCCCTTTGATCAAAATTTCTAAAATTAATTTCCTCGCACGTACTCTTAATTCTTCCCGTACGTTGAAACACTCACTACTCAAACTGCAGAAACCCTCACGCAGAAACACTCTCAGTACCCTCTCAACGTTCCAGAATCTGATCTCAGCCACGCCGTTATCTCAACTCATCCTTTTTAACGCCGCTGAAGGACCACCATCTCGTTTTGAACGCCGTTGAAGGTCTTAACCACGCCGTTATCGATCTCAACTACCTCATCGATTGACAGGTTCGTTCCTTGTTTTCTTTCCTCCTTCGTTTTTCACTTCCCTCTCTACTGTTCATCTCCTTCTTTTGTGATTCTGCAAACCCTAAGTGCAACTGCGAACATCACCAAACCTAAATCCCTAATACGTTGTTTCTTCTATTGTAAAAGGTAGGATATTGCGAAGCGTAGGTAAAGTGTTTGTCGAAATTACTCAGTGAAATGCCTGTTCATATTTTCATTATATGAAATTTGGTTTCCAGTTTTTCTGTTTTATAGATTTTGTTTAAATGAATGATTGATATAATGTGAATGTGTTAGTGACCATATTGGGTACAATACTTTATTAGTTAATGATGATAACTCTTTGCTGTTATTGGAGAATATTTTATTCAATTTCTCCACTAGCCATGTTGTTGAATGTGGAATTGTATAATACTAGTTTACGGTTCTCATTGTTCTAAACTACCGTTTAAACTCTGTATCCATTTATTGTTTATTACATATGGTACAATTATGATTTACTAATCTGCAGAATCACAAATTTCAGATTGGAAGAAATATTTACTTTATTGTCCATTTGTAATTGAACTAGCAATTTAGTAACAAGTTCTGATTTTCTTTGATGGAAATAGATATCTTTATTATGCTCAGAAGAAATTGCTGCTTCTATACGTGAAGGACATCCCCCACTTGCTGAAGGTATGAGAGTTTCTCCTTGTACCCCAAACTATTCTAATAATTTGTTTTTCTTTGTTCTTTTAGAGTTCTACATGTCTGACTCTGACTATAACTCCATTGTCCATTCTAAGAGCTCTCTTTATAGATCCTGCTGTGTGAGATTAAAATGCACTACAACAGAATTGTTAAAAAAGAGCGCAACATTAGTAGCGCTTTATAGGTAAGCGCTCCTTATTCCCAACGCGCACATACAATGAGTAGCGCTTGGTAAGAAAGCGCTCCCTATAGTTAAACACGGAGGTGCAATGAGTAGCGCTTGGTAAGAAAGCGCTCCCTATGGCTAAACACGGAGGTGCAATAAGTAGCGCTTGGTAAGAAAGCGCTCCCTATGGCTAATAGGATAGTCTCCAATGCTTTCTGCATAATTAGTAAATACTGTGATTTTCTTTTGAGCTCAAATAAGTGGTTAAATCTATGATAAAAGAACATAACATCATATTAGTAATGACCTTATCCAAGGTCCAATATCTTAGGTTCAAAAGATTGTACTTTGTGCGTTTTTCACCTATAACATATTTAAGTTCTCTTATCAGGATTTTATTACCAATTTTGGTTAAATATGGATCGAAAGTGGATGTCTGCAAATCGTCTGTCGAAGGAATATGTCGATGGAGTGGAATATTTTGTTAACTTTGCTGTTCGACGATTGGGAACTTCTAGTAATATCAAATGTCCTTGTTTACGATGTTGTTATGTAAACCCAGTTACTGCAGTTGAGTTGGAAGGACATTTAAAGGCCTACGGAATCGATCAAAGTTATACTTGTTGGACAATGCACGGCGAGGAAAAAGGAGAATCTTCAAATATGAATAATAGTACTGAGAGATGTGCGCTGGTTGACACCGAAAAATATTCATTTGATGGCAACCAATTTGAAGAGATGACAAAAGCGGTTGAAGATAATCTTAATGATTGTCCTCAAAGGTTTGATAAGTTGATAACCGATGCGGAGACACCGTTGTATGCGGGTTGTACCGAGTTCACAAAATTATTGGCTGTGATAAAGTTGTATAACTTGAAAACTTGCCACGGATGGACGGATAAGAGCTTTACGGAATTACTCGCATTGTTGAAAAATATGTTGCCGAAGGATAATGTGCTCCCTTCTCGAATGTATGATGCAAAACAAATATTAGGCACCATTGGCTTGAACTATGAGAAAATACACGCTTGTCCCAATGATTGCATATTATTTCGGAATGAACATGCATTGTTAAAGTCGTGCCCTAAGTGTAATGCTTCGCGGTATAAGAAGAAAGAATCTGCGCCAGAAAAGGTGTTGTGGTATTTTCCTATAATTCCTAGATTTAGGCGCATGTACCGTAGTTCAGAAGATGCAAAACACTTGACTTGGCATGAGGATGAAAGGATTAAAGATGGGTTGCTACGACATACGGCAGATTCTCCGCAATGGAAGAAAATTGATATTCATTATCCTGATTTCGGGGAGGAACCAAGAAACCTTCGACTTGTATTGTCTGCTGATGGATTTAACCCGCACGGTATCCAGAGTAGCTCCCACAGTACATGGCCCGTGATTTTGGCGATTTGTAACTTACCTCCATGGCTTTGTATGAAACGCAAGTATATGATGTTGTCTTTGTTAATTTCCGGGCCCAAACAACCAGGAAATGATATTGATGTGTACTTGGCTCCTTTAATTGAAGACTTGAAGCTAATGTGGGAGAATGGCGTAGAGGTGTATGATGGGTTAAGAGAAGAGAGTTTCACCCTAAGGGCTATGATTTTTGGCACAATTAACGACATTCCAGCATACGGCAATTTATCTGGGTACAGTAACAAAGGTCAGTGTGCATGCCCTATTTGTGAAGATAATACAGACTGGATGTGGTTGGAACATGGTAAGAAGAATATCTACCTTGGTCATCGGAGATTTTTGCCTCCAACTCATCAGTATCGAATGTGGAGAAAGGCATTCAATGGGAATTCAGAAACCCGTAAAGCTCCTTCACCTTTGACGGGTGAACAACTATTTGAAAAGGTGAAAGATTTGAACATTAAATTTGGAAAGCCTTTTGCAGGAGAGCTTGCCAAACGAGGGTGGAAGAAAAAGTCGATTTTCTTTGAGTTGCCATACTGGAAATCATTACATGTAAGACATTTCATTGATGTGATGCATGTTGAAAAAAATGTCTTCGAAAGTGTCATTGGTACCTTACTCAATATGCCCGGAAAGACTAAAGATACCATCAATGCAAGGTTGGACTTGGTTAGTATGGGGTTGAGACCCGAATTGGGTCCGATAAAGAAGAGTACACGTACATATCTACCTCCGGCAGCTCATACTCTATCTAAGATGATGACTTCTTGGTTTGTACAATTACCTTTTAACTTAACTATATTTGACAATTATCATGCATTAATGTATATTTATGTATCTATATAGGCATTTTGCAATGAAAATCGAGAGAGAGCAAGAAGTCTTGATTACCCTTATAGAGGCGGTGTTAAGGGTTATCAAGACATTGAAGAAGAAATGGTAGGCACAACATCCTTTATTTTTACTTTCACTTATTATGAATGAATCTTTTGATATATTTATTAACAATTGGTAAATTTTAACAGCTAGTGGAGGCCGGGAAAGATCCAACTCAAGAATCCATTGGCCGGCATGTTTTGTGGGTACAAGGCCGAGTAAACAAAGATGGTGTGATTGACGATCCGAAAACGAAAGAGGTGTCTCAAAGAATTGTAAGTATGATAAAATTAAAATTGTTTTGTAATTTTGATGGTAGTTATAATGTATAATAATGTCTAATAATTTTTTTGTGAATCAGGAGTCCATATCACAATCAGTATCACAAGGAGAGATAACTGATTGTGATGGTGAGAATGACATCCTTGGCCGTGCCTTGGAACTTAAAGAGTATTCGGGTCGTATGAGGGGTTTGGGATTTGGTGTTACTCCGACCGCTTTCTGGGGTTCAAATAGGCCTAAAAACCAAAATAGTAGAGAAAGACGGTTGGAACAAATTGTATTGAAACTAATGGATGAAGTTGCAGATTTAAAAGAAAGAGTTGGACCAAGGACTGATGTACCATCCCCTAGGCCAGATAGCTTCAGAGATAGTTGCACTATTGCGTCCAATGAGGTATTTATCATTAAATCCTCTTTTTATAAAACATATTACATCAATTTTTACATATTCATTTTTGTTTATCATTTGATTGAGGGTAACAATAATGATTGTGAATTATATATATCAAACCCGCTTAAATTGGTCGCAAGGGGATTCATTTGTCACGAACCGGGCACCTTACTGCACAATATACCCATACCCAAAAATCATGTGAGGGTCAGAGTTGACGTTGCAATTGTGAGGGATGCACCATTGCCTGTACCAGTACACAGTGTAGAGATCATTACTGTAAATGATGCAATTGGTACTTTTGTCGCATGTCCAACAAACCTTATCAATGTAAGTAACAATATATTTGTTAGTAATTTATTAGCTCATTGTCATAAATTATCTTTCCAACTATATTTGTTACTAACTAATTATCTTTCCAAATATATAGGTATCCCAAAGGGCAAAAGGAAGATCTCGACCTACTACTCCTGGAACGGGAGACAAAGTTAGTGGGAATGTTGCCAAAGGAAGATCTCGACCTTTCCCTTATACTGCTGGAAAGGGTGACAAAGTTAGTGGGAATGTTGGCGAATCCCAACCTTCCCCTTCTATTGCTGGCAAGACAAAAGTGTCTCGGCCAATAGCTAGCGGGAATGAGATTGAATCCCAACATTCCCCTTCTATTGCTGGCAAGACAAGAGTGTCTCGGCAAATAGCTAGTGGGAATAGGATTGCTGACAGATCTTGTAATAATCCCATGGAGTTCATCACTTTTTTAAAAATCTATGCGTCAAGGGCAACCATAATACAGTCATTGATGGATAAAGAAATTTTTGGAGACGAGCAAACACTCACTTTCAATCAAGAGGAACTCGAAGTGGTATTTGAGCACGAGGAGGCAAGTGCGACTACTATTAGAGCATATATCAGGTACATATCTATCTTATCATTTCACCTATTGATGTTATTATTATTATTATTATTATTATTATTATTATAATTTGTATACATTTTAATTAAAGGTATTTGTACCATGAGATATTGGTCCCGAAGAATCAAACAAAAAGATTTGTGTTCTTATGCCCCGAAAGTACTTTTCTACTTAATCTCCCCCTAGATCCTAAGAAAATGACAAAAGAACAAATAAAAACAAGCAAGGAACAAATGAAAAGGAACAAGGAAGAGGTTACAGCCAGTATCAGTCAGCGCTTGGCACTAGCACGTGAATCAAGCTGTGATAGTTTGTTTTTGGCACCCATCAACTTAGGGTGAGTAATGAAATCTATATATATCAATCGTATATAATATGTATTTGTTATATATTTGCCATTAATTTGATTGTTCAAAAATTTTATAGGAGTCATTGGATATTGTTGGCTGTTGATCCCAAAAGAGATGTGATTTTCTATTTGGATTCACTGTTAGGTCATTACAACTACTACACCAAGTTGGTGGGAGTATTTAATAGGTGTGTATTTAGATACCTTGCATATTTCATAGTTTAAATTATGTGTGTATTTCGATTAATATAGTTATTTAAATGATGTTGTTTCAGTGCTTTGGCATCTTATTGGGGATTGAGTGATTCCAGGACTGCGTACAGAAAATCATCATGTTCTACAAAATGGATAGCAATAAGGGTAAGTTTATAATCAATATTCTTATGCATATGTAATTAATTAAATTTAATAACCAAGTCATATTTTGTTTTATAGGGTCCACTCCAACCAAACAACATTGATTGCGGGTACTATGTAATGAAATTTATGAAGGACATCATCAATCACAACGAAATGGAAATCCCAATCAATGTATATATAATTTGATAGTTTGTTTTTTGATAAGTAATTCAATATTTGTTTGATATTCATATAATTCTTAGTTCATTTTATTTTACTTTTTCAGTATTTTTCTGGATATGTGTCTGGAGTTCCTTTTTCTGATGAGCAACTTATTGAGCTCAAAGGAGAGTGGTGTCATCATGTTGCCGGTGTTATACATGAAAATCGAAATTGATGTAATTTTTTTGGATATCCTATTTTTGTAGTACCTATATTGGATATCTTGTAATTTTTGCTGTTATGTTGACATTCATGTTTTGGTACACATGATGATTTATGTAATTTTGGTTGGCATATATGTGTGTATGTTGGATTTATTAATTAGTTGGAATTTGATTTGAAATTGGTTTTTGATTTGGAAATTTCATTTGGAAGTTTGTTGTTGGTTGATGAATATGAGCAGGGAGCAAGGAATTGGTAATAGAGAAGAAACAGAAAAAAAATTCTTTAAAAAAATTTTAGGCATAGGTAGCGCTTTCTGTAAGCGCTACTTATGGTAATAGAGAAGAAACAGCTAGAATTAAAAAAAAATTAGGCATAAGGAGCGCTTTCTGTAAAAAGCGCTACTTATGGTCTAAGCGCATCTAGGAATTGGGAGCGTTTGAACAAAAAAGCGCTACTCTTGGTCTATGCGCATCCGGGAATAAGGAGCGCTTACGCTTAGAAGCGCTACCTTTGGTCTATGCGCATCCGGGAATAAGGAGCGCTTACGTTTAGAAGCGCTACCTATGGTCTATGCGCATCCGGAAATAAGGAGCGCTTATGCTTAGAAGCGCTCCTCTTGCCTGTTCATTGGTAGCGCTTTTCGAGCGCTACCTTTGGGGGATTGGCAACAGGAGCGCAAGCTTTAGGAGCTCCCGAAAGCGCTACTGATGGCTTAAAAAAAGCGTTCCCAATTCCCAAATCTGTTGTAGTGTTTAATTATTTTTAGAAGCATACGACTGCCGATCAATCACATGTCTTGATTGACAAACAATAGAGTGTATATAACTTTTGAGTGTTATTACAAGTGTATTATGATTATATGTATATTTGTGGGCACCATGAACATTATCCATCTTAAAATAATTAATTTCAACGTTGAAAAAGCACACAATTTAGAAGTTTTTTATAAGCATTAAATTTAGAAGTTGAAAGAATAAGAAGCTTGATTGTTTACAAACCATATACCAATTATTTTGCAAATGGCATCTTGCCCTAGTTGCATTTAGTCAAGTTAATTAATAACTTTTTGAAGCTTAGGTTATATTGGAGGACGAACAAACACTACAAAAAAAAGGGAGATTAGCCACGGGTAGAACCGTAGCTAACAGTCCCTAAAACCGTGGTAAATCTATTTAGCCGCGGTTAGTGTAACAGTGAAAACAAGAGGTGTCGCCAAATATTAGCCATGGTCAAAATTGTTGTTAGCCACGGGGAAATTAACCATGGTAACATTCAGTTAGCGACTATCAAATATTGTTTTTTGATAAGCAATGTTAGTCGAGATGAGGAAATGTTAGTTTTCGGGATTTGAACCCATGACCTCATTCTTGCACCTATTTGGTGCACACCTTCAGTATCCCTTGGTGACTATCAAACATTAGAAACATCATCCTAAGTAATTGTACTTGCTTAGCGTATGTCCTTGTGTTAAGCTGATTGACCCTTTCTTTGTTTCGGTTCTTTTTAATATTTAGTTTCAAAATCTTCACCTACATATACTAAATTAGGGATTACAGATGCAATTTATCAAAATCATAACGTATTTACTATAAACTACAATATTTACAAATACTATTAACGTTAGGGTAAAAATTCAATCTAATAGCACAACAAGAGTTTTATTTTTAAACAAAAAATAGCACAAAAAGAGTTTAATAAGTATGTTTAGTATTTCCAAGTAAACGATTTAGAAGAGTGACTATACATATTCAGTACGAGTGTAGTGGGAAATAAAATATATCTCATACATTTAATTGAAAAAAAAACAAGTATTATATCAATATTTGCCTCAAAAATGCAAATATAATCACAAAAAATTACTCCACCATAATTGCCATGTCCCCGGAAATATATCATATAGGCCGTTTGAAATTGAAGTTATTATTATTTGTGAAGCAAAAAAGAGTATTTGTCATGTCCCCTGAAATATATAATCACAAAAAACAAGTATTATATAATCACAAAAAATTACTCCACCATAATTGCCATGTCCCCTGAAATATATCATATAGGCCGTTTGAAATTGAAGGTATTAATATTTGTCTAGCAAAAAAGAGAAGTTATAAAGCAATTAAAGGGCGCTCATAGAATGGTCCTAGTTGCTTTTGGGCATTTGTCTCCATAACTGAGACATAGATTACCCAACAATTTTTTTTGTAATACTTTGGTTCGTTGTGATTGTCTGTGCATGTCACGGTTCAGTATCTCCAATAGTGAGATATAGAATACACACACTGTTTTTGCTGGGCCACTCTAGTTTCCTAGCTGACTTTCAATGTGTGCATTTTTTCTACAAGTAAAACATATTATTACTAATGTAAAGTACAAGAGGTATTTTAACCCAATTAATTAAAATGACATATTTTCAGAACTGAGATACCGACCTTTAATTACCAACCTTTGCTAAGAATTCACTTTTGTTACAGTATTGAAATGTACAACAATAACCCCTATAAAGGACTGTGAGCAATGGGGTGGAATTTGGGGTTTTTGGTGCAAAATCTCTTGAGTATTGTATGAAGAAAATGAGGAAGACGGAAGCTTGGGACCGATCGGCCAAGGCTCGATCGGAAGGCGACCAAGAAACGTGTCAAATGAAGATTTTATCTTTACAAGTGAAGGGGCTCGGCCTCAGCCCCAAGAGTAGGAGGGTGTCGGTGCTCTTCAAAAAGCAGGTGGAAGGATGTCTCTGGGCAGATCTCGGGAGGATTTAACTTGAAGGAGTTGGTATCCTTCCCTAAAGCCTCTCGTGGTGGAAGATGGTGTCTAGATTCGATGCGTCCTATTCGGCTGGGAAGGAATAAGATAGTAATCTTAGTTTTGGGGTAGGAGATTTTTCCGATAGGAGCACAGTGTATTGGCAGGTGGAATAGTCATATGTTTCTTGCATGTTGACTTATACCATGGGTTTGAGTACCCATTGTACTCCTATCAATACATTATTTGCTTATATATAAAATAATAAAATAAAAATAAAATAAAAACCTTCAAAGATAATTGAAAATGGATTCTCAGAGGGCGAGAAGTGTAGGGCAGTTTTAGTCAAAATAAAGGACAAAATGGTAAATTAAACTAGAGATAGAAATGTGAGAGAGATAGAGAGAAAGGTAAGGAAAGTTAGGGGGACAAAAACAAATTATATATAGTTATATATTATACAGTTTTTATATTAAAGGTAAACAAAACCTATGTACACATATCGTGTCAATAGCAGAAGATATATATATATATATAACCACACACGGCACAAAAATGATTAGGACATTACAATAAATCAAAATTGGAGAACTGAAATACTATGTATAGTTAGTAGAAACCACAAAAACAAAAGCTTTTATTACCTTTGAGAGTCAACACATCACTCATAAAAAAAACTATAGCTTGTCTGTTGGATATCTACCATCAGTGGTGTAGCTAGGCCTGGCCCAGCAGGGCCACGGGCCACACAATAAAATAAAAATAAAAATTTCATATAGGGAAAATTATACTTAAATACCCTTGTTTTTTTTTAAAAAAAGCCACACAAATCCTCTTCTTCTCACAACTTGACAGCGCATCACCACTTAATCAGATACTTTTTCTTTCTCGTTTCAACTATCGCGCGCAGAGGAGAAGAAGAAGAAGAAATAAGAAAACCACAAATATAAATAGTGAGATAAACATCTGAGTGAGTTCTACCGAGACCCCTTGCTAAAAGCTCACGGTTCATTATGTATCTGTCTTTTATCGTAGTCCAAGGGAATAACTACGTGTTCATTCTTAGCACATCACCGACAATAACCACGCCATTCCCGGTGAAACCCCCACTAATCACTAATTAGCGGGCAAACTAAATTGGGCCTAGGTTTTAGGTCTCATGACTTCCCCTCCCCTAGTATGCTAATACTTTAGGGTCGTCACCCCAACTTAGATATAATTTATATATCATCCTAATTATATAACTTTATCTTAACCCTAGTGAACATGAAATTAACTTGTATGATCATACTAGAGTTTTAACTCTCTTATGGAAACTATTCAGTTTATCTCAATTCGCTTAACTTAAAGACGTCACATAATATACCTCAAACATAAGTGTATTTAATGAATTACGGTTATTTTATCATTACTTAATGTTGGGAAAAGGATTGGGATAGGTTTGGTGTAACATCCCCAATTCAGTTAATTTCGGTAATCGAAATTAACTAGTGTCACTTAATTGCTAGAGTATATGAAAGCAATATTTAATTGCTAAAGTAAGTGAGGTATATATGTATATTAATCGATGGTGTGACTAGAGAAAGGTTTTATGAAACCTCCCTAGTTCAGTTATTTCAATTGACAAGATTAACTAGTAATTGTTTATTCGATTAAATGATAAGTCAAGTTATTATCATACTAGAGGCGTTAAGGTAATATTAAATTGCTTAGGCATATGATTTTATGCTTTATTGGTTGAATTGTATGATGGTTGTGTGATTAATTGGGTAGAAATGGGGTTTAAGTAAAAATTAAAAGACAAGGGTATTCTGGTCCTTTCCCAGCCTTTAAACACCTTCAGCGCAAAAACCCATAAAAAATACAATCTCATTCTCAACATTTTTCAGAAAACTAGAAAGAAAGAAATAGAGAGAAGGAGTAGAGAGAGAGAGAGAGAGAGAGAGTGAAGCCAAGGCAGAGAGTGAGGAAAAGAAGGAGGAAGATCTTCTTCAAATCTTAGTGCATGTGAGAGATTCTTGTTCCATTCTCTTCCTCTACACAGTGACACCATTTTCCACAGCTCATTTAATCTCTAACTCACTTCACCATAGTTGAAGCTTCAACCTCCATCTTAGCCAAATTTGAGTTGTATGGCTTGCATGTGGTATTGGAGGTGTTGAAGAGTTGTAGAACCAAACTATGAAGCTACATTGTTGATTGGGAGAGTGGTTGGGGTGATACAGTTGGTGTCTCGAGCTTAGAGGGGATGGGGTTCGATTTTGGGAGCATTCAGACGAGTTCGGAGCAAGTTCGGGTGTTTTCGGGTCGTTCGAGTTTCATAAAGCCTCGGTGTTTAGTGATTTTCATCAAAATAGGTGAGTTTTACTCACGTTTAGGCTTTTATTGTTGTTCTGAAATTAATGCTTTTCTGACTGATTTCGTAAGTTTTTTCGTTTCGTGAAAGTTGAGTCAAAAGCCGTACTTTTGGAAATATTACATTTTGGTGTCATTTAACGATCGAGTAACAGATGTTTAGCGTTGTAATTGTGTTGATTGGATTGGTTGTTGTGCTGGAAATATGACTGGTATGATGAGACATTGGGTTGGATTTAGCATTAGGGACGAATCGGAACCATAAAGGGCGAGAAAACTACATGAAAAACACTGTCTTGAGATGCTGAGAAATTGACACGGACCGTGCCACCATCGGGTTGTGCACTGCACACAACATTCAGGAAGCACGGACCATGCCACCTTTTGCACGAACCGTGCCACCATCTATTACCTTGTTTTTGAAAAATTTTATTTCTCTTCCTTTTGAGTTCCAATTCTTTCCCAATGTTAATACTAACTCTAATGAAGTACTAATGAATGTGTGTGACTATGATTTTGATCATAATTGAAGTTATTATTATTTCGAAAAACCGTAATATATGGAAAACGAATATGTTTTGTAAAACTGAAATAGAGTAAACGAGAGAGGACATGTATTTTGAAAATTAAAGAAACTATATGTTCAATTTCACATTGTTTACTGAAATGGGATGATTGTATATTTCATTTAAGACTGTTTGAGGTTCACGATGTATAAATTATATCGAGTGTGGGTGACGACCCGCAGAAGTTAGCATACTAGGTGAGGGAAGGTCATGAGCCCTTAACCTAGGCCCTTATAATTTTACCATTAGGGAAAGTACTAGTGGGAAGTGGGGTTCACCAAGATTACATTCGTGTAATGGGTGTTGTGCTAAAATTTAAAAGGTAATGTTCACCAGGATTAGCATTCGTGTAGTCGGTGATATTTCAATTAAGAGGTATGTAATTCATAAATTGAATTACAAATAAAAGGATTTCGTAATTGAACCGTGAGCGTTGTTAGGGGTCACAGTAAAAATAACTAAGATAGTATCTCATTCTTTATGTTGTTGATGTTTTCAAAGAGAAACGGGGAAAAAGGATGTCTAAAAGACACGAGTAGGATACGTGCTCAAGGAGAAGGATTGAAGACTTAGTTTTCTTTCCATGTTGTTTTATTTCCCATGTTGTCTTTGTACTCGATAATATGACTTGGGTTATTGTTTAAGTTACGTAATTGTAGCCGCTTTTCTTGTGAGGATATTGAACACTAGGAATTAATGTTGTTAAAGTTATGACACGTTTTGGTTAATTAAGTTATGACAAGTTATGACGAATTGATATTCTATAATATCGAAAATTTTAGTTGTGTTCAATATCTAAACAGGAAATTGATCTCTGATGAATGCTAAACTGTGCATTCTAATATGTCTACTAGTTAGAGATATTAGGGTGTTACATTTGAGATTAAATAGAGTAGCTTAGGATATTTTTTAAGTCGAGAAACAGCACTGGACGCACGGTCCGTGCACCATGACGCACGGTCTGTGCGTGAGTGTTTAAAAAAATTTGCCAAAGTTAGTGGCAGGCGCACGGTCCATGCGCTTGAGGCGCACAACCCGTGTTCCTGCACCAGCACTTGAATTTTGTTCTGTTTCTTCAAATTCGCTTCTCGTTTCTGTTCCGACCCATATTCCGATCGATTTCCAACATTACAAGAGTCATTACCAACACAAAAACCAATTCAAACAATACCAATAAAACATCATATCATCAAATACTCAAACATTCTGATAAATCACTATTCGATATTTTTAAAAATTACGGTTTTCTTGACTCTACAAAACGAACTCGAATTTCAAAATTCTTTAACATACAGCGACACATTTTAAGAACGAATTCCCAAACGGAGTAAAACTCACCGATTGTGATGAAAACCACAAACAACGGAAAAAATCGAAGCTCACGCGAAACCGAACGTCACGAATGATCCCCGAACGTAACCTTCCCTCTCCAACGAAAACCAAACCGCACCAAACTTCCCTAAACAGAACGAATCTACCAATACCCTCTTGTAATTCGAAATGTGACATGTTGAGAACCTTAG
Organism: Astragalus glycyphyllos; assembly: GCA_963573325.1. Lineage (NCBI taxonomy): Eukaryota > Viridiplantae > Streptophyta > Magnoliopsida > Fabales > Fabaceae > Astragalus > Astragalus glycyphyllos. The sequence goes on along the minus strand of OY754313.1, from coordinate 11,394,540 downwards.
AACCTTCTCCAAGCTCGAAATGAACGTAAAAACGAAAATGGTACTAAGAGCTCCTCCTTCTCCCTCAAAATCGAAACCGAATGGATGATGGAAGGAGATGATTGAATTTGCATCTATGGTTTGAAGTTGCTTCCCTCCTCTTCTTCTCCCTCTCACTCTCGAGCTTCTCTCTCTTTTCTCAAAATCAGAATGGTGTTTTTTTTTAGTGTGTGGGGTATTGTTGTTTTAATGAGCTGAAGGAAAATAGAAGGGAAATGACCAAGCTACCCTCTTCTCTCATTTCCACTTAAATCTATTTTAAAACAACCAAACAATCAAGGAATAATACACGTTCTCATATCATTAACAATCAAATTAACTAAATTACTCGAGTTAACTAATCGATTTGACTGTGACCTTTTGCTAATTTCGATTAAACAAAATTCGCTAAATTGGGGATGTTACATATTCAGTTTTAAAATATTATATATTTAGTTAGAATTTAAATTTGAATCAGGGCCTTGAACTAGGGCCTTGTTGCAAAACTCTTAGGAAAAAAAAGAAAAATTCAAATAATTTTAAACAAATAAAAAAGATATGAATGAAAACGTTAAATTTTGGCGTTTAAATTTCCACAAAGTCAATGTTTTTATTTTTTTTACTTAATTCAATGTTTCATCTTATCTTTTTGCATTTATCCAATAAAAAAAATTTGGCAATTAAATTGACGTTTTCAAAGTCTAATTCTGAAATTTATAATATATTTCAATAAAATCAATTCCTTCTTCCTTTTGACAAAATAAAATTAATTTCCTTCAAAAAATAGTGGAAGTAGTAGTTAATATATTGGATACAATATATCTATTTTAAGTATAAATATTTCAGTTTAAAACCAGACACATAAAAATAATAAAAATGGGCCTGGGCTAGGTTGTGGCCCTAAGGCATTAGCCTTAGTGGCCTAGCCCGATCTAGATGGCCCTTATTTAACCTAATATCTTCTCGTATAAATGAGCACTTGCGTCGTCACCTTTACAATACTTGTGATTCTGTGCCACTTCTCAAACCTTACGAAGGTCTCTCTCTTCCCATCCTCTCTCACTGTTTCTCCTCTTCCTTTCCCACATTACTTACAATTTGAAAAGAGCTGCAAAATTGTCCATCACCAATTCATATATATAGTTGTATTGTTAATTTGATTAGGATGATTTAGTAGGGTGGGCACAACTTTATTCTACTCACAAAGGTACTATGAATATAACTAATCTCATATTAACGTTTGATTTGATTGATTGTATATAGTTTTTTCGCTATTTTATTCCTCCTCTTTAATGTTGTGTGGTTTTTTCTCTTGTAGATTCGTGACAAGACCCCAACAATTGATTCTTGGAATATCATCTATATCGTCTTATGTTTCTATACCTTATTGTTATGTTCAACTCTACTGCTCATTTTGACAAAGTTCAACGCACATCTCCGGCGACTGTGATTTCCTTGATTAAACATTTACACCAACACTCTCCAATTTAAAGAAGGTAGTATATTTGAAATTTATATATTCGTATTGGCAACTATAATTTGCTATGATTTACTTCCTTTTATTTGATGAATTAATTACTTTTAAATTGGTATGGAACTTTACTAGGAACTAGAATTGGTGAGGACAACACTACCGAGTCCTGATGGACGCCAATTTGAGTCCTACAAGGATGCTTCTTCATATTTGGTTTCTGTGTTCGGAGTTCAAGACAAAAGCTATTTCAATTCAAATGTAGTTATTCTGAAGGTAGCCAGAAGTTGTCCAATAATATCTATATGACACCTAAACATGTAAGCTAATATTTTTAATGTTTTATTTATTTTTCGATTGCAGTAACAACAGAACATCTTTTATTTTTTTTTCTTTTCATACATGCAGCAGACTGTTAGTCTTAGCCCTACAGTAGGCATAATGATTGATGGAGTTACTACTAGTGGAGCCTTTAAAGATAAAAAAATCACTGAAGGTTGACAAGAAGGAAAAAACTGCAGTCCAAGGCTGTTCTCATACAGAAGATAGTGTTTATAGTGCTATAGAGTCTAGTGAAGTAGAAATCATATTTGCAATAAATACTGATCTTCAATGCTATTATATTTGTAGACATTGTTATATTCTCACCGATAGAATTTTCTTACTCTACAACTATATGTTGTTTAAATTAAATTGGTTTAAATTCGTCGACAATTTCATATAATAAATGTGATTGTTGCATGAGAACTTTTTTTAGCATTCATACAAATATACTTAATATTGAAAATATGCAAATATATGGTTACGCTTTGGCTTTTAAGAGTTTATCATTTCCGCCGTAGAAATGGTTGACATTTTTCCTTTTAAAAGTTACATATCATTTGTAAAATATGCGTATGAACGAATTGTTTCTCTGAAAAGTAGCAAGATATAAGTCGATTCTTACAAATCACTCTATTTTTATGCATTTTTAAATACACGTGTTATGAAAGTTAAATGTCAAAAGTACCAAAGATTAGAAACGGAGGAGTTTTGTCAAAGAAAAAGAAACGGAGGAAGTGCCATATACAATAATTTGTTGTTTTAGCTCTCTAAAACTGAAAACTGAGTAAGCATGTTTAATCAAAAAGAATAATAAAAAAAAACCAAAAAGAATAATGATCTTGAAAAAATATAGAAATTTTATACCGATAACATTTACAAAATAATACACACATTTAAAAAATTAAAATATTCTTTAAGAAAATGATATTCTATAATCAATAAAAGTCAATGTTCTTCATTTTATTTGAAACAAAGATCTGAAAAATCATAAATTAAAAAGTATTATAATCTCCCATAAAATTTGAAAATACAATGATCATTTATAAGTAAGAATATCTTTATAAATTTTATATATACTTAAAAAAACAAAATTATGCCAACAAAAATAATACAAGCTCAAAATAATGGAATTTAACCAATAATATGTAATACTAATGGTAAAGTGAAATAGCTATTTATAAAGAACAAAACATTTATAAAATTTGAAAACATAAAAAAGTTGAAAAAAATCAAATCAACATTAATTAATACATCTAAAATAAAATAAAATATAAACAGTAAATATAAGAGTAGAATAATAATTTATGAGTAAATAAAACCATTTATAAAATTTGATATGTGCTTAGACTTAGAGTTAGTAAAATTATACCACATCATGATATATTTTCTGTACTCAATAGACATAACAATGTTATTCATGAGATGCTATTTAGGTTATCTTTGAGACGGCTCACCCCTATCCAATATTACGACATTGTTGAGTTGACAGAGTTATCATGGCCTAGAGCTGGTGAGGTAGATGATGCCTACAGACTTGGACTTCTAGTATGGAGAGGATTTTGCCGTTGCAGCATTTGATGGGGATCGAACCAAGTAACCGAGTGTCCATAAACAGCATTTCTACCACTGCGACGAATCAGTCTCAAACGCAGCATATGATGATATGCATGCATGCTTTATTTCAATACTTACCTTTGCTAATATTTTGGGATATTTTGTGACACAATTTCAGTTTGTTTGACTTGTTTAAATACATTTAGTATGTTTGTTTATAATATGAATTACTTTTGAGTTTATTATATTTTAGTTTCTTAGTAAATGTTTTTTTGATATAGCAAGTGAAATGGTTTGGATTTTGAAAATTCTACTTAATTGAGGGAAACAATCACCTTTGAGCAACTTTTATGTGATGATGACTGAATAGAGCATTTTAATGCATTATTTTATTAACTTGGTGTTTTGAGTTGTGTTATGCACCCAATATGTGAGTCTTAGCATGTTTCTAGACTTTAGGTCTTATTTGAGCATTAGTGTGATTATCTTCAGTTTTATCCAATAACCCATTTAGTTGATTAGGTTTTCAGTTAGACTGGGACAAAGCTGGTTGGTGAGCAGCCAAACATTATACTTTAACGCTATCTTATTTTCAAATTACGTTTCACACCCTAACCTCCCTGGAAGCCTAAAATCCTAAGTCAATTCATTGGTGAAAGGGTGTTGCTATAAGGATTTTGAGGTTTGTTGTTTAATGATATTTTGTTTTTTTTAGGTTTTAGTATTCAGTTCTTTCTTCTCTATCCCTTTTGTATCTGAATAATCTGTTGGCTAATGTTCGTCTTTGTGTTATGCTTAATTACCCAATTTTGGTCTTTTTGCAATACGCGATTCATTTGTGTGTAAATATGTTTTCGCCACTTTTCATTATTCGAGTTATTTAATGGCTTGTTTCACTTAATTGATACAGGAATTGATAGAGGATTGATTGAATTTAGTTCTGATATTAATTGTGTGTAGTGGTGTTTGTTCACCATCACGATTGACTAAACACGTTTTGGCGCTTGCTTGAAATAGTACGAGTTCGTATAAACTAATTGACACTTGCTTGATTAGTTTATTAGCAATCAAAAACTAAAACCAAGAACGAATCTTGCAAGAATCTTTAAAAATAATGATAAATCCAAGGAACGCACCTGAAACCAATGAATTAATTGTCTCTCGATAACTGATTTCCCGTTAAACTGAAACTATTTTCCTCAACTCCCCTGCTTATTAATTTTTTGTTCTTCATTTTGGTAATCTGAAATTAGAGGTCCCTCACTACAAAAGAACGAGCGTTTAGAGACGAAATATAGTGACGGGTACGTGACTGTCACTAAAACCAACTTTAGCGACGGATTTTTGCCACCTGTAGCGACGGATTAGTCAGCTTTTAGCGACGGATGTGATTTAGCGACGGATTTCCCCCCCTAATGTTTCGTCGCTAATTCTTGGGAAAACGCGCCTTTTGAAACTGCGGACACTTTTCGAATTCTGTGTCAAACTTAGCGACGGAAATCTGTCGCAAAGCCGTCGCTTAGTCTGTCGCTAATCTGGATTAGCGAGTAAAAAACAGCCATTAGCGAGGGAAATTTCTGTCGCTAATCAACTGTTTTTTTGTAGTGCCTGTGACACTATCACACACTATATAACTTATATAGTTGGGGCTAAAATAGTAGTCACATTTTAATTTTAAGGTCCTATATAAATAATACATCACTAGCGTTATTTATTAAGTTTTAAATTGCATGGACATTATACATGTTGGATATTTTCTATTATAAGAGAATGTGTGTGTATATATATATATATATATATATATGATTTTGAATATGAAATTGTTATGATATTATGGATTATATGTGAAACAAAATTCCTAATCCTACATAAATTGAGAAAGTAGGAGATAAATTATAAAAATAAGGAGTTTCATGGGTGGATCCAGAATTTAGGGTACTCAAAATTAGCATCATCTATAAAAATAAGGATCTTTGTTATCATCAACTAAAAAACCAATATCATATTCCTATAATCATCACACATTCATGACCTTAGACGCCAATATTTAGAAAACATAATCTCCCAATAGTGAAAGTAAACCCTAACTCATTATAACAACATTAATTATTGTAAAGCAATAAGAACGGAGGTAAAAACAACTTTAAAAGGATATCTAAATTGTATTGATCATAACAATGGAATCACATAATAGTTTGGGAGAGATTCATCTCTTCCTAACCCTAAGAAAATTAGCTACTCATGTTGAAATGATTGAAAGTTAATGTAAAAGAGAAGTTACACAAAGATGAGTATATTGGCTGCCACGGAGTGTCTCAATGCTTTCAATGATTTAATATCCACTAGTTCTTATGAACAAATTTCGCAACACGAAGTTTACCTACTGCAAAAATTGAACTTGGGAGTACCGAGTCGACCCCTATATTTCAAAGTAAAATAAGTCATTGGTCCAATGATGTTGGTTAGTATTGGGGTCTCCAAATATATATTTTTCCTAATAATAACCATTCCCTTTGTCCTCCTTTACGCATTGCAGGAGAAAGTCGGTCTCTCGTGTTCAAAGGTTATGTCTTTAAACACATCATTAAAAAAGTTTGTCTTTAAACTTGTAATAATTTTCTTTGGAGTGGATGGAAAAGCTAATACAATCAGTAAAGACAAATATCAAGTTTATATAAATACATACAAGATTCGACTTTCTTCTTTATGATAGACTTCTTTACTTTCACCTTTGTATGAAAGCTTAAAAGAAATGAACTTATCTTTAATTAAGACACAGCGTGCAAATGATCCCTCGTAAAAAATGATTTTGGACATGTTTCTTATATCCATCTTGTTTCTTTTTTGGGCCATCCCTAAGGCCTTGGCTTGGTAATATTGCAGCTCATATTGGTGTCGATCTCTTGAAGAAGAAGCTTCTGCCTCAGTCGTGGTTTAACTATCCTCCTCCACAACTGCGTGAAATCCTTCTGAATGAGGCGGCGTCCGCGTCGTTATGATGCTTGCTTGTTTTGTTGGTGAATTAAAGATTTCGGTGGTTGCATCTGGTTTGGTGAAGATGGTTATGGCGTCTTTACTATTCTTTGCCAAATTAGAGTTTGTTTTGTTCATCACAGTTTGTTGTTGTTTTTAGACGTGTTTTGACTTTCCAATTTCGTGTTATTTCACTGCTAACCGGGTCACCCATCCACGCTGGTACCCGGGTGTTGTATTGGGTTTGGGCTTTTGTCCCACTTATTAATTCAATCAAAACTTTCGACCAAAAAAAAAAGGCTGACACCTATAGAGTGAAACTCACTTTAAATTTCGAGTATAATATAGTAGTAATTTGACTACTTTCAATCATTTATTAAAAAATCAATACTTCCAAGTACAAAGAGATATACAATAAGGCTCGTTTGGATCAACTTATTTCGGCTAATTTATTGGCATAAGTATTTGTGTGACTGTTTGGGAGAGCTTACGGAAACATTCATAAATTGTTTTCAGCTAATTTTCATAAGCTCCTCAAGATAGCTTATGAAAACGACTTATTGCTTTAGACAATAAAATTAGAGGGAGAAAATTTGTGAAAGAAAAATGTGAACTTCGTCCCTAAATTCTGTGATGCTGGAATTATCAATGAATTTCAATTTTTCTATCTCATCATTTTGCCACTAATTTAACTTTTTCAAGTGGCGAGTTTTGTTAAGAATGAAACAGTATACATCAAAATTAAAAGCATTACCTCTGAGGTTTAACATTTTAAGTGAGGGGTAGGGGAGGAAATAGGGTGGGTCGAGCTAGGCTTTGTAAGGTTTGGGTCTGGCCTGCGTTGAAAGTGTTAGGTTTGAGTCTGACCCAAATAGATAAAAATAAATAAAAATTATATATACACAAAACTAAATGACTAAAAATGTAATTTTGATTTCAAATTGAGAATCAATTGAAGTTGTTTATAAAAAAATTACATTTATTTGATTCTAATATTAAAATGTTGATGATATTTTCTCGAAAATCATCAATCATTTATTTTCTAATTCTAATATGATAGACAGGGACGGATCTATTAACAACTAATTGGGGGCACTTGCCCCCACTTAAAAAATTATTTTAGTTAGAAATATATATAACAAATTTCTTTTGCCCCCATGAAAAAATAAGGGTTGACCCCATAAGATCATTTTTTTAAAATTAAATATAGAAATTTACAAGACATAAATCAAAAAGAGAATAAGTTGGTACTAATTTTACCATTTTAACTATGTAAATAGTAGAAATTTAGATATATTAGAATTTTTTTTGTAATGAAATTATCTATTTTTGTAAAAATTTATAATATTTTTTTATAGACTATTTTTTTGCCCCCACGATAAAATTTTCTGGATCCGTCACTGATGATAGATGTGATAATATTAAAAATGTGAATACAATTTATAGTTCAAAAAATATAAAATTACATGTATGTCATATATATTGTTGCATATTAACTATACATTGAGAAATATATATATATATATATATATATATATATATTAATTTGTTAGGTCAATATAAATATATATTATAATTTGTAAATTTATTATCATTGGCAACTACGGCCTAGTGGTATTTTGTGCGTAGACTATATAGTCCCACTTGTGCCCTAACAAATATCTGCCACTGCAAGATATATGCGCATTTTTACGAGTCACTTTAGTTTTATGCACTTTTAAATACACCTGTTTATAAAAGTAAAATGTTATATTACACAATAATTTGTTGTTTTGGCTCTTTAAAAAATGAGTAAGTATGTTTAACAGAACAAAATAATGAGCTCAAAAAAATATAAAATTTTTATTCTGATAACATGTAATATTCCTCGTTAGAAGATGCAGCACTTTCCTCTTTGATTACAAATAAATTGAATTGTTCCATCGTAAATCAAACTAAAAGCTATAAATAAAGTACAAGATAAATTTGAATGGCATGTTAATAAATTGAGAATCTTGATGATGCTGAAGGTGTTGCGAGAGAAGCGTTTGGATGATTAATAACACCCAGTTTGACACTTCGACTCGTGCAAGGATGTTTCTTCATACTTGGTTTCTGTGTTCGGATCGAGCTCAAGACAAAAGATGTAGTTATTCCGAAGGTAGCCAGAATTTGTCAAGTAATATCTATCTGGCACCTGAACATGAGGCGTAGAGCCTTTAAAGATAGGCAACCACTGAAGGTTGACAAGAATGAAGAAACTTCAGTCCAGGGCTGTTCTCTTGCAAAAGATAGAGTTTATAATGCTATAGAGGCTAGTGATGCTGCAAGCAATCTCCCTATATATGGTACTTCGTTGATTTGATTTTGAGATTATCATTACTTTCATGAGAATATTTTCATCTTCATCTTCCATCGGCATTGCTTCCATCACCACGCAAGAAAACAATCGAAATATTGATTTTATCAAAACGGAAAAAATAATATTAACTTTGGTATAAATATAATTTTACAATGTGTGAAGAATTATTTTGTGTTTATAGTTTATATAGATACAAGACAACGTACATTATGTTTAGATTGAGGTTAAGGGAGGTGAATCAAAAATATTTTAGGTAAATCATATTTAGGCAGGAAACTTTACGAAAGAAGAAAGGAATCAATGTACATTAAAATTTAATAGTATTAATCAGGAAAAGGATTATATATGAATTAGTTGTAACATACGTGTATGAACAGGCAAAGAAAGTTAACAGAAGAGATAACGATTAAATTTATGGATTTAAACAACAAAATATTCATTATTAATTTTTTCATATAATGAAAAATCTTAATCTTAAATTTTACTTTCGAAAGTGCAAAAGAGACCGGAAAATTTATATTTACATTGAGGCAAAGGGAGATGAATGAAAGATGTTCTGGAGTGGGCCAAAGACTCAACCCCATCAAAGAGCTGGCCAAAAATGGCCCAGAAGCAAAGCAAGAGAGCAAATCAGGCCTCAACGGTCAGGATCGACCTATGCCTGATCTGACGGCTCCCCGTGAATCACTGACACTATAAATAGGGGATCTACCCCACCTGTCAGGTACATTATTCACCTTTACTGTTACTCTGCAAAACTCTACCCACTGACTTGGGCGTTGGAGTGTCATTGCAGGTACAACCTGGGCTCTGGATACGACTAGCAATCAATCAGGTTGACCACCCTCATCAGCATCAGGTCGACCACCCTCTTCAACATATGGTCGACCGCCCTCATCAGCATCAGGTCGACCGCCCTCATCAGCATCAGGTCGACCTGATAACTCAGTCACAGCATCAGACGACCTGTCCCTTGACCAGCTCTACAGACGATCTCAAGGAACAGATCATTGGCGACCACAGTGGGAGCCCACACGCTATCCCACCAAAACTCCTCATGCCTCCTCGAGGCAGACCCAAGGCGACCCGCCCTCAGAGTGTGGCTGAGATCCCAGTTCAACCACCACCCGTCCCGGAAGGAACAACGCCAACATTGTGGACGCTGGAACTGGTCCTCAGCCAGGCACGGCCCAACAAATCACTATTGCCCTTCTTGCTGACCTGGTTCATGAGCTTCGAGATTTACTCAGTGATCGTGAACAAGCCCTGGCTCGTCAAAATGACCGCCTTACCCATGTAAAAGATCAAGTAGCCTCCAGACGGGCGAACACGACACCTGAGCTAGGACGTCGCAATAATGGCTCACCCATTCCACGGGCTAACCCATCCAGGGGGCATCGCTCGCCCCCCCGAAGAAATCTTGTCCATCGATCTCCACCCCGACAGAGGGGACGAGGAGGAGGACTAACCCCACCTAGGACGACCCCGTCCACTTCTGACTACACTTATTGGCCAAAAGAATCTTCACACCAAGAGTCCTTGTATGATTCGTCAGGTTCCACCACACGATCACGTAGTCGATCCAACGAGCGATACCCGAACAACCTTTCGAAGGGGTATTCTAATGAATAGTGACGTGGTCATCGGGGGAGACACCTCGACGACTGACCACATCGTAAAGGAAGAATTGATATGAGCTTGGGACCGTTCATCAGAGATATAGATGAGTACCGCATCCCTCGCTCTCTGGAAAAACGTCCCTCTGACCTTAAGATGTACAATGAGGTCAAAGATCCAGACGCCCACCTGAAACACTTCGATCCAATGATGAAATATAGGGGGCGCCCGTACCAGTAAAATGCAAGATTATCCCTTTAACCTTGGAGGGACCAGTAAAATGGTTCACTGAGTTGCGACCCAACACTATCTCCTCGTGGGAACAGATGGCCAAAGTGTTCACTGCCCGCTTCACCACCTCAAGGCTCAAGCCTAAGTCTCAAGATGTCCTGATTGCGATCAGACAAGGACCTGATGAGTCACTTCGAAGCTACGTGGAGCGATTCAACCGTGAGGCCGACCAAGTAAGAAATCTAGATGACAACCAACGATTGTGGTTCTTGAGAACTGGACTCCTTAGAGGAATCCGATTTGAGGTCGAAGTCGGCCTCCACTTGCCAAAGGATTTAGAAACCTTCCTTCGCAAATCTCAGAGGTTCATGAACTATGAAGAAAGGACGATGGCCATTGAAGCCGCTGAAGTAGGGATGAATCAGCGACCTCGCGAAGAGCGCGATTACAGACCCAAGGGAGATTATGGTCGACCACCCAGAGACCCCGAAGCAAGAAAGTTCACAAAGCGCACGAAGTTGAACACCTCCTATGCGAACATCCTTTCTGAATGTGAGAACGGCGAATTCAGGGATATCAAGAGACCAGAACCCCTCGTTCTTAAGGAGGGGCAGCGCCCAACCAAGAAATACTGTCATTACCACCAAAGTAACGGGCATGACACGAACAATTGCATGGCCCTCAAGTACGATGTTGAGACGTTAATCAGAAGAGGAAAATTGACCCAATATATGAAAAAGAGCCAAGCCGATGGTCGGTCACATAGGAAGGGAAAGGCCCCAACTGACAAGGTGGCCAAAGTTTTCGAAGAGGACGAGGATGAGGATGATGATGTCCGCGGCACCAAAATATCTAAGGGAAGGCCAGTCGCAATGGTAATCACAGGAGGCATTCCCACTGATGGGCGAGAAACCGCCACATCAATGAAAAGAAGGTGGGACGAGATCATGAGTGTCGCGTCAACCTCCGCCCCAAGGGCCCTCCCAAAGAGGCCGCCCATTTCCTTTGGGGACAAGAACCTTATTGACGGGACGCCCAACAACGAATTACCACTCATAGTGGTCGCTGTCATGGCCAACATGGAAGTTAGACGGATACTGATTGATCAATGGAGCTCTGCGGATATTATTTTTGAAGATCTTGTAGACATTCTGAAGATATCAAAAGAAGATTTGAGACCTTACAGAGGAACAGTCCTGACCGGGTTTAATGGAGTTTCCACCACACCGATCGGACAAATTGAGTTAATGGTCACCTTCGGAGATGATACTGTGGAGAAACCTGTGTGCCGAACAGTCAGAACAGACTTTATAGTACTATCATGCAAATCGATCTACCAGTGTATCATCGGGCGACCGACCCTAGCGCGAGTGGAGGCCGTACCATCCACAGTTCACCTGAAAATGAAGTTCTACACTAAAGGTGGGGAGATCGCCACCATCCAGGCTGATCTGTTATCGGCAAAGCGAGCTTTCCTCTTAAGCTTAAAAGACAAAGGCAAGAAAGCCAAGAAGGAAATAGAGGATGTGACGAAAGGAGGACAGCAAGTCAATGTGGCTGATCTTGATGCTCGGTACGACCCTGGCAGTGTAGAAGAGGAGGGGGACGACCTCCTAACTAGTGAACTGTAGAAGAGGATCAAGAGGCCTGAAGAAGAATTTACACAAGTATAGTTGGGCAAGCAAGGGATGACGACGAGGCACAATGCCAAGGTCGTCCCTAGGGATTTCGATGTGAGACAACTGGTGTTCCGAAAGGTAGATGTTGGAAGGAAGAATGTAGGTCAGGGGAAGCTCGCCCCTAATTGGGAAGGCCCCTACCGTGCGGTCTCGAAGACGGGTAAGGAGGCCTATACCCTGCAGACCGAGACTGGTGGGGTGATCCCGAATACAAGCAGCCCTCGTTTTGTAAGAACTGAAAGAATGTCATGTTTAACCTTATGAATGAAAAGAATAAATGGACGGGACACTCTTTCACCCACAGGGTTTTTTATTGAAGTTCGCCCGTCCGTCAAATAAAGATGAGGCGTTTCTTATATACAGATGTTTATATCTCTTTAATTGCGAACTATAAATTACGAACGAAATAAAAAGTTCAACTTGCTACGCGAGTTAAAATCAAACCGATCGAGTTTGATAAACTGCAAGGCATGGGTAACACTTAAACGAATTAAAGTATAAACGAAGCGACCTAAAAGTAGACACACCCCAAAAGGTGAGCTAAGTCAAAGTAGAAACTTGGTAAGCTGTCAGAACGGGAAGGGTCGACCAGAGGTCGACCAAAAAGATTAAAGAAGACTTATCCAAGTAGAAACTTGGTAAGCTGCCTGAAGGGAAGGGTCAACAAGAGGTCGACCAAAGCGACTAAAGAAGACTTATCCAAGTAGAAACATGGTAAGCTTCCTGAAGGGCAGGCTCGACCTCCAAGTAGAAACTTGGTAAGCTGCCTGAAGGGCAGGGTCGACCAGAGGTCGACCAAAGCGATTAAAGAAGACTTATCCAAGTAGACACTTGGTAAGCTGCCTGAAGGGCAAGGTCGACCAGAGGTCGACCAAAGCGATTAAAGAAGACTTATCCAAGTAGAAAATTGGTAAGCTGCTTGAAGGGCAAGGTTGACCAAAACGATTATAAAAGACTTATCCAATTGAAACTTGGTAAGCTGTTTGAAGGGCAGGGTCGACCAGAGGTCGATCAAAATGATTAAAGAAGACTTATCCAAGTAGAAACTTGGTAAGCTGCCTGAAGGGCAGAATCGACCAGAGGTCGACCAAAGCGATTAAAGAAGACTTATCCAAGTAGAGACTTGGTAAGCTTCCTAAAGGGCAGAGTCGACCAGAGGTCGACCAAAACGATTAAGTAGAATTTTCCAAGTAGAAACTTGGTAAGCTTCCTGAAGGGCTGGGTCGACTAGAGGTCGACCAAAGCGATTAAAAAAGACTTATCCAAGTAGAAACTTGGTAAGCTACCTGAAAGGCAGGGTCGAGCAGAGGTCGACCAAAACGATTAAAGGAGACTTATCCAAGTAGAAACTTGGTAAGCTGCCTGAAGGGCAGGGTCGGCCAGAGGTTGACCAAAGGGCAGGGTCGACCAAAGAATTCAAAGAAGACTTATCCAAGTAGCAACTTGGTAAGCTGCCTGAAGGGCAGGGTCGGCCAGAGGTCGACCAAAGCAATTAAAGAAGACTTATCCAAGTAGAAACTTTGTAAGCTGCCTGAAGGGCAGGGTCGACCAGAGGTCGACCAAAGCGATGAAAGAAGACTTATCCAAGTAGAGACTTGGTAAGCTGCCTGAAGGGAAGGGTCGACCTCTGGTCGACCAAAGGGCAGGGTCGACCAGAGGTCGACCAAAGCGATTAAAGAAGACTTATCCAAGTAGAAACTTGGTAAGCTGCCTGAAGGGCAGGGTCGACCAGAGGTCGATCAAAACGATTAAAGAAGACTTATCCAAGTAGAAACTTGTTAAGCTATTTAAGCAGGCAGGGTCGACCCATGGTCGACCAGAACGAGTGAAACGATCAAAAGGAGCGAACAACCGTAAGTCAAATTAAAGTCGAGCTTAAAGATAAACAAAAGTGAAATTAAAAGTTGACCCGAGGAACGGCTGGGCACCGATCAAGTAGGAATTACATAAACGTCACCCCATTAAGCATTACATAGACAAAGATAAAAACAAGAAAAAAGCGCTAAGCGAAACAAAGAACATGGGCGCTAACAGTATGGGGCGACCAGGGAAGCGTGGGCAACCCAGAGAATGTGGGCGACCATCCATGTCTGGTCGTCCGCGCCAACACGGTCAGTCAACAACTTCAATTCCCTTCGGGTTGGGGTTGCACGTTCCCTCAGAACAACTGTAGAAGACCAAGAATAGTCTACATCGACCGGGCACCTGTCCCCATCCAACGAATGAATCCCCACAGATCGCGACGACTTTGTGCTTCCTGCAGTAGAACTGGATGATAGGTCGCTCAAAGAATGGGCAGAAGACTCAATGTCTAGAACTTCCCTTTGTTGAAGAATAACTAGGAGGATCAGAGGTCGACAAAGACGATTTAGGACCAAGTCAACTGCAAATAAGAATCAGACCATCATCAGGCTCGCAAGGAGGACAGCAAATAAAGCAATATATGTTAGAGCACACATACAACAATCACGGTAGATTGCAAAACAGCGAAAATCAAGGTCGCATACCTTGAGATCTAGATCAAACAAGTTTGAAAAACAAAAATGCGACCAAACCTTGAAGGTCAAAATATTTTAAGACAGTTAGATCCTATCAAACTCCCCACACAAACGTAAAGTAATACACAAAGAAGGAAGGAAAGGAAGAATACCTTTTGTAGATCACCTCCCTGAGAAAGGGAGAACACGAGATCGTGAAAACCTCCTTTCGTAGATCTCCCCTCACCAACAAATCTCCTCAATCGCACGAAGGGGCGAACACACCGTGGACACGCCGTGAAGGAACTCACCCAAGAGGGACGCTTGCACCATGATGAAGACCGACCAAGGGGGAGCTTTAGGCCACCACAGGAGAAAAGTGTGGATTGCCCTCTTCAAAGATTGATCGCCCCAATGAAGTAGCCGCCCAGATGGAGTCGAAACACCCCGAAACATTCAAGACGCAACCTTTGGTTATCAACGATCCGTTATGATCCCAATCGCTGAAATATTCACAAGTAATGATTGGGGGCATGACTATCAGGACAACACATCAAGCCTAATCCCGCTTAATGATCGACCTTGGCTTGGGAGGCAACTGTTCTGGAGTGGGCCAAAGACCCAACCCCATCAAAGAGCTGGCCAAAAATGGCCCGGATGCAAAGCAAGAGAGCATATCAGGCCTCAACAGTCAGCATCGACCTATGCCTGATCTAACGGCTCCCCGTGAATCACTAACACTACAAATAGGGGATCTACCCCACCTGTCAGATACATTATTCACCTTTACTGTTACTCTGCAAAATTCGACCAACTGACTTGGCCGTTGAAGTGTCATTTAAGGTACAACCTGGGCTCTGGATATGACTAGCAATCAATCAGGTCGACCACCCTCATCAACATCAGGTCGACCGCCCTCATCAGCATCAGGTCGACCACTGTCATCAGCATACAAATCGACCTGATACCTCAATCACAGCATCAGATGACTTGTCCCTTGACCAGCTCTACAGAGACGATCTCAAGGAACAGATCAAAAGATTTTTGGTAAAACGTATTTTTTTAGACAATAAATTCGAGGGAAAAAATTTGTGAAAGAAAAATGTGAACTTCGTCCCTAAATTTTGTGATGCTGGAACTATCAATGAATTTCAATTTTTCTATCTCAACATTTTGCCACTAATTTAGCTTTTTTCAAGTGGCGAGTTTTGTTAGGAATGAAACGGTGTACATCAAAATTAAAAGCATTACCTCTGACCTTTATCATTTTAAGCGAGGGGTAGGGGTTGAAATAGGGTGGGCCTAGCTAGGCTTTGTAAGGCATGGGTCTGGCCTGCGTTGAATAGTGCATTTTTAACACATTATTTTATAGTTTTTCTCTTGGTGTTTTGAGATGTGCTAGGCACCTAATATTTGAGTCTTAATATGTTTCTATACTTTGGGTCTTATTTGAGCATTTAGTGTGATCTTTTTTTCCGATAACTAATGATAGTATTATAAATACCCAATTAGCTTAGCATCATTGACACACACACTCCCCCCCCAGTCATCTAGAAGAGTTGGAGAGGGCACCCAATCATGTGCTGGAGCTAAAGGGGAGAAAAGAATACACCAAGATCAAAGTCTCAAGCAGCAATAGGGGTGCACACTAACTGACAAGAAGCATTATTGTGATCTCTTGATTAATTTTCAGTTTTATTGCAAATCGACTATTATTGTCTTTGTAGGCCATAACAGTGGTTGCGTTTATCTGATTGAGGCGTGCGAGCATGCGTTGGAAATCTAAGGGAACAGAGCTACATTCTTCTGCTAAGCTCTAAACTCAATTCAGAAGTCTTGAAGGTCTAAACTTTGGATTATTAAAGCAGTACAGTTAGACTCGAGTCTATGGCCCAATTAATTTTTCTTAGTGGGCTTTTATCGAAGAACTCATCTAGTTGATTAGGTTTTCGTTTAGGCTGAGACAAAATTGGTAGGTGAGCAGCCAAACATTACACTTTGACGCTATCTTATTTTCATATTACGTTTTGTGCCGTAACCTCCATGAAAGGATTTTGAGGTTCGGTGTTTAATGATATTTCATTTAGTATTCAGTTCTTTCTTCTCTATCAATTTCGTACCAAAATTATTTGTTTGCAAATGTTCGTCTTTGTGTGATGCTTAATCACCCAATTTTTGTCTTTTTGCGATACGCGATCGTTATTATATGACGCTTGTTTATGTGTAAATCTGTTTTCGCCACTTTTGATTATTCAGGTTATTTGATTGCTTGTTTCACTTAATTCAAATAAGAATTGATAGAGGATTGATTGAACACAATTATGATATTAATTGTGTTTAATGGCCTGTGTTCACCATCACGAATGATTGAACACGTTTTGACGTTTGCTTGAAACAGTGTGAATTCATATAAACTAATTAACGCTTGCTTAATTAGTTTATTATCAATCAAGAACTAAAACTTTGAACGAATCTTGCACGAATCTTTAGAAATAATGATAAATCTAAGGAACACCCGAAACCAATGGATTGATTTTCCCGTTAAACTGGAACTGTTTTCCTAAAAAATAAAACCCCTTCTTATTGTTACTTTTTTCTTGATTTTGGTAATCTTAAGTTAGAGACCCATGTGAGAAGACCAAGGTTAACTACCTTATACAACATTTTATCCTTTTTAATTATTTTTAGAAGCATACGACTGCCGATCAATCACATGTCTTGATTGACAAACAATAGAATGTATGTAACTTTTGAGTGTTATTACAAGTGTATTATGATTATGTGTATATTTGTGGGCATCATGAACATTATCCATCTTAAAATAATTAATTTCAACGTTGAAAAAGCACACAATTTAGAAGTTTTTTATAAGCATTAAATTTAGAAGTTGAAAGAATAAGAAGCTTGATTGTTTACAAACCATATACCAATTATTTTGCAAATGGCATCTTGCCCTAGCTAGTTGCATTTAGTCAAGTTAATAACTTTTTGAAGCTTAGGTTTTATTGGAGGACGAACAAAGTTCTAAATCGTTTACTTGGGAATACTAAGTATACTTATTAAACTCTTTTTGTGCTATTTTTTGTTTTAAAAAAAAAACTCTTGTTGTGCTATTAGATTGAATTTTTACCCTAACGTTAATAGTATTTGTAAATATTGTAGGTTATAGTAAATATGTTATATTTTTGATAAATTGCATCTGTAATCCCTAATTTAGTATATGTAGGTAAAGATTTTGAAACTAAATATTAAAAAGAACCGAAACAAAGAAAGGGTCAATGAGCTTAACACAAGGACGTACGCTAAGCAAGTACAACTACTGAGGATGATGTTTCTAATGTTTGATAGTCGCCAAGGGATATTGAAGGTGTGCACCAAATAGGTGCAAGAAGGTCTTGGGTTCAAATCCCGAAAACTAACATTTCCTCATCTCGACTAACATTGCTTTATCAAAAAAAAAATGTTTGATAGTCGCTAACTGAATGTTACCATGGTTTATTTCCCCGTGGCTAACAACAATTTTGACCATGGCTAATATTTGGTGACACCTCTTGTTTTCACGGTTACACTAACCGTGGCTAAATAGATTTACCACGGTTTTAGGGACTGTAAGCCACGGTTCTACCCGTGGCTAATCTCCATTTTTTTTAGTGTAAGTGACTATACATAATCAGTACGAGTGCACTAACAGAGCTAGTTTATTTTTTATGAGGGGCTCAACTAAAGAGTAATTTTTTTTGACAAAATGAACTTCAAAGAATCAAAACTACTTCCTGTTAGCAAGCTTAAGTTCATTTATGTTTGGCAAAATTACAGCAGAGGACCTTTAACTTATTTATTTGTAACAAATTGAACCTTTAGGTTTTTTTTGTAACAGATAGGACCTTTAAGTTACCTAACGTTGACACCGTTAACCTTTTTCTAAACTTCCGTTCCAAAAACACTGAGGTGGCGTTAACGTTGCTTAGGTGTCAGTTACGTTGCTGACTTGGATATTAATTTTATTTAACATTTAAATTAATACCCAAAAATGTCTTCTTCTCCATTTATTTAATTAAAACCAACACCTCATGTCTTCATCTTCTTCAATCACAAACTCAGATCTTCAAACAGAAACTCAGATCTTCAATAAAAAACAAACTGAAATCCAAAACAAACTGAAACGAAAACCTAGATCTTCTTGATACAAAGGATTTTGCTTCATCTTCAACCCTCATCTTTAATCAAAAAGGATACAAAAATGGAAACCAAAACTCATTTTCAAGTTCAAATCTTTCTTAAATTTGCACACCACCTATTTTCGATTTTGATTTCGTTTTCATTTCTGTTTCAATTTTTGTTTCGGTTTGAATATGGATTTTAAAGGTTAAAGATAAAGATTGAGTGCAAAAAATTGGGGATTTTTAAGGTCTAGGGTTTGTATTTTCGGAATGGGTAAAAACAAATCTAAAGATCACTTATATTCAGGAGAAATGTCTTCTTTGAAGATCTGAGTTTCTCTCCTGTCTCTTCAACATCGCTGACGTTTCTGCCTTTTCCAATGATTCTTAGTATGGACTTTAGCGTCGCCTCACTCTTCTCTTATGAATGATGATTGATGCCAACACTGCAACTTAACATCACTTATATTCACATTATTATTAGGTTCTATTTGTTTGAATCTTTCAGCCAGTTGCTGGGTTTTGGTGGAGAAATATGGAGTTGCTTTGTTCCCCTTTGTCTTTTAGTTTTAATTAAATGGAGAAGAAGACATTTTTGGGTATTAATTTAAATGTTAAATAAAATTAATATCCAAGTCAGCAACGTAACTGACACCTAAGCAACGTTAATGCCACCTCAGCGTTTTTGGAACAGAAGTTTAGAAAAAGGTTAATGGTGTCAACGTTAGGTAACTTAAAGGTCCTATTTGTTACAAAAAAAACTTAATGGTCCAACTTGTTACAAATAAATAAGTTAAAGGTCCTCTGCTGTAATTTTGCCTTTATGTTTTTAGTAAATTCTTTATGTTTCTGGTCCTGTCTTAAATTGATCATCATAAACGTAGCACATGGATAACCAATTTAAAAAAACGAAAACATTGAGGACCAATTTACATAGAGTCCCACTTTGAAACATAACATAAACAATTCATTTAACTAAGAACAAAAATTAAAAGACGAAACTAAAATTTTAAATAAAACTAAAGAATTTCAAGCATAACTTTATCAAATATATTTGGTTTACACACCCACCGTATATGCTTATTAATCCATGAAACGTACTTTGGGGTCCTCCGCGTGGATGATCAAGAGACGGGTCGTCTGCTACTCTAGGCTGAGGATGACCTGAACGCGCGGCGGGTGTACCTGCAAGGACACTGCGACTCCCAAGTCAGCTATATCGAGCTACAGTTCAATCTAGTGAATATTCGAATGAATTGCGTACCTGACACCTGGTGACTGATGTTATTTATAGTGATAAGTTCGGATCGTTGACGTTGGATAGCCCAGTTGCGCTGGGGGCCCAAGTATCAGTCGAGCAGATCCTCCCCTTACTGGGTTGGATGATTACTTAGTGGATTGAGCCTGACAACTAGCCCAGTCCAGAACAATCCACAACAAAATTAGAAAGCAATATTGAAACATAAAATATATCTCATACATTTAATTGGAAAAAAAAACAAGTATTATAATCAATATTTGCATCAAAAATGCAAATATAATCACAAAAGATGAGATCGTTACTCCACCATAATTGCCATGTCCCCTGAAATATATAGTATAAAGCAATTAAAGGGCTAATACAATAGAATGGTCCTAGTTACTTTTGGGCATCTGTCTCCATAACGGAGACATAGATTACCCCACAATTTTTTTGTAATACTTTGGATCGTTGTGATTGTCTGTGCATGCCACGGTTCAGTATCTCCAATAGTGAGATATAGAATACACACACTGTTTTTGCTAGGGACCGATCGGCCAAGGCTCGGAAGGCGACCAAGAAACGTGTCAAATGAAGATTTTATCTAGAGTCAATGCGGCCTATTCGACTGGGAAGGAATAAGATAGTAATCTTAGTTTTGGGGTAGGAGGTTTTCCGGTAGTAGCGCAGTGTATTGGCGGGTGGACTAGTCATATGTCTCTTGCATGTTGACTTGTACCATGGGTTTGAGTACCCCTTATACTCCTATCAATACATTATTTGCTTATATAAAAAAAAAACCTTCAAAGATAATTAAAAATGGATTCTCCGACTTTTTGGCGGGAAGTGTAGGGTAATTTTAGTCAAAATAAAGTACAAAATGGTAAATTAAACTAGAGATAGAAATGTGAGAGAGAAAGTAAAAGAAGAGAGAGATATAGAGAAAGGTAAGGAAAGTTAGGGGGACAAAAACAAATTATATATAGTTATATATTATATAGTTTTTATATTAAAGGTAAACAAAACCAATGTACAAATATTGTGTCAATAGCATAAGATATATAATCACACACGACACAAAAATGATTAGGACAGTACAATAAATCAAAATCGGAGAACTGAAATACCCTGAATAGTTAGTAGAAACCACAAAAACAAAAGCTTTTATTACCTTTGAGTGTCAACACATCACTCATAAAAAAGACTATAGCTCGATCAGAGCTGGCCTAACAGTTACAGAGGCCTAAAGCGAGCTCTAACGTGAGGCATATATGAGATAATAAAACAGTGTGAACTCTTAATATCGAGCTCTAACGTGAGGTTCAATGTAATTTAAATTCTCTTTTCTTGATTTTAGTGGAAAAAATTGTTTTTTTAAGGAAATAAAAAAAACAGTTGACCATCATTAGCAACAACACTATTCGGGCGAAAAAATTCACATTAAAATTAAATACAAATTGAATAGGGTATTGAATGGATAACTTATGTTGAGTAAAAATAAATTAATAGTTTAAGCTGGATAAACATAAATGAATAAATTAAAATCTTTTATTCTATTCAAAGTTGGGTTTAAATAAATTGCAAAAATAGACAAATATTGACCATGATCTTGCATTTTTCTGAGAGAACAAACATCTTTTAGCAAGGAGATTAGGAGAGAACCTACGTAGTAGTTAATGCTTGATTATAAATTCATCAAATTTTGTAAAAGAAAATAAAACAAAATAATTCTTGACATTAGATAATATTATTGTACCTAAAAAATTATTTATAGGACATAGAAATGACCTTGTCAAAAAAATGACATATAAAATGTTAAACGGAAAAACTATCCATAGCCACATTGAATTTTAAATCATAAACCATGGAATCAGGGAGACCTTAACATTCCAAGCGAGCCATGGTATCTTATGTGAAAATAAACGAATTTTCTTTTAAATATTCGATAACTGTAGATTTTGAGGCTCCTTTTTTAACAAATTTTTTTGAGGCCCAAAACTTTTGTTTTAGTTGTTTGTGCCTTGAGCCAGCCCTGAGCTCGATCTAGCATTGGCCATAAGCTAATTCCATGAATAAAGTATCTTACTTTTGACCCAAAAAAAAGTATCTTACCTTATCATTTATTTTTTCCAAGTACTAATACTCCGTGCTCCATAAAAATTGCACTTTTTTCTTTTTCAAAGTGTGCATTTACTAGCAAGTTATGGCTTTGAGTACGTAGCTTTAAATGTATATATGGCAGTGATAAAAACACTGATAAGAATGTAATGCAATAGGTAAAGTGACATTGAGTTGATATAGCAAGAAAAGATGTAAATGAATAGAAGAAAACAGGAAAAGGATCGGGTGTGGAGAATTATATATTTCAGCAAAATGAAGGAAAAAGTGAGTAATCTATAGTTTATGATATATTAATGAAAAGTGAAAAGGAAGAGAGTGATTTATCGTTTATATCTAGATATTCTTAGAGTTGTGCCCACAATAATTTTTAATCACTAAAAAGTGAAAAGGAAGCGAGGAATTCAAGATCCAACTCGTGGAATGATTTTATGTGTTTATAATAACTCTTATGTTCTCTACTAGGTACAGAATATCTTTTCGATTTTCTTCTGCAATTTTTACCTTTCAAAGATGTTCAGTCGAGTAGAAATTTTTTTATAACATAAATTTAAATTTCGGTTTGGTTCTTTAAGTTTTATTTTCACATCAGTCATTTAACTTTTAAAATTAAAACGGTTAAAATTATATGTTTTCCATTTGATGCCATCTTAGCTTTGCGTGTATGTGGCATAACTTATGTATTAGAATTTTGGTCAGTAATTACTTTCTAAAAATGTTCCATCCAAACATACTCTTAAGTTTTTTATGGATTTCAATTTCTCCTTTGTATTTTTTTATTTTACACTTTTCTTGTCTTTTTGTTTGTATTGGCCGTTGATATTTATTGTGGCAACAAGTGTTTTATTTGGTACTCAAATTATTACCTTAGGTCTCATTGAAGCCAGCTCATTGTCCTCAATGTGGAGAGACTTTGTCCACTTTTAAATAACATATTGGATCAATTGAACCTAAACTTTAGAGAGGCAGTAACATTTTACATTGTTGCCTTTAATTTTTTATTGAATAACCCCTTAACACGAACCTCCTAGAGTTAAAAAGAAGATAAAAGCATAGAGTTATTGCATTGCATCATCATACGAACTCAATGACGTAAGATTTGTTAGTTTTTAATAGAGAGAGAGAGTTATTGCATTGCCTTTAATAAAAAACTTGCAGTCTCAATCAACGTCAGCAGGCTACACAAACATAAAGTTAAGAAAATTTTAAAATAAAAAACATAAATGAAAAGACTAAATTAAAACCTATAACACGTCAAAACGAAAACGGTGCCGAACAAAAAATGTGAAAAAGTTCAATGTTGTTGTAATTTTAAAAGCTAAAGCACCAATGTGGGGAGGAAATACTTAAACACGCGATGAAATCAAATTTCAAAATAAATTTAACGGACACCATATTGGTTCAATATGGTGTGCTCTTATGTAGCCATTCCACTCATACATTTTAACCAAACCATATAACTAATGGAGCATGACAAGAAAATATGTTTGTGATTAACTGTTTGGGAGGGAAGGAAATATTAGTCTCCAAGATTTGAACCCTAGACATTCTTCTTATACACCTTCAATGTCTCTTAACTCGCTTATTGAGCTACCTACTTCGGACTTATATATTTTCTTTATGGTTATGCAATGTGACAGTATCACACACTATACAACTTTATAGTTGGAGCAAAAATAGTAGTCACATTTTAATTTTAAAGTCCTATATAAATTAAACGATCTCCTTCAAAAATGTTAATTAAGTTCGTCCTTCCACCAAGATGTATTAGGAAATACATCACTAGCATTATTTATTAAGTTTCAAATTGCATATGGACATTGTACATGTTGGACATTTTCTATTACAAGAGAATATATATTGTATAATCTCTAACTTCATTAATTTCGATTTATGAAATTAACGAGTGATTTATTATTCGAAGTGAAAAATAAATTAAGTTTCGGATAGGGGATAGTCGAGAAAGCAATATATAATTGCTAAGTCATATGATAAAAATACCTTAGTATTTTAACTATGTGGTAATTTGGGGAGAAATTGGGTTAAAAGAGTCATTATGTGAGAGTTGATGAACCAAGGGCATTTAGGTCTTTTCCAGCCGTTTTAAAACACCCTCAGCTCATTAACAACTCCACACTCATATTTCTCAGATTCTGGAAAAACAGAAGAAAGAAAGAAAACATAGAGAGAGAGAAAGAGAGAGAGAGATTCAACATCCTTGCTTGCATGTAAGTGTTCTTGCTATCAATCCACTCCATTTTCAATTCTCTTTCTTTTTGATACTAAATTCAGAACCTAACTCTCCCTAAATCTCCTCTTGCCATAGTTGCATTTTGAAGCTCAGAGTTAAGTTTTCAACTTCTTGAAGCTTGCATGTCATTATTTAGACCATCATGAGCTTTTGTTGAAGTTGCAACCATTTTAGAGTGTATAGCTGAAGCAAAATTGTTGATTCAAGGAAGGATTACAGTATTTTATTTGCTGAAATTCGAATAGGAATTGCGGGGTTTCGGTTTCGAAGCGGATTGGATGAATACGGGGATTGTTCTAGTGGTTACTTGACGGTTATTTCGTAAAGACTCGCTTGTTAGCGAATTCGTCAAATTGGTGAGTTTTACTCCCCTTTAGGGTTTTTAAAATTTGGTTTGATTGTGTTGAAATTCTGGAATGATTAGGTATTTCGATTTCGAAGCAATTTTAGAGTCAAAATCCCGATTTCGAAAAATAACGTTTTACGGTTTATTTATTAAAATATACTTTAATATATGATTTTCTATTTTGATTTGTGAATATTGTTTGGTTTGAAATATGATATTATATACTCTGTATCTCGGTTGGAATTGGTTTGAGTTTCGGATTGGACTTGATCGGAATAGCGAAACGAACGAAACAAAGTGAAAATTTGTTTCTGCACAAGGCACACGGACCGTGCACCCATCACGCACCAGCATTTTTAAAATTTTTTAAAGTGGCACGGACCGTGCGCCTAGGCCCACGGACCGTGCGCCTAGGCCCACGGACCGTGCGCCTAGGCCCACGGACCGTGCGCCTAGGCACACGGACCGTGCGTGTCTGACGGGTTCAAGGTGCAGTTTTGTCGTTTCGTCGCTCCTTTCGATTTCAAACCACTTCTAATCCTTTTCTCAGCTAATTGGGGTGATATATACTTTATAAAAATATGATTTCACCATGTGCAACTTGATTTTGAAGAAATGTTTTGAAGATTATAAATGTTTCGAATAACCAAACTTAGTGCACGTGTGAGCATTTGATTTTGAAAACAAAACCGAACTGAATGTTCTATTGATTGCATCTATGATTGATGTGGATAAGATATCTATATATATATATATACATATACATATATTATATCGAACTCATAAGGCGGCCCAATGCGGGTACGATATATAGATTATATCGAATTTGGGTGACGACCCATTGAATAGCATACTAGGCAGGGAAGGTCATAAGCCCTTAACCTAGGCCCAGTATCCGTTAGGGAAAGTACTAGCGGGGGTTCATCGGGAGTATGCAATTGATGACGGCCGATGTTGTGCTAATGTAGTTAAACCATTCACCGGGATTAGCAATTGATGGCAGTCGATGTTAAGGATAATAAAATAAGCTAGTGGTTTATAAATTAAACGACTAATGCTTAGTTCTTTTTAAACGGAATCGAGTGAATGTTAGGGGTCACGATAGAACTCACTGAGATATGTTATCTCACCCTATTATTTGCTGTTGTTTTTACAGAGAAACAGGGAAAGAGGAAGGCGAAATTGCATGAGTAGGTGGCGTGTCTATGGAGATGTTGAAGACTTGTTGTCTTATATCCCCTGATTATGTTTATCCTGTTATTTTTTGTTATGTTTATGTAACTTGTTTATGAAATGAGTTGTATAAGCCATTTTCGTTTCCTGGTTAAGATATTGAACATTAGGACTTTGTTATCCCATTAAGTTATGAACTATGTTTAAGTTCAGTGGATCTAATACAGGTTGCTGCATGATGATAATTATTATTATCGCAAAAATTTAGTTATGTTCAACATCTAAACAGATATTGTGTCCTCTGATTTTGGCTAAGTTGTACATTCCAGTATATCTACATGTTAGAATTATTTTGAGTGTTATATATATATATATATAATGATTTTGAATATAAAATTGTTATGATATTATGGATTATATGTGAAACAAAATTTCTAATCCTACTTGAATTGAGAAAATAGGAGATCAATTATAAAATTAAGGATCTTGTTTCCCGGGTGGATCCAGAATTTAGGGTACTCAAAATCAGCATCATCTATAAAATAAGGATCTTTGTTCTCATGACCTTAAACGCCAATATCTGGAAAACATAATCTCCCAATGGTGAAAGTAAACCCTAATAACTCATTAAAACAACATTAATTACTGTAAAGCAATAAGAACAAAGGTAAAAACAAATCTAAAAGGATAACTAAATTGTATTGATCATAACAATGGAATCACATGATAGTTTTCGAGAGATTCATCTCTTCCTAACCCAAAGAAAATTAGCTACTCATGTTCAAAGGATGAAAGACAATGTAAAAGAGAGGTTACAAAAAGATGAGTATATTGGCTACCACGGAGTGTCCTAATGCTTTCAACGATCTAATATCCACTAATCCTTATGATCAAATTTCGCACTGGCCAACACGCATTTAATTTGTCTTTGTAGAGTTAAATTTACTTTGGCGGCGTTCATAAAATAAATGTATTTTTGTATCTTAAAACTTATTCTTTTCTTTAACACCCTAGTATCTCTAACATAGAGAGAATACCAAAACATTTAGTTTAGCACATATCAGAGATGACTTCCTGTTTTTGACATTGACCACAACTAAAATATTTTCAATGAATAAACATCAAACAGTCATAAAATCTCATAACTGAAATATAACCATTTAGGTTCCATGTCTTACAATATTCTCATAACCTAGTGTTCAATACCAAATACAAGAGTAGCGGAAACGATTTTACAACTTTAAACAAGGTCAAGTTATATAATCGAAAAAAGATAGACAACAAGGGAAATAACATAAGCATTAGATCTAATCTTTCGTA
The DNA here is from genome assembly GCA_963573325.1 of Astragalus glycyphyllos. NCBI lineage: Eukaryota > Viridiplantae > Streptophyta > Magnoliopsida > Fabales > Fabaceae > Astragalus > Astragalus glycyphyllos. The sequence goes on along the minus strand of OY754313.1, from coordinate 11,367,247 downwards.
GGGTGCAATTGATTCGCTAAACAGTAAGGGGCTGGACTGGACAACTCCAGTTGTACCATGTTTGATTTGAAAACTGTTCACAGTACTGGAAAGGAAATGAGGGCAAGGGACTAGACAAAGACCCAAATACCTGTACCTCACAAAACCATAGTACAACTTCCTGATCACTCAAAAAAATACCAAAATATTATTTTTATTTCCTATTCAATAATTTTTTCTCTCTCCTCTATTCCCTCTCTCTCTCTCGCCTATCCCATTCTTCTCTACCTATCTAATACTTTATCATCTCATGGCCTATCTCCTTCATCTCTCTTTCTCTCCCCCCTCTCCACCTCTCATCTCTTTGGTATTTTCTCATTTCATGACCTCTCTCCTTCATCTCTCTCTCTTTATCTCACCTTCCCTCTCTTCCATCTTCTCCATCATATGTTTTTCTTTATAATTTTTTAATTACATTACAATATATGTTATATAAAATCATTATAAACATTAGAAAGAGAATTATAATAAAATTTACATTTTTTTGATTGTGCTGTCCATTTTTCACCAAACAATGTACTGGACAAAAGCTTGTCCAGTACTGTCCTGTTTGCGAATCAAATGGACCCTTAGTCTTCATAAGGAACACAGTCTACTCATGCTTCTTTCCCTTCCTCTTGGCCAAATTTGAGTTGTATGGCTTGCATGTGGTAATGGAGTTGTTGAAGAGTTGTAGAACCAAATTATGAAGCTACATTGTTGATTGGGAGAGTGATTCGGGTGTTTTCGGGTCGTTCGAGTTTCATAAAGTCTGTGTTTAGTGATTTTCATCACGATAGGTGCTTTTACTCACGTTTAGGCTTTTATTTTTGCTCTGAACTGAATGCTTTTCTGATTAATTTCGTAAGGTTTTTCGTTTCGTGAAATTTGAGTCAAAAACCATATTTTTGGAAATATTACATTTTGGTGTCATTTAACGATCGAGTAATATATGTTTCTTGTTGTAATTGTGTTGATTGGATTGGTTGTTGTGCTGGAAATATGACTGGTATGATGAGACATTGGGTTGGATTTAGCATTAGGGACGAATCAGAAACAAAAAGGGCGAGAAACAGCACTGGACGCACGAAACGAATTCAAACAATACCAATTCAAACAATACCAATAAAACATCATATCATCAAATACTTAGACATTCCGATAAATTACAATTCGATATTTTTAAAAATTTCGGTTTTCACGACTCTACGAAACGAACTCGAATTTCAAAATTTTTTAACATACAGCGACACATTTTAAGAACGAATTCCTAAACGGAGTAAAACTCACCGACTGTGATGTAAACCACAAAAAACCGCAAAAATCGAAGCTCACGCGAAACCGAACCTCACGAATGATCCCCGAACGTAACCTTCCCTCTCCAACGAAAACCAATCCGCACCAAACTTCCCAAAATAGAACGAATCAAACAATACCCTCTAGTAATTCGAAATGTGACCTGTTGAGAACCTTTGAACCTTCTCCAAGCTCGAAATGAACATAAAAACGAAAATGGTACTAAGAGCTCCTCCTTCTCCCTCAAACTCGAAACGCAATGGATGATGGAAGGAAATGGTTGAACTTGAATCTATGAGTGAAATGGATATCAATGGAAAGAGGAGAAGAAATGAAGAAGAATGGTGCAAAGACATGCAACTTGCATCAATGTTTGAAGTCGCTTCCCTCCTCTTCTTCTCCCTCTCACTCTCGAGCTTCTCTCTCTTTTCTCAAATTCAGAATAGTGTTCTTTTGGAGTGTGTGGGGTATTGTTGTTTTAACTTAAAGAAGTCACATAATATACCTCAAACATAAGTGTATTTAACGAATTGCGGTTATTTTATCATTACTTAATGTTGGGAAAAGGATTGGGATAGGTTTGGTGTAACATCCCCAATTCGGTTAATGCCGGTTATCGAAATTAACTAATGTCACTTAACTGCTTGAGTCTATGAAAGCAATATTTAATTGCTAAAGTAGGTGAGGTATATATGTACATTAATCGATGGTATGACTAGAGAAAGGTTTTATGAAACCTCCCTAGTTCAGTTATTTCAATTGACGAAATTAACTAGTGATCGTTTATTCGATTAAATGATAAGTTGAGTTATTATCATGCTAGAGGTGTTAAGGTAATATTAAATCGCTTAGGCATATGATTTTATGCTTTATTGGTTGAATTGTATGATGGTTGTGTGATTAATTGGATAGAAATGAGGTTTAAATAAAAATTAAAAGACAAGGGTATTCTAGTCCTTTCCCACCCTTTAAACACCTTCAGCCCAAAAACCCATAAAAAACACAATCTCCTCTCATTCTCAACATTTTTCAGAAAACTAGAAAGAAAGAAATTAGAGAAGGAGTAGAGAGAGAGAGTGAAGCCGAGGCAGAGAGTGAGAGAAAGAAGGAGGAAGATCTTCTTCAAATCTTATCGAATGTGAGAGATTATTATTCCATTCTCTTCCTCTACACAATGAAACCATTTTCCACAGCTCATGTCATCTCTACCTCACTTCACCATAGTTGAAGCTTCAACCTCCATCTTGGCCAAATTTGAGTTGTATGGCTTGCATGTGGTAATGGAGGTGTTGAAGAGTTGTAGAACCAAACTATGAAGCTACATTATTGATTGGGAGAGTGGTTGGGGTGACTCAGTTGTTGTCTCGAGCTAAGAGGGGATGGGGTTCGATTTTGGGGCCATTCGGACGAGTTCGGAACAAGTTCGGTAGTTTTCGGGTCGTTCGAGTTTCATAAATCTCGGTGTTTAGTGATTTTCATCAAGATAGGTGAGTTTTACTCACGATTAGGCTTTTATTATTGTTTTGAAATGAATGTTTTTCTGACTGATTTCGTAAGGTTTTTCGCTTAGTGAAAGTTGAGTCAAAAATCGTATTTTTGGAAATATTACATTTTGGTGTCATTTAACGATCGAGTAACATGTTTCATGTTGTAATTGTGTTGATTGGATTGGTTGTTGTGCTGGAAATATGACTGGTATGATGACACATTGGGTTGGATTTAGCATTAGGGACGAATCGGAACCAAAAAGGGCGATAAAACTACATGAAAAACACTGTCTTGAGATGCTGAGAAATTGACACGGACCGTGCCACCATCGGGTTGTGCACTGCACACAACATTCAGGAAGCACGGACCATGCCACTTTTTGCACGAACCATGCCACCATCTGTTACCCTGTTTTTGAAAATTTTTATTTCTCTTCCTTTTGAGTTCCATTTCTTTTCCAATGTTAATCCTAACCCTAATAAAGTACTAATGAATGTATGTGACTATGATTTTGATCATGATTGAAGTTATTATTATTTCGAAAAACCTTAATATTTGGAAAACGAATATGTTTTGGAAAACTGAAATAGAGTAAACGAGAGAGGACTTGTATTTTGAAAATTAAAGGAACTATATGTTCAATTTCACATTGTTTACTGAAATGGGATGATTATACATTTCATTTAAGACTGTTTGAGGTTCACGATATATAAATTATATCGAGTGTGGGTGACGATCCGCAGAAGTTAGCATACTTGGTGAGGGAAGGTCATGAGCCCTTAACTTAGGCCCTTAGAATTTTACATTAGGGAAAGTACTAGTGGGAAATGGGGTTCACCAAGATTACATTCGTGTAATGGGTGTTGTGCTACAATTTAAAAGGTAATGTTCACCAGGATTAGCATTCGTGTAGTCAGTGATATTTTCAATTAGGAGGTATGTAATTCATAAATTGAATTACAAATAAAAGGATTTCGTAATTGAACTGTGAGCGTTGTTAGGGGTCACGGTAAAAATAACTAAGATAGTATCTCCTTCTTTATGTTGTTGATGTTTTCAAAGAGAAACGGGGAAAAAGGATGTCTAAAAGACACGAGTAGGATACGTGCTCAAGGAGAAGGATTGAAGACTTAGTTTTCTTTCCATGTTGTTTTATTTCCAATGTTGTCTTTGTACTCGATAATATGACTTGGGTTATTGTTTAAGTTACGTAATTGTAGCCGCTTTACTTGTGAGGATATTGAACACTAGGAATTAATGTTGTTGAAGTTATGAACCGTTTTGGTTTAATGAAGTTATGACAGGTTATGACGGATTGATATTCTATAATATCGAAAATTTTAGTTGTGTTCAATATATATCTAAACAGGAAATTGATCTCTGATGAATGCTAAATTGTGCATTCTAATATGTCTACTAGTTAGAGATATTAGGGTGGTACATTTGAGATCAAAAGGGAGTAGCTTAGGGTAGCTTTTAAGACGAGAAACAGCACTGGACGCACGGTCAGTGCACCATGTCACACGGTCCGTGTGTGAGTGTTTAAATTTTTTTACCAAAGTCAGCGGCAGGCGCACGGTCTGTGCCCTTGGGGCTCACAACTCGTGTTCCTGCACCAGCACTTGAATTTCGTTATGTTTCTTCAAATTCGCTACTCGGTTCCATTCCGACCCGTATTCCGATCGATTTCCAACATTACAACTGTAATTACCAACACAAAAGCCAATTCAAACAATACCAATAAAACATCATATCATCAAATACTCAAACATTCCGATAAATCACAATTCTATATTTTTAAAAATTACAGTTTTCACGATTCTACGAAACGAACTCAAATTTCAAAATTCTTTAACATACAGCGAAACAATTTAAGAACGAATTCCTAAACGGAGTAAAACTCACCGATTGTGATGAAAACCACAAACAACGGCAAAAATCGAAGCTCACGCGAAACCGAACGTCACGAATGATCCCCGAACGTAACCTTCCCTCTCCAACGAAAACCAAACCGGCGCAAACTTCCCAAAATAGAACGAATCTACCAATACCCTCTAGTAATTCGAAATGTGACTTTTGGAGAACCTTAGAACCTTCTCCAAGCTCGAAATGAACGTAAAAACGAAAATGGTACTAAGAGCTCCTCCTTCTCCCTCAAACTCAAAACCCAATGGATGACGGAAGGAGATGATTGAACTTGAATCTATGAGTGAAATGGATATCAATTGAAAGAGGAGAAGAAATGAAGAAGAATGGTGCAAAGACATGCAACTTGCATCATGGTTTGAAGTTGCTTCCCTCCTCTTCTCTCCCTCTCACTCTCGAGCTTCTCTCTCTTTTCTCAAATTCAAAATTGTGTGTTTTTTGGAGTGTGAGGGGTAATGTTGTTTTAATGAGCTGAAGGAAAATAAAAGGGAAATGACCAAGCTACCCTCTTCTCTCATTCCCACTTAAATCTATTTTAAAACAACCAAACAATCAAGCAATAATACACATTCTCATATCATTGACAGTCAAATTAACTAAATTACTCGAGTTAACTAATCAATTTGACCTTCTGCTAATTTCGATAGGAGATAAATTATATATTTGGTTAGAATTTAAATTACTTGATTAAACAAAATTCGCCAAATTTGGGATGTTACATATTCAGTTTTAAAATATTATATATTTTGTTAGAATTTAAATTTGACTCAGCGCCTTGTAGAGAACTTTTGACGCCTAAGGCTAAAGCAAAACTCTTAGGAAAAAAAAGAAAAAATCAACTAATTTTAAACAAATAAAAAAGTTATGAATGAAAACGTGAAATTTTGGCGTTTAAATTTACACAAAGTCAATGTTTTTATTTTTTTACTTAATTCAATGTTTCATCTTATCTTTTTGCATTTATCCAATAAAAAAAATTTGACAATTAAATTGACGTTCTCAAAGTCTATTCTGAAATTTATAATATATTTCAATAAAATCAATTCCTTCTTCCTTTTGACAAAATAAAATTAATTTCCTTCAAAAACTAGTGGAAGTAGTATTTAATATATTGAATACAATATATCTATTTTAAGTATAAATATTTCAGTTTAAAACCAAACACATAAAAATAATAAAAATGGGCCTGGACTAGGTTGTGGGCCTAAGGCATTCTCCCACCGAGCGCTGCTCATTCACCTAGTGCATTTAGCAATGGGCAGCACGTCCTTCTACAAAACGCTGCCCATTGCTAAATGTGCTAGGTGAATGAGCAGCGCTTCTCCCTACAAGCGCTGCCCATTGTATAATTTTTTTTCCTGTTTTTATGTTTTCCTTTTTACATTTGATAATTTCCTGGTCATATATAGCCAATACCAATCTAATCCATTATATACTAACAACATATATATATATATATATATATATATATATATAAACTAGTTATATATTCAAATGCACCAATATGATCACAAACCAAAAGAAACTAGCTAACAAGTTATTATGTATCCAAACCTTAGCAACTTACAATATTAACCAATTAATATGTATCCAAATCAAACTCTCTAACAATATGTATCCAAAACTAGCAAGCTACTTACAAGATATATCTAAATTAAAACAAGTTAGCAACTTACAATATGCATGAACCAATTCATATGCATGTATCCAAATCAAACTCTAAAAATTTACAACATTACAATCTATCTAAAATCAAAAGAATTGCGAGACATAATGGCACCACTCTCCTCTAAGCTCATGAAGTTGTGCAGTAGAGTATGTCTTCCACCGACAATCGGGAAAATTCTGAAATTATATAATTAAATAAAATTAGAATTGAAATATATGGTAAAATCAAAATAAAAAAGAGTTCAAAAAAGATACCTGTCTGGGGATGACCATTTGGTTGTGGGTAATAATTTCCTTCATAAATCTCATTACGTAATACCCACAATCATTGTTATTGGGTTGTTTCGGACACTACAAAACAAAAGATTAGTTAATTGTTAAATTTAATTTAATACATTTTTTGACAACAATAATGTAAATAAATATATGAGAAGATTGATTACAAACTTACCTCTATTGGTACCCATTTTGTCTGTGATTGTTCCAATCCCCAATATTCCTTCAAACAACTGAAAACAATTGGATATAACTATGTTATTAAAAATACATACGTATATAAATAAAACAAAGAAATATGCTGAGTGATCGAAATATACACACCTATTAAATATCGCAACCAACTCTGGGTGAGTGTTGAAATGACCATGCACAGACTCAATGTAGTACACCGTATCTGTCTTAGGATTTATTGCAAGCAAAATCCAATTTCCCTACAAAATAAAACTTTGAATAAGTAATTGACTAGTATTTAAAAAATGCATGTTATATAAGAATAGATTAAATATCTCACCCTACGAAACACGGTGCCAAAAACATGGTATCAATGCCTGTATGTTGAGCTTCCGATAAGCGTCGAGTGATATAACTAGTTCATTCATTGCATAACTAGTTCATTCATTGAAATTGAATAAGAATATTGAATGTATTGATTCTTTCACTAGTTTTCTCTCTATGACTTTTTCTAGTTCATACATCATATCATCACAACCTATAGTTTAATGGAGTAAAATCAACAAACACTACACCTACACATACATAGAGTAAAATCAATAAACAAAGCATTTCATTCACCTAGAGCAACATTAAATTAAAAAGCAATATTTCATTTGGACATTTCAACAAACACTACACCTACATCAAATTAAATTAACAAGCATTTCATTTGGACATTTCAACAAACACTACAACTACATTTCCCCTCAAGTTTAGAAACACCATTTCAAAGAACCAATCATCAAGCATCAACTTTGAATCATCTAACCTAAGGTTCCAATGCCATTAAAATAACTAGAACAACATGTAGTAATACTAACCTTTGTGAAAGAGAACGAAAATGAGAGAGAGCCACGAAAATGAGAGTGTGAGGCGTTGAGCTTGAGGCACGAAAATGAGAGTGTGAGAGTGAGAACAAAAATGAGAGCTTGAGGCGTTGAGCTTGTGGCGTTGAGCATGAGAGAGGAGGTGAGGCGCGCGGAGGGGAGGAGGTGAGGCGCGTGGAGGAGAGCTTGAGAGCTTGAGAGAGGAGGAGAGCTTGAGAGAGTATACGTGAGTGAGAGCTTCAAGTGAGAGAGCTAGGTGATGGAGAAGACCCAAAAAAAAATATTAATGTTAAAACGTACGCGAAAGAAGGAAAATGAAAAAAAGAAACCAATAGGAAGCGTTTATAAGTAAGGAGCGCTGCCCATTGGTCATATGCGCCACCAATAGGCAGCGTTTGGCAAGGGAGTGCTGCCCATTGCTCATATGCGTCCTCTAATACACAGCACTTGGCATGGAAGCGCTGCCCATTGCTCGCGTGTTTTAGCCAAAAGCAGCGCTTCCAACAGAAGCGCTGCCCATTTTAGTGCCTTCTTTTTCAAGATCTGGTGTAGTGCTTGCATCGTCACCTTTACAATACTTGTGATCCTGTGCCACTTCTCAAACCTTACGAAGGTCTCTCACTTCCCATCCTCTCTCACTGTTTCTCCTCTTCCTTTCCCACATTACTTACAATTTGAAAAGAGCTGCAAAATTGTCCATCACCAATTCATATATATTGTTGTATTGTTAATTTGATTAAGATTATCTAGTAGGGTGGGCACAACTTTATTCTACTCACAAAGGTACTATGAATATAACTAATCTCATATTAACTTTTGATTTGATTGATTGTATATAGTTTTTTCGCTATTTTATTTCTCCTCTTTAATGTTGTGTGGTTTTTTCTCTTGTAGATTCATGACAAGACCCCAACACTTGATTCTTGGAATATCATCTATATCGTCTTATGTTTCTATACCTTATCCTTATGTTCAACTCTACTGCTCGTTTCGACAAAGTCCAACGCACATCTCCGGCGATTGTGATTTCCTTGATTAAACATTTACACCAGTACTCTCCATTTTAAAGAAGGTAGTATATTTGAAATTTATATATTCGTATTGGCAACTATAATTTGCTATGATTTACTTCCTTTTATTTGATGAATTAATTACTTTTAAATTGGTATGGAACTTTACTAGGAGAATTAGTGAGGAGAACACTACCGAGTCCTGATGGACGCCAGTTTGAGTCCTACAAGGATGTTTCTTAATACTTGGTTTCTTATAGAGTCTAGTGATGTAGAAATCATATTTGCAATAAATACTGATCTTCAATGCTATTATATTTGCAGACATTGTTATATTCTCACGGATAGAATTTTCTTACTCTACAACTATATCGTTGTTTAAATTAAATTGGTTTAAATAAATGTGATTGTTGCATGAGAACTTTTTTAGCATTCATACAAATATACTTAATATTGAAAATATGCGAATATATGGTTACGCTTTGGCTTTTAAGAGTTTATCATTTCCGCCGTAGAAATGGTTGACATTTTTCCTTTTAATACTACAAGATTCCACATTGGTTAAAGAAACACCCAATGCTAAAGTTTTCAATTTAATTGCAAAATTGCCACCGTGTTATTTTGAACATCAGTTACTTTTTGAACCGATATTAATTTGCGATGTTAAATCCATTGTTTCCACTAGTGTCATAATGTCATAACAATTTCATGTAGCAATTAATAAAATTTTTTGGAATTCATCATTTTAAGTTAAAAGTTACATATCATTTGTAAAATATGCGTATGAACGAATTGTTTCTCTGAAAACTAGCAAGATATAAGTCGATTCTTACAAATCACTCTATTTTTATGCATTTTTAAATACACGTGTTATAAAAGTTAAATGTCAAAAGTATCAAAAATTAGGAACAGAGGAAGTACCATATACAATAATTTGTTGTTTTAGCTCTCTAAAACTGAAAACTGAGTAAGCATGTTTAATCAAAAAGAATAATGAAAAAAAAAACCAAAAAGGATAATGATCTTGAAAAAATATAGAAATTTAATACCGATAATATTTACTAAATAATACACACATTTAAAAAATGAAAATATTCTTAAAGAAAATGATATTCTATAATCAATAAAAGTCAATGTTCTTCATTTTGTTTGAAACAAAGATCAGAAAAATCATAAATTAAAAAGTATTATAATTGCCCATAAAATTTGAAAATACAATGATCATTTATAATTAAGAATATCTTTATAAGTTTTATATATACTTAAAAAAACAAAATTATGCCAACAAAAATAATACAAGCTCAAAATAATGGAATTTAACCAACAATATGTAATACTAATGGTAAAGTGAAATAGCTATTTATAAAGAACAAAACATTTATAAAATTTGAAAACATAAAAAAGTTGAAAAAATCAAATCAACATTAATTAATACGTCTAAAATAAAATAAAATATAAACCGTAAATATAAGAGTAGAATAATAATTTATGAGTAAATAAAACCATTTATAAAATTTGATATGTGCTTAGACTTGTAGTCAGTAAAATTATGCCACATCCTGATATATTTTCTGTACTCAATAGACATAACAATGTTATTCAAGATATGCTATTTAGGTTCTCTTTGAGACAGCTCACCCCTATCCAATATTACGACATTGTTGAGTTGACTGAGTTATCATCGCCTAGAGCTGGTGAGGTAGATGATGCCTACAGGCTTGGACTTCTAGTATGGAGAGGATTTTGCCGATGCCGCATTTGATGATTTTTTTTTGTCTGATGGTCGGACTGGTAAGTGTCGGAACCTAACACACGTAAATGGAAAAATCAAGGTTCGGTATTTGGTGAGGATCGAACCAGGCAACCGGGTGTTCATAAACAGCATTTCTGCCGCTGCGATGAATCAGCCTCAGACGCAACATATGATGATATGCATGCATGCTTTATTTCAATACTTACCTTTGCTAATATTTTCGGATATTTTGTGATACAATTTCAGTTTGTTTGACTTGTTTAAATACATTTAGTATGTTTGTTTATAATATGAATTACTTCTGAGTTTATTATATTTTAGTTTCTTAGTAAAAGTTTTTTTGATATGACAAGTGAAAAAATGGTTTGGATTTTGAAAATTCTACTTAATTGAGGGAAACAATCACCTTTGAGCAACTTTTATGTGATGATGACTGAATAGAGCATTTTAATGCATTATTTTATTCACTTGGTGTTTTGAGTTGTGTTATGCACCTAATATGTGATTGTTGCCATGTTTCTAGACTTTAGGTCTTATTTGAGCATTAGTGTGATAATCTTCAGTTTTATTGCATATTGCCTCTTTGTTCACTCCGCAAGACATAACTTTGTTTGCGTTTAACTGATCAACGCATGTGAGCATGCGTTGGAATATTATAGCAGACCTACAATTTTTCCGTTGAGCTTGGAACCCAATTCATATGTCTTGAAGGTCTGAATAGCGGATTACTGATGCAGTACAGTTAATTGCGGATTTGTGGGCCAATTATTATTACTTAGTGGGCTTTTATCCAATAACCCATTTAGTTGATTAGGTTTTCATTTAGACTGGGACAAAACTGGTTGGTGAGCAGCCAAACATTACACTTTAATGCTATCTTATTTTCAAATTACGTTTCTTACCCTAACCTCCCTAGAAGCCTAAAATCCTAAGTCAATTCATTGGTGAAAGGGTGTTGCTATAAGAATTTTGAGGTTTGTTGTTTAATGATATTTTGTTTTTTTTAGGTTTTAGTATTCAGTTCTTTCTTCTCTATCAATTTTGTATCTTAATTATCTGTTGGCTAATGTTCGTCTTTGTGTTATGCTTAATTACCCAATTTTGGTCTTCTTGCAATACGCGATTCATTTGTGTGTAAATTTGTTTTCGCCACTTTTGATTATTCAGGTTATTTGATTGCTTGTTTCACTTAATTCAAATAAGAATTGCAATACGTGATTGAACTCAATTATGATATTAATTGTGTGTAGTGGTGTTTGTTCACCATCACGATTGACTGAACACGTTGTTTTGGACTTGCTTGAAACAGTACGAGTTCGTATAAACTAATTGACACTTGCTTAATTAGTTTATTATCACTCAAGAACTAAAACTTTTGAACGAATGTTGCACGAATCTTTAGAACTAATGATAAATCCAAGGAACGCACCTGAAACCAATGAATTAATTGTCTCTCGTTAACTGATTTCCCGTTAAACTGAAACTGTTTTCCTAAAAATAAAACCCCTTCTTATTGTAACTTTTTTCTTGATTTTGGTAATCTTAAGTTAGAGACCCATGTGAGACGACTAAGGTTAACTACCTTATACAACATTTTATCCTTTTTAATTATTTTTACAAGTATACGACTGCCGATCAATCACATGTTTTGATTGACAAACAATAGAATGTATATAACTTTTGAGTGTTATTGCTAGTGTATTATGATTATGTGTATATTTGTGGGCACCATGAACATTATCCATCTTAAAATGATTAATTTCAACGTTGAAAAAGCACACAATTTAGAAGTTTTTTATAAGCATTAAATTTAGAAGTTGAAAGAATAAGAAGCTTGATTGTTTACAAACCATATACCAATTATTTTGCAAATGGCATCTTGCCCTAGTTGCATTTAGTCAAGTTAAGTAATAACTTTTTGAAGCTTAGGTTATATTGGAGGACGAACAAAGTTCTAAATCGTTTGCTTGGAAATACTAGGCATACTTATTAAACTCTTTTTGCGCTATTTTTTGTTTAAAAAAAAAACTCTTGTTGTGCTATTAGATTGAATTTTTACCCTAACGTTAATAGTATTTGTAAATATTGTAGGTTATAGTAAATACGTTATGTTTTTGATAAATTGCATCTATAATCCCTAATTTAGTATATGTAGGTGAAGATTTTGAAACTAAATATTAAAAAGAACCGAAACAAAGAAAGGGTCAATCAGCTTAACACAAGGACGTACGCTAAGCAAGTACAACTACTTAGGATGATGTTTCTAATGTTTGATAGTCGCCAAGGGATACTGAACGTGTGCACCAAATAGGTGCAAGAATGAAGTCATGAGTTCAAATCCCGAAAACTAACATTTTCTCACCTCCACTAATATTGCTTATCAAAAAACAATGTTTGATAGTCGCTAACTGAATGTTACCATGGTTAATTTCCCCGTGGCTAACAACAATTTTGACCATGGCTAATATTTGGCGACACCTCTTGTTTTCATGGTTACACTAACCGTGGCTAAATAGATTTACCACGGTTTTAGGGAATGTTAGCTATGGTTCTACCCGTGGCTAATCTCCCTTTTTTTGTAGTGTAAGTGACTATACATAATCAGTACGAGTGCAGTAACAGAGCTAGTTTACTTTTTATGAGGGGGCTCAACTAAAGAGTAATTTTTTTAGACAAAATGAACTTCAAAGAATCAAAACTACTTCATTTATGTTTTTAAGTAAGTTCTTTATGTTTTTGGTCCTGTCTTAAATTGATCATCATAAACGTAGCACATTGATAATTAATTTAAAAATTAAACGAAAACATTGAGGACCAATTCGACATAGAGTCCCACTTTGAAACATGAAAACAATTAATTTAACTAAGAAAAATAATTAAAAGACGAAACTAAAATTTTAAATAAAACTAAAGAACTTCAAGCATAACTTTGTCAAATATATTTGGTTTACACCCACCGTAGATGCTTATTAATCCACAACAAAGTTAGAAAGCAATGAAATAAAATATATGTCATACATTTAATTGAAAAAAAAACAAGTATTATATAATCACAAAAAATTACTCCACCATAATTGCCATGTCCCCTGAAATATATCATATAGGCCGTTTGAAATTGAAGGTATTAATATTTGTCTAGCAAAAAAGAGAAGTTATAAAGCAATTAAAGGGCGCTCATAGAATGGTCCTAGTTGCTTTTGGGCATTTGTCTCCATAACTGAGACATAGATTACCCAACAATTTTTTTTGTAATACTTTGGTTCGTTGTGATTGTCTGTGCATGTCACGGTTCAGTATCTCCAATAGTGAGATATAGAATACACACACTGTTTTTGCTGGGCCACTCTAGTTTCCTAGCTGACTTTCAATGTGTGCATTTTTTCTACAAGTAAAACATATTATTACTAATGTAAAGTACAAGAGGTATTTTAACCCAATTAATTAAAATGACATATTTTCAGAACTGAGATACCGACCTTTAATTACCAACCTTTGCTAAGAATTCACTTTTGTTACAGTATTGAAATGTACAACAATAACCCCTATAAAGGACTGTGAGCAATGGGGTGGAATTTGGGGTTTTTGGTGCAAAATCTCTTGAGTATTGTATGAAGAAAATGAGGAAGACGGAAGCTTGGGACCGATCGGCCAAGGCTCGATCGGAAGGCGACCAAGAAACGTGTCAAATGAAGATTTTATCTTTACAAGTGAAGGGGCTCGGCCTCAGCCCCAAGAGTAGGAGGGTGTCGGTGCTCTTCAAAAAGCAGGTGGAAGGATGTCTCTGGGCAGATCTCGGGAGGATTTAACTTGAAGGAGTTGGTATCCTTCCCTAAAGCCTCTCGTGGTGGAAGATGGCGTCTAGATTCGATGCGTCCTATTCGGCTGGGAAGGAATAAGATAGTAATCTTAGTTTTGGGGTAGGAGATTTTTCCGATAGGAGCGCAGTGTATTGGCGGGTGGAATAGTCATATGTCTCTTGCATGTTGACTTGTACCATGGGTTTGAGTACCCATTGTACTCCTATCAATACATTATTTGCTTATATATAAAATAATAAAATAAAAAAAAACAAAAAACCTTCAAAGATAATTGAAAATGGATTCTCGAGAGCGGGAAGTGTAGGGCAGTTTTAGTCAAAATAAAGGACAAGATGGTAAATTAAACTAGAGATAGAAATGTAAGAGAGATAGAGAGAAAGGTAAGGAAAGTTAGGGGGACAAAAACAAATTATATATAGTTATATATTATACAGTTTTTATATTAAAGGTAAACAAAACCTATGTACACATATCGTGTCAATAGCATCGTGTCAATAGCAGAAGATATATATATATATATATATATATATATATATATATATATATATATATATATATAACCACACACGGCACCTTGTCAAAAAAAAAAAACCACACACGGCACAAAAATGATTAGGACATTACAATAAATCAAAATTGGAGAACTGAAATACTATGTATAGTTAGTAGAAACCACAAAAACAAAAGCTTTTATTACCTTTGAGAGTCAACACATCACTCATAAAAAAAACTATAGCTTGTCTGTTGGATATCTACCATCAGTGGTGGAGCTAGGCCTGGCCCAGCAGGGCCACGGCCCACACAATAAAATAAAAATAAAAATTTCATATAGGGAAAATTATACTTAAATACCCTTGTTTTTTTAAAAAAAGCCACACAAATCCTCTTCTTCTCACAACTTGACAGCGCATCATCACTTAATCAGATACTTTTTCTTTCTCGTTTCAACTATCGCGCGCAGAGGAGAAGAAGAAGAAATAAGAAAACCACAAATATAAACAGTGAGATAAACATCTGAGTGGGTTCTACCGAGACCCCTTACTAAAAGCTCGCGGTTCTTTATGTATCTGTCTTTTATCGTAGTCCAAGGGAATAACTACGTGTTCATTCTTAGCACATCACCGACAATAACCACGCCATTCCCAAACCCCTACTAATCACTAATTAGCGGGCAAACTAAGTTGGGCCTAGGTTTTAGGCCTCATGACTTCCCCTCCCCTAGTATGCTAATACTTTAGGGTCGTCACCCCAACTTAGATATAATTTATATATCATCCTAATTCTATAACTTTATCTTAACCCTAGTGAACATGAAATTAACTTGTATGATCATACTAGAGTTTTAACTCTCTTATGGAAACTATTCAGTTTATCTCAATTCGCTTAACTTAAAGACGTCACATAATATACCTCAAAACATAAGGTAT
Source organism: Astragalus glycyphyllos (assembly GCA_963573325.1). Classification (NCBI taxonomy): domain Eukaryota; kingdom Viridiplantae; phylum Streptophyta; class Magnoliopsida; order Fabales; family Fabaceae; genus Astragalus; species Astragalus glycyphyllos. The sequence goes on along the minus strand of OY754313.1, from coordinate 11,351,524 downwards.
TTAATGAATTACGGTTATTTTATCATTACTTAATGTTGGGAAAAGGATTGGGATAGGTTTGGTGTAACATCCCCAATTCAGTTAATTTCGGTAATCGAAATTAACTAGTGCCACTTAATTGCTAGAGTCTATGAAAGCAATATTTAATTGCTAAAGTAAGTGAGGTATATATGTATATTAATCGATGGTATGACTAGAGAAAGGCTTTATGAAACCTCCCTAGTTCAGTTATTTCAATTGACAAGATTAACAAGTAATTGTTTATTCGATTAAATGATAAGTCGAGTTATTATCATACTAGAGGCGTTAAGGTAATATTAAATTGCTTAGGCATATGATTTTATGCTTTATTGGTTGAATTGTATGATGGTTGTGTGATTAATTGGGTAGAAATGGGGTTTAAGTAAAAATTAAAAGACAAGGGTATTTTGGTCCTTTCCCGCCCTTTAAACACCTTCAGCGCAAAAACCCATAAAAAATACAATCTCATTCTCAACATTTTTCAGAAAACTAGAAAGAAAGAAATAGAGAGAAGGAGTAGAGAGAGAGAGAGAGAGTGAAGCCAAGGCAGAGAGTGAGGGAAAGGAGGAAGATCTTCTTCAAATCTTAGTGCATGTGAGAGATTCTTGTTCCATTCTCTTCCTCTACACAGTGACACCATTTTCCACAGCTCATTTAATCTCTACCTCACTTCACCATAGTTGAAGCTTCAACCTCCATCTTAGCCAAATTTGAGTTGTATGGCTTGCATGTGGTAATGGAGGTGTTGAAGAGTTGTAGAACCAAACTATGAAGCTACATTGTTGATTGGGAGAGTGGTTGGGGTGATTCAGTTGGTGTCTCCAGCTTAGAGGGGATGGGGTTCGATTTTGGGAGCATTCAGACGAGTTCGGAGCAAGTTCGGGTGTTTTCGGGTCGTTCGAGTTTCATAAAGCCTCGGTGTTTAGTGATTTTCATCAAAATAGGTGAGTTTTACTCACGTTTAAGCTTTTATTGTTGTTCTGAAATGAATGCTTTTCTGACTGACTTCGTAAGGTTTTTCGTTTCGTGAAAGTTGAGTCAAAAGCCGTACTTTTGGAAATATTACATTTTGGTGTCATTTAACGATCGAGTAACAGATGTTTAGCATTGTAATTGTGTTGATTGGATTGGTTGTTGTGCTGGAAATATGACTGGTATGATGAGACATTGGGTTGGATTTAGCATTAGGGACGAATCGGAACCATAAAGGGCGAGAAAACTACATGAAAAACACTGTCTTGAGATGCTGAGAAATTGACACGGACCGTGCCACCATCGGGTTGTGCACTGCACGCAACATTCAAGAAGCACGGACCATGCCACCTTTTGCACGAACCGTGCCACCATCTATTACTTTGTTTTCGAAAATTTTTATTTCTCTTCCTTTTGAGTTCCAATTCTTTCCCAATGTTAATACTAACCCTAATGAAGTACTAATGAATGTATGTGACTATGATTTTGATCATAATTGAAGTTATTATTATTTCGAAAAACCGTAATATATGGAAAACAAATATGTTTTGGAAAACTGAAATAGAGTAAACGAGAGAGGACATGTATTTTGAAAATTAAAGAAACTATATGTTCAATTTCACATTGTTTACCGAAATGGGATGATTGTATATTTCATTTAAGACTGTTTGAGGTTCACGATATATAAATTATATCGAGTGTGGGTGACGACCCGCAGAAGTTAGAATACTAGGTGAGGGAAGGTCATGAGCCCTTAACCTAGGCCCTTATAATTTTACCATTAGGGAAAGTACTAGTGGGAAGTGGGGTTCACCAAGATTACATTCGTGTAATGGGTGTTGTGCTAAAATTTAAAAGGTAATGTTCACCAGGATTAGCATTCGTGTAGTCGGTGATATTTTCAATTAAGAGGTATGTAATTCATAAATTGAATTACAAATAAAAGGATTTCGTAATTGAACCGTGAGTGTTGTTAGGGCTCACAGTAAAACTCACTGAGATAGTATCTCATTCTTTATGTTGTTGATGTTTTCAGAGAGAAACGGGGAAAAAGGAAGGCTAAAAGACACGAGTAGGATACGTGCTCAAGGAGAAGGATTGAAGACTTAGTTTTCTTTCCATGTTGTTTTATTTCCCATGTTGTCTTTGTACTCGATAATATGACTTGGGTTATTGTTTAAGTTACGTAATTGTAGCCGCTTTTCTTGTGAGGATATTGAACACTAGGAATTAATGTTGTTAAAGTTATGACACGTTTTGGTTAATTAAGTTATGACAAGTTATGACGAATTCATATTCTATAATATCAAAAATTTTAGTTGTGTTCAATATCTAAACAGGAAATTGATCTCTGACGAATGCTAAACTGTGCATTCTAATATGTCTACTAGTTAGAGATATTAGGGTGTTACATTTGAGATCAAATAGAGTAGCTTAGGGTATTTTTTAAGTCGAGAAACAGCACTGGACGCACGGTCCGTGCACCATGACGCACGGTTTGTGCGTGAGTGTTTAAAAAAATTTGCCAAAGTTAGTGGCAGGCGCACGGTCCATGCGCTTGAGGCGCACAACCCGTGTTCCTGCACCAGCACTTGAATTTCGTTCTATTTCTTCAAATTCGCTACTCGGTTCCATTCCGACCCATATTCCAATCGATTTCCAACATTACAAGAGTCATTACCAACACAAAAACCAATTCAAACAATACCAATAAAACATCATATCATCAAATACTCAAACATTCTGATAAATCACTATTCGATATTTTTAAAAATTACGGTTTTCTTGACTCTACAAAACGAACTCGAATTTCAAAATTCTTTAACATACAGCGACACGTTTTAAGAACGAATTCCCAAACGGAGTAAAACTCACCGATTGTGATGAAAACCACAAACAACGGCAAAAATCGAAGCTCACGCGAAACCGAACGTCACAAATGATCCCCGAACGTAACCTTCCCTCTCCAACGAAAACCAAACCGCACCAAACTTCCCAAAACAGAACGAATCTACCAATACCCTCTTGTAATTCGAAATGTGAGATGTTGAGAACCTTAGAACCTTCTCCAAGCTCGAAATGAACGTAAAAATGAAAATGGTACTAAGAGCTCCTCCTTCTCCCTCAAAATCGAAACCCAATGGATGATGGAAGGAGATGATTGAATTTGCATCTATGGTTTGAAGTTGCTTCCCTCCTCTTCTTCTCCCTCTCACTCTCGAGCTTCTCTCTCTTTTCTCAAATTCAGAATGGTGTTTTTTTTTTTTTGAGTGTGTGGGGTATTGTTGTTTAAATGAGCTGATGGAAAATAAAACGGAAATGACCAAGCTACCCTCTTCTCTCATTCCCACTTAAATCTATTTTAAAACAACCAAACAATCAAGGAATAATACACGTTCTCATATCATTAACAATCAAATTAACTAAATTACTCGAGTTAACTAATCAATTTGACTGTGACCTTTTGCTAATTTCGATTAAACAAAATTCGCCAAATTGGGGATGTTACATATTCAGTTTTAAAATATTATATATTTAGTTAGAATTTAAATTTGAATCCGGGCCTTATATTAGGGCCTTGTAGCAAAACTCTTAGGAAAAAAAGAAAAAATCAAATAATTTTAAACAAATAAAAAAGTTATGAATGAAAACGTGAAATTTTGGCATTTAAATTTACACAAAGTCAATGTTTTTATTTTTTTTACTTAGTTCAATGTTTCATCTTATCTTTTTGCATTTATCCAATAAAAAAAATTTGACAATTAAATTGACGTTTTCAAAGTCTAATTCTGAAATTTATAATATATTTCAATAAAATCAATTCCTTCTTCCTTTTGACAAAATAAAATTAATTTCCTTCAAAAAATAGTGGAAGTAGTAGTTAATATATTGGATACAATATATCTATTTTAAGTATAAATAATTCAGTTTAAAACCACTCACATAAAAATAATAAAAATGGGCCTGGGCTAGGTTGTGGGCCTAAGGCATTAGCCTTAGTGGCCTAGACCGATCTAGATGGCCCTGATTTAACCTAATATCTTCTCGTATAAATGAGCACTTGCATCGTCACCTTTACAATACTTGTCATCCTGTGCCACTTCTCAAACCTTACGAAGGTCTCTCTCTTCCCATCCTCTCTCACTGTTTCTCCTCTTCCTTTCCCACATTACTTACAATTTGAAAAGAGCTGCAAAATTGTCCATCACCAATTCATATATATAGTTGTATTGTTAATTTGATTAGGATGATTTAGTAGGGTGGGCACAACTTTATTCTACTCACAAAGGTACTATGAATATAACTAATCTCATATTAACGTTTGATTTGATTGATTGTATATAGTTTTTTCGCTATTTTATTCCTCCTCTTTAATGTTGTGTGATTTTTTCTCTTGTAGATTCGTGACAAGACCCCAACAATTGATTCTTGGAATATCATCTATATCGTCTTATGTTTCTATACCTTATTGTTATGTTCAACTCTACTGCTCGTTTTGACAAAGTTCAACGCACATCTCCGGCGACTGTGATTTCCTTGATTAAACATTTACACCAACACTCTCCAATTTAAAGAAGGTAGTATATTTGAAATTTATATATTCGTATTGGCAACTATAATTTGCTATGATTTACTTCCTTTTATTTGATGAATTAATTACTTTTAAATTGGTATGGAACTTTACTAGGAACTAGAATTGGTGAGGACAACACTACCGAGTCCTGATGGACGCCAATTTGAGTCCTACAAGGATGCTTCTTCATATTTGGTTTCTGTGTTCGGAGTTCAAGACAAAAGCTATTTCAATTCAAATGTAGTTATTCTGAAGGTAGCCAGAAGTTGTCCAATAATATCTATATGACACCTAAACATGTAAGCTAATATTTTTAATGTTTTATTTATTTTTCGATTGCAGTAACAACAGAACATCTTTTATTTTTTTTTCTTTTCATACATGCAGCAGACTGTTAGTCTTAGCCCTACAATAGGCATAATGATTGATGGAGTTACTACTAGTGGAGCCTTTAAAGATAAAAAAATCACTGAAGGTTGACAAGAAGGAAAAAACTGCAGTCCAAGGCTGTTCTCATACAGAAGATAGTGTTTATAGTGCTATAGAGTCTAGTGAAGTAGAAATCATATTTGCAATAAATACTGATCTTCAATGCTATTATATTTGTAGACATTGTTATATTCTCACCGATAGAATTTTCTTACTCTACAACTATATGTTGTTTAAATTAAATTGGTTTAAATTCGTCGACAATTTCATATAATAAATGTGATTGTTGCATGAGAACTTTTTTTAGCATTCATACAAATATACTTAATATTGAAAATATGCAAATATATGGTTACGCTTTGGCTTTTAAGAGTTTATCATTTCCGCCGTAGAAATGGTTGACATTTTTCCTTTTAAAAGTTACATATCATTTGTAAAATATGCGTATGAACGAATTGTTTCTCTGAAAACTAGCAAGATATAAGTCGATTCTTACAAATCACTCTATTTTTATGCATTTTTAAATACACGTGTTATGAAAGTTAAATGTCAAAAGTACCAAAGATTAGAAACGGAGGAGTTTTGTCAAAGAAAAAGAAACGGAGGAAGTGCCATATACAATAATTTGTTGTTTTAGCTCTCTAAAACTGAAAACTGAGTAAGCATGTTTAATCAAAAAGAATAATAAAAAAAAACCAAAAAGAATAATGATCTTGAAAAAATATAGAAATTTTATACCGATAACATTTACAAAATAATACACACATTTAAAAAATTAAAATATTCTTTAAGAAAATGATATTCTATAATCAATAAAAGTCAATGTTCTTCATTTTATTTGAAACAAAGATCTGAAAAATCATAAATTAAAAAGTATTATAATCTCCCATAAAATTTGAAAATACAATGATCATTTATAAGTAAGAATATCTTTATAAATTTTATATATACTTAAAAAAACAAAATTATGCCAACAAAAATAATACAAGCTCAAAATAATGGAATTTAACCAATAATATGTAATACTAATGGTAAAGTGAAATAGCTATTTATAAAGAACAAAACATTTATAAAATTTGAAAACATAAAAAAGTTGAAAAAAATCAAATCAACATTAATTAATACATCTAAAATAAAATAAAATATAAACAGTAAATATAAGAGTAGAATAATAATTTATGAGTAAATAAAACCATTTATAAAATTTGATATGTGCTTAGACTTAGAGTTAGTAAAATTATACCACATCATGATATATTTTCTGTACTCAATAGACATAACAATGTTATTCATGAGATGCTATTTAGGTTATCTTTGAGACGGCTCACCCCTATCCAACATTACTACATTGTTGAGTTGACAGAGTTATCATGGCCTAGAGCTGGTGAGGTAGATGATGCCTACAGACTTGGACTTCTAGTATGGAGAGGATTTTGCCGTTGCAGCATTTGATGGGGATCGAACCAAGTAACCGAGTGTCCATAAACAGCATTTCTACCACTGCGACGAATCAGTCTCAAACGCAGCATATGATGATATGCATGCATGCTTTATTTCAATACTTACCTTTGCTAATATTTTGGGATATTTTGTGACACAATTTCAGTTTGTTTGACTTGTTTAAATACATTTAGTATGTTTGTTTATAATATGAATTACTTTTGAGTTTATTATATTTTAGTTTCTTAGTAAATGTTTTTTTGATATAGCAAGTGAAATGGTTTGGATTTTGAAAATTCTACTTAATTGAGGGAAACAATCACCTTTGAGCAACTTTTATGTGATGATGACTGAATAGAGCATTTTAATGCATTATTTTATTAACTTGGTGTTTTGAGTTGTGTTATGCACCCAATATGTGAGTCTTAGCATGTTTCTAGACTTTAGGTCTTATTTGAGCATTAGTGTGATTATCTTCAGTTTTATCCAATAACCCATTTAGTTGATTAGGTTTTCATTTAGACTGGGACAAAGCTGGTTGGTGAGCAGCCAAACATTACACTTTAACGCTATCTTATTTTCAAATTACGTTTCACACCCTAACCTCCCTGGAAGCCTAAAATCCTAAGTCAATTCATTGGTGAAAGGGTGTTGCTATAAGGATTTTGAGGTTTGTTGTTTAATGATATTTTGTTTTTTTTAGGTTTTAGTATTCAGTTCTTTCTTCTCTATCCCTTTTGTATCTGAATAATCTGTTGGCTAATGTTCGTCTTTGTGTTATGCTTAATTACCCAATTTTGGTCTTTTTGCAATACGCGATTCATTTGTGTGTAAATATGTTTTCGCCACTTTTCATTATTCGAGTTATTTAATGGCTTGTTTCACTTAATTGATATAGGAATTGATAGAGGATTGATTGAATTTAGTTCTGATATTAATTGTGTGTAGTGGTGTTTGTTCACCATCACGATTGACTAAACATATTGTTTTGGCGCTTGCTTGAAATAGTACGAGTTCGTATAAACTAATTGACACTTGCTTGATTAGTTTATTAGCAATCAAAAACTAAAACCAAGAACGAATCTTGCAAGAATCTTTAAAAATAATGATAAATCCAAGGAACGCACCTGAAACCAATGAATTAATTGTCTCTCGTTAACTGATTTCCCGTTAAACTGAAACTATTTTCCTCAACTCCCCTGCTTATTATTTTTTTGTTCTTCATTTTGGTAATCTGAAATTAGAGGTCCCTCACTACAAAAGAACGAGTGTTTAGCGACGAAATATAGTGACGGGTACGTGACTGTCACTAAAACCAACTTTAGCGACGGATTTTTGCCACCTGTAGCGACGGATTAGTCAGCTTTTAGCGACGGATGTGATTTAGCGACGGATTTCCCCCACTAATGTTTCGTCGCTAATTCTTGGGAAAACGCGCCTTTTGAAACTGCGGACACTTTTCGAATTCTGTGTCAAACTTAGCGACGGAAATCTGTCGCAAAGCCATCGCTTAGTCTGTCGCTAATCTGGATTAGCGAGTAAAAAACAGCCATTAGCGAGGGAAACTTCTGTCGCTAATCAACTGTTTTTTTGTAGTGCCTGTGACACTATCACACACTATATAACTTATATAGTTGGGGCTAAAATAGTAGTCACATTTTAATTTTAAGGTCCTATATAAATAATACATCACTAGCGTTATTTATTAAGTTTCAAATTGCATGGACATTATACATGTTGGATATTTTCTATTATAAGAGAATGCGTGTGTGTATATATATATATATATATATATATATATATATGATTTTGAATATGAAATTGTTATGATATTATGGATTATATGTGAAACAAAATTCCTAATCCTACATAAATTGAGAAAGTAGGAGATAAATTATAAAAATAAGGAGTTTCATGGGTGGATCCAGAATTTAGGGTACTCAAAATTAGCATCATCTATAAAAATAAGGATCTTTGTTATCATCAACTAAAAAACCAATATCATATTCCTATAATCATCACACATTCATGACCTTAGACGCCAATATTTAGAAAACATAATCTCCCAATAGTGAAAGTAAACCCTAACTCATTATAACAACATTAATTATTGTAAAGCAATAAGAACGGAGGTAAAAACAAATTTAAAAGGATATCTAAATTGTATTGATCATAACAATGGAATCACATGATAGTTTTGGAGAGATTCATCTCTTCCTAACCCTAAGAAAATTAGCTACTCATGTTCAAATGATTGAAAGTTAATGTAAAAGAGAAGTTACACAAAGATGAGTATATTGGCTGCCACGGAGTGTCTCAATGCTTTCAATGATTTAATATCCACTAGTTCTTATGAACAAATTTCGCAACACGAAGTTTACCTACTGCAAAAATTGAACTTGGGAGTACCGAGTCGACCCCTATATTTCAAAGTAGAATAAGTCATTGGTCCAATGATGTTGGTTAGTATTGGGGTCTCCAAATATATATTTTTCCTAATAATAACCATTCCCTTTGTCCTCCTTTACGCATTGCAGGAGAAAGTCGGTCTCTCGTGTTCAAAGGTTATGTCTTTAAACACATCATTAAAAAAGTTTATGTCTTTAAACTTGTAATAATTTTCTTTGGAGTGGATGGAAAAGCTAATACAATCAGTAAAGACAAATATCAAGTTTATATAAATACATACAAGATTCGACTTTCTTCTTTATGATAGACTTCTTTACTTTCACCTTTGTATGAAAGCTTAAAAGAAATGAACTTATCTTTAATTAAGACACAGCGTGCAAATGATCCCTCGTAAAAAATGATTTTGGACATGTTTCTTATATCCATCTTGTTTCTTTTTTGGGCCATCCCTAAGGCCTTGGCTTGGTAATATTGCAGCTCATATTGGTGTCGATCTCTTGAAGAAGAAGCTTCTGCCTCAGTCGTGGTTTAACTATCCTCCTCCACAACTGCGTGAAATCCTTCTGAATGAGGCGGCGTCCGCGTCGTTATGATGCTTGCTTGTTTTGTTGGTGAATTAAAGATTTTGGTGGTTGCATCTGGTTTGGTGAAGATGGTTATGGCGTCTTTACTATTCTTTGCCAAATTAGAGTTTGTTTTGTTCATCACAGTTTGTTGTTGTTTTTAGACGTGTTTTGACTTTCCAATTTCGTGTTATTTCACTGCTAACCGGGTCACCCATCCACGCTGGTACCCGGGTGTTGTATTGGGTTTGGGCTTTTGTCCCACTTATTAATTCAATCAAAACTTTCGACCAAAAAAAAAAGGCTGACACCTATAGAGTGAAACTCACTTTAAATTTCGAGTATAATATAGTAGTAATTTGACTACTTTCAATCATTTATTAAAAAATCAATACTTCCAAGTACAAAGAGATATACAATAAGGCTCGTTTGGATCAACTTATTTCGGCTAATTTATTGGCATAAGTATTTGTGTGACTGTTTGGGAGAGCTTACGGAAACATTCATAAATTGTTTTCAGCTAATTTTCATAAGCTCCTCAAGATAGCTTATGAAAACGACTTATTGCTTTAGACAATAAAATTAGAGGGAGAAAATTTGTGAAAGAAAAATGTGAACTTCGTCCCTAAATTCTGTGATGCTGGAATTATCAATGAATTTCAATTTTTCTATCTCATCATTTTGCCACTAATTTAACTTTTTCAAGTGGCGAGTTTTGTTAAGAATGAAACAGTATACATCAAAATTAAAAGCATTACCTCTGAGGTTTAACATTTTAAGTGAGGGGTAGGGGAGGAAATAGGTTTGAGTCTGACCCAAATAGATAAAAATAAATAAAAATTATATATACACAAAACTAAATGACTAAAAATGTAATTTTGATTTCAAATTGAGAATCAATTGAAGTTGTTTATAAAAAAATTACATTTATTTGATTCTAATATTAAAATGTTGATGATATTTTCTCGAAAATCATCAATCATTTATTTTCTAATTCTAATATGATAGACAGGGACGGATCTATTAACAACTAATTGGGGGCACTTGCCCCCACTTAAAAAATTATTTTAGTTAGAAATATATATAACAAATTTCTTTTGCCCCCATGAAAAAATAAGGGTTGACCCCATAAGATCATTTTTTTAAAATTAAATATAGAAATTTACAAGACATAAATCAAAAAGAGAATAAGTTGGTACTAATTTTACCATTTTAACTATGTAAATAGTAGAAATTTAGATATATTAGAATTTTTTTTGTAATGAAATTATCTATTTTTGTAAAAATTTATAATATTTTTTATAGACTATTTTTTTGCCCCCACGATAAAATTTTCTGGATCCGTCACTGATGATAGATATGATAATATTAAAAATGTGAATACAATTTATAGTTCAAAAAATATAAAATTACATGTATGTCATATATATTGTTGCATATTACCTATACATTGAGAAATATATATATATATATATATATATATATATATATATTAATTTGTTAGGTCAATATAAATATATATTATAATTTGTAAATTTATTATCATTGGCAACTACGGCCTAGTGGTATTTTGTGCGTAGACTATATAGTCCCACTTGTGCCCTAACAAATATCTGCCACTGCAAGATATATGCGCATTTTTACGAGTCACTTTAGTTTTATGCACTTTTAAATACACCTGTTTATAAAAGTAAAATGTTATATTACACAATAATTTGTTGTTTTGGCTCTTTAAAAAATGAGTAAGTATGTTTAACAGAACAAAATAATGAGCTCAAAAAAATATAAAATTTTTATTCTGATAACATGTAATATTCCTCGTTAGAAGATGCAGCACTTTCCTCTTTGATTACAAATAAATTGAATTGTTCCATCGTAAATCAAACTAAAAGCTATAAATAAAGTACAAGATAAATTTGAATGGCATGTTAATAAATTGAGAATCTTGATGATGCTGAAGGTGTTGCGAGAGAAGCGTTTGGATGATTAATAACACCCAGTTTGACACTTCGACTCGTGCAAGGATGTTTCTTCATACTTGGTTTCTGTGTTCGGATCGAGCTCAAGACAAAAGATGTAGTTATTCCGAAGGTAGCCAGAATTTGTCAAGTAATATCTATCTGGCACCTGAACATGAGGCGTAGAGCCTTTAAAGATAGGCAACCACTGAAGGTTGACAAGAATGAAGAAACTTCAGTCCAGGGCTGTTCTCTTGCAAAAGATAGAGTTTATAATGCTATAGAGGCTAGTGATGCTGCAAGCAATCTCCCTATATATGGTACTTCGTTGATTTGATTTTGAGATTATCATTACTTTCATGAGAATATTTTCATCTTCATCTTCCATCGGCATTGCTTCCATCACCACGCAAGAAAACAATCGAAATATTGATTTTATCAAAACGGAAAAAATAATATTAACTTTGGTATAAATATAATTTTACAATGTGTGAAGAATTATTTTGTGTTTATAGTTTATATAGATACAAGACAACGTACATTATGTTTAGATTGAGGTTAAGGGAGGTGAATCAAAAATATTTTAGGTAAATCATATTTAGGCAGGAAACTTTACGAAAGAAGAAAGGAATCAATGTACATTAAAATTTAATAGTATTAATCAGGAAAAGGATTATATATGAATTAGTTGTAACATACGTGTATGAACAGGCAAAGAAAGTTAACAGAAGAGATAACGATTAAATTTATGGATTTAAACAACAAAATATTCATTATTAATTTTTTCATATAATGAAAAATCTTAATCTTAAATTTTACTTTCGAAAGTGCAAAAGAGACCGGAAAATTTATATTTACATTGAGGCAAAGGGAGATGAATGAAAGATGTTCTGGAGTGGGCCAAAGACTCAACCCCATCAAAGAGCTGGCCAAAAATGGCCCAGAAGCAAAGCAAGAGAGCAAATCAGGCCTCAACGGTCAGGATCGACCTATGCCTGATCTGACGGCTCCCCGTGAATCACTGACACTATAAATAGGGGATCTACCCCACTTGTCAGGTACATTATTCACCTTTACTGTTACTCTGCAAAACTCTACCCACTGACTTGGGCGTTGGAGTGTCATTGCAGGTACAACCTGGGCTCTGGATACGACTAGCAATCAATCAGGTTGACCACCCTCATCAGCATCAGGTCGACCACCCTCTTCAACATATGGTCGACCGCCCTCATCAGCATCAGGTCGACCGCCCTCATCAGCATCAGGTCGACCACACTCATCAACATCAGGTCGACCACCCTCATCAGGTTACAGATCGACCTGATAACTCAGTCACAGCATCAGACGACCTGTCCCTTGACCAGCTCTACAGACGATCTCAAGGAACAGATCATTGGCGACCACAGTGGGAGCCCACACGCTATCCCACCAAAACTCCTCATGCCTCCTCGAGGCAGACCCAAGGCGACCCGCCCTCAGAGTGTGGCCGAGATCCCAGTTCAACCACCACCCGTCCCGGAAGGAACAACGCCAACATTGTGGACGCTGGAACTGGTCCTCAGCCAGGCACGGCCCAACAAATCACTATTGCCCTTCTTGCTGACCTGGTTCAGGAGCTTCGAGATTTACTCAGTGATCGTGAACAAGCCCTGGCTCGTCAAAATGATCGCCTTACCCATGTAAAAGATCAAGTAGCCTCCAGACGGGCGAACACGACACCTGAGCTAGGACGTCGCAATAATGGCTCACCCATTCCACGGGCTAACCCATCCAGGGGGCATCGCTCGCCCCCCTGAAAGAAATCTTGTCCATCGATCTCCACCCCGACAGAGGGGACGAGGAGGAGGACTAACCCCACCTAGGACGACCCCGTCCACTTCTGACTACACTTATTGGCCAAAAGAATCTTCACACCAAGAGTCCTTGTATGATTCGTCAGGTTCCACCACACGATCACGTAGTCGATCCAACGAGCGATACCCGAACAACCTTTCGAAGGGGTATTCTAATGAATAGTGACGTGGTCATCGGGGGCGACACCTCGACGACTGACCACATCGTAAAGGAAGAATTGATATGAGCTTGGGACCGTTCATCAGAGATATAGATGAGTACCGCATCCCTCGCTCTCTGGAAAAACCTCCCTCTGACCTTAAGATGTACAATGAGGTCAAAGATCCAGACGCCCACCTGAAACACTTCGATCCAATGATGAAATATAGGGGGCGCCCGTACCAGTAAAATGCAAGATTATCCCTTTAACCTTGGAGGGACCAGTAAAATGGTTCACTGAGTTGCGACCCAACACTATCTCCTCGTGGGAACAGATGGCCAAAGTGTTCACTGCCCGCTTCACCACCTCAAGGGTCAAGCCTAAGTCTCAAGATGTCCTGATTGCGATCAGACAAGGACCTGATGAGTCACTTCGAAGCTACGTGGAGCGATTCAACCGTGAGGCCGACCAAGTAAGAAATCTAGATGACAACCAACGATTGTGGTTCTTGAGAACTGGACTCCTTAGAGGAATCCGATTTGAGGTTGAAGTCGGCCTCCACTTGCCAAAGGATTTAGAAACCTTCCTTCGCAAATCTCAGAGGTTCATGAACTATGAAGAAAGGACGATGGCCATTGAAGCCGCTGAAGTAGGGATGAATCAGCGACCTCGCGAAGAGCGCGATTACAGACCCAAGGGAGATTATGGTCGACCACCCAGAGACCCCGAAGCAAGAAAGTTCACAAAGCGCACGAAGTTGAACACCTCCTATGCGAACATCCTTTCTGAATGTGAGAACGGCGAATTCAGGGATATCAAGAGACCAGAACCCCTCGTTCTTAAGGAGGGGCAGCGCCCAACCAAGAAATACTGTCATTACCACCAAAGTAACGGGCATGACACGAACAATTGCATGGCCCTCAAGTACGATGTTGAGACGTTAATCAGAAGAGGAAAATTGACCCAATATATGAAAAAGAGCCAAGCCGATGGTCGGTCACATAGGAAGGGAAAGGCCCCAACTGACAAGGTGGCCAAAGTTTTCGAAGAGGACGAGGATGAGGATGATGATGTCCGCGGCACCAAAATATCTAAGGGAAGGCCAGTCGCAATGGTAATCACAGGAGGCATTCCCACTGATGGGCGAGAAACCGCCACATCAATGAAAAGAAGGTGGGACGAGATCATGAGTGTCGCGTCAACCTCCGCCCCAAGGGCCCTCCCAAAGAGGCCGCCCATTTCCTTTGGGGACAAGAACCTTATTGACGGGACGCCCAACAACGAATTACCACTCATAGTGGTCGCTGTCATGGCCAACATGGAAGTTAGACGGATACTGATTGATCAATGGAGCTCTGCGGATATTATTTTTGAAGATCTTGTAGACATTCTGAAGATATCAAAAGAAGATTTGAGACCTTACAGAGGAACAGTCCTGACCGGGTTTAATGGAGTTTCCACCACACCGATCGGACAAATTGAGTTAATGGTCACCTTCGGAGATGATACTGTGGAGAAACCTGTGTGCCGAACAGTCAGAACAGACTTTATAGTACTATCATGCAAATCGATCTACCAGTGTATCATCGGGCGACCGACCCTAGCGCGAGTGGAGGCCGTACCATCCACAGTTCACCTGAAAATGAAGTTCTACACTAAAGGTGGGGAGATCGCCACCATCCAGGCTGATCTGTTATCGGCAAAGCGAGCTTTCCTCTTAAGCTTAAAAGACAAAGGCAAGAAAGCCAAGAAGGAAATAGAGGATGTGACGAAAGGAGGACAGCAAGTCAATGTGGCTGATCTTGATGCTCGGTACGACCCTGGCAGTGTAGAAGAGGAGGGGGACGACCTCCTAACTAGTGAACTGTAGAAGAGGATCAAGAGGCCTGAAGAAGAATTTACACAAGTATAGTTGGGCAAGCAAGGGATGACGACGAGGCACAATGCCAAGGTCGTCCCTAGGGATTTCGATGTGAGACAACTGGTGTTCCGAAAGGTAGATGTTGGAAGGAAGAATGTAGGTCAGGGGAAGCTCGCCCCTAATTGGGAAGGCCCCTACCGTGCGGTCTCGAAGACGGGTAAGGAGGCCTATACCCTGCAGACCGAGACTGGTGGGGTGATCCCGAATACAAGCAGCCCTCGTTTTGTAAGAACTGAAAGAATGTCATGTTTAACCTTATGAATGAAAAGAATAAATGGACGGGACACTCTTTCACCCACAGGGTTTTTTATTGAAGTTCGCCCGTCCGTCAAATAAAGATGAGGCGTTTCTTATATACAGATGTTTATATCTCTTTAATTGCGAACTATAAATTACGAACGAAATAAAAAGTTCAACTTGCTACGCGAGTTAAAATCAAACCGATCGAGTTTGATAAACTGCAAGGCATGGGTAACACTTAAACGAATTAAAGTATAAACGAAGCGACCTAAAAGTAGACACACCCCAAAAGGTGAGCTAAGTCAAAGTAGAAACTTGGTAAGCTGTCAGAACGGGAAGGGTCGACCAGAGGTCGACCAAAAAGATTAAAGAAGACTTATCCAAGTAGAAACTTGGTAAGCTGCCTGAAGGGAAGGGTCAACAAGAGGTCGACCAAAGCGACTAAAGAAGACTTATCCAAGTAGAAACATGGTAAGCTTCCTGAAGGGCAGGCTCGACCTCCAAGTAGAAACTTGGTAAGCTGCCTGAAGGGCAGGGTCGACCAGAGGTCGACCAAAGCGATTAAAGAAGACTTATCCAAGTAGACACTTGGTAAGCTGCCTGAAGGGCAAGGTCGACCAGAGGTCGACCAAAGCGATTAAAGAAGACTTATCCAAGTAGAAAATTGGTAAGCTGCTTGAAGGGCAAGGTTGACCAAAACGATTATAAAAGACTTATCCAATTGAAACTTGGTAAGCTGTTTGAAGGGCAGGGTCGACCAGAGGTCGATCAAAATGATTAAAGAAGACTTATCCAAGTAGAAATTTGGTAAGCTGCCTGAAGGGCAGAATCGACCAGAGGTCGACCAAAGCGATTAAAGAAGACTTATCCAAGTAGAGACTTGGTAAGCTTCCTAAAGGGCAGAGTCGACCAGAGGTCAACCAAAACGATTAAGTAGAATTTTCCAAGTAGAAACTTGGTAAGCTTCCTGAAGGGCTGGGTCGACCAGAGGTCGACTAAAGCGATTAAAAAAGACTTATCCAAGTAGAAACTTGGTAAGCTGCCTGAAGGGCAGGGTCGGCCAGAGGTTGACCAAAGGGCAGGGTCGACCAAAGAATTCAAAGAAGACTTATCCAAGTAGCAACTTGGTAAGCTGCCTGAAGGGCAGGGTCGGCCAGTGGTCGACCAAAGCAATTAAAGAAGACTTATCCAAGTAGAAACTTTGTAAGCTGCCTGAAGGGCAGGGTCGACCAGAGGTCGACCAAAGCGATGAAAGAAGACTTATCCAAGTAGAGACTTGGTAAGCTGCCTGAAGGGAAGGGTCGACCTCTGGTCGACCAAAGGGCAGGGTCGACCAGAGGTCGACCAAAGCGATTAAAGAAGACTTATCCAAGTAGAAACTTGGTAAGCTGCCTGAAGGGCAGGGTCGACCAGAGGTCGATCAAAACGATTAAAGAAGACTTATCCAAGTAGAAACTTGTTAAGCTATTTAAGCAGGCAGGGTCGACCCATGGTCGACCAGAACGAGTGAAACGATCAAAAGGAGCGAACAACCGTAAGTCAAATTAAAGTCGAGCTTAAAGATAAACAAAAGTGAAATTAAAAGTTGACCCGAGGAACGGCTGGGCACCGATCAAGTAGGAATTATATAAACGTCACCCCATTAAGCATTACATAGACAAAGATAAAAACAAGAAAAAAGCGCTAAGCGAAACAAAGAACATGGGCGCTAACAGTATGGGGCGACCAGGGAAGCGTGGGCAACCCAGAGAATGTGGGCGACCATCCATGTATGGTCGTCCGCGCCAACACGGTCAGTCAACAACTTCAATTCCCTTCGGGTTGGGGTTGCACGTTCCCTCAGAACAACTGTAGAAGACCAAGAATAGTCTACATCGACCGGGCACCTGTCCCCATCCAACGAATGAATCCCCGCAGATCGCGACGACTTTGTGCTTCCTGCAGTAGAACTGGATGATAGGTCGCCCAAAGAATGGGCAGAAGACTCAATGTCTAGAACTTCCCTTTGTTGAAGAATAACTAGGAGGATCAGAGGTCGACAAAGACGATTTAGGACCAAGTCAACTGCAAATCAGAATCAGACCATCATCAGGCTCGCAAGGAGGACAGCAAATAAAGCAATATATGTTAGAGCACACATACAACAATCACGGTAGATTGCAAAACAGCGAAAATCAAGGTCGCATACCTTGAGATCTAGATCAAACAAGTTTGAAGAACAAAAATGCGACCAAACCTTGAAGGTCAAAATATTTTAAGACAGTTAGATCCTATCAAACTCCCCACACAAACGTAAAGTAATACACAAAGAAGGAAGGAAAGGAAGAATACCTTTTGTAGATCACCTCCCTGAGAAAGGGAGAACACGAGATCGTGAAAACCTCCTTTCGTAGATCTCCCCTCACCAACAAATCTCCTCAATCGCACGAAGGGGCGAACACACCGTGGACACGCCGTGAAGGAACTCACCCAAGAGGGACGCTTGCACCATGATGAAGACCGACCAAGGGGGAGCTTTAGGCCACCACAGGAGAAAAGTGTGGATTGCCCTCTTCAAAGATTGATCTCCCCAATGAAGTAGCCGCCCAGATGGAGTCGAAACACCCCGAAACATTCAAGACGCAACCTTTGGTTATCAACGATCCGTTATGATCCCAATCGCTGAAATATTCACAAGTAATGATTGGGGGCATGACTATCAGGACAACACATCAAGCCTAAGCCCGCTCAATGATCGACCTTGGCTTGGGAGGCAACTGTTCTGGAGTGGGCCAAAGACCCAACCCCATCAAAGAGCTGGCCAAAAATGGCCCGGAAGCAAAGCAAGAGAGCATATCAGGCCTCAACGGTCAGCATCGACCTATGCCTGATCTAACGGCTCCCCGTGAATCACTAACACTACAAATAGGGGATCTACCCCACCTGTCAGATACATTATTCACCTTTACTGTTACTCTGCAAAATTCGACCAACTGACTTGGCCGTTGAAGTGTCATTTAAGGTACAACCTGGGCTCTGGATATGACTAGCAATCAATCAGGTCGACCACCCTCATCAACATCAGGTCGACCGCCCTCATCAGCATCAGGTCGACCACCGTCATCAGCATACAAATCGACCTGATACCTCAATCATAGCATCAGATGACTTGTCCCTTGACCAGCTCTACAGAGACGATCTCAAGGAACAGATCAAAAGATTTTGGGTAAAACGTATTTTTTTAGACAATAAATTCGAGGGAAAAAATTTGTGAAAGAAAAATGTGAACTTCGTCCCTAAATTTTGTGATGCTGGAACTATCAATGAATTTCAATTTTTCTATCTCAACATTTTGCCACTAATTTAGCTTTTTTCAAGTGGCGAGTTTTGTTAGGAATGAAACGGTGTACATCAAAATTAAAAGCATTACCTCTGACCTTTATCATTTTAAGCGAGGGGTAGGGGTTGAAATAGGGTGGGCCTAGCTAGGCTTTGTAAGGCATGGGTCTGGCCTGCGTTGAATAGTGCATTTTTAACACATTATTTTATAGTTTTTCTCTTGGTGTTTTGAGATGTGCTAGGCACCTAATATTTGAGTCTTAATATGTTTCTATACTTTGGGTCTTATTTGAGCATTTAGTGTGATCTTTTTTTCCGATAACTAATGATAGTATTATAAATACCCAATTAGCTTAGCATCATTGACACACACACTCCCCCCCAGTCATCTAGAAGAGTTGGAGAGGGCACCCAATCATGTGCTGGAGCTAAAGGGGAGAAAAGAATACACCAAGATCAAAGTCTCAAGCAGCAATAGGGGTGCACACTAACTGACAAGAAGCATTATTGTGATCTCTTGATTAATTTTCAGTTTTATTGCAAATCGACTATTATTGTCTTTGTAGGCCATAACAGTGGTTGCGTTTATCTGATTGAGGCGTGCGAGCATGCGTTGGAAATCTAAGGGAACAGAGCTACATTCTTCTGCTAAGCTCTAAACTCAATTCAGAAGTCTTGAAGGTCTAAACTTTGGATTATTAAAGCAGTACAGTTAGACTCGAGTCTATGGCCCAATTAATTTTTCTTAGTGGGCTTTTATCGAAGAACTCATCTAGTTGATTAGGTTTTCGTTTAAGCTGAGACAAAATTGGTAGGTGAGCAGCCAAACATTACACTTTGACGCTATCTTATTTTCATATTACGTTTTGTGCCGTAACCTCCATGAAAGGATTTTGAGGTTCGGTGTTTAATGATATTTCATTTAGTATTCAGTTCTTTCTTCTCTATCAATTTCGTACCAAAATTATTTGTTTGCAAATGTTCGTCTTTGTGTGATGCTTAATCACCCAATTTTTGTCTTTTTGCGATACGCGATCGTTATTATATGACGCTTGTTTATGTGTAAATCTGTTTTCGCCACTTTTGATTATTCAGGTTATTTGATTGCTTGTTTCACTTAATTCAAATAAGAATTGATAGAGGATTGATTGAACACAATTATGATATTAATTGTGTTTAATGGCCTTTGTTCACCATCACGAATGATTGAACACGTTTTGACGTTTGCTTGAAACAGTGTGAATTCATATAAACTAATTAACGCTTGCTTAATTAGTTTATTATCAATCAAGAACTAAAACTTTGAACGAATCTTGCACGAATCTTTAGAAATAATGATAAATCTAAGGAACACCCGAAACCAATGGATTGATTTTCCCGTTAAACTGGAACTGTTTTCCTAAAAAATAAAACCCCTTCTTATTGTTACTTTTTTCTTGATTTTGGTAATCTTAAGTTAGAGACCCATGTGAGAAGACCAAGGTTAACTACCTTATACAACATTTTATCCTTTTTAATTATTTTTAGAAGCATACGACTGCCGATCAATCACATGTCTTGATTGACAAACAATAGAATGTATGTAACTTTTGAGTGTTATTACAAGTGTATTATGATTATGTGTATATTTGTGGGCATCATGAACATTATCCATCTTAAAATAATTAATTTCAACGTTGAAAAAGCACACAATTTAGAAGTTTTTTATAAGCATTAAATTTAGAAGTTGAAAGAATAAGAAGCTTGATTGTTTACAAACCATATACCAATTATTTTGCAAATGGCATCTTTTTGTGCTATTTTTTGTTTTTAAAAAAAAAACTCTTGTTGTGCTATTAGATTGAATTTTTACCCTAACGTTAATAGTATTTGTAAATATTGTAGGTTATAGTAAATATGTTATATTTTTGATAAATTGCATCTGTAATCCCTAATTTAGTATATGTAGGTAAAGATTTTGAAACTAAATATTAAAAAGAACCGAAACAAAGAAAGGGTCAATGAGCTTAACACAAGGACGTACGCTAAGCAAGTACAACTACTGAGGATGATGTTTCTAATGTTTGATAGTCGCCAAGGGATATTGAAGGTGTGCACCAAATAGGTGCAAGAAGGTCTTGGGTTCAAATCCCGAAAACTAACATTTCCTCATCTCGACTAACATTGCTTTATCAAAAAAAAAATGTTTGATAGTCGCTAACTGAATGTTACCATGGTTTATTTCCCCGTGGCTAACAACAATTTTGACCATGGCTAATATTTGGTGACACCTCTTGTTTTCACGGTTACACTAACCGTGGCTAAATAGATTTACCACGGTTTTAGGGACTGTAAGCCACGGTTCTACCCGTGGCTAATCTCCATTTTTTTTAGTGTAAGTGACTATACATAATCAGTACGAGTGCACTAACAGAGCTAGTTTATTTTTTATGAGGGGCTCAACTAAAGAGTAATTTTTTTTGACAAAATGAACTTCAAAGAATCAAAACTACTTCCTGTTAGCAAGCTTAAGTTCATTTATGTTTGGCAAAATTACAGCAGAGGACCTTTAACTTATTTATTTGTAACAAATTGAACCTTTAGGTTTTTTTTGTAACAGATAGGACCTTTAAGTTACCTAACGTTGACACCGTTAACCTTTTTCTAAACTTCCGTTCCAAAAACACTGAGGTGGCGTTAACGTTGCTTAGGTGTCAGTTACGTTGCTGACTTGGATATTAATTTTATTTAACATTTAAATTAATACCCAAAAATGTCTTCTTCTCCATTTATTTAATTAAAACCAACACCTCATGTCTTCATCTTCTTCAATCACAAACTCAGATCTTCAAACAGAAACTCAGATCTTCAATAAAAAACAAACTGAAATCCAAAACAAACTGAAACGAAAACCTAGATCTTCTTGATACAAAGGATTTTGCTTCATCTTCAACCCTCATCTTTAATCAAAAAGGATACAAAAATGGAAACCAAAACTATTTTCAAGTTCAAATCTTTCTTAAATTTGCACACCACCTATTTTCGATTTTGATTTCGTTTTCATTTCTGTTTCAATTTTTGTTTCGGTTTGAATATGGATTTTAAAGGTTAAAGATAAAGATTGAGTGCAAAAAATTGGGGATTTTTAAGGTCTAGGGTTTGTATTTTCGGAATGGGTAAAAACAAATCTAAAGATCACTTATATTCAGGAGAAATGTCTTCTTTGAAGATCTGAGTTTCTCTCCTGTCTCTTCAACATCGCTGACGTTTCTGCCTTTTCCAATGATTCTTAGTATGGACTTTAGCGTCGCCTCACTCTTCTCTTATGAATGATGATTGATGCCAACACTGCAACTTAACATCACTTATATTCACATTATTATTAGGTTCTATTTGTTTGAATCTTTCAGCCAGTTGCTGGGTTTTGGTGGAGAAATATGGAGTTGCTTTGTTCCCCTTTGTCTTTTAGTTTTAATTAAATGGAGAAGAAGACATTTTTGGGTATTAATTTAAATGTTAAATAAAATTAATATCCAAGTCAGCAACGTAACTGACACCTAAGCAACGTTAATGCCACCTCAGCGTTTTTGGAACAGAAGTTTAGAAAAAGGTTAATGGTGTCAACGTTAGGTAACTTAAAGGTCCTATTTGTTACAAAAAAAACTTAATGGTCCAACTTGTTACAAATAAATAAGTTAAAGGTCCTCTGCTGTAATTTTGCCTTTATGTTTTTAGTAAATTCTTTATGTTTCTGGTCCTGTCTTAAATTGATCATCATAAACGTAGCACATGGATAACCAATTTAAAAAAACGAAAACATTGAGGACCAATTTACATAGAGTCCCACTTTGAAACATAACATAAACAATTCATTTAACTAAGAACAAAAATTAAAAGACGAAACTAAAATTTTAAATAAAACTAAAGAATTTCAAGCATATATAACTTTATCAAATATATTTGGTTTACACACCCACCGTATATGCTTATTAATCCATGAAACGTACTTTGGGGTCCTCCGCGTGGATGATCAAGGGACGGGTCGTCTGCTACTCTAGGCTGAGGATGACCTGAACGCGCGGCGGGTGTACCTGCAAGGACACTGCGACTCCCAAGTCAGCTATATCGAGCTACAGTTCAATCTAGTGAATATTCGAATGAATTGCGTACCTGACACCTGGTGACTGATGTTATTTATAGTGATAAGTTCGGATCGTTGACGTTGGATAGCCCAGTTGCGCTGGGGGCCCAAGTATCAGTCGAGCAGATCCTCCCCTTACTGGGTTGGATGATTACTTAGTGGATTGAGCCTGACAACTAGCCCAGTCCAGAACAATCCACAACAAAATTAGAAAGCAATATTGAAACATAAAATATATCTCATACATTTAATTGGAAAAAAAAACAAGTATTATAATCAATATTTGCATCAAAAATGCAAATATAATCACAAAAGATGAGATCGTTACTCCACCATAATTGCCATGTCCCCTGAAATATATAGTATAAAGCAATTAAAGGGCTAATACAATAGAATGGTCCTAGTTACTTTTGGGCATCTGTCTCCATAACGGAGACATAGATTACCCCACAATTTTTTTGTAATACTTTGGATCGTTGTGATTGTCTGTGCATGCCACGGTTCAGTATCTCCAATAGTGAGATATAGAATACACACACTGTTTTTGCTAGGGACCGATCGGCCAAGGCTCGGAAGGCGACCAAGAAACGTGTCAAATGAAGATTTTATCTAGAGTCAATGCGGCCTATTCGACTGGGAAGGAATAAGATAGTAATCTTAGTTTTGGGGTAGGAGGTTTTCCGGTAGTAGCGCAGTGTATTGGCGGGTGGACTAGTCATATGTCTCTTGCATGTTGACTTGTACCATGGGTTTGAGTACCCCTTATACTCCTATCAATACATTATTTGCTTATATAAAAAAAAAAACCTTCAAAGATAATTAAAAATGGATTCTCCGACTTTTTGGCGGGAAGTGTAGGGTAATTTTAGTCAAAATAAAGTACAAAATGGTAAATTAAACTAGAGATAGAAATGTGAGAGAGAAAGTAAAAGAAGAGAGAGATATAGAGAAAGGTAAGGAAAGTTAGGGGGACAAAAACAAATTATATATAGTTATATATTATATAGTTTTTATATTAAAGGTAAACAAAACCCATGTACAAATATTGTGTCAATAGCATAAGATATATAATCACACACGACACAAAAATGATTAGGACAGTACAATAAATCAAAATCGGAGAACTGAAATACCCTGAATAGTTAGTAGAAACCACAAAAACAAAAGCTTTTATTACCTTTGAGTGTCAACACATCACTCATAAAAAAGACTATAGCTCGATCAGAGCTGGCCTAACAGTTACAGAGGCCTAAAGCGAGCTCTAACGTGAGGCATATATGAGATAATAAAACAGTGTGAACTCTTAATATCGAGCTCTAACGTGAGGTTCAATGTAATTTAAATTCTCTTTTCTTGATTTTAGTGGAAAAAATTGTTTTTTTAAGGAAATAAAAAAAACAGTTGACCATCATTAGCAACAACACTATTCGGGCGAAAAAATTCACATTAAAATTAAATACAAATTGAATAGGGTATTGAATGGATAACTTATGTTGAGTAAAAATAAATTAATAGTTTAAGCTGGATAAACATAAATGTATAAATTAAAATCTTTTATTCTATTCAAAGTTGGGTTTAAATAAATTGCAAAAATAGACAAATATTGACCATGATCTTGCATTTTTCTGAGAGAACAAACATCTTTTAGCAAGGAGATTAGGAGAGAACCTACGTAGTAGTTAATGCTTGATTATAAATTCATCAAATTTTGTAAAAGAAAATAAAACAAAATAATTCTTGACATTAGATAATATTATTGTACCTAAAAAATTATTTATAGGACATAGAAATGACCTTGTCAAAAAAATGACATATAAAATGTTAAACGGAAAAACTATCCATAGCCACATTGAATTTTAAATCATAAACCATGGAATCAGGGAGACCTTAACATTCCAAGCGAGCCATGGTATCTTATGTGAAAATAAACGAATTTTCTTTTAAATATTCGATAACTGTAGATTTTGAGGCTCCTTTTTTAACAAATTTTTTTGAGGCCCAAAACTTTTGTTTTAGTTGTTTGTGCCTTGAGCCAGCCCTGAGCTCGATCTAGCATTGGCCATAAGCTAATTCCATGAATAAAGTATCTTACTTTTGACCCAAAAAAAAGTATCTTACCTTATCATTTATTTTTTCCAAGTACTAATACTCCGTGCTCCATAAAAATTGCACTTTTTTCTTTTTCAAAGTGTGCATTTACTAGCAAGTTATGGCTTTGAGTACGTAGCTTTAAATGTATATATGGCAGTGATAAAAACACTGATAAGAATGTAATGCAATAGGTAAAGTGACATTGAGTTGATATAGCAAGAAAAGATGTAAATGAATAGAAGAAAACAGGAAAAGGATCGGGTGTGGAGAATTATATATTTCAGCAAAATGAAGGAAAAAGTGAGTAATCTATAGTTTATGATATATTAATGAAAAGTGAAAAGGAAGAGAGTGATTTATCGTTTATATCTAGATATTCTTAGAGTTGTGCCCACAATAATTTTTAATCACTAAAAAGTGAAAAGGAAGCGAGGAATTCAAGATCCAACTCGTGGAATGATTTTATGTGTTTATAATAACTCTTATGTTCTCTACTAGGTACAGAATATCTTTTCGATTTTCTTCTGCAATTTTTACCTTTCAAAGATGTTCAGTCGAGTAGAAATTTTTTTATAACATAAATTTAAATTTCGGTTTGGTTCTTTAAGTTTTATTTTCACATCAGTCATTTAACTTTTAAAATTAAAACGGTTAAAATTATATGTTTTCCATTTGATGCCATCTTAGCTTTGCGTGTATGTGGCATAACTTATGTATTAGAATTTTGGTCAGTAATTACTTTCTAAAAATGTTCCATCCAAACATACTCTTAAGTTTTTTATGGATTTCAATTTCTCCTTTGTATTTTTTTATTTTACACTTTTCTTGTCTTTTTGTTTGTATTGGCCGTTGATATTTATTGTGGCAACAAGTGTTTTATTTGGTACTCAAATTATTACCTTAGGTCTCATTGAAGCCAGCTCATTGTCCTCAATGTGGAGAGACTTTGTCCACTTTTAAATAACATATTGGATCAATTGAACCTAAACTTTAGAGAGGCAGTAACATTTTACATTGTTGCCTTTAATTTTTTATTGAATAACCCCTTAACACGAACCTCCTAGAGTTAAAAAGAAGATAAAAGCATAGAGTTATTGCATTGCATCATCATACGAACTCAATGACGTAAGATTTGTTAGTTTTTAATAGAGAGAGAGAGTTATTGCATTGCCTTTAATAAAAAACTTGCAGTCTCAATCAACGTCAGCAGGCTACACAAACATAAAGTTAAGAAAATTTTAAAATAAAAAACATAAATGAAAAGACTAAATTAAAACCTATAACACGTCAAAACGAAAACGGTGCCGAACAAAAAATGTGAAAAAGTTCAATGTTGTTGTAATTTTAAAAGCTAAAGCACCAATGTGGGGAGGAAATACTTAAACACGCGATGAAATCAAATTTCAAAATAAATTTAACGGACACCATATTGGTTCAATATGGTGTGCTCTTATGTAGCCATTCCACTCATACATTTTAACCAAACCATATAACTAATGGAGCATGACAAGAAAATATGTTTGTGATTAACTGTTTGGGAGGGAAGGAAATATTAGTCTCCAAGATTTGAACCCTAGACATTCTTCTTATACACCTTCAATGTCTCTTAACTCGCTTATTGAGCTACCTACTTCGGACTTATATATTTTCTTTATGGTTATGCAATGTGACAGTATCACACACTATACAACTTTATAGTTGGAGCAAAAATAGTAGTCACATTTTAATTTTAAAGTCCTATATAAATTAAACGATCTCCTTCAAAAATGTTAATTAAGTTCGTCCTTCCACCAAGATGTATTAGGAAATACATCACTAGCATTATTTATTAAGTTTCAAATTGCATATGGACATTGTACATGTTGGACATTTTCTATTACAAGAGAATATATATTGTATAATCTCTAACTTCATTAATTTCGATTTATGAAATTAACGAGTGATTTATTATTCGAAGTGAAAAATAAATTAAGTTTCGGATAGGGGATAGTCGAGAAAGCAATATATAATTGCTAAGTCATATGATAAAAATACCTTAGTATTTTAACTATGTGGTAATTTGGGGAGAAATTGGGTTAAAAGAGTCATTATGTGAGAGTTGATGAACCAAGGGCATTTAGGTCTTTTCCAGCCGTTTTAAAACACCCTCAGCTCATTAACAACTCCACACTCACATTTCTCAGATTCTGGAAAAACAGAAGAAAGAAAGAAAACATAGAGAGAGAGAGAGAGAGAGAGAGAGATTCAACATCCTTGCTTGCATGTAAGTGTTCTTGCTATCAATCCACTCCATTTTCAATTCTCTTTCTTTTTGATACTAAATTCAGAACCTAACTCTCCCTAAATCTCCTCTTGCCATAGTTGCATTTTGAAGCTCAGAGTTAAGTTTTCAACTTCTTGAAGCTTGCATGTCATTATTTAGACCATCATGAGCTTTTGTTGAAGTTGCAACCATTTTAGAGTGTATAGCTGAAGCAAAATTGTTGATTCAAGGAAGGATTACAGTATTTTATTTGCTGAAATTCGAATAGGAATTGCGGGGTTTCGGTTTCGAAGCGGATTGGATGAATACGGGGATTGTTCTAGTGGTTACTTGACGGTTATTTCGTAAAGACTCGCTTGTTAGCGAATTCGTCAAATTGGTGAGTTTTACTCCCCTTTAGGGTTTTTAAAATTTGGTTTGATTGTGTTGAAATTCTGGAATGATTAGGTATTTCGATTTCGAAGCGATTTTAGAGTCAAAATCCCGATTTCGAAAAATAACGTTTTACGGTTTATTTATTAAAATATACTTTAATATATGATTTTCTATTTTGATTTGTGAATATTGTTTGGTTTGAAATATGATATTATATACTCTGTATCTCGGTTGGAATTGGTTTGAGTTTCGGATTGGACTCGATCGGAATAGCGAAACGAACGAAACAAAGTGAAAATATGTTTCTGCACAAGGCACACGGACCGTGCACCCATCACGCACCAGCATTTTTAAAATTTTTTAAAGTGGCACGGACCGTGTGCCTAGGCCCACGGACCGTGCGCCTAGGCCCACGGACCGTGCGCCTAGGCCCACGGACCGTGCGCCTAGGCCCACGGACCGTGCGCCTAGGCACACGGACCGTGCGTGTCTGACGGGTTCAAGGTGCAGTTTTGTCGTTTCGTCGCTCCTTTCGATTTCAAACCACTTCTAATCCTTTTCTCAGCTAATTGGGGTGATATATACTTTATAAAAATATGATTTCAACATGTGCAACTTGATTTTGAAGAAATGTTTTGAAGATTATAAATGTTTCGAATAACCAAACTTAGTGCACGTGTGAGCATTTGATTTTGAAAACAAAACCGAACTGAATGTTCTATTGATTGCATCTATGATTGATGTGGATAAGATATCTATATATATATATATATATATATATACATATACATATATTATATCGAACTCATAAGGCGGCCCAATGCGGGTACGATATATAGATTATATCGAATTTGGGTGACGACCCATTGAATAGCATACTAGGCAGGGAAGGTCATAAGCCCTTAACCTAGGCCCAGTATCCGTTAGGGAAAGTACTAGCGGGGGTTCATCGGGAGTATGCAATTGATGACGGCCGATGTTGTGCTAATGTAGTTACACCATTCACCGGGATTAGCAATTGATGGCAGTCGATGTTTCGGATAATAAAATAAGCTAGTGGTTTATAAATTAAACGACTAATGCTTAGTTCTTTTTAAACGGAATCGAGTGAATGTTAGGGGTCACGATAGAACTCACTGAGATATGTTATCTCACCCTATTATTTGCTGTTGTTTTTACAGAGAAACAGGGAAAGAGGAAGGCGAAACTGCATGAGTAGGTGGCGTGTCTATGGAGATGTTGAAGACTTGTTGTCTTATATCCCCTGATTATGTTTATCCTGTTATTTTTTGTTATGTTTATGTAACTTGTTTATGAAATGAGTTGTATAAGCCATTTTCGTTTCCTGGTTAAGATATTGAACATTAGGACTTTGTTATCCCATTAAGTTATGAACTATGTTTAAGTTCAGTGGATCTAATACAGGTTGCTGCATGATGATAATTATTATTATCGCAAAAATTTAGTTATGTTCAACATCTAAACAGATATTGTGTCCTCTGATTTTGGCTAAGTTGTACATTCCAGTATATCTACATGTTAGAATTATTTTGAGTGTTATATATATATATATATATAATGATTTTGAATATAAAATTGTTATGATATTATGGATTATATGTGAAACAAAATTTCTAATCCTACTTGAATTGAGAAAATAGGAGATCAATTATAAAATTAAGGATCTTGTTTCCCGGGTGGATCCAGAATTTAGGGTACTCAAAATCAGCATCATCTATAAAATAAGGATCTTTGTTCTCATGACCTTAAACGCCAATATCTGGAAAACATAAACTCCCAATGGTGAAAGTAAACCCTAATAACTCATTAAAACAACATTAATTACTGTAAAGCAATAAGAACAAAGGTAAAAACAAATCTAAAAGGATAACTAAATTGTATTGATCATAACAATGGAATCACATGATAGTTTTCGAGAGATTCATCTCTTCCTAACCCAAAGAAAATTAGTTACTCATGTTCAAAGGATGAAAGACAATGTAAAAGAGAGGTTACAAAAAGATGAGTATATTGGCTACCACGGAGTGTCCTAATGCTTTCAACGATCTAATATCCACTAATCCTTATGATCAAATTTCGCACTGGCCAACACGCATTTAATTTGTCTTTGTAGAGTTAAATTTACTTTGGCGGCGTTCATAAAATAAATGTATTTTTGTATCTTAAAACTTATTCTTTTCTTTAACACCCTAGTATCTCTAACATAGAGAGAATACCAAAACATTTAGTTTAGCACATATCAGAGATGACTTCCTGTTTTTGACATTGACCACAACTAAAATATTTTCAATGAATAAACATCAAACAGTCATAAAATCTCATAACTGAAATATAACCATTTAGGTTCCATGTCTTACAATATTCTCATAACCTAGTGTTCAATACCAAATACAAGAGTAGCGGAAACGATTTTACAACTTTAAACAAGGTCAAGTTATATAATCGAAAAAAGATAGACAACAAGGGAAATAACATAAGCATTAGATCTAATCTTTCGTAGGGTGCAATTGATTCGCTAAACAGTAAGGGGCTGGACTGGACAACTCCAGTTGTACCATGTTTGATTTGAAAACTGTTCACAGTACTGGAAAGGAAATGAGGGCAAGGGACTAGACAAAGACCCAAATTCCTGTACCTCACAAAACCATAGTACAACTTCCTGATCACTCAAAAAAATACCAAAATATTATTTTTATTTCCTATTCAATAATTTTTTCTCTCTCCTCTATTCCCTCTCTCTCTCTCTCTCGCCTATCCCATTCTTCTCTACCTATCTAATACTTTATCATCTCATGGCCTATCTCCTTCATCTCTCTTTCTCTCCCCCCTCTCCACCTCTCATCTCTTTGGTATTTTCTCATTTCATGACCTCTCTCCTTCATCTCTCTCTTTATCTCACCTTCCCTCTCTTCCATCTTCTCCATCATATGTTTTTCTTTATAATTTTTTAATTACATTACAATATATGTTATATAAAATCATTATAAACATTAGAAAGAGAATTATAATAAAATTTACATTTTTTTGATTGTGCTGTCCATTTTTCACCAAACAATGTACTGGACAAAAGCTTGTCCAGTACTGTCCTGTTTGCGAATCAAATGGACCCTTAGTCTTCATAAGGAACACAATCTACTCATGCTTCTTTCCCTTCCTCTTGGCCAAATTTGAGTTGTATGGCTTGCATGTGGTAATGGAGTTGTTGAAGAGTTGTAGAACCAAATTATGAAGCTACATTGTTGATTGGGAGAGTGATTCGGGTGTTTTCGGGTCGTTCGAGTTTCATAAAGTCTGTGTTTAGTGATTTTCATCACGATAGGTGCTTTTACTCACGTTTAGGCTTTTATTTTTGCTCTGAACTGAATGCTTTTCTGATTAATTTCGTAAGGTTTTTCGTTTCGTGAAATTTGAGTCAAAAACCATATTTTTGGAAATATTACATTTTGGTGTCATTTAACGATCGAGTAATATATGTTTCTTGTTGTAATTGTGTTGATTGGATTGGTTGTTGTGCAGGAAATATGACTGGTATGATGAGACATTGGGTTGGATTTAGCATTAGGGACGAATCAGAAACAAAAAGGGCGAGAAACAGCACTGGACGCACGAAACGAATTCAAACAATACCAATTCAAACAATACCAATAAAACATCATATCATCAAATACTTAGACATTCCGATAAATTACAATTCGATATTTTTAAAAATTTCGGTTTTCACGACTCTACGAAACGAACTCGAATTTCAAAATTTTTTAACATACAGCGACACAT
Source organism: Astragalus glycyphyllos (assembly GCA_963573325.1). NCBI lineage: Eukaryota > Viridiplantae > Streptophyta > Magnoliopsida > Fabales > Fabaceae > Astragalus > Astragalus glycyphyllos. Next base: position 11,320,042 of record OY754313.1, on the reverse strand, counting down.
TTTAAGAACGAATTCCTAAATGGAGTAAAACTCACCGACTGTGATGTAAACCACAAAAAACCGCAAAAATCGAAGCTCACGCGAAACCGAACCTCACGAATGATCCCCGAACGTAACCTTCCCTCTCCAACGAAAACCAATCCGCACCAAACTTCCCAAAATAGAACGAATCAAACAATACCCTCTAGTAATTCGAAATGTGACCTGTTGAGAACCTTTGAACCTTCTCCAAGCTCGAAATGAACATAAAAACGAAAATGGTACTAAGAGCTCCTCCTTCTCCCTCAAACTCGAAACGCAATGGATGATGGAAGGAAATGGTTGAACTTGAATCTATGAGTGAAATGGATATCAATGGAAAGAGGAGAAGAAATGAAGAAGAATGGTGCAAAGACATGCAACTTGCATCAATGTTTGAAGTCGCTTCCCTCCTCTTCTTCTCCCTCTCACTCTCGAGCTTCTCTCTCTTTTCTCAAATTCAGAATAGTGTTCTTTTGGAGTGTGTGGGGTATTGTTGTTTTAACTTAAAGAAGTCACATAATATACCTCAAACATAAGTGTATTTAACGAATTGCGGTTATTTTAGCATTACTTAATGTTGGGAAAAGGATTGGGATAGGTTTGGTGTAACATCCCCAATTCGGTTAATGCCGGTTATCGAAATTAACTAATGTCACTTAACTGCTTGAGTCTATGAAAGCAATATTTAATTGCTAAAGTAGGTGAGGTATATATGTACATTAATCGATGGTATGACTAGAGAAAGGTTTTATGAAACCTCCCTAGTTCAGTTATCTCAATTGACGAAATTAACTAGTGATCGTTTATTCGATTAAATGATAAGTTGAGTTATTATCATGCTAGAGGTGTTAAGGTAATATTAAATCGCTTAGGCATATGATTTTATGCTTTATTGGTTGAATTGTATGATGGTTGTGTGATTAATTGGATAGAAATGAGGTTTAAATAAAAATTAAAAGACAAGGGTATTCTAGTCCTTTCCCACCCTTTAAACACCTTCAGCCCAAAAACCCATAAAAAACACAATCTCCTCTCATTCTCAACATTTTTCAGAAAACTAGAAAGAAAGAAATTAGAGAAGGAGTAGAGAGAGAGAGTGAAGCCGAGGCAGAGAGTGAGAGAAAGAAGGAGGAAGATCTTCTTCAAATCTTATCGAATGTGAGAGATTATTATTCCATTCTCTTCCTCTACACAATGACACCATTTTCCACAGCTCATGTCATCTCTACCTCACTTCACCATAGTTGAAGCTTCAACCTCCATCTTGGCCAAATTTGAGTTGTATGGCTTGCATGTGGTAATGGAGGTGTTGAAGAGTTGTAGAACCAAACTATGAAGCTACATTATTGATTGGGAGAGTGGTTGGGGTGACTCAGTTGTTGTCTCGAGCTAAGAGGGGATGGGGTTCGATTTTGGGGGCATTCGGACGAGTTCGGAACAAGTTCGGTAGTTTTCGGGTCGTTCGAGTTTCATAAATCTCGGTGTTTAGTGATTTTCATCAAGATAGGTGAGTTTTACTCACGATTAGGCTTTTATTATTGTTTTGAAATGAATGTTTTTCTGACTGATTTCGTAAGGTTTTTCGCTTAGTGAAAGTTGAGTCAAAAATCGTATTTTTGGAAATATTACATTTTGGTGTCATTTAACTATCGAGTAACATGTTTCATGTTGTAATTGTGTTGATTGGATTGGTTGTTGTGCTGGAAATATGACTGGTATGATCACACATTGGGTTGGATTTAGCATTAGGGACGAATCGGAACCAAAAAGGGCGATAAAACTACATGAAAAACACTGTCTTGAGATGCTGAGAAATTGACACGGACCGTGCCACCATCGGGTTGTGCACTGCACACAACATTCAGGAAGCACGGACCATGCCACTTTTTGCACGAACCATGCCACCATCTGTTACCCTGTTTTTGAAAATTTTTATTTCTCTTCCTTTTGAGTTCCATTTCTTTTCCAATGTTAATCCTAACCCTAATAAAGTACTAATGAATGTATGTGACTATGATTTTGATCATGATTGAAGTTATTATTATTTCGAAAAACCTTAATATTTGGAAAACGAATATGTTTTGGAAAACTGAAATAGAGTAAGCGAGAGAGGACTTGTATTTTGAAAATTAAAGGAACTATATGTTCAATTTCACATTGTTTACTGAAATGGGATGATTATACATTTCATTTAAGACTGTTTGAGGTTCACGATATATAAATTATATCGAGTGTGGGTGACGACCCGCAGAAGTTAGCATACTTGGTGAGGGAAGGTCATGAGCCCTTAACTTAGGCCCTTAGAATTTTACATTAGGGAAAGTACTAGTGGGAAATGGGGTTCACCAAGATTACATTCGTGTAATGGGTGTTGTGCTACAATTTAAAAGGTAATGTTCACCAGGATTAGCATTCGTGTAGTCAGTGATATTTTCAATTAGGAGGTATGTAATTCATAAATTGAATTACAAATAAAAGGATTTCGTAATTGAACTGTGAGCGTTGTTAGGGGTCACGGTAAAAATAACTAAGATAGTATCTCCTTCTTTATGTTGTTGATGTTTTCAAAGAGAAACGGGGAAAAAGGATGTCTAAAAGACACGAGTAGGATACGTGCTCAAGGAGAAGGATTGAAGACTTAGTTTTCTTTCCATGTTTATTTATTTCCAATGTTGTCTTTGTACTCGATAATATGACTTGGGTTATTGTTTAAGTTACGTAATTGTAGCCGCTTTACTTGTGAGGATATTGAACACTAGGAATTAATGTTGTTGAAGTTATGAACCGTTTTGGTTTAATGAAGTTATGACAGGTTATGACGAATTGATATTCTATAATATCGAAAATTTTAGTTGTGTTCAATATATATCTAAACAGGAAATTGATCTCTGATGAATGCTAAATTGTACATTCTAATATGTCTACTAGTTAGAGATATTAGGGTGTTACATTTGAGATCAAAAGGGAGTAGCTTAGGGTAGCTTTTAAGACGAGAAACAGCACTGGACGCACGGTCAGTGCACCATGTCACACGGTCCGTGTGTGAGTGTTTAAATTTTTTTACCAAAGTCAGCGGCAGGCGCACGGTCTGTGCCCTTGGGGCTCAGAACTCGTGTTCCTGCACCAGCACTTGAATTTCGTTATGTTTCTTCAAATTCGCTACTCGGTTCCATTCCGACCCGTATTCCGATCGATTTCCAACATTACAACTGTAATTACCAACACAAAAGCCAATTCAAACAATACCAATAAAACATCATATCATCAAATACTCAAACATTCCGATAAATCACAATTCTATATTTTTAAAAATTACGGTTTTCACGATTCTACGAAACGAACTCAAATTTCAAAATTCTTTAACATACAGCGACACAATTTAAGAACGAATTCCTAAACGGAGTAAAACTCACCGATTGTGATGAAAACCACAAACAACGGCAAAAATCGAAGCTCACGCGAAACCGAACGTCACGAATGATCCCCGAACGTAACCTTCCCTCTCCAACGAAAACCAAACCGGCGCAAACTTCCCAAAATAGAACGAATCTACCAATACCCTCTAGTAATTCGAAATGTGACTTTTGGAGAACCTTAGAACCTTCTCCAAGCTCGAAATGAACGTAAAAACGAAAATGGTACTAAGAGCTCCTCCTTCTCCCTCAAACTCAAAACCCAATGGATGACGGAAGGAGATGATTGAACTTGAATCTATGAGTGAAATGGATATCAATTGAAAGAGGAGAAGAAATGAAGAAGAATGGTGCAAAGACATGCAACTTGCATCATGGTTTGAAGTTGCTTCCCTCCTCTTCTTCTCCCTCTCACTCTCGAGCTTCTCTCTCTTTTCTCAAATTCAAAATTGTGTGTTTTTTGGAGTGTGAGGGGTAATGTTGTTTTAATGAGCTGAAGGAAAATAAAAGGGAAATGACCAAGCTACCCTCTTCTCTCATTCCCACGTAAATCTATTTTAAAACAACCAAACAATCAAGCAATAATACACATTCTCATATCATTGACAGTCAAATTAACTAAATTACTCGAGTTAACTAATCAATTTGACCTTCTGCTAATTTTGATAGGAGATAAATTATATATTTGGTTAGAATTTAAATTACTTGATTAAACAAAATTCGCCAAATTTGGGATGTTACATATTCAGTTTTAAAATATTATATATTTTGTTAGAATTTAAATTTGACTCAGCGCCTTGTAGAGAACTTTTGACGCCTAAGGCTAAAGCAAAACTCTTAGGAAAAAAAAGAAAAAATCAACTAATTTTAAACAAATAAAAAAGTTATGAATGAAAACGTGAAATTTTGGCGTTTAAATTTACACAAAGTCAATGTTTTTATTTTTTTACTTAATTCAATGTTTCATCTTATCTTTTTGCATTTATCCAATAAAAAAAATTTGACAATTAAATTGACGTTCTCAAAGTCTATTCTGAAATTTATAATATATTTCAATAAAATCAATTCCTTCTTCCTTTTGACAAAATAAAATTAATTTCCTTCAAAAACTAGTGGAAGTAGTATTTAATATATTGAATACAATATATCTATTTTAAGTATAAATATTTCAGTTTAAAACCAAACACATAAAAATAATAAAAATGGGCCTGGACTAGGTTGTGGGCCTAAGGCATTCTCCCACCGAGCGCTGCTCATTCACCTAGTGCATTTAGCAATGGGCAGCACGTCCTTCTACAAAACGCTGCCCATTGCTAAATGTGCTAGGTGAATAAGCAGCGCTTCTCCCTACAAGCGCTGCCCATTGTATAATTTTTTTTCCTGTTTTTATGTTTTCCTTTTTACATTTGATAATTTCCTGGTCATATATAGCCAATACCAATCTAATCCATTATATACTAACAACATATATATATATATATATATATATATATATAAACTAGTTATATATTCAAATGCACCAATATGATCACAAACCAAAAGAAACTAGCTAACAAGTTATTATGTATCCAAACCTTAGCAACTTACAATATTAACCAATTAATATGTATCCAAATCAAACTCTCTAACAATATGTATCCAAAACTAGCAAGCTACTTACAAGATATATCTAAATTAAAACAAGTTAGCAACTTACAATATGCATGAACCAATTCATATGCATGTATCCAAATCAAACTCTAAAAATTTACAACATTACAATCTATCTAAAATCAAAAGAATTGCGAGACATAATGGCACCACTCTCCTCTAAGCTCATGAAGTTGTGCAGTAGAGTATGTCTTCCACCGACAATCGGGAAAATTCTGAAATTATATAATTAAATAAAATTAGAATTGAAATATATGGTAAAATCAAAATAAAAAAGAGTTCAAAAAAGATACCTGTCTGGGGATGACCATTTGGTTGTGGGTAATAATTTCCTTCATAAATCTCATTACGTAATACCCACAATCATTGTTATTGGGTTGTTTCGGACACTACAAAACAAAAGATTAGTTAATTGTTAAATTTAATTTAATACATTTTTTGACAACAATAATGTAAATAAATATATGAGAAGATTGATTACAAACTTACCTCTATTGGTACCCATTTTGTCTGTGATTGTTCCAATCCCCAATATTCCTTCAAACAATTGAAAACAATTGGATATAACTATGTTATTAAAAATACATACGTATATAAATAAAACAAAGAAATATGCTGAGTGATCGAAATATACACACCTATTAAATATCGCAACCAACTCTGGGTGAGTGTTGAAATGACCATGCACAGACTCAATGTAGTACACCGTATCTGTCTTAGGATTTATTGCAAGCAAAATCCAATTTCCCTACAAAATAAAACTTTGAATAAGTAATTGACTAGTATTTAAAAAATGCATGTTATATAAGAATAGATTAAATATCTCACCCTACGAAACACGGTGCCAAAAACATGGTATCGATGCCTGTATGTTGAGCTTCCGATAAGCGTCGAGTGATATAACTAGTTCATTCATTGCATAACTAGTTCATTCATTGAAATTGAATAAGAATATTGAATGTATTGATTCTTTCACTAGTTTTCTCTCTATGACTTTTTCTAGTTCATACATCATATCATCACAACCTATAGTTTAATGGAGTAAAATCAACAAACACTACACCTACACATACATAGAGTAAAATCAATAAACAAAGCATTTCATTCACCTAGAGCAACATTAAATTAAAAAGCAATATTTCATTTGGACATTTCAACAAACACTACACCTACATCAAATTAAATTAACAAGCATTTCATTTGGACATTTCAACAAACACTACAACTACATTTCCCCTCAAGTTTAGAAACACCATTTCAAAGAACCAATCATCAAGCATCAACTTTGAATCATCTAACCTAAGGTTCCAATGCCATTAAAATAACTAGAACAACATGTAGTAATACTAACCTTTGTGAAAGAGAACGAAAATGAGAGAGAGCCACGAAAATGAGAGTGTGAGGCGTTGAGCTTGAGGCACGAAAATGAGAGTGTGAGAGTGAGAACAAAAATGAGAGCTTGAGGCGTTGAGCTTGTGGCGTTGAGCATGAGAGAGGAGGTGAGGCGCGCGGAGGGGAGGAGGTGAGGCGCGTGGAGGAGAGCTTGAGAGCTTGAGAGAGGAGGAGAGCTTGAGAGAGTATACGTGAGTGAGAGCTTCAAGTGAGAGAGCTAGGTGATGGAGAAGACCCAAAAAAAAATATTAATGTTAAAACGTACGCGAAAGAAGGAAAATGAAAAAAAGAAACCAATAGGAAGCGTTTATAAGTAAGGAGCGCTGCCCATTGGTCATATGCGCCACCAATAGGCAGCGTTTGGCAAGGGAGTGCTGCCCATTGCTCATATGCGTCCTCCAATACACAGCACTTGGCATGGAAGCGCTGCCCATTGCTCGCGTGTTTTAGCCAAAAGCAGCGCTTCCAACAGAAGCGCTGCCCATTTTAGTGCCTTCTTTTTCAAGATCTGGGGTAGTGCTTGCATCGTCACCTTTACAATACTTGTGATCCTGTGCCACTTCTCAAACCTTACGAAGGTCTCTCACTTCCCATCCTCTCTCACTGTTTCTCCTCTTCCTTTCCCACATTACTTACAATTTGAAAAGAGCTGCAAAATTGTCCATCACCAATTCATATATATTGTTGTATTGTTAATTTGATTAAGATTATCTAGTAGGGTGGGAACAACTTTATTCTACTCACAAAGGTACTATGAATATAACTAATCTCATATTAACTTTTGATTTGATTGATTGTATATAGTTTTTTCGCTATTTTATTTCTCCTCTTTAATGTTGTGTGGTTTTTTCTCTTGTAGATTCGTGACAAGACCCCAACACTTGATTCTTGGAATATCATCTATATCGTCTTATGTTTCTATACCTTATCCTTATGTTCAACTCTACTGCTCGTTTCGACAAAGTCCAACGCACATCTCCGGTGATTGTGATTTCCTTGATTAAACATTTACACCAGTACTCTCCATTTTAAAGAAGGTAGTATATTTGAAATTTATATATTCGTATTGGCAACTATAATTTGCTATGATTTACTACCTTTTATTTGATGAATTAATTACTTTTAAATTGGTATGGAACTTTACTAGGAGAATTAGTGAGGAGAACACTACCGAGTCCTGATGGACGCCAGTTTGAGTCCTACAAGGATGTTTCTTAATACTTGGTTTCTTATAGAGTCTAGTGATGTAGAAATCATATTTGCAATAAATACTGATCTTCAATGCTATTATATTTGCAGACATTGTTATATTCTCACGGATAGAATTTTCTTACTCTACAACTATATCGTTGTTTAAATTAAATTGGTTTAAATAAATGTGATTGTTGCATGAGAACTTTTTTAGCATTCATACAAATATACTTAATATTGAAAATATGCGAATATATGGTTACGCTTTGGCTTTTAAGAGTTTATCATTTCCGCCGTAGAAATGGTTGACATTTTTCCTTTTAATACTACAAGATTCCACATTGGTTAAAGAAACACCCAATGCTAAAGTTTTCAATTTAATTGCAAAATTGCCACCGTGTTATTTTGAACATCAGTTACTTTTTGAACCGATATTAATTTGCGATGTTAAATCCATTGTTTCCACTAGTGTCATAATGTCATAACAATTTCATGTAGCAATTAATAAAATTTTTTGGAATTCATCATTTTAAGTTAAAAGTTACATATCATTTGTAAAATATGCGTATGAACGAATTGTTTCTCTGAAAACTAGCAAGATATAAGTCGATTCTTACAAATCACTCTATTTTTATGCATTTTTAAATACACGTGTTATAAAAGTTAAATGTCAAAAGTATCAAAAATTAGGAACAGAGGAAGTACCATATACAATAATTTGTTGTTTTAGCTCTCTAAAACTGAAAACTGAGTAAGCATGTTTAATCAAAAAGAATAATGAAAAAAAAAACCAAAAAGAATAATGATCTTGAAAAAATATAGAAATTTAATACCGATAATATTTACTAAATAATACACACATTTAAAAAATGAAAATATTCTTAAAGAAAATGATATTCTATAATCAATAAAAGTCAATGTTCTTCATTTTGTTTGAAACAAAGATCAGAAAAATCATAAATTAAAAAGTATTATAATTGCCCATAAAATTTGAAAATACAATGATCATTTATAATTAAGAATATCTTTATAAGTTTTATATATACTTAAAAAAACAAAATTATGCCAACAAAAATAATACAAGCTCAAAATAATGGAATTTAACCAACAATATGTAATACTAATGGTAAAGTGAAATAGCTATTTATAAAGAACAAAACATTTATAAAATTTGAAAACATAAAAAAGTTGAAAAAATCAAATCAACATTAATTAATACGTCTAAAATAAAATAAAATATAAACCGTAAATATAAGAGTAGAATAATAATTTATGAGTAAATAAAACCATTTATAAAATTTGATATGTGCTTAGACTTGTAGTCAGTAAAATTATGCCACATCCTGATATATTTTCTGTACTCAATAGACATAACAATGTTATTCAAGATATGCTATTTAGGTTCTCTTTGAGACAGCTCACCCCTATCCAATATTACGACATTGTTGAGTTGACTGAGTTATCATCGCCTAGAGCTGGTGAGGTAGATGATGCCTACAGGCTTGGACTTCTAGTATGGAAAGGATTTTGCCGATGCCGCATTTGATGATTTTTTTTTGTCTGATGGTCGGACTGGTAAGTGTCGGAACCTAACACACGTAAATGGAAAAATCAAGGTTCGGTATTTGGTGAGGATCGAACCAGGCAACCGGGTGTTCATAAACAGCATTTCTGCCGCTGCGATGAATCAGCCTCAGACGCAACATATGATGATATGCATGCATGCTTTATTTCAATACTTACCTTTGCTAATATTTTCGGATATTTTGTGATACAATTTCAGTTTGTTTGACTTGTTTAAATACATTTAGTATGTTTGTTTATAATATGAATTACTTCTGAGTTTATTATATTTTAGTTTCTTAGTAAAAGTTTTTTTGATATGACAAGTGAAAAAATGGTTTGGATTTTGAAAATTCTACTTAATTGAGGGAAACAATCACCTTTGAGCAAATTTTATGTGATGATGACTGAATAGAGCATTTTAATGCATTATTTTATTCACTTGGTGTTTTGAGTTGTGTTATGCACCTAATATGTGATTGTTGCCATGTTTCTAGACTTTAGGTCTTATTTGAGCATTAGTGTGATAATCTTCAGTTTTATTGCATATTGCCTCTTTGTTCACTCCGCAAGACATAACTTTGTTTGCGTTTAACTGATCAACGCATGTGAGCATGCGTTGGAATATTATAGCAGACCTACAATTTTTCCGTTGAGCTTGGAACCCAATTCATATGTCTTGAAGGTCTGAATAGCGGATTACTGATGCAGTACAGTTAATTGCGGATTTGTGGGCCAATTATTATTACTTAGTGGGCTTTTATCCAATAACCCATTTAGTTGATTAGGTTTTCATTTAGACTGGGACAAAACTGGTTGGTGAGCAGCCAAACATTACACATTAATGCTATCTTATTTTCAAATTACGTTTCTTACCCTAACCTCCCTAGAAGCCTAAAATCCTAAGTCAATTCATTGGTGAAAGGGTGTTGCTATAAGAATTTTGAGGTTTGTTGTTTAATGATATTTTGTTTTTTTTAGGTTTTAGTATTCAGTTCTTTCTTCTCTATCAATTTTGTATCTTAATTATCTGTTGGCTAATGTTCGTCTTTGTGTTATGCTTAATTACCCAATTTTGGTCTTCTTGCAATACGCGATTCATTTGTGTGTAAATTTGTTTTCGCCACTTTTGATTATTCAGGTTATTTGATTGCTTGTTTCACTTAATTCAAATAAGAATTGCAATACGTGATTGAACTCAATTATGATATTAATTGTGTGTAGTGGTGTTTGTTCACCATCACGATTGACTGAACACGTTGTTTTGGACTTGCTTGAAACAGTACGAGTTCGTATAAACTAATTGACACTTGCTTAATTAGTTTATTATCACTCAAGAACTAAAACTTTTGAACGAATGTTGCACGAATCTTTAGAACTAATGATAAATCCAAGGAACGCACCTGAAACCAATGAATTAATTGTCTCTCGTTAACTGATTTCCCGTTAAACTGAAACTGTTTTCCTAAAAATAAAACCCCTTCTTATTGTAACTTTTTTCTTGATTTTGGTAATCTTAAGTTAGAGACCCATGTGAGACGACTAAGGTTAACTACCTTATACAACATTTTATCCTTTTTAATTATTTTTACAAGTATACGACTGCCGATCAATCACATGTTTTGATTGACAAACAATAGAATGTATATAACTTTTGAGTGTTATTGCTAGTGTATTATGATTATGTGTATATTTGAGGGCACCATGAACATTATCCATCTTAAAATGATTAATTTCAACGTTGAAAAAGCACACAATTTAGAAGTTTTTTATAAGCATTAAATTTAGAAGTTGAAAGAATAAGAAGCTTGATTGTTTACAAACCATATACCAATTATTTTGCAAATGGCATCTTGCCCTAGTTGCATTTAGTCAAGTTAAGTAATAACTTTTTGAAGCTTAGGTTATATTGGAGGACGAACAAAGTTCTAAATCGTTTGCTTGGAAATACTAGGCATACTTATTAAACTCTTTTTGCGCTATTTTTTGTTTAAAAAAAAAAACTCTTGTTGTGCTATTAGATTGAATTTTTACCCTAACGTTAATAGTATTTGTAAATATTGTAGGTTATAGTAAATACGTTATGTTTTTGATAAATTGCATCTATAATCCCTAATTTAGTATATGTAGGTGAAGATTTTGAAACTAAATATTAAAAAGAATCGAAACAAAGAAAGGGTCAATCAGCTTAACACAAGGACGTGCGCTAAGCAAGTACAACTACTTAGGATGATGTTTCTAATGTTTGATAGTCGCCAAGGGATACTGAACGTGTGCACCAAATAGGTGCAAGAATGAGGTCATGAGTTCAAATCCCGAAAACTAACATTTTCTCACCTCCACTAATATTGCTTATCAAAAAACAATGTTTGATAGTCGCTAACTGATTGTTACCATGGTTAATTTCCCCGTGGCTAACAACAATTTTGACCATGGCTAATATTTGGCGACACCTCTTGTTTTCATGGTTACACTAACCGTGGCTAAATAGATTTACCACGGTTTTAGGGAATGTTAGCTATGGTTCTACCCGTGGCTAATCTCCCTTTTTTTGTAGTGTAAGTGACTATACATAATCAGTACGAGTGCAGTAACAGAGCTAGTTTACTTTTTATGAGGGGGCTCAACTAAAGAGTAATTTTTTTAGACAAAATGAACTTCAAAGAATCAAAACTACTTCATTTATGTTTTTAAGTAAGTTCTTTATGTTTTTGGTCCTGTCTTAAATTGATCATCATAAACGTAGCACATTGATAATTAATTTAAAAATTAAACGAAAACATTGAGGACCAATTCGACATAGAGTCCCACTTTGAAACATGAAAACAATTAATTTAACTAAGAAAAATAATTAAAAGACGAAACTAAAATTTTAAATAAAACTAAAGAACTTCAAGCATAACTTCGTCAAATATATTTGGTTTACACCCACCGTAGATGCTTATTAATCCACAACAAAGTTAGAAAGCAATGAAATAAAATATATGTCATACATTTAATTGAAAAAAAAAACAAGTATTATATAATCACAAAAAATTACTCCACCATAATTGCCATGTCCCCTGAAATATATCATATAGGCCGTTTGAAATTGAAGGTATTAATATTTGTCTAGCAAAAAAGAGAAGTTATAAAGCAATTAAAGGGCGCTCATAGAATGGTCCTAGTTGCTTTTGGGCATTTGTCTCCATAACTGAGACATAGATTACCCAACAATTTTTTTTGTAATACTTTGGTTCGTTGTGATTGTCTGTGCATGTCACGGTTCAGTATCTCCAATAGTGAGATATAGAATACACACACTGTTTTTGCTGGGCCACTCTAGTTTCCTAGCTGACTTTCAATGTGTGCATTTTTTCTACAAGTAAAACATATTATTACTAATGTAAAGTACAAGAGGTATTTTAACCCAATTAATTAAAATGACATATTTTCAGAACTGAGATACCGACCTTTAATTACCAACCTTTGCTAAGAATTCACTTTTGTTACAGTATTGAAATGTACAACAATAACCCCTATAAAGGACTGTGAGCAATGGGGTGGAATTTGGGGTTTTTGGTGCAAAATCTCTTGAGTATTGTATGAAGAAAATGAGGAAGACGGAAGCTTGGGACCGATCGGCCAAGGCTCGATCGGAAGGCGACCAAGAAACGTGTCAAATGAAGATTTTATCTTTACAAGTGAAGGGGCTCGGCCTCAGCCCCAAGAGTAGGAGGGTGTCAGTGCTCTTCAAAAAGCAGGTGGAAGGACGTCTCTGGGCAGATCTCGGGAGGATTTAACTTGAAGGAGTTGGTATCCTTCCCTAAAGCCTCTCGTGGTGGAAGATGGCGTCTAGATTCGATGCGTCCTATTCGGCTGGGAAGGAATAAGATAGTAATCTTAGTTTTGGGGTAGGAGATTTTTCCGATAGGAGCGCAGTGTATTGGCGGGTGGAATAGTCATATGTCTCTTGCATGTTGACTTGTACCATGGGTTTGAGTACCCATTGTACTCCTATCAATACATTATTTGCTTATATATAAAATAATAAAATAAAAAAAATAAAAAACCTTCAAAGATAATTGAAAATGGATTCTCGAGAGCGGGAAGTGTAGGGCAGTTTTAGTCAAAATGAAGGACAAGATGGTAAATTAAACTAGAGATAGAAATGTAAGAGAGATAGAGAGAAAGGTAAGGAAAGTTAGGGGGACAAAAACAAATTATATATAGTTATATATTATACAGTTTTTATATTAAAGGTAAACAAAACCTATGTACACATATCGTGTCAATAGCAGAAGATATATATATATATATATATATATATATATATATATATATATATATATATATATATATATATATAACCACACACGGCACAAAAATGATTAGGACATTACAATAAATCAAAATTGGAGAACTGAAATACTATGTATAGTTAGTAGAAACCACAAAAACAAAAGCTTTTATTACCTTTGAGAGTCAACACATCACTCATAAAAAAAACTATAGCTTGTCTGTTGGATATCTACCATCAGTGGTGGAGCTAGGCCTGGCCCAGCAGGGCCACGGCCCACACAATAAAATAAAAATAAAAATTTCATATAGGGAAAATTATACTTAAATACCCTTGTTTTTTTTAAAAAAGCCACACAAATCCTCTTCTTCTCACAACTTGACAGCGCAACATCACTTAATCAGATACTTTTTCTTTCCCGTTTCAACTATCGCGCGCAGAGGAGAAGAAGAAGAAGAAATAAGAAAACCACAAATATAAACAGTGAGATAAACATCTGAGTGGGTTCTACCGAGACCCCTTACTAAAAGCTCGCGGTTCATTATGTATCTGTCTTTTATCGTAGTCCAAGGGAATAACTACGTGTTCATTCTTAGCACATCACCGACAATAACCACGCCATTCCCAAACCCCTACTAATCACTAATTAGCGGGCAAACTAAATTGGGCCTAGGTTTTAGGCCTCATGACTTCCCCTCCCCTAGTATGCTAATACTTTAGGGTCGTCACCCCAACTTAGATATAATTTATATATCATCCTAATTCTATAACTTTATCTTAACCCTAGTGAACATGAAATTAACTTGTATGATCATACTAGAGTTTTAACTCTCTTATGGAAACTATTCAGTTTATCTCAATTCGCTTAACTTAAAGACGTCACATAATATACCTCAAACATAAGTGTATTTAATGAATTACGGTTATTTTATCATTACTTAATGTTGGGAAAAGGTTTGGGATAGGTTTGGTGTAACATCCCCAATTCAGTTAATTTCGGTAATCGAAATTAACTAGTGCCACTTAATTGCTAGAGTCTATGAAAGCAATATTTAATTGCTAAAGTAAGTGAGGTATATATGTATATTAATCGATGGTATGACTAGAGAAAGGCTTTATGAAACCTCCCTAGTTCAGTTATTTCAATTGACAAGATTAACAAGTAATTGTTTATTCGATTAAATGATAAGTCGAGTTATTATCATACTAGAGGCGTTAAGGTAATATTAAATTGCTTAGGCATATGATTTTATGCTTTATTGGTTGAATTGTATGATGGTTGTGTGATTAATTGGGTAGAAATGGGGTTTAAGTAAAAATTAAAAGACAAGGGTATTTTGGTCCTTTCCCGCCCTTTAAACACCTTCAGCGCAAAAACCCATAAAAAATACAATCTCATTCTCAACATTTTTCAGAAAACTAGAAAGAAAGAAATAGAGAGAAGGAGTAGAGAGAGAGAGAGTGAAGCCAAGGCAGAGAGTGAGGGAAAGAAGGAGGAAGATCTTCTTCAAATCTTAGTGCATGTGAGAGATTCTTGTTCCATTCTCTTCCTCTACACAGTGACACCATTTTCCACAGCTCATTTAATCTCTACCTCACTTCACCATAGTTGAAGCTTCAACCTCCATCTTAGCCAAATTTGAGTTGTATGGCTTGCATGTGGTAATGGAGGTGTTGAAGAGTTGTAGAACCAAACTATGAAGCTACATTGTTGATTGGGAGAGTGGTTGGGGTGATTCAGTTGGTGTCTCGAGCTTAGAGGGGATGGGGTTCGATTTTGGGAGCATTCAGACGAGTTCGGAGCAAGTTCGGGTGTTTTCGGGTCGTTCGAGTTTCATAAAGCCTCGGTGTTTAGTGATTTTCATCAAAATAGGTGAGTTTTACTCACGTTTAGGCTTTTATTGTTGTTCTGAAATGAATGCTTTTCTGACTGACTTCGTAAGGTTTTTCGTTTCGTGAAAGTTGAGTCAAAAGCCGTACTTTTGGAAATATTACATTTTCGTGTCATTTAACGATCGAGTAACAGATGTTTAGCATTGTAATTGTGTTGATTGGATTGGTTGTTGTGCTGGAAATATGACTGGTATGATGAGACATTGGGTTGGATTTAGCATTAGGGACGAATCGGAACCATAAAGGGCGAGAAAACTACATGAAAAACACTGTCTTGAGATGCTGAGAAATTGACACGGACTGTGCCACCATCGGGTTGTGCACTGCACGCAACATTCAAGAAGCACGGACCATGCCACCTTTTGCACGAACCGTGCCACCATCTATTACTTTGTTTTCGAAAATTTTTATTTCTCTTCCTTTTGAGTTCCAATTCTTTCCCAATGTTAATACTAACCCTAATGAAGTACTAATGAATGTATGTGACTATGATTTTGATCATAATTGAAGTTATTATTATTTCGAAAAACCGTAATATATGGAAAACAAATATGTTTTGGAAAACTGAAATAGAGTAAACGAGAGAGGACATGTATTTTGAAAATTAAAGAAACTATATGTTCAATTTCACATTGTTTACTGAAATGGGATGATTGTATATTTCATTTAAGACTGTTTGAGGTTCACGATATATAAATTATATCGAGTGTGGGTGACGACC
Source organism: Astragalus glycyphyllos (assembly GCA_963573325.1). Lineage (NCBI taxonomy): Eukaryota > Viridiplantae > Streptophyta > Magnoliopsida > Fabales > Fabaceae > Astragalus > Astragalus glycyphyllos. Next base: position 11,303,919 of record OY754313.1, on the reverse strand, counting down.
CGCAGAAGTTAGAATACTAGGTGAGGGAAGGTCATGAGCCCTTAACCTAGGCCCTTATAATTTTACCATTAGGGAAAGTACTAGTGGGAAGTGGGGTTCACCAAGATTACATTCGTGTAATGGGTGTTGTGCTAAAATTTAAAAGGTAATGTTCACCAGGATTAGCATTCGTGTAGTCGGTGATATTTTCAATTAAGAGGTATGTAATTCATAAATTGAACTACAAATAAAAGGATTTCGTAATTGAACCGTGAGTGTTGTTAGGGCTCACAGTAAAACTAACTGAGATAGTATCTCATTCTTTATGTTGTTGATGTTTTCAGAGAGAAACGGGGAAAAAGGAAGGCTAAAAGACACGAGTAGGATACGTGCTCAAGGAGAAGGATTGAAGACTTAGTTTTCTTTCCATGTTGTTTTATTTCCCATGTTGTCTTTGTACTCGATAATATGACTTAGGTTATTGTTTAAGTTACGTAATTGTAGCCGCTTTTCTTGTGAGGATATTGAACACTAGGAATTAATGTTGTTAAAGTTATGACACGTTTTGGTTAATTAAGTTATGACAAGTTATGACGAATTCATATTCTATAATATCAAAAATTTTAGTTGTGTTCAATATCTAAACAGGAAATTGATCTCTGACGAATGCTAAACTGTGCATTCTAATATGTCTACTAGTTAGAGATATTAGGGTGTTACATTTGAGATCAAATAGAGTAGCTTAGGGTATTTTTTAAGTCGAGAAACAGCACTGGACGCACGGTCCGTGCACCATGACGCACGGTTTGTGCGTGAGTGTTTAAAAAAATTTGCCAAAGTTAGTGGCAGGCGCACGGTCCATGCGCTTGAGGCGCACAACCCGTGTTCCTGCACCAGCACTTGAATTTCATTCTATTTCTTCAAATTCGCTACTCGGTTCCATTCCGACCCATATTCCAATCGATTTCCAACATTACAAGAGTCATTACCAACACAAAAACCAATTCAAACAATACCAATAAAACATCATATCATCAAATACTCAAACATTCTGATAAATCACTATTCGATATTTTTAAAAATTACGGTTTTCTTGACTCTACAAAACGAACTCGAATTTCAAAATTCTTTAACATACAGCGACACGTTTTAAGAACGAATTCCCAAACGGAGTAAAACTCACCGATTGTGATGAAAACCACAAACAACGGCAAAAATCGAAGCTCACGCGAAACCGAACGTCACAAATGATCCCCGAACGTAACCTTCCCTCTCCAACGAAAACCAAACCGCACCAAACTTCCCAAAACAGAACGAATCTACCAATACCCTCTTGTAATTCGAAATGTGAGATGTTGAGAACCTTAGAACCTTCTCCAAGCTCGAAATGAACGTAAAAACGAAAATGGTACTAAGAGCTCCTCCTTCTCCCTCAAAATCGAAACCCAATGGATGATGGAAGGAGATGATTGAATTTGCATCTATGGTTTGAAGTTGCTTCCCTCCTCTTCTTCTCCCTCTCACTCTCGAGCTTCTCTCTCTTTTCTCAAATTCAGAATGGTGTTTTTTTTTTTTGAGTGTGTGGGGTATTGTTGTTTAAATGAGCTGATGGAAAATAAAACGGAAATGACCAAGCTACCCTCTTCTCTCATTCCCACTTAAATCTATTTTAAAACAACCAAACAATCAAGGAATAATACACGTTCTCATATCATTAACAATCAAATTAACTAAATTACTCGAGTTAACTAATCAATTTGACTGTGACCTTTTGCTAATTTCGATTAAACAAAATTCGCCAAATTGGGGATGTTACATATTCAGTTTTAAAATATTATATATTTAGTTAGAATTTAAATTTGAATCCGGGCCTTATATTAGGGCCTTGTAGCAAAACTCTTAGGAAAAAAAAGAAAAAATCAAATAATTTTAAACAAATAAAAAAGTTATGAATGAAAACGTGAAATTTTGGCATTTAAATTTACACAAAGTCAATGTTTTTATTTTTTTTACTTAATTCAATGTTTCATCTTATCTTTTTGCATTTATCCAATAAAAAAAATTTGACAATTAAATTGACGTTTTCAAAGTCTAATTCTGAAATTTATAATATATTTCAATAAAATCAATTCCTTCTTCCTTTTGACAAAATAAAATTAATTTCCTTCAAAAAATAGTGGAAGTAGTAGTTAATATATTGGATACAATATATCTATTTTAAGTATAAATAATTCAGTTTAAAACCACTCACATAAAAATAATAAAAATGGGCCTGGGCTAGGTTGTGGGCCTAAGGCATTAGCCTTAGTGGCCTAGACCGATCTAGATGGCCCTGATTTAACCTAATATCTTCTCGTATAAATGAGCACTTGCATCGTCACCTTTACAATACTTGTCATCCTGTGCCACTTCTCAAACCTTACGAAGGTCTCTCTCTTCCCATCCTCTCTCACTGTTTCTCCTCTTCCTTTCCCACATTACTTACAATTTGAAAAGAGCTGCAAAATTGTCCATCACCAATTCATATATATAGTTGTATTGTTAATTTGATTAGGATGATTTAGTAGGGTGGGCACAACTTTATTCTACTCACAAAGGTACTATGAATATAACTAATCTCATATTAACGTTTGATTTGATTGATTGTATATAGTTTTTTCGCTATTTTATTCCTCCTCTTTAATGTTGTGTGATTTTTTCTCTTGTAGATTCGTGACAAGACCCCAACAATTGATTCTTGGAATATCATCTATATCGTCTTATGTTTCTATACCTTATTGTTATGTTCAACTCTACTGCTCGTTTTTACAAAGTTCAACGCACATCTCCGGCGACTGTGATTTCCTTGATTAAACATTTACACCAACACTCTCCAATTTAAAGAAGGTAGTATATTTGAAATTTATATATTCGTATTGGCAACTATAATTTGCTATGATTTACTTCCTTTTATTTGATGAATTAATTACTTTTAAATTGGTATGGAACTTTACTAGGAACTAGAATTGGTGAGGACAACACTACCGAGTCCTGATGGACGCCAATTTGAGTCCTACAAGGATGCTTCTTCATATTTGGTTTCTGTGTTCGGAGTTCAAGACAAAAGCTATTTCAATTCAAATGTAGTTATTCTGAAGGTAGCCAGAAGTTGTCCAATAATATCTATATGACACCTAAACATGTAAGCTAATATTTTTAATGTTTTATTTATTTTTCGATTGCAGTAACAACAGAACATCTTTTATTTTTTTTTCTTTTCATACATGCAGCAGACTGTTAGTCTTAGCCCTACAGTAGGCATAATGATTGATGGAGTTACTACTAGTGGAGCCTTTAAAGATAAAAAAATCACTGAAGGTTGACAAGAAGGAAAAAGCTGCAGTCCAAGGCTGTTCTCATACAGAAGATAGTGTTTATAGTGCTATAGAGTCTAGTGAAGTAGAAATCATATTTGCAATAAATACTGATCTTCAATGCTATTATATTTGTAGACATTGTTATATTCTCACCGATAGAATTTTCTTACTCTACAACTATATGTTGTTTAAATTAAATTGGTTTAAATTCGTCGACAATTTCATATAATAAATGTGATTGTTGCATGAGAACTTTTTTTAGCATTCATACAAATATACTTAATATTGAAAATATGCAAATATATGGTTACGCTTTGGCTTTTAAGAGTTTATCATTTCCGCCGTAGAAATGGTTGACATTTTTCCTTTTAAAAGTTACATATCATTTGTAAAATATGCGTATGAACGAATTGTTTCTCTGAAAACTAGCAAGATATAAGTCGATTCTTACAAATCACTCTATTTTTATGCAATTTTAAATACACGTGTTATAAAAGTTAAATGTCAAAAGTACCAAAGATTAGAAACGGAGGAGTTTTGTCAAAGGAAAAGAAACGGACGAAGTACCATATACAATAATTTGTTGTTTTAGCTCTCTAAAACTGAAAACTGAGTAAGCATGTTTAATCAAAAAGAATAAAAAAAAAACCAAAAAGAATAATGATCTTGAAAAAATATAGAAATTTTATACCGAAAATATTTACAAAATAATACACACATTTAAAAAATTAAAATATTCTTTAAGAAAATGATATTCTATAATCAATAAAAGTCAATGTTCTTCATTTTATTTGAAACAAAGATCAGAAAAATCATAAATTAAAAAGTATTATAATTTCCCATAAAATTTGAAAATAAAATGATCATTTATAATTAAGAATATCTTTATAAATTTTATATATACTTAAAAAAACAAAATTATGCCAACAAAAATAATACAAGCTCAAAATAATGGAATTTAACCAATAATATGTAATACTAATGGTAAAGTGAAATAGCTATTTATAAAGAACAAAACATTTATAAAATTTGAAAACATAAAAAAGTTGAAAAAAATCAAATCAACATTAATTAATACATCTAAAATAAAATAAAATATAAACAGTAAATATAAGAGTAGAATAATAATTTATGAGTAAATAAAACCATTTATAAAATTTGATATGTGCTTAGACTTAGAGTTAGTAAAATTATACCACATCATGATATATTTTCTGTACTCAATAGACATAAAAATGTTATTCATGAGATGCTATTTAGGTTATCTTTGAGACGGCTCACCCCTATCCAATATTACGACATTGTTGAGTTGACAGAGTTATCATGGCCTAGAGCTGGTGAGGTAGATGACGCCTACAGACTTGGACTTCTAGTATGGAGAGGATTTTGCCGTTGCAGCATTTGATGGGGATCGAACCAGGTAACCGAGTGTCTATAAACAGCATTTCTGCCACTGCGACGAATCAGTCTCAAACGCAGCATATGATGATATGCATGCATGCTTTATTTCAATACTTACCTTTGCTAATATTTTGGGATATTTTTGTGATACAATTTCAGTTTGGTTGACTTGTTTAAATACATTTAGTATGTTTGTTTATAATATGAATTACTTTTGAGTTTATTATATTTTAGTTTCTTAGTAAAAGTTTTTTTGATATAGCAAGTGAAATGGTTTGGATTTTGAAAATTCTACTTAATTGAGGGAAACAATCACCTTTGAGCAACTTTTATGTGATGATGACTGAATAGAGCATTTTAATGCATTATTTTATTAACTTGGTGTTTTGAGTTGTGTTATGCACCCAATATGTGAGTCTTAGCATGTTTCTAGACTTTAGGTCTTATTTGAGCATTAGTGTGATTATCTTCAGTTTTATCCAATAACCCATTTAGTTGATTAGGTTTTCACTTAGACTGGGACAAAACTGGTTGGTGAGCAGCCAAAAATTACACTTTAACACTATCTTATTTTCAAATTACGTTTCACACCCTAACCTCCCTGGAAGCCTAAAATCCTAAGTCAATTCATTGGTGAAAGGGTGTTGCTATAAGGATTTTGAGGTTTGTTGTTTAATGATATTTTGTTTTTTTTAGGTTTTAGTATTCAGTTCTTTCTTCTCTATCCCTTTTGTATTTGAATAATCTGTTGGCTAATGTTCGTCTTTGTGTTATGCTTAATTACCCAATTTTGGTCTTTTTGCAATACGCGATTCATTTGTGTGTAAATATGTTTTCGCCACTTTTCACTATTCGGGTTATTTAATGGCTTGTTTCACTTAATTGATATAGGGGTTGATAGAGGATTGATTGAATTTAGTTCTGATATTAATTGTGTGTAGTAGTGTTTGTTCACCATCACGATTGACTAAACACATTGTTTTGGCGCTTGCTTGAAATAGTACGAGTTCGTATAAACTAATTGACACTTGCTTGATTAGTTTATTAGCAATCAAAAACTAAAACCAAGAACGAATCTTCTAAGAATCTTTAAAAATAATGATAAATCCAAGGAACGCACCTGAAACCAATGAATTAATTGTCTCTCGTTAACTGATTTCCCGTTAAACTGAAACTATTTTCCTCAACTCCCCTGCTTATTGTTTTTTTTGTTCTTCATTTTGGTAATCTGAAATTAGAGGTCCCTCACTACAAAAGAACGAGCGTTTAGCGACTAAATATAGTGACAGGCACGTGACTGTCACTAAAACCAACTTTAGCGACTGATTTTTGCCACCTGTAGCGACGGATTAGTCAGCTTTTAGCGACGAATGTGATTTAGCGACGGATTTCCCCCAGTAATGTTTCGTCGCTAATTCTTGGGAAAACGCGCCTTCTGAAACTGCTGACACTTTTCGAAATCCGTCGCAAAGCCGTCGCTTAGTCTGTCGCTAATTTGGATTAGCGAGTGAAAAACAGCCATTAGCGAGGGAAATTTCTGTCGCTAATCAACTGTTTTTTTGTAGTGCCTATGACACTATCACACACTATATAACTTATATAGTTGGGGCTAAAATAGTAGTCACATTATAATTTTAACGTCCTATATAAATAATACATCACTAGCATTATTTATTAAGTTTCAAATTGCATGGACATTATACATGTTCGATATTTTCTATTATAAGAGAATGTGTGTATATATATATATATATATATATATATATATATATATATATATATATATGATTTTGAATATGAATTTGTTATGATATTATGGATTATATGTGAAACAAAATTGCTAATCCTACCTAAATTGAGAAAGTAGGAGATAAATTATAAAAATAAGGATATTTGTTATCATGAACTTAAACACCAATATCATATTTCTATAATCATCACACATTCATGACCTTAAACGCCAATATTTAGAAAACATAATCTCCCAATAGTGAAAGTAAACCCTAACTCATTATAACAACATTAATTATTGTAAAGCAATAAGAACGGAGGTAAAAACAAATTTAAAAGGATATCTAAATTGTATTGATCATAACAATGGAATCACATGATAGTTTTGGAGAGATTCATCTCTTCCTAACCCTAAGAAAATTAGCTACTCATGTTCAAAGGATTGAAAGTTAATGTAAAAGAGAAGTTACACAAAGATGAGTATATTGGCTACCACGGAGTGTCTCAATGCTTTCAATGATTTAATATCCACTAGTTCTTATGAACAAATTTCGCAACACGAAGTTTACCTACTGCAAAAATTGAACTTGGGAGTACCGAGTCGACCCCTATATTCCAAAGTAGAATAAGTCATTGGTCCAATGATGTTGGTTAGTATTGGGGTCTCCAAATATATATTTTTCCTAATAATAATCATTCCCTTTGTCCTCCTTTACGCATTGCAGGAGAAAGTCGGTCTCTCGTGTTCAAAGGTTATGTCTTTAAACACATCATTAAAAAAGTTATGTCTTTAAACTTGTAATAATTTTCTTTGGAGTGGATCGAAAAGCTAATACAATCAGTAAAGACAAATATCAAGTTTATATCAATACATACAAGATTCGACTTTCTTCTTTATGATAGACTTCTTTACTTTCACCTTTGTATGAAAGCTTAAAAGAAATGAACTTATCTTTAATTAAGACACAGCGTGCAAATGATCCCTCGTAAAAAATGATTTTGGACATGTTTCTTATATCCATCTTGTTTCTTTTTTGGGCCATCCCTAAGGCCTTGGCTTGGTAATATTGCAGCTTATATTGGTGTCGATTTCTTGAAGAAGAAGCTTCTGCCTCAGTCGTGGTTTAACTATCCTCCTCCACCACTGCGTGAAATCCTTCTGAATGAGGCGGCGTCCGCGTAGTTATGATGCTTGCTTGTTTTGTTGGTGAATTAAAGATTTTGGTGGTTGCATCTGGTTTGGTGAAGATGGTTATGGCGCCTTTACTATTGTTTGCCAAATTAGGGTTTGTTTTGTTCATCACAGTTTGTTGTTGTTTTTAGACGTGTTTTGACTTTCCAATTTCGTGTTATTTCACTGCTAATCGGGTCACCCATCCACGCTGGTACCCGGGTGTTGTATTGGGTTTGGGCTTTTGTCCCACTTATTAATTCAATCACAACTTCCGACCAAAAAAAAAGGCTGACTCCTATAGAGTGAAACTCACTTTAAATTTCGAGTATAATATAGTAGTAATTTGACTACTTTCAATCATTTATTAAAAAATCAATACTTCCAAGTACAAAGAGATATACAGTAAGGCTCGTTTGGATCAACTTATTTCGGCTAATTTATTGGCATAAGTATTTGTGTGACTGTTTGGGAGAGCTTACGGAAACATTCATAAATTGTTTTCAGCTAATTTTCATAAGCTCCTCAAGATAGCTTATGAAAACGACTTATTGCTTTAGACAATAAAATTAGAGGGAGAAAATTTGTGAAAGAAAAATGTGAACTTCGTCCCTAAATTCTGTGATGCTGGAATTCTCAATGAATTTCAATTTTTCTATCTCAACATTTTGCCACTAATTTAACTTTTTCAAGTGGCGAGTTTTGTTAAGAATGAAACAGTATACATCCAAATTAAAAGCATTACCTCTGAGGTTTATCATTTTAAGTGAGGGGTAGGGGAGGAAATAGGGTGGGTCGAGCTAGGCTTTGTAAGGTTTGGGTCTGGCCTGCGTTGAAAGTGTTAGGTTTGAGTCTGACCCAAATAGATAAAAATAAATAAAAATTATATATACACAAAACTAAATGACTAAAAATGTAATTTTGATTTCAAATTGAGAATCAATTGAAGTTGTTTATAAAAAAATTACATTTATTTGATTCTAATATTAAAATGTTGATGATATTTTCTCGAAAATCATCAATCATTTATTTTCTAATTCTAATATGATAGATGTGATAATATTAAAAATGTGAATACAATTTATAGTTCAAAAAATATAAAATTACATGTATGTCATATATATTGTTGCATATTACCTATACATTGAGAAAAATAAATATATATATATATATATATATATATATATATTAATTTGTTAGGTCAATATAAATATATATTATAATTTGTAAATTTATTATCATTGGCAACTACGGCCTAGTGGTATTTTGTGCGTAGACTATATAGTCCCACTTGTGCCCTAACAAATATCTGCCACTGCAAGATATATGCGCATTTTTACGAGTCACTTTAGTTTTATGCACTTTTAAATACACCTGTTTATAAAAGTAAAATGTTAGATTACACAATAATTTGTTGTTTTGGCTCTTTAAAAAATGAGTAAGTATGTTTAACCGAACAAAATAATGAGCTCGAAAAAATATAAAATTTTTATTCTGATAACATGTAATATTCCTCGTTAGAAGATGCAGCACTTTCCTCTTTGATTACAAATAAATTGAATTGTTCCATCGTAAATCAAACTAAAAGCTATAAATAAAGTACAAGATAAATTTGAATGGCATGTTAATAAATTGAGAATCTTGATGATGCTGAAGGTGTTGCGAGAGAAGCGTTTGGATGATTAATAACACCCAGTTTGACACTTCGACTCGTGCAAGGATGTTTCTTCATACTTGGTTTCTGTGTTCGGATCGAGCTCAAGACAAAAGATGTAGTTATTCCGAAGGTAGCCAGAATTTGTCAAGTAATATCTATCTGGCACCTGAACATGAGGCGTAGTGCCTTTAAAGATAGGCAACCACTGAAGGTTAACAAGAATGAAGAAACTTCAGTCCAGGGCTGTTCTCTTGCAAAAGATAGAGTTTATAATGCTATAGAGGCTAGTGATGCTGCAAGCAATCTCCCTATATATGGTACTTCGTTGATTTGATTTTGAGATTATCATTACTTTCCTGAGAATATTTTCATCTTCATCTTCCATCGGCATTGCTTCCATCACCACGCAAGAAAACAATCGAAATATTGATTTTATCAAAAAGGCGAAAATATTATTAACTTTGGTATAAATTTTACAATGTGTGAAGAGTTCTTGTGTTTATAGTTTATATAGATACAAGACAACGTACATTATGTTTAGATTGAGGTTAAGGGAGATGAATCAAAAATATTTTAGGTAAATCATATTTAGGCAGGAAACTTTACGAAAGAAAAAAAGAATCAATGTACATTAAAATTTAATAGTATTAATCAGGAAAAGGATTATATATGAATTAGTTTTCTTTTTTTTTGATAAGTCAAAAAATGCATTTAATTGGTACAAGGGGTACCACAATCCCTTTTACAATTCATGAGTTTGTGAGATTAGATCAATACAAGCCAATGGGTTGTTAACCCAATTCTCAAACTCAACTGATTGGACACTCCCTATCTTATTTGAAAACCATCCCCATGAAATTCTTATTACATGATCAACAATCTTAGACACACTAAGGGTACCATTATTGAAAATTATGTTGTTCCTTTGAGTCCAAATTGCCCAGACCGTGGCCACCCAGTGCACATGCCTTACACCTCTATGCCTCTTTCCTTTGAATTCAACTCCATGATGCAGGAAATGATCAACCAACAGCCTGCAGCGAGAATTTGACACTCCCAGCCAGTCATATACCCTGTTCCAAACTGTTTCCACACAATCCACATTCTGCCCCACTGCTCAAGTTTATGATATTTCTATGTAATAATGCAGCTCTAGTAGGAATACGGTTCTGCAGAGTTTTCCACACATGTACCAGAATTTTTGATGGAGCCTTCGTCTTCGATACCTTCTTTAACGCCTTTAAAGTGTCTTCATCAACCGGTTCCTCTCCACTTTTGTTAAGCAGTAGCTTGTACACGGTTTTAACCTTGTACACCGAATTATCCAGCTGCCATACCCACCTATCACGACGGTTTTGCTCAATCGAAATCAGGGTTAAAATATTAATTAACAGCTCCTCGGCAAGCTGTTCTTCTCCTAATAAATTCCTGCTCCAACCAAGTCTCCATCTCCACGATCCGTGCAACCAGATCCCAAAATCTGGCACACAACCTTCAGGTCTGTCTGAAGCGCTATACAGCTGAGGAAATAATTCTAACAGTGGCCACTGGCAGCACCACGGTTCCTGCCAAAAACTCAATAGCTTACCAGCACCAATTTTACATTTAATGCTAAGTATTCCACTGTCACCGTACAGTTCAGTCATTAAGTCGCGCCACACATTTCTCTCATCTACCAACAGCCTCCATCTCCATTTCCCTAGCAATGATTCATTAAAGAGCTCCAAGTTTCTCACCCCCAAGCCACCTAGTGTCTTCGGTAAGCATACCTTACTCCAACTAACCCACGCAACCTTTCGGCCTTCGTCACTTCCCCCCCAAAGGAAATTTCGTTGAATTTGCACCATTTCTTTTAGTACACACTTAGGTACTTTGAAAAAAAAAAAATAGTACAAAGGGAGGCTAGCTAATACCGAGTTTATCATCGTTATCCTTCCACCTATTGATAATTGTTTACTTCTCCAGGTTGAGAGTCTATTCTTCATTTTTTGCAATATAGAAACTGAGATGCCAATCGGGATACCTGAGAAATTAAACGGCAGCTCCCCAACTTGGCAATATAGGAACTGAGATGCCACTCCCATTTCTTCTTGAGCCACATTTAAACCCACAAGGCAACTTTTGTTGAAATTAACCTTTAGCCCGGACACCAACTCAAATACCCTCAACACCGCTTTGATGCACCATAGATTTTCTTTTGAATTTCTACACATGATGATAGTGTCATCCGCATATTGGAGAATCGGATAATTAACATTCCTTCCTATGGAAAATGCTTGAAAATACCCCATCTCCATGCTTTTCCTAAGTAGTGCCGAGAGTGCTTCGGCAACCACTAGGAAGAGGAATGGAGCCAATGGATCTCCTTGTCTTAGCCCTTTTTCCATCGTAATCTCCGACGTGGGATTTCCATTTATCAAAACCGAAACTGACCCCGTGAAAATACACGCTTCCATCCACTTCCTCCATTTAGCATCAAACCCCATCCTCATCAACATGTAGTCTATAAAACTCCAACTTACCGAGTCATACGCCTTTTCAAAGTCTACTTTAAACATAAGCAATGGCCACTTCTTCCTTTTTGCACCATTAATTATTTCATTAGCCACTAGCACACCATCCAATATCTGTCTACCTTGAAGGAATGCTGTTTGAGAGTGAGCTATGATTCCGGGCAGCACCCCCTTAAGTCTTGAAGCTAATATCTTAGCTATAATCTTGTATATACAACCAATCAATGAAATTGGCCTGAAGTCGTTTAACCCTTGCGGATTCTTCTTTTTTCCCACCAAAGCTACAAAAGATGACGTGAAAGCCTTAGGTAATTTCCTATGTGTGTGGAACTGCACCAATAGACCATGAATCTCCCCTTTAATAGTCTCCCAACAAGATTTTATAAATGTGAAATTGAAACCATCCGGCCCTGGGCTCTTATTCCCTTCACAACTCCATACCGCTTCTTCCACCTCTTCCATTGAGAAAGGAGCTGATAAATATGCCGATTCATCCTCTGAAACTCGCATGAACTCTATCCCATCTAGTAGTGGCGTGCTGAAATGATCTTCCTTAAATTGCTTACTGAAGTGATTTCTAACTTCTTCCTTGATCTCCGGTACCTCACTGATCCACCTCTCACCAACTTTTAATGCCTCAATCTGGTTCTTCTTTTGTCTATATTTAACCATATTATGAAAAAATCTAGTGTTGTTGTCCCCTTGTTGAATCCAATCAACCCTCGCCTTTTGTGCCAACAAACTCTTTTTATGATGCAAAGCTTCCCAAAAATCTGAGTTTAGCCTCTTCCATTTCTCGCCATCCCTATCACTCTCTTCCCTTATGCCATCCTCCAAAGAGTTAATTTCCTTTACCATTTCTTTTATGTGAAGATCCGTATAACCATATACCTCTTTATTCCAAACCTTCAATTTCTCTTTCACATATTTGAGTTTTTCTTTTACTATGTGTGCCATCCATCCCTCCACCTTGCATTCTTTCCACTTATCTTCCATGAATCTCTTCCCATCCTTGTGATCCAACCAACCATTTATAAATTTAAACGGTTTTGGTCCCCAATTTTTATCCGACGACACCAACCACACCGGACAATGATCTGAAATGTCTCTCGAGCCTACCCACTGAGCTTTCACCTTCCACAGATCTACCAAGTCTTGGGTTAACAAAATCCTAGCAATCCTGCTTGCCGCATAGCCATTCGGTTGATACCACGTATACTTCTTCCCCAAACAAGGAGGCTCTACAACCCCTATCTCATTCATGAAAAATGTAAAATCACACATCTCAGCGTCACTGAATCTCACACTCTTGCCTCTTCTTTCAGACCTGCTAGTTACTGTATTGAAGTCCCCCCTATAACCCAACTACCGGCACTCAATCTTCTCTTCTCTCTAATTAATTCTTCCCAGAACTCCCTCTTCCTTCTAACCGAGCATCCAGAGTACACGTTTACAAAGTATATGGTCCTAGAGTCCTGCTGAACAGCCACACCAACAAATCCAGGATGAGAAAAAGAGAATAGAAAGTTGAACATACCTTTGCGCCAGATGGACAGGACACCGGCGGAGAGACCCATAGAAGGCTGAGCAACCCACTCGAAATCATCACCACCCCATAATCTAGCAACCATCTTATTGTTGACTTCACTTCTTTTTGTCTCTTGAACAAAGCATAAATCAAACCCCTTTTCCCGAATTAGGCTTCTAAATCGCCTATTTTTGGCACTATTGCCAATCCCCCTCAGGTTGAACGTGACTAAATTCATTTGGAAATTGCCGTGGCCACCTTCTTTCCATGGACACTCTTGTCCCTAGCTTCCATGTCTTCAATTTTCCCAATATACAGTGTATCTTCTTCAAACCCCTTCACACCAATTTCACTTGCGAACTTCCATATTTTCTCCGCTTTGGTTAAAGAGCTATCAGCCCAGATAGAAGAATTACTGTCCACTAGATACTAGGCTAACATCTGCCATAGCGCTATCTGAATCAAGCACCCGAAGACCTGAGAGTTGAGAATCATGAGAAGCTGATGGCAACAAAGGATTAGGTGAGAGGTCGACAATCAATGGAATTGGAGGGCAATTTACGATGTCCACCCCCTTGAAGATGAGAGGAGGAATCTGAACCCGAATCGTCAAGCTCAGATGTTGCCAACGACGGAGAGCTTGAGGAATCAAGAGAAGATGGAGAGGATTCGAGGGTCGCTTGGGGAATGGTTTGAAGAGATTGGGTCGGGTCACACTTAGTCGCAGGGGGTGAAACGGGTAAGGGAGGGTGTGTTGGGTTGTGGGCTTTCTTAAGTGAATGACCTGACAAAAAAATATCCAAAGAAGGAGAGCATTTTTGGATGGATAGGGTGGGCTGGGCCCGGAGAAGATTGGGATTCCAAATGAGTATCAATTAAGTTTAAATCTCCCCCAATATCATCCTCAATATTACTGTTATAATTTACTGGCGGTAACTCATTAACTTGTAATTGCACCTCCTTTTCTTTACAATTATTTCTTCACAGTAACCCACGTTTTCCATCATTTTATTTGCCTTGGGACTCTTCAATATACTTGCCTCATGTAAAGCGTGCGCCGGCTCAACATTTCCGAGATCCCCATCCATCATCATTGAGTTTTTTTCCTTGGAATCCTAAAAGGCTTCTCCACCATCCCCTTCCTCTCCATCATCAGAGCCGAACGCTGGTTCATCTTCGCTGCCGATTCCGTCACCGGAATCTTCATCCGGATCATCAACACTTTCTTCATCAGAGGATTGCTCTGGCACTGCAGTTTTCCATACTTCTCCAACATATGCGTTTTCCAGCTTTTGATGTGAGATGTTGATTCTCAAGTTTGGGTTTGGGTTTATATTCGAACTCTACGTACTTCTGAAACGCAGCCAGCATGTGCTTTGCATGGAAACTATCTGGAAATTGAGTGAAGAAAAATGTTGTCCTTCTTGCTGCGTTCGGCCAATAATAGTAGTTTCTTCCGATGACTACCCTATGCTCCAGCATGTTCATTTTCCTTGTCCGATTCTCTCTCAATCTCCTTGATCTTTGCACTAGTGTGTCTCTCTAGTTCTCGCACTCTCTCTCTCTCTCTCTCTCAACATTATACTTCAAGGAATGCACTATGTTACTTATCTTTTACTTCTAACATACTTCAAGGAGTGCACTATGAATTAGTTGCAACATACGTGTATGAACAGGCATAGAAAGTTAACAAAAGAGATAACGATTAAATTTATGGATTTAAACAGCAAAATATTCATTATTCATTTTTTCATATAATGAAAAATTTTAATCTTAAATTTTACTTTCGAAAGTGCAAATGAGACTAGAAAATTTATATTTAGATTGAGGCAAAGGGAGATGAATGGAAGATGTTCTGGGGTGGGCCAAAGACTCAACCCCATCAAAGAGCTGACCAATAATGGCCCAGAAGCAAAGCAAGAGAGCAGATTAGGCCTCAACGATCAGGATCGACCTATGCCTGATCTAACGACTCTCCGTGAATCACTGACACTATAAATAGGGGATCTACCCCACCTGCATGTCAGGTACATTATTCACCTTTACTGTTACTCTGCAAAACTCTACCCACTGACTTGGGCGTTGGAGTGTCATTGCAGGTACAATCTGGGCTCTGAATACGACTAGCAATCAATCAGGTCGACCACCCTCATCAGCATCAGCTCGACCACCCTTATCAGCATCTGCTCGACCACCCTCATCAGCATCGGGTAGACTGCCCTCATCAGCATCAGGTCGACCACACTCATCAACATCAGGTCGACTACCCTCATCAGCAAACAGATCGACCTGATACCTCAGTCACAGCATCGAACGACCTGTCCCTTGACCAGCTCTACAAACGATCTCAAGGAACAGATCATTGGCGACCACAGTGGGAGCCCACACGCTATCCCACCAAAACTCCTTATGCCTCCTCGAGGCAGACCCAAGGCGACCCGCCCTCAGAGTGTGGCGGAGATCCCAGTTCGACCATCACCCATCCCGAAAGGAACAACGCCAACATTGTGGACGCTGGAACTGGTCCTCAGCCAGCCACGGCCCAACAGATCACTATTGCCCTTCTTGCTGACCTGGTTCAGGAGCTTCGAGATTTACTCAGTGATCGTGAACAAGCCCTGGCTCATCAAAATGATCGCCTTACCCATGTAGAAGATCAAGTAGCCTCCAGACGGGCGAACACGACACCTGAGCTACGACATCGCAATAATGGCTCACCCATTCCACGGGCTAACCCATCCAGGGGGCATCGCTCGGCCCCCCGAAGAAATCTTGTCCATCGATCTCCACCCCGACGGAGGGGACGAGGAGGAGGACTAACCCCGCCTAGGACGACCCCGTCTACTTCTGACTACACTTATTGGCCAAAAGAATCTTCACACCAAGAGTCCTCGTATGATTCGTCAAGTTCCACCACACGATCACGTAGTCGATCCAACGAGCGATACCCGAACAACCTTTCGAAGGGGTATTCTAATGAAGAGCAACGTGGTCATCGGGGGCGACACCTCGACGACTGACTACATTGTAAAGGAAGAATTGATATGAGCTTGGGAGCGTTCATCAGAGATATAGATGAGTATCGCATCCCTCCCTCTCTGGAAAAACATCCCTCTGACCTTAAGATGTACAATGGGGTCAAAGATCCAGACGCCCACCTGAAACACTTCGATCCAATGATGAAATATAGGGGGGCGCCCAGACTAGTAAAATGCAAGATTTTCCTTTTAACCTTGGAGGGACCGGTAAAATGGTTCACTGAGTTGCAACCCAACACTATCTTCTCGTGGGAACAGATGGCCAGAGTGTTCACTGCCCGCTTCACCACCTCAAGGGTCAAGCCTAAGTCTCAAGATGTCCTGATTGCGATCAGACAAGGACCTGATGAGTCACTTCGAAGCTACGTGGAGCGATTCAACCGTGAGGCCGACCAAGTAAGATATCTAGATGACAACCAACGATTGTGGTTCTTGAGAACTGGACTCCTTAGAGGAAGCTGATTTGAGGTCGAAGTCGGCCTGCACTTGCCAAAGGATTTAGAAACCTTCCTCCGCAGATCTCAGAGGTTCATGAACTATGAAGAAAGGACGATGGCCATCGAAGCCGCTGAAGTAGGGATGAATCAACGACCTCGCGAAGAGAGCGATCAGAGACCCAAGGGAGATTATGGTCGACCACCAGAGACCCCGAAGCAAGATAGTTCACAAAGAGCACGAAGTTGAACACCTCCTATGCGAACATCCTTTCTGAATGTGTGAACGGCAAATTCAGGGATATCAAGAGACCAAAACCCCTCGTTCTTAAGGAGGGGCAGCGCCCGACCAAGAAATACTGTCGTTACCAGCAAAGTAGAGGGCATGACACGAACAATTGCATGGTCCTCAAGGACGATGTTGAGACATTAATCAGAAGAGGAAAATTGACCCAATATGTGAAAAAGAGCCAAGCCGATGGTCAGTCACATAGGAAGGGAAAGGCCCCAACTGACAAGGTGGCCAAAGTTTTCGAAGAGGACGCGGATGAGGACGACGATGTCCCCAACACCAGAATATCTAAGGGAAGGCCAGTCACAATGGTAATCACACAAGGCATTCCCACTGATGGGCGAGAAACCTCCACATCAATGAAAAGAAGGTGGGACGAGATCATGAGTGTCGCATCAACCTTCGCCCCAAGGGCCCTCCCAAAGAGGCCGCCCATTTCCTTTGGAGACAAGGACCTTATTGACGGGATGCCCAACAACGAAGTACCACTCGTGGTGGTCGCTGTCATGGCCAACATGGAAGTCAGACAGATACTGATTGACCAATGGAGCTCTGCAGATATTATTTTTGAAGATCTCGTAGACATTCTAAAGATATCAAAAGAAGATTTAAGACCTTACAGAGGAACAGTCCTGACCGGGTTTAATGGAGTATCCACCACACCGATCGGACAAATTGAGTTGATGGTCACCTTCGGAGACGATATTGTGGAGAAACCTCTGTGCCGAACAGTCAGAACAGACTTTATAGTGCTATCATGCAAATCTATCTACCAGTGTATCCTCGAGCGACCGACCCTAGCGCGAGTGGAGGCTGTACCATCCATAGTTCACCTAAAAATGAAGTTCTACACTAAAGGTGGGGAGATCGCCACCATCCAGGCTGATCTGTTATCGGCAAAGCGAGCTTTCCTCTTAAGTTTAAAAGACAAAGGCAAGAAATCCAGGAAGGAAATAGAGGATGTGACGAAAGGAGGACATCAAGTCAATGTGGCTGATCTTGATGCTCGGTACGACCCTGACAGTGTAGAAGAGGAGGGGGACGACCTCCTAACTAGGGAACTGAAAAAGAGGATCAAGAGGCCTGAAGAAGAATTTACACAAGTACAATTGGGCAAGCAAGGGATGACGACGAGGCACAATGCCAAGGTCATCCCTAGGGATTTCGATGTGAGACAACTGGTGTTCAGAAAGGTAGATGTTGGAAGGAAGAATTCAGGTCAGGGCAAGCTCGCCCCTAACTGGGAAGGCCACTACCGTGCCATCCCGAAGACGGGTAAGGAGGCCTATACTCTGCAAACCATGACTGGTGGGGTGATCTCGAATACCAGCAGCCCTCGTTTTGTAAGAACTGAAAGAATGTCATGTTTAACTTGATGAATGAAAAGAATAAATGGGCGGGACACTCTTTCACCCACAGGGTTTTTTATTGAGGTCCGCCCGTCTGTCAGATAAAGATGAGGCGTTTCTTATATACAGATGTTTATGTCTCTTTTTTTTTATAGATTGAGATGTTTATGTCTCTTTAATTGCGAACGATCAATTACGAACGAAATAAAAAGTTCAACTTGCTACGCGAGTTAAAATCAAACCGAGTTTGATAAACTGCAAGACATGGGTAACACTTAAACAAATTTAAGTATAAAAGAAGCGACGTAAAAGTAGGCGCACCCCAAAAGGCGAGCTAAGTCCAAGTAGAAACTTGGTAAGCTGTCTGAACGGGAAGGGTCGACAAGAGGTCGACCAAAAAGATTAAAGATGACTTATCCAAGTAGAAACTTGGTAAGCTGCATGAAGGGCAGGGTCGACCAAAGCGATTAAAGAAGACTTATCCAAGTAGAAACTTGGTAAGCTGCCTGAAGGGCAGGGTCGACCAAAGCGATTAAAGAAGACTTATCCAAGTAGAGACTTGGTAAGCTGCCTGAAGGGCAGGGTCCACCTCTGGTCGACCAAAGGGAAGGGTCGACAAGAGGTCGGCCAAAGCGATTAAAGAAGACTTATCCAAGTAGAAACTTGTGCTGTAATTTAACGATCGAGTAACATGTTTCGTGTTGTAATTGTGTTGATTGGATTGGTTGTTGTGCTGGAAATATGACTGGTATGATGACACGTTGGGTTGGATTTAGCATTAGGGACGAATCGGAACCAAAAAGGGCGATAAAACTACATGAAAAACACTGTCTTGAGATGCTGAGAAATTGACACGGACCGTGCCATCATCGGGTTGTGCACTGCACACAACATTCAGGAAGCACGGACCATGCCACCTTTTGCACGAACCATGCCACCATCTGTTACCCTGTTTTTGAAAATTTTTATTTCTCTTCCTTTTGAGTTCCATTTCTTTTCCAATGTTAATCCTAACCCTAATAAAGTACTAATGAATGTATGTCACTATGATTTTGATCATGATTGAAGTTATTATTATTTCGAAAAACCTTAATATTTGGAAAACGAATATGTTTTGGAAAACTGAAATAGAGTAAACGAGAGAGGACTTGTATTTTGAAAATTAAAGGAACTATATGTTCAATTTCACATTGTTTACTGAAATGGGATGATTATACATTTCATTTAAGACTGTTTGAGGTTCACGATATATAAATTATATCGAGTGTGGGTGACGACACGCAGAAGTTAGCATACTTGGTGAGGGAAGGTCATGAGCCCTTAACTTAGGCCCTTAGAATTTTACATTAGGGAAAGTACTAGTGGGAAATGGGGTTCACCAAGATTACATTCGTGTAATGGGTGTTGTGCTACAATTTAAAAGGTAATGTTCACCAGGATTAGCATTCGTGTAGTCAGTGATATTTTCAATTAGGAGGTATGTAATTCATAAATTGAATTACAAATAAAAGGATTTCGTAATTGAACTGTGAGCGTTGTTAGGGGTCACGGTAAAAATAACTAAGATAGTATCTCCTTCTTTATGTTGTTGATGTTTTCAAAGAGAAACGGGGAAAAAGGATGTCTAAAAGACACGAGTAGGATACGTGCTCAAGGAGAAGGATTGAAGACTTAGTTTTCTTTCCATGTTGTTTTATTTCCAATGTTGTCTTTGTACTCGATAATATGACTTGGGTTATTGTTTAAGTTACGTAATTGTAGCCGCTTTACTTGTGAGGATATTGAACACTAGGAATTAATGTTGTTGAAGTTATGAACCGTTTTGGTTTAATGAAGTTATGACAGGTTATGACGGATTGATATTCTATAATATCGAAAATTTTAGTTGTGTTCAATATATATCTAAACAGGAAATTGATCTCTGATGAATGCTAAATTGTGCATTCTAATATGTCTACTAGTTAGAGATATTAGGGTGTTACATTTGAGATCAAAAGGGAGTAGCTTAGGGTAGTTTTTAAGACGAGAAACAGCACTGGACGCACGGTCAGTGCACCATGACACACGGTCCGTGTGTGAGTGTTTAAATTTTTTTACCAAAGTCAGCGGCAGGCGCACGGTCTGTGCCCTTGGGGCTCACAACTCGTGTTCCTGCACCAGCACTTGAATTTCGTTATGTTTCTTCAAATTCGCTACTCGGTTCCATTCCGACCCGTATTCCGATCGATTTCCAACATTACAACTGTAATTACCAACACAAAAGCCAATTCAAACAATACCAATAAAACATCATATCATCAAATACTCAAACATTCCGATAAATCACAATTCTATATTTTTAAAAATTACGGTTTTCACGATTCTACGAAACGAACTCAAATTTCAAAATTCTTTAACATACAGCGACACAATTTAAGAACGAATTCCTAAACGGAGTAAAACTCACCGATTGTGATGAAAACCACAAACAACGGCAAAAATCGAAGCTCACGCGAAACCGAACGTCACGAATGATCCCCGAACGTAACCTTCCCTCTCCAACGAAAACCAAACCGGCGCAAACTTCTCAAAATAGAACGAATCTACCAATACCCTCTAGTAATTCGAAATGTGACTTTTGGAGAACCTTAGAACCTTCTCCAAGCTCGAAATGAACGTAAAAACGAAAATGGTACTAAGAGCTCCTCCTTCTCCCTCAAACTCAAAACCCAATGGATGACAGAAGGAGATGATTGAACTTGAATCTATGAGTGAAATGGATATCAATTGAAAGAGGAGAAGAAATGAAGAAGAATGGTGCAAAGACATGCAACTTGCATTATGGTTTGAAGTTGCTTCCCTCCTCTTCTTCTCCCTCTCACTCTCGAGCTTCTCTCTCTTTTCTCAAATTCAAAATTGTGTGTTTTTTGGAGTGTGAGGGGTAATGTTGTTTTAATGAGCTGAAGGAAAATAAAAGGGAAATGACCAAGCTACCCTCTTCTCTCATTCCCACTTAAATCTATTTTAAAACAACCAAACAATCAAGCAATAATACACATTCTCATATCATTGACAGTCAAATTAACTAAATTACTCGAGTTAACTAATCAATTTGACCTTCTGCTAATTTCGATAGGAGATAAATTATATATTTAGTTAGAATTTAAATTACTTGATTAAACAAAATTCGCCAAATTTGGGATGTTACATATTCAGTTTTAAAATATTATATATTTTGTTAGAATTTAAATTTGACTCAGCGCCTTGTAGAGAACTTTTGACGCCTAAGGCTAAAGCAAAACTCTTAGGAAAAAAAAGAAAAAATCAACTAATTTTAAACAAATAAAAAAGTTATGAATGAAAACGTGAAATTTTGGCGTTTAAATTTACACAAAGTCAATGTTTTTATTTTTTTACTTAATTTAATGTTTCATCTTATCTTTTTGCATTTATCCAATAAAAAAAATTTGACAATTAAATTGACGTTCTCAAAGTCTATTCTGAAATTTATAATATATTTCAATAAAATCAATTCCTTCTTCCTTTTGACAAAATAAAATTAATTTCCTTCAAAAACTAGTGGAAGTAGTATTTAATATATTGAATACAATATATCTATTTTAAGTATAAATATTTCAGTTTAAAACCAAACACATAAAAATAATAAAAATGGGCCTGGACTAGGTTGTGGGCCTAAGGCATTCTCCCACCGAGCGCTGCTCATTCACCTAGTGCATTTAGCAATGGGCAGCACGTCCTTCTACAAAACGCTGCCCATTGCTAAAGGTGCTAGGTGAATGAGCAGCGCTTCTCCCTGTAAGCGCTGCCCATTGTATAATTTTTTTTCCTGTTTTTATGTTTTCCTTTTTACATTTGATAATTTCCTGGTCATATATAGCCAATACCAATCTAATCCATTATATACTAACAACATATATATATATATATATATATATATATATATATATATATATAAACTAGTTATATATTCAAATGCACCAATATGATCACAAACCAAAAGAAACTAGCTAACAAGTTATTATGTATCCAAACCTTAGCAACTTACAATATTAACCAATTAATATGTATCCAAATCAAACTCTCTAACAATATGTATCCAAAACTAGCAAGCTACTTACAAGATATATCTAAATTAAAACAAGTTAGCAACTTACAATATGCATGAACCAATTCATATGCATGTATCCAAATCAAACTCTAAAAATTTACAACATTACAATCTATCTAAAATCAAAAGAATTGCGAGACATAATGGCACCACTCTCCTCTAAGCTCATGAAGTTGTGCAGTAGAGTATGTCTTCCACCGACAATCGGAAAAATTCTGAAATTATATAATTAAATAAAATTAGAATTGAAATATATGGTAAAATCAAAATAAAAAAGAGTTCAAAAAAGATACCTGTCTGGGGATAACCATTTGGTTGTGGGTAATAATTTCCTTCATAAATCTCATTACGTAATACCCACAATCATTGTTATTGGGTTGTTTCGGACACTACAAAACAAAAGATTAGTTAATTGTTAAATTTAATTTAATACATTTTTTTGACAACAATAATGTAAATAAATATATGAGAAGATTGATTACAAACTTACCTCTATTGGTACCCATTTTGTTTGTGATTGTTCCAATCCCCAATATTCCTTCAAACAACTGAAAACAATTGGATATAACTATGTTATTAAAAATACATACGTATATAAATAAAACAAAGAAATATGCTGAGTGATCGAAATATACACACCTATTAAATATCGCAACCAACTCTGGGTGAGTGTTGAAATGACCATGCACAGACTCAATGTAGGACACCGTATCTGTCTTAGGATTTATTGCAAGCAAAATCCAATTTCCCTACAAAATAAAACTTTGAATAAGTAATTGACTAGTATTTAAAAAATGCATGTTATATAAGAATAGATTAAATATCTCACCCTACGAAACACGGTGCCAAAAACATGGTATCGATGCCTGTATGTTGAGCTTCCGATAAGCGTCGAGTGATATAACTAGTTCATTCATTGAAATTGAATAAGAATATTGAATGTATTGATTCTTTCACTAGTTTTCTCTCTATGACTTTTTCTAGTTCATACATCATATCATCACAACCTATAGTTTAATGGAGTAAAATCAACAAACACTACACCTACACATACATAGAGTAAAATCAATAAACAAAGCATTTCATTCACCTAGAGCAACATTAAATTAAAAAGCAATATTTCATTTGGACATTTCAACAAACACTACACCTACATCAAATTAAATTAACAAGCATTTCATTTGGACATTTCAACAAACACTACAACTACATTTCCCCTCAAGTTTAGAAACACCATTTCAAAGAACCAATCATCAAGCATCAACTTTGAATCATCTAACCTAAGGTTCCAATGCCATTAAAATAACTAGAACAACATGTAGTAATACTAACCTTTGTGAAAGAGAACGAAAATGAGAGAGAGCCACGAAAATGAGAGTGTGAGGCGTTGAGCTTGAGGCACGAAAATGAGAGTGTGAGAGTGAGAACAAAAATGAGAGCTTGAGGCATTGAGCTTGTGGCGTTGAGCATGAGAGAGGAGGTGAGGCGCGCGGAGGGGAGGAGGTGAGGCGCGTGGAGGAGAGCTTGAGAGCTTGAGAGAGGAGGAGAGCTTGAGAGAGTATACGTGAGTGAGAGCTTCAAGTGAGAGAGCTAGGTGATGGAGAAGACCCAAAAAAAAACATTAATGTTAAAACGTACGCGAAAGAAGGAAAATGAAAAAAAGAAACCAATAGGAAGCGTTTATAAGTAAGGAGCGCTGCCAATTGGTCATATGCGCCACCAATAGGCAGCGTTTGGCAAGGGAGTGCTGCCCATTGCTCATATGCGTCCTCCAATACACAGCACTTGGCATGGAAGCGCTGCCCATTGCTCGCGTGTTTTAGCCAAAAGCAGCGCTTCCAACAGAAGCGCTGCCCATTTTAGTGCCTTCTTTTTCAAGATCTGGTGTAGTGCTTGCATCGTCACCTTTACAATACTTGTGATCCTGTGCCACTTCTCAAACCTTACGAAGGTCTCTCACTTCCCATCCTCTCTCACTGTTTCTCCTCTTCCTTTCCCACATTACTTACAATTTGAAAAGAGCTGCAAAATTGTCCATCACCAATTCATATATATTGTTGTATTGTTAATTTGATTAAGATTATCTAGTAGGGTGGGAACAACTTTATTCTACTCACAAAGGTACTATGAATATAACTAATCTCATATTAACTTTTGATTTGATTGATTGTATATAGTTTTTTCGCTATTTTATTTCTCCTCTTTAATGTTGTGTGGTTTTTTCTCTTGTAGATTCGTGACAAGACCCCAACACTTGATTCTTGGAATATCATCTATATCGTCTTATGTTTCTATACCTTATCCTTATGTTCAACTCTACTGCTCGTTTCGACAAAGTCCAACGCACATCTCCGGCGATTGTGATTTCCTTGATTAAACATTTACACCAGTACTCTCCATTTTAAAGAAGGTAGTATATTTGAAATTTATATATTCGTATTGGCAACTATAATTTGCTATGATTTACTTCCTTTTATTTGATGAATTAATTACTTTTAAATTGGTAAGGAACTTTACTAGGAGAATTAGTGAGGAGAACACTACCGAGTCCTGATGGACGCCAGTTTGAGTCCTACAAGGATGTTTCTTAATACTTGGTTTCTTATAGAGTCTAGTGATGTAGAAATCATATTTGCAATAAATACTGATCTTCAATGCTATTATATTTGCAGACATTGTTATATTCTCACGGATAGAATTTTCTTACTCTACAACTATATCGTTGTTTAAATTAAATTGGTTTAAATAAATGTGATTGTTGCATGAGAACTTTTTTAGCATTCATACAAATATACTTAATATTGAAACACTACTAGAAAAACAGTTTTTAGCGTCGGCCAAAAGCCCATGCTAACAAGCGAAAAGCGGACGCTAACAGTGAATTAGCGTCGGATTAGCGTCCGCTACGTGTCGAGGCTAAAATGCTCGAAGCTAAATGTAGCGTCCCATAATTTCAGCCGACGCTAAATGTAGCGTCGGCCAGACCCACGCTAAATGCGACGCTAATGTCAGGGCCGACGCTAATAGTCAACATAATTTGTAGCGTCGGAGTGGGCGACGCTAAAGTCAACAAAAAATAGTCAACTAATTATGTAGCGTCGACTGGCCGACGCTAATTTATTTAGTTTTTTTTTTTTAAATTCATAACCTGCTTTTCATTTCTACACTTTCTCCTAATACATTTACTTTGCACCTATTACTTGAGTAACATTAAAAACAACAATAACATATCAAAATGCTTATAATCCCATAATACCATAACAAAACAATTCTAAATAACATACTTATTAACCGTCAGAAACAACAAAATACCATAAAAACACAAGTAATGTTGAAACTTCAAAATATGTATAAGTGAGTCATCATAAAACTACAAAAGATCAAAGTGTTTGTCATCAAACAAATACAGAAAAGTAACCATAACACAGATCAGCCTGCCTTGGCATAAAGGGGACTATAGTTACAACCCCTGGAGTCGCCGTCCACACCTCAAGTGCTACCGCCCCATCTACCGCTTGAACATCATCGCCACATAGTTCACCATTCTGTGTTCGTATTTCAGACAAATTTTGTTGGAATGTATCCTGACCAATAAGAAAATATAATAAGATACTAAAAAAGGACCAAACTAAACCGATACATGTATAAGGAAAACCAAAAATTCACTTTTTAAATTACTAGCAAGTAGTAACAGTAACATATATAAGGAAATAAAGAAGACCAATACATATATAAGAAAAACCAATACAACAATAACATGTCAAACTAAAGAAAAGGTGACAAATCATATCTTTCACAACTTAAATAATAAATTACAAGCAAGTAGTAACAATAACTTATATAAGGAAATAAGCCAAGTAGTAATTAGCAAATAGGTAATTGCTTTAGCACCATATGCTTCATACATGTTTAGTCTTACATCATGTTTTGTGTATAGTCGTCTCACTGATGTATCTTGAATTTCTTGAAGATAGCCAATCATTAATTTCAAATTTCATTATTTGGTCAATATTATAGAGTGCAAGGAAACATCATTGTACAACAAATGTTCTTATTGCTTTGATTTTGAATGCCTCTTGACATGCAATGCAACTTGAGCTATAGATAGCAGAACTCAGTAATAATATCAACTCACAGATCAATGTTTTGTAATGTGATTCAGTATTAAAGTGTACCTTGTAACAAGGTAGATATTAAATCCCAAGGCTTTGGCTATAGTAATCCATGAAGATGGAGAATGTTTGGAAACTCCGCCAACACCGCGATCTATCTTCCTATGTGGAAAAACATGCAATGTGCTTTCTGGTCACAACTACTTCCTATTGTTCAAAAGAGATAGTAAGAAATGGCAAGAAGAGTTGGAGATGAGGAAGGAAGCAAGAAAACATACCTTAATGTATCATCTTCTCTTTGCTAGTTTTTTTCTCCTCTTCTTTTTTCCCTTTCCTTTTCTCTTATCTCTTTCTGGGAATTTTGTAAGGGAACAGTGAGTTAAAACCGGGAAGGAAAATAGGACACCCAAATTAGCACAAATTTCTATTTATGTTGCAAGCACTATTATTATTAGGCCCCATTCCAGAATGCCCCAATAATACCATTTTATCAACATTTTTTAAAGCCATCAGCTCATTGTTTTGGATATATAAAAAGAATGCTAAAATGCCCAGTCTTGAAACATATGTGCTCCTAATTGCAAAGCCACTCCAATTACTACCTTGCAGTAACATTTTCCCCATCTTAAACAGAAAATAAGTGGGCTCAAGTGTTAGTGACTTCAACTACTATCTATACAAATGGACTTATACATACTCAAAGCACTTCTCTCCTTATACTCACTCTCATATATTGTTGTTGCAATTCAAAATGTTACATTCCTGTTATTGAGTTACCCGTGAACATTCTTAAGATAACAAAAGAATCTCTAATAAGTTTTTGCAAACACATTCTCAAGACAACAAAACAAACTCACTCTCTTTGAAGCATCAACTACTACTTTTGAATAAATTAGGCTATTCAAATTCAAACATTCAAGTTGCAACAATGCTCCATTCACAATGCTTATGTGTTTTAATCAAGCAAAATATGGAAGAACTGAGAGAGAAATATGCAACATATGAGAAACAGAGAAACATTTGTAAAAAAAACCCAAATACACAAAATCAACTGAGAAAACATATGCGACAAAACGCTAAATACACAAAATCAACAAATCCACAGCATATGTAACAAAACCCTAAAACCACAAACCTATCAACTGAGAAGTAGAGAGAGATAGAGTGAGAGAGAGAGAGAGAGAGAGAGAGCAAACCATGGAGAAACAACTTCGTGAGCAAGATGAGAGAGAAAGCTTCGTGAAAGAGATGAGAGAGAAAGGTTTGTGAGCGACAAGAGAGAAAGCTAAGCCCAGCTAAAACAAAAAGGAATTAGGAATGTCAGATTATCAAGAACTGTGATCAATCTACGAAAGATCGAGAGAGATACTATTGATGGATCATGGAGAGAAGAATAACATACCACTGAAATTGGTCCTCACGAAATCGAATGTGACGGTGATCAAGAATGTGGAGTTGTCGTCGACGACGTGGAGGTGTTCTTCGTCTTCTCCGGCGCCGTTGCTTGTGTGGATGTAGCGATACAGAAAGAGAGTGGATACTAGGGTTTTGAGAGTGATGAGGTAGAAGAGGCGCGAGAGTACCGAGAGGAATGAGCAGAAGAGTCTGGAAAAAAGAGTGGGAGAGTTGGGGCTTTTTAGTAAATTCATTTAAAATTAGCGTGGGCCATCCGACGCTAATATTCTGATTTTTTTTAGCGTCACAGTTTATCAAGTAGCGTGGGCCAGGCTGATGCTAATCTGCATTTCCTAGCGCCAAAAAACATATTTTTGTTGAGCGTGGGCTCGGTCGACGCTAATCCGACGCTACTAGCGTCCGCGTCGTGGCCGACGCTACAAAATGGACGCTAATTTGGTGTTTTCTAGTAGTGAAAATATGCGAATATATGGTTACGCTTTGGCTTTTAAGAGTTTATCATTTCCGCCGTAGAAATGGTTGACATTTTTCCTTTTAATACTACAAGATTCCACATTGGTTAAAGAAACACCCAATGCTAAAGTTTTCAATTTAATTGCAAAATTGCCACCGTGTTATTTTGAACATCAGTTACTTTTTGAACCGATATTAATTTGCGATGTTAAATCCATTGTTTCCACTAGTGTCATAATGTCATAACAATTTCATGTAGCAATTAATAAATTTTTTTGGAATTCATCATTTTAAGTTAAAAGTTACATATCATTTGTAAAATATGCGTATGAACGAATTGTTTCTCTGAAAACTAGCAAGATATAAGTCGATTCTTACAAATCACTCTATTTTTATGCATTTTTAAATACACGTGTTATAAAAGTTAAATGTCAAAAGTATCAAAAATTAGGAACAGAGGAAGTACCTTATACAATAATTTGTTGTTTTAGCTCTCTAAAACTGAAAACTAAGTAAGTATGTTTAATCAAAAAGAATAATGAAAAAAAAAACCAAAAAGAATAATGATCTTGAAAAAATATAGAAATTTTATACCGATAATATTTACTAAATAATACACACATTTAAAAAATGAAAATATTCTTAAAGAAAATGATATTCTATAATCAATAAAAGTCAATGTTCTTCATTTTGTTTGAAACAAAGATCAGAAAAATCATAAATTAAAAAGTATTATAATTGCCCATAAAATTTGAAAATACAATGATCATTTATAATTAAGAATATCTTTATAAGTTTTATATATACTTAAAAAAACAAAATTATGCCAACAAAAATAATACAAGCTCAAAATAATGGAATTTAACCAACAATATGTAATACTAATGGTAAAGTGAAATAGCTATTTATAAAGAACAAAACATTTATAAAATTTGAAAACATAAAAAAGTTGAAAAAATCAAATCAACATTAATTAATACGTCTAAAATAAAATATAAACCGTAAATATAAGAGTAGAATAATAATTTATGAGTAAATAAAACCATTTATAAAATTTGATATGTGCTTAGACTTGTAGTCAGTAAAATTATGCCACATCCTGATATATTTTCTGTACTCAATAGACATAACAATGTTATTCAAGATATGCTATTTAGGTTCTCTTTGAGACAGCTCACCCCTATCCAATATTACGACATTGTTGAGTTGACTGAGTTATCATCGCCTAGAGCTGGTGAGGTAGATGATGCCTACAGGCTTGGACTTCTAGTATGGAGAGGATTTTGCCGATGCCGCATTTGATGATTTTTTTTTGTCTGATGGTCGGACTGGTAAGTGTCGGAACCTAACACACGTAAATGGAAAAATCAAGGTTCGGTATTTGGTGAGGATCGAACCAGGCAACCGGGTGTTCATAAACAGCATTTCTGCCGCTGCGATGAATCAGCCTCAGACGCAACATATGATGATATGCATGCATGCTTTATTTCAATACTTACCTTTGCTAATATTTTCGGATATTTTGTGATACAATTTCAGTTTGTTTGACTTGTTTAAATACATTTAGTATGTTTGTTTATAATATGAATTACTTCTGAGTTTATTATATTTTAGTTTCTTAGTAAAAGTTTTTTTGATATGACAAGTGAAAAAATGGTTTGGATTTTGAAAATTCTACTTAATTGAGGGAAACAATCACCTTTGAGCAACTTTTATGTGATGATGACTGAATAGAGCATTTTAATGCATTATTTTATTCACTTGGTGTTTTGAGTTGTGTTATGCACCTAATATGTGATTCTTGCCATGTTTCTAGACTTTAGGTCTTATTTGAGCATTAGTGTGATAATCTTCAGTTTTATTGCATATTGCCTCTTTGTTCACTCCGCAAGACATAACTTTGTTTGCGTTTAACTGATCAACGCATGTGAGCATGCGTTGGAATATTATAGCAGACCTACAATTTTTCCGTTGAGCTTGGAACCCAATTCATATGTCTTGAAGGTCTGAATAGCGGATTACTGATGCAGTACAGTTAATTGCGGATTTGTGGGCCAATTATTATTACTTAGTGGGCTTTTATCCAATAACCCATTTAGTTGATTAGGTTTTCATTTAGACTGGGACAAAACTGGTTGGTGAGCAGCCAAACATTACACTTTAATGCTATCTTATTTTCAAATTACGTTTCTTACCCTAACCTCCCTAGAAGCCTAAAATCCTAAGTCAATTCATTGGTGAAAGGGTGTTGCTATAAGAATTTTGAGGTTTGTTGTTTAATGATATTTTGTTTTTTTTAGGTTTTAGTATTCAGTTCTTTCTTCTCTATCTATTTTGTATCTTAATTATCTGTTGGCTAATGTTCGTCTTTGTGTTATGCTTAATTACACAATTTTGGTCTTCTTGCAATACGCGATTCATTTGTGTGTAAATTTGTTTTCGCCACTTTTGATTATTCAGGTTATTTGATTGCTTGTTTCACTTAATTCAAATAAGAATTGCAATACGTGATTGAACTCAATTATGATATTAATTGTGTGTAGTGGTGTTTGTTCACCATCACGATTGACTGAACACGTTGTTTTGGACTTGCTTGAAACAGTACGAGTTCGTATAAACTAATTGACACTTGCTTAATTAGTTTATTATCACTCAAGAACTAAAACTTTTGAACGAATGTTGCACGAATCTTTAGAACTAATGATAAATCCAAGGAACGCACCTGAAACCAATGAAATAATTGTCTCTCGTTAACTGATTTCCCGTTAAACTGAAACTGTTTTCCTAAAAATAAAACCCCTTCTTATTGTAACTTTTTTCTTGATTTTGGTAATCTTAAGTTAGAGACCCATGTGAGACGACTAAAGTTAACTACCTTATACAACATTTTATCCTTTTTAATTATTTTTACAAGTATACGACTGCCGATCAATCACATGTTTTGATTGACAAACAATAGAATGTATATAACTTTTGAGTGTTATTGCTAGTGTATTATGATTATGTGTATATTTGAGGGCACCATGAACATTATCCATCTTAAAATGATTAATTTCAACGTTGAAAAAGCACACAATTTAGAAGTTTTTTATAAGCATTAAATTTAGAAGTTGAAAGAATAAGAAGCTTGATTGTTTACAAACCATATACCAATTATTTTGCAAATGGCATCTTGCCCTAGTTGCATTTAGTCAAGTTAAGTAATAACTTTTTGAAGCTTAGGTTATATTGGAGGACGAACAAAGTTCTAAATCGTTTGCTTGGAAATACTAGGCATACTTATTAAACTCTTTTTGCGCTATTTTTTGTTTAAAAAAAAAACTCTTGTTGTGCTATTAGATTGAATTTTTACCCTAACGTTAATAGTATTTGTAAATATTGTAGGTTATAGTAAATACGTTATGTTTTTGATAAATTGCATCTATAATCCCTAATTTAGTATATGTAGGTGAAGATTTTGAAACTAAATATTAAAAAGAACCGAAACAAAGAAAGGGTCAATCAGCTTAACACAAGGACGTACGCTAAGCAAGTACAACTACTTAGGATGATGTTTCTAATGTTTGATAGTCGCCAAGGGATACTGAACGTGTGCACCAAATAGGTGCAAGAATGAGGTCATGAGTTCAAATCCCGAAAACTAACATTTTCTCACCTCCACTAATATTGCTTATCAAAAAACAATGTTTGATAGTCGCTAACTGAATGTTACCATGGTTAATTTCCCCGTGGCTAACAACAATTTTGACCATGGCTAATATTTGGCGACACCTCTTGTTTTCATGGTTACACTAACCGTGGCTAAATAGATTTACCACGGTTTTAGGGAATGTTAGCTATGGTTCTACCCGTGGCTAATCTCCCTTTTTTTGTAGTGTAAGTGACTATACATAATCAGTACGAGTGCAGTAACAGAGCTAGTTTACTTTTTATGAGGGGGCTCAACTAAAGAGTAATTTTTTTAGACAAAATGAACTTCAAAGAATCAAAACTACTTCATTTATGTTTTTAAGTAAGTTCTTTATGTTTTTGTCCTGTCTTAAATTGATCATCATAAACGTAGCACATTGATAATTAATTTAAAAATTAAACGAAAACATTGAGGACCAATTCGACATAGAGTTCCACTTTGAAACATGAAAACAATTAATTTAACTAAGAAAAATAATTAAAAGACGAAACTAAAATTTTAAATAAAACTAAAGAACTTCAAGCATAACTTTGTCAAATATATTTGGTTTACACCCACCGTAGATGCTTATTAATCCACAACAAAGTTAGAAAGCAATGAAATAAAATATATGTCATACATTTAATTGAAAAAAAAAACAAGTATTATATAATCACAAAAAATTACTCCACCATAATTGCCATGTCCCCTGAAATATATCATATAGGCCGTTTGAAATTGAAGGTATTAATATTTGTCTAGCAAAAAAGAGAAGTTATAAAGCAATTAAAGGGCGCTCATAGAATGGTCCTAGTTGCTTTTGGGCATTTGTCTCCATAACTGAGACATAGATTACCCAACAATTTTTTTTGTAATACTTTGGTTCGTTGTGATTGTCTGTGCATGTCACGGTTCAGTATCTCCAATAGTGAGATATAGAATACACACACTGTTTTTGCTGGGCCACTCTAGTTTCCTAGCTGACTTTCAATGTGTGCATTTTTTCTACAAGTAAAACATATTATTACTAATGTAAAGTACAAGAGGTATTTTAACCCAATTAATTAAAATGACATATTTTCAGAACTGAGATACCGACCTTTAATTACCAACCTTTGCTAAGAATTCACTTTTGTTACAGTATTGAAATGTACAACAATAACCCCTATAAAGGACTGTGAGCAATGGGGTGGAATTTGGGGTTTTTGGTGCAAAATCTCTTGAGTATTGTATGAAGAAAATGAGGAAGACGGAAGCTTGGGACCGATCGGCCAAGGCTCGATCGGAAGGCGACCAAGAAACGTGTCAAATGAAGATTTTATCTTTACAAGTGAAGGGGCTCGGCCTCAGCCCCAAGAGTAGGAGGGTGTCGGTGCTCTTCAAAAAGCAGGTGGAAGGATGTCTCTGGGCAGATCTCGGGAGGATTTAACTTGAAGGAGTTGGTATCCTTCCCTAAAGCCTCTCGTGGTGGAAGATGGCGTCTAGATTCGATGCGTCCTATTCGGCTGGGAAGGAATAAGATAGTAATCTTAGTTTTGGGGTAGGAGATTTTTCCGATAGGAGCGCAGTGTATTGGCGGGTGGAATAGTCATATGTCTCTTGCATGTTGACTTGTACCATGGGTTTGAGTACCCATTGTACTCCTATCAATACATTATTTGCTTATATATAAAATAATAAAATAAAAAAAACAAAAAACCTTCAAAGATAATTGAAAATGGATTCTCGAGAGCGGGAAGTGTAGGGCAGTTTTAGTCAAAATAAAGGACAAGATGGTAAATTAAACTAGAGATAGAAATGTAAGAGAGATAGAGAGAAAGGTAAGGAAAGTTAGGGGGACAAAAACAAATTATATATAGTTATATATTATACAGTTTTTATATTAAAGGTAAACAAAACCTATGTACACATATCGTGTCAATAGCAGAAGATATATATATATATATATATATATATATATATATATATATATATATATATATATATATATATATATATAACCACACACGGCACCTTGTCAAAAAAAAAAAACCACACACGGCACAAAAATGATTAGGACATTACAATAAATCAAAATTGGAGAACTGAAATACTATGTATAGTTAGTAGAAACCACAAAAACAAAAGCTTTTATTACCTTTGAGAGTCAACACATCACTCATAAAAAAAACTATAGCTTGTCTGTTGGATATCTACCATCAGTGGTGGAGCTAGGCCTGGCCCAGCAGGGCCACGGCCCACACAATAAAATAAAAATAAAAATTTCATATAGGGAAAATTATACTTAAATACCCTTGTTTTTTTAAAAAAAGCCACACAAATCCTCTTCTTCTCACAACTTGACAGCGCATCATCACTTAATCAGATACTTTTTCTTTCTCGTTTCAACTATCGCGCGCAGAGGAGAAGAAGAAGAAATAAGAAAACCACAAATATAAACAGTGAGATAAACATCTGAGTGGGTTCTACCGAGACCCCTTACTAAAAGCTCGCGGTTCATTATGTATCTGTCTTTTATCGTAGTCCAAGGGAATAACTACGTGTTCATTCTTAGCACATCACCGACAATAACCACGCCATTCCCAAACCCCTACTAATCACTAATTAGCGGGCAAACTAAATTGGGCCTAGGTTTTAGGCCTCATGACTTCCCCTCCCCTAGTATGCTAATACTTTAGGGTCGTCACCCCAACTTAGATATAATTTATATATCATCCTAATTCTATAACTTTATCTTAACCCTAGTGAACATGAAATTAACTTGTATGATCATACTAGAGTTTTAACTCTCTTATGGAAACTATTCAGTTTATCTCAATTCGCTTAACTTAAAGACGTCACATAATATACCTCAAACATAAGTGTATTTAATGAATTACGGTTATTTTATCATTACTTAATGTTGGGAAAAGGATTGGGATAGGTTTGGTGTAACATCCCCAATTCAGTTAATTTCGGTAATCGAAATTAACTAGTGCCACTTAATTGCTAGAGTCTATGAAAGCAATATTTAATTGCTAAAGTAAGTGAGGTATATATGTATATTAATCGATGGTATGACTAGAGAAAGGCTTTATGAAACCTCCCTAGTTCAGTTATTTCAATTGACAAGATTAACAAGTAATTGTTTATTCGATTAAATGATAAGTCGAGTTATTATCATACTAGAGGCGTTAAGGTAATATTAAATTGCTTAGGCATATGATTTTATGCTTTATTGGTTGAATTGTATGATGGTTGTGTGATTAATTGGGTAGAAATGGGGTTTAAGTAAAAATTAAAAGACAAGGGTATTTTGGTCCTTTCCCGCCCTTTAAACACCTTCAGCGCAAAAACCCATAAAAAATACAATCTCATTCTCAACATTTTTCAGAAAACTAGAAAGAAAGAAATAGAGAGAAGGAGTAGAGAGAGAGAGAGAGAGAGTGAAGCCAAGGCAGAGAGTGAGGGAAAGGAGGAAGATCTTCTTCAAATCTTAGTGCATGTGAGAGATTCTTGTTCCATTCTCTTCCTCTACACAGTGACACCATTTTCCACAGCTCATTTAATCTCTACCTCACTTCACCATAGTTGAAGCTTCAACCTCCATCTTAGCCAAATTTGAGTTGTATGGCTTGTATGTGGTAATGGAGGTGTTGAAGAGTTGTAGAACCAAACTATGAAGCTACATTGTTGATTGGGAGAGTGGCTGGGGTGATTCAGTTGGTGTCTCCAGCTTAGAGGGGATGGGGTTCGATTTTGGGAGCATTCAGACGAGTTCGGAGCAAGTTCGGGTGTTTTCGGGTCGTTCGAGTTTCATAAAGCCTCGGTGTTTAGTGATTTTCATCAAAATAGGTGAGTTTTACTCACGTTTAGGCTTTTATTGTTGTTCTGAAATGAATGCTTTTCTGACTGACTTCGTAAGGTTTTTCGTTTCGTGAAAGTTGAGTCAAAAGCCGTACTTTTGGAAATATTACATTTTGGTGTCATTTAACGATCGAGTAACAGATGTTTAGCATTGTAATTGTGTTGATTGGATTGGTTGTTGTGCTGGAAATATGACTGGTATGATGAGACATTGGGTTGGATTTAGCATTAGGGACGAATCGGAACCATAAAGGGCGAGAAAACTACATGAAAAACACTGTCTTGAGATGCTGAGAAATTGACACGGACCGTGCCACCATCGGGTTGTGCACTGCACGCAACATTCAAGAAGCACGGACCATGCCACCTTTTGCACGAACCGTGCCACCATCTATTACTTTGTTTTCGAAAATTTTTATTTCTCTTCCTTTTGAGTTCCAATTCTTTCCCAATGTTAATACTAACCCTAATGAAGTACTAATGAATGTATGTGACTATGATTTTGATCATAATTGAAGTTATTATTATTTCGAAAAACCGTAATATATGGAAAACAAATATGTTTTGGAAAACTGAAATAGAGTAAACGAGAGAGGACATGTATTTTGAAAATTAAAGAAACTATATGTTCAATTTCACATTGTTTACCGAAATGGGATGATTGTATATTTCATTTAAGACTGTTTGAGGTTCACGATATATAAATTATATCGAGTGTGGGTGACGACCCGCAGAAGTTAGAATACTAGGTGAGGGAAGGTCATGAGCCCTTAACCTAGGCCCTTATAATTTTACCATTAGGGAAAGTACTAGTGGGAAGTGGGGTTCACCAAGATTACATTCGTGTAATGGGTGTTGTGCTAAAATTTAAAAGGTAATGTTCACCAGGATTAGCATTCGTGTAGTCGGTGATATTTTCAATTAAGAGGTATGTAATTCATAAATTGAATTACAAATAAAAGGATTTCGTAATTGAACCGTGAGTGTTGTTAGGGCTCACAGTAAAACTCACTGAGATAGTATCTCATTCTTTATGTTGTTGATGTTTTCAGAGAGAAACGGGGAAAAAGGAAGGCTAAAAGACACGAGTAGGATACGTGCTCAAGGAGAAGGATTGAAGACTTAGTTTTCTTTCCATGTTGTTTTATTTCCCATGTTGTCTTTGTACTCGATAATATGACTTGGGTTATTGTTTAAGTTACGTAATTGTAGCCGCTTTTCTTGTGAGGATATTGAACACTAGGAATTAATGTTGTTAAAGTTATGACACGTTTTGGTTAATTAAGTTATGACAAGTTATGACGAATTCATATTCTATAATATCAAAAATTTTAGTTGTGTTCAATATCTAAACAGGAAATTGATCTCTGACGAATGCTAAACTGTGCATTCTAATATGTCTACTAGTTAGAGATATTAGGGTGTTACATTTGAGATCAAATAGAGTAGCTTAGGGTATTTTTTAAGTCGAGAAACAGCACTGGACGCACGGTCCGTGCACCATGACGCACGGTTTGTGCGTGAGTGTTTAAAAAAATTTGCCAAAGTTAGTGGCAGGCGCACGATCCATGCGCTTGAGGCGCACAACCCGTGTTCCTGCACCAGCACTTGAATTTGGTTCTATTTCTTCAAATTCGCTACTCGGTTCCATTCCGACCCATATTCCAATCGATTTCCAACATTACAAGAGTCATTACCAACACAAAAACCAATTCAAACAATACCAATAAAACATCATATCATCAAATACTCAAACATTCTGATAAATCACTATTCGATATTTTTAAAAATTACGGTTTTCTTGACTCTACAAAACGAACTCGAATTTCAAAATTCTTTAACATACAGCGACACGTTTTAAGAACGAATTCCCAAACGGAGTAAAACTCACCGATTGTGATGAAAACCACAAACAACGGCAAAAATCGAAGCTCACGCGAAACCGAACGTCACAAATGATCCCCGAACGTAACCTTCCCTCTCCAACGAAAACCAAACCGCACCAAACTTCCCAAAACAGAACGAATCTACCAATACCCTCTTGTAATTCGAAATGTGAGATGTTGAGAACCTTAGAACCTTCTCCAAGCTCGAAATGAACGTAAAAACGAAAATGGTACTAAGAGCTCCTCCTTCTCCCTCAAAATCGAAACCCAATGGATGATGGAAGGAGATGATTGAATTTGCATCTATGGTTTGAAGTTGCTTCCCTCCTCTTCTTCTCCCTCTCACTCTCGAGCTTCTCTCTCTTTTCTCAAATTCAGAATGGTGTTTTTTTTTTTTTGAGTGTGTGGGGTATTGTTGTTTAAATGAGCTGATGGAAAATAAAACGGAAATGACCAAGCTACCCTCTTCTCTCATTCCCACTTAAATCTATTTTAAAACAACCAAACAATCAAGGAATAATACACGTTCTCATATCATTAACAATCAAATTAACTAAATTACTCGAGTTAACTAATCAATTTGACTGTGACCTTTTGCTAATTTCGATTAAACAAAATTCGCCAAATTGGGGATGTTACATATTCAGTTTTAAAATATTATATATTTAGTTAGAATTTAAATTTGAATCCGGGCCTTATATTAGGGCCTTGTAGCAAAACTCTTAGGAAAAAAAGAAAAAATCAAATAATTTTAAACAAATAAAAAAGTTATGAATGAAAACGTGAAATTTTGGCATTTAAATTTACACAAAGTCAATGTTTTTATTTTTTTTACTTAGTTCAATGTTTCATCTTATCTTTTTGCATTTATCCAATAAAAAAAATTTGACAATTAAATTGACGTTTTCAAAGTCTAATTCTGAAATTTATAATATATTTCAATAAAATCAATTCCTTCTTCCTTTTGACAAAATAAAATTAATTTCCTTCAAAAAATAGTGGAAGTAGTAGTTAATATATTGGATACAATATATCTATTTTAAGTATAAATAATTCAGTTTAAAACCACTCACATAAAAATAATAAAAATGGGCCTGGGCTAGGTTGTGGGCCTAAGGCATTAGCCTTAGTGGCCTAGACCGATCTAGATGGCCCTGATTTAACCTAATATCTTCTCGTATAAATGAGCACTTGCATCGTCACCTTTACAATACTTGTCATCCTGTGCCACTTCTCAAACCTTACGAAGGTCTCTCTCTTCCCATCCTCTCTCACTGTTTCTCCTCTTCCTTTCCCACATTACTTACAATTTGAAAAGAGCTGCAAAATTGTCCATCACCAATTCATATATATAGTTGTATTGTTAATTTGATTAGGATGATTTAGTAGGGTGGGCACAACTTTATTCTACTCACAAAGGTACTATGAATATAACTAATCTCATATTAACGTTTGATTTGATTGATTGTATATAGTTTTTTCGCTATTTTATTCCTCCTCTTTAATGTTGTGTGATTTTTTCTCTTGTAGATTCGTGACAAGACCCCAACAATTGATTCTTGGAATATCATCTATATCGTCTTATGTTTCTATACCTTATTGTTATGTTCAACTCTACTGCTCGTTTTGACAAAGTTCAACGCACATCTCCGGCGACTGTGATTTCCTTGATTAAACATTTACACCAACACTCTCCAATTTAAAGAAGGTAGTATATTTGAAATTTATATATTCGTATTGGCAACTATAATTTGCTATGATTTACTTCCTTTTATTTGATGAATTAATTACTTTTAAATTGGTATGGAACTTTACTAGGAACTAGAATTGGTGAGGACAACACTACCGAGTCCTGATGGACGCCAATTTGAGTCCTACAAGGATGCTTCTTCATATTTGGTTTCTGTGTTCGGAGTTCAAGACAAAAGCTATTTCAATTCAAATGTAGTTATTCTGAAGGTAGCCAGAAGTTGTCCAATAATATCTATATGACACCTAAACATGTAAGCTAATATTTTTAATGTTTTATTTATTTTTCGATTGCAGTAACAACAGAACATCTTTTATTTTTTTTTCTTTTCATACATGCAGCAGACTGTTAGTCTTAGCCCTACAGTAGGCATAATGATTGATGGAGTTACTACTAGTGGAGCCTTTAAAGATAAAAAAATCACTGAAGGTTGACAAGAAGGAAAAAACTGCAGTCCAAGGCTGTTCTCATACAGAAGATAGTGTTTATAGTGCTATAGAGTCTAGTGAAGTAGAAATCATATTTGCAATAAATACTGATCTTCAATGCTATTATATTTGTAGACATTGTTATATTCTCACCGATAGAATTTTCTTACTCTACAACTATATGTTGTTTAAATTAAATTGGTTTAAATTCGTCGACAATTTCATATAATAAATGTGATTGTTGCATGAGAACTTTTTTTAGCATTCATACAAATATACTTAATATTGAAAATATGCAAATATATGGTTACGCTTTGGCTTTTAAGAGTTTATCATTTCCGCCGTAGAAATTGTTGACATTTTTCCTTTTAAAAGTTACATATCATTTGTAAAATATGCGTATGAACGAATTGTTTCTCTGAAAACTAGCAAGATATAAGTCGATTCTTACAAATCACTCTATTTTTATGCATTTTTAAATACACGTGTTATGAAAGTTAAATGTCAAAAGTACCAAAGATTAGAAACGGAGGAGTTTTGTCAAAGAAAAAGAAACGGAGGAAGTGCCATATACAATAATTTGTTGTTTTAGCTCTCTAAAACTGAAAACTGAGTAAGCATGTTTAATCAAAAAGAATAATAAAAAAAAACCAAAAAGAATAATGATCTTGAAAAAATATAGAAATTTTATACCGATAACATTTACAAAATAATACACACATTTAAAAAATTAAAATATTCTTTAAGAAAATGATATTCTATAATCAATAAAAGTCAATGTTCTTCATTTTATTTGAAACAAAGATCTGAAAAATCATAAATTAAAAAGTATTATAATCTCCCATAAAATTTGAAAATACAATGATCATTTATAAGTAAGAATATCTTTATAAATTTTATATATACTTAAAAAAACAAAATTATGCCAACAAAAATAATACAAGCTCAAAATAATGGAATTTAACCAATAATATGTAATACTAATGGTAAAGTGAAATAGCTATTTATAAAGAACAAAACATTTATAAAATTTGAAAACAATCAAATCAACATTAATTAATACATCTAAAATAAAATAAAATATAAACAGTAAATATAAGAGTAGAATAATAATTTATGAGTAAATAAAACCATTTATAAAATTTGATATGTGCTTAGACTTAGAGTTAGTAAAATTATACCACATCATGATATATTTTCTGTACTCAATAGACATAACAATGTTATTCATGAGTTGCTATTTAGGTTATCTTTGAGACGGCTCACCCCTATCCAATATTACGACATTGTTGAGTTGACAGAGTTATCATGGCCTAGAGCTGGTGAGGTAGATGATGCCTACAGACTTGGACTTCTAGAATGGAGAGGATTTTGCCGTTGCAGCATTTGATGGGGATCGAACCAAGTAACCGAGTGTCCATAAACAGCATTTCTACCACTGCGACGAATCAGTCTCAAACGCAGCATATGATGATATGCATGCATGCTTTATTTCAATACTTACCTTTGCTAATATTTTGGGATATTTTGTGACACAATTTCAGTTTGTTTGACTTGTTTAAATACATTTAGTATGTTTGTTTATAATATGAATTACTTTTGAGTTTATTATATTTTAGTTTCTTAGTAAATGTTTTTTTGATATAGCAAGTGAAATGGTTTGGATTTTGAAAATTCTACTTAATTGAGGGAAACAATCACCTTTGAGCAACTTTTATGTGATGATGACTGAATAGAGCATTTTAATGCATTATTTTATTAACTTGGTGTTTTGAGTTGTGTTATGCACCCAATATGTGAGTCTTAGCATGTTTCTAGACTTTAGGTCTTATTTGAGCATTAGTGTGATTATCTTCAGTTTTATCCAATAACCCATTTAGTTGATTAGGTTTTCATTTAGACTGGGACAAAGCTGGTTGGTGAGCAGCCAAACATTACACTTTAACGCTATCTTATTTTCAAATTACGTTTCACACCCTAACCTCCCTGGAAGCCTAAGATCCTAAGTCAATTCATTGGTGAAAGGGTGTTGCTATAAGGATTTTGAGGTTTGTTGTTTAATGATATTTTGTTTTTTTTAGGTTTTAGTATTCAGTTCTTTCTTCTCTATCCCTTTTGTATCTGAATAATCTGTTGGCTAATGTTCGTCTTTGTGTTATGCTTAATTACCCAATTTTGGTCTTTTTGCAATACGCGATTCATTTGTGTGTAAATATGTTTTCGCCACTTTTCATTATTCGAGTTATTTAATGGCTTGTTTCACTTAATTGATATAGGAATTGATAGAGGATTGATTGAATTTAGTTCTGATATTAATTGTGTGTAGTGGTGTTTGTTCACCATCACGATTGACTAAACACGTTGTTTTGGCGCTTGCTTGAAATAGTACGAGTTCGTATAAACTAATTGACACTTGCTTGATTAGTTTATTAGCAATCAAAAACTAAAACCAAGAACGAATATTGCAAGAATCTTTAAAAATAATGATAAATCCAAGGAACGCACCTGAAACCAATGAATTAATTGTCTCTCGTTAACTGATTTCCCGTTAAACTGAAACTATTTTCCTCAACTCCCCTGCTTATTATTTTTTTGTTCTTCATTTTGGTAATCTGAAATTAGAGGTCCCTCACTACAAAAGAACGAGCGTTTAGCGACGAAATATAGTGACGGGTACGTGACTGTCACTAAAACCAACTTTAGCGACGGATTTTTGCCACCTGTAGCGACGGATTAGTCAGCTTTTAGCGACGGATGTGATTTAGCGACGGATTTCCCCCACTAATGTTTCGTCGCTAATTCTTGGGAAAACGCGCCTTTTGAAACTGCGGACACTTTTCGAATTCTGTGTCAAACTTAGCGACGGAAATCTGTCGCAAAGCCGTCGCTTAGTCTGTCGCTAATCTGGATTAGCGAGTAAAAAACAGCCATTAGCGAGGGAAATTTCTGTCGCTAATCAACTGTTTTTTTGTAGTGCCTGTGACACTATCACACACTATATAACTTATATAGTTGGGGCTAAAATAGTAGTCACATTTTAATTTTAAGGTCCTATATAAATAATACATCACTAGCGTTATTTATTAAGTTTCAAATTGCATGGACATTATACATGTTGGATATTTTCTATTATAAGAGAATGTGTGTGTATATATATATATATATATATATATATATATATATATATGATTTTGAATATGAAATTGTTATGATATTATGGATTATATGTGAAACAAAATTGCTAATCCTACATAAATTGAGAAAGTAGGAGATAAATTATAAAAATAAGGAGTTTCATGGGTGGATCCAGAATTTAGGGTACTCAAAATTAGCATCATCTATAAAAATAAGGATCTTTGTTATCATGAACTAAAACACCAATATCATATTCCTATAATCATCACACATTCATGACCTTAGACGCTAATATTTAGAAAACATAATCTCCCAATAGTGAAAGTAAACCCTAACTCATTATAACAACATTAATTATTGTAAAGCAATAAGAACGGAGGTAAAAACAAATTTAAAAGGATATCTAAATTGTATTGATCATAACAATGGAATCACATGATAGTTTTGGAGAGATTCATCTCTTCCTAACCCTAAGAAAATTAGCTACTCATGTTCAAATGATTGAAAGTTAATGTAAAAGAGAAGTTACACAAAGATGAGTATATTGGCTGCCACGGAGTGTCTCAATGCTTTCAATGATTTAATATCCACTAGTTCTTATGAACAAATTTCGCAACACGAAGTTTACCTACTGCAAAAATTGAACTTGGGAGTACCGAGTCGACCCCTATATTTCAAAGTAGAATAAGTCATTGGTCCAATGATGTTGGTTAGTATTGGGGTCTCCAAATATATATTTTTCCTAATAATAACCATTCCCTTTGTCCTCCTTTACGCATTGCAGGAGAAAGTCGGTCTCTCGTGTTCAAAGGTTATGTCTTTAA
This sequence comes from Astragalus glycyphyllos, assembly GCA_963573325.1. NCBI lineage: Eukaryota > Viridiplantae > Streptophyta > Magnoliopsida > Fabales > Fabaceae > Astragalus > Astragalus glycyphyllos. The sequence continues at coordinate 11,259,842 of OY754313.1, read as the reverse complement.
ACACATCATTAAAAAAGTTTATGTCTTTAAACTTGTAATAATTTTCTTTGGAGTGGATGGAAAAGCTAATACAATCAGTAAAGACAAATATCAAGTTTATATAAATACATACAAGATTCGACTTTCTTCTTTATGATAGACTTCTTTACTTTCACCTTTGTATGAAAGCTTAAAAGAAATGAACTTATCTTTAATTAAGACACAGCGTGCAAATGATCCCTCGTAAAAAATGATTTTGGACATGTTTCTTATATCCATCTTGTTTCTTTTTTGGGCCATCCCTAAGGCCTTGGCTTGGTAATATTGCAGCTCATATTGGTGTCGATCTCTTGAAGAAGAAGCTTCTGCCTCAGTCGTGGTTTAACTATCCTCCTCCACAACTGCGTGAAATCCTTCTGAATGAGGCGGCGTCCGCGTCGTTATGATGCTTGCTTGTTTTGTTGGTGAATTAAAGATTTTGGTGGTTGCATCTGGTTTGGTGAAGATGGTTATGGCGTCTTTACTATTCTTTGCCAAATTAGAGTTTGTTTTGTTCATCACAGTTTGTTGTTGTTTTTAGACGTGTTTTGACTTTCCAATTTCGTGTTATTTCACTGCTAACCGGGTCACCCATCCACGCTGGTACCCGGGTGTTGTATTGGGTTTAGGCTTTTGTCCCACTTATTAATTCAATCAAAACTTTCGACCAAAAAAAAAAGGCTGACACCTATAGAGTGAAACTCACTTTAAATTTCGAGTATAATATAGTAGTAATTTGACTACTTTCAATCATTTATTAAAAAATCAATACTTCCAAGTACAAAGAGATATACAATAAGGCTCGTTTGGATCAACTTATTTCGGCTAATTTATTGGCATAAGTATTTGTGTGACTGTTTGGGAGAGCTTACGGAAACATTCATAAATTGTTTTCAGCTAATTTTCATAAGCTCCTCAAGATAGCTTATGAAAACGACTTATTGCTTTAGACAATAAAATTAGAGGGAGAAAATTTGTGAAAGAAAAATGTGAACTTCGTCCCTAAATTCTGTGATGCTGGAATTATCAATGAATTTCAATTTTTCTATCTCATCATTTTGCCACTAATTTAACTTTTTCAAGTGGCGAGTTTTGTTAAGAATGAAACAGTATACATCAAAATTAAAAGCATTACCTCTGAGGTTTATCATTTTAAGTGAGGGGTAGGGGAGGAAATAGGGTGGGTCGAGCTAGGCTTTGTAAGGTTTGGGTCTGGCCTGCGTTGAAAGTGTTAGGTTTGAGTCTGACCCAAATAGATAAAAATAAATAAAAATTATATATACACAAAACTAAATGACTAAAAATGTAATTTTGATTTCAAATTGAGAATCAATTGAAGTTGTTTATAAAAAAATTACATTTATTTGATTCTAATATTAAAATGTTGATGATATTTTCTCGAAAATCATCAATCATTTATTTTCTAATTCTAATATGATAGACAGGGACGGATCTATTAACAACTAATTGGGGGCACTTGCCCCCACTTAAAAAATTATTTTAGTTAGAAATATATATAACAAATTTCTTTTGCCCCCATGAAAAAATAAGGGTTGACCCCATAAGATCATTTTTTTAAAATTAAATATAGAAATTTACAAGACATAAATCAAAAAGAGAATAAGTTGGTACTAATTTTACCATTTTAACTATGTAAATAGTAGAAATTTAGATATATTAGAATTTTTTTTGTAATGAAATTATCTATTTTTGTAAAAATTTATAATATTTTTTTATAGACTATTTTTTTGCCCCCACGATAAAATTTTCTGGATCCGTCACTGATGATAGATGTGATAATATTAAAAATGTGAATACAATTTATAGTTCAAAAAATATAAAATTACATGTATGTCATATATATTGTTGCATATTACCTATACATTGAGAAATATATATATATATATATATATATATATATATATATATATATATATTAATTTGTTAGGTCAATATAAATAAATATTATAATTTGTAAATTTATTATCATTGGCAACTACGGCCTAGTGGTATTTTGTGCGTAGACTATATAGTCCCACTTGTGCCCTAACAAATATCTGCCACTGCAAGATATATGCGCATTTTTACGAGTCACTTTAGTTTTATGCACTTTTAAATACACCTGTTTATAAAAGTAAAATGTTATATTACACAATAATTTGTTGTTTTGGCTCTTTAAAAAATGAGTAAGTATGTTTAACCGAACAAAATAATGAGCTCGAAAAAATATAAAATTTTTATTCTGATAACATGTAATATTCCTCGTTAGAAGATGCAGCACTTTCCTCTTTGATTACAAATAAATTGAATTGTTCCATCGTAAATCAAACTAAAAGCTATAAATAAAGTACAAGATAAATTTGAATGGCATGTTAATAAATTGAGAATCTTGATGATGCTGAAGGTGTTGCGAGTGAAGCGTTTGGATGATTAATAACACCCAGTTTGACACTTCGACTCGTGCAAGGATGTTTCTTCATACTTGGTTTCTGTGTTCGGATCGAGCTCAAGACAAAAGATGTAGTTATTCCGAAGGTAGCCAGAATTTGTCAAGTAATATCTATCTGGCACCTGAACATGAGGCATAGAGCCTTTAAAGATAGGCAACCACTGAAGGTTGACAAGAATGAAGAAACTTCAGTCCAGGGCTGTTCTCTTGCAAAAGATAGAGTTTATAATGCTATAGAGGCTAGTGATGCTGCAAGCAATCTCCCTATATATGGTACTTCGTTGATTTGATTTTGAGATTATCATTACTTTCATGAGAATATTTTCATCTTCATCTTCCATCACCACGCAAGAAAACAATCGAAATATTGATTTTATCAAAACGGCAAAAATAATATTAACTTTGGTATAAATATAATTTTACAATGTGTGAAGAATTATTTTGTGTTTATAGTTTATATAGATACAAGACAACGTACATTATGTTTAGATTGAGGTTAAGGGAGGTGAATCAAAAATATTTTAGGTAAATCATATTTAGGCAGGAAACTTTACGAAAGAAGAAAGGAATCAATGTACATTAAAATTTAATAGTATTAATCAGGAAAAGGATTATATATGAATTAGTTGTAACATACGTGTATGAACAGGCAAAGAAAGTTAACAGAAGAGATAACGATTAAATTTATGGATTTAAACAACAAAATATTCATTATTAATTTTTTCATATAATGAAAAATCTTAATCTTAAATTTTACTTTCGAAAGTGCAAAAGAGACCGGAAAATTTATATTTACATTGAGGCAAAGGGAGATGAATGAAAGATGTTCTGGAGTGGGCCAAAGACTCAACCCCATCAAAGAGCTGGCCAAAAATGGCCCAGAAGCAAAGCAAGAGAGCAAATCAGGCCTCAACGGTCAGGATCGACCTATGCCTGATCTGACGGCTCCCCGTGAATCACTGACACTATAAATAGGGGATCTACCCCACCTGTCAGGTACATTATTCACCTTTACTGTTACTCTGCAAAACTCTGCCCACTGACTTGGGCGTTGGAGTGTCATTGCAGGTACAACCTGGGCTCTGGATACGACTAGCAATCAATCAGGTTGACCACCCTCATCAGCATCAGGTCGACCACCCTCTTCAACATATGGTCGACCGCCCTCATCAGCATCAGGTCGACCGCCCTCATCAGCATCAGGTCGACCACACTCATCAACATCAGGTCGACCACCCTCATCAGGTTACAGATCGACCTGATAACTCAGTCACAGCATCAGACGACCTGTCCCTTGACCAGCTCTACAGACGATCTCAAGGAACAGATCATTGGCGACCACAGTGGGAGCCCACACGCTATCCCACCAAAACTCCTCATGCCTCCTCGAGGCATACCCAAGGCGACCCGCCCTCAGAGTGTGGCCGAGATCCCAGTTCAACCACCACCCGTCCCGGAAGGAACAACGCCAACATTGTGGACGCTGGAACTGGTCCTCAGCCAGGCACGGCCCAACAAATCACTATTGCCCTTCTTGCTGACCTGGTTCAGGAGCTTCGAGATTTACTCAGTGATCGTGAACAAGCCCTGGCTCGTCAAAATGATCGCCTTACCCATGTAAAAGATCAAGTAGCCTCCAGACGGGCGAACACGACACCTGAGCTAGGACGTCGCAATAATGGCTCACCCATTCCACGGGCTAACCCATCCAGGGGGCATCGCTCGCCCCCCCGAAGAAATCTTGTCCATCGATCTCCACCCCGACAGAGGGGACGAGGAGGAGGACTAACCCCACCTAGGACGACCCCGTCCACTTCTGACTACACTTATTGGCCAAAAGAATCTTCACACCAAGAGTCCTTGTATGATTCGTCAGGTTCCACCACACGATCACGTAGTCGATCCAACGAGCGATACCCGAACAACCTTTCGAAGGGGTATTCTAATGAATAGTGACGTGGTCATCGGGGGCGACACCTCGACGACTGACCACATCGTAAAGGAAGAATTGATATGAGCTTGGGACCGTTCATCAGAGATATAGATGAGTACCGCATCCCTCGCTCTCTGGAAAAACCTCCCTCTGACCTTAAGATGTACAATGAGGTCAAAGATCCAGACGCCCACCTGAAACACTTCGATCCAATGATGAAATATAGGGGGCGCCCGTACCAGTAAAATGCAAGATTATCCCTTTAACCTTGGAGGGACCAGTAAAATGGTTCACTGAGTTGCGACCCAACACTATCTCCTCGTGGGAACAGATGGCCAAAGTGTTCACTGCCCGCTTCACCACCTCAAGGGTCAAGCCTAAGTCTCAAGATGTCCTGATTGCGATCAGACAAGGACCTGATGAGTCACTTCGAAGCTACGTGGAGCGATTCAACCGTGAGGCCGACCAAGTAAGAAATCTAGATGACAACCAACGATTGTGGTTCTTGAGAACTGGACTCCTTAGAGGAATCCGATTTGAGGTTGAAGTCGGCCTCCACTTGCCAAAGGATTTAGAAACCTTCCTTCGCAAATCTCAGAGGTTCATGAACTATGAAGAAAGGACGATGGCCATTGAAGCCGCTGAAGTAGGGATGAATCAGCGACCTCGCGAAGAGCGCGATTACAGACCCAAGGGAGATTATGGTCGACCACCCAGAGACCCTGAAGCAAGAAAGTTCACAAAGCGCACGAAGTTGAACACCTCCTATGCGAACATCCTTTCTGAATGTGAGAACGGCGAATTCAGGGATATCAAGAGACCAGAACCCCTCGTTCTTAAGGAGGGGCAGCGCCCAACCAAGAAATACTGTCATTACCACCAAAGTAACGGGCATGACACGAACAATTGCATGGCCCTCAAGTACGATGTTGAGACGTTAATCAGAAGAGGAAAATTGACCCAATATATGAAAAAGAGCCAAGTCGATGGTCGGTCACATAGGAAGGGAAAGGCCCCAACTGACAAGGTGGCCAAAGTTTTCGAAGAGGACGAGGATGAGGATGATGATGTCCGCGGCACCAAAATATCTAAGGGAAGGCCAGTCGCAATGGTAATCACAGGAGGCATTCCCACTGATGGGCGAGAAACCGCCACATCAATGAAAAGAAGGTGGGACGAGATCATGAGTGTCGCGTCAACCTCCGCCCCAAGGGCCCTCCCAAAGAGGCCGCCCATTTCCTTTGGGGACAAGAACCTTATTGACGGGACGCCCAACAACGAATTACCACTCATAGTGGTCGCTGTCATGGCCAACATGGAAGTCAGACGGATACTGATTGATCAATGGAGCTCTGCGGATATTATTTTTGAAGATCTTGTAGACATTCTGAAGATATCAAAAGAAGATTTCAGACCTTACAGAGGAACAGTCCTGACCGGGTTTAATGGAGTTTCCACCACACCGATCGGACAAATTGAGTTAATGGTCACCTTCGGAGATGATACTGTGGAGAAACCTGTGTGCCGAACAGTCAGAACAGACTTTATAGTACTATCATGCAAATCGATCTACCAGTGTATCATCGGGCGACCGACCCTAGCGCGAGTGGAGGCCGTACCATCCACAGTTCACCTGAAAATGAAGTTCTACACTAAAGGTGGGGAGATTGCCACCATCCAGGCTGATCTGTTATCGGCAAAGCGAGCTTTCCTCTTAAGCTTAAAAGACAAAGGCAAGAAAGCCAAGAAGGAAATAGAGGATGTGACGAAAGGAGGACAACAAGTCAATGTGGCTGATCTTGATGCTCGGTACGACCCTGGCAGTGTAGAAGAGGAGGGGGACGACCTCCTAACTAGTGAACTGTAGAAGAGGATCAAGAGGCCTGAAGAAGAATTTACACAAGTATAGTTGGGCAAGCAAGGGATGACGACGAGGCACAATGCCAAGGTCGTCCCTAGGGATTTCGATGTGAGACAACTGGTGTTCCGAAAGGTAGATGTTGGAAGGAAGAATGTAGGTCAGGGGAAGCTCGCCCCTAATTGGGAAGGCCCCTACCGTGCGGTCTCGAAGACGGGTAAGGAGGCCTATACCCTGCAGACCGAGACTGGTGGGGTGATCCCGAATACAAGCAGCCCTCGTTTTGTAAGAACTGAAAGAATGTCATGTTTAACCTTATGAATGAAAAGAATAAATGGACGGGACACTCTTTCACCCACAGGGTTTTTTATTGAAGTTCACCCGTCCGCCAAATAAAGATGAGGCGTTTCTTATATACAGATGTTTATATCTCTTTAATTGCGAACTATAAATTACGAACGAAATAAAAAGTTCAACTTGCTACGCGAGTTAAAATCAAACCGATCGAGTTTGATAAACTGCAAGGCATGGGTAACACTTAAACGAATTAAAGTATAAACGAAGCGACCTAAAAGTAGACACACCCCAAAAGGTGAGCTAAGTCAAAGTAGAAACTTGGTAAGCTGTCAGAACGGGAAGGGTCGACCAGAGGTCGACCAAAAAGATTAAAGAAGACTTATCCAAGTAGAAACTTGGTAAGCTGCCTGAAGGGAAGGGTCAACAAGAGGTCGACCAAAGCGACTAAAGAAGACTTATCCAAGTAGAAACATGGTAAGCTTCCTGAAGGGCAGGCTCGACCTCCAAGTAGAAACTTGGTAAGCTGCCTGAAGGGCAGGGTCGACCAGAGGTCGACCAAAGCGATTAAAGAAGACTTATCCAAGTAGACACTTGGTAAGCTGCCTGAAGGGCAAGGTCGACCAGAGGTCGACCAAAGCGATTAAAAAAGACTTATCCAAGTAGAAAATTGGTAAGCTGCTTGAAGGGCAAGGTTGACCAAAACGATTATAAAAGACTTATCCAATTGAAACTTGGTAAGCTGTTTGAAGGGCAGGGTCGACCAGAGGTCGATCAAAATGATTAAAGAAGACTTATCCAAGTAGAAACTTGGTAAGCTGCCTGAAGGGAAGAATCGACCAGAGGTCGACCAAAGCGATTAAAGAAGACTTATCCAAGTAGAGACTTGGTAAGCTTCCTAAAGGGCAGAGTCGACCAGAGGTCAACCAAAACGATTAAGTAGAATTTTCCAAGTAGAAACTTGGTAAGCTTCCTGAAGGGCTGGGTCGACCAGAGGTCGACTAAAGCGATTAAAAAAGACTTATCCAAGTAGAAACTTGGTAAGCTACCTGAAAGGCAGGGTCGAGCAGAGGTCGACCAAAACGATTAAAGGAGACTTATCCAAGTAGAAACTTGGTAAGCTGCCTGAAGGGCAGGGTCGGCCAGAGGTTGACCAAAGGGCAGGGTCGACCAAAGAATTCAAAGAAGACTTATCCAAGTAGCAACTTGGTAAGCTGCCTGAAGGGCAGGGTCGGCCAGAGGTCGACCAAAGCAATTAAAGAAGACTTATCCAAGTAGAAACTTTGTAAGCTGCCTGAAGGGCAGGGTCGACCTGAGGTCGACCAAAGCGATGAAAGAAGACTTATCCAAGTAGAGACTTGGTAAGCTGCCTGAAGGGAAGGGTCGACCTCTGGTCGACCAAAGGGCAGGGTCGACCAGAGGTCGACCAAAGCGATTAAAGAAGACTTATCCAAGTAGAAACTTGGTAAGCTGCCTGAAGGGCAGGGTCGACCAGAGGTCGATCAAAACGATTAAAGAAGACTTATCCAAGTAGAAACTTGTTAAGCTATTTAAGCAGGCAGGGTCGACCCATGGTCGACCAGAACGAGTGAAACGATCAAAAGGAGCGAACAACCGTAAGTCAAATTAAAGTCGAGCTTAAAGATAAACAAAAGTGAAATTAAAAGTTGACCCGAGGAACGGCTGGGCACCGATCAAGTAGGAATTACATAAACGTCACCCCATTAAGCATTACATAGACAAAGATAAAAACAAGAAAAAAGCGCTAAGCGAAACAAAGAACATGGGCGCTAACAGTATGGGGCGACCAGGGAAGCGTGGGCAACCCAGAGAATGTGGGCGACCATCCATGTCTGGTCGTCCGCGCCAACACGGTCAGTCAACAACTTCAATTCCCTTCGGGTTGGGGTTGCACGTTCCCTCAGAACAACTGTAGAAGACCAAGAATAGTCTACATCGACCGGGCACCTGTCCCCATCCAACGAATGAATCCCCGCAGATCGCGACGACTTTGTGCTTCCTGCAGTAGAACTGGATGATAGGTCGCCCAAAGAATGGGCAGAAGACTCAATGTCTAGAACTTCCCTTTGTTGAAGAATAACTAGGAGGATCAGAGGTCGACAAAGACGATTTAGGACCAAGTCAACTGCAAATCAGAATCAGACCATCATCAGGCTCGCAAGGAGGACAGCAAATAAAGCAATATATGTTAGAGCACACATACAACAATCACGGTAGATTGCAAAACAGCGAAAATCAAGGTCGCATACCTTGAGATCTAGATCAAACAAGTTTGAAGAACAAAAATGCGACCAAACCTTGAAGGTCAAAATATTTTAAGACAGTTAGATCCTATCAAACTCCCCACACAAACGTAAAGTAATACACAAAGAAGGAAGGAAAGGAAGAATACCTTTTGTAGATCACCTCCCTGAGAAAGGGAGAACACGAGATCGTGAAAACCTCCTTTCGTAGATCTCCCCTCACCAACAAATCTCCTCAATCGCACGAAGGGGCGAACACACCGTGGACACGCCGTGAAGGAACTCACCCAAGAGGGACGCTTGCACCATGATGAAGACCGACCAAGGGGGAGCTTTAGGCCACCACAGGAGAAAAGTGTGGATTGCCCTCTTCAAAGATTGATCGCCCCAATGAAGTAGCCGCCCAGATGGAGTCGAAACACCCCGAAACATTCAAGACGCAACCTTTGGTTATCAACGATCCGTTATGATCCCAATCGCTGAAATATTCACAAGTAATGATTGGGGGCATGACTATCAGGACAACACATCAAGCCTAAGCCCGCTCAATGATCGACCTTGGCTTGGGAGGCAACTGTTCTAGAGTGGGCCAAAGACCCAACCCCATCAAAGAGCTGGCCAAAAATGGCCCGGAAGCAAAGCAAGAGAGCATATCAGGCCTCAACGGTCAGCATCGACCTATGCCTGATCTAACGGCTCCCCGTGAATCACTAACACTACAAATAGGGGATCTACCCCACCTGTCAGATACATTATTCACCTTTACTGTTACTCTGCAAAATTCGACCAACTGACTTGGCCGTTGAAGTGTCATTTAAGGTACAACCTGGGCTCTGGATATGACTAGCAATCAATCAGGTCGACCACCCTCATCAACATCAGGTCGACCGCCCTCATCAGCATCAGGTCGACCACCGTCATCAGCATACAAATCGACCTGATACCTCAATCACAGCATCAGATGACTTGTCCCTTGACCAGCTCTACAGAGACGATCTCAAGGAACAGATCAAAAGATTTTTGGTAAAACGTATTTTTTTAGACAATAAATTCGAGGGAAAAAATTTGTGAAAGAAAAATGTGAACTTCGTCCCTAAATTTTGTGATGCTGGAACTATCAATGAATTTCAATTTTTCTATCTCAACATTTTGCCACTAATTTAGCTTTTTTCAAGTGGCGAGTTTTGTTAGGAATGAAACGGTGTACATCAAAATTAAAAGCATTACCTCTGACCTTTATCATTTTAAGCGAGGGGTAGGGGTTGAAATAGGGTGGGCCTAGCTAGGCTTTGTAAGGCATGGGTCTGGCCTGCGTTGAATAGTGCATTTTTAACACATTATTTTATAGTTTTTCTCTTGGTGTTTTGAGATGTGCTAGGCACCTAATATTTGAGTCTTAATATGTTTCTATACTTTGGGTCTTATTTGAGCATTTAGTGTGATCTTTTTTTCCGATAACTAATGATAGTATTATAAATACCCAATTAGCTTAGCATCATTGACACACACACTCCGCCCCCAGTCATCTAGGAAGAGTTGGAGAGGGCACCCAATCATGTGCTGGAGCTAAAGGGGAGAAAAGAATACACCAAGATCAAAGTCTCAAGCAGCAATAGGGGTGCACACTAACTGACAAGAAGCATTATTGTGATCTCTTGATTAATTTTCAGTTTTATTGCAAATCGACTATTATTGTCTTTGTAGGCCATAACAGTGGTTGCGTTTATCTGATTGAGGCGTGCGAGCATGCGTTGGAAATCTAAGGGAACAGAGCTACATTCTTCTGCTAAGCTCTAAACTCAATTCAGAAGTCTTGAAGGTCTAAACTTTGGATTATTAAAGCAGTACAGTTAGACTCGAGTCTATGGCCCAATTAATTTTTCTTAGTGGGCTTTTATCGAATAACTCATCTAGTTGATTAGGTTTTCGTTTAGGCTGAGACAAAATTGGTAGGTGAGCAGCCAAACATTACACTTTGACGCTATCTTATTTTCATATTACGTTTTGTGCCGTAACCTCCATGAAAGGATTTTGAGGTTCGGTGTTTAATGATATTTCATTTAGTATTCAGTTCTTTCTTCTCTATCAATTTCGTACCAAAATTATTTGTTTGCAAATGTTCGTCTTTGTGTGATGCTTAATCACCCAATTTTTGTCTTTTTGCGATACGCGATCGTTATTATATGACGCTTGTTTATGTGTAAATCTGTTTTCGCCACTTTTGATTATTCAGGTTATTTGATTGCTTGTTTCACTTAATTCAAATAAGAATTGATAGAGGATTGATTGAACACAATTATGATATTAATTGTGTTTAATGGCCTTTGTTCACCATCACGAATGATTGAACACGTTTTGACGTTTGCTTGAAACAGTGTGAATTCATATAAACTAATTAACGCTTGCTTAATTAGTTTATTATCAATCAAGAACTAAAACTTTGAACGAATCTTGCACGAATCTTTAGAAATAATGATAAATCTAAGGAACACCCGAAACCAATGGATTGATTTTCCCGTTAAACTGGAACTGTTTTCCTAAAAAATAAAACCCCTTCTTATTGTTACTTTTTTCTTGATTTTGGTAATCTTAAGTTAGAGACCCATATGAGAAGACCAAGGTTAACTACCTTATACAACATTTTATCCTTTTTAATTATTTTTAGAAGCATACGACTGCCGATCAATCACATGTCTTGATTGACAAACAATAGAATGTATGTAACTTTTGAGTGTTATTACAAGTGTATTATGATTATGTGTATATTTGTGGGCATCATGAACATTATCCATCTTAAAATAATTAATTTCAACGTTGAAAAAGCACACAATTTAGAAGTTTTTTATAAGCATTAAATTTAGAAGTTGAAAGAATAAGAAGCTTGATTGTTTACAAACCATATACCAATTATTTTGCAAATGGCATCTTGCCCTAGCTAGTTGCATTTAGTCAAGTTAATAACTTTTTGAAGCTTAGGTTTTATTGGAGGACGAACAAAGTTCTAAATCGTTTACTTGGGAATACTAAGTATACTTATTAAACTCTTTTTGTGCTATTTTTTGTTTTAAAAAAAAAACTCTTGTTGTGCTATTAGATTGAATTTTTACCCTAACGTTAATAGTATTTGTAAATATTGTAGGTTATAGTAAATATGTTATATTTTTGATAAATTGCATCTGTAATCCCTAATTTAGTATATGTAGGTAAAGATTTTGAAACTAAATATTAAAAAGAACCGAAACAAAGAAAGGGTCAATGAGCTTAACACAAGGACGTACGCTAAGCAAGTACAACTACTGAGGATGATGTTTCTAATGTTTGATAGTCGCCAAGGGATATTGAAGGTGTGCACCAAATAGGTGCAAGAAGGTCTTGGGTTCAAATCCCGAAAACTAACATTTCCTCATCTCGACTAACATTGCTTTATCAAAAAAAAAATGTTTGATAGTCCCTAACTGAATGTTACCATGGTTAATTTCCCCGTGGCTAACAACAATTTTGACCATGGCTAATATTTGGTGACACCTCTTGTTTTCACGGTTACACTAACCGTGGCTAAATAGATTTACCACGGTTTTAGGGACTGTAAGCCACGGTTCTACCCGTGGCTAATCTCCATTTTTTTTAGTGTAAGTGACTATACATAATCAGTACGAGTGCACTAACAGAGCTAGTTTATTTTTTATGAGGGGCTCAACTAAAGAGTAATTTTTTTTGACAAAATGAACTTCAAAGAATCAAAACTACTTCCTGTTAGCAAGCTTAAGTTCATTTATGTTTGGCAAAATTACAGCAGAGGACCTTTAACTTATTTATTTGTAACAAATTGAACCTTTAGGTTTTTTTTGTAACAGATAGGACCTTTAAGTTACCTAACGTTGACACCGTTAACCTTTTTCTAAACTTCCGTTCCAAAAACACTGAGGTGGCGTTAACGTTGCTTAGGTGTCAGTTACGTTGCTGACTTGGATATTAATTTTATTTAACATTTAAATTAATACCCAAAAATGTCTTCTTCTCCATTTATTTAATTAAAACCAACACCTCATGTCTTCATCTTCTTCAATCACAAACTCAGATCTTCAAACAGAAACTCAGATCTTCAATAAAAAACAAACTGAAATCCAAAACAAACTGAAACGAAAACCTAGATCTTCTTGATACAAAGGATTTTGCTTCATCTTCAACCCTCATCTTTAATCAAAAAGGATACAAAAATGGAAACCAAAACTCATTTTCAAGTTCAAATCTTTCTTAAATTTGCACACCACCTATTTTCGATTTTGATTTCGTTTTCATTTCTGTTTCAATTTTTGTTTCGGTTTGAATATGGATTTTAAAGGTTAAAGATAAAGATTGAGTGCAAAAAATTGGGGATTTTTAAGGTCTAGGGTTTGTATTTTCGGAATGGGTAAAAACAAATCTAAAGATCACTTATATTCAGGAGAAATGTCTTCTTTGAAGATCTGAGTTTCTCTCCTGTCTCTTCAACATCGCTGACGTTTCTGCCTTTTCCAATGATTCTTAGTATGGACTTTAGCGTCGCCTCACTCTTCTCTTATGAATGATGATTGATGCCAACACTGCAACTTAACATCACTTATATTCACATTATTATTAGGTTCTATTTGTTTGAATCTTTCAGCCAGTTGCTGGGTTTTGGTGGAGAAATATGGAGTTGCTTTGTTCCCCTTTGTCTTTTAGTTTTAATTAAATGGAGAAGAAGACATTTTTGGGTATTAATTTAAATGTTAAATAAAATTAATATCCAAGTCAGCAACGTAACTGACACCTAAGCAACGTTAATGCCACCTCAGCGTTTTTGGAACAGAAGTTTAGAAAAAGGTTAATGGTGTCAACGTTAGGTAACTTAAAGGTCCTATTTATTACAAAAAAAACTTAATGGTCCAACTTGTTACAAATAAATAAGTTAAAGGTCCTCTGCTGTAATTTTGCCTTTATGTTTTTAGTAAATTCTTTATGTTTCTGGTCCTGTCTTAAATTGATCATCATAAACGTAGCACATGGATAACCAATTTAAAAAAACGAAAACATTGAGGACCAATTTACATAGAGTCCCACTTTGAAACATAACATAAACAATTCATTTAACTAAGAACAAAAATTAAAAGACGAAACTAAAATTTTAAATAAAACTAAAGAATTTCAAGCATATATAACTTTATCAAATATATTTGGTTTACACACCCACCGTATATGCTTATTAATCCATGAAACGTACTTTGGGGTCCTCCGCGTGGATGATCAAGGACGGGTCGTCTGCTACTCTAGGCTGAGGATGACCTGAACGCGCGGCGGGTGTACCTGCAAGGACACTGCGACTCCCAAGTCAGCTATATCGAGCTACAGTTCAATCTAGTGAATATTCGAATGAATTGCGTACCTGACACCTGGTGACTGATGTTATTTATAGTGATAAGTTCGGATCGTTGACGTTGGATAGCCCAGTTGCGCTGGGGGCCCAAGTATCAGTCGAGCAGATCCTCCCCTTACTGGGTTGGATGATTACTTAGTGGATTGAGCCTGACAACTAGCCCAGTCCAGAACAATCCACAACAAAATTAGAAAGCAATATTGAAACATAAAATATATCTCATACATTTAATTGGAAAAAAAAACAAGTATTATAATCAATATTTGCATCAAAAATGCAAATATAATCACAAAAGATGAGATCGTTACTCCACCATAATTGCCATGTCCCCTGAAATATATAGTATAAAGCAATTAAAGGGCTAATACAATAGAATGGTCCTAGTTACTTTTGGGCATCTGTCTCCATAACGGAGACATAGATTACCCCACAATTTTTTTGTAATACTTTGGATCGTTGTGATTGTCTGTGCATGCCACGGTTCAGTATCTCCAATAGTGAGATATAGAATACACACACTGTTTTTGCTAGGGACCGATCGGCCAAGGCTCGGAAGGCGACCAAGAAACGTGTCAAATGAAGATTTTATCTAGAGTCAATGCGGCCTATTCGACTGGGAAGGAATAAGATAGTAATCTTAGTTTTGGGGTAGGAGGTTTTCCGGTAGTAGCGCAGTGTATTGGCGGGTGGACTAGTCATATGTCTCTTGCATGTTGACTTGTACCATGGGTTTGAGTACCCCTTATACTCCTATCAATACATTATTTGCTTATATAAAAAAAAAAAACCTTCAAAGATAATTAAAAATGGATTCTCCGACTTTTTAGCGGGAAGTGTAGGGTAATTTTAGTCAAAATAAAGTACAAAATGGTAAATTAAACTAGAGATAGAAATGTGAGAGAGAAAGTAAAAGAAGAGAGAGATATAGAGAAAGGTAAGGAAAGTTAGGGGGACAAAAACAAATTATATATAGTTATATATTATATAGTTTTTATATTAAAGGTAAACAAAACCCATGTACAAATATTGTGTCAATAGCATAAGATATATAATCACACACGACACAAAAATGATTAGGACAGTACAATAAATCAAAATCGGAGAACTGAAATACCCTGAATAGTTAGTAGAAACCACAAAAACAAAAGCTTTTATTACCTTTGAGTGTCAACACATCACTCATAAAAAAGACTATAGCTCGATCAGAGCTGGCCTAACAGTTACAGAGGCCTAAAGCGAGCTCTAACGTGAGGCATATATGAGATAATAAAACAGTGTGAACTCTTAATATCGAGCTCTAACGTGAGGTTCAATGTAATTTAAATTCTCTTTTCTTGATTTTAGTGGAAAAAATTGTTTTTTTAAGGAAATAAAAAAAACAGTTGACCATCATTAGCAACAACACTATTCGGGCGAAAAAATTCACATTAAAATTAAATACAAATTGAATAGGGTATTGAATGGATAACTTAT
Source organism: Astragalus glycyphyllos (assembly GCA_963573325.1). Lineage (NCBI taxonomy): Eukaryota > Viridiplantae > Streptophyta > Magnoliopsida > Fabales > Fabaceae > Astragalus > Astragalus glycyphyllos. The sequence goes on along the minus strand of OY754313.1, from coordinate 11,244,158 downwards.
GTTGAGTAAAAATAAATTAATAGTTTAAGCTGGATAAACATAAATGAATAAATTAAAATCTTTTATTCTATTCAAAGTTGGGTTTAAATAAATTGCAAAAATAGACAAATATTGACCATGATCTTGCATTTTTCTGAGAGAACAAACATCTTTTAGCAAGGAGATTAGGAGAGAACCTACGTAGTAGTTAATGCTTGATTATAAATTCATCAAATTTTGTAAAAGAAAATAAAACAAAATAATTCTTGACATTAGATAATATTATTGTACCTAAAAAATTATTTATAGGACATAGAAATGACCTTGTCAAAAAAATGACATATAAAATGTTAAACGGAAAAACTATCCATAGCCACATTGAATTTTAAATCATAAACCATGGAATCAGGGAGACCTTAACATTCCAAGCGAGCCATGGTATCTTATGTGAAAATAAACGAATTTTCTTTTAAATATTCAATAACTGTAGATTTTGAGGCTCCTTTTTTAACAAATTTTTTTGAGGCCCAAAACTTTTGTTTTAGTTGTTTGTGCCTTGAGCTAGCCCTGAGCTCGATCTAGCATTGGCCAGAAGCTAATTCCATGAATAAAGTATCTTACTTTTGACCCAAAAAAAAGTATCTTACCTTATCATTTATTTTTTCCTAGTACTAATACTCCGTGCTCCATAAAAATTGCACTTTTTTCTTTTTCAAAGTGTGCATTTACTAGCAAGTTATGGCTTTGAGTACGTAGCTTTAAATGTATATATGGCAGTGATAAAAACACTGATAAGAATGTAATGCAATAGGTAAAGTGACATTGAGTTGATATAGCAAGAAAAGATGTAAATGAATAGAAGAAAACAGGAAAAGGATCGGGTGTGGAGAATTATATATTTCAGCAAAATGAAGGAAAAAGTGAGTAATCTATAGTTTATGATATATTAATGAAAAGTGAAAAGGAAGAGAGTGATTTATCGTTTATATCTAGATATTCTTAGAGTTGTGCCCACAATAATTTTTAATCACTAAAAAGTGAAAAGGAAGCGAGGAATTCAAGATCCAACTCGTGGAATGATTTTATGTGTTTATAATAACTCTTATGTTCTCTACTAGGTACAGAATATCTTTTCGATTTTCTTCTGCAATTTTTACCTTTCAAAGATGTTCAGTCGAGTAGAAATTTTTTTATAACATAAATTTAAATTTCGGTTTGGTTCTTTAAGTTTTATTTTCACATCAGTCATTTAACTTTTAAAATTAAAACGGTTAAAATTATATGTTTTCCATTTGATGCCATCTTAGCTTTGCGTGTATGTGGCATAACTTATGTATTAGAATTTTGGTCAGTAATTACTTTCTAAAAATGTTCCATCCAAACATACTCTTAAGTTTTTTATGGATTTCAATTTCTCCTTTGTATTTTTTTATTTTACACTTTTCTTGTCTTTTTGTTTGTATTGGCCGTTGATATTTATTGTGGCAACAAGTGTTTTATTTGGTACTCAAATTATTACCTTAGGTCTCATTGAAGCCAGCTCATTGTCCTCAATGTGGAGAGACTTTGTCCACTTTTAAATAACATATTGGATCAATTGAACCTAAACTTTAGAGAGGCAGTAACATTTTACATTGTTGCCTTTAATTTTTTATTGAATAACCCCTTAACACGAACCTCCTAGAGTTAAAAAGAAGATAAAAGCATAGAGTTATTGCATTGCATCATCATACGAACTCAATGACGTAAGATTTGTTAGTTTTTAATAGAGAGAGAGAGTTATTGCATTGCCTTTAATAAAAAACTTGCAGTCTCAATCAACGTCAGCAGGCTACACAAACATAAAGTTAAGAAAATTTTAAAATAAAAAACATAAATGAAAAGACTAAATTAAAACCTATAACACGTCAAAACGAAAACGGTGCCGAACAAAAAATGTGAAAAAGTTCAATGTTGTTGTAATTTTAAAAGCTAAAGCACCAATGTGGGGAGGAAATACTTAAACACGCGATGAAATCAAATTTCAAAATAAATTTAACGGACACCATATTGGTTCAATATGGTGTGCTCTTATGTAGCCATTCCACTCATACATTTTAACCAAACCATATAACTAATGGAGCATGACAAGAAAATATGTTTGTGATTAACTGTTTGGGAGGGAAGGAAATATTAGTCTCCAAGATTTGAACCCTAGACATTCTTCTTATACACCTTCAATGTCTCTTAACTCGCTTATTGAGCTACCTACTTCGGACTTATATATTTTCTTTATGGTTATGCAATGTGACAGTATCACACACTATACAACTTTATAGTTGGAGCAAAAATAGTAGTCACATTTTAATTTTAAAGTCCTATATAAATTAAACGATCTCCTTCAAAAATGTTAATTAAGTTCGTCCTTCCACCAAGATGTATTAGGAAATACATCACTAGCATTATTTATTAAGTTTCAAATTGCATATGGACATTGTACATGTTGGACATTTTCTATTACAAGAGAATATATATTGTATAATCTCTAACTTCATTAATTTCGATTTATGAAATTAACGAGTGATTTATTATTCGAAGTGAAAAATAAATTAAGTTTCGGATAGGGGATAGTCGAGAAAGCAATATATAATTGCTAAGTCATATGATAAAAATACCTTAGTATTTTAACTATGTGGTAATTTGGGGAGAAATTGGGTTAAAAGAGTCATTATGTGAGAGTTGATGAACCAAGGGCATTTAGGTCTTTTCCAGCCGTTTTAAAACACCCTCAGCTCATTAACAACTCCACACTCATATTTCTCAGATTCTGGAAAAACAGAAGAAAGAAAGAAAACATAGAGAGAGAGAAAGAGAGAGAGAGATTCAACATCCTTGCTTGCATGTAAGTGTTCTTGCTATCAATCCACTCCATTTTCAATTCTCTTTCTTTTTGATACTAAATTCAGAACCTAACTCTCCCTAAATCTCCTCTTGCCATAGTTGCATTTTGAAGCTCAGAGTTAAGTTTTCAACTTCTTGAAGCTTGCATGTCATTATTTAGACCATCATGAGCTTTTGTTGAAGTTGCAACCATTTTAGAGTGTATAGCTGAAGCAAAATTGTTGATTCAAGGAAGGATTACAGTATTTTATTTGCTGAAATTCGAATAGGAATTGCGGGGTTTCGGTTTCGAAGCGGATTGGATGAATACGGGGATTGTTCTAGTGGTTACTTGACGGTTATTTCGTAAAGACTCGCTTGTTAGCGAATTCGTCAAATTGGTGAGTTTTACTCCCCTTTAGGGTTTTTAAAATTTGGTTTGATTGTGTTGAAATTCTGGAATGATTAGGTATTTCGATTTCGAAGCAATTTTAGAGTCAAAATCCCGATTTCGAAAAATAACGTTTTACGGTTTATTTATTAAAATATACTTTAATATATGATTTTCTATTTTGATTTGTGAATATTGTTTGGTTTGAAATATGATATTATATACTCTGTATCTCGGTTGGAATTGGTTTGAGTTTCGGATTGGACTCGATCGGAATAGCGAAACGAACGAAACAAAGTGAAAATTTGTTTCTGCACAAGGCACACGGACCGTGCACCCATCACGCACCAGCATTTTTAAAATTTTTTAAAGTGGCACGGACCGTGCGCCTAGGCCCACGGACCGTGCGCCTAGGCCCACGGACCGTGCGCCTAGGCCCACGGACCGTGCGCCTAGGCACACGGACCGTGCGTGTCTGACGGGTTCAAGGTGCAGTTTTGTCGTTTCGTCGCTCCTTTCGATTTCAAACCACTTCTAATCCTTTTCTCAGCTAATTGGGGTGATATATACTTTATAAAAATATGATTTCACCATGTGCAACTTGATTTTGAAGAAATGTTTTGAAGATTATAAATGTTTCGAATAACCAAACTTAGTGCACGTGTGAGCATTTGATTTTGAAAACAAAACCGAACTGAATGTTCTATTGATTGCATCTATGATTGATGTGGATAAGATATCTATATATATATATACATATACATATATTATATCGAACTCATAAGGCGGCCCAATGCGGGTACGATATATAGATTATATCGAATTTGGGTGACGACCCATTGAATAGCATACTAGGCAGGGAAGGTCATAAGCCCTTAACCTAGGCCCAGTATCCGTTAGGGAAAGTACTAGCGGGGGTTCATCGGGAGTATGCAATTGATGACGGCCGATGTTGTGCTAATGTAGTTACACCATTCACCGGGATTAGCAATTGATGGCAGTCGATGTTTCGGATAATAAAATAAGCTAGTGGTTTATAAATTAAACGACTAATGCTTAGTTCTTTTTAAACGGAATCGAGTGAATGTTAGGGGTCACGATAGAACTCACTGAGATATGTTATCTCACCCTATTATTTGCTGTTGTTTTTACAGAGAAACAGGGAAAGAGGAAGGCGAAACGGCATGAGTAGGTGGCGTGTCTATGGAGATGTTGAAGACTTGTTGTCTTATATCCCCTGATTATGTTTATCCTGTTATTTTTTGTTATGTTTATGTAACTTGTTTATGAAATGAGTTGTATAAGCCATTTTCGTTTCCTGGTTAAGATATTGAACATTAAGACTTTGTTATCCCATTAAGTTATGAACTATGTTTAAGTTCAGTGGATCTAATACAGGTTGCTGCATGATGATAATTATTATTATCGCAAAAATTTAGTTATGTTCAACATCTAAACAGATATTGTGTCCTCTGATTTTGGCTAAGTTGTGCATTCCAGTATATCTACATGTTAGAATTATTTTGAGTGTTATATATATATATATATATATAATGATTTTGAATATAAAATTGTTATGATATTATGGATTATATGTGAAACAAAATTTCTAATCCTACTTGAATTGAGAAAATAGGAGATCAATTATAAAATTAAGGATCTTGTTTCCCGGGTGGATCCAGAATTTAGGGTACTCAAAATCAGCATCATCTATAAAATAAGGATCTTTGTTCTCATGACCTTAAACGCCAATATCTGGAAAACATAATCTCCCAATGGTGAAAGTAAACCCTAATAACTCATTAAAACAACATTAATTACTGTAAAGCAATAAGAACAAAGGTAAAAACAAATCTAAAAGGATAACTAAATTGTATTGATCATAACAATGGAATCACATGATAGTTTTCGAGAGATTCATCTCTTCCTAACCCAAAGAAAATTAGTTACTCATGTTCAAAGGATGAAAGACAATGTAAAAGAGAGGTTACAAAAAGATGAGTATATTGGCTACCACGGAGTGTCCTAATGCTTTCAACGATCTAATATCCACTAATCCTTATGATCAAATTTCGCACTGGCCAACACGCATTTAATTTGTCTTTGTAGAGTTAAATTTACTTTGGCGGCGTTCATAAAATAAATGTATTTTTGTATCTTAAAACTTATTCTTTTCTTTAACACCCTAGTATCTCTAACATAGAGAGAATACCAAAACATTTAGTTTAGCACATATCAGAGATGACTTCCTGTTTTTGACATTGACCACAACTAAAATATTTTCAATGAATAAACATCAAACAGTCATAAAATCTCATAACTGAAATATAACCATTTAGGTTCCATGTCTTACAATATTCTCATAACCTAGTGTTCAATACCAAATACAAGAGTAGCGGAAACGATTTTACAACTTTAAACAAGGTCAAGTTATATAATCGAAAAAAGATAGACAACAAGGGAAATAACATAAGCATTAGATCTAATCTTTCGTAGGGTGCAATTGATTCGCTAAACAGTAAGGGGCTGGACTGGACAACTCCAGTTGTACCATGTTTGATTTGAAAACTGTTCACAGTACTGGAAAGGAAATGAGGGCAAGGGACTAGACAAAGACCCAAATTCCTGTACCTCACAAAACCATAGTACAACTTCCTGATCACTCAAAAAAATACCAAAATATTATTTTTATTTCCTATTCAATAATTTTTTCTCTCTCCTCTATTCCCTCTCTCTCTCTCGCCTATCCCATTCTTCTCTACCTATCTAATACTTTATCATCTCATGGCCTATCTCCTTCATCTCTCTTTCTCTCCCCCTCTCCACCTCTCATCTCTTTGGTATTTTCTCATTTCATGACCTCTCTCCTTCATCTCTCTCTTTATCTCACCTTCCCTCTCTTCCATCTTCTCCATCATATGTTTTTCTTTATAATTTTTTAATTACATTACAATATATGTTATATAAAATCATTATAAACATTAGAAAGAGAATTATAATAAAATTTACATTTTTTTGATTGTGCTGTCCATTTTTCACCAAACAATGTACTGGACAAAAGCTTGTCCAGTACTGTCCTGTCCAGTACTGTCCTGTTTGCGAATCAAATGGACCCTTAGTCTTCATAAGGAACACAATCTACTAATGCTTCTTTCCCTTCCTCTTGGCCAAATTTGAGTTGTATGGCTTGCATGTGGTAATGGAGTTGTTGAAGAGTTGTAGAACCAAATTATGAAGCTACATTGTTGATTGGGAGAGTGATTCGGGTGTTTTCGGGTCGTTCGAGTTTCATAAAGTGTGTTTAGTGATTTTCATCACGATAGGTGCTTTTACTCACGTTTAGGCTTTTATTTTTGCTCTGAACTGAATGCTTTTCTGATTAATTTCGTAAGGTTTTTCGTTTCGTGAAATTTGAGTCAAAAACCATATTTTTGGAAATATTACATTTTGGTGTCATTTAACGATCGAGTAATATATGTTTCTTGTTGTAATTGTGTTGATTGGATTGGTTGTTGTGCTGGAAATATGACTGGTATGATGAGACATTGGGTTGGATTTAGCATTAGGGACGAATCAGAAACAAAAAGGGCGAGAAACAGCACTGGACGCACGAAACGAATTCAAACAATACCAATTCAAACAATACCAATAAAACATCATATCATCAAATACTTAGACATTCCGATAAATTACAATTCGATATTTTTAAAAATTTCGGTTTTCACGACTCTACGAAACGAACTCGAATTTCAAAATTTTTTAACATACAGCGACACATTTTAAGAACGAATTCCTAAACGGAGTAAAACTCACCGACTGTGATGTAAACCACAAAAAACCGCAAAAATCGAAGCTCACGCGAAACCGAACCTCACGAATGATCCCCGAACGTAACCTTCCCTCTCCAACGAAAACCAATCCGCACCAAACTTCCCAAAATAGAACGAATCAAACAATACCCTCTAGTAATTCGAAATGTGACCTGTTGAGAACCTTTGAACCTTCTCCAAGCTCGAAATGAACATAAAAACGAAAATGGTACTAAGAGCTCCTCCTTCTCCCTCAAACTCGAAACGCAATGGATGATGGAAGGAAATGGTTGAACTTGAATCTATGAGTGAAATGGATATCAATGGAAAGAGGAGAAGAAATGAAGAAGAATGGTGCAAAGACATGCAACTTGCATCAATGTTTGAAGTCGCTTCCCTCCTCTTCTTCTCCCTCTCACTCTCGAGCTTCTCTCTCTTTTCTCAAATTCAGAATAGTGTTCTTTTGGAGTGTGTGGGGTATTGTTGTTTTAACTTAAAGAAGTCACATAATATACCTCAAACATAAGTGTATTTAACGAATTGCGGTTATTTTATCATTACTTAATGTTGGGAAAAGGATTGGGATAGGTTTGGTGTAACATCCCCAATTCGGTTAATGCCGGTTATCGAAATTAACTAATGTCACTTAACTGCTTGAGTCTATGAAAGCAATATTTAATTGCTAAAGTAGGTGAGGTATATATGTACATTAATCGATGGTATGACTAGAGAAAGGTTTTATGAAACCTCCCTAGTTCAGTTATTTCAATTGACGAAATTAACTAGTGATCGTTTATTCGATTAAATGATAAGTTGAGTTATTATCATGCTAGAGGTGTTAAGGTAATATTAAATCGCTTAGGCATATGATTTTATGCTTTATTGGTTGAATTGTATGATGGTTGTGTGATTAATTGGATAGAAATGAGGTTTAAATAAAAATTAAAAGACAAGGGTATTCTAGTCCTTTCCCACCCTTTAAACACCTTCAGCCCAAAAACCCATAAAAAACACAATCTCCTCTCATTCTCAACATTTTTCAGAAAACTAGAAAGAAAGAAATTAGAGAAGGAGTAGAGAGAGAGAGTGAAGCCGAGGCAGAGAGTGAGAGAAAGAAGGAGGAAGATCTTCTTCAAATCTTATCGAATGTGAGAGATTATTATTCCATTCTCTTCCTCTACACAATGACACCATTTTCCACAGCTCATGTCATCTCTACCTCACTTCACCATAGTTGAAGCTTCAACCTCCATCTTGGCCAAATTTGAGTTGTATGGCTTGCATGTGGTAATGGAGGTGTTGAAGAGTTGTAGAACCAAACTATGAAGCTACATTATTGATTGGGAGAGTGGTTGGGGTGACTCAGTTGTTGTCTCGAGCTAAGAGGGGATGGGGTTCGATTTTGGGGGCATTCGGACGAGTTCGGAACAAGTTCGGTAGTTTTCGGGTCGTTCTAGTTTCATAAATCTCGGTGTTTAGTGATTTTCATCAAGATAGGTGAGTTTTACTCACGATTAGGCTTTTATTATTGTTTTGAAATGAATGTTTTTCTGACTGATTTCGTAAGGTTTTTCGCTTAGTGAAAGTTGAGTCAAAAATCGTATTTTTGGAAATATTACATTTTGGTGTCATTTAACGATCGAGTAACATGTTTCATGTTGTAATTGTGTTGATTGGATTGGTTGTTGTGCTGGAAATATGACTGGTATGATCACACATTGGGTTGGATTTAGCATTAGGGACGAATCGGAACCAAAAAGGGCGATAAAACTACATGAAAAACACTGTCTTGAGATGCTGAGAAATTGACATGGACCGTGCCACCATCGGGTTGTGCACTGCACACAACATTCAGGAAGCACGGACCATGCCACTTTTTGCACGAACCATGCCACCATCTGTTACCCTGTTTTTGAAAATTTTTATTTCTCTTCCTTTTGAGTTCCATTTCTTTTCCAATGTTAATCCTAACCCTAATAAAGTACTAATGAATGTATGTGACTATGATTTTGATCATGATTGAAGTTATTATTATTTCGAAAAACCTTAATATTTGGAAAACGAATATGTTTTGGAAAACTGAAATAGAGTAAACGAGAGAGGACTTGTATTTTGAAAATTAAAGGAACTATATGTTCAATTTCACATTGTTTACTGAAATGGGATGATTATACATTTCATTTAAGACTGTTTGAGGTTCACGATATATAAATTATATCGAGTGTGGGTGAAGACCCGCAGAAGTTAGCATACTTGGTGAGGGAAGGTCATGAGCCCTTAACTTAGGCCCTTAGAATTTTACATTAGGGAAAGTACTAGTGGGAAATGGGGTTCACCAAGATTACATTCGTGTAATGGGTGTTGTGCTACAATTTAAAAGGTAATGTTCACCAGGATTAGCATTCGTGTAGTCAGTGATATTTTCAATTAGGAGGTATGTAATTCATAAATTGAATTACAAATAAAAGGATTTCGTAATTGAACTGTGAGCGTTGTTAGGGGTCACGGTAAAAATAACTAAGATAGTATCTCCTTCTTTATGTTGTTGATGTTTTCAAAGAGAAACGGGGAAAAAGGATGTCTAAAAGACACGAGTAGGATACGTGCTCAAGGAGAAGGATTGAAGACTTAGTTTTCTTTCCATGTTTATTTATTTCCAATGTTGTCTTTGTACTCGATAATATGACTTGGGTTATTGTTTAAGTTACGTAATTGTAGCCGCTTTACTTGTGAGGATATTGAACACTAGGAATTAATGTTGTTGAAGTTATGAACCGTTTTGGTTTAATGAAGTTATGACAGGTTATGACGGATTGATATTCTATAATATCGAAAATTTTAGTTGTGTTCAATATATATCTAAACAGGAAATTGATCTATGATGAATGCTAAATTGTGCATTCTAATATGTCTACTAGTTAGAGATACTAGGGTGTTACATTTGAGATCAAAAGGGAGTAGCTTAGGGTAGCTTTTAAGACGAGAAACAGCACTGGACGCACGGTCAGTGCACCATGTCACACGGTCCGTGTGTGAGTGTTTAAATTTTTTTACCAAAGTCAGCGGCAGGCGCACGGTCTGTGCCCTTGGGGCTCAGAACTCGTGTTCCTGCACCAGCACTTGAATTTCGTTATGTTTCTTCAAATTCGCTACTCGGTTCCATTCCGACCCGTATTCCGATCGATTTCCAACATTACAACTGTAATTACCAACACAAAAGCCAATTCAAACAATACCAATAAAACATCATATCATCAAATACTCAAACATTCCGATAAATCACAATTCTATATTTTTAAAAATTACGGTTTTCACGATTCTACGAAACGAACTCAAATTTCAAAATTCTTTAACATACAGCGACACAATTTAAGAACGAATTCCTAAACGGAGTAAAACTCACCGATTGTGATGAAAACCACAAACAACGGCAAAAATCGAAGCTCACGCGAAACCGAACGTCACGAATGATCCCCGAACGTAACCTTCCCTCTCCAACGAAAACCAAACCGACGCAAACTTCCCAAAATAGAACGAATCTACCAATACCCTCTAGTAATTCGAAATGTGACTTTTGGAGAACCTTAGAACCTTCTCCAAGCTCGAAATGAACGTAAAAACGAAAATGGTACTAAGAGCTCCTCCTTCTCCCTCAAACTCAAAACCCAATGGATGACGGAAGGAGATGATTGAACTTGAATCTATGAGTGAAATGGATATCAATTGAAAGAGGAGAAGAAATGAAGAAGAATGGTGCAAAGACATGCAACTTGCATCATGGTTTGAAGTTGCTTCCCTCCTCTTCTTCTCCCTCTCACTCTCGAGCTTCTCTCTCTTTTCTCAAATTCAAAATTGTGTGTTTTTTGGAGTGTGAGGGGTAATGTTGTTTTAATGAGCTGAAGGAAAATAAAAGGGAAATGACCAAGCTACCCTCTTCTCTCATTCCCACTTAAATCTATTTTAAAACAACCAAACAATCAAGCAATAATACACATTCTCATATCATTGACAGTCAAATTAACTAAATTACTCGAGTTAACTAATCAATTTGACCTTCTGCTAATTTCGATAGGAGATAAATTATATATTTGGTTAGAATTTAAATTACTTGATTAAACAAAATTCGCCAAATTTGGGATGTTACATATTCAATTTTAAAATATTATATATTTTGTTAGAATTTAAATTTGACTCAGCGCCTTGTAGAGAACTTTTGACGCCTAAGGCTAAAGCAAAACTCTTAGGAAAAAAAAGAAAAAATCAACTAATTTTAAACAAATAAAAAAGTTATGAATGAAAACGTGAAATTTTGGCGTTTAAATTTACACAAAGCCAATGTTTTTATTTTTTACTTAATTCAATGTTTCATCTTATCTTTTTGCATTTATCCAATAAAAAAAATTTGACAATTAAATTGACGTTCTAAAAGTCTATTCTGAAATTTATAATATATTTCAATAAAATCAATTCCTTCTTCCTTTTGACAAAATAAAATTAATTTCCTTCAAAAACTAGTGGAAGTAGTATTTAATATATTGAATACAATATATCTATTTTAAGTATAAATATTTCAGTTTAAAACCAAACACATAAAAATAATAAAAATGGGCCTGGACTAGGTTGTGGGCCTAAGGCATTCTCCCACCGAGCGCTGCTCATTCACCTAGTGCATTTAGCAATGGGCAGCACGTCCTTCTACAAAACGCTGCCCATTGCTAAATGTGCTAGGTGAATGAGCAGCGCTTCTCCCTACAAGCGCTGCCCATTGTATAATTTTTTTTCCTGTTTTTATGTTTTCCTTTTTACATTTGATAATTTCCTGGTCATATATAGCCAATACCAATCTAATCCATTATATACTAACAACATATATATATATATATATATATATATATATATATATATATATATATATATATATATATATATATATATATATATATATATAAACTAGTTATATATTCAAATGCACCAATATGATCACAAACCAAAAGAAACTAGCTAACAAGTTATTATGTATCCAAACCTTAGCAACTTACAATATTAACCAATTAATATGTATCCAAATCAAACTCTCTAACAATATGTATCCAAAACTAGCAAGCTACTTACAAGATATATCTAAATTAAAACAAGTTAGCAACTTACAATATGCATGAACCAATTCATATGCATGTATCCAAATCAAACTCTAAAAATTTACAACATTACAATCTATCTAAAATCAAAAGAATTGCGAGACATAATGGCACCACTCTCCTCTAAGCTCATGAAGTTGTGCAGTAGAGTATGTCTTCCACCGACAATCGGGAAAATTCTGAAATTATATAATTAAATAAAATTAGAATTGAAATATATGGTAAAATCAAAATAAAAAAGAGTTCAAAAAAGATACCTGTCTGGGGATGACCATTTGGTTGTGGGTAATAATTTCCTTCATAAATCTCATTACGTAATACCCACAATCATTGTTATTGGGTTGTTTCGGACACTACAAAACAAAAGATTAGTTAATTGTTAAATTTAATTTAATACATTTTTTGACCTAGAGCAACATTAAAAAGCAATATTTCATTTGGACATTTCAACAAACACTACACCTACATCAAATTAAATTAACAAGCATTTCATTTGGACATTTCAACAAACACTACAACTACATTTCCCCTCAAGTTTAGAAACACCATTTCAAAGAACCAATCATCAAGCATCAACTTTGAATCATCTAACCTAAGGTTCCAATGCCATTAAAATAACTAGAACAACATGTAGTAATACTAACCTTTGTGAAAGAGAACGAAAATGAGAGAGAGCCACGAAAATGAGAGTGTGAGGCGTTGAGCTTGAGGCACGAAAATGAGAGTGTGAGAGTGAGAACAAAAATGAGAGCTTGAGGCGTTGAGCTTGTGGCGTTGAGCATGAGAGAGGAGGTGAGGCGCGCGGAGGGGAGGAGGTGAGGCGCGTGGAGGAGAGCTTGAGAGCTTGAGAGAGGAGGAGAGCTTGAGAGAGTATACGTGAGTGAGAGCTTCAAGTGAGAGAGCTAGGTGATGGAGAAGACCCAAAAAAAAACATTAATGTTAAAACGTACGCGAAAGAAGGAAAATGAAAAAAAGAAACCAATAGGAAGCGTTTATAAGTAAGGAGCGCTGCCCATTGGTCATATGCGCCACCAATAGGCAGCGTTTGGCAAGGGAGTGCTGCCCATTGCTCATATGCGTCCTCCAATACACAGCACTTGGCATGGAAGCGCTGCCCATTGCTCGCGTGTTTTAGCCAAAAGCAGCGCTTCCAACAGAAGCGCTGCCCATTTTAGTGCCTTCTTTTTCAAGATCTGGTGTAGTGCTTGCATCGTCACCTTTACAATACTTGTGATCCTGTGCCACTTCTCAAACCTTACGAAGGTCTCTCACTTCCCATCCTCTCTCACTGTTTCTCCTCTTCCTTTCCCACATTACTTACAATTTGAAAAGAGCTGCAAAATTGTCCATCACCAATTCATATATATTGTTGTATTGTTAATTTGATTAAGATTATCTAGTAGGGTGGGAACAACTTTATTCTACTCACAAAGGTACTATGAATATAACTAATCTCATATTAACTTTTGATTTGATTGATTGTATATAGTTTTTTCGCTATTTTATTTCTCCTCTTTAATGTTGTGTGGTTTTTTCTCTTGTAGATTCGTGACAAGACCCCAACACTTGATTCTTGGAATATCATCTATATCGTCTTATGTTTCTATACCTTATCCTTATGTTCAACTCTACTGCTCGTTTCGACAAAGTCCAACGCACATCTCCGGCGATTGTGATTTCCTTGATTAAACATTTACACCAGTACTCTCCATTTTAAAGAAGGTAGTATATTTGAAATTTATATATTCGTATTGGCAACTATAATTTGCTATGATTTACTTCCTTTTATTTGATGAATTAATTACTTTTAAATTGGTATGGAACTTTACTAGGAGAATTAGTGAGGAGAACACTACCGAGTCCTGATGGACGCCAGTTTGAGTCCTACAAGGATGTTTCTTAATACTTGGTTTCTTATAGAGTCTAGTGATGTAGAAATCATATTTGCAATAAATACTGATCTTCAATGCTATTATATTTGCAGACATTGTTATATTCTCACGGATAGAATTTTCTTACTCTACAACTATATCGTTGTTTAAATTAAATTGGTTTAAATAAATGTGATTGTTGCATGAGAACTTTTTTAGCATTCATACAAATATACTTAATATTGAAAATATGCGAATATATGGTTACGCTTTGGCTTTTAAGAGTTTATCATTTCCGCCGTAGAAATGGTTGACATTTTTCCTTTTAATACTACAAGATTCCACATTGGTTAAAGAAACACCCAATGCTAAAGTTTTCATTTTAATTGCAAAATTGCCACCGTGTTATTTTGAACATCAGTTACTTTTTGAACCGATATTAATTTGCGATGTTAAATCCATTGTTTCCACTAGTGTCATAATGTCATAACAATTTCATGTAGCAATTAATAAAATTTTTTGGAATTCATCATTTTAAGTTAAAAGTTACATATCATTTGTAAAATATGCGTATGAACGAATTGTTTCTCTGAAAACTAGCAAGATATAAGTCGATTCTTACAAATCACTCTATTTTTATGCATTTTTAAATACACGTGTTATAAAAGTTAAATGTCAAAAGTATCAAAAATTAGGAACAGAGGAAGTACCATATACAATAATTTGCTGTTTTAGCTCTCTAAAACTGAAAACTGAGTAAGCATGTTTAATCAAAAAGAATAATGAAAAAAAAAACCAAAAAGAATAATGATCTTGAAAAAATATAGAAATTTAATACCGATAATATTTACTAAATAATACACACATTTAAAAAATGAAAATATTCTTAAAGAAAATGATATTCTATAATCAATAAAAGTCAATGTTCTTCATTTTGTTTGAAACAAAGATCAGAAAAATCATAAATTAAAAAGTATTATAATTGCCCATAAAATTTGAAAATACAATGATCATTTATAATTAAGAATATCTTTATAAGTTTTATATATACTTAAAAAAACAAAATTATGCCAACAAAAATAATACAAGCTCAAAATAATGGAATTTAACCAACAATATGTAATACTAATGGTAAAGTGAAATAGCTATTTATAAAGAACAAAACATTTATAAAATTTGAAAACATAAAAAAGTTGAAAAAATCAAATCAACATTAATTAATACGTCTAAAATAAAATAAAATATAAACCGTAAATATAAGAGTAGAATAATAATTTATGAGTAAATAAAACCATTTATAAAATTTGATATGTGCTTAGACTTGTAGTCAGTAAAATTATGCCACATCCTGATATATTTTCTGTACTCAATAGACATAACAATGTTATTCAAGATATGCTATTTAGGTTCTCTTTGAGACAGCTCACCCCTATCCAATATTACGACATTGTTGAGTTGACTGAGTTATCATCGCCTAGAGCTGGTGAGGTAGATGATGCCTACAGGCTTGGACTTCTAGTATGGAGAGGATTTTGCCGATGCCGCATTTGATGATTTTTTTTTGTCTGATGGTCGGACTGGTAAGTGTCGGAACCTAACACACGTAAATGGAAAAATCAAGGTTCGGTATTTGGTGAGGATCGAACCAGGCAACCGGGTGTTCATAAACAGCATTTCTGCCGCTGCGATGAATCAGCCTCAGACGCAACATATGATGATATGCATGCATGCTTTATTTCAATACTTACCTTTGCTAATATTTTCGGATATTTTGTGATACAATTTCAGTTTGTTTGACTTGTTTAAATACATTTAGTATGTTTGTTTATAATATGAATTACTTCTGAGTTTATTATATTTTAGTTTCTTAGTAAAAGTTTTTTTGATATGACAAGTGAAAAAATGGTTTGGATTTTGAAAATTCTACTTAATTGAGGGAAACAATCACCTTTGAGCAACTTTTATGTGATGATGACTGAATAGAGCATTTTAATGCATTATTTTATTCACTTGGTGTTTTGAGTTGTGTTATGCACCTAATATGTGATTGTTGCCATGTTTCTAGACTTTAGGTCTTATTTGAGCATTAGTGTGATAATCTTCAGTTTTATTGCATATTGCCTCTTTGTTCACTCCGCAAGACATAACTTTGTTTGCGTTTAACTGATCAACGCATGTGAGCATGCGTTGGAATATTATAGCAGACCTACAATTTTTCCGTTGAGCTTGGAACCCAATTCATATGTCTTGAAGGTCTGAATAGCGGATTACTGATGCAGTACAGTTAATTGCGGAGTTGTGGGCCAATTATTATTACTTAGTGGGCTTTTATCCAATAACCCATTTAGTTGATTAGGTTTTCATTTAGACTGGGACAAAACTGGTTGGTGAGCAGCCAAACATTACACATTAATGCTATCTTATTTTCAAATTACGTTTCTTACCCTAACCTCCCTAGAAGCCTAAAATCCTAAGTCAATTCATTGGTGAAAGGGTGTTGCTATAAGAATTTTGAGGTTTGTTGTTTAATGATATTTTGTTTTTTTTAGGTTTTAGTATTCAGTTCTTTCTTCTCTATCAATTTTGTATCTTAATTATCTGTTGGCTAATGTTCGTCTTTGTGTTATGCTTAATTACCCAATTTTGGTCTTCTTGCAATACGCGATTCATTTGTGTGTAAATTTGTTTTCGCCACTTTTGATTATTCAGGTTATTTGATTGCTTGTTTCACTTAATTCAAATAAGAATTGCAATACGTGATTGAACTCAATTATGATATTAATTGTGTGTAGTGGTGTTTGTTCACCATCACGATTGACTGAACACGTTGTTTTGGACTTGCTTGAAACAGTACGAGTTCGTATAAACTAATTGACACTTGCTTAATTAGTTTATTATCACTCAAGAACTAAAACTTTTGAACGAATGTTGCACGAATCTTTAGAACTAATGATAAATCCAAGGAACGCACCTGAAACCAATGAATTAATTGTCTCTCGTTAACTGATTTCCCGTTAAACTGAAACTGTTTTCCTAAAAATAAAACCCCTTCTTATTGTAACTTTTTTCTTGATTTTGGTAATCTTAAGTTAGAGACCCATGTGAGACGACTAAGGTTAACTACCTTATACAACATTTTATCCTTTTTAATTATTTTTACAAGTATACGACTGCCGATCAATCACATGTTTTGATTGACAAACAATAGAATGTATATAACTTTTGAGTGTTATTGCTAGTGTATTATGATTATGTGTATATTTGAGGGCACCATGAACATTATCCATCTTAAAATGATTAATTTCAACGTTGAAAAAGCACACAATTTAGAAGTTTTTTATAAGCATTAAATTTAGAAGTTGAAAGAATAAGAAGCTTGATTGTTTACAAACCATATACCAATTATTTTGCAAATGGCATCTTGCCCTAGTTGCATTTAGTCAAGTTAAGTAATAACTTTTTGAAGCTTAGGTTATATTGGAGGACGAACAAAGTTCTAAATCGTTTGCTTGGAAATACTAGGCATACTTATTAAACTCTTTTTGCGCTATTTTTTGTTTAAAAAAAAAAACTCTTGTTGTGCTATTAGATTGAATTTTTACCCTAACGTTAATAGTATTTGTAAATATTGTAGGTTATAGTAAATACGTTATGTTTTTGATAAATTGCATCTATAATCCCTAATTTAGTATATGTAGGTGAAGATTTTGAAACTAAATATTAAAAAGAACCGAAACAAAGAAAGGGTCAATCAGCTTAACACAAGGACGTACGCTAAGCAAGTACAACTACTTAGGATGATGTTTCTAATGTTTGATAGTCGCCAAGGGATACTGAACGTGTGCACCAAATAGGTGCAAGAATGAGGTCATGAGTTCAAATCCCGAAAACTAACATTTTCTCACCTCCACTAATATTGCTTATCAAAAAACAATGTTTGATAGTCGCTAACTGAATGTTACCATGGTTAATTTCCCCGTGGCTAACAACAATTTTGACCATGGCTAATATTTGGCGACACCTCTTGTTTTCATGGTTACACTAACCGTGGCTAAATAGATTTACCACGGTTTTAGGGAATGTTAGCTATGGTTCTACCCGTGGCTAATCTCCCTTTTTTTGTAGTGTAAGTGACTATACATAATCAGTACGAGTGCAGTAACAGAGCTAGTTTACTTTTTATGAGGGGGCTCAACTAAAGAGTAATTTTTTTAGACAAAATGAACTTCAAAGAATCAAAACTACTTCATTTATGTTTTTAAGTAAGTTCTTTATGTTTTTGGTCCTGTCTTAAATTGATCATCATAAACGTAGCACATTGATAATTAATTTAAAAATTAAACGAAAACATTGAGGACCAATTCGACATAGAGTCCCACTTTGAAACATGAAAACAATTAATTTAACTAAGAAAAATAATTAAAAGACGAAACTAAAATTTTAAATAAAACTAAAGAACTTCAAGCATAACTTTGTCAAATATATTTGGTTTACACCCACCGTAGATGCTTATTAATCCACAACAAAGTTAGAAAGCAATGAAATAAAATATATGTCATACATTTAATTGAAAAAAAAAACAAGTATTATATAATCACAAAAAATTACTCCACCATAATTGCCATGTCCCCTGAAATATATCATATAGGCCGTTTGAAATTGAAGGTATTAATATTTGTCTAGCAAAAAAGAGAAGTTATAAAGCAATTAAAGGGCGCTCATAGAATGGTCCTAGTTGCTTTTGGGCATTTGTCTCCATAACTGAGACATAGATTACCCAACAATTTTTTTTGTAATACTTTGGTTCGTTGTGATTGTCTGTGCATGTCACGGTTCAGTATCTCCAATAGTGAGATATAGAATACACACACTGTTTTTGCTGGGCCACTCTAGTTTCCTAGCTGACTTTCAATGTGTGCATTTTTTCTACAAGTAAAACATATTATTACTAATGTAAAGTACAAGAGGTATTTTAACCCAATTAATTAAAATGACATATTTTCAGAACTGAGATACCGACCTTTAATTACCAACCTTTGCTAAGAATTCACTTTTGTTACAGTATTGAAATGTACAACAATAACCCCTATAAAGGACTGTGAGCAATGGGGTGGAATTTGGGGTTTTTGGTGCAAAATCTCTTGAGTATTGTATGAAGAAAATGAGGAAGACGGAAGCTTGGGACCGATCGGCCAAGGCTCGATCGGAAGGCGACCAAGAAACGTGTCAAATGAAGATTTTATCTTTACAAGTGAAGGGGCTCGGCCTCAGCCCCAAGAGTAGGAGGGTGTCGGTGCTCTTCAAAAAGCAGGTGGAAGGATGTCTCTGGGCAGATCTCGGGAGGATTTAACTTGAAGGAGTTGGTATCCTTCCCTAAAGCCTCTCGTGGTGGAAGATGGCGTCTAGATTCGATGCGTCCTATTCGGTTGGGAAGGAATAAGATAGTAATCTTAGTTTTGGGGTAGGAGATTTTTCCGATAGGAGCGCAGTGTATTGGCGGGTGGAATAGTCATATGTCTCTTGCATGTTGACTTGTACCATGGGTTTGAGTACCCATTGTACTCCTATCAATACATTATTTGCTTATATATAAAATAATAAAATAAAAAAAATAAAAAACCTTCAAAGATAATTGAAAATGGATTCTCGAGAGCGGGAAGTGTAGGGCAGTTTTAGTCAAAATAAAGGACAAGATGGTAAATTAAACTAGAGATAGAAATGTAAGAGAGATAGAGAGAAAGGTAAGGAAAGTTAGGGGGACAAAAACAAATTATATATAGTTATATATTATACAGTTTTTATATTAAAGGTAAACAAAACCTATGTACACATATCGTGTCAATAGCAGAAGATATATATATATATATATATATATATATATATATATATATATAACCACACACGGCACAAAAATGATTAGGACATTACAATAAATCAAAATTGGAGAACTGAAATACTATGTATAGTTAGTAGAAACCACAAAAACAAAAGCTTTTATTACCTTTGAGAGTCAACACATCACTCAAAAAAAACTATAGCTTGTCTGTTGGATATCTACCATCAGTGGTGGAGCTAGGCCTGGCCCAGCAGGGCCACGGCCCACACAATAAAATTAAAATAAAAATTTCATATAGGGAAAATTATACTTAAATACCCTTGTTTTTTTAAAAAAAGCCACACAAATCCTCTTCTTCTCACAACTTGACAGCGCAACATCACTTAATCAGATACTTTTTCTTTCCCGTTTCAACTATCGCGCGCAGAGGAGAAGAAGAAGAAGAAATAAGAAAACCACAAATATAAACAGTGAGATAAACATCTGAGTGGGTTCTACCGAGACCCCTTACTAAAAGCTCGCGGTTCATTATGTATCTGTCTTTTATCGTAGTCCAAGGGAATAACTACGTGTTCATTCTTAGCACATCACCGACAATAACCACGCCATTCCCAAACCCCTACTAATCACTAATTAGCGGGCAAACTAAATTGGGCCTAGGTTTTAGGCCTCATGACTTCCCCTCCCCTAGTATGCTAATACTTTAGGGTCGTCACCCCAACTTAGATATAATTTATATATCATCCTAATTCTATAACTTTATCTTAACCCTAGTGAACATGAAATTAACTTGTATGATCATACTAGAGTTTTAACTCTCTTATGGAAACTATTCAGTTTATCTCAATTCGCTTAACTTAAAGACGTCACATAATATACCTCAAACATAAGTGTATTTAATGAATTACGGTTATTTTATCATTACTTAATGTTGGGAAAAGGATTGGGATAGGTTTGGTGTAACATCCCCAATTCAGTTAATTTCGGTAATCGAAATTAACTAGTGCCACTTAATTGCTAGAGTCTATGAAAGCAATATTTAATTGCTAAAGTAAGTGAGGTATATATGTATATTAATCGATGGTATGACTAGAGAAAGGCTTTATGAAACCTCCCTAGTTCAGTTATTTCAATTGACAAGATTAACAAGTAATTGTTTATTCGATTAAATGATAAGTCGAGTTATTATCATACTAGAGGCGTTAAGGTAATATTAAATTGCTTAGGCATATGATTTTATGCTTTATTGGTTGAATTGTATGATGGTTGTGTGATTAATTGGGTAGAAATGGGGTTTAAGTAAAAATTAAAAGACAAGGGTATTTTGGTCCTTTCCCGCCCTTTAAACACCTTCAGCGCAAAAACCCATAAAAAATACAATCTCATTCTCAACATTTTTCAGAAAACTAGAAAGAAAGAAATAGAGAGAAGGAGTAGAGAGAGAGAGAGAGTGAAGCCAAGGCAGAGAGTGAGGGAAAGAAGGAGGAAGATCTTCTTCAAATCTTAGTGCATGTGAGAGATTCTTGTTCCATTCTCTTCCTCTACACAGTGACACCATTTTCCACAGCTCATTTAATCTCTACCTCACTTCACCATAGTTGAAGCTTCAACCTCCATCTTAGCCAAATTTGAGTTGTATGGCTTGCATGTGGTAATGGAGGTGTTGAAGAGTTGTAGAACCAAACTATGAAGCTACATTGTTGATTGGGAGAGTGGTTGGGGTGATTCAGTTGGTGTCTCCAGCTTAGAGGGGATGGGGTTCGATTTTGGGAGCATTCAGACGAGTTCGGAGCAAGTTCGGGTGTTTTCGGGTCGTTCGAGTTTCATAAAGCCTCGGTGTTTAGTGATTTTCATCAAAATAGGTGAGTTTTACTCACGTTTAGGCTTTTATTGTTGTTCTGAAATGAATGCTTTTCTGACTGACTTCGTAAGGTTTTTCGTTTCGTGAAAGTTGAGTCAAAAGCCGTACTTTTGGAAATATTACATTTTGGTGTCATTTAACGATCGAGTAACAGATGTTTAGCATTGTAATTGTGTTGATTGGATTGGTTGTTGTGCTGGAAATATGACTGGTATGATGAGACATTGGGTTGGATTTAGCATTAGGGACGAATCGGAACCATAAAGGGCGAGAAAACTACATGAAAAACACTGTCTTGAGATGCTGAGAAATTGACACGGACCGTGCCACCATCGGGTTGTGCACTGCACGCAACATTCAAGAAGCACGGACCATGCCACCTTTTGCACGAACCGTGCCACCATCTATTACTTTGTTTTCGAAAATTTTTATTTCTCTTCCTTTTGAGTTCCAATTCTTTCCCAATGTTAATACTAACCCTAATGAAGTACTAATGAATGTATGTGACTATGATTTTGATCATAATTGAAGTTATTATTATTTCGAAAAACCGTAATATATGGAAAACAAATATGTTTTGGAAAACTGAAATAGAGTAAACGAGAGAGGACATGTATTTTGAAAATTAAAGAAACTATATGTTCAATTTCACATTGTTTACTGAAATGGGATGATTGTATATTTCATTTAAGACTGTTTGAGGTTCACGATATATAAATTATATCGAGTGTGGGTGACGACCCGCAGAAGTTAGAATACTAGGTGAGGGAAGGTCATGAGCCCTTAACCTAGGCCCTTATAATTTTACCATTAGGGAAAGTACTAGTGGGAAGTGGGGTTCACCAAGATTACATTCGTGTAATGGGTGTTGTGCTAAAATTTAAAAGGTAATGTTCACCAGGATTAGCATTCGTGTAGTCGGTGATATTTTCAATTAAGAGGTATGTAATTCATAAATTGAATTACAAATAAAAGGATTTCGTAATTGAACCGTGAGTGTTGTTAGGGCTCACAGTAAAACTCACTGAGATAGTATCTCATTCTTTATGTTGTTGATGTTTTCAGAGAGAAACGGGGAAAAAGGAAGGCTAAAAGACACGAGTAGGATACGTGCTCAAGGAGAAGGATTGAAGACTTAGTTTTCTTTCCATGTTGTTTTATTTCCCATGTTGTCTTTGTACTCGATAATATGACTTGGGTTATTGTTTAAGTTACGTAATTGTAGCCGCTTTTCTTGTGAGGATATTGAACACTAGGAATTAATGTTGTTAAAGTTATGACACGTTTTGGTTAATTAAGTTATGACGAATTCATATTCTATAATATCAAAAAATTTAGTTGTGTTCAATATCTAAACAGGAAATTGATCTCTGACGAATGCTAAACTGTGCATTCTAATATGTCTACTAGTTAGAGATATTAGGGTGTTACATTTGAGATCAAATAGAGTAGCTTAGGGTATTTTTTAAGTCGAGAAACAGCACTGGACGCACGGTTTGTGCGTGAGTGTTTAAAAAAATTTGCCAAAGTTAGTGGCAGGCGCACGGTCCATGCGCTTGAGGCGCACAACCCGTGTTCCTGCACCAGCACTTGAATTTCGTTCTATTTCTTCAAATTCGCTACTCGGTTCCATTCCGACCCATATTCCAATCGATTTCCAACATTACAAGAGTCATTACCAACACAAAAACCAATTCAAACAATACAAATAAAACATCATATCATCAAATACTCAAACATTCTGATAAATCACTATTCGATATTTTTAAAAATTACGGTTTTCTTGACTCTACAAAACGAACTCGAATTTCAAAATTCTTTAACATACAGCGACACGTTTTAAGAACGAATTCCCAAACGGAGTAAAACTCACCGATTGTGATGAAAACCACAAACAACGGCAAAAATCGAAGCTCACGCGAAACCGAACGTCACAAATGATCCCCGAACGTAACCTTCCCTCTCCAACGAAAACCAAACCGCACCAAACTTCCCAAAACAGAACGAATCTACCAATACCCTCTTGTAATTCGAAATGTGAGATGTTGAGAACCTTAGAACCTTCTCCAAGCTCGAAATGAACGTAAAAACTAAAATGGTACTAAGAGCTCCTCCTTCTCCCTCAAAATCGAAACCCAATGGATGATGGAAGGAGATGATTGAATTTGCATCTATGGTTTGAAGTTGCTTCCCTCCTCTTCTTCTCCCTCTCACTCTCGAGCTTCTCTCTCTTTTCTCAAATTCAGAATGGTGTTTTTTTTTTTTTGAGTGTGTGGGGTATTGTTGTTTAAATGAGCTGATGGAAAATAAAACGGAAATGACCAAGCTACCCTCTTCTCTCATTCCCACTTAAATCTATTTTAAAAACACCAAACAATCAAGGAATAATACACGTTCTCATATCATTAACAATCAAATTAACTAAATTACTCGAGTTAACTAATCAATTTGACTGTGACCTTTTGCTAATTTCGATTAAACAAAATTCGCCAAATTGGGGATGTTACATATTCAGTTTTAAAATATTATATATTTAGTTAGAATTTAAATTTGAATCCGGGCCTTATATTAGGGCCTTGTAGCAAAACTCTTAGGAAAAAAAGAAAAAATCAAATAATTTTAAACAAATAAAAAAGTTATGAATGAAAACGTGAAATTTTGGCATTTAAATTTACACAAAGTCAATGTTTTTATTTTTTTTACTTAGTTCAATGTTTCATCTTATCTTTTTGCATTTATCCAATAAAAAAAATTTGACAATTAAATTGACGTTTTCAAAGTCTAATTCTGAAATTTATAATATATTTCAATAAAATCAATTCCTTCTTCCTTTTGACAAAATAAAATTAATTTCCTTCAAAAAATAGTGGAAGTAGTAGTTAATATATTGGATACAATATATCTATTTTAAGTATAAATAATTCAGTTTAAAACCACTCACATAAAAATAATAAAAATGGGCCTGGGCTAGGTTGTGGGCCTAAGGCATTAGCCTTAGTGGCCTAGACCGATCTAGATGGCCCTGATTTAACCTAATATCTTCTCGTATAAATGAGCACTTGCATCGTCACCTTTACAATACTTGTCATCCTGTGCCACTTCTCAAACCTTACGAAGGTCTCTCTCTTCCCATCCTCTCTCACTGTTTCTCCTCTTCCTTTCCCACATTACTTACAATTTGAAAAGAGCTGCAAAATTGTCCATCACCAATTCATATATATAGTTGTATTGTTAATTTGATTAGGATGATTTAGTAGGGTGGGCACAACTTTATTCTACTCACAAAGGTACTATGAATATAACTAATCTCATATTAACGTTTGATTTGATTGATTGTATATAGTTTTTTCGCTATTTTATTCCTCCTCTTTAATGTTGTGTGATTTTTTCTCTTGTAGATTCGTGACAAGACCCTAACAATTGATTCTTGGAATATCATCTATATTGTCTTATGTTTCTATACCTTATTGTTATGTTCAACTCTACTGCTCGTTTTGACAAAGTTCAACGCACATCTCCGGCGACTGTGATTTCCTTGATTAAACATTTACACCAACACTCTCCAATTTAAAGAAGGTAGTATATTTGAAATTTATATATTCGTATTGGCAACTATAATTTTCTATGATTTACTTCCTTTTATTTGATGAATTAATTACTTTTAAATTGGTATGGAATTTTACTAGGAACTAGAATTGGTGAGGACAACACTACCGAGTCCTGATGGACGCCAATTTGAGTCCTACAAGGATGCTTCTTCATATTTGGTTTCTGTGTTCGGAGTTCAAGACAAAAGCTATTTCAATTCAAATGTAGTTATTCTGAAGGTAGCCAGAAGTTATCCAATAATATCTATATGACACCTAAACATGTAAGCTAATATTTTTAATGTTTTATTTATTTTTCGATTGCAGTAACAACAGAACATCTTTTATTTTTTTTTCTTTTCATACATGCAGCAGACTGTTAGTCTTAGCCCTACAGTAGGCATAATGATTGATGGAGTTACTACTAGTGGAGCCTTTAAAGATAAAAAAATCACTGAAGGTTGACAAGAAGGAAAAAACTGCAGTCCAAGGCTGTTCTCATACAGAAGATAGTGTTTATAGTGCTATAGAGTCTAGTGAAGTAGAAATCATATTTGCAATAAATACTGATCTTCAATGCTATTATATTTGTAGACATTGTTATATTCTCACCGATAGAATTTTCTTACTCTACAACTATATGTTGTTTAAATTAAATTGGTTTAAATTCGTCGACAATTTCATATAATAAATGTGATTGTTGCATGAGAACTTTTTTTAGCATTCATACAAATATACTTAATATTGAAAATATGCAAATATATGGTTACGCTTTGGCTTTTAAGAGTTTATCATTTCCGCCGTAGAAATGGTTGACATTTTTCCTTTTAAAAGTTACATATCATTTGTAAAATATGCGTATGAACGAATTGTTTCTCTGAAAACTAGCAAGATATAAGTCGATTCTTACAAATCACTCTATTTTTATGCAATTTTAAATACACGTGTTATAAAAGTTAAATGTCAAAAGTACCAAAGATTAGAAACGGAGTAGTTTTGTCAAAGGAAAAGAAACGGACGAAGTACCATATACAATAATTTGTTGTTTTAGCTCTCTAAAACTGAAAAGTGAGTAAGCATGTTTAATCAAAAAGAATAAAAAAAAACCAAAAAGAATAATGATCTTGAAAAAATATAGAAATTTTATACCGAAAATATTTACAAACTAATACACACATTTAAAAAATTAAAATATTCTTTAAGAAAATGATATTCTATAATCACTAAAAGTCAATGTTCTTCATTTTATTTGAAACAAAGATCAGAAAAATCATAAATTAAAAAGTATTATAATTTCCCATAAAATTTGAAAATAAAATGATCATTTATAATTAAGAATATCTTTATAAATTTTATATATACTTAAAAAAACAAAATTATGCCAACAAAAATAATACAAGCTCAAAATAATGGAATTTAACCAATAATATGTAATACTAATGGTAAAGTGAAATAGCTATTTATAAAGAACAAAACATTTATAAAATTTGAAAACATAAAAAAGTTGAAAAAAATCAAATCAACATTAATTAATACATCTAAAATAAAATAAAATATAAACAGTAAATATAAGAGTAGAATAATAATTTATGAGTAAATAAAACCATTTATAAAATTTGATATGTGCTTAGACTTAGAGTTAGTAAAATTATACCACATCATGATATATTTTCTGTACTCAATAGACATAAAAATGTTATTCATGAGATGCTATTTAGGTTATCTTTGAGACGGCTCACCCCTATCCAATATTACGACATTGTTGAGTTGACAGAGTTATCATGGCCTAGAGCTGGTGAGGTAGATGACGCCTACAGACTTGGACTTCTAGTATGGAGAGGATTTTGCCGTTGCAGCATTTGATGGGGATCGAACCAGGTAACCGAGTGTCTATGAACAGCATTTCTGCCACTGCGACGAATCAGTCTCAAACGCAGCATATGATGATATGCATGCATGCTTTATTTCAATACTTACCTTTGCTAATATTTTGGGATATTTTGTGATACAATTTCAGTTTGTTTGACTTGTTTAAATACATTTAGTATGTTTGTTTTTAATATGAATTACTTTTGAGTTTATTATATTTTAGTTTCTTAGTAAAAGTTTTTTTGATATAGCAAGTGAAATGGTTTGGATTTTGAAAATTCTACTTAATTGAGGGAAACAATCACCTTTGAGCAACTTTTATGTGATGATGACTGAATAGAGCATTTTAATGCATTATTTTATTAACTTGGTGTTTTGATTTGTGTTATGCACCCAATATGTGAGTCTTAGCATGTTTCTAGACTTTAGGTCTTATTTGAGCATTAGTGTGATTATCTTCAGTTTTATCCAATAACCCATTTAGTTGATTAGGTTTTCATTTAGACTGGGACAAAACTGGTTGGTGAGCAGCCAAACATTACACTTTAACGCTATCTTATTTTCAAATTACGTTTCACACCCTAACCTCCCTGGAAGCCTAAAATCCTAAGTCAATTCATTGGTGAAAGGGTGTTGCTATAAGGATTTTGAGGTTTGTTGTTTAATGATATTTTGTTTTTTTTAGGTTTTAGTATTCAGTTCTTTCTTCTCTATCCCTTTTGTATTTGAATAATCTGTTGGCTAATGTTCGTCTTTGTGTTATGCTTAATTACCCAATTTTGGTCTTTTTGCAATACGCGATTCATTTGTGTGTAAATATGTTTTCGCCACTTTTCACTATTCGGGTTATTTAATGGCTTGTTTCACTTAATTGATATAGGGGTTGATAGAGGATTGATTGAATTTAGTTCTGATATTAATTGTGTGTAGTAGTGTTTGTTCACCATCACGATTGACTAAACACATTGTTTTGGCGCTTGCTTGAAATAGTACGAGTTCGTATAAACTAATTGACACTTGCTTGATTAGTTTATTAGCAATCAAAAACTAAAACCAAGAACGAATCTTCTAAGAATCTTTAAAAATAATGATAAGTCCAAGGAACGCACCTGAAACCAATGAATTAATTGTCTCTCGTTAACTGATTTCCCGTTAAACTGAAACTATTTTCCTCAACTCCCCTGCTTATTGTTTTTTTTGTTCTTCATTTTGGTAATCTGAAATTAGAGGTCCCTCACTACAAAAGAACGAGCGTTTAGCGACTAAATATAGTGACGGGCACGTGACTGTCACTAAAACCAACTTTAGCGACTGATTTTTGCCACCTGTAGCGACGGATTAGTCAGCTTTTAGCGACGGATGTGATTTAGCGACGGATTTCCCCCAGTAATGTTTCGTCGCTAATACTTGGGAAAACGCGCCTTCTGAAACTGCTGACACTTTTCGAATTCTGTGTCAAACTTAGCGACGGAAATCCGTCGCAAAGTCGTCGCTTAGTTTGTCGCTAATTTGGATTAGCGAGTGAAAAACAGCCATTAGCGAGAGAAATTTCTGTCGCTAATCAACTGTTTTTTTGTAGTGCCTATGACACTATCACACACTATATAACTTATATAGTTGGGGCTAAAATAGTAGTCACATTATAATTTTAACGTCCTATATAAATAATATATCACTAGCATTATTTATTAAGTTTCAAATTGCATGGACATTATACATGTTCGATATTTTCTATTATAAGAGAATGTGTGTATATATATATATATATGATTTTGAATATGAATTTGTTATGATATTATGGATTATATGTGAAACAAAATTGCTAATCCTACATAAATTGAGAAAGTAGGAGATAAATTATAAAAATAAGGATCTTTGTTATCATGAACTTAAACACCAATATCATATTTCTATAATCATCACACATTCATGACCTTAAACGCCAATATTTAGAAAACATAATCTCCCAATAGTGAAAGTAAACCCTAACTCATTATAACAACATTAATTATTGTAAAGCAATAAGAACGGAGGTAAAAACAAATTTAAAAGGATATCTAAATTGTATTGATCATAACAATGGAATCACATGATAGTTTTGGAGAGATTCATCTCTTCCTAACCCTAAGAAAATTAGCTACTCATGTTCAAAGGATTGAAAGTTAATGTAAAAGAGAAGTTACACAAAGATGAGTATATTGGCTACCACGGAGTGTCTCAATGCTTTCAATGATTTAATATCCACTAGTTCTTATGAACAAATTTCGCAACACGAAGTTTACCTACTGCAAAAATTGAACTTGGGAGTACCGAGTCGACCCCTATATTCCAAAGTAGAATAAGTCATTGGTCCAATGATGTTGGTTAGTATTGGGGTCTCCAAATATATATTTTTCCTAATAATAATCATTCCCTTTGTCCTCCTTTACGCATTGCAGGAGAAAGTCGGTCTCTCGTGTTCAAAGGTTATGTCTTTAAACACATCATTAAAAAAGTTATGTCTTTAAACTTGTAATAATTTTCTTTGGAGTGGATCGAAAAGCTAATACAATCAGTAAAGACAAATATCAAGTTTATATCAATACATACAAGATTCGACTTTCTTCTTTATGATAGACTTCTGTACTTTCACCTTTGTATGAAAGCTTAAAAGAAATGAACTTATCTTTAATTAAGACACAGCGTGCAAATGATCCCTCGTAAAAAATGATTTTGGACATGTTTCTTATATCCATCTTGTTTCTTTTTTGGGCCATCCCTAAGGCCTTGGCTTGGTAATATTGCAGCTTATATTGGTGTCGATTTCTTGAAGAAGAAGCTTCTGCCTCAGTCGTGGTTTAACTATCCTCCTCCATCACTGCGTGAAATCCTTCTGAATGAGGCGGCGTCCGCGTAGTTATGATGCTTGCTTGTTTTGTTGGTGAATTAAAGATTTTGGTGGTTGCATCTGGTTTGGTGAAGATGGTTATGGCGCCTTTACTATTGTTTGCCAAATTAGGGTTTGTTTTGTTCATCACAGTTTGTTGTTGTTTTTAGACGTGTTTTGACTTTCCAATTTCGTGTTATTTCACTGCTAATCGGGTCACCCATCCACGCTGGTACCCGGGTGTTGTATTGGGTTTGGGCTTTTGTCCCACTTATTAATTCAATCACAACTTTCGACCAAAAAAAAAGGCTGACTCCTATAGAGTGAAACTCACTTTAAATTTCGAGTATAATATAGTAGTAATTTGACTACTTTCAATCATTTATTAAAAAATCAATACTTCCAAGTACAAAGAGATATACAGTAAGGCTCGTTTGGATCAACTTATTTCGGCTAATTTATTGGCATAAGTATTTGTGTGACTGTTTGGGAGAGCTTACGGAAACATTCATAAATTGTTTTCAGCTAATTTTCATAAGCTCCTCAAGATAGCTTATGAAAACGACTTATTGCTTTAGACAATAAAATTAGAGGGAGAAAATTTGTGAAAGAAAAATGTGAACTTCGTCCCTAAATTCTGTGATGCTGGAATTCTCAATGAATTTCAATTTTTCTATCTCAACATTTTGCCACTAATTTAACTTTTTCAAGTGGCGAGTTTTGTTAAGAATGAAACAGTATACATCAAAATTAAAAGCATTACCTCTGAGGTTTATCATTTTAAGTGAGGGGTAGGGGAGGAAATAGGGTGGGTCGAGCTAGGCTTTGTAAGGTTTGGGTCTGGCCTGCGTTGAAAGTGTTAGGTTTGAGTCTGACCCAAATAGATAAAAATAAATAAAAATTATATATACACAAAACTAAATGACTAAAAATGTAATTTTGATTTCAAATTGAGAATCAATTGAAGTTGTTTATAAAAAAATTACATTTATTTGATTCTAATATTAAAATGTTGATGATATTTTCTCGAAAATCATCAATCATTTATTTTCTAATTCTAATATGATAGATGTGATAATATTAAAAATGTGAATACAATTTATAGTTCAAAAAATATAAAATTACATGTATGTCATATATATTGTTGCATATTACCTATACATTGAGAAAAATAAATATATATATATATATATTAATTTGTTAGGTCAATATAAATATATATTATAATTTGTAAATTTATTATCATTGGCAACTACGGCCTAGTGGTATTTTGTGCGTAGACTATATAGTCCCACTTGTGCCCTAACAAATATCTGCCACTGCAAGATATATGCGCATTTTTACGAGTCACTTTAGTTTTATGCACTTTTAAATACACCTGTTTATAAAAGTAAAATGTTAGATTACACAATAATTTGTTGTTTTGGCTCTTTAAAAAATGAGTAAGTATGTTTAACCGAACAAAATAATGAGCTCGAAAAAATATAAAATTTTTATTCTGATAACATGTAATATTCCTCGTTAGAAGATGCCGCACTTTCCTCTTTGATTACAAATAAATTGAATTGTTCCATCGTAAATCAAACTAAAAGCTATAAATAAAGTACAAGATAAATTTGAATGGCATGTTAATAAATTGAGAATCTTGATGATGCTGAAGGTGTTGCGAGAGAAGCGTTTGGATGATTAATAACACCCAGTTTGACACTTCGACTCGTGCAAGGATGTTTCTTCATACTTGGTTTCTGTGTTCGGATCGAGCTCAAGACAAAAGATGTAGTTATTCCGAAGGTAGCCAGAATTTGTCAAGTAATATCTATCTGGCACCTGAACATGAGGCGTAGAGCCTTTAAAGATAGGCAACCACTGAAGGTTGACAAGAATGAAGAAACTTCAGTCCAGGGCTGTTCTCTTGCAAAAGATAGAGTTTATAATGCTATAGAGGCTAGTGATGCTGCAAGCAATCTCCCTATATATGGTACTTCGTTGATTTGATTTTGAGATTATCATTACTTTCATGAGAATATTTTCATCTTCATCTTCCATCGGCATTGCTTCCATCACCACGCAAGAAAACAATCGAAATATTGATTTTATCAAAAAGGCGAAAATATTATTAACTTTGGTATAAATTTTACAATGTGTGAAGAGTTCTTGTGTTTATAGTTTATATAGATACAAGACAACGTACATTATGTTTAGATTGAGGTTAAGGGAGATGAATCAAAAATATTTTAGGTAAATCATATTTAGGCAGGAAACTTTACGAAAGAAAAAAAGAATCAATGTACATTAAAATTTAATAGTATTAATCAGGAAAAGGATTATATATGAATTAGTTTTCTTTTTTTTTGATAAGTCAAAAAATGCATTTAATTGGTACAAGGGGTACCACAATCCCTTTTACAATTCATGAGTTTGTGAGATTAGATCAATACAAGCCAATGGGTTGTTAACCCAATTCTCAAACTCAACTGATTGGACACTCCCTATCTTATTTGAAAACCATCCCCATGAAATTCTTATTACATGATCAACAATCTTAGACACACTAAGGGTACCATTATTGAAAATTATGTTGTTCCTTTGAGTCCAAATTGCCCAGACCGTGGCCACCCAGTGCACATGCCTTACACCTCTATGCCTCTTTCCTTTGAATTCAACTCCATGATGCAGGAAATGATCAACCAACAGCCTGCAGCGAGAATTTGACACTCCCAGCCAGTCATATACCCTGTTCCAAACTGTTTCCACACAATCCACATTCTGCCCCACTGCTCAAGTTTATGATATTTCTATGTAATTAAACGGGATACCTGAGAAATTAAACGGCAGCTCCCCAACTTGGCAATATAGGAACTGAGATGCCACTCCCATTTCTTCTTGAGCCACATTTAAACCCACAAGGCAACTTTTGTTGAAATTAACCTTTAGCCCGGACACCAACTCAAATACCCTCAACACCGCTTTGATGCACCATAGATTTTCTTTTGAATTTCTACACATGATGATAGTGTCATCCGCATATTGGAGAATCGGATAATTAACATTCCTTCCTATGGAAAATGCTTGAAAATACCCCATCTCCATGCTTTTCCTAAGTAGTGCCGAGAGTGCTTCGGCAACCACTAGGAAGAGGAATGGAGCCAATGGATCTCCTTGTCTCAGCCCTTTTTCCATCGTAATCTCCGACGTGGGACTTCCATTTATCAAAACCGAAACTGACCCCGTGAAAATACACGCTTCCATCCACTTCCTCCATTTAGCATCAAACCCCATCCTCATCAACATGTAGTCTATAAAACTCCAACTTACCGAGTCATACGCCTTTTCAAAGTCTACTTTAAACATAAGCAATGGCCACTTCTTCCTTCTTGCACCATTAATTATTTCATTAGTCACTAGCACACCATCCAATATCTGTCTACCTTGAAGGAATGCTGTTTGAGAGTGAGCTATGATTCCGGGCAGCACCCCCTTAAGTCTTGAAGCTAATATCTTAGCTATAATCTTGTATATACAACCAATCAATGAAATTGGCCTGAAGTCGTTTAACCCTTGCGGATTCTTCTTTTTTCCCACCAAAGCTACAAAAGATGACGTGAAAGCCTTAGGTAATTTCCTATGTGTGTGGAACTGCACCAATAGACCATGAATCTCCCCTTTAATAGTCTCCCAACAAGATTTTATAAATGTGAAATTGAAACCATCCGGCCCTGGGCTCTTATTCCCTTCACAACTCCATACCGCTTCTTCCTCTGAAGTGATAAATATGCCGATTCATCCTCTGAAACTCGCATGAACTATATCCCATCTAGTAGTGGCGTGCTGAAATGATCTTCCTTAAATTGCTTACTGAAGTGATTTCTAACTTCTTCCTTGATCTCCGGTACCTCACTGATCCACCTCTCACCAACTTTTAATGCCTCAATCTGGTTCTTCTTTTGTCTATATTTAACCATATTATGAAAAAATCTAGTGTTGTTGTCCCCTTGTTGAATCCAATCAACCCTCGCCTTTTGTGCCAACAAACTCTTTTTATGATGCAAAGCTTCCCAAAAATCTGAGTTTAGCCTCTTCCATTTCTCGCCATCCCTATCACTCTCTTCCCTTATGCCATCCTCCAAAGAGTTAATTTCCTTTACCATTTCTTTTATGTGAAGATCCGTATAACCATATACCTCTTTATTCCAAACCTTCAATTTCTCTTTCACATATTTGAGTTTTTCTTTTACTATGTGTGCCATCCATCCCTCCACCTTGCATTCTTTCCACTTATCTTCCATGAATCTCTTCCCATCCTTGTGATCCAACCAACCATTTATAAATTTAAACGGTTTTGGTCCCCAATTTTTATCCGACGACACCAACCACACCGAACAATGATCTGAAATGTCTCTCGAGCCTACCCACTGAGCTTTCACCTTCCACAGATCTACCAAGTCTTGGGTTAACAAAATCCTAGCAATCTTGCTTGCCGCATAGCCATTCGGTTGATACCACGTATACTTCTTCCCCAAACAAGGAGGCTCTACAACCCCTATCTCATTCATGAAAAATGTAAAATCACACATCTCAGCGTCACTGAATCTCACACTCTTGCCTCTTCTTTCAGACCTGCTAGTTACTGTATTGAAGTCCCCCCTATAACCCAACTACCGGCACTCAATCTTCTCTTCTCTCTAATTAATTCTTCCCAGAACTCCCTCTTCCTTCTAACCGAGCATCCAGAGTACACGTTTACAAAGTATATGGTCCTAGAGTCCTGCTGAACAGCCACACCAACAAATCCAGGATGAGAAAAAGAGAATAGAAAGTTGAACATACCTTTGCGCCAGATGGACAGGACACCGCCGGAGAGACCCATAGAAGGCTGAGCAACCCACTCGAAATCATCACCACCCCATAATCTAGCAACCATCTTATTGTTGACTTCACTTCTTTTTGTCTCTTGAACAAAGCATAAATCAAACCCCTTCTCCCGAATTAGGCTTCTAAATCGCCTATTTTTGGCACTATTGCCAATCCCCCTCAGGTTGAACGTGACTAAATTCATTTGGAAATTGCCGTGGCCACCTTCTTTCCATGGACACTCTTGTCCCTAGCTTCCATGTCTTCAATTTTCCCAATATACAGTGTATCTTCTTCAAACCCCTTCACACCAATTTCACTTGCGAACTTCCATATTTTCTCCGCTTTGGTTAAAGAGCTATCAGCCCAGATAGAAGAATTACTGTCCACCATCAAATTAGATACTAGGCTAACATCTGCCATAGCGCTATCTGAATCAAGCACCCGAAGACCTGAGAGTTGAGAATCATGAGAAGCTGATGGAAACAAAGGATTAGGTGAGAGGTCGACAATCAATGGAATTGGAGGGCAATTTACGATGTCCACCCCCTGAAGATGAGAGGAGGAATCTGAACCCGAATCGTCAAGCTCAGATGTTGCCAACGACGGAGAGCTTGAGGAATCAAGAGAAGATGGAGAGGATTCGAGGGTCGCTTGGGGAATGGTTTGAAGAGATTGGGTCGGGTCACACTTAGTCGCAGGGGGTGAAACGGGTAAGGGAGGGTGTGTTGGGTTGTGGGCTTTCTTAAGTGAATGACCTGACAAAAAAATATCCAAAGAAGGAGAGCATTTTTGGATGGATAGGGTGGGCTGGGCCCGGAGAAGATTGGGATTCCAAATGAGTATCAATTAAGTTTAAATCTCCCCCAATATCATCCTCAATATTACTGTTATAATTTACTGGCGGTAACTCATTAACTTGTAATTGCACCTCCTTTTCTTTACAATTATTTCTTCACAGTAACCCACGTTTTCCATCATTTTATTTGCCTTGGGACTCTTCAATATACTTGCCTCATGTAAAGCGTGCGCCGGCTCAACATTTCCGAGATCCCCATCCATCATCATTGAGTTTTTTTCCTTGGAATCCGAAAAGGCTTCTCCACCATCCCCTTCCTCTCCATCATCAGAGCCGAACGCTGGTTCATCTTCGCTGCCGATTCCGTCACCGGAATCTTCATCCAGATCATCAACACTTTCTTCATCAGAGGATTGCTCTGGCACTGCAGTTTTCCATACTTCTCCAACATATGCGTTTTCCAGCTTTTGATGTGAGATGTTGATTCTCAAGTTTGGGTTTGGGTTTATATTCGAACTCTACGTACTTCTGAAACGCAGCCAGCATGTGCTTTGCATGGAAACTATCTGGAAATTGAGTGAAGAAAAATGTTGTCCTTCTTGCTGCGTTCGGCCAATAATAGTAGTTTCTTCCGATGACTACCCTATGCTCCAGCATGTTCATTTTCCTTGTCCGATTCTCTCTCAATCTCCTTGATCTTTGCACTAGTGTGTCTCTCTAGTTCTCGCACTCTCTCTCTCTCTCTCTCAACATTATACTTCAAGGAATGCACTATGTTACTTATCTTTTACTTCTAACATACTTCAAGGAGTGCACTATGAATTAGTTGCAACATACGTGTATGAACAGGCATAGAAAGTTAACAGAAGAGATAACGATTAAATTTATGGATTTAAACAACAAAATATTCATTATTCATTTTTTCATATAATGAAAAATTTTAATCTTAAATTTTACTTTCGAAAGTGCAAATGAGACTAGAAAATTTATATTTAGATTGAGGCAAAGGGAGATGAATGGAAGATGTTCTGGGGTGGGCCAAAGACTCAACCCCATCAAAGAGCTGACCAATAATGGCCCAGAAGCAAAGCAAGAGAGCAGATTAGGCCTCAACGATCAGGATCGACCTATGCCTGATCTAACGACTCTCCGTGAATCACTGACACTATAAATAGGGGATCTACCCCACCTTCATGTCAGGTACATTATTCACCTTTACTGTTACTCTGCAAAACTCTACCCACTGACTTGGGCGTTGGAGTGTCATTGCAGGTACAATCTGGGCTCTGAATACGACTAGCAATCAATCAGGTCGACCACCCTCATCAGCATCAGCTCGACCACCCTTATCAGCATCTGCTCGACCACCCTCATCAGCATCGGGTAGACTGCCCTCATCAGCATCAGGTCGACCACACTCATCAACATCAGGTCGACCACCCTCATCAGCAAACAGATTGACCTGATACCTCAGTCACAGCATCGAACGACCTGTCCCTTGACCAGCTCTACAGACGATCTCAAGGAACAGATCATTGGCGACCACAGTGGGAGCCCACACGCTATCCCACCAAAACTCCTTATGCCTCCTCGAGGCAGACCCAAGGCGACCCGCCCTCAGAGTGTGGCGGAGATCCCAGTTCGACCATCACCCGTCCCGAAAGGAACAACGCCAACATTGTGGACGCTGGAACTGGTCCTCAGCCAGCCACGGCCCAACAGATCACTATTGCCCTTCTTGCTGACCTGGTTCAGGAGCTTCGAGATTTACTCAGTGATCGTGAACAAGCCCTGGCTCGTCAAAATGATCGCTTACCCATGTAGAAGATCAAGTAGCCTCCAAACGGGCGAACACGACACCTGAGCTACGACATCGCAATAATGGCTCACCCATTCCACGGGCTAACCCATCCAGGGGGCATCGCTCGGCCCCCCGAAGAAATCTTGTCCATCGATCTCCACCCCGACGGAGGGGACGAGGAGGAGGACTAACCCCGCCTAGGACGACCCCGTCTACTTCTGACTACACTTATTGGCCAAAAGAATCTTCACACCAAGAGTCCTCGTATGATTCGTCAAGTTCCACCACACGATCACGTAGTCGATCCAACGAGCGATACCCGAACAACCTTTCGAAGGGGTATTCTAATGAAGAGCAACGTGGTCATCGGGGGCGACACCTCGACGACTGACTACATTGTAAAGGAAGAATTGATATGAGCTTGGGACCGTTCATCAGAGATATAGATGAGAATCGCATCCCTCCCTCTCTGGAAAAACCTCCCTCTGACCTTAAGATGTACAATGGGGTCAAAGATCCAGACGCCCACCTGAAACACTTCGATCCAATGATGATATATAGGGGGGCGCCCAGACCAGTAAAATGAAAGATTTTTCTTTTAACCTTGGAGGGACCGGTAAAATGGTTCACTGAGTTGCAACCCAACACTATCTTCTCGTGGGAACAGATGGCCAGAGTGTTCACTGCCCGCTTCACCACCTCAAGGGTCAAGCCTAAGTCTCAAGATGTCCTGATTGCGATCAGACAAGGACCTGATGAGTCACTTCGAAGCTATGTGGAGCGATTCAACCGTGAGGCCGACCAAGTAAGATATCTAGATGACAACCAACGATTGTGGTTCTTGAGAACTGGACTCCTTAGAGGAAGCCGATTTGAGGTCGAAGTCGGCCTGCACTTGCCAAAGGATTTAGAAACCTTCCTCCGCAGATCTCAGAGGTTCATGAACTATGAAGAAAGGACGATGGCCATCGAAGCCGCTGAAGTAGGGATGAATCAACGACCTCGCGAAGAGCGCGATCAGAGACCCAAGGGAGATTATGGTCGACCACCAGAGACCCCGAAGCAAGATAGTTCACAAAGAGCACGAAGTTGAACACCTCCTATGCGAACATCCTTTCTGAATGTGTGAACGGCAAATTCAGGGATATCAAGAGACCAGAACCCCTCGTTCTTAAGGAGGGGCAGCGCCCGACCAAGAAATACTGTCGTTACCAGCAAAGTAGAGGGCATGACACGAACAATTGCATGGTCCTCAAGGACGATGTTGAGACGTTAATCAGAAGAGGAAAATAGACCCAATATGTGAAAAAGAGCCAAGCCGATGGTCAGTCACATAGGAAGGGAAAGGCCCCAACTGACAAGGTGGCCAAAGTTTTCGAAGAGGACGCGGATGAGGACGACGATGTCCCCAACACCAGAATATCTAAGGGAAGGCCAGTCACAATGGTAATCACACAAGGCATTCCCACTGATGGGCGAGAAACCTCCACATCAATGAAAAGAAGGTGGGACGAGATCATGAGTGTCGCGTCAACCTCCGCCCCAAGGGCCCTCCCAAAGAGGCCGCCCATTTCCTTTGGGGACAAGGACCTTATTGACGGGATGCCCAACAACGAAGTACCACTCGTGGTGGTAGGTGTCATGGCCAACATGGAAGTCAGACAGATACTGATTGACCAATGGAGCTCTGCAGATATTATTTTTGAAGATCTCGTAGACATTCTAAAGATATCAAAAGAAGATTTAAGACCTTACAGAGGAACAGTCCTGACCGGGTTTAATGGAGTATCCACCACACCGATCGGACAAATTGAGTTGATGGTCACCTTCGGAGACGATATTGTGGAGAAACCTCTGTGCCGAACAGTCAGAACAGACTTTATAGTGCTATCATGCAAATCTATCTACCAGTGTATCCTCGAGCGACCGACCCTAGCGCGAGTGGAGGCTGTACCATCCACAGTTCACCTGAAAATGAAGTTCTACACTAAAGGTGGGGAGATCGCCACCATCCAGGCTGATCTGTTATCGGCAAAGCGAGCTTTCCTCTTAAGCTTAAAAGACAAAGGCAAGAAAGCCAGGAAGGAAATAGAGGATGTGACGAAAGGAGGACATCAAGTCAATGTGGCTGATCTTGATGCTCGGTACGACCCTGACAGTGTAGAAGAGGAGGGGGACGACCTCCTAACTAGGGAACTGAAAAAGAGGATCAAGAAGCCTGAAGAAGAATTTACACAAGTACAATTGGGCAAGCAAGGGATGACGACGAGGCACAATGCCAAGGTCATCCCTAGGGATTTCGATGTGAGACAACTGGTGTTCAGAAAGGTAGATGTTGGAAGGAAGAATTCAGGTCAGGGCAAGCTCGCCCCTAACTGGGAAGGCCACTACCGTGCCATCCCGAAGACGGGTAAGGAGGCCTATACTCTGCAAACCATGACTGGTGGGGTGATTTCGAATACCAACAGCCCTCGTTTTGTAAGAACTGAAAGAATGTCATGTTTAATTTGATGAATGAAAAGAATAAATGGGCGGGACACTCTTTCACCCACAGGGTTTTTTATTGAGGTCCGCCCGTCTGTCAGATAAAGATGAGGCGTTTCTTATATACAGATGTTTATGTCTCTTTTTTTTTATAGATTGAGATGTTTATGTCTCTTTAATTGCGAACGATCAATTACGAACGAAATAAAAAGTTCAACTTGCTACGCGAGTTAAAATCAAACCGAGTTTGATAAACTGCAAGACATGGGTAACACTTAAACAAATTTAAGTATAAAAGAAGCGACGTAAAAGTAGGCGCACCCCAAAAGGCGAGCTAAGTCCAAGTAGAAAATTGGTAAGCTGTCTGAACGGGAAGGGTCGACAAGAGGTCGACCAAAAAGATTAAAGATGACTTATCCAAGTAGAAACTTGGTAAGCTGCATGAAGGGCAGGGTCGACCAAAGCGATTAAAGAAGACTTATCCAAGTAGAAACTTGGTAAGCTGCCTGAAGGGCAGGGTCGACCAAAGCGATTAAAGAAGACTTATCCAAGTAGAGACTTGGTAAGCTGCCTGAAGGGCAGGGTCCACCTCTGGTCGACCAAAGGGAAGGGTCGACAAGAGGTCGGCCAAAGCGATTAAAGAAGACTTATCCAAGTAGAAACTTGTTAAGCTGCCTGAAGGGGAGGGTCGACCAGAGGTCGACCAAAACGATTAAAAAAGACTTATCCAAATAGAAACTTGTTAAGCTGCCTGAAGGGCAGGGTCGACCAGAGTTCAACCAAGACGATTAAAAAAGAGTTTTCCAAGTAGAAACTTGGTAAGCTGCCTGAAGGGCTGGGTCGACCAGAGGTCGACCAAAGCGATTAAAGAAGACTTATC
Source organism: Astragalus glycyphyllos (assembly GCA_963573325.1). Taxonomy (NCBI): domain Eukaryota; kingdom Viridiplantae; phylum Streptophyta; class Magnoliopsida; order Fabales; family Fabaceae; genus Astragalus; species Astragalus glycyphyllos. The sequence goes on along the minus strand of OY754313.1, from coordinate 11,203,277 downwards.
CAAGTAGAAACTTCGTAAGCTGCCTGAAGGGCAGGGTCGAGTAGAGGTCGACCAAAACGATTAAAGAAGACTTATCCAAGTAGAAACTTGGTAAGCTGCCTGAAGGGTAGGATCGGCCAGAGGTCGACCAAAGGGCAGGGTCGACCAAAGGTCGACCAAAGAATTTAAAGAAGACTTATCCAAGTAGAAACTTGGTAAACTGCCTGAAGGGCACGGTCGGCCGGAGGTCGACCAAAGGGCAGTGTCGACCAGAGGTCGACCAAAGCAATTAAAGAAGACTTATCCAAGTATAAACTTGGTAAGCTGCTTGAAGGGCAGGGTCGACCAGAGGTCGACCAAAACAATTAAAAAAGACTTATCCAAGTAGAAACTTGGTAAGCTGCCTGAAGGGTAGGGTCGGCCAGAGGTCGATCAAAACGATTAAAGAAGACTTATCCACGTAGAAACTTGGTAAGTTGCCTGAAGGGCAGGGTCGACCAGAGGTCGACCAAAACGATTTAAAAAGACTTATCCAAGTAGAAACTTGGTAAGCTGCCTGAAGGGCAGGGTCGACCAGAGGTCGATCAAAACGATTAAAGAAGACTTATCCAAGTAGAACGAGTGAAACAATTAAAGAGGTCGACCCATGGTTGACCAGAACGAGTGAAACGATCAAAAGGAGTGAACAACCGTAAGTCAAATTAAAGTCGAGCTTAAAGATAAACAAAAGTGAAATTAAAAGTTGACCCGAGGAACGGCTGGTCGTCCGCGCCAACGCAGTCAGCCAACAACTTCAAATCCCTTCGGGTCGGGGTTGCACGTTCCCTCAGAACAACTGTAGAAGACCAAGAATAGTCTACATCGACCGGGCACCTGTCCCCTTCCAACGAATGAATCCTCGCAAATCACGACGACTTTGTGCTTCGTGCAGTAGAACTGGATGATAGGTCGCCCGAAAAATGGGCAGAAGACTCAATGTCTAGAACTTCCTTTTGTGGAAGAATCACCAGGAGGATAAGAGGTCGACAAAGACGATTTAGGACCAAGTCAACTGCAAATCAGAATCAGACCATCATCAGGCTCGCAAGGAGGACAGCAAATAAAGCAATATAACTTAGAGCACACATACAACAATCACGGTAGATTACTAAACAGCGAAAATCAAGGTCACATACCTTGAGATCTAGATCAAACAAGTTTGAAGAACAAAAACGCGACCAAACCTTGAAGGTCAAAATATTCTAAGACAGTTAGATCCTATCAAACTCCCCACACAAACGTAAAGTAATACACAAAGAAGGAAGGAAAGGAAGAATACCTTTTGTAGATCATCTCCCTGAGAAAGGGAGAACACGAGATCGTGAAAACCTCCTTTCGTAGATCTCCCCTCACCAACAAATCTCCTCGATCGCACGAAGAGACAAACACACCGTGGACATGCCGTGAAGGAACTCGCCCAAGAGGGACGCTCACACCATGACGAAGACGGACCAAGAGGGAGCTTTAGGCCACCACAGGAGAAGAGTGCGGATCGCCCTCTTCAAATACTGATCGCCCCAATGAAGTAGTCGCCCAGATCAGGACCACACATCAAGCCTAAGCCCGCTCAATGATCGACCTTGGCTTGGGAGGCAACTGTTTTGGAGTGGCCCGGAAGCAAAGCAAGAGAGCAGATCAGGCCTCAACGGTCATGATCGACCTATGCCTGATCTAACGGCTCCCCGTGAATCATTGACACTACAAATAGGGGATCTACCCCACCTGTCAGGTACATTATTCACCTTTACTGTTACTCTGCAAAATTCGACCCACTGACTTGGGCGTTGGAGTGTCATTGAAGGTACAACCTGAGCTCTAGATACGACTAGCAATCAATCAGGTCGACCACCCTCATCAGCATCAGGTCGACCGCCCTCATCAGCATCAGTTCGACTGCCCTCATCAGCATACAGATCGACCTGATACCTCAGTCACAGCATCAGATGAACTGTCCCTTGACCAGCTCTACAGACGATCTCAAGGAACAGATCAAAAGATTTTTGGTAAAACGTATTTTTTTTTAGACAATAAATTCGAGGGAAAAAATTTGTGAACAAAAAATGTGAACTTCGTCCCTAAATTTTGTGATGCCGGAATTATCGATGAATTTCAATTTTTCTATCTCAACATTTTGCCACTAATTTAGCTTTTTTCAAGTGGCGAGTTTTGTTAGGAATGAAACGGTGTACATCAAAATTAAAAGCATTACCTCTGACCTTTATCATTTTAAGCGAGGGGTAGGGGTTGAAATAGGGTGGGCCTAGCTAAGCTTTGTAAGGCATGGGTCTGGCCTGTGTTGAATAGTGCATTTTTAACGCATTATTTTATAGTTTTTCTCTTGGTGTTTTGAGATGTGCTATGCACCTAATATTTGAGTCTTTATATGTTTCTATACTTTGGGTCTTATTTGAGCATTTAGTGTGATCTTTTTTTCCGATAACTAATAATAGTATTATTAATACCCAATTAGCTTAGCATCATTGACACACACTCCCCCGAATCATCTAGGAAGGGTTGGAGAGGGCACCCAATCATGTGCTGGAGCTAAAGGGGAGAAAAGAATACACCAAGATCAAAGTCTCAAGCAGCAATAGCGGTGCACAGTAACTGACAAGAAGCATTATTGTGATCTCTTGATTAATTTTCAGTTTTAATGCAAATCGACTATTATTGTCTATGTAGGCCATAACAGTGGTTGCGTTTATCTGATTGAGGCGTGCGAGCATGCGTTGGAAATCTAAGGGAACGGAACTACATTCTTCTGCTAAGCTCTAAACTCAATTCAGAAGTCTTGAAGGTCTAAACTGTGGATTACTAAAGCAGTACAGTTAGACTCGAGTCTATGACCCAATTAATTTTTCTTAGTGGGCTTTTATCGAAGAACTCGTCTAGTTGATTAGGTTTTCGTTTAGGCTGAGACAAAATTGGTGGGTGAGCAGCCAAACATTACACTTTGACGCTATCTTATTTTCACATTACGTTTTGTGCTGTATTCTCCATGAAAGGATTTTGAGGTTCGTTGTTTAATGATATTTCATTTAGTATTCAGTTCTTTCTTCTCTATCAATTTCGTACAAAAATTATTTGTTTGCAAATGTTCGTCTTGGTGTGATGCTTAATCACCCAATTTTTGTCTTTTTGCGATACGCGATCGTTAATATATGACGCTTGTTTATGTGTAAATCTGTTTTCGCCACTTTTGATTATTCAGGTTATTTGATTGCTTGTTTCACTTAATTCAAATAAGAATTGATAGAGGATTGATTGAACTCAATTATGATATTAATTGTGTTTAATGGTGTTTGTTCACCATCACGATTGATTGAACACGTTTTGACGTTTGCTTGAAACAGTGTGAATTCATATAAACTAATTAACGCTTGCTTAATTTGATTATTATCAATCAAGAACTAAAACTTTGAACGAATCTTGCACGAATCTTTAGAACTAATGATAAATCTAAGGAACACCCGAAACCAATGGATTGATTATCTCTCGTTAATTGATTTTCCCATTAAACTGGAACTGTTTTCCTAAAAATAAAACCCCTTCTTATTGTTACTTTTTTCTTGATTTTGGTAATCTTAAGTTAGAGACCCATGTGAGAAGACCAAGGTTAACTACCTTATACAACATTTTATCCTTTTTAATTATTTTTACAAGCATACGACTGCCGATCAATCACATGTCTTGATTGACAAACAATAGAATGTATGTAACTTTTGAGTGTTATTACAAGTGTATTATGATTATGTGTATATTTGTGGGCATCATGAACATTATCCATCTTAAAATAATTAATTTCAACGTTGAAAAAGCACACAATTTAGAAGTTTTTTATAAGCATTAAATTTAGAAGTTGAAAGAATAAGAAGCTTGATTGTTTACAAACCATATACCAATTATTTTGCAAATGGCATCTTGCCCTAGCTAGTTGCATTTAGTCAAGTTAATAACTTTTTGAAGCTTAGGTTTTATTGGAGGACGAACAAAGTTCTAAATCGTTTACTTGGGAATACTAAGCATACTTATTAAACTCATTTTGTGCTATTTTTTGTTTAAAAAAACAAACTCTTGTTGTGCTATTAGATTGAATTTTTACCCTAACGTTAATAGTATTTGTAAATATTGTAGGTTATAGTAAATATGTTATGTTTTTGATAAATTGCATCTGTAATCCCTAATTTAGTATATGTAGGTGAAGATTTTGAAACTAAATATTAAAAAGAACCGAAACAAAGAAAGGGTCAATCAGCTTAACACAAGGACGTACGCTAAGCAAGTACAACTACTGAGGATGATGTTTCTAATGTTTGATAGTCGCCAAGGGATACTGAAGGTGTGCACCAAATAGGTGCAATAAGGTCTTTGGTTCAAATCTTGAAAACTAACATTTCACCACCTCCACTAACATTGCTTATCAAAAAAAAATGTTTGATAGTCGCTTGAATGTTACCATGGTTAATTTCCCCGTGGCTAACAACAATTTTGACCATGGCTAATATTTGGTGACACCTCTTGTTTTCACGGTTACACTAACCGTGACTAAATAGATTTACCATGGTTTTAGGGACTGTTAACCCGTGGCTAATCTCCATTTTTTTGTAGTGTAAGTGACTATACATAATCAGTGCGAGTTCACTAACAGAGCTAGTTTATTTTTTATGAGGGGGCTCAACTAAAGAGTAATTTTTTTTGACAAAATGAACTTCCAAGAATCAAAACTACTTCCTGTTAGCAAGCTTAATTTCATTTATGTTTTTAGTAAGTTCTTTATGTTTCTGGTCCTGTCTTAAATTGATCATCATAAACGCAACACATGGATAACCAATTTAAAAATTAAACGAAAACATTGAGGACCAATTTGACATAGAGTCCCACTTTGAAACATAAACAATTAATTTAACTAAGAACAAAAATTAAAAGGCGAAACTAAAATTTTAAATAAAACTAAAGAATTTCAAGCATAACTTTATCAAATATATTTGGTTTACACACCCACCGTATATGCTTATTAATCCACAACAAAATTAGAAAGCAATGAAACATAAAATATATCTCATACATTTAATTGAAAAAAAAATCAAGTACTATAATCAATATTTGCATCAAAAATGCAAATATAATCACAAAAGATGAGATCGTTACTCCACCATAATTGCTATGTCCCCTGAAATATATAGTATAGGCCGTTTGAAATTGAAGGTATTATTATTTGTTTATAGTAGCAAAAAAGAGAAGTTATAAAGCAATTAAAGGGCTAATCTTTAAAATATAAATCTTGCCTACCCCCCTCCCCCCCAATTTTTTTAATATTTTTCTTTTTTATATTACCTTAAAATTTTGAAAAAAATTATTTTCTTCCAATAATCAGATTGGTGAAAAACGAAAATTAATTTCGTGATATATTATGTAAAGTGTGATGCTAGCAATTTTTTGAGGTTCTTTAGAGTCCGAAACAAAATTAGTTGTCAAAAAAATAATAATTTTTCCTCAATAATCGGATTGCTAAAAAATGAAAATTAATTTCATAATAAATTATGTAAATTATGATGCTGGCTGTGTTTTTGTGACGCTTTTTCAAATACTCAAAATTCATTCCTAAATATCGAAAAAAGTTTACCTGTTCGAATACACAAAGTTTGTTCCTCAGTGACCGGTTTGGTGAAAAAAATAAAGTCAAAAAAAATGTAAAGTACAATGTTAAGTAGTGTGTTTTTTATGCTTTATTGTTTCTAAAAAATCTACTATTCAAATGTCAAAAATTTGTGACTCAATAACCGATTTAGTGAAAAAATATATAATTTCATGATAAAATACGTAAAATGTAATGCTAAGCAGCGTATTTTTGGGTACTTTAGTGTTTGAAAAAAAATTATCGTTCAAGTACTCAGAGTCCATTCCTCAATAACCGATTTAGTGATAAATAATAATTTCGTGACAAATATGTACACTCTCTATTTTAGTTTTTAAGTCCGCAATTGCCTTTATTAAATAAATATTTTCTTAGTTTATACTTACCTTCAATTTAAACAAAATTTTCTCATGTTGCAATTTAAAAAACAAATTTTACCCAATAAAAATTCTATATTAACTAGAGCTTTTACCCTGTGCCAATGCCACCTATTTAAGAGAAAGGTCAGCTATAAACCTATAAAACTTGGATATTTTCTCTAGCATGTGAATAGCTACGGGCTATAATAAGTTGACACTAACCAGAAAACTCTGTTTTGTTCATAGGATTACAAGGTGGGTTGATGAAGATGAAGACAAAGTTAAAGCTACAGGGAACAAAAGTTTGCAGTATCATTCTACACCACATTTTAAAACACCACACTTTGAGAGTAGAGTGATGACGTCTTATATCATTCTTTTTCTTGTGTTGAATTTGTAATGAGTAGAGTTTGATTTGTCTTTAGATTGTTTTCTTTGGGGCGAGTAAAGGGTTTGGTAGGGGTTAAATTTTGAAAGCCGTTCATTCGAATCTTATTTAAATTTATAAATTAGTTTGAATAGGTTTGTCATCAAGAAACCCACTTTGGGTCAGGCTCAGTAATTGGAAAGTTGATAAAATGTGTGTCACTTACTAAATGCTTGCCATTTTTAGTACTCTAAAATCACTTTCTTTATGTTTTGAGAAACATTTTATGTTGATGTATATACTCTTTGTGTGAATAAGAATGGGCAATCATACTTAAAGACCAAAATCACTGCTATAATGAATCTTTTTGCTTGAAGGTCCTACGCTTTTTGATTTTACTTATGTATCTCAAGGGCATTTCAATATTCATGTTCCTTGACAATTATTGTTGATCGTCGTTGACGACGTGTTATGCGTAATCAATGACCTTCCATCCAAGTGGAGTATCTTAATCAAAATGCTTATGGTGGAAATGTTAACGGTGCTTATGCCGATGGTGGGTATGCTAACAACCTAATAGCAACACAATGTGCCTTATATTAAGACCAAGACTACTGAGATTATGAATCTCTTTGGTGTTGATGGTTTGATTGGAACACCTACTAGGAGTGAGGTTGTTTTAACCTATGTTTCAAAGGGTTGTTTCAAAATTCATTGTCTGATGACTGCTGCACGTGTTCGTCTTAGAATAATGCGCAATCAGCCGCCTCCAATTTAGACGCTCTACCCTCATCGAGGCTTCCGTCCCATTCATAGGACTAACTCTTCTCATCATGAAGAAGTTGGCCAAAGTGCTCACAATCCTATTATTATGTAATGACTTTTTTTAGTGGCATGTACCTTCAAGACATTTTATCTTTGTTTTGTTTATTTTGCTCTATCTTCAAACATTTGTTGAAACTTTTATTACTATGGAAATGTAACATTTAGACCTTTTGTGTCGCAACTTCTGTTTTTTTTTCGCTCCCCGTGCACGGCACGAGTAACACGGCTAGTACAATAGAATGGTCCTAGTTACTTTTGGGCATTTGTCTCCATAACGGAGACATAGATTACCCCACAATTTTTTTGTAATACTTTGGATCGTTGTGATTGTCTGTGCATGCCACGGTCCAATATCTCCAATAGTGAGATATAGAATACACACACTATTTTTGCTGGACCACGCTAGTTTCCTAGCTGACTTTCAATGTGTGCATTTTTTCTACAAGTAAAACATATTATTACTAATGTAAAGTACAAGAGGTATTTTAACCCAATTAATTAAAATGACATATTTTCAGAACTGAGATACCGACCTTTAATTACCAACTTTTGCTAAGAATTCAATTTTGTTACAATCTTGAAATGTACAACAATAACCCCTTCAAAGACTGTGAGCAATGGGGTGGAATTTGGGGTTTTTCGTGCAAAATCTCTTGAATTGTATGAAGAAAATGAAGAAGATGGAAGCTTGGGACCGATCGGCCAAGGCTCGGAAGGCTACCAAGAAACGTGTCAAATGAAGATTTTATCTTTACAAGTGAAGGGGCTCGGCCTCAGCGCCAAGAGTAAGAGGGCGTCGGTGCTCTTCAAAAAGCAGGTGGAAGGACGTCTCTGGGTAGATCTCGGGAGTATTTCACTTGAAGGAGTTGGTATCCTTCTGTTACGCCTCTCGTGGAGGAAGATAGCGTCTAGAGTCAATGCGGCCTATTCGGCTAGGAAGGAATAAGATAGTAATCTTAGTTTTGGGGTAGGAGGTTTTCCGGTGGTAGCGCAGTGTATTGGCGGGTGGACTAGTCATATGTCTCTTGCATGTTGACTTGTATCATGGGTTTGAGTACCTCTTATACTCCTATCAATACATTATTTGCTTATATAAAAAAAAAAAACCTTCAAAGATAATTGAAAATTGGATTCTCCGACTTTTTGGCGGGAAGTGTAGGGTAATTTTAGTCAAAATAAAGTACAAAATGGTAAATTAAACTAGAGATAGAAATGTGAGAGAGAAAGTAAAAGAAGAGAGAGATATAGAGAAAGGTAAGGAAAGTTAGGGGGACAAAAACAAATTATATATAGTTATATATTATATAGTTTTTATATTAAAGGTAAACAAAACCCATGTACAAATATTGTGTCAATAGCAGAAGATATATAACCACACACGACACAAAAATGATTAGGACAGTACAATAAATCAAAATCAGAGAATTGAAATACCCTGTATAGTTAGTAGAAACCACAAAAACAAAAGCTTTTATTACCTTTGAGTGTCAACACATCACTCATAAAAAAGACTATAGCTCGATCAGAGCTTGTCTAACAGTTACAGAGGCCTAAAGCGAGCTCTAACGTGAGGCATATATGAGATAATAAAATAGTGTGAACTCTTAATATCCGGTTCAATGTAATTTAAATTCTCTTTTCTTGATTTTAGTGGAAAAATTTGTTTTTTTTAAGGAAATAAAAAAAAAGTTGACCATCATTAGCAACAACACTATTCGGGCGAAAAACTTCACATTAAAATTAAATACAAATTGAATAGGGTATTGAATGGATAACTTATGTTGAGTAAAAATAAATTAATAGTTTAAGCTGGATAAACATTAATGAATAAATTAAAATTTTTTATTCTATTCAATGTTGGGTTTAAATAAATTGCAACAAATAGACAAATGTTGACCATGATCTTGCATTTTTCTGGAGAGAACAAACATCTTTTAGCAAGGAGATTAGGAGAGAACCTACGTAGTAGTTAAGGCTTGATTATAAATTGCAATAAATACTACGTAGTAGTATTTATTGTAAACTATTTTAAATAGGGATTAGCAAAAATAGTAAAAGAGTAGATGGGTTGGAAGATATAGAACAAATATGGTTACCCACTGTTAAAAAACTAAATCTGCAATTTCCAATTGAGATTTCTAGTTTGATGGAAAATCCTCCAAGGAACTGATTTTCTTCGAATAGAGGTTGCCAACCACAGAGAAACACCAACTCGCTACGTTAAGCATTTTTTTAATGTAAATACCACTATTGGATTACGACCAATATACATGGACTGATCCAAAATATTTGAAATAGAAGTAGTTTCGTCAACTAATTTAGGCTCTTCATTGAATTTAAATATTTTTGGTGGACCAGAAGGTAGAGTAGTTGAAAATAGCCTATTTCTAGGCTCAATGCCTAAACAATCAAAGCGTACAGACACCATTCAGATCCACCCTCCAAGATGAGGCCAATTAAACATTCAAGGTCCCGACGCTTTTAATGAAAGACTAATATCCTATAGTGCTTAGGAGCAAATTTCATACTGACTAACACCGAGTTTGTCCATTGCGGGAATCGAACTCGGGAGCACTGGGTCGACCCTTGTGCCCCAGGATAGCCTATGCCATTGTGTCAATGGTGTTAGTTTGTAAAATATGAAATCTAATAACTGTGAATAAAAATTAAATTATAACTATAAATTTAATATGAAGATTATAAAATTAAAGAGGAACATTAGCAAAGACATTTGTTTTTGGTGAAAGACATTAGCAAAGACATTTAATTTGAACATCCTCCATAGATAATAAGAAGAAAAAGTCTAAAGAATTTTAATAACATCATCAACATTCATCAAATGTAGATAAAAACTTACTTCATATTAGAAAGAAAAGAAGACACCATATAATTAAAAAGTGAAACATGTGGGTATCATGCATGGTTGGATGAAAACCCATGATAACATAGGAGCAGTTATACAAAGTTGAGAAAGTTCTATTATAAATGTGGCAGAAGTTCCCATTGAAAGAAGATGATGGAGGTTCTAATACCTGTTGAACAGTTAACATTTTTTCTGAACCACAAATATACTAAAACACACTCCTTAGCATCTCACTTTAAATATTTTTTCCCTAATCGGTTATTGAGGAACAAACTTTGCATATTTGAACAGTTTAAATTTTTTCTGAATGCCAAAATACCCCAAAATACATTGTTTAACATCTCACATTACATATTTTGCCACGAAGTTAACTATTGTTTTCACATAATTTATTATTGAGCGATGAATTTCACGTATTTAAACATCTAAAATGTTTTTTACACCATAAAATGCTCCTTAAATATAAAATAAAAGAAAAAATAAAAAAAAAATGGAACCTTTATTCTGTGGAACCTTAAAATATTAAAAAAAAAAAGGAAAAAAACTGGAGTTATAAAAGAAAAAAAGGAGTGGCAATTGGTGTAAATTTTGTGGAAATTGGGGATGAATTTGTAGCTAGAGTTTGGTGCCTTACATGCCAACTCGCATATAATTCTTAGATTCATCAAATTTTGTAAAAAAAAAATAAAACAAAATAATTCTTCACATTAGATAATATTATTGTACCTAAAAAATTATTTATAGGACATAGAAATGTCCTTGTCAAAAAAATGACATATAAAATGTTAAACGGAAAAACTATCCATAGCCACATTGAATTTTAAATCATAAACCATGGCCAAAGCGTAAATAATTATTATGCTAGAGGCTGTTTTTCTACATGGCCAACCATATATAAATCAAACACTATAGCAAAATGATATGATGGAAGGATCTAACTAGTGAACATGGGATCAGGGAGACCTTTACATTCCAAGCGAGCCATGATATCTTATGTGAAAATAAACGAACTTTCTTTTAAATATTCGATAACTGTAGATTTTGAGGCTCCTTTTTAACAAATTTTTTTGAGCCCAAAGCTTTTGTTTTAGTTGTTTAGGCCTTCAGCCAGCCTTGAGCTCGATCTAGCATTGGCCAGAAGCTAATTCCATGAATAAAGTATGTTACTTTTGACCCAAAAAAAAGTATCTTACCTTATCATTTATTTTTTCCAAGTACTAATACTCCGTGCTCCATAAAAATTGCACTTTATTTTTCAATGTGTGCATTTACTAGCAAGTTATGGCTTTTAGCTTTAAATGTATATATGGCAGTGATAAAAACACTGATAAGAAGGAAAAGATGCAGAGACTCGATCATAACATATGTATGAATGTAATGCAAAAGGTAAAGTGACATTGAGTTGATATACTCCCTCCGTTCCTGATCTTTGATACTTTTGGCCTTTTATTTTTGTTCCAAAACAATAGTACTTTTAAAAACCCAATGTACAGTTCACCTAATTTTTCTTAATATACTCTCTATATTTATTTATCCTTTTAGAGTTTCAACGCATGAATTAATTGTCCCAAGACTATTTTACTTTAACTTCAATTATCCCAATACAACTACAAGTGGGGCATTTTAGTACTGAAACAACACAAATTAATGGTACCTTAATATGTGTGTAACAAGCCAAAAGTACCAAAGATTAGTAACGGAGGGAGTAGCAAGAAAAGATGTAAATGAATAGAAGAAAACAGGAAAAGGATCGGGTGTGAAGAAATATGCAGCAAAATGAAGGAAAAAGTGAGTAATCTATAGTTTATGATATATTCTTAGAGTTGTGCCCACAATAATTTTTAATCTCTAAAAAGTGAAAAGGAAGTGAGGAATTCTAGATCCAACTCGTGGAATGATTTTTATGTGTTTATAACTCTTATGTTCTCTACTAGGTGCAGAATATCTTTTCGATTTTCTTCTGCAATTTTTACCTTCTAAGGATGTTCAGCCGAGTAGAAACTTTTTTTATAAGGCAAATGTATAATATAGGAAAATTGCTTAAAAGCTCTCTAAACATAATTTTAAAGTTCGGTTTTTTTTTCACATCAAACATTTACCTTTTAAAATTAAAAGGTTTAAAATTATATGTTTTCCATTTTATGCCATTTTAGCTTTGGGTGTATGTGGCAGGTAATTTGTTTATTAGGATTTTGGTCAGTAATTACCCTCTAAAAAATGCTTCATCCAAACATACTCTTAAGTTTTTTAATGGATTTCAATTTCTCCTTTGTATCTTTTATTTTACACTTTTCTTGTCTTTTTGTTTGTATTGGCCGTTGATATTTATTGTGGCAACAAGTTTTTTATTTGGTACTCAGATTATTACCTTAGGTCTCATTGAAGCCAGCTCCATGTCCTCAATGTGGAGACCCTTTGTCCACTTTTAAATAACATATTGGATCCATTGAACCTAAACTTTAGAGAGGCAGTAACATTTTACATTGTTGCCTTTAATTTTTTATTGAATAAGCCCTTAACACGAACCTCTTAGAGTTAATATAAGAAGATAAAAGCATATGGTTATTGCATTGCATCATCATACGAACTCAATGAAGTAAGATTTGTTAGTTTTTGTTAGAGACAGACAGAGAGTTTTGCAAAATCCTTTGACTACTTAGAGTTCTTTTGGTCGCGGTTTAAATCCTCAAAACTCTCATTGTGTTAATTTTGTTTGCTGGTGACCAACTACGCTAAGAACTAGGCTTGCCACGTATGTGCACCCAACTTCTCCGTTTGTGTGGTCTCCCTTCACAATAGAGTTTTGCAACACCCAAGACTTGAACTCAATACCTTGAGGTGGAATTCGAACCCAGTTACCGCTTAGACTAACCCAAGTCTCGTTGTTACACATTGTTAAATATTTATACTTTTGTATTAAAATGATTAGAATAATCTCACAACACTCTACACAATATGGCTTCAGGGCATAATTTTAGTAACCAAATAAAAAACTTAATTGCAGTCTCAATCAACGTCAGCAGGCTACACAAACATAAAGTCAAGAAAAATTTAAAATAAAAAACATAAATAAAAAAACTAAATTAAAACCCATAACTCGTCAAAACGAAAACGGTGCCAAACAAAAAATGTGAAAAAGTTTAATGTTGTAATTTTAAAAGCTAAAGCACCAACGTGGGGAGGAAATACTTAAACACGTGATTTTGATCACTTTTTATGTTTTACCTCATCTTGTATTTATTTATCATTGTTGATGAAAACTTGTGAATATATAGTTCCTGAAGAACAATAAATCTTTTATTCAAGCATCCTTGAAGGAATGCACAAATAACTGTTTCTTTTTTTTGAAACAATGTACAAATAACTGTTTCTATGTATCATTGTTTATGAAGATTTATGATACAGTTCCTGAAGAACTAAAAATTTTAATATCCAAACATCCTTGAATAATTGCTCATAGTATGGTTTTTCTTGATAATCATTGAAGAAGTATTGTGTTATAGTTCCTGAAGAACTAATGATTAGGTAATCTAGTATCTTTCCAAGATTGCTCTGAGCATGATTTTTTTCGTCGATGTTTAAAACTTGTGGTATAGTTCTTGAAGAACAATTGATTAGAAAGTATATTTTTCTTTGAGCATCATATATGAAAGATTTGTGATCGAGTTCTCGAAGAACTCGACTTTTACACGATGATTGTAATCTATAAGATCTATTTGATCTTAGTATCTTTTGAAGCAAAGGAAATCAAGAGAAATGACATATAATTTACATCTCAAATAGTCTCATGAATTATCAAAATGAGAAAATATTTCCAAAAATATTAAGAATCAAGATTATGTGATATGGTGATTGAAAATAATACTTACAAACCACTCAATGAATTTAAGTTCAATCCCAGAAGTGAATGATTCACATTGTAGTTTCGGTACATGAAAAATCGTGGTGATGACCATTGATGTGGTAAATTATTATTATCCTATTTGAGTGTTATTTGTATCATTTGTGATTATGACCTTTGTTATTCCTAATAATGGTATAATATCTTATGGAAAAATGTAACTTTTCTTCTTTCTTATGCTTAGAATTCCAAACAAAAACTTTCCATGGAAAAAAGGGAATAAGAAGAATTGATTGTATGACTAGATCCTACAAAACTAGACATTCTTATGTTCTTATTTTTCATTCTACCCTTTTATTATCTTCTTGTAATTTCATGTTACCATAAAGTTATAACACATATGAAATGACATGGATCATAGCTATTAAAAATGACATTTCTATGATTTGTGAACAGGGTAAATAAATCAAGGTTAAATTAAAGTAGTACGTATAGTTTCTATAGTTTAGTTTATTGAAGAAAATTGTGTGTCTCGAATGTGTGGTTTATACAATTTTGTTTATATAAAAATTGTGTATCCCTACTTTTTGTATATAGATGGTAATCTCTGTTATACGTGTACTTAGTAATTTTATATTTTGTAATTTGAATGGTTAAAGTTTAATACACTATTTTTGTTTAAATAAATATGAGCGCAGCCAAAATAATACATTATTTAGTAGTCGGCATAGTGTTACTATTTAGCATACGTTTAACAAGATTATCCTAAAGTAGCAATGACATCTCATATTGGTATTTTTGAAGGACTAAAATATTTTTTCAATATAATGAGTTTTATTCTGCATTTGTTTGAATGCATTTTATATTAAATTGTTTACATTATCTAGTTATGACCATAAGTCATATAGTAGCATGTGTACTTGTTATCAATTTGCAACCAGAAGTTTGCAAAATGTAATTGAAAGCTCCAGAAGAGCTGCTGTATTTTTAATTACCTAGAGAACAATTTTATTTACACATTGATATCATATTATAATCTCTCAAGTCTGATAAAAATGTATTAAGTTTTAAGGATATCCGTCCAAATGAATATCATACTGAAACAAGAAATGAAGGGGATGTTAAATATCTTTATATAAAGAGACATATATACTTGGATAAAACAAGTGTAGTGGAAAAGTTGTCTGCTTTCCTCTAATTTGTACTACACTTATATATGTGCAATTGAAGCACATGTTGTTGTAAACCAGAAGTTTACATATCATAATAATTTTGTTGTTGGCAAGATGGTTGGGTCATCCCGATAATTTATGATGTGAAAAATGGTTAAAATTTCTATGTGAGCCTATATTGAAGAGCCGGCAGTTTCTTCAATCTACTGATTTTTGTGTTCACTAGTTCCTAAAGGAAATTGACAGATTGAGAGAATAAGTCTCTCGTATTTCTAGAACTTATATAAAGTGATATCTGTAAACGAGTACACTAATCACATGGACTATTTACATTTTGTGATATATATATATATATATATATATATATATATATATATATATATATATATATATATTTGTCTTCAACTCACAACCGGAATTTTGTGAGATTGTTTGCTCACTGAGTAAGAGGTCATTATGTGGATTACCTTGAGAGCATCTGATAAGTATTGTATGTTGATTAGAATTGATATTCGACATCACAGAGCATACATTGATTCATAAAATGGTCTTGAAGAACCATTCTTTAGACATCTAAAGTTAATTATATGACCAATACTTATGAGATAAGAAGTTCTAATTTCTACTTGGGAACATGCAATTTTACATAGTGTAATATTGATTCGCATCAAGCCAACAAGTTATCACAACTCTTCCCCTTTACATTTGGTTTTTGGTCACGAACCTAATATTTCTCATCTTAGAATTTTTAGATGTGCAGTGCACTATGATGGGTCCTCAAAGAATTTTGGAAATAAATATTGGATATAGATCTCCATGTATAATATAGTATCTTGAGCCAACAATTAGAGATTTGTTTATAGTCCTATATTTGATGATTATTATTTGATGAATTAAATTTCTCAACATTAGGGGGAGAGAATAAACAGTTGAAAAAAGAGATCAGTAGGAATGAATTTTCATTGTCTCATCTTGATCCTCAAACTAAACAATGTGAACTAGAAGTTCAAAAGATAATTCATTTGCAAAGCTTAGAAAATCATTTACCAAATGCATTCACTGATCCAAAGTTGTGACCAAATCGTACATATATATCAGCTGCTAATGGTCCAATAAAATGGATGTCCCTGTTGGACAATCAAATATTGCAAACGAGTCCCAATCGCGCCTGAATCGCGGTAGACCAGTCGGTTCCAAAGATAAAAATCATCGAACAAGAAAATGAGCTAAAACCAAAGATGGTCAAAGCAAGGATATAGAAACTCTAAAAGAGTCTTCAGACATAATTAACATTTCTGTTCCAGAAGAACTAATCAGGTACCTGAAAAATTCTGAAATTAAAGAAATCTCAATGAATTATGTCAATAGTGAAATACAATGGAACCGAAACGAAGTCAATGTTGACGATATTTTCACATATAATATAGCGCTAAATGTGATAAATGATAGGGAGGATCGTGAACCAAAGTCTACTAAAGATTGTAGGCAAAGTGAGAATTGGCCAAAATTGAAAGATGAAATTGAAGCAGAATTAAGCTCATTTTACATAAATTTTTGGACCTGTAGTCCAAACACCTAAAGGTGTGAAACCAGATATTGAATGAGGATGGTGAAATTGTGAGATTCAAAGCGCGACATGTTGCTCAAAAATGGAAGCAAGTACTTTTCAGTACTTAATTAGCGTTGTAGCACATGAAGAGCTCAATCTGCACAAGATAAATGTTGCTACAACTTATTGGTATGACTCATTTGGTAGTCATAATATTTTGAAGATCCCTGAAGGATTTGATATTCCAATACACACTTTTCGGATTCTCGAGATGATTACTCAAGATGAATCAGTCCCCCCATAAAATAATATAATTTGAATACATATGGCACAATCGTCTCAATTTATATTCTAAAGGAGGGATACAAAAATAACATCACTTCTGTATAGTTTTATGAAAATATTTGGAAAAGCATTTGCTATAATTGATGTCTATGTTGATGACATGAATATTATTGGAACTCCTGAAGAGCTTCCAATGTCTATGTTGAAAAGCAAAGTCACATATTGATCTGCAGAAATTATTTATATTGAGTACATGAGTTGTTTGGTAAGAATATATGAAATATCTTAGTCCCGAAGACTATGAAAGCATGCATGCATATTACCAAATGTTATATCCCTTGATATGATAATATTATGTGATAATTAGTAGCAATATAGTTCATTCAAACCAAAATACATTAGAACAAAGTGGGATGTATATTTCATTTTTGACTTTCCTAATGAATAAATCATATTATGTATGTTACACAAATTAACCATGCAGATACAAAGTATTTTTCAGATCTTGATCAAGTCAGATCGCAAGTCGGTTATTATCTACATATGGTGACATTTGATCTACAAAACTACCTATGGTTCTTGCTTCTTCGTTTCATGCCCAAATGCCAACATTTCAAGGAAAATGTTTTGAAGATAATACAGACCACAAAGCTCCATTAAAAAATGATACATCACAAATGACAGCGGAGTGGATTGCTCCATATGCACTCAAGGATAAACTCCAGATGTTGAAATTGATATTCTGAATTGACACTTCATTCAATGGGAGAAAAACTGCACTCTTTTTTCCTTTGCCATGGTTTTGTCCCACTGGGTTTTCCTGGAAATGTTTTTAATAAGGCAGTTCCTGCTAGCAGAATATTGTACTCTTTTTCCTTCACTAGAATTTTATCGCACTGGGTTTTTTTCTAGTAAGGTTTTAATGAGGCATATCCTCGGTGGACATCCAAGGGGGAGTGTTATGAATATATGGATGTCCACTACTCTTTATGATTACTACCTTTATTAGTGGCTCTTCATAAGTTGATCTTTCACTTCTACCCTATAAATAGGCCTATCTCATATGTGTATTGACACACTTGAAGAGAAATACAAAGACCTCTATCTTCTCTCCTCTCATTCTCTTGTTCTTCTTTTGATATAGTCTTGTTTATAATATAATAGTCTAGCTTATTTTATAACGTGTTTGACATTCTCCTCCACACCAAAGCAAGAATACAACATTTTAAGAAAGTTTTTACTTGCTGAGGCTAAATCGGTCATAGGCTTTTTTATATGAATGGTGTCAGACCCAATAGAGTGTATCTCCCTCCAGAGCGTATGAACTAAGTTAGGAGATTGGCTTAAATATGGTTTTACCCCCTGCAAATATGGAGTGTTTTGCTTTTACCCCCTACAATTTTTTTTTTAAAAAAAAACCCCTTGCAAAATTCACTTTTTTGACGTTAGCCCTTCTGTTAGATGGGTGTTACAAAAAACGTCTATGTGGCATTTTTTATTCTTATCTAATTTTTTTAATGCTGATTGAGCTGCCCTGTCATTATTATTTATTTTAATTAATTTAAGTTATTGACAAAGTTAAATTAAGGTTTTTTAATTAATTAGGCTTCCACTTCTTCTTCTCCATTTCTAGATTCATTTTCTCTTCACCTCCTTACCCAGAAATTCTTCTATTCTCTTCATCTTCACCATAATCCATCTCTTCTTCATCTTCACCAAACACAAAGCCACAAACACTGAAGAGAGAGAAACTCATCTTCAACCTCCTCGATCTCACCCTCTCTTCTCACCGCAAACCACCCTTGACGCCACGATGAATCAACAACAACCTCTACACTGAAAAACGCAGCACTTTCAGACCCTTTGCACCCTCTCTTTTCACCGCCACCACTACGACCACGTGAATCAAACACAACACAATAGTAACATAAATGCCCAGATCTGTTCATATCTCTCACTTCTCATCGCTCTCGCCGTTGGAAAAAATGCATCTTCTTTAATTTCTCTGGTTTCTCTTTTTGCTTATGAAATCCACTTCCTATATTTGTTTAGGGTTTTTTAGATATGAGATTTGGGGCTAAAGATGGGAAAGGAAAACATGGGGTTTTGGTGGCGGGCTGAACATGGGAAAAGAAAAGATGAGGTTTTTTTAGATCTGAGATTTGCGCCTGTGATTATGCTACTGTTTCTGGTTTGAGCTTGTGTTGTTTGTGTTGTTGTTGGGATTTCTCAGATCTGTTGTTTCTATTGGGTTTTTATGATAAGAACAGAAAGAAAGGGCAAGAAGAGGAAAAGAAAAATAAGATGGTTTTGTTATTGTTATTCTCGTTCTGGGTGGTGTGGTGGTTCTCGTTCTGGGTGGTTGTGTTGTTGTTGAAGATGCAGAAAATATGGGTAGTGGTTGTATTGTTGTTGATGATGAAGATATAGATATATGAAAAATAAAAGAAAACGAAATTGTTTTATAACTTTATCCAAGTCACCATTTTAAAATAAAAGAAAATGATTTGGCAAAGCCAACAAGTAAATCTGTTAGACAGCTTAACAACTTGTAAACGGATACTTAACAGAAGGATTAATACCAAACAAAAAATATTTGCAGGGACTTTTTTAAATAAAAAAATTTGTAGGAGGTATAAGCAAAACACCCCATATTTGCAGGGGGTAAAACCATATTTAAGCCTAGGAGATTTTAACAAGTTATATATATGGCAGGGAGAGACACTACCACTATTGGTGATTGAGTGTGTTTTTGTTCTTTTACCTGACTTCTTGTAAGGTGCATTGTTCTCAAATGTTTTGAGTACCCTAAACACGAAACATAAATGTTTGTGATTAGTTGTTTGGGAGGGGAGGAAATATTAGTCTCCAAGATTTGAACCTTATATAGACCTTCTTCTTATACACCTTCAATACCTCTTCACTCGCTAATTGAGCTACCTACTTGAGACTTATTTTGTTTATGGTTATGCAATGTGAGACTATCACACACTATATAACTTTATAGTTGGGGCTAAAATAGTAGTCATGCACATTTTAATTTTAAGGTCCAATATAAATTAAACAATCTCCTTCAAAAATGTTAATTAAGTTCGTCCTTCCTTCCACCGAGATGTATTAGGAAATGCATCACTAGCATTATTTATTAAGTTTCAAATTGCATAGACATTTGTTCTGTACCGTACTCCTGACCTTAGAGGTCGACTTGAGGTAGTTGGTAGGTGTGATCCTTGATCTTCAATGTTCCGGTCGAGGTTGGGTTGTTGGTCCTGCAATGACACTCCGACGATCAAGTTAGTAAGTTAGTCAAGCAGAGTATGTTATGAGTAGAATCGCCCCTCATTAATGAGCATTAAATGTGGTATTTATAGGCTTTGAATGGTGTTGACCTAATGATCATGAACCGTTGGATGTGTTGGCTGCATCTGAAGCGTTGAATTATGGGCTCACCTTAGAGGATGGGCCAATGAGAAAATGGGCCTTTTAGGGGTGTTAATAGCATATAGAAACATTACCATAACAACATTATACATGTTGGATATTTTCTATTATAAGAATATATATATATATATATATATATATATATGTTGGATATTTTCTATTATACATGTTGGATATTTTCTATTCCTAATCCTACTTGAATTGAGAAAGTAGGAGATAAATCATGAAAATAAGGATATTTGTTCTCTTGTTTTTGGACATGTTTCTTATATCCATCTTGTTTCTTTTTTGGGCCATCCCTAAGGCCTCCAAGGTACTAGTACTATTTTAGGCTGCCACCTATAAAGTGAAACTTACTTTGTATTTCGAGTATACTAATATAGTAATTTGACTAATTTCAATCATTTATTAAAAAAACAAGACTTTCAAGTACAAAGAGATAGTATAAAGTAAGGCTAGTTTGGATCAACTTATCTCGGCTAATTTACCGGTATAAGTATTTGTGAGATTATTTGCGAGAGTTTACACGAAAGCAGTTTATGAGATGTTCATAAATTGTTTTTAGCTAATTTTTATAAGCTCTTCAAGATAGCTTATGAAAACGACTTATTGCTTATAGAAAAACAATTTAATTTTATTTTATCCTTTGTTATAGAAAACGCCATACATAAGTACTTATAAAATAAGTGTTTAAGTCTTAAATGTTTAATTAAACTGTTTATCCAAATGAAAACTTGTCCCATAAAGTAAATTTGATATATTGGGGAGTGAGTTCAAATATGCAATACTTCTATTATTCATAGAGAGTGAGTGTGTGTCTCGTTTTGCTTTCGAAAAAAGGGAGAAAACAAATTTTATTCTAATATTAGTTAGGATTGCTTACTTTATTTTTGACACACTTTCGGACTCTCTTTATTACTTTAGTAATTGAATCACAGGTTATGGTAATTAACAAATAGAACCTAATCCTTGTTTGTGGTAACTTTTTACACTTTCAATAAGTTTAGAAATGGATTATAAGCTAGTAGTTGATGATGTGTACATAACTAAATGGCTTAAATACAGTTTTAGTCCCCCAAGTTTCATCAACTCACGATTTTGATCCCCCAAATTTTAATTTCACAAATTTGATCCCCCAAGTTTCCCAATTTGTAAAATCAGGGTCCCCCCATGATTTTCTTCTTTATTCTCCTTAATAGAAAACGTGAAAATATTGATTTTGTTTTTCAGATTTCAGAATAGTAATAATTTTCTCAAATACCATAAAACACCAAACAAACTATTTCAAAAATCTATTAGTATTGTTGCCTGAACTCACGGGGGGACCTTGATTTTACAAATTGGGAAACTTGGGGGATCAAATTCGTGAAATTAAAACTTGGGGGATCAAAATCGTGAGTTGGTGAAACTTGGGGGACTAAAACTGTATTTAAGCCTAACTAAATCAAATAGATCAGAGTATTGTTCTTTCACTGAGAAATGTTGTACCAAACTACTAGCTCCTTATAACAAATAGATCAGAGTATCGTTCTTTCTTACTGATGGATCGGTGAAGAACAACGGTTGATCCGCTAGGTGTGGTGTCATTTCGCGTGACTGCCGAGGGAACATGATCTTCGCCTTCTCACATCGATTAGATCCATGCACTGTTATTGAAGCGGAGCTTTGGGGGATATATCACGATATGAGTTTGGCGCGGGGGAAGGGATACAGAAAATTGATTGTTGAATCTGATTCATTAGAAGTTTTGGAGCTGCTGAAGAAAGGGGGAAACTGCATGCACCATCTTCATGATCTCGTCAAAGGAACCTTGAAGATTGGTAGATACATCAATGTGGTTGCTGACAGGTTGACGATGGAAAGTCATCAGATAGGGGAGTTAATTGTAATTTATGATGTTGGGCCGGATTTTTTGGCCATTGTTTGTTGTTGATGCTCGTGGGTATAGGGCTTATCTCTGAGTTAGTTGTATGCGTTGGGCCTGTAGGCCCGTTTGTTCACCAAAAAAAGCTAACGATAGCTTTAAAGCTTGTTCCGGACTGAACTGAGTCCAATCCATACTTGAGCCAGCTTCCGCGGCCCATATCCACTGTACCAAAGGATTTTCACCCTTCACTCAGTAAGATCTACCATGGAGATCAATTTGCATGCATCTCTTCGAATAGTCAGAATTCAACCTCGGCTTGTGTGCTTATAAGAGGACCAAGTCACTTTCATTTCGCAAGATTTCGTATAAATACACTCTTCAATCAACACACCGATACACATTTACTATTGTCTGTCACATTTTCTCTAAGCCGACTTAGGAGTCGGAGTGTGTGAAGTTACCACCATCCACGTCAGACCAACACGAAGGAGCATTACTTGGAGCAAGGCCGATATCACACCTCGGTAGTATCTCGGCCCAACCTAAACTGACTTCCAAAACAACTCAATGCTTTTGCAAGAGTGTCCACCTGATGCTTCTCGCGTTGGTTTTCATTATATTCATGATTCATGATTGAATTTTTTTAAAACTCTTTGTCGCCCAATATGATCATACCCGACTGGAGGGATATTAGTTTCTACAATTACGCACAGAATATACTGAGTTTATACCAAATTTTTTTAAACTACAAGGAATAAGCTTTTTTTTTTGAATTAATATAATTGTAAATGTACTTTTATTTTACGTTGTAAAATAAATAAAAAGTGACCTCAAAAGAAGTGAATTGATAAGGGGAAAAAATGTCGCAAAAATACAAACAACATTAAACAAATTTACAGAACATTAATGAGAAGCTAGATCCTATGGTACAAAACAATGCCGTCTGAGTAACATCTCATTTTGAAGACACGTACCAATCGAAAACTGAAAAACACTGCTCCGCTCCACTCTACTGCATTCCCATCACACTGCAAAACTGCAAAACTGCACTTCTTCCAATTCCAGGGTTTCATTTGATTTGATTTGATCACTTACAGCAGCCGCCAATTCTACCTTTAATGTCACCCTCCAGTCTTCTCCAGAGGCCCCTACTCAATTACTCTTGTCACTCACACTCACATCACAGGTATCCAAAACACTTTTTATATTTTTTTATTTATATTTTTATTACTATTAATAAAAGAGATTCTAAAAAAAATTATCATTTGGTATCAGATTTTTCTGACCAAAATGTTGTTATTGTAATGATAACTACCCACTAACACCCAACACATTTCTATTTCTAATTCTAATAATAATAATAACCCCCTACTAACACACCAATACACCAATAATTTCATATAGTTATATGAATACCCCTAGTATTCATAATTTAAATAACCAATAATTTCAGTAAGAGAGTACTTATACTAGTATAGTTATATAAAATTATTTTGAATACCCTTAAATTTTAAATTTGTATTAGTAATTTTAAATTTTTTGTACTGAATTTTTAATAAATCTATCTTACCAATCTTTATAAGAGACTACTTATTAAATTTTAGGAAGTGATTTTATCGATATCACATATTTTTACGGACTATTCTCATTTTCCTATAGTTTAGGACTTAAATAGATAACGAAGGGTAAATTTTTTGACTAATTTAACTATTTACTTTTAAATAAATTTGGAATTAGATAACTTGATTCTTTAATTTTAGTAAACTAAGTGAGTATATTTGGAAAAAAAAAAAAAACCTATTCAATGACCCAACATTTTTTATATTTTTTTGCATCCCCTAGAGTCTTAGGTCCGCCACTGATGTAAGTGTTAGTAATTAATTAGTTAGGGGATAAAAGAATGTTAGTTTTTAGAATTTGAACCATATATATATCTCCTTCTTACAACTTCTTTATGCCCCTTAGGTTACCAAATGAACTAGCTTCTTGGGACACTACCCCAATTTAGGTCATTCTTACATTAGAGTCTCGATGGTGTTCAATACTAATTCATGGGAAGAAATTAGTAGAAAGCGAAACCCAATATTTCATACACTGATCCCTATGGTACAGAACAGTGTAGGGATTATTAAGAGATAAAAAAGGATCTGAGACTCTGAATACCTTAATACTGCACCCATTTAGGTCACTCTGATACTTAGAGTGGCACTAGTGTATTGTACTAACACACGAGAATAGTTTCAAATTTTAACTAATTGTATGTTAACTCTATAGTGTGTCCAAGAGATCCCGCGTATAAGTAGCCTAAAACTAATCTTTGTGGTCTAGCCTACCCAATAGTGCTAGGCGATGTAGTATGCAAAAGTTCAATAAAATAATGACACTTACACTAAACTATTTTCATATGCTTCAAAAAAAGATATAAACCGTTTTCATAAACAACAATGTGGAACTAGTTTATAGTAATATAAACATGAAAAAATATAATCATTTCATGAGTTGTTTTCGTAAATCCTATTATAACAAGGTTTAAATATATTTTAGGCCCCTGCAAATATAGGATATTTTGGTTTAAGCCCCTGCAAAAAAAATTATTTACAAACCATAGCAAAATGACACATTTTGTTTTAATCCTTTGTTAGTGAGACGTTAAAAATCTCTTCCATATGTATATTTGTAGGGGCTTCAACAAAAAAAAATTGTAAGGGCCAAATAAATAAAATATATTTTTGCAGGGGCTTAAAATAATAAAAGAAACACACGTCGAAAAGATTTTTAACGTCTCACTAACAGTTTGCTAACAGAAGGGCTTAAAACAAAATGTGTCATTTTACAAAGACTTATAAATAAATAAATAAATAAATAAATTGCAAGGGCTTAAACCAAAACACCCCATATTTATAGGGGCCTAAAACATATTTAAGCCTTATAACAATATGACAAGTGCGTATACCAAAATATAAGCCTTAAAAATCCCCTTGTAATAGGTTGTTGCACCCTTTGTGCCCCCATTAATAAACCGATCACGATTGCCCGCAGTTACTATCAATTGCAGGTTACAGCATTCAGACATATTAAGACTACTTTACTTTTTTAAATAAATGTAAAAAAAAATCCTCTTTTTTTATTAATTGCTTAAAAAACACCTAAACAAGCTGGAATTCAAGGGACGGCAATTGAAAACAACTCCGGTGAATCCCAATCTTTAATAAACACCTTTTTTTTTGTGACGCCTTTTTTTCGGTCAAGTGACACCTATTAATAAACACATTGCTTATAAAAAAAATATATAAGACTTAAATCTTTTCATAAATCATTCAAAACAATTCCCTAGTTATCAAAATATCAAAGAAAGAATATAAAAGAATGCTTTCCAATTTTTCTCAATATATCAATCACCAATATCAAAAGTTCACAAAAACCTACCCATAATAATTTCTCAAACCCCAACCCAACCCAACCCAACCCAACCCTCGTCCTCAAAACAATTATTCACGACTCCTCAATAATGAAAAACATAAAAAAAACAATAAAGACAATAACAACAAAAGAAAGAAAAGCATTGCATAGCATTCACATCAATCACATCAAAACACCACCGGCGGCACCTGACAAAGACGACTGAAGCTGCAACAAGTGGTGGTAACAATCAGCAGCAGTAGGTCTTAATTCAGGATTCTGTTCCATACACAATTTCTGTAACTCTCTTAACATTTTAGGAACCCCAACCAACCCACAAGTCTTTATCAAATTCCCAATACCCCATACATCAACTTTCACACCATGCAATCCTCTTTCCATTTCTGGCGCGTGTCCACCACGCGCCTCCACATATTTACTTAATTCTGGTACCCCTGCTGCTTCATCAAATCCACAAACAAACCATTCATTTTCTCTATCGTTTCTTCTCATCACTTTCTCCCAATTTAAATCTCTATGCATAAATGACAAGTCGTGTAATGCTACTAATGC
Organism: Astragalus glycyphyllos; assembly: GCA_963573325.1. Classification (NCBI taxonomy): domain Eukaryota; kingdom Viridiplantae; phylum Streptophyta; class Magnoliopsida; order Fabales; family Fabaceae; genus Astragalus; species Astragalus glycyphyllos. The sequence continues at coordinate 11,177,083 of OY754313.1, read as the reverse complement.
TTTTGTTACATACTTTAATGCTTCTATTAGTTCTTCATAATTTGTTGGCTTCACTCTACACCCTCTTGGCTTAAAACCTAAACTCAAATCTTTTTCATTATACCTAAATAAAAACTCAGCATGTGGAATTCTATGATCCAATATTTCATACACTTCTTTTACCTTAACCCATTTTCTCTTGTCTAGAAACAACCTCGTACACGTGTTTGGTGTCATCTCATTAACAACACCGTAATTTCCCGAACAAAATCTTTCGAAATCATTGTAGATAATCCCTTTGTTGTTAACAATGTTATAACAATGTTTGCTTAACATTGATAACAACACACCAATTCTATAACATGGAACCATTGCTTTGAGTCTTTCACTTAGTGAAGATAAATTCACTTGATGTAAATCATTTCGGGTTATCACACCCTCTTGTGATTTACTAATTGCACAAAACGTTACCGTATTGGCAATTGCATAGTAACCAAGTATATAAGGAAGGTCCATGTAAGTCCAGAGTAATTTACTTACTATTGTAGACGATGGATTGGATTGGTCCGGTTCGGATTCTGACTCGAGTTCGGGTCGACTCGCTTTTAATTCAACACTTTCTTCACCTCTCCATAGACAAAAATTGTTGACAAAACCTGTGACATTAGGCCATTGATCTAGCAACAATGTCGTACCACCATCTTGTAATTGTGACAATGTTGGTTTTCTAGTGATGACCAATTCTTCAGGACAGAATTTTGTAACAACCCTATTGATGCAATCATCCCAAAGAGAAATGCAAGAGTCTCTAGAACAACCTGGGAGAGTAGTACTAGGGTTGTTGTTGGTTCTGATGATGGGACCCACAATGTCATACATTAGGGTTCTACAATCTAATGGTTCAGTTGTTATTGTGAAGAAGAGTTCTTTCCCTTGTGGTAAATCTTCAAATACATCTTTTCTTAGTGGAAAACGTAAATCTTCTGGTGGTGGCTCTTGTAGAAAACGCTTTAATTCAATTAATGTTGGTAGTGATTGTTGTGATGAGATGCGATGGAGACAATCTAGGTAGTGCTCAGTTGGGTCTCTAAAGTCCAGTTGAATAATTGCTGCAGAAATCAACCATAAGTTAATTATGATTCTGCAAAAAATTAATTAGTACCGCAATAATATATGTTGGATAATGCAATGCTCAACTTGTAGGCTTTAATTCTAAACTTCAAGTACATTAAATAACAAGCAACAAACTACTCCCTCGTTCTTAAACTTTGAATCTTTTAGCCTCTTTTTTTTCTTCCAAAATTGTTACTTTTGAGATACCAATGTAATATTTACCTAATATTTCCAAGTTTATCTTTTATCTTTAATTAATTGTCACTATTCACAATATTAAATCCTTTGGATTCACAATATTAAATCTTTAATTAATTGTTACTTTGGATTCACAATATTGTTTTCTTTTCTCTTTCCAATAATTCCAAAAAAATAAAATACAAATTGGGTATTAATGCTACAAATGAATAATTTAGTAATTAGGTATTGCAAATTTATGATTTCTTAATTTGTGTGAAACACTTCAAAATGACCAAAGTTTAGAAACGGAGGGAGAATGTAATTATATAAAAACCTCTTAAAGTTATCAAAATCAAGAAATTAAAATCCACTAACTGATCACCAAAAAAAAATATAAAAACCTCTTAAATAGTCTCTTGTATTCCAATTCATCAATTTCAATAATTTATTGTTTAAGGACTAAATTGATGTCTATCATAAAAAAAAAAAGACTAAATTGATGAAAAAACAAAACTTATAGTTTAATTTTATAGTTTAAACTAAACACTAGTGAAAATAGTGAAAGAGAGTGGTAGAGACTAAATTGAAATTTTATTCATAATTTCAACAAAATCTTAAATAAGTCTAGTATTTTGAAGGAAATAAAGACAGTGTTCCATTGGATAAAATCAAATATATGATTGCAAACATTTTTAAAATAAATAATAGTAAAAAATTATGTTATGAACAAAAATGGAAAAGAAAATTGTTTTCCATTGGATAAAATCATGCCAAGCATAGCTCTATATGATAGTTCAAAGAATAATGCCAATGACCAATGCTTAAAGGAGCTCACATTTTATGGGAAGTGATTTGGAGTGAGACTGAACTCTTTGAGCAAAACCTGGGAAAACGAGACACACATAGATACAGTTAGTTAAGAAAGAATAAACAAAACAACATAGTTAAGAAACAAAATTTTGTTTGTTATTACCCGTAGAAGTAGTTGGTGAAGAAGGTTTTCTTCTGCCAAAAACTTTAACTTGTTGTCCAGAAACGAATCTATCAACTGAAAAACCTTTCAGAGGACCATCATCGAAAGACTCCAATGGACAAGGAACCATAGAATCATCAAAACAAGTTAGTTCATCTGCATGTAAAAAACTTGAATTTTGAAGTCTCACTCTCCCTCTATGAATTTCACCTTCTTCACTCCATAAACTCACTGATTCTTCCCATGTCATTCTTATCTTCCCAATTCTTCTTAGTTCTTTAGAAGGAGAGGGTGAAATGTCAAAAATAGACTCCAACCCTAATAAATTTCCTCTATGACCATGAAAGAAAGAATCACCCCCACTTGTCATACCCAATTGCTTTGTCCTAGCTACAACAATAACATAGTGGAATTAGTTAGAAGTAGTTAAAAAAACTGGAAATTTTAATTAAAAATTACATTTTTATTTTTTTTCATTTTTCTATAACATTCTTCTCCTGAAAGAATGAGAAACAGTGTTTGTATATCAGTCAGAGAGAATAACAGTAAATAATATGCTTACCCTTGAAACTAGCTTTCATGAATTTCTCAAAAAATACTGTACATTCTATAAAAGGGTACATAAAAAAATTAAAAATAAAATAAAAAAACAGAAACTTTACTTTGTTGTGCATTGAAGATTATTTGATGAAGAGTGAAAAAAAAAGTGTTATGAAATGTGAACATTATATCCTATGTTTGTGAACATTATTCTTACTAAAAAAATGTGTTTGTGAAATTATATCAAATGATGTTTTTTAATGCAAACCTGAGAGAGGGAGATCATCATCTTTGAAAGGTCTAGGAGGTGGAAGAGATCTTGTTTTAGTAACATCATCACTAGAAACAAAAGAAGAACCAGTTCTTCCTCCATGAGAAGATCTCATTCTAGAACCCATAAACTGAGAAAGTTCTTCAAAAACCTCTTCATCAAAAGAAGCTGGTAATCTATGTAACTTTCTTTCATAAGGTGAAAGTCTAAAATAACTTTTCCCAACATGTTCCCTTTCACTTCCTCTTTCCCATTCATAAACTTTCCTAAATTCACCCAACATATTATCCCATTTAGTCCCTGCTGTTTTAGCATCTCTATTCACACCATTTCTCCTTAAAAACTCAGCCACTTCTTTATCTTTATCAGCCCTAGTTTTTCCTCTAGTACTCCCCAATAATTCACCTTGTTGTTCTCTTGAAGATGAATCTGACCCAGTTTTATATTGTTCTTTCCATGCTTTTGCTAACCAAAGCATCTCATTAGGTTTCCAAACTGGACTCACATACTTTCCTTTTCTAAGTTGCTGATGAAGTTGTTCTTCTTGTTTGTCATTTCCTTCCGAGAGTAAAGGAATAGGTGAATGAGTTGGTGATGAAGTTGTTTCTGAAGAAGAAGCTGTAGTGGCAACAACATTGTGAGTTAGTTGAAGTTGTTGATTTGATGGTGAAGGAGTTGTTGATTCTGTTGGAAGCATTATCATTTGAGAATGTTTTGGTGATGGTAGAAGCTTCCATTGTCCACTATATCTTGGTCTTTTTGTGTTTAGTGACTCAAATTGTTGATCAAAAGGTGAAGAACTTGCACCACTTGAAACATATAAAGGACTTGAAATGAAAGGTGTTGCTCCACTAACAAGATTAACTGGTCTTGTTTCTGTGTTAGTTTCTTCATGTGTGGCTTGTTGTGGAGATGACGAAACATGTTGTGTTTGAGTTTTTTGATGTTGTTGTGGTTGTTTCTTTGATGTGTCACCTTTATCATCCATTATTGAAAAAAGGGTCACTCAAAGAAGTGATTTTTTCTTTGAGAGAGAGAGAGAGAGAGGAAAAGAAGGAAGGAACTAGAAGAAGGGTAAGAAGTAACAAGGAGCTATAATAGGATTGGAGTTGAACTAATGTGGTGGTTTTTTTTATGAATGTTTTTGTTGTTGTTGTGGGAAGAAGTACTCAAAAGGGTTTTGAATAGAGTTAAGCTTGGATTGTTGATAGATAGCTGATGGCACTTCTGCTACTTCTGCTGCTGCTGAGATATCTTGGAAAAGGAAAGTCACAAAGTAGAGAAGATCACAGCAAGCAAAAGCAAACATCCGAAACGATGAAAAGTAACAACAGAAAGTAGAAAATACTAAAAAGTCAAGAGATTGTGGGAACTGCCGTGAATGAGACGGTTCATTTTGCGGAAAAAAACCATGTGGAGGCAAAAAAAAAAATTATTTACCAAAATAATGCACTTTGTGGGTTATTTATCAAAGTGGGCAAATTTTTTTTATAGTTCAGAAGTCGCCCCCAGGGTGACTTCTGAACTGTTTTTTGTAATTTTTTTTTAAAATGCAGTTCAGAAGTCGCCCCCCCAGGGGGACTTCTGAACTGTGTTTCGCAATTTTTTTTTAAAATACAGTTCAGAAGTCGCCCCCCCAGGGTGACTTCTGAACTGTGTTTTGCAATTTTTTTTTTAAATACAGTTCAGAAGTCGCCCCCAGGGTGACTTCTGAACTGTGTTTTTTTAATTTTTCAATAATTATATATTAATATATAAATACCTAAATAAATTAAAAATAAATTTATAAAAATGATTATACATATTTATAATTTAATTACGTTAATATTTAGGAAAAAAAATTAAGAGATTAAAAATTGGAACATAATATAATATAGAAAAAAGACTGAAATAAACAACAAAATTTTCAGAAATACAAAAATAGAAAATAAAAAACGAAACGAGAGGAAAACATGATCGAAACTACTTCCAGCAAACATTTTATGGTAGTGGCCATTGGACCGCTGGAGGGATAACCCGACGGATGATCTCATCGGTGGAAATAGTTGTTTCGACGCACAATTCGATAGGACTCCTAGTATGAGGTTGAAACATCTCATGCTGCTGAAACATCTGTCGAACGTGTTTGTCAGTCTTGATAGTCATTACGCACCACCGAATACGATTACCTTCGCCGATCCGGGGGCAGCGATAAACGATACGAGTGATCGTTTGCTCCTCACCCTCCAGCTGCGCCTTTTCCGTTAGCTTTTCGTTCAGTTCGGCGAAGGTGATGTTGTTCTTAAGGCTGGAATAAATGGTGTTTGGACCACTAAAATACACACCATCTTCTTCCCTGTACATAACATGGGCCTGACAGTGAAGTGTACAGTAGTGGTTGATGACTGTTTCCGGTATTACTTGTTGTGGTGGGGGTGGTCGCAGAAGATGAATGATTTCTTCCGGAGTGCGTATCGTGTCTACGTACAGCTCCAAGAGACTACGTCCCATTGGAATGTTAGCATGACCTTCCATCATTGCGCGAACGTCGTCGTCGCTTTGGATCTCCATGACAGAATAACGGAATGTCCCGTCATCTCCACAATTGTACTTTCTGTAACGGATACGCTCCACGTCTTTACGCCACCCTCCCTCTGGCCGTATTTTTCTCTCAGCCTTCTCCTTGAGTTGGGCGAATGTGATGTCCTTATTCATCCTACACAAGATATGATTAGGACAACGAAAGACAACACCATGTTCATCGGTGGTTACAGTTCCACTGTGATAAAGTGCGGTTAGGAATTTATCATTTGAGTACTGGGTTGGGCACAACTGCCATTCCATTTCAGCGGGTTGGGCGACGGTGTTTGGGAAGAACCAGAGAAGAGAAGATTAATCAGAAATATAGGTTGAAGGTAAAGTGTTGGTGTGAATTTGAGTGTAATGTGAGAACGTATTTATAATAGGGGTGATCGTATGTAAGCCGTTGATTTTGGATGATCTTAACCATTGATTTTAGGGTTTATTGTCGGAAAAATCCTGGCCGTTAAAGAGTGTCGGCAAAATCTAGGCCGTTAAAGAGTGTCGGCAAAATCTAGGCCGTTAAATAGTGTCGGCAAAATATAATAGACAACAAAATTTTAACAGTGCACTCTGCACAATGCACACTGTAACAGTGCACTCTGCACAATGCACACTGTAATAGTGCACTATGCACTATGCACTATGCACTCTGCACAATGCACACTGTAATAGTGCACTCTGCACTATGCACTATGCACTATGCACTCTGCACAATGCACACTTTAATAGTGCACTATGCACAAAGCACTATTAAAGATAAAAGAGTAAATTATTGATCCAAATGTAGTAAATGTCACATAAGATTAAACCCTTAAAATTAATAACTTAGTTAATATAAAATTACAATAATTGATAAATTAAACTAAAAAGACAGTACAGAAAAAAATTAACAAAGATGAGACCCAGTTCCACACTTTCGAGGTTGAGGGACACGCCGTGGACGTTGATGCCGATCTGGTTGTTGATGTTCTTCCTCAGTCCGGGCAGGCGGCGGTGGCTCTGGAAAATATTGGGGAACTGATGAAGAACTAGCACCGCCGGCCTGCTCTTGAATTTGACGAAGCAACGCCACAGATTGCGCAGAGCCGGGTTGGACCCCAAAGCACTCATAAAACATATCGGGGTCCCTTTCGTGCCTTGTAGTCCATATGCCGTGTTTGTAGTCCATATGCCGTGTTTGTAGTCCATATGCCGGGTTGGACCCCAAAGCACTCATAAAACATATCGGGGTCCCTTTCGTGCCTTGTAGTCCATATGCCGTGTTTGTAGTCCATATGCCGTGTTTGTAGTCCATATGCCGGGTTGGACCCCAAAGCACTCATAAAACATAGCCGTGTTTGTAGTCCATATGCCTTGGTGCCGATATGCTATTTCTGGCAAATTGAATTCCCGATATGGCAACCACTCAAACTCTTTATGTGTCATGCGGTCTATTGTTGATCTGTACAAAACAAGGCTTTTTGGACACTTAGTGTAGCTAAGTGGCGTGCGAACCCATCTGGTAAAAAAAAAAATTGTTAACGTAAAGAGGAAATATAATTGTTAGTATTCATAAGTTGTGTCAAATTTTTACCTCTTTGCTAGTGGCCATTCATAAGGACGGTTGCAGTCTGGTGCTAGGAACGGCATGCGGTACCAGACCCAAGACTGTAACAAAAGAGTACATCCACCCATGGTGCGTGAGGAGCATGTAGCTGTCTTACACAACATTCTGTATAAGTTCGTTAGACATGCTGACCCCCAGCTGTAACTTGAAATTTCATCAAAGTTTTTCAATAGTGGTAGGTATTTTATGTTGACTCTGTTTGATGATTTGTCTGGGAGTATGTATCCCCCGATCAACTGCAATAGGTACGCCCTACAATATTGTCTTCGCACTTGGTTGGAAGCGCCCTCTGGAACATTATTAAATTCACGTTGTAGCCAAGTGAACTTAATTTGGTTGCCTACCATGCCATTTGCTGGGATAGGCTTACCCAAAAGTTGTTCGCATACTCGATCCCAATTTTTTTCACAACTTCCAGTAACGGCATTTCCATCAACGGGAAGTCCCAACTGCAACGCCACGTCTTCGAGAGTTATTGTGCACTCCCCTACTGGAAGATGAAAAGTGTGTGTTTCTGGTCTCCAGCGTTCAACCATTGCTGCCACCAAAGCTGGATATATTTTGAATGCGCCAATTGAAGCAATGTCACGAAACCTAGCTCTTTCTATCAAAGGTAATATAGAGGCATTTGGTTCTGGAAGTTTGAAAGCGTGGTGAACTTCCATTGGGTCATCGTTGAGAAGCATGGAAATGTGAGGTTCTCTGTTTAGTAAGGAAGACATTCTTAGAGGAAGTGTTGTTGAAGAGTTATGGTGACTTGAATGTTTGAGTTATGTGGTTGTGTTGCTGCCTTTTGTTGTATATATTCTAGTCTAAGCATTATTGTCCTGGCCTTTAAGCAGTGAGGCACAATGCACATTGAACAATTCAAAAGTGTCGGTGCAATCCTGGCCTTTAAAAGTGTCAGTGCAATCCTGGCCTTTAAAAGTCACGTGTGCAATGCTGGCCTTTAAAAGTGTCGGTGCAATCCTGGCCTTTAAAAGTGTCGGTGCAATCCTGGCCTTTAAAAGTCACGTGTGCAATCCTGGCCTTTAAAAGTGTCGGTGCAATCCTGGCCTTCGAAACAATGACTAAAAAAGGTTTTTCGTTAGTCTAAAAAATGAGTTTTTTACCATGTTTAGATCAATTTTAACCAATTTTGTTAAATTACTAAATTAAAAAAAATGATATGACATTATAGTAGAGTTATAGAACTACGGTTTCTTGTTTTGAATTAGTACTAATGGACTTATAACCCACGTGTACAAGATTGGAAACAATGACTAAAAAAGGTTATTCCTAAGTCTAAAAAATGAGTTTTTCACCATGTTTAGATCAATTTGAAGCAATTTTGTTAAATTACTAAATTAAAAAAAAATGATATGACATTATAGTAGAGTTATAGAACTACGGTTCCATGTTTTGAATTAGTACTAACGGACTTATAACCCACGTGTACAAGATTGGAAACAATTACTAAAAAAGGTTTTTCCTAAGTCTAAAAAATGAGTTTTTCACCATGTTTAGATCAATTTGAAGCAATTTTGTTAAATTACTAAATTAAAAAAAATGATATGACATTATAGTAGAGTTATAGAACTACGGTTTCATGTTTTGAATTACTACTAACGGACTTATAACCCACGTGTACAAGATTCAAAACAATGACTAAAATCGGTTTTTCCTAAGTCTAAAATATGAGTTTTTTACCATGTTTAGATCGATTTGAAGCAATTTTGTTAAATTACTAAATTAAAAAAAATGATATGACATTATAGTAGAGTTATAGAACTACGGTTTCATGTTTTGAATTACTGCTAACGGACTTATAACCCACGTGTACAAGATTCGAAACAATGACTAAAACCGTTTTTTCCTAAGTCTAAAAAATGAATTTTTTACCATGTTTAGATCGATTTGAAGCAATTTTGTTAAATTACTAAATTAAAAAAAAATGATATGACATTATAGTAGAGTTATAGAACTACGGTTTCATGTTTTGAATTACTACTAACGGACTTATAACCCACGTGTACAAGATTCGAAACAATGACTAAAACCGGTTTTTCCTAAGCACTGGACACTGCACTCTGCACTAAGCAGTGAACAATGCACATTGAACAATTCAAAAGTGTCGGTGCAATCCTGGCCTTTAAAAGTGTCGGTGCAATCCTGGCCTTTAAAAGTCACGTGTGCAATCCTGGCCTTTAAAAGTGTCGGTGCAATCCTGGCCTTTAAAAGTGTCGGTGCAATCCTGGCCTTTAAAAGTCACGTGTGCAATCCTGGCCTTTAAAAGTGTCGGTGCAATCCTGGCCTTTAAAAGTGTCGGTGCAATCCTGGCCTTTAAAAGTGTCGGTGCAATCCTGGCCTTTAAAAGTCACGTGTGCAATCCTGGCCTTTAAAAGTGTCGGTGCAATCCTGGCCTTCAAAACCATCGGTGAAATCTAGACCATTCAAATTTCAATAAATAGGCCCTAAATCTCTCACCACTAAACACCCAACTGCCATAGTTTCTCCTACTACCAACTGAAACTCAAACACACCCTCCTACTCCCAACTTCGTCAATGGCTCCAACGAATGTTTTCATCACAGTATTTTACAATGGTTATGTTGAAAAAACAAATACTGAGGGTATATTTTTTAGGTGTCATAACAACACCCTTGTCAAACTCAACTCTAATTCCAAACTAGCTCAAGTTAAACAAGCCATTGAAAAAAAAATCTCTCCTGACCATTCAAAAATGGTTGCTAGTCTAACATATCGGTACCCCACAACTCTCAGTACTGGCCATACCTTTTATGGGGGATTCGAAATAAATTCCGACGATGATGTTGAACTTATGATAGATCATTTCAAAGAAGATAGACACCTTGGTATATGTACACCAGAAATATACGCAGATTTGGTTGAGGCTCCTTCTAACTACACCCAGGTAAGTCACGGCCACTCTATTCCATCTTCATCACAACAAAACTTACGTTTTTCTCAACAAACAGAAATACCATACACTGACTTCATTCCACCTGTTTACCCTCAATTCATTCCTTCATCATCCCAAACTGACATGCATTACAGTCCATCAACACCTCACCATCACTCTGCACCATCATCCTCAAACACACCCATTGACCTTAACACAAGCCACCCTCTACATACTCAAACTAATACCCCATCGTTTAGTATGTTTGTTGGTGTCCATAATGAAGACGTTGGGGACTATAGCGAAGATGAAGATGAAATTCTTCAGCGTGACGTCGATGAGGAACCAATTGAAGCTAACCCCAACATAGGTGTTGCATTCCGCGAGCCTGTACCACACTTTCAAAACGTCACAGCTGATAACCCAGAACCTTATGATGTAGAGTTTGGCCATTCCATGGACAGGAACCAACTCTTATCCAACGAAGACCCAAACGAACTGAAACTCAAAATGAAATTTCCCACAAAAGAAATAGCCCAACAATTCATCCAAACATATCACCTAAACCATTCAGTTGCATACAAAGTCTGTGAGTCTAAACCACACACATGGACCGTTTGTTGTGTTCATGAAACCTGTTTGTGGAGGTGCGTAGTGAGAGTAGCAGCAAAAACTGGATATTGGGGGATTACACAGTTGACTCACCCACACACATGTACAACATCTACTATTTCCCAAGATCACCGCGAACTGACCTCCTCCCTCATGTGTACTCATATACTTCCACTTGTAAGGAAGGACCCGACAATATCAGTGGCTGTGTGATTGCACACATCAAGGAGCGATTCAAGTACCAGAGTTCCTACAGAAAGGCTTGGATTGCTAAACAAAAAGCAATCGAGCTTATCTTCGGTAATTGGGAGGACTCTTACAATGAAGTAACCAGGTGGCTACATGCTTTCTCTTACTATATTCCAGACACAGTTCACGACTGGCAGTACAAACCATTCTATGAGAATAGACAACTAGTTGCCGACAAAGGTGTATTCCACCGCATCTTTTGGAGTTTCGGCCCGTGCATTAAAGGCTTTCAATTTTACAAACCAGTTGTCTCTGTTGATGGAACATGGTTGTACGGTAGGTACAAAGGGTGTCTTCTTTTGGCAATCGCACAAGATGGAAGAAACAACACCTTCCCAATTGCATATGCAGTGGTCGAGGGTGAGACAAAGGAGGCTTGGTTTTTCTTCCTATCTCGTTTAAGACACTATGTGACACCACAGGAGGGTATTTGTTTGATATCAGATAGACACGAGTCTATCAAAAGTGCTGTTACGCAACTAAACACCAATTGGAAACACGTCTTCTGTGTTCGCCACATAGCACAAAACTTCATGAGACACTTCAAAAACACTCCTGCCAGGAAACATGTCATCAATATGGGTGAGTATTTTTAACATTTTTTTAAATTAATTAGTTTCAAATTTCCATTCCATACTTACCAACATCTTCTTTTTTTTCTTCAGCATATTCAATGACGGAAGAATCGGCCGATCACTACAAACAAAAAATTGGTCGGGAAGTAGGTCCTGAGGGGGTGGCTTGGGTTGAAGACATAACCGCAGAACAATTGTTGCAGTGGTGCGATGGAGGTTCCCGCTGGGGGCACATGACAACAAACCTTGCAGAGTGCATCAACAATGTTCTTAAGGGGGTGCGGAATCTCCCTATTCGTTCATTGATAGATGCAACATATTTCAGAATGAACGAGGTTTTCGTCAAAAGGGGAACACGGGCACAGGCAATGTTGACGTCCGGAACTATGTACTATGAAAAATTGTTGGAAAATATTGCCAGGAACATAAATGTCTCAAAAACCCATAACGTCACGGTTCACGATCGTGCCCAACAATTGTTCCGAGTTGAAGAACTTGTACGACCACAAAGTGGTAGACCTGCGCGAACATTCGTGGTGAACTTCAGAGCAAAAATGTGTGAGTGTGGGGAATTCCAAGCACTTCACTACCCTTGTTCACATGTCATCGCAGCATGCTCAAAATGCAATTACGACCACATGCAATTCGTGGATCCACCGTATACAATGGAGAATGTTTTCAATACTTACATTGTCGAGTTCCCACCCTTGCCAACTGAGACGTCATGGCCTTATTTCAATACTTTAGAACTAAAGCATGATCCCACTAAACGGAGAGATAAAAAGGGTCGTCCACAGTCTACCCGTATTCGTACAGAGATGGATCAAAGAGAAAGGGGTACACGCACCAGAAGATGTGGAATTTGTAGAAATGAGGGTCACAACAGAAACAACTGTCCTAACCGCAATTAATGTGTTGTAATATTTCGGATTACTCTTTTAAATAACTATTGTAATTTTCGGTTGGTCTTTTAAATAAATTATTGTGTTGTAATATTTCTTTCTGACCATTCAATTAAATTAGGAATTTTGGATTACAATTATTAATTATCTAAATACTATTGTTTTATTTAAAATAAATTAATTTAATTTTTATCATTTTAATATATAATTATTGAAAAATTAAAAAAACACAGTTCAGAAGTCACCCTGGGGGGGGGGGGGGGGGCGACTTCTGAACTGTATTTAAAAAAAATTGCAAAACACAGTTTAGAAGTCACCCTGGGGGGGGGGTGACTTCTGAACTGTATTTTAAAAAAAATTGCGAAACACAGTTCAGGAGTCACCCTGGGGGGGGGGGGGGCGACTTCTGAACTGCATTTTAAAAAAAATTACAAAAAACAGTTCAGAAGTCACCCTGGGGGGGGGGGGGGGGGGGCGACTTCTGAACTATAAAAAAAATTTGCCCACTTTGGTAAATAACCCACAAAGTGCATTTTTTTGGTAAATAATTTTTTTTTTGCCCCCACATGGTTTTTTTCCCTTCATTTTGTTGTTTTCCTTTTATTAATTACTCTCTCCGTCTCATTTTATGGTAAAAAAATATAGTAGGATTAAAACACACTTTATTTTTCTCGATTGGAGCAAAGACACCGTTATTGACATTCTAAAGTAAGGGTATTGTTGGAAAGTAATAATAAATATTGTATTGGGATTCTAAAGTGACAGGTAATTTGAGATAGAGAAAAATGGAAAACAAGACACTTAAAATGAGACGGAGGGAGTATTATTAATTTTTTAACAAGATTATTATTATTATTATTATTATATAATTAATTAATTAATTAATTAATTTTCTTTTGAGACAAACAAAAAATAAGAAAAGCAATAAAAAAACTAGATGTCGCATGCATAAACTAGGAAGAACAAATTCAAATCACTAAGATGGGAGTTCCAAAACTAATCGCTTTGACATTCCTAATAGCAAGCTTAGCCGGACAATTTGCACTAGCTTTTGTCTCTCCATAAATATAGAGGAGAGTCAAATCTTGAAAGCAATCAATAAGCTAGTTATCTTCATCAAAAGCCTGCATAGGCATAAAGTATGTGATGATCTCTATTATGGAGAAGCACAATTGAATCCTTGGAATCCAATTCATATGTAGCTTGAGTGTTTCCAATATGAAGCAGCAAAGACAATCTATGGAAGATAGCAAACAACTTAATGAGATGCATCCTCTTAATTGTCATGGGACAAAAAAGCCACCCAACCAACTATTTTAACCTAGAAAGAAAAAATAACAAAATTATGATAAATATTTGAAAATGCATCTAACTAAGGCACTATAAAGTGAAAAATAGTTTCATAATTTGGTGATATATAAAGTTCTAGGTAGATGTTGGGACTAGAGTTTGAACTTAATTTGTATGATCCTCTTTCTCCCTCCCCATTTTGTAACCCTTGACCATTTATATTAAAGACACTAAAAAGTGAATAATTGAAGTTGAAGTCCTCTAATGCTCTCTAGAATACACATTCAAGAGAATATTAGAAGGTACACATTCAAAAGATTATTATACATAGTTTCAAGCCACATAATCACTACAAAAAAACAAGGTATTTGTGAGGGACTGTAGCGAGGGAACATTGGTCCCTCGCAAAATTGAGGATTTGCGACGGATTTTGCGAGGGAAATAGGCCCCTTGTTGATTTTCAAAATTAGCAACGGAAATTAGGGTAATAGCTACGGAAGAGTAGGTCCCTCACAAATTTGAATCTGCGTGGAACGAAAATCTAGGGATATTAGCGACATATTTCAGGTTCCCTCGCAAACCTTGTGACTGTTTCAGATTTTGGGGAATTGTGCGCCCATTAGCGACGGAAATAAGGTCCCCCGCTAATTTTTTTTTCAGAATCACTTAAGTGTTATTTCACTCTTCTTTCTTACTACTCCCTCACAATTCTCACCTCACTACTCCCTCACACGAACCCTAGCACCACCACCACCAAACAACCACCACCACCACCACACAACCACCATCATCCACGACCTCCTCTCCTCTTCCTCTACCCTCTCTCACCTACGAACCCCCACCACCACACAACCACCATGACCTAGCTACGAACTCCTCTATTCTCAAAGCTACGAATTCCTCTTTTCTTACCCCCAATTTCTTTCCTCTTTCTCTCTTTTTCTCTCCACCATAACCACCACCACCACCACAAATTAGTGTCTTCTCTCTCCCTTTTGTAAGTTTTGATTTTTATTTTTATGATATTGTCTTGATTTTAACTTTGTTAATGAATTTATTTCGACTTATGTTTTTTGCTTGAAATTAAAATGATTTAGGATTGAAATTGTTGTTGTTTGAAGTCTCACAAACGCATCGGAGTGCGCACCATCACCGAACAACCGCACCGGAACTCAATCTCATAACGGTTAGTTTATAAATTAAATTTGTTGTTGTTGGTTTTGTTGTGTGTTAGAATTGAGTGTTAGGATTAAGTGTTGTTGTAAAATGTCAGTTAAATTGAGTGTGAATTGTGAGTTAGAATTTTTTATTGTTGTTAAAATAAACTTGTTGTTTAAAGGTTGTAGGATTGAGTGTGGAATGTGAGTTAAAATTGAGTGAATGTTGTTTGGGAAACTATATTGTTAGAGATGATTGTTGTTAGTAATTGAAAAGTTAATTTGAATTTGTTAAATTGAATTTGTAGAGAAGAGTTAGATTGAAAATTGTTGAGAATTAAAAATTGTGTATGTTGTTAATTGTGTCAAATAGTTGGAATTGAAAAGTGTATTATTTTAGAGTTTTTAATTGAAAATTGTTTAATTGTTTTGATGAACCCTAGGTTAGATGACTGTGTGTTGTTGATGGAAAAGGGTGAGGTGATGTCCCTCACCCCCCATAATTTGCTCGAAATCATCTCCATTGAGATAATTGCGAGACGATACTAACAACGGTAAGGTTGGGAGTTATACGAAATAACTTCCCTCACTACTTGTATGGAAAAGGGTTTTGTGCTGTCCTTGACCCCCATACTCGGCTCGGAATCATCTCCACTGAGATCATATCGATGCCACTAACTTGATAGGTTATTGGGAATGTTATGGGAATCTAACACATTTTCTTAAACATGTGTAGATGAATTGGTATGAATTTAATCGTGATTGGGTGTATAATCGGTTATTTCCTAGAAGAGCGGGTTTGAAGCAATCTTTTGTAATTGAGGTTGAACAGTTTCTTGTGGTACCGTGGCGACATGAATTGGCTAAACGGGAAAAGGCAGTTAGATGTCCATGTTTAAAATGCGACGGTATACCTATTAAGACCGATGATGAAATTAGGGGGCACTTGTATCGTTGGGTTTTAAGCCTAATTATTGGATTTGGGTGGAACACGGAGAAAAAGGACGACCAAATTTTGACACAGGGGCTTCAAGCAGTTCTGGTGTTGGTGTTGCACGTAATGAAATTTTTGAGTCGATGGAAAACATGATTTGTGATGATCTTAGGGTGAATGTGCCATTTGATGAGCCTCAATATGACGATTATGATGAACTTCCAAATGAAGAAGCACAAAGATTTTATAACTTGTTAAGAGATTCGAACAAACCGTTGTTTGAAGGCTCCCCACAATCAAAATTATCTATGTGTGAAGCTTTTATCTCTCAAGTCCATGAGTAATATTTCTGAGGTGGGTTTAGACTATGTGACTGAAATGATGTTGGAAGCGACACCTAATAAGCAAAGATGACTTAGGTAAATATACAACTTGATTTGTATTATATAAAGTTGCTTTGTTAAAATAGGGAGCGCTAATTATGCTATGTTCTGTGGTTATGCAAAACAGGAGCAAATTAATGAGATCATGTCTCAGCTGACTCAGGGGAGCCGAGACCCTGCCTCACTTGGTGAACTTCCTCCTGAGATGAGAGATCTGGTAAACTTGAATTGGGAGAAATTAGTTGGTTGGTACAAGGGTCGTCTGTATGGTACTGGGCCAATGGCTCCTATTATGGGTACTAAGGGCTCGTTTGGGGCCAGGAGCAGTGGTGTGTGAAAATGTGTGCAAGTATACACAGTCACAAACAAGTAATAAAGTGAAAGTAGAGTATCGTTCCCACCGGGATTGGATTAATTTACAAGTTTAGAATCAATAGTTCACTAATGAAAGGTAACCACTAAACAATATATGGTGAGAGTGCAAGAATGTAAATAAACAGAAAATAAACAAGCAGATAGGGCAGATAGGGTGGTGGTGAAGTTTTTGAACATGGTTGCTAGTGAGGCTACTTGAGCAGATAGGGCAGATATTTCGCTAATTTCATGTACCCTTGATGGTTTCTTTTGGACACTTACCCTCTCAGTAGGCCAACTAGAACTATTGGTAATAATTCTATCAATCAATTCACATGCTTCATTATAAGACAGATTTAACAAAACACCACCAGATGATGCATCAAGTATTATTCTGGTTTGTGGTTCCAAACCATTATAGAATGTTTCCATTTGAATAATGACTGGAAGACCATGGTGTGGACATTTTCTTAAAAGTTCTTTCCATCTTTCCCATGCTTCAAACAATGATTCATATTCTTTTTGTTTAAAAGATGTAATATCATTTCTCATTCTGGCATTTTTGATAGGTGGGAAATATTTTGACAAAAACTTTTCAGCCATTTCATTCCATGTATGAGTAGAATTAGGCTCCAATGAATTTAACCAAGATTTAGCCTTATCTTTCAAAGAATATGGAAATAGCTTAAGTCTAAATGCATCTTCACTAACACCAGGAATGATAAAGTTACTACAAACTTCTAAAAACTGTTTTAAATGTTCATGGGGGTCCTCATGAGGAAATCCACCAAATTGACTAATTGTTTGCAGCATTTGAAACATCATGGGTTTAAATTCAAAATGGACAGCATCTATGTGAGGTCTTGCTATGCTTGTTTGCATGTTTTGATGATCAAACATAGCATAACCTCTCATAGGTCTATCTCTATCTTTAAACATACCTGTTGCTCCCATGTTGATGAATTGTTGTGGTGAAATCATGCTAGAACCTCTACCTTTGGTTATTTGTTGTCTTTGCAAGCTCCTAAATCTCCTCTCTATCTCAGGGTCTAACTGGGACCTGTACATAAAAATGCTAAACACAAGAAAAGAAACAAAGTAAAATGTTCACTAATTAACTACTAATCTAAACTATAAAATTAATGGCAATCCCCGGCAATGGCGCTAAAAACTTGGTGTGTGAAAACGTGTGCAAGTATACATAGTCACAAACAAGTAATAAAGTGAAAGTAGAGTATCGTTCCCACAAGGATTGGATTAATTTACAAGTTTAGAATCAATAGTTCACTAGTGAAAGGAAACCACTAAACAATATATGGTGAGAGTGCAAGAATGTAAATAAACAGAAAATAAATAAGCAAATAAAAAGGTGTAAGAAATTAGTGGATTGTGATAGTTGAGATGTCTTCACTAAATAATTCACTTTTGAGAGTATTGTGTTTTCTTGCGGTGCAGATGCACTTAGGTGCAGCTGCATCAGTATGTGCTGGTCAGCTACTTTCTTCGGAGTTTCGTTACAAGCTCTTATGATCCTGTTTTTTTGCGGTAAAGGAAGAAGTAGTCAAATCCTTTCTGGCCCCCTTACAGATAATCCAAGTTGCTAAATAAGTACACTCTTGTATCTTAAGATCTTACTACACTCTTGTAAGGACTATGTTAACCTAAGGTTAGGAATTAACATGGAATTAACAAGCTAACTTGATTAAAACAAGTTTAACAAAAAGCTTCATTAAACACTTATCCTTACTTAGTTCTTGATTTCTAGTTATAAGCCAATTAAGTGAATATAACTCTACTTGTTCTAAGTGATCAACCTTAAACAAGATTTAAGAATTTAAACACAAGAACTAAAGTGCTTACACCACTTGAAAACACAATAACTTTCCTCAAAAGATCATTGGAAAGTTAGAACATCTCAACTTAAGAAGTTTAGCTCATAATAGGCATTGCAAGGCAAATACAGATGAAATAAAACATGTTGAAATAAAGGAAATTACAAGAGAAGACAATACGGTAGAGATTACACCAATTGAAGAACTCTTGCATAAGTTTGCCAAGCAAGTGCAACTGCACTGATTCCTTGCACTGCGAATTCTATGAAGAAGTGAAGGGAGAAGTTGTTAATTCCTTCCTTACCTTCTTACAATCTAACTATTATTTAAACTAGAAAAATAAATACTATCTAAAGTGATCTCCAAAGAGAGAGAAGTGAGATGAGAGATGAAGATGAAGAATGGAGATGATTTTCCAAGTGAAGGATGAAGTCCTTTATATAGGCCTTGAGATTTCCTTCAAGTGAGGGTTTGCTTGGAGATGAAGTTAACTTAACCATGGTTACTTTTCAGAAGTTGATGATGCCATTTGAGTCCAACACTCAACCTTAAAGAGAGGTCCAATTCTGTTTCGCCATGTGTCCCACGTGAAAGGATCTTCATGATGATCTTTATCTTGTAGGAGCCTCCTTTTGCAAGTGGCCATGTGCCCCCATGTGACTCTTAAACAAGCAGCATGCCATCAAAGCATTATCGCAATGGTAAGAATTGAGGTGCTTCCAATGTGGGGTTGTGAGCTGCTTCGGTGCAGGAAGGTGCAGTTGCACCAACTTCCCTTCAGGTGCAGTTGAACCTAGTGCAGATGCACTAAACTACAGCTGTACTGAACAAACACATCAAACATACCAATATACATGTAAAATGCTAAGTTATGGACATCTTTCACCTTAAAACCATAAATGTTGTTATTTTATTCATACTACCATATTTAACACATATTAGATTTGATTTTGGGTAATTATCTAAGTGTAGAAGCACGAATAACTCTATATAAAATAGAGTTATCAAGTAGCAGAGGACGCAGTTGACCAGCAGCTACTAATTCAGATGCGGAGACAGAGCAGCTTAGGCAGGAGTTTCACTCTACTCAACAGCAGCTGAAGGATACTTAAGAGGAGGTCAGGGGCTGCAGGGCAAACTATGCGAAGATGATGAGGAGGCAGGAGCTGATGTATAACTATTTTAAGAAGAATATGTTGCCAGATGAGGAGCAAGATGAGGAGGAAGATGAGGAGCAAACTCAGCAGTCTGAGGAGTCTGAGGAGTCTGACGGCAGCTTTTAGGATTTGTGTTTATCAGTTTGACATTTCAGTACTTTTTTATTCGGATTTTATGTTATTTTTGATTCGGATATTATGTTGTTTTGATTCGGATTTTATGTTGATTCGGATTTATATTATGTTGATTTGGATTTTAATTAAAACTATTTTAGCTATTTCAATCAGGTATAAAAGCAGGTCTATCAATAAAAAAAATAGGTTTATAAAAAAAAAGGTTTGGGATTAGCGAGGGAATTAGTGAGGGAATTAACGAGGGAATAGTGGACACGTGGCTGTCAGAACTTGGCCACGTGTTTCTGATTATTAGCGAGGGATGGGGTCATTTTGTGAGGGAATTTTCCCTCGCTAATCCCTGATTTTTTTGTAGTGAATCTTTGAACGACTGCACAAATAAAATAAATGATCTGCAGATTCCTCAGACACAAAACATAACAGACATGTCCCGTGCGGATCCGATATAATACCCTTTGACACCAGAGCATCCCTAGTGGGAAGCTTCCCCAACAAAACCCTCCAACCAAACACTCCGATTTTAGTCGGAATAGCTAGCTTCCACAAACAATTCAAAACGGCCTGCACATGACCATCTATACCTGAACTCGGCAAACAATCAGATAGGTACCTGTAGCAAGAATTCACAGAGAAGGCATGACGCTTCTCATAGCGCCAATGCCAAAGGTCAGGTGCTACACCATCAAATTGAATGGATGCCAAAATATCATATAAGAATTCACTATCAGACAATTCCTCACCTCTCAGATCACGAGTCCATGGCAAATGCCAATGCCATTTATCATTAACCCATGCCCCATGTGCTTCCACACTACCTTCTTTACAAGCAGCCACCAGAAACAAAGTTGGAAAACTAATATTAAGAGGTTTACTATCCAACCAACAATGCTTCCAAAAGGACACAGTAGTACCATTTCTAACAATGGGCCTAAGAGCCGAAGCAAATAAATTGTTCCTTGACGATATACCCTCCTCCAGTATCATCAAATCCCTCCACCAGTATCATCAAATCCCTCCACCAAATAGAGTCTTTCACTCCCCACTTCAAATCCGAAAAACCAGTAAAAAAATCTGCACATCACCATACTTGTGAACCAACAAAGGCCTCCAACTCACTTCAAGATCGGAAATACATCTCCACCTCCATTTGTTCAAAAGGGCTAAATTGAACACTTCTAAATTCTTCACACCCAAACCTCCCTCCTTTTTAGGCTTACAAACATTATCCCAAGCTACCCAACAAACACTACGACCTTCTCGGTTACCCCCCCCCCCCCCCCCCCCCCCCCCCAAAAAGAAAATTCCTTTGTATTTTGATCAATTCATTGAAAACAACTTTAGGAGCTTTGTAAAAAGAGAACATATATAAAGGTATACTATTTAAAACTGAGTTAATCAACGTAACTCTCCCACCAATCGACAAAAGACGACCGTTCCAAGAAGACAATCTCTTCCTCACCTTGTTCAAAACTGGTAACCAAGTGCTTTTTCTCCTCGGATTAGCCCCCACCAGAATACCAAGAAACTTAAAGGGAAGAGAAGCAATACTACAAGCCAAAAACGAAGCAGCTACCTCTAAAAACTCCTCAGACAAATTAATACCATAAAGATTGCTCTTAAAATAATTCACCTTCAAACCGGAAACTAACTCAAAACTTCGGAAAATGGTCTTGATACTCCAAAGGTTATCCCAATAACCCTTTCCCACCAAGGTAGTATCATCAACAAATTGAAGCAAAGAGAAACACAAATTGGGATTTACCTGGAAACCTTTGAAGCTGCCCCCACTAATTGCCTTCTTCACCAACCCTGAAAGGCCCTCCGCCACCATAAGAAAAAGAAAGGGAGATAAAGGATCGCCTTGCTTTAATCCCTTATGCATCTTAAAATCTTCGGTAGCACTACCATTGACAAGAACCGACAAAGTAGAATCATGTAAACAAGCCCTAATCCACCGAATCCACGTCTTACCGAAACCCATACGAACCATCATATACTCAAGGAAGCTCCAAGATATCGAATCATACGCTTTTTCAAAATCCACCTTGAACAACAAACATTCTTCCTTATTCCTCTTTGCCAAATCGACAATCTCATTGATGACTAACACCCCATCTAAAATATGACGCCCAGGAAGAAACGCCGATTGACACCGAGAAATAATGCCGCCAAGAATCTTCTTCAACCTCCTAGCCAAAACCTTTGCTAGAATCTTATAAATACACCCGATAAGACAAATAGGTCTGAAATCCTTCAAACCTTGGGGATGATCCACCTTTGCAATCAAGGTAAGAAAAGAAGCTGAAAAGGCTTTTGGCAACACTGCTAATTTGTGAAATTCATCAAAGAAGCCTAAAATGTCATCCTTCAACACTTCCCAACAAGACTTGATAAAGTTGATGTTGAAACCATCTGGACCAGGACTCTTGTTGCCATTACACCCCCACACCTTCTCCTTCACCTCCTCCTCTGAGAAAGGAACAATCTACTTAAGATACTCCTCACCACTAATCTTACGAAACTCCACACCATTAAGAGTGGGTCTCAGAAAGCCCTCCTCTGCATAGCTAACCTCAAAGAACCTTCTCAACTCCTTCTTAACCTCCTCCACCTCTTCTAACAACCCATGTTCCCCCTCCAGAGATATAATCTGATTACCCCTTCTACGTTGCTGCATACAGGCGTGAAAGAATCTTGTGTTTGCATCAACCTCACTAATCCACCGAGCTCTAGACTTCTGTTTGATCAAACTTTCTTTATGATATAAATTCCTCCAAAAAGACATTGTAGCTTGTTTTAAATTAGCAACGACATCAAGACCCCCCCTTTTTCAGCAATCGCCTGATCAAACTCATTAATATCCAATGTCAACTTGTCAATGCAAAGATCCAAACTACCATAAAGCTCCTTATTCCACACCTTAAGCTTAGATTTTAACCACTTCATTTTTACTTTCAAGATAAACCGCTTTTTACCCTTGATCAAACAACCACCCCACTATTGAGCCACAAAATCTTTAAAATCAGCATGTTCAAACCAACCATTACATACCCTAAAGGGTTTCGATCCCCAATCCTTACGAGAGCACAACAACCATATGGGACAATGATCGGAAATATCCCTATCCCCCACCCACTGACCAGATACATTCCAAGCAGTAATCAAACCATCACTAAGCAAAAAACGATCCAACCTGCTTCTAGATATTTCATCAGAACAAAACCATGTAAAACGCTTCCCAAATAAGGGAACATTAGTTAGCTCCATCTCAACAACAAATTCAATAAAAGCTTGCATGTCTTGCCGAGGAAGATGAGAGCTAGACCCCTGTCTTTCCTCCAAAGAAGTTACAGCATTAAAATCCCCCACAACACACCATTCACCCTTCTCTACCTGACTCTTCAACAACACTAATTCCTCGCACACTTGGCGTTTACCGTCAATACTACTTGGCAAGTACACATTAACAACATAAATCAAAAGACTATTCCACTCAAAACAAACAATCACAAAACCGGACCCAACTATCCTACTCTTAACGAGCACTGAGTCCTTCCTCGACAAAGACAATATACCACCGGAAAGACCATTAGAAGATTGAGCAGCCCAATCGAAATCAACACCTCCCCAACAACCACATAACAACAAATCGCTAATCTCCCCTCGCTTAGTTTCTTGAATGCAAATAAAATTAAAATTACCTTTCTTGATGAGAGCAGCCAGTCGTCTCCTCTTGGCGCTATCACCCAACCCTCTTATATTAAGAGAACAAATATTCATGATGCACCTCTTTCAGTCTCCCTCCTAACCTTGGCTTCATGGTCCCTTGCTTCACCTTTTTCAATCAAATCAACATAAACCGAGTCACTACAAGCACCCTCCACACCCAAAGCGTGCGTATCCTTCCGTACTTTCTGAGCAGTTGCCTTGTTTTTTAATGCCCAAAAACGATTATTACAACATCTTACCTCAGAATCCCCAAATGAAGCACCACATAAAATAAGGTGTCGTTAATATGTTAATTCTATAGTTATTTAAGTAATTACAAGTATGTATTCCTATTACAAAAATATTTATGTCTTGGGTATTTAAAACACTCAATAAATATAAAAAAATTACTTAAAAAAAGTGATCAATTATAAATCGAGTTTTTTAAAGCAGCTATAGTTTTGAAACAAGAATAAAAAGTTAATTAAAAAAATACCAAGTTAAAGGAAAGAGAGAATATTGATTACACATTAATTAATATTAAATTATAATTGTTTTTTTTAGCTAAAGCGTAAGTGCCACCTAAAACTTACACAGACAGCATTGAGGATGGCCATGGGTCGGGGCGAGTTCCCATTCTTGTTTCGGTTCTTTTGAATCTGATTACAGTTCTGATTCTTAAAAGGTTTGCTAGTAGGCTTCAAAACCGCTCCTGATCTCTTGTTTGAAACAAACAAGACTTCATCTTTCTGATCTTGTTTCCGAGATTCCTCCTTAATTCGGAGTCGAGTGATCAAACTTTCCAGAGAAAACTCTTTGGTTTTGTGTCTGAGAGAATTTTTGAAATCCTTCCAAGCAGGAGGAAGTTTGTCAATAATAACAGCTACTTGAAATTGTTCATCTAAGGCAATGCATGCCTTCAAAGATAATTTCATGAGTTATTTTTTGAATCTCATGTGACTGAGTCTCTATAGATTTTTCATCTGTCATCTTGTAGTTGAGATAGCGGCTAACAACATATTTCTTACCACCAGCTTCTTCAGTGTATCATATTTCTTTTTCAGAGCATTCCATACATCTCTGGCTGACTTGCAAATGCTGTAATAATCATAAAGATCATCAACAAGTCCATTAAGAATAAAATTCTTACAGAGATTGTCATGCTCCTTCCATAGGAGTATTTCTTTTGCCGTTTTGGCTTGTTCATCCTGTTTAGCGGTTTCATCTGCCACTAGAATCTCATTAGTCAAGACATTGGCAACCTTTTTCATAGTTAAGAAGAAAATCATCTTTTGTTGCCAACATTTGAAGTGAGCTCCCTCAAACCGGAATGGTTTGATAAAGTCCGAGGCAGCGGAACCAGCACCAGTAATTTCTTCCATTGTCATGGCTGAATTAGAAACATGTTAAAAATGTTAAACCGAGTAGGCTACCAGGAAAAAGAGATGGGTCACAATGGGCATTCTTAAGAACCAAGTTCCTCGCCAGAACTTTCCCTAAACAACACTGTTTTCGAAATCAATTGCCGAAGAGATTACTGGGATGAGTTGCGAACTAGGTCGCTCTCTTTAAGAAGTTTCGTGGCACTGCTCCAAGGTGCAAGCAGGATATTAACCACGACATCCCCAGGATAAAACAGTCTAGTTTTAGAAAACCACTCTTTAGAAAATAAGCTTGGAAATGCTTTAAGCTTTCTAGAGAAGAAGAAAGAAGTTTAGGGAGAAAAGAGAAAACTTGAGGAGAGATGCTTTATCGTCAAGTTTGGTGTGATTTGCAAATGAGGAGAAGCTGTCCTTTTATAGGCCTTTGGGAAGGATCAGTTGGAGGTGAATTAAGAGCCAACGGCTCTAGAAAAACAAAAACTGTTGGAAATTAAATGAGAAAATCTGTTGCAAAACGAATGCCAAACTGTTACAATTTGGTTAGTCAACGTTCAAATAAAAAAATATTTTGAGGTTCCTACTTATAAACACTCTCATAGTGTCTATTCTATCCAATGTGAGACTTTTTCAATTCACACAACTTCAAAATTCCAACATAAGGTAAGACTAATAATTGATATTTACTCGAGCGAGTTTGAGGTTAGTACGACTGTGTATCAATATCTCCAAACCCGTCCTCGCTCCCGCTTCCAGCCAAAGCGGGTTTTGTCGGTCAACCTTAGATTGGGGTCGAATTTCAATGTCATTCTTACGCAACTACGAGATCTCGAGTTCAAATCTGGGAGTTGATAACCAACCTAATAATTTCGACATTATAATAGGAGGTTATAGTAAAACTTTTGATTTCAATTAATTAATTGATGAGGCAGCAGCAGCACAGCATCGTTTCAATTTTGACGTGTCATATTGACAAGTAAGAGAGATGGAGAAAGAGAAAAGATAGAGAGAGAGAGAGAGAGAGAAAACAGAGGTATGAGGTGTAAGTGCATGATTAGAGAGAAGTTGTCATGATTGTACTACTTCTGAAAATCGCGGCTGTAAGTATTTTTAAACATTATTTTTTTACTTTATTTATTACTTTTGTGTTTTCGGGATTGAAGTGCATTTAATGTTATGTGTTTCTGTTGTTCCCGCGAATAGCAAGGGCCTAGCAGTAGAGAAGAGAGACTGAGAGTGTGTGAGTGAGGTTTTTCTGAAACTTGTGCTAATTTGGTTTTGTTGTTTTGTTTTTGGGTTTTTAGATGTGAGATTGAGACTTCACGAATCCATGAGTCTGCTGCTCCAATCACTTATTTTTGCTTATCACAATTTTGGCTCCATGATTCTTCTTTTTTCTCTTTCTTGAAAGAAGAATTACATATTTGAAAAAATATTAAAAGTGTTGGAGTTCTAGTCTATGATACTAGTCTACGATATAAGAGATAAAACTCTATATTATATTATTCTGTACTTAGTAGTGTTGTAGAGACGGTAGCCGGTAGGTCTCTTGTTGTCTAAGTGGTATGTTAAAGTGATCTCGGATGGCATACTTGCGATGTCACTTTGACGCTCAAGTTAGTATTGAGAATAAGAGAGTAATATATCTAGGAATTATAATGTACTGATTATTGGCAAAATGAGTCAATATTTATAGGAATGCATGTCAGTTTTGACTCGTTGGATCGATCTGGTTAATCTGAGCTATCGAGGCATGAAAATCATAAATGGACTGTTTTATGGTGGATATGGATCAGTGTGATTGGGCTTATCCTTGCCTAATTGTTGAGTGGGCCTCTTGTTGCAGTCCAAAACACATATGACTATTTTACAACTTTCCCCAAAGGGATTTGAACTTAACACATTGAGGATACAAGATTAAGCTAGCACCTCAAGTGAGTATATCATAAAGACTAAGGAATGGTATTCAAATAAATTATTCTTATTTGGTAAGTCTAAAAGTTTACATTTTTTTCAAGGTTGTCATTTTAATTAATTGATAATTTACACTTTTAATTAACGATATCATTTTTAACTACACCACTTAAATAGGTAAAGTTGAGATTCATCATTTCATACACCTTAAAAATTATGATTGTTTCTTATATTTTGAACTACAAAAAAAAATCTATTTGTTTCTTATATTGCAGACCGAAGATAGTACAACCAAAAAATCATAGACAAAATATAATTATTAATCATCCATCATTAAAAATCATGGCTAATTTACCTTATTCTAGTTTTGTATCATTTCCGAATCCGAACACTACTAGAAAAATTGTGAATAGCCATGAAAATTTTGAAATTTCTTCAACTTTTTATTTATTTTATTCTTTTTTTTTGTTTTGCCAAGTTTTTGCTTTCCTTCTGTCTTGTTTCTATTTTTAGATTTCCTTTATTTTCAAGCAAGTACTTCTGCCTTACTATATTTGCAGTATCATTTTGGATCATTTTGGTTTTTAGCTGTTCAAATTATGCACATAGTATCTTCCCTACCCTGCTGGAAACTGGAAACTATGATTTTTCGTAAGTACATCTTCGACTCTTGGTCTTTCTTTTTATTATTTTTTTATCTACTGCAGGAATCGAACCCAAAGCACTGCGGTCGACTCCCTATGCCACAGGGTAGATTAAGCCACTGGACCAAGAATATTTAGTTACATCTCGGTCTTTCTAATATAAAAATAGGTTGAATTGTGTTTTAATATTATTTTTTAGTGAAAACCTTTTTTTAGGACTAATTTCTTTACTAGACGCATTCACATAATTTCATTGGACGCTTTAACTCTATAGACACAATGCAAATCAAGGGATTAGACTAGAGAGAAATACTCGCGTGAACTCGGATACAACACATATTTTTAGTCACAACAAATAAAATTGGGACACGTTTTTCAAATTTAAAACAAAATGTAAAATAAAATTGTGACATGAAACAAGTTATATTTTCTGAGATAAAACTTAGATACTGCTATGTTCGATTAAGTTGAAAACAGAAACTCAAACCCCTTGTTATTGCTTTAAGGTTGTAGATACTCTAAAATCCACATTGATGTATATATATGATCGTGTAGCTACATAATAAATAGTAGTGGTTGGCTTTATTTTCACAAGTTTTCATGTAGCTTAATGGTATTTGTAAGGTAATGCTATCACCATGTCATAGGTTCAAGTCCCATCACCAGGTCATTGGTTCGAGTCCCATTTGTGTCATAATTCTTAGTTTTTTAGTAACACAATGCTCTTCATTACCATGTGAGTGCCACGTGGCAGCCAGCTACTGGTTGTTGACGTCGCGCCTATCAGTGCCACATCTGCTTTTTTTTGACAGAAAGTTAACGGTAGGGGGTAACTAGAAGCACTTAATATTTGCATGATTTGTTTTAAGAGTTTTATTTTTTTTACAGGGGGTAAATGAATTATGGTGATATTTGCAGGGAGATAAATGATATTTAAGCCTTTTTTTTAATGATGTGTCACAGTTTTATTACTTGTGCCTATCGTGACGTGTTATATCCGGGTCTATGCTAGTATTTCTCAAATGATACTATATAGAACTTCACTACGCATACATAACTCAAAGCCTTTCAAACTTGTCAGATATGGGACTTACTGTTTTAAATGGGTATTTTGCAAACTATTTAAATGACAAATATTGTTATCATACCCACCATTGCTCGTAATAGCACTCGTTTTTTCTTTCATAGCAAATTATCTTCCAAAATATATTTCAAAAGGTTTTTAAAGATACAAAATTCAACCTCCTCTTCTTGTGTATTAGGATATTATCAATTAATTGAAACTATCAAACTATATCAACTTGAATGGGGAGAATTTTCTGCTCTGGAATCAACAAGTCGAAGGCGTAGTCAAGATGCACTAATTGCATCGTTTTCTTGTGAATCCAAAGATTCCACAAAAGTATGCTTCAGAATCCGATTGAATCGCTGACGTTGCTTCTCCTGAATTCGAGAAATGGTTGGTTCAAGACCAAACCCTATTCACTTAGCTTATTTCCACTCTCTCAAAGAGTGTTCTTCCTTGTGTGTTAACCTGTCATCATTCCTGGGAGGTATAGGAGAGAATTCAGCAACATTATTTCTCACATCTCAAGGCAAAAGTTCGTCAACTCTACAACGGACTTAAGAACACGAAGAAAGGCGCTAAGTCAATTTATAGAATTCATCACCAAAATACACACTCTCGATGATTCTCTCATCTCCATTGGCGAAGTTATGCCTGATTCATACCTCACTGATGTGATCCTCGATGGCCTACCAAAAGAGTGGAATTCCTTCGTCATGATGATATTCAGCAAATCTGAGACACCATCACTCTCTGAAATTGAGTCTCTTCTTCTTGTTCAAGAGACTCAATTGGACAAATTTCGGCAAGAACTTGTTGTTCCCAACACCACAACCAATGTTGCTCATTCCTCATCGCATTCAGGCCAAAACAATAGTTAGAACAACTCACGCACACAAGGTGCTCGGGGAAATTACACATCTAAAGACAACGCATGAGGATGCGGGCACCAAAATTGTGGTCGTGGCAGAGGACATAACACTAAACCAACTGGGACACGTCCTACTTGCCAATTGTGTGGTCGTTATGGACATTCCGTTCTTGAGTGCTGGTACCGATTTGGCGAAACATTCGTTCCTCCTCCAAATGTGGTGCAAGCTAACACTGCAAGCGTCGTGCCTACCTCTCAAAGCACTAGTGATGTTGACACCTCTACTTCTCCTAATGTCAACCTTGCTGAGGCACTCTCTCTGGATGTGACATGTAACATTTCTGAATTGTCTTCAAATAGTGATGGTGCCTATGAAGATTGGTATGGTGGCACTAGCGCCTCACACCATGTCACTGCCAATGCTTCCAATTCACAGAAAAGTGCATGTTACACAAGTAGTTAATGTGTTAGAATGGGAAATGGTAATGGTTCAGTTATATCCTTCGTTGGTTCTTCCACCTTTGCCTCCCCCTATCCATCCTCACATCAATCTAGTTGTTAACAATTTATTCGTGTTCCTAATATTACAAAGAATCTTCTTTTAGTTTTCAAATTTTCTCATGATAATCAAGTCTATTTTGAATTAACACTCCCTATTGTTTGGTGAAATCACAGGTCTCTAATCAAATGGTTCTGCAAGGAATTTATGGATCTGGTGGCTTATATGTCTCCCTATTGTTTGTTAAAACTAGTCAATTCTTTTTGGTTTCATATTCTGTGTTGCATACTAATAGTCCTGTTGTGAACACTGTTAATGCTTCTGTTTCTATTAATACTGTTTCTGTTGCACCTTATGCATTGTGGCATGCTAGCTTAGGACATGATCACTCTCATGTAATCACTCATGTTATGAAGCATTGTAATATGACAGTTTCAAATAAAGGCTCCTCTGAATTTTGCAACTCATGTCAAATAGGCAAGTCTCATAGAACTCATGCACCACCATCTCACACACAATACACCAAACGTTTTGAACTTATTTATACGAATCTATGGGGACCAGCTCCTATGGTCTCCAGTGGAGGTCACTATTACTATGGAGCATTTGTTGATGCATGCACTAAATTTAGTTGGGTCTATTTTTTCAAACAGAAATCTAATACACTGTCAGCATTCATTTTGTTTCACAAATACATTCAAACACAATTTTCTACTACTCTCAAAGGTGTGCAATCTGATGGAGAGGGTGAATACCTACCATTTACCAGGTACCTTGCTAACTTGGGTATTGTGCACAAGTTCACGTGTCCTTTGCCCTGACTCTGTTATCCCATGCATCTTTGCCCTTGGCCTACTAGGATCATGCCATAACCATTGTTGCCCACTTAATTAACAGGTTACCTACGTTGGTCTGTCCTCATACACCTCACCATTCGAAGCCTTATACCATACAACACCAAATTACCAACAACTCAAAATCTTTGGGTATGCTTGCTTTCCCAACTTAATACCTTACAAGAAAGCTAAATTCCAATTTCATAGCACTTAATGCATCAACCTTGGCATATCCCCAAACCACAAAGGCGTTAAATGCCTCACTCCTAAGGGCAAAATCTTATCTTAAAGGATGTCACATTTGATGAAAACACTTATCCATACCCTATCTTATTCCCTCCCTCACCCTCACCTCAGTCATCCTCAAGTCCCTCTTTTCACTTACCAATTCCAACATTCTCCTTTCCCACTACAAGACCTCTCACTACACTAGAAACACATACCTCACCAGTAGTTCCCATTTCACCAGATACAGAACATTTGGCACTTACTGCTCACTCCACACTAGAATCTAACGAACCAGCATCTTTCTCCCCAGATATTAACACTCCCCATTCTGCTCCTCCTGCTACCATTAAAACCCATCCAATGGTCACACGCTCCCAAACAGGCTCTCTCAAGCCCAAGGTGTTTCTAACAGAAGTTGAGCCCACTAATATCAAACAAGCACTAAAAGCTCGTCATTGGAAACAAGCTATGAAAATAGAGTTGCAAGCTCTTATGGAAAACCACACATGGACTCTTACCATCCAACCTCCAAATAGGAAAGCCATAGGTTGAAAATGGGACTATAGGGTGAAAAAAATCTAGATGGTTCCATCAATAAATATAAAGCAAGATTAGTGGCCAAAGGCTATAATCAGCTACTAGGGAAAGATTTTGGTGAAACCTATGCTCCTGTTGTCAAGCCTACCACTATCAGAATTTTACACTCTCTTACCATGGCCAATAGATGGGATATTCAAAAAATTGATGTCAATAATGCTTTCATTAATGGGCATCTTCAAGAGGAAATCTATATGGTACAACCTCCAGAGTTTACTAATCATGATAAGTCTCAAGTTTGCAATCATGATAAGTCTCAAGTTTGCAGGCTCCATAAGTCACCTATGGGCTCAAACAAGCCCCAAGGGCCTGGCATGAGAGGCTCAAACAAGCTTTGCAACAGTTTGGGTTTACATCAAGCAAGTGTTATCCAAGCCTCTTTGTTTATTCATCTCCTGGTGTTCAGTTGTTTGCATTAGTGTATGTAGATGACATTCTCATCACTGGTTCAGCCACTCCTCTTATTTATGATCTCATCAAGAAGATGCATGCCACCTTTGCTTTGAAGCATTTGAGAAAACCAAATTATTTTCTAGGCATTGAACTAAAATACCAAAGTATTAATGGAGGTGTTATACTCACCCAATCTAAATACATTAGGGATTTGCTACAAAAGGCTTCTATGAATGATTGCAAAGGTATAGCTACTCCAATGGCTTCTAGTACCAAGCTCAGCAGATTTGGATATGACAAGTTTCATGGGCCTCATACCTATAGATCCCTTGTAGGTGCTTTGTAGTATGTCACTTTGACAATACCATAAATTGCATACTCTGTCAATAAAGTACGTTAATTTATCTCAGAACCTCTTTACAACCACTAGAGATTAGTTAAGCACATTTTAAGATATCTTGGCAGTACTACAAACCAAGGTTTACCCTTGCAACCAGCTTCTATAGAGAGACCTCTGTCACTGTGGGCCTACAGCGATTTTGATTAGGGCAGTGATCCTGAAGATAGGAAATCTACTTCAGGCTTTGTTGTGGATTCAGTCACTGCTCAGTGTGCTCAAGGTAAAACATCAACCTCCAGTGTTGCTCTCTAACAACCAAAATGCCGTGGCTATAGCACACAATCCCGTTCTTCACTCTAGAACAAAACACTTAGAGTTAGACATCCATTTTGTCAGAGAAAAGGTTCTAGCTAAAGCTCTAAAAGTCCTACATGTTCATGGTTCCTATCAGATAGATGATGCCTTAACCAAGCCCTTGCCAACTCCTCAGTTCCTTGATCACATGACCAAACTGAAAGTAGTTTCTTTACCTCACCTTCAATTAGGGGGAGTAATGGGGAACACAAAGACATGACTCAACACAGGCGCAGACACTGATACAACACTCAAGCAAGTCAAGACAAGTGTAGGTACAAGCGAAAGAACTGATGAAGAGCTAAAGCAAGTCAAGCCAGGTGCGGATACAAGCGCATGCACTATCACTTCAAGTAGTGCAACTGAGTCAGCTAAGCACGTGTTAGATGATGACTCAGCTACCTGTTGGGATCAGTTGAAATATTGTAACGGAATTAGTTACATAGTTACACACCTAATCTGTGATTAGCAACTGATTAACAAGTGATATATGTACTGCTTGTAACAATTTAAAATAAATGA
Source organism: Astragalus glycyphyllos (assembly GCA_963573325.1). NCBI lineage: Eukaryota > Viridiplantae > Streptophyta > Magnoliopsida > Fabales > Fabaceae > Astragalus > Astragalus glycyphyllos. The sequence continues at coordinate 11,144,027 of OY754313.1, read as the reverse complement.
AGAATCCATTTACTCAATAGAATCTTTCAGGGGGGCCAAGCTCCGCCACTGCCTACCGACAATCGCCACCTGATCTCAGGTAACATATTGCAACCCCTTACAAGTATGTCGCTTCACTCCTCAGTTGAGTAACTCAGACTCAAGGAGGTCAAGGTTACATCAATATGTAACTATTATTCGTAAAATTTTACTAAGTCCCTAAAGTTTTCCATTTGATGGCCACATGTCAAAAATGTAAATTAACAAACTTAATTATTTAAAAATAAAAATAACGTTGCTAAAACTTCTTGCAGACACTTCTTGTGATGAAGAATAATATGAAAGTTTCAAGAAATTGAAAGAATATTATAGAATCTTCTAGAAACACCAATAAATTAAGGTATAATATATAACTAGGTTAATCTTAAGGTCTTTAGATTCTTCTAGTCATAGGAAATAGAGTATTCATATATCTAGATTTTTCTTGTAATATTAAATGCTTCTAGATCTTTCAGTTTTGTAATGTAAAGCCCTACAAGAGTAGTATAAATAGGGCTCATCACTAAGCATTTGTCACCAAAAGAAATAGCTTCTAGATCTTTAGATTCCTTGAGTGTATTAGAGATTTTTCTCTTTCTCTACCCTTCCCTTGTCCCTGATCCAGATTTGGCGTCAGAGCAGGTTACGATATCTCGGAGTTGAGTTTGAGAGAAGAAATCAACGAAAAGTGAGTTTTCAAGTGAGCAAGGAGTTGCTTTCCCAAAACTTGCCATTTGTTCGCGAAACTATCACTGCCAACAAAACCTCCACTCACCGCCACGATTCACACCAAAAATATCTTCAACCACCAATGTCAAAATGCCACCTAGAAGACAAAACGAAAGGTCATCGCATGAAATTGAGATGGAAGAAATGAGGCGACAAATTCAACTACTACAGGAGACATTCAACGCCTAACAAGCCTTATTGGAAGCATAACGAAGAAGATTTGAAGATGATGACACCAGTAGTGACTCTTCATCATTTAGAAGCAATAGCTCACACCGACGTCAACTTTGGCTGAATGATATCAAAGTAGACATTCCAGATTTCGAAGGGAAGCTACAAGCCGATGAATTTATGGATTGGCTACAAAAAGTTGAGCGTGTATTTGAGTATACAGAGGTTCTAGAGGAGAAAACAGTAAATACCATTGCTTTCAAGCAGAAGAAACACGAGCGTGAAATGAAAATCAAGATCAAGATAAGGGAGAAGATGCGTCGAGAACTAACCCATAAGTTTTTACCTCCTCATTATTATCAAGAAAATTTTATTCAATTACAAAATCTTCCTCAAAAATCTTTGTCAGTAGATGATTACACTAGAGATTTTTGAGAAGTTAATGATGAAATGTGACATCCAAGAAAAGGAAGAGCAAACAATTGTTCGATATCTTGGGGGGCTAAACAGTGAAATTGCACACCCAGTCCAACTCCAACAATATTGGTGCTTGGATGAGGTTATCCGTCTAGCCATTCGGGTTAAGAAACAGTTACCTAAATTTTTTTCATACCAACCTCTTTCCTCCACCAAAAATTATGTCCACCATAACAAACCACCAACTCAAGAACCAAGTTCCTCAATCAAACCCGAAAAAAAGACAGCCAAAGAGAACAATTCCAATTCACCCAAATGCTTCAAATGCCAAGGGTTTGGACATATTGCTTCTGATTGTCCAAATCGCAAAACTATCGCCATCATTAATGGCATACACGAATCCTCTAAAGAAAAAGATATTCATGAAGCATTAGAAGAAGAGGAGAAGGGTGAGCCAATATATGGCGAATAGTCTGTTCCTGTCGATTATGGTGAATCGCTGGTAGTTAGAATCTTACACACCAAAACAGCCAAAGAAGAACCATGGCTAAGACACAATATCTTCCACACTCGTTGCACCTCGCAAGACAAAGTTTGTGATGTCATCACCGATAGTGGAAGCTGTGAGAATGTTGTGTCAAACTAAATGGTGGAAAAATTGAAGTTGCCGACAAAGGAGTACCACAACCATACAAGCTATAATGACTCACCAGGGGTAATGAGGTGAAAGTATCCAAGCGTTGCCTGGTATTTGTCCATTGGTCAAAAGTGAAAAGATAATGTATGCTGTGATGTTATTCCTATGGATGCTTTCCACCTTCTTTGGAGACCTTGGCAATATGATCGTTATGTCTTATAGGATGATCATGCTAACACATACACTTTTGTGAAGGATGGGGTTAAAATTGAGTTGGCACCCCTACCACCCAATGAATTTGATAAAGGAAAAGAGGAATCCAAACCACTAGTATCTTTAGTTGCAAAGGAACCATTCAAGGTGACAACAGAAGAAGCACATGTCATGAGCTTGGTTCAATTGCTTGAATCAAATGAAGAACCCATCATCCCAAATAAAATGGAGCAATTGTGTGGTGAATTTTCAAATGATGTACTCTTAAAAATTCCATTAGAACCGCCTCCAATAGGAGACATTCAACATGTGATTGACTTAACTCCTTTATCTAGCACTCAGAAATACAGTGCAGATGCAGACCGAGGAGCAAATGAAATGAAGAAGCTACATGAGCAAGTTCATGAGAGAATTGAGAAGAAAATTTCAAGGTATAAGATTCGGGGAGACAAACATCACAGGTTGCACACACTCAAGGAAGGATAGTTGAAAATCAATGATAATGCCTACAAAATAGAGCTACCAGGTAACTATGAAGTCTCTACAACCTTCAATGTTGAAAATCAATGATAATGCCGACAAAATAGAGCTACCAGGTAACTATGAAGTCTCTACAACCTTCAATGTTGAAAATCAATGATACTGCGACTCGAGGACGAGTCTCCTCCAACCAAGGAAGAATCATGAAGAATAATATGGAAGTTTCAAGAAATTGATAATATTATAGAATCTTCTAGAAATACTAATAAATAAAGGTATAATAACAAAGTAAACCTTAAGGTCTCTAGATTCTTCTAGTCATAGGAACTAGAGTATTCATATATCTAGATTTTTCTTGTAATATTAAATGCTTCTAAATCTTTCTATTTTGTAATATAAAGCCCTAAAAGAGTCGACTCGTCCAAGCATTTGTCATCCAAGCAATATTCAAAAAATAACAAGTTTCCTTGAGCATATTAAAGATTTCTCTCTTTCTTTACCCTTCCCTTGTCCCCGAGCCATCTTGTAACTTACGATAGTCTCTCTTGGCAACTCTAGTAAATGTTGTTGATCCTCGAATTTGGATTGTAGTAGCAAATTTAGCCTTTCACAGTATCCAGTGCACCATTATGCAATTCTCAACTTGAGATTTTGTTTTTAGAAATTGAAATCAAACTGATGATTATGTAATTGGACTTGAGATGTCAATTATTTGATTTTTGTTCACCACCAGTAGCATACTTTGATTCGAAATCCGAAATGTCTTTGGATATTTGTGATTCGGAAATTGGACTTTTGATGCAATATTTATCCGTTGACATGAATTTGCTTCAACGATCATATATGCCACTATTAGCCGGCTGAGTTTTGATTTTGTGGCGCAGCAGGATCTTTCGTTCTTGTTTCTTTGGTTTATTCATATAGATGGTCCCACTTGAACAGTTTAATGCTCATTTGACATACAATTCTCTCAGTTATCTAGAATATGAGGAACTCTTATATTTTATCTAGGAAGTAGGTGTTTCTTTTATTTTGCCCTCCTATTGGGGAGTGATACATTGTAGTTGCATATTGGTTGAATTGAATACCATTTGTACTCGAATATCTATTTATTATGTTTGTGTCTAAAAAAACTTGCTCTTAAGTCAATACACATAAGTTGTGTTGACTTTTAGAAGTAAATAAACAAATACAATGAAAAGTGATACCTCATGCATTAAAATCAGAACAATGATATTGTACAGTGAATTATAGTCAAGGTTAGGTTCTCTCTATTCTCATATATAGCTGGCTACTACTAATCATAAGCTCTATGCGTGAGAGAGAGACAACACAAACCATATCTTGATGCAATGGAGAATTATATGTTGATATTAATGCAAAGCACTTTAATCCCCGACAAGTAACATCAAATTCTGTTGCATGCATGACCACAATATTATTGTACATACAATATAGTATATAGTTCACTACTTAATCACACACACACACACACACACACATATATATATATATATATATATATATATATATATATATATATATATATATATATATATATATATATATAATATACACACATAAGATATTTGATGCATGCAGAAGTAGGTATAGCAGCCCGTGACTGCTATATCCCATCTCATATCTCCCTTTCTATAGTTGCCAATAAAAGCTGCAAAACAGTGAAGCTGTATTCCATCATCAATATTCATAACCCATGCACACACAACATTATACTATGTACAAATGTAAACTAAACAATGTCTGACTCTATACTTCACTTTTGTTGTTTCTCTTTTATCAGTTCTAGCATTTCTAAAAACCGTTAGCTATAGAAACACAGAATGACAAGTAAATGGCATATAAGAACCTCTCTCTCTCTCTCCCTCTCTCCCTCCCTCTCTCCCTCACACACACACACTCACTCACTCACTCATTTTAATTCTAAGACCTATCCCTGTTAGGCCGGCTACTACATCTTCACAGCTCTGTGCCTACCCCTCTCAATCTCTCTCTCCCTCCCTCTCTCTCTCTCTCTCTCAAAGTAATATATATACACGGAGATAGACAGTCACGGAGGAATACTTTTTGGGTTTTGTCAAAAAAAATTATGCATTCATAGGGTGCAAATATTTATATATATGGAAATGCTTTTCACAAGTATTAAGATGCTTTATGCAGACATAGTGTGTGTCCTTTTTGAGTACTACTAACAAATAGGGGTCCTATCCTATATATTTTCTTTCATATTGTCTAAGTCTCCTTACTCTTCTAATTTTGTGTAGGGTTTTGTGTGTGTATATATATATATATATATATATATATAAAATATAAAGGATGATTAGATTTCCCTTCTTTTGACTAATCTATATTCACCTTGGGATTTGAGATGATAAAGCTGTTGCCAGTTTCAATTTGGCTTGGGCTTTGAGATGGTTAAACATGTTGGAAGTTTCAATTTGGCCTCTTTATCTAAATTCACTATCGCAAGATCATGGAAGACTACTTCAACGACAACAAGTGTCCAATCTAAAAATGGTACATGAGTGAGAATGAATATCCAAAGTCCAAACCATATAAGTAATTTAAGATAGAATCTAAAACAACAAAGACTACTACTATAATCCGAAATAATCGTCTACCAATTATTCATACAGATGATTCAAACACGACATGTTTGTAATGCGACAGTATGTATACTCAACATCCCAAGACACAAGTAGAATCTACTTGAGTAGTTTAGGGTTTCAAATTGCGGTTGCGACTAAGGATACGGGCATTGTGGTCGCTGTGATGCGTATTACAGATGTTGCGGCACGAATTAAGTTCAAATCCGCACCAAAAGTCTATAATCATTTTGTTTCTTTATATTTATTTTCTTTATAATTATGTTATTTTTTTTGTTCATCTCAAATAATAAAAATTTGATGATTAAAATTATTTATTTACTAGATATCTAATTAGCTAAGTAATGAAAAAATGTTTATTCAATTTTCATACATAACTAATTAAGTAATAAAAACGTATAGTTATGTGCATTTTTGATTGAATTTCAAATTAATAAAGTAACATATAAATGTTGGTGCAAATAGCCATATTTCAAATAGACCTCAAGTTTTTTTTTTTTGACAACAAGGGGCCTAGAGTTAATATTGCAAAAAAACAAAAAAGCGCAGAAAGGTAACCCGAGCCCTATAGCAAACTCCAGCACAATTAACTCAACTAGCCAACTAGGGTCAAACGGGGAAGCACACTTTTTCTCATACGTTAGTACTCTCTCTCTCTCTAGGGTAAAACAGGGAAGCACAATTTTTCTCATACGTTAGTACTCTCTCTCTCTCTCTCTCTCTCTCTGTCTCTCTCTCTCCCCTTCGTTTCTCCTCACACAAATCTCACTCTCTGTTATTTTGCAGAATTCGTTCACACGTAGAGATGAAAAGGATTGAATAATGCAGCGCAGGAAAACAGATATGGTGAAAGTTTGAGGGCTTGTTTGAATCAGTTTTGTTTTTTAGTTTTTAAAAACTATTTTATAAATCAATTTAAATAATGTTTTTAAGAAAAAAGAAAAGAGAAACCTGTTTGGTAATCAAGTTTTAAAAAGTGCTTTAAAGATGAGAACAAAAAACTTGCTTGATATACTTATTTTCAAAGTATGTTTTAAGAACTAAAAAATTTAAAACTTGCTTGATATATAGATTTATATTTTTTCCCAATTACTCTTTGTCTAATATGTTTTCTTTTAATTTGGAAGGTTAAATATATTTTTAATCTCTAAATAATTACACAATATTAGCCCCTATTAATTTTTTTATCGACTTTTAGTACTTGCAATTAGTTTTTATTACATTATTCGAACATAAGTATTGTGGAAAGTGCTAAATTACTTTTTTGGGTAACCTTAGATAAAATTATATTTTGCTCTTATAGTTACTGTTCCTAATAATATTTTGTGATGTGAACCAAGGATAATTTTGAAAAGTAGGATCGATTTTATAATTAGGCTTTTAAATTCTTGACAATTCAACAACGATCAAGTACACTAAGAAAGAATTAAACTCACAAAATGAAAAGGAAGAAAGTGGAGATGGAGTGAAGATCGCCACATCTAAGGATAGATGATAAGATCAGTGTGATCGCCACAAGGAAGATGGATAGCCCATTGATAAGAACCAACTTGAGTTCTCCCAAGAATTAAGGGAGAGAAAACAATAAGCTCTCAAAAATTAGAATTCTATTTTATCAAAAGTCTCCCTCTACAATGTCAAGTTTGCCAAATTATACTTTTTGCATTTACTAAGCACACCCCCTAAATTTCTAATCCCATCCTATTTTCCTTAGAGCAAATACTAGGCTTCTAAAAGGAAAATACATCAAAGTACAATTATTACAAATTTGATGGAAAATGAAAAATAACAACTAATATTTTCATATAATAAATGACTTGAATATGTCCTTGCTTCTTCTTATTCTCCAATATTGGTACTCATCATTTTTGGCAAGCTCCGCCATCGCTAACGTAAGTCGTGGTTTAAAATCTACTTGTAGTCCTTACAAATATAATAATTTTTTGAATATTAAACATTAAAATAATATTATTTTATAGACTAAAAAATGCGATGCACCAAAAAAGTCATGTAGCACTTACCATGTCGATTTCGTTTATCGGGGGTAAGAATTGTTAAAAATATGGTCTAAACTTGAAAATGGATAATTTATAGCAATGGAAATTTGTTAAAATTTTTTATAGGGAGTAAAATTAAAATTCGTGAGTTTTATTGAGATAAAAAAACATATTTAACCCTTAATTATGTTATTAGATAAATGACATTGATCATTGTATTTTAATTTTTTTTAACAAAGATGGGTTAACTTATGTTCTGGACAGGGTCGCGCCCCAATTCGGATTGGGCGGGCTTTCACGGCCCAAATCCATAATTCATGTGGGATCCATATAACCAACAGTGGAACAAATTTAAGCGGATCATATCCGACCTCGGCCTCAAGCACCTTTGTGCGCCTGGTAGAAAGCAGGCCACGTCAATGGTGCAGTTTCCTATAAATACATTGTCTCATCAATGCATCAAATACGCATTTAATATAACCTGATATCTTGAGTTGACTTGAGCGTCAGAGTGTGTGCAGGTACCACCCGACCCCTTGCTGGAGCAACCCGATGGAGCCCCACCAAGAGCAGATCCAACTTACCACCTCAGCTGTAACTCAACCCAACTTTCAAAACCAAGTTCGACCTCCATGAGAGTTCAACTTATTCTCATCATTTCAATGGAGTAACCCGAAGATATTCATCCCGAATTGATCTCGAAGCGTGTTCACGGAGTTTTGAAGTTGAACTATGGTTGCTTCACATGAAGGAAATCAATGAATGTTTTGTATTGTGTGATGATTTTAATCTCTAGAATATTAATTAATTACTTCATATGAAGAATGCTTCAAGCCAATAAAACTTTTGTGTGATAATTTTAATGTCAAAAAACAGTGCAGAGTGCATATGATAAGACACTTCATCCTTTTTTGTCAACGATTTCATCATTTGTATTGTATCTCAACCAATTTAATTTCAGTGAGAGCTTTCAAGAATCATGTTATTCCGTATGCTAAACACTATAATCGGTTGTGTGTGACTTCGGGAAATCATCGGAAAAATATTTTCGGGTGATATAGCATCAATCTTTTAGCAGGGCCGGCCCAACACTAAACGAGGCTTAAAGCAGGCTTCAAAATGAGGCCATTTTATATTTTAATAGTAATATTTTTTATAAAAACTAAAAATATTATATTTTTATCTAATTTATGTCAAGCTTTTTGTAATGAAAAATTATTTATGAAATTACATCATAATTTGAATATTGTTAGAAAATTTAAATAACAAACTATTTTTTAGTTTTTTATGATACACAAAAATCTTAAAAAACTAAAAATAGTTTATATAGAAAAATATTTTCTTTATGATACACAAAAATTTACTGTTGAATTTTTTGCTCATAAAAACATTTCAATATAATTATTTAAAAAGAAGATTTTTTTTTTAGAGCAACAAAGAAGAAGAAAATTTAGTAACTATGAATAAATGCATAAGTAAGAAACAATACCACAAAAATTACCAACAATGGGTATCGAACCCAGATTGTTGATACTAAATGAGGCCTCCAATCACCAACTGAGCTGCCATTGTTTTCGTAATATTATCTGAAACTTCTGTAAAATATTATGTGAAATTAAATTTTGAGGCCCCTTTTTGTAGGAATTTTTTTGGGGCCCAAAGCCCTTGCTTTGGTTGCTTGGGCCTTGGGCCGGCCTTGTCTTTTAGGCCCGATTCGGGATAGTTTTCTGTTATTGAGATATTCAAAAACTAAAACCAATTTTTGTTTTGAGTTTTTAAAATTTCAAAAACCAAAACTGATTTCAGTTTTCAGTTAAGAAATTTTCAAAAATCAAAATCAATTTCAAACATTAACATAAAATGGTGTTTGACGATGATCGAAGTGGTGATTGGTGGTGGTTGAAGTGTTGGTTGGTGATGGTCAAAGTGGCGGTCGGTGAAGGGGTGTTCAGTGGTTTGGGTAAATCCGAACCAACCCACAACCCAATCCAAGTCGAAGCGTTTGGTTCGGATAATTTTCGTGATCGGATCAAATCCGAACCAATCTATTGAAATCCGTACTAGTTTGGTTCGGATAAGGGATTTATAAAAGTAAACCCGAACCAACCCATCTGCCCGATACTATTCAGCCAGCGCCCTATATCATTTTTTTTGATAGGCAAAGTGGTTAGAGGGGAGGGTGGAGCGGGATTCGAATCCCGTATGCTTATATTTTCACCAATGATGTCCCTTTCACTCTACCACTTGAGCTCCCTGTATCATTGTTTCTTAGTCTTCATTATTCAAAGATATTCCATCATGCCTTCGCATATTAGCTGTCAAAAATATTAAGCTTTGCATTTTGCCCAGGCTTCCCAACTATCAGCATCACGTCAACATTTCCACATTCTTTTTTTTATGCAGTAACCCGAGAAGTATATTTCATTTATGCGATCAACACTTTTACCATAAACAAGATTTGCTATCAACAAATCATAATCCATACATTCATATCAGACCCAATGTAATACTAACGCCATCCTATATAAAAAAGAAAAGTTTTATGGAAACAATATTTGTATAAGCCATGTATTCAATTCAGTTGATGTTTCAAAGCCTGGATGGACGACTAAAATTGGACGTAAATGGGACTTTAGCACGTGACCTGTGAGTCCAATCCGAACCAACCCATTCAAGATCGAATTGGTTTGGTTCGGATTTTATAGAAAAAAGTCAAAATCCAAACCAACCCAAACCGATAAAATATGATTGGTTCGGGTAACGGATTTAGCCAAAATCCATCCAAACCAACCCGTGAACACCCCTATTGGTGATGGTCAAAGTGGTGGTTGACGGTGGTCAAATTGGTGGTTGATAGTGGCCGGAGTGGTGGTCAAAGTGGTGGGTGGTGGTAAGAGTGGTGGTTGATTGTGGTCAAAATGGTGGTTGACGGTGGTCGGAGTGGTGATGGTCAAAGTGGTGGTTGACCGTGGTAAGAGTGGTGGTTGGTTGTGGTTGACGGTGGTCGTAATTGTAGTCAGTCGTGGTTGGCAGTTGTCGGCGGTGGTCGGAGAGATGGTGGTCAAAATGGTGTTTGACAAACAATTTTCAAAAACAATCTAACCAAACAAGTTTTTCTCTTTTAAAATTTTTAAAAATTGAAAACTGTTTTGGAAACAGGAATCAAACAGGCCCTAAATCGAGTTTTGAAAACAAGCAATGAAAAAGGTTTTTCCAAACAAGTTTTCTAGTTTTCTAATTTTAAAAAAAGGCTAAATACCTGTTTTGGTCCTTTATGTTTGGGTGAAGTTTCACTTTCGTCCTTTATCTTTTTTTTGTTCCGTTTTAGTCCTTTATGTTTCATTGTGCAAGAAAGTGAGGGACCAAAACGAAACAAATTAAAAACCGAGAGGGACCAAAATTAAACCAAACAAAAAAGCAGAGGACGAAAATGAAACAAATAGTGCTAACGGTAGGGACGAAACCGAAATAAAATGAAACATAAAGGACTAAAACGGAACAAAAAAAAGATAAAGGACGAAAGTGAAACTTCGCCCAAACATAAAGGACCAAAACAGGTATTTAACCTTAAAAAAACGAAAACAGTTTTACAAAGAGAATTCAAATGTTTTCAAAACTCCTTAATTTTGAGGCTTAATTTTTTAGGCTTACATTGAAAAGGAGGTAAGGCTTAAGCGAGGGAAAGTTCTCATGCAAGATTGACAGACTAACTTTGTACTGGAAGGAAGAGAGACCAGAGCTTCGTTTCTCACTCTTTCTTTCCTTCCCTCTGATTTTTCTTATTTTAATAGACAAAAGTATATAATAGAGACGCGACTTGTTGCGGATCGTTAGAGGTGTGATGCGGTTACGATGTAGAAATTTCACGTGAATTAATATCACTATGCAATTGCGACATGATGCCGATGCGAGAGCTGCCGCAACCGCATGTTGTGGCCGCAATTGTCATTACAGATCGCATTTTGAATCCTTGCTTCGCACTACTAACTATACACTCTTTTACATAAGACCCATCTACTAGGGAAACCCTGGGGCCGTGCTAAACTCATCATGGTCGTCTCCATCTTATACCAATAACTGATTGCTCACCTTCCCACCTATCAATGACAACGAGCATAACGTTCTAACCTTTCATCATCATTACCTCGTGGAAAATTTATTGTCACAACCGAATACATTTTCATATTCCATGGGGAACAACTCGCCCATACTGTGTTGAGTCTTTTAATTCCCATCAACAAAAGGATTTCTCAAACAAGGGGAAGTCGACTTATCATCTACAAAGGTCTACTTGCCTATATTGCGGCCAATTTCGCATAACAAGAGATAAATCCAAGCAATGTAGCCAACAAGTCATTTGATAACTTAAAGAGTCTAAGTTAATTTTATCTATTACTATTTCTTATCGGTGTATAGTCTTAATATTTACCGTTGTCAACTTCTAATCACTAGGACTTAATGACATATCCATAACTATTGGAAACTATCTCATCCTTTAATTCCTAACTTACTTTTAATTAATTATAATTAACTCTTAGAAAATATCTACTCAGCTATGTACACTACATACTCTCTGTAAGTCATGTTGGAAGTTTTCACACACGAATAGAGAGAGAATAGGGTAACTGAATATAACAGAATTTGGGAAAATGAGATCAATAGCATTCAACTATTAATTTTGACTTACAATTGATATATATTGGTTTGACTTTACACATATAACTATGGTTGCAAACTAACCACTATTTAACCCACTGTGGTTAACAGTTTTAACTAACTATTAAAGTCACAACACAATTAACAATTCTCTAATACATTTTGTTACTAATCACAATTAGCTAAGTTTGAATTACATCATTCAATACATCTCCTTAAGCTAGACTACACATTCCAATTCTTCTTCTCATGTCTTCAAACTTCATAGGCTTCACGGATTTTGTCAGCATATCAGCAAGTTGGTTCTCAGTGCTGCAATGCTCCACTTGCAGCTTTCCCTTGTTCACTTGATCACGAAGGAAGTGACATTTTATCTCAATATGCTTGCTTCTCCCATGTGCAATGGGGTGCTTGGCCAAGTCTAGGCAGACTTGTTGTCCACTTTCAGCTTCATAGTACCAGTAGGTTTCAATTTTAATTCATCCAGCAGCATCTCTAGCCACAGAGCTTGACTAGCTCCAAATGCTGCTGAGATATATTCAGCTTCACAACTTGAAAGAGCCACCACATTCTGCTTTTTAGAACACCAACTAATTGGAGCATCTCCAAACATGAAAATGTATCCTGAGGTACTATTTCTATCCTCAGAGTCACCACTCCAGTCAGCATCTGTATATCCAGTCATCTTCATGTCTTCATATCCTCTAGCTGTAGGAAACAGAATTCCCCAGTCAAGTCTTCCCTTTAAATACCTTAGTATTCTTTTGGCTGGCACAAGGTGAGATTTCCTTGGCTCCTCCATGTACCTCCTCTCTAAACCAACACTGAAGGCAATGTCAGGTCTGGAATTACAGACATTTCTCAAGGAACCAATCAATTGTCTGTACAAGGTAGCATCAATCAGTAATTTCACTATTGTTTCAGCTGGTGTAGAGGTTGGATTGCAGTCAAGAATTTCAAACCTCTTAAGCACATCACTCACATACTTCCTTTGGTGTAAGAATATCCCTCTCTTGGATGTCACAAACTCCATTCCAAGAAAGTAAGAGAGCTTTCCCAAGTCTGTCATTTCAAATTCACACATCATTTTCATTTTGAACTCATTGATTTCTTGCTCACGTATAGGCAAATAATAAGCAAACCAGCTGCTTGATTCTGTCTTACATACACACCATGTTCAGTGGAACACTTCAAAAACTTCAACTTCAAGAGAAATGCATCAATTCTCTTATTCCAAGCCCTTGGGGCTTGTTTGAGGCGGGCCATAGAGTGCCTTCTTCAACCTCATTACTCTTTCTTCCATTCCCTTTCTTTCAAAGCCTGGTGGTTGACTTGTGAACACTACTTCATCAAGGGGACCATTGAGAAAAGCTGATTTGACATCCAGTTGACTCAATGTCCATTCATTTTTGCTAGCTAGGGCAACAATTAGTCTCACAGTCTCTATTCTAGCAACTGGCGCATAAATCTCATTAAAGTCAAGACCTGGTTGTTGCAAAAAACCTTTTGCAACCAACCTTGCCTTATATTTGGCCACCCCACCATTTGGCTTCATTTTGATCTTGTAGACCCATTTCACATCAATTGCCTTTTTATTACTTGGTAACTCCACCATCTCCCAAGTATCATTTTTATGTATTGATCTTAGCTCTTTTTCCATTGCTTCCTTTCAGTGTGGACTAGATAGTGCCTGCTCAAGGGAAACAGGTTCTGATTCTGCCATCAGAACTAACTGCATCATGTCAGGTACATCCTCATTTAAAGCAGTTGTGTTGACATCATAGTCCTGCAATCTTGCAATCAATGGCAGGTACTTGGTCACTGTCAAGTGATACTTCAATTGTTTCTGTGGTTACTTTTTCACCACAATTACTCTAGTCCCATTCCTTGGTTTCATCAACCACTACATCATTGCTGATGTATACTCTCTTCTGCACTAGATCATATAGCTTGTAGGCTCCAATACTGTGATATCCAACAAATATCATAGCTTGATCTTGCATCAAGTTTTCTTCTATGTTGCTCAAGCACATGTCTGTAACATAAGGAACCAAAGATCCTCATGTGCTTTACACTAGGCTTGGAACCAGTCCATGCCTCTTCAGGTGTCACTCCATCAAGCCTCTTAGTTGGACATCTATTCAAAACATAAGTTGCAGTAGACACTGCTTCACCCCAAATTTCATGTGGCAAGTTCTTTTCTCTGATCAAGCACCTCACCATATTCAATAGTGTTCCGTTCCTTCTTTCTGCTGAACCATTGTGTTGAGGAGTGTATGGAGCTATCGCAACATGATCTATGCCCTCATCCCTGTAAAATCTATCAAATTCAAGTGATATGTACTCACCACCACCATCAGTTATGAGTCTTTTAATAGAACATCCACTCTGCTTCTCAACAAGCAACTTGAACTCCTTGAATATAGTGAACACCTCACTCTTTCTTTTTAGCAAGTATACCCACATTCTCTTAGTACAATCATCAATGAAAGAAACAAAGTAAAGGTTACCTCCATGTGATTTAACCTCAAATGGTCCACATACATCAGAATGTATGATCCCTAGCTTCTCAGTAGCTCTTGTAGGGATTGATGATTTGTAAGACTTCCTTGGTTGCTTGCCTTCACAGCACCTGCCACATATTTCATTTGGTTCCTTAATTAAAGGAAACCCTGCTACCATGTTTTTCTTTTGGAGTAACTCAAGACTACTAAAATTTAAATGGCCAAGTCTCTTGTGCCATTTCCACACATCATCACTAGTATGAGCAACCAGACATTTCAGATCAAGAGAGCTTACTCCAACTTTGAAGGTTTTGTTGCTTGACATCAATGCCTTCAGCACTTCTTTTTCTTCATTATCAAATACCTCCATGTAGTTGTCCTTCATGCTCATTGAGTAACCCTTCTCAAGCAATTGATCTAAGCTTAACAGATTGCTCTTCATTTGAGGGACATAGAGAACATCACTGATCACTATTCTCCTACCATCCTCTCTTCTGATAGCCACCTTGCCAATTCCTTCTGCCTTCACAGATCTTCCATCACCAAATCTAATTCTCCTCCTTATGCTTCTATCAATTTCACAAAACCATTCAAGGTGCCCTGTCATGTGAT
This sequence comes from Astragalus glycyphyllos, assembly GCA_963573325.1. Lineage (NCBI taxonomy): Eukaryota > Viridiplantae > Streptophyta > Magnoliopsida > Fabales > Fabaceae > Astragalus > Astragalus glycyphyllos. The sequence goes on along the minus strand of OY754313.1, from coordinate 11,128,966 downwards.
TTGAGCAACCTGTATCCAAGTACCACCATTCAACTAATCCTGCTTCAGTTACAGTCATTAACACCATTACTTCTTCATCAATTGTGGCCCTCAATGCCACCACTTCTTCATCAGAGTCATGCGCAAATTGTGCCTCTTCATTTCTTTTCCTAGGCACCTTAGGGTTCACACACTCATCGGCAAAGTGACCCCACTGTTGGCAATTGTAACATTGAATGTGGTCCTTGGCTTTCTTCCTATTCTTGCCATCATTCTCATTTCCCTTTTTCTGACTATCTTGCTTAGAATTTCCACCTTCACCCTTGTTATTCTTCCACTTTCCTTTACCCTTCTTATTCTTCCAAGATTCCTTCCCTCCACCTCCTTTCTTCCAAGATTGAGCCAACAATGCTTTCTCAGAATCTTTCTCTTCTTTCTTGATACCTTCTCTGTTCTTGATCTTTATTTCATGAGCCTCTAAAGAACCTAATAACTGCTCTAATTTCAGATTATCTAGATCTTTAGATTGCTCAATTGCAGCAACAACCTGATCAAAATTGGGGGTTAAGCCTGTAAGAATATTTTCTACCTTAATGGCATCGGTTACTACTTCACCACAACTTCGCATTTGGTTTGTTAATACTACTAACCTGTTAAGGAATTGAGCGACTGATTCGTTTGGTTCCATTTGAAGTAGCCCAAGTTGACGCCTAAGAGCCATGAGTTTCTCCTTCTCCGTTTGCTTCTCACCGGAATAGGTAGTTGCCAACACATCCCACACTTCTTTCGCTGTTTCATACTCTATGATCTTCTCCAAGACATTCGCATCAACACATTGATGAATAAGGAAGATTGCCTTATTATCCTTCTTTAATTGATCACGATTGGTTGTTCTTCGTGCCTCCGTCGGTGCTGCTCCGAGAGGCGTCACTCCACTCCGAATGACTTCAAGAACGCCTTAATACCGGAAAATCACCTTCATTTGCGCCGTCCATCGTTCGTAGTTGCTACCATCGAATACTTGTAATTTCGCGGGGAATTGACCGTTGTTGGAAGTGTTGCCATGTGTCGCCGCCATGATTGCCGCCGTGTGTGCCCGTGAATCGCTGCTCTGGTGCCAATTGTTGGAAGTTTTCACACAAGAATAGAGAGAGAATAGGGTAACTAAATATAACAGAATTTGGGAAAATGAGATCAATTGCATTCAACTATTAATTTTGACTTACAATTGATATATATTGGTTTGACTTTACACATATAACTATGGTTGCAAACTAACCATTGTTTAACCCACCGTGGTTAACAGTTTTAACTAACTATTAAAGTCAAAACACAATTAACAATTCTATAATACATTTTGTTACTAATCACAATTAGCTAAGTTTGAATTACATCATTCATTAAGTCATACACAATCCGGTTTACCACCTCAAGTATTAAAATCTTTTTCAATGACCCCAAATGCCTTATTACAATATGCTACCCTTTATTTATTACTATCATAAGGTTCTTAATTGACTAGATCGTGTTACCACAAATTAAGTTCATTCATTCATAGTCTTAGTAATTCAAAAATGCTTCTTTATGGATTAATCTGTTGATTATTCCCATCCAAATTAACATTAGGTGCTAACCTTAGAAACACATTATCTTTATCCTAAACTTTCTCTCATGCTCAACTAGCAGCACAATGCATCGTCAAATGAACATCATGTAATACATCCATAGTTCCCTCACCCTTGTCAATCGATGACCGACATTTATATAAACACTTAATCAAAACATTCTAGTACATCATGTACAATCAGCCAAAACACATAGGGATATTGATATAAAACATTTAACCAAACAATTAGACATATTGCACACATAGGAATAACAAACAACCATCCTTACTATTCTAGTTCTATCCCTAGTCACCCATACAGAATAGAAAACCCCTTCCTGCATACTCGATTCCAACAAAAATCACGAATATCGTCAGGAGTGTAAGACCGTCTCAAGAACTTCGCGAACCCAACAACAACAACAACAACAAACAAATGGGGACTTAATTGAGTACTTGTTATCACACATTTGTGACAACTAGTACTCAATTAACAAAGACACAGTTTTGAAATGCCACAAATTGCGAAACCGATTGGATTGAATGAAAGAATTATTTTTGATGAGTCCAAAGCAAGTCTCCGTTCTTCAAGACAATCACCTGTGTGGCCAAAATTTGCAGTCTTGGGCAAAACCGGTCTATGATCAGCTTCACCCAAACGAGAAAAGCAATGGTGATTTTCAAAGGTTTTGATTGGAGGAATCCCAAAATGATGATGTTCATGTTTCCAAACGATGACAGTGGTTGCCTAAATTGCAAACATACAGTATTCTCGGGAAAAATACAACGCCATTTGTCTCGAATGGCCAAATATAATTCTATAAATTGATTCGGTGGATGATTTTATATAGGATTGTGAAGAACAGGAAGAGTGTGGTTGGTAAAAGACAAAGGAGGGGCAGGTATTGAAATAGGGGGTGCATTAAGTATAGTTTGAAAATAATAAGAAAGCAATGGGTTGCAGAACAGTATACACTAAAAAACGCATTAATACTGTAATTCCACTTATAACTACTATTTTAATACCCCTCATAGCTCCAAAATATTTTTCGAAATAAATAACACTTATATACTAACATTATCAAAAAAAATTAATCACATAATTAAAATAATTATATATTACCAATATTAAAAAAAATACCACTAAAAACTAGTCATATATAATTCAATAAATCAAACACACATAAGAGATAAAATCATTAAACATATTATCCACGAAAATTAACTTGATAAACATATTTAAAGAGAAGTACCATATATAAAAATATTGGGTGATATTTTGTACATTTATGAATATTTTGTGTGTTCTCTTTATAGATGGTACTTCTCTTTAAATATATGGTACATTTGTGTATATCAAGGAATTAGAAAAACATCAGCAATTATAAGGCTCTTTGTATATCAAAGAAATTGTTGTCAATGAAAATTAAGATATATACCCATGATTATGAATGATAGCTAAGAGCCACACGCCAATTATAATCATAACACCACACGCCAACTCTACCATTTTCTGAAGAATGTTTAATGGCGAAATAAATGAATCCTTTAAATGGATTATGGTGATATTTGCATGGGGTAAACATATATTTAAACCTTATTTTAGAGTTTTTTTGGATGAAAAGTTGACCGAGGGGCATAACCGTAAACGATTTATATTTGCAAGGCCCATTTTGAAGTTTTTTTTACAGGAACATAAATGGATTATGGTGATATTTGCAGGGGCAGAACATATATTTAAACCTTCTGTTTATCCTATTGTTATGCTTTTTGTGAACACAAACCACAGAACACCAAGGACTACACAATTTGTAAGAATTAAAAGTCATCACAAATTTGAAAATTGATATCAACCAAAGGTATTGAAAGAGAGTGTAAACAGCACAACACATAAAAATATGAACAAATGAATTCACTAGGGATGTAAACGGGGCGGGGCGGGCACGGGTAGTAGCTACCCGCTACACGTACCTGTTCCATACTGGTGCAGGTATCTGCGAAGCGGGCTTTTCATGGGTATTGTTTCTTCGCGGGTGCCCGTGGATACCCACAGATACTTTTAATAGTAATTGAAATATATGTTTTTTAAAAGTAAAATTTGAAATACCAAACAAAATTAACCTTTTGAACACCATTTTTTTCTTCATTCATATAAAAAAATTAGGCATTTTATTATACATACATATAATATTAATTGAAGTATTTTTTTGAAAATAAAATTCGAAATACCAAACAAAACTAACCTTTTGAACACCATTTTTTATCTTCATTCATATAAAAAAATTAGGCATTTCATTATACATTTATTTTATCATTTATTTGTTAGCTTATAGTAATTGATAAGAGAAGATAAATAACACTAAAATTAATAATAGGAAATTTTCCAAATAAGAATATTTATTACGGGTGTGGGTATCCACGGGCACAGATACCTCAATACCCGCCCCCCTCCCCATTTATTAACGGGTAGTTTAATTATCCATTTATGCAATCCGCAGGTACCTGTGAAGCTACCCGCCCCGTATCCTCGCGGATAGCACCCGCAGGTACCCACGAGTGCGGTTTTTTTTGTCATTCACAAACACACATTAAATGAGAGCGTGACATGTTACATTACAAGTGTTTTCTTTTTCCATCTTTTTGTCGGCAATCAAACATAAGAATAAAAAAGAAAGGCACTTTTAATGTGTAAGATCCGAAATAGTCTTTATAAAGCCAGAATACTTATGTTAATCAGTAGAAATTACCAAAGCTGAAGCGTATCTAAACTCATTATGATGTTGATTCGGAATATGGTTTGACCTTCCATGTCAACACGTACTCTCTCTGAGAGAACCCTTTAGCTTTCTCTCTGTATCTTCCTAATAATGGGATGTCAGGTAAGAACGACTCTGAAAAGTTTTGCGTGACCCAAAGACCAGAACCTCCTTATTTATAGAACTCTAATTAGGATTATCTATTAGTACTTCTAATTTAGTCCATCACAAAATTAGAATTATATACCCTTTAGTCTCTACACATTAACGGCTCAAATCCTATTAGATACTCATAAGCCCATATTAGCCTAACCTTGTTAGATCACTTTAATTGGGCTTAATTTTAAGTCACAGCCACATAATTATTCACTTATAAGGCCAATGTTGGATTAAGGATCCAACAATCTCCCACTTGGCTATGTGTGCAACCAAGGTTGTCAAACTCGAGAGTATGTAAACTCGCGGAACATAGGTAGACTCGACTCGTAAACTCGTAAGAGTCTACTTACTATCAAAGAATCTTATAAATAACATATATACATGTTATAATATAGGTTAACACAACAATAATTTAACATTCCAACTTCACAATAAGGCAAAGTAAGAAACCACAATATTAGTTTGACCTGACATTCATAATTTTTAGTTATAACTTTATTACCTAGTAGAATAAAACAAAACAAAAATAGTATTCAAATGTATCATTAACTTTATAAATCCAATATATACTGCGGCAAATAGGTAATTCAACCTTAAGTAGGTAACAACATTGACCAATAGTTTACATTTGGAGGCCAAATCAAACTTAAAATTGTAGACTCGCAAACTCGTGGCGAAATCAAGAGTTTATCGCTTTTATCAAAATTTACTTGAACAGTATGAGTTTACGAAAAAGAGAGTCTACCTGCTAGTTGAATCGCTTTTTGTGATCTAGACTCGTAAACTCGTAAGAGTTTAAGAGTTAACTCGAGAGTTTAACAACAATGTGTGCAACCTTATAATTATGTGTTGCAAGAATTATCTGTATGAGCTCAAATGACTGTTTTACTTAATGTATCTATAACCAATATGGTCCATCAATCATACCAGCATAGGATCAAAACAGTCTTCGTTACAACTTTCGTAACAAAACCCATGATGTGGATGTGTAGCATAGAATTTTCATGTAATGCGATCTTTACATGCCTAATTCCAATTGGTCCTCCTTAAACCTTTGTGAGATAAAGCTGTAACAAAATCAGAGTGTGACAAATTCTAAAACTTTATTTCTCAAGAAAGTATACTTAAACCCTTACATAAGCAAAAATATGTCTATATCATAAAAGTATTAATAAAAGTATTAAAAATTACAAACTCCCACAAAAACTGAACATCACTTAATAATGTGACACCCATACGAGCAGTGTGCTCATGAGACCTTCTGAGTGGTAATCCTTTAATAAGCGAATGCACAAAAGTTGAGTTTGTTTCGATATACTTTATAGACAAATGTTCACTCTAAAGTCTTTCTTTAACAAGAAACTTGATATCTATATGCTTAGACTCCGTCGAGCTCCTATTGTTACTGGAAAATATAACTACTGATTTATTATCACAAAATAATCTTAGTGGTATTTCAATACTATCTATTATGTGTAGCATCGTGACAAAAAAAAAACTTGGCAGTCAAATTCCACGATTGGATGTCGTATAACATTCTATACACCCTGTTGCCAAAATGAAAGAGGCTATAATAGATTGTTTAGAACTCTTCCAAAAATTGCACTTATCCAGCAGACACAAATAGCCCAACGTAGATTTTATACTATCTTCATGTCCAGCAAAACTCAGTAAGTACTGTACCTAATGATCTCAAGCTGATCTGATCTCCGATATGTGAGCATATATTCTTTTTGTTTTCTTTAAGTACCATATGATCCATTTACCCGCTTCCCAATAGTCTAATCCTGAATAACTGTATTTCCAACATCCCATAGTGCATGCAATATCTGAACGCATAAATACCTGAGCGTACAAACATGAGAACGATCTCGGTGTAGGTGTATGCTGATTACAAAGATGCATTAAAAGGATATTTCATCTCAATGTTCCTAGCCGGAAATCTCTTGGTTTCGTGCAATAAGTCTATATCGTTTCTAGCAAGAAAATGTCATCAATGTATAAAACAAGAAAAAATAAATTTACTCCCACAAAACTTATGTTATACACAATCATCAACTAAATCCAGTTTTGCTTAATCACTTAATCATGATTTTGTTTTGCAACTTTCATTTTTTTCGATAATTAAAATTTTATTGATAATGTCTAACCAAAAGGATAGACGAAAAGCAAGTTACAAGCTTTCATCAAAACATAGACAATCCTTAGACACCTAAAGAAATAACGCCTACATCTCAAAGAAGAATACACACCTGAGATCAAATGACCCACAATCACGCCACAATATTTTATTGGTTGCTCAATTTAGTTTGGATAGGAATTGATAGAGTCTATGGCGATTGTTCATAGGATTGATAGAATTCAGTTATGACGTTAATTGTGTTAGTGGCGCTTGTTCACTATCACGATTGATTGAACACACTATTTTGACGCTTACTTTAAAATGATGCGAATTTGTATAAACTGACTAACCCTTGTTTGCTTAGTTTATGATCAATCAAGAATTATCAAACCTTGAACGAATCTTTATTTTAGAACCGATGATAAATCCAATAAACGCACCTGAAACCAATGGATTGATTGTCTCTCTAAATTGTTGAATTCCCTTAAACAGAAACTATTTTCTTCGAAAGCCATTTTTTATTGTTTATTTTGGTTCTTAATTTTGGTAATTTCATCTCTTACCTTGATACTATATTTACCCTTTTTAATTATTTTGACCTGCGTACAACTGCAGATCAAATTGGCGCTGTTGCCGGAGACTTCTAATTAGGGATTACCAACTTCAGGACTCCCACTAACCATTAACCTTTGTTTTTTAGTTTTGTTTCTTTGCAGGTTTTGTCGATTTCGGCTTCGTTCATCTCTGTCTTTGATTAGGTTAAAAAAATGATTTTCGAGTGATCTGGTTAGATTATTGCTCCGAAATTTGGTCAGAAAATCATAAAAAGATCAAGGACTAGGACTCCCTAAAGGGAGCTAAAGCCGTAAAATCCTAAATTTCGTCGTTTACATTTTATTTTTAATTTTTTAAATTTATCATAATCTCAAAAAAAAATATAAAACAATTTGTAGTATCTTTATTTGATTTTATTAGTTTTTTACTGGTAGTTTTGTATTTTAGATTTGATGTGATACATTTTCTTAATTTCCCCTCTATTTTAGTGCGTAGGACATAGTTGGAATTTTATGATTTGTTCCATTTATTCTGGATGCTGTTCTGATTTGTTGATCATCTTTGATTCTGATTCTGTTGACTAAAACATGGTTGTTGTTTATGAAACTTCATTGGAGGATCTCATTAAACAAATGGCTATTCAAAATCTCCATTTCAAACAAACAACCGATTCCACACTTAAGAAATCAGAGATAATAGTTGGACAGTAAACAACTGCAGTTAATCAGATACAGGTCTAGAGATCAAACCAATTGTCTACCTAGGAAGTAGTGAATCCTAATGTCCCAAATACTCCCATTGTCAGTGCAATTACTCTTGTTGAAACCTCGAGGGTGCCTGAAACGGTTACTGTGAAAAGAAACAAAGTTGTTGTTACTCCAAGAGGCTGAAGTTGTTCATGATAAACAGGAAAAACCACTCCTTGAAAATTTGAAATATGCATACTTAGAGGGAAGTGGAAATTTATCTTTGATTATTTCATCCAACCTTGAATTTGAACAGGAAAAGTTGCTGCCAACTCCAGGGGAACATAAGAGAGGTATCGAGTGGACCTTGGCAGACATTCCTTATAAGAAAGTATGGAGAATTCAATAACAACTCAGCCTCTTGATTTTGGATGTTTGGAAGAAGAAGGTGAGCAAGCATGTGTGCGGTAACCATAAAAGAGCCTTCTTTGGCAAATACCAACAACCCACAAGCTTCAAGTTCTTCACCTTCAAGAGGGCATTTTCTTTCCATATTATTAAGATATATTTGTTGCTTACATTGAGGACATTGTGTGATTTAACTGTGGGGGTGTGTCTTTTAGTATTTAAGTTTTTTATTTTTAACTATAAGAAAAGAAAAAAAAAGTTGTTATTTTTGCTTGCTTTTCCACGAATTCTTAGTTTGCATAGGTTGTGAGTGATTTCACTATTCTAGGACCATAGGTGTTATGACATGACTTGATTCATTTTTTGTTGCTCTTGGTATAATAAGTTGGATATGAGCACTAAATTTTGCATCATTTGTGATAGTCATGTCCCTGCTGAGAATTAAGCCTTATAATGGATGGACTAATCTTCTGCTATTCTTTCCATTCTTGTATGTGACTCACTCATGTTTGTTAGTTACTCTAGAACTTGACTTGATTCTTGTTGAAACACTTGTTCACATGCATATTTGAAATGATCTAGGTAATTTTGTTCTTTTCTTAGCTACTACCCAAATAAGTCTACCCTGAATTTATCTATTTGTGTAAGCCAGTTTGAGCCTTTTATCTCATTCTTTGTTGTATAGCTCACTACAAGCCCAAAAGTGAAAAACAATGTTATTACCCAATCTTAGAGGGTGAAGGAGCTTTGAATTGAAAATTGTCAAATCTATAAGTGTGGAGGTGTCCAAATTATTGCAATTGTGGTTCTCACTTGGGTTAGTTCTTGAGTTCTGAATGGAAAGTTTGGCAAGTACATTTGTATAGAAAACTATTTCCCGAAAAGAACAAATGAAAAAAGAAAGGAAAAATGAAAAAAAAAGAGAGAAAAAAACTCAAAAGAAAGGGAAAAAAAATGGACAGTGTATGTATTTTTTTAAATTTTTGTATCAAGAAGAGTGAAAGTTGTGTGAAGAGAGTTATGTGGAGAAGTATATAAAAAAAAGACAAATTCGTCATATCTTGTTGAAGTTGGAACCACTCATGCTCACTTTACAATTGATTTGCATTTCTTCTTCATCCTCTGTGATTCTTTTTAGCCTAGTTCCTCTTAGGATTATCCCACCTTGACATTGGCCCCATTACAACGCTTATAAAGACCTTTTGATAAGTGCATGTGTTATTAAGTGTAGATGTTAGAAGCTTGTCAAGCATATGGTAGTGGAAACTTTCATTGATGTGCTTATTGTGTGTGTGTGTGTGTGTGTGTGTGTGTGTGTGTGTGTGTGTGTGTGTATAAGAGTAAACACAAGCATAGACACTTGAGTTATTGAGAGCATTACTTATACATATCATGTGAGGACTCATCACTTATGCTTCACTCTTTCGTGTTGTATTCTCTTGTTTGCCTTGATTGTAATTAAGTGCTATCTCTAATTGTCATTCTCATTGAAGCATAGGAAAAGCATCTCTCGTATGACTTTGTATTCTTAGGGTTCATTGGAAATTCATGTATTGTTTTTTGTGTCTTGTTTTGTGCGTTTTGCCCGGAGTGCAAAAGTCTAAGTGTGGGAGAATTTGATCAGTGCATTTTAATGCACTCTTTATAAATTTTCCTTTGGTGTTTTTAATTGTGTTTTGTACCTAATATTTAAGTCTTGGCACGTTTCTAGATATCGGGTCTTAATTGAGCATTATAGTAATTTCTTGATTAGTTCTTGTTTTTATTGCATATTGACCCTTGTCTACTCTGCAGGCCATAACTTTGACTGTTGTTATCCAATTGAGGCATCCAAGCATGAGTTGGAAGTCTAAATAACAGAGCTACAATTCTTCTGTTGAGCTCGAAATCCAATTCTGAAGTATGAAAGGTCAAAACTACGAATTACTAAAGCAATTTAATCAATTACCGGTTTATGAGCCAATTACAATTTTTTATCGGGCTTTTATCTAGTAACCAATTTTGGGATTTAGGTTTTTGTTATTAGTCTTATAAGATACACTTTTCAGAGCCGACATGGCTCTCTTACGCAGTTCTACTTTCAATTTTACATTTTGTACTCTAGCCTTCATGGAAGCTTAAAGCCCTAGATCAATTTATTGGTGAAGGGTGTTGCTGTAAGGATTTTAAGGTTAAATGCTTAATATTTATTTCGTTTTTATGGTTTTAATTATTTCTCTATCAATTTCATCTCCGTAATTCTTGCTGCAAATTTGGTTTGTGTTTTGCTTAATTAATATGATTCATTTTATGAATCAGTTTTGCTTAATCACGTAATCATGATTCTGTTTTGTAACTTTCATTATTCAAACTATTTTATCGCTTGTTGAATTTAGTTTGGATAGGAATTGATAGAGTCTATGACGCTTGTTTATAGGATTGGCAGAATTTAGTTTTGACGTTAATTATGTTAGTGGCGCTTGCTCACTATCACGATTGATTAAACACACTGTTTTGACGATTGCTTTAAAACGATGCGAATTTGTATAAACTGAGTAACCCTTGTTTGCTTAGTTTATGATTAATCAAGAATTATCAAACCTTGAACGAATCTTTATTTTAGAACCGATTATAAATGCAAGAAACGCACCTGAAACCAATAGATTGATTGTCTCTCTAAATTGTTGAATTTCCTTCAAACAGGAACTATTTTCTTCAAAACCCCTCTCTTTATTGTTTATTTTAGTTCTTGATTTTGGTAATTTCAGTATTTAGAGGTCCTCGAGAGATGACCAAGGTCTCTTACCTTGATACTATATTTACCCTTTTTAAATATTGGCTTAAATGCACTTTTGGTCCCCCTATTTTACTAAATTTGCAATTTTGATCCCCTATTTTATTTTAGGCAAATTTGGTCCCTATATTTTACTAAATGCGCAATTTTAATACCCCTATTTTATTTTGGGCAATTTTGGTCCCCCTATTTTACTAAATGGGCAATTTTCAGCCCCCTATTTATTTTTGTGCAATTTTGGTCCCCCTATTTTCCAAATTTCTTCAATGTTGACCAAATTGAAATTTTGAGATCTCAGATGCCCATGTGCCAACATTTTAATTGACATGGCACTTGACTAAGCCTATTTGACATGCCACCTAATTTATTTTTTAAAAAGCATTTACTTTTATTTTATTCAATATTTATTTTAGATAATTAAATTATTTTATATTTTAAAAATATAAAATTATTTAATAATTTCAAATAAATAAATTAGTTTTATATTTTATATTTTAAAATAAATTAACTATTTTATATTTTATATCTTAAAAACTAGAAAATAATTTATTTATTTTAAATAATTAAATTATTTTATACTTTATATTTTAAAATATAAAAATAATATAATTATTTAAAATATATTTTATAAAATAAATGAGGTGGTTCCTCTATTTTAATATTTTAATTTATATTTTAAAATATAAACTATAAAAATAGTTTACTTATTTTATATAATTTATAGTTTTTCATTTTTAAATACATATTTAATTATTTAAAAAATATAAAATATAAAGGATTAATTACAATTTTGGTCCCCCTATTTTCACAACCTCACGATTTTAGTCCCCCATGAATTTTTTTCCACCAATTTAGTCCCCCTGTTTTCAACAACTCACGATTTTAGTCCCCCAAAGAATTTTTTGACGATTTTAGTCCCCCTATTTTCCCAATTTGTTAAATGAAAATCCCCCTCTAATTTGGTCAAAATTGGTGCTGAGTAGTCAGTCGCTTATCCTACGTGGCTGAAACGATGGGTTGCCTTGTTGGAATTTAAACATAAATTTTTTTATTTATTACAAAAATTATTTTTAATAATTAAAAGTTCCATCTTCTTCTTCATTTGATACTTTCTCCCCTTTCGCATACCCTAATCCCAAACCCAGCAAACCTAACATCGTTCCTTCAAAAATTGGAATCTGTGAACGATAGGTATAATCATGAGCATATAGCTTCTTAAGCACATTGTCGTGGATTTGGTCCTGTCAAGTGTATGAAAATGTCTTTTTTAGAGATTCAAAACTCACTTCGATAATCAAGTATATTTGATAAAGAAATTTTGAATTCAAAATTCACAAGAATATTTTTCTTTATTAAATTCTTTTTTAACAGAACTTTATCGACTTTTATAAACACAAAACTATTCTTTATTTTTGGAGGAACGATGCTAAGTTTGCTGGCTTAGGGTTCGCGAAGGTAGAGGTAGTATCGAATGAAAAAGACGATTTTTTTTACTAAATATAATAATTAGAAATCAATTTTTGTAATAACAATAATAATAATAATTTTTATATTTAAGTTCCAGTAAGGCAAGCAAGCCTGCCATCCACGTAGGATAAGTGACTGACATCCCAACGTCAATTTTGACCAAATTAGAGGGGGACTTTAATTTTACAAATTGGAAAAATAGTGGGACTAAGTTCGTCAAAAAAATTCATGGGAGACTAAAATCGTGAGTTTCTGAAAGTAGGGTGACTAAATTCGTGAAAAAAATTCTTGGGGGACTAAAATCGTGAGTTGGTGAAAATAGGTGGACCAAAACTGTAATTAAGCCAAATATAAAAATAGCTTATTTTTAATATAATTAAATAGTTTTCTATTTTTTAAATAAATATTTGACTATTGAAAATATAAAATATAAAAATAGCTTATTTATTTTATATATTTAAATAATTTTCTATTTTTTAAATAAATATTTAACTATTGAAAATATAAAATACAAAAATTAGTTTATTTATTCAAAAATTATTTGGAAAATAGGGGGACCAAAATTGCACAAAAAGAAATAGGGGTTCAAAATTACGCATTTAGTAAAATAAGGGTACCAAAATTGCCCAAAATAAAATAGGGGGACCAAATTGCACATTTTGTAAATTAGGGGGGCCAAAATTGCCCAAAATAAAATAGGGGGATCAAAATTGCACATTTAGTTAAATATGGAGACCAAAAGTGCATTTAAGCCTTAATTATTTTGACTCGCGTACAACCGCTTATCAATTCTCTCTGATGTTATTGATGAAGAACAGAGTGCCTTCACTTCTAGCATATTGATAACTGACAATGCCTTGATTGCCATGGAGTGTTTTCAGTACTAGTTGAAGAAGAAGAAGAAGAAGAAGAAGAAAGGGCATAAAGGTACTATGGCAATCACGTTAGATATGTCCAAAGCCTATGATAGGATTGACTCGATTGAGTGGTTTGTTGAAAGGGTTCTCACATCTATGGGGTTTCCTACTCACCTGGTCCAAGTCATTATCAGATGTATCTCTTTTGTATCTTATTATATCTTTGTTAATGGACAACCTTGTAGAAGCTTCACACCGTAGAGGGGTCTTAGGCAGGGGGACCCCCTCTCTCCGTACCTCTTCATTCTTTGTGCTAATGTGTTGTCTAGTATGGTTCACCAGGAGGTTAACAAGGGAAATATCCATGGGATTAAAATTGCTAGAAGTGCTCCACAAATTTCACACCTTTTTATTTACTAATGATAATTTGTTGTTTATTAGGGCCAATTTTGTTGAGGCTGATACGGTTTTGAGGGTTCTTTCTACATACCAAAGAGCTTCTAGTGAGATGGTTAACATGGAGAAGTCTGAGTCTTCTTTTAGTCAAAATGTGCTTGAATGTGATAAAAATATGATCTGTAATAGGATGGGGGTAAAGACAGTGGAGACTCATGGAAAGTATCTAGGGCTACCAATCCCTTTTGGCAGGTCTAAAAAGGTTATCTTCTCTTTGGTGCTTGACAGAATCTGGAAGAAGTTGAAAGGGTGGAAAGAAAAGTTCCTCTCTAGAGCTGGGAAAGAGACACTCATCAAAGCAGTAGCTCAAGAAATCCCTAACTATATCATGAGTTGCTACAAATTTCCTGAAGGGTGCTGCAAGGATATTGAGGCTATGATAGCTAGATTTTGGTGGGGTTCAAGGGAAGGGGATAGAAAGATTCATTGGCTCAGTTGGCAAAAGCTTGCAAAGAACAAGAAGCAAGGGGGATTGAGACTTAGGGAATTCAGTGAATTCAACACTGCAGTCCTAGGTAAGCACTGTTGGAGACTCATTGCTAAGGAAGGCTCACTCATGGAGAAGATTTTTAAGGCTAAGTATTATCCTAACTCCTCCTTTACGGAGGCTAAAATTGGCTATCAACCAAGCTATGCTTGGAGAAGCATCTTCAGTGAAGTTATTGGAAAGGGAGGAAGATGTCAGATAGGAAATGCCAGTAATGTGCGAATATAGAGTGATTGCTGGTTGCCTGAGCAGTCTGGGTTTAAAGTCAGAAGCCCTGTTAGAGTTTTGGACTTGGATGCCACAGTAGATATGTTGATTGATGAGCAAATCAAGCAATGGAGGAGAGATGTGGTGTATGCATGTTTTCCGGGCTATGAGGCTAAACTAGTTCTTAATATCCTTCTCTCTTATAGGCTGCCTGCAGATAAGTTCATTTGGCATTGGGAAAAGGATGGGGTATACGCTGTTAGGTCTGCCTATAGCACAGAGCTTCCTAGCTCGTCTAACACTTTGACAGAGAAGCTTTGGAGTGAAATATGGAAAGCTCAGATCCTTAACAAGATCAAAAACCATCTTTGGAGGCTTTCTAAGAACATTCTTCCCACAAGGTCTAATCTCAGCAAGAAAGGTATTCAGTTGGACCAGACCTGTCCTCTTTGCAATGATGGTCATGAGACTGTGGATCACATGATGATGGAGTGTAGCTTCATGAAGCTGGCTCTATTCTCTTCACAGATTGGCACCCATATCCCACAAAATATGCACTATCACTCTTTGCTTGTCCATTCATTGGCTTGCAGGAACAGAAGACTTTGGTGCCCAATTATTTGCTGTATTACTGTGGAAAGTCTGGTTTGCGAGGAACCTGCTTATCTTTAAACATGTTGATCCTAATCCTGTGTAGGTTGCGCTGTCTGCTGCGACGTTTGTGAATGATTTCAACCAAGCTAACCAAAGAGATCAACATCAGTAGAATAGCCAAACAAGAGCCAGATCTTCTCTGTCTTCAAATCCTCTCACAATAGTCAAGGTGGATGCTGGTTGCTTCAATGATGGGAGAACTGGCTGGGGTTTTACTGCCTGAAATTACGGGCCTTGAAGAGATGGCCCTTGATCCTCTTATTACTGAAATTATGGGGATTCGTTGATGTATGTCCTAAGTGTGTGAGCTGGATTTGCCTAATCTTGTGTTCCTTTCTAATGCTATTGTTGCTGTAAGCTGCATCAATAACAAGAACAAAAGAGCCTCCATCAAGCCTATTGTTCAAGACTGCAGAGAACTCTCCCATCGGTTCTGTGATGCTTCAGTTCACCATATTGGTCGCAACTTAAATTCTGAAGCACACAAGCTTGCTAGTATATCTAGGAATATTGGTGACCATGTTTGGTCAAATGTAGCTCAAATTTCTAGTCTATTTTCCACGTTTAATATTTCCTTTATGTGTAATGACTTAAGTTTATTTCAATGAAAGTTTAAAGTTTGAATAAAAAAACAAGAATGAATCCAATGAGAGAGAGAGAGGTAAACTTTTTTAAAATAAAATATAAGAGTGCGAGTGATTGTATGAGTGTGGTACATTAGAGTGGTGCAAAACTAAGAACTTTGGTACAAAATTAAGAACTTTGGTGCAAAAGATACTTTTCAGGGTAGCAAATACATTTTTCCCTATGGTATCGGTGCTAATTTTATCATGGGCACATGGCACTGACATGTGCCACGTCAGCAACCAATAGATAGATGCCACATGACGCTACATGGAAATGTGGGGAATCTTTTGTTGTTCTTAAAAAAATTAAAAATTCAACTGAATACAGGAGTTAAACTAGTGACCTCCTGGTCATGCCAACACCCCAATACCACTAAGCCAGACCAATTGTTGTGATATCTAAGCCAACTATTAATATATGATACACACTTCCCAATTATTTATTTTTTTTAAAAAAATCTGCAATCATCCTTTATCTTCAACGCATCATCATCTTCAACCCAAAAAAAAAACCCAAAACCAAAAAACCCACAAATGTGAAATTAAACGAAAAAAATCATAATTTGTTGAAATCAAAGGAAACTAATCGAAACAAATCATAGATCTGAAAATGATTAAAAAATGATGATGATGATTTTCGTTTTAAAAGATGTTAATTTTTGTTTTTCCGTTTTCTGTTTCGTTTTTTCACTTCAGACTATTCCAGTTTCGTTTTCTAGTTGTGACGGCATTTGGGTTGAAGAAGATGATGGTTTTCTAGCTTCGTTTTCCAGTTGAGAATTGTGTATTATATATACATATTTGTAGGTGGGTTAGTTAACAGAAGCATTCACGTGTCTTAGTGGTAAGAATGAGTGTTTGCCTTTAGGGGGTCATGGGTTCAAACTCCTTGTTTGCCAAAATATCTATTTTAAAGTAACAGACTATGCTTCACTTTTCCAAGCCGGCGCCACGTGGCATCCATCTACTGGCTATTGACGTGACACATGTCAGTGCCATGTGTCCATGATGACATGGGATGATGTTGTGGCGTTCAGTGACACATGGCAATGACATCATTGATGACATCATGTTGACATCATCTCTGTTAGCCACGTCAGTTCTTTTGGATGGAAAATTGAACGAGAGGTTTAAACTGTAAACGCTTAATATTTACAAGGCTCATTTTAAAGTTTTTTTTTACAGTGACCTAAATGGATTATGGCCATATTTGAAGGTTTTTTTTTTATAAGTGAAATATTGCATTAACGGGATTATAAGGGATACTCCAACCCGTAAAATTAATTTGGGTATTGTTCCTAACTATTTCCCTTGAGAGGATTTAGCTAGAACAAGATGAAGATAATAACGAAAGAGTAGAGTGTGTAGTATGAAAATAGAGAATAAGGTCTGGCCCCGTTTATTGGCGTCTGAGGGCTGTTTAGATAGTACAATCCCTAATCAATGCTAATAATGACTATACATTATTACAGCAAGATCTCAGGCGATATTTAAGGGCTTTCCATATATATTTAGCTCCCAGGCGACCATGACGAAGGAGCTGGGTCGGGGGAGTCCCTCGATCCTGTAGGGCCGGGGTAGTCCCTCGGCTCTATGTGACCGAGGCCTTCATGTATCTTGCTTCGTTCTCGAGGTCCAGTCATGCTGGCCAGGAGGTGGTGTATAGCCGAGCCTTCCTAGGTGGTCGACTGGGAACACAGTCCCTCAAGCGGTAAGTGCATTTCCACGAAGGCGCTCCAAAGATGGTCTTGACTTGTCACAACGTCCTTAGTCCCCCGGTCTTAGTTTTCCTGGCGTTTTCGACTGTTTTATCTTTGATTTTCTCGAACTTTGAATGCGCGGGAGTTCCAAGTTTGACTGGTCAGTTTCTTGCCTTGACTGGCGTTATCTTCCATGTCATCATAAATGCTCCGCGTGGTAGTTTGGTCTTCCCTCCACCCATATAAGGGAGGGGTTCAAGGCCTCTGGTGTTTGCTTCCCATTGCTTCTTTTCCTGCGACATTTCTTTGCGGCGTAGAAATTTCTCCTCCCCTCTTGAGTCTTCTGCACAACCCTATCGAGATTTGGTGCGATGGGGTTGTCAGGAGGTTCAAGATGGGGGTTATTGATCTTCGTGAGTTGTGGATTTTCCTTGCAGGGCGTTTTTGCGTGGCGTTGGGGTTGTGTAGAGGACTCAAGATGTGGAGTGCCTGGAGGTTCAGGTTGCCACTGGTTGGAGGCGACTCTCCGGCTGCTCGAGGGGAGCTTGGGTGTTAAACAGCAGGCAATCCTCAGGTTGCTTTGTGTCGCTTCCGGCTTGGGGGAATGGGAGCGCTGATGGAAGTTTAAGGTTCGTCTCCTCCTTCGGCTGGTCTGTTCCCCCATGCCACTTCACCAGCCTATTGATAACTCTATTTTATATAGAGTTATTTGTGCTTTTACACTTAGATAATTGCCCAAAATCAAGTCTATTATGTGTTAAATATGTTAGTATGAATAAAATAAACAACATTTATGGTTTTCAGATAAGAGATATCCATAACTTAGCATTTTATTGTATATTGGTATGTTTGATGTGTTTGTTCAGTGCAGCCACAGTTTAGTGCAACTGCACCAGTTGATGCAACTGCACCGGGTAATACAAATGCACTTGGTGCAACTGCACCACTCTACACCAAAGCAGCTCACAACCCCACATTGGAAGCACCTCAATTCTTACCATTGCCATAATGCTTAGTTGGATTGCTGCTTGCTCAGAAGTCACATGGGAGCACATGGCCACTTGCAAAAGAGGCGCCTACAATCAAAAAGGCTTCACAAAAATCTATCTTACAAGACATGTGGCAACCATTTGTTGGACCTCAAATTAAGGATGAGTGTTGAAAGCCAAGCTGATCTTTAACTTTTAAAAAGTAACCATGGTTTGGTTAAACTTAATCAGCAAGGAAACCTCAACATGAAAGAAACCTCCACGGCTATAAATAGGACTCAAATTCCTCACTTGAAGAATATACAAATTACCATATACCATACCATATCATATATTATATAATCTTTTTTTTAGTTTAGTTTTTCTTAGTTTCAAAGTTTTATTTTCTTGTAGTTTCATAGTGTTAGTTTGAGAGGAAGGTGAGAGGAAATTGACAACTTCTATCCCCACTTCTTCAAAGAGCTAATAGGTGCAAGAAATTGGTTGTAAGCAAATATATGCAAGAGTTTTCCATTTGTTACTCTTTTGAATCCTCTTGTACTTTTCTTCATTGCAATATGCTTTCATTCACTTATATTTGCTTTATCATGCCCATCATGAGCTAAACTCTTTTCAGTTGGGATGTCTAGCTTTCCAATGATCTTTTGAGGAAAGTTATTGTGTTTTCAAATGGTGTAAGCACTTTAGTTCTTGTGTTTAAATTCTTAAATCTTGTTTTAAGGTTGATCACTTAGAACAAGTAGAGTTATATTCACTTAATTGGCTTATAACTAGAAATCAAGAACTAAGTAAGGATAAGTGTTTAATGAAGCTTTTTGTTAAACTTGTTTTAATGAAGTTAGCTTGTTAATTCCTTGTTAATTCTTAGCTTAAGGTTAACATAGTCCTTACATCAAAGTGTAGAGAACTTAAGATACAAGAGTGTACTTATTTAAGCAACTTGGATCATCCGTAAGGGGGCGAGAGAGGCACTGACAACCCTACTCTTTACCGCCAAAAAAACAGGATCATATAGAGCTTATAACGAAACTCTGACGAAAGTAGCTGACCAGCACACACTGATGCAACTGCACTAAGTGCAATTGCACCACGAGAAAACACAATACACTCAAAAGTGATTTAACTTGTGAAAACATCCCAACTTTCATTCTCAACTGATTTCTTACACAATTTACTTGCTTTCTGTTTAATTTATTTTCATTTCAACTTCAACCAAAACCAAACATTCTGAATAGTGTAGTTGCACTAGTTTACATCTCTTCAACAACATATACAAGAGTTAATCCAATCTCTGTGGGTTCGATCTTTTATACTATAACTTGTGACTGTGTATACTTGCACACGTTTTTCACACACCACCTATGCTATTTAGAGCATCAGATATGGCATATCGGCTACGCTCCAGGCCGGGAAGCTCGTCAGAGGATTATTTAAGCCGCTCGGGACCTGCACCAGATTAACAAAAGATGCCTCGGTCGATCATACCGAGGGTGGATTAGTATATTACTTCTATGTTTGTACATGTATCATATTCAAAGTTAATTTGTAAAGATATCCTAATGTAATCATGTCTTGAATAAAGAATATATTTCTTTTGAAGAAACAGCGACTTAGAAATAAACTCCTTCCCTTTCATATTCTAGCCGATCCTAGTATGATTTGTCGCTTTACATAACTGATCCTCGGTTCTGCGGTATTCTGGGTCTTTTAGGCCGAACATCCCGTTGATGTGACTTTTGAGTGTGACGTTTGATTGATTTGGCGGGAAGTGTCATGATGACGTGTTATTGGGAACCGTCACGTCGCCTAGCGCTCCATTCAGGTGTCACCACGTGTCATGCCCCCGTTGCGCGGAATTTGAACTGCTATCTCCGTGCGCCGTTGATTTGTTTGGATATGTTGCTACTGTTGGATCATTTCCTTCTAAAAACGTTTAAATTTTTGCACAACCCTACATTTGGCTCTTTTCCTCATTTTTGTGCTGCTAGTGTGTCTCCCTCCTTTCTGTCGTCGTCCTCTTCATTCTGGGTGTTCTCGTTTCGCTCCCTTCCATTGGAGATTCCTCCTTCATTGGTCGTTCTCTCAGTCCTCGTGATTCAAAGGTACGAAACTTCTATGCTTTGCATTTTCTATTCTGTCTTGCTTTGTATGTTTTACGCGACTTCTCACTTACTGTTTTTGCTTGCGTTTGTTTGCACTTGCGTATTCTGTTTGCTTCTTTTCTTCTCCTGCTTTGTGCTAAGGGAAAATAGAAATATGGTGTCTATAATAGAAATAAGTAGTGAAAGTGAGGGAGAAGTAACCTCAGGATATCGCTGCCCAAAACCTGGTTGTGTTCCCTCACGTTGTGTGTATTGTTTAATGCATTCGTCGCAACGAGAAATAAACCCTTCGAGGGAGGAATTTGATAGTGAATCCTCTTCTCGTTCAATAGGGTCGGCTCAGGCCGCGTTCATGGCCGACGAGGAGCATTCTGACGCTAGTCACTCAGGTGACGAGGAGTCCTGGGTAGATCAGGAGGTTTTAGATTCATATTCGGAGATGCGTACTGATGAGTCTCTAGCCGAGGTTCGCAGTGTGCTATACCATCCGGTTGACGAGGGCTCAGCAAAGGCGAGTCCGGTTTCTCTGGAGGAGGCGGTTTCTGATCCCCTTGCACCGGAGGTAGAACCCTACACTTACGCGTATCAGACTTGGTTTGAGCACTTAGGTGTGAGGGTTCCTTTCCCCTCTTTCTACTGCCAGGTTTTAAGAATGATTAACGTAGCGCCCTCCCAACTTCATCCTAATGGCTGGGCGCATATGCGGGCCTTCGAGATTTTGTGCGAGTGTCTTGGAATGGAAGTGTCGGCTTGTAAGTTCCTTTATTTTTTTAAGACCTCGGCGAAGAAACCGGTGAGTTGGGTATCTTTGTGCAATCATAAGGGTCATCCCTTTATGATGCCCGTTAAGAGCAGTTATAAGGATTTTAAGCAAGCTTGGTTTCAGTTGCAAGCAGGGCTCACGAATTTTTACTCAAAAATCAACTTGTGTATTTCATAAGATACACTACAATATATAGAGAACCTCAGGCCCAATTGACCCAAAAGAACCTCAAGCCCGATTGTCTCAATAAAACCCTAGAAATTAAAATATACTAATAAATATGAAATCCTAATTTTAATGGAAATAACTAATTGGCATTAAAGCGATTGATTCAAATCCTAAAATAAAGAAGACAACTAAATGACCTTTTAAAGTCTTAGATATAATCCTAAAATAAAGTACTAAAAACGGAAATAAATTGTACTAATTTATTCTTCATGAGATTTTCCTTCAATTGAGATTTGACCAAATATGAAGTATTCCATTCAAATGCTCTGATCTTAAAAATCCAACATGAGCTCTCAAGTAATTTGATACCAAACCATAAGCCTTATTGAAAATTAACATTGCCACTTAAAACAACTTTATGCATCCTTTGAGTGTGTTCCTTATAGACCTCTTTCCACATACTTAAGACACTTAGGATCTCATCATTCTCCCTTTCTTCGAGAAGATTTGTCCTCAAATCTTAATCTTCAAAATAAATTAATGGGTTATTGAAAAAATTCTCGCTTTTTTCTCTCTTCTTTCTTTTTGAAATTTGGATATTTCATCCACTTTCCTCTTAAAATCCTTATTTTTCTCAACAATGCTCCCATTATTTTTCCTTGCCTCTTCTTTTATCTCAATATTCTTCTTCTCCTCCACTTCTTTATCATTGCTTTCATTTTTCTTTTCAGAAGCACACTCCAAGTCCTCTTGTGCTTTACGGAGATGCTTACATAACATTTCAGAAATATCAACAATCATTTTTTCAACTTTCTCATCTATTCTTTTCTCTCTCAATTTCTTCTCTTCTCTAATGTATATTTCATAATCCCTTTGCCTTCTCTCCATCATGAACCATAAAAAAATTGCAAACAAACAACAAAGAACGATGATAAAAAAGTTCTTTTTTTTGCTTTTTTTTCCTGCTCTTTTTTTCTTTTTGCTTCTTCTTTCTTCTTCTTTTTTTTTCTTTTTTTTTGAATTTTTGATTTTTTCTTTTTTTTTTGATTTTTTTCCAAAATAAAAATAAATATAAGATGAACTAAAATTTAGAGACTAAAATTGAAAAGGATAGATAACACCTTGATAGAACCTAAGCTTTGATACCAGATGATGGCAACCTCGGAGCCGTCGGTGACTATTTCGGTAGTCATGTAGGTGGGAGTGATGGAGACACCACGATCGGGGATGGAAGACCGATTGATAAGTCGGGAAGACGCCACAACCGGCTATGGAGGTTCCGTTTGATAAGTCGGGATGAGCGCCACGGTAACCGATAAGCTCTAATAACGGCTCACGAAGAACCAAAGAGACATGCCTCTAAATTTTTACTAAAAAAACTTGTGTATTTCATAAGATGCACTACAATATATATAGAACCTCAGGCCATTTTGACCGAAAAGAACCTCAGGCCCGATTGACTCAATAAAACCCTAGAAATTAAAATATACTAATAAATATCACATCCTACTTTTAATGGAAATAATTAATTGGCATTAAAGCGATTGATTCAAATCCTAAAATAAAGAAGACAACTAAATGACATTAAAGTCTTAGATATAATCCTAAAATAAAGTACTAAAAACGGAAATAAATTGCACTAATTTATTCTTCATGAGATTTTCCTTCAATTGAGATTTGACCAAATATGAAGTATTCCATTCAAATGCCCTGATCTTAAAAATCCAACGTGAGCTCTTAAGTAATTTGACACCAAACCATAAGCCTTATTGAAAATTAACATTGCCACTGAATCAACTATATGCATCCTTTGAGTGTGTTCCTTATAGACTTCTTTCCACATACTTAAGGCACTTAGGATTTCATCACCTTGCTTCCTTCTTTCAGGTGGTTTTGGGATGGCTCCTCTTAGTGCTGTCGAGCGAAAGAAATACCGTGAAAAGCAGAAGTTGAAGCAAGGGATTGCCTTGGTAACTTCTTCGAGTCCGGTCGTCGTTGTTGATCCTCCCCAGGTCGAGCAAAATTCTCCAACGGTTAGGAGCCCTGTGCTTGTTGATAAGGCCACTGAAGCTGTTGCCCAAGATTCCTACGGTTAAGAAGCAGAAGACCGGCCCGAATGTGGAGATTGGGCTGGCTACCCGAGGACCTGCAACGAACGATTCTTCGTGGAAAAATATTTTGAAGTGCCAGAAAAGGGCTGACGCCGCTCTTGATGCTCCCATTCGGTCTACTTTTGACTCCAGGTATCCTCTGAACTGAGTTTTGTACTCCTCTACTGGTTCGGCTGACGTTGAGAAGGTTGCTTTGTTGGGGGTGCAACAAACTTTGGTGGCTGTCAAGAGTTATAGCCACTGGGCTTCGGTGCTTGCTCATTTCGCTAAAGATGCTTTCAAGAAGACTGTGGCGGAGCACGCCCATCTGGAGGAGAGTTCGAAGAAAAATGAAGAGGATCTCAAGTTGTGTCAGGAGGAAAAAGCACGGTTGATACTTGATCTCCAAAAGTGGGATGCGGAGAAAGTTCAGTTAGAGGGAAGGGTTTTTGAGTTGACTGAAGACAACAGGAGATTGGCGGCTGACTTGGAGAAATCCGCAGAGGACTTGGAGAGAGCTCGGGGAGAAGCCGAGCGAAGTAGTTATGAGCTTAGGAGGATTTGCGCTCTGTTCCCTGGTTTGGCCGAAGGATCGGATTTAGTTGAGGCCGTTGATGACTTGAAGGATGCTGCTGCCCAAGAATATGACAAGGGTTTTGAGGCTGCCTTGGAGCAATTGAAAGTGCTTTATCCTGATGCATATGTGGGGAAGTTTGACATAGACAAGGTTGTCGCTGATGGTCGTATTGTGGATCAGGAGGCTCCTGCTGCTAACGCTACTGTGAACTTGGGTTTGTTCGCTCTTGACACTTTTCTGAATGACGATGACATGGTCGGTGGAGCAGGTGTAACGGTTGTTAATGATCAAGTCATGGCGGACGCCGGCGGGGATTCAGAGAGGACTCCTTGACTTTTCTTGTAATGCTTTTATGAACTGTTTATTTTGTTTTGTAATTATCCGCCTTGTGAACAATGTTAATGTTGCCTTCGGATTTGCGAGGCTTCATCTTCTTGGTTATTCTTTTGTTGTCCGCCTTTTATTTACTCATTTTGCACGACAATTCATACAATACTTGGTCGGTTTCTTTAGTATTTTTCTTCGGCTTATTTCACCGATTACGCGAATGGCCTTGTTGGTGCCCAAGGGCTGTATGTCGGCTTTCGGCCAGTCTACACCTATCGGGTCTTGGGTTTCATGGGCCTTCTTCGTGCCGAGCTCGTTGGCTTTGCCTACACGTTGAAAGCTCTTACACCATACCGAACTCGTTGGCTCGGCGGCGAGTACCTTCGCCTTTACATGATGCAAGCTCCTTTTCGGTTTCTATGAAGTGAGACTTCATGTTGAACCGAACTGGTGTGCCCAAGGTGGTGCATGAGCTCGTCAGCTCCGCTCTCACCTGTCAGGACTTTAGTCTTCATTGCCCAAGGACAACATCGAGACGTTGCTCGATCCTTGCTTGTCGGGACTTTGTTATTATTGCACATTCTTTTATTGAAAAATCGATTCCCTTTATTCATGATTGAAGATGGAGTACATTTGGTGCTTTATAATGCCGCATACAAATGTAACATGATATGAATGGTGAAGGATGATGAGAACCGATGCTAGTTGCTTCTTCAGCTGTAATAGAACCGGAGGTTTGCTGCATTCCATGATCTTGGGATGTTGCTGCCGTCCAGTTTTTCCAGCTTGAAGGCCCCTTGGCCGATGGCTTCTCTGACTCTGAAAGGGCCCTCCCAGTTGGCAGGTAATTTTCCAATTGAACCGATTCGGCTAGACTGCCTGAGGACTAAGTCACCTGCTTTGAAGCTCATGGGTATGACCTTGGTATGACCTTTTTGCCTCTCCCTCCAGGTAAGCAATAATATTGGTCATCCAGCTTATGGGCTCAATCTCGGTTGAGAGAACCTGAATTTTGTTTATGTTGGGTTCAAATAGTGTTTCTTGGATCACCGAGTGGTTATTCCCGGGATTTTTAGTGTTGGCTAGCTTGGCAAGGATATCGGCTCTCACTAGTGCAGAAAACGGATTTAAAGTCGGGAAAATTGGACATTTAAAGTTGAGCTCGAGCCCGAATCACTATGCCAGAATGGCGAAAAACAGTCGCCACCTTAAGCAGCATTTATTAAAAAAGCGCTAAGTAAAGAGGAAAAGCCCAAACGATGGGCATCGCTTTGGGGGTAAGCGCTACCTATTGGGGAAACACGCTGAGTGATAAGTAGCGCTTATAAGTAAAATGCTGGCTATTGGACACACGGAACCATCAATGGGCAGTGCTTGGCAGCAAACACTGCTTATTGTAAAACACGGAAGCAACGATGGGCAGCGCTTCAACAGCAAACGCTGCTTATTGCTTGAAGCGCACTACCAATGGCCAGCGCTTCACTTACAAGCGCTACCTATTGCCTTACAATGGCCAGCGCTTCATTTACAAGCGCTGCCTATTTCCTTGAAACGCATACCAATGGCCAGCGCTTCATTTACAAGCGCTGCCTATTGCCTTTTTTTTTTAATTTCTTCTAATTTCTTCAACGCGCGTCCTCTCTATACCCGATCCCACTCTCTCAAGCTCTCCTCCTCTCTCAAGCTCTCTTCCTCCTCCTCTCTCAAGCTCACCTCCTTCCCTCCGCGCTGATGAATCCCCATCACATGATGGTTTTCAGTGTTAAAAAGGGATTTTTACTTGGAGTTTTTGATGAATAACAATGAAGTTGATGAGAATTTAACAATTTGTTCTATTAGAAATTTATTTGCTATGCAGTGTTTATGCTGGGTTTTGTCGTGATTTTGTGCCCAGGGACTAGGTGGAATTGAAGAACAAAGCAGTGCAGGCAAATGGACTCAATGGTGCAATAGCAAGGAGCATTCAGCCAAATGGCGCGCAACTGGCGCGTGAGTGGCGCACCACGCGCGAGAAGACAGCAGGAAAGGCGCCCAACTGGCGTGTGAGTGGCGCTAGAGCGCGAGTGGCGCGCCAATCAGCGGCAGACGCGTTAAAACACGCGTTGGACGCGTTTTTCAGGATCGGGGGACGTATTTTGAACCCTAGTACACGGCGAGAACGGATTGCTCTGGATATCGGCGTTGAAGATTCGAGACTTGGGAACAAGGATTGAAGCTTCACATGTGTTCGTCTTCATCTCCAATTTGTAATTCTTCTCTTTCCTTTTCCTTAATCACGTGTAACTAAACCCTAATGTTAGGGATGAATGAATATTGACGTAGCACTATTGTCGATGGTTTAGAATTTTATTTATATCATACTCTCTCGTATTTTGCGTATCGAATTTCTACGCTTAATGCTTTTTATGGTTGGAAAACTCATACAATGATATTTTGTTCAATTATGAAATGGAAGTTTTGTTTTTGAATGTTTGAAATTCTATACCTTCAATTCGTAGCTTAGGAATAATCTATGAGTTGTTGTATATTGCAAACCCTCGTTTTAAATGCTTGTCGTTAATTAGAATCGCTTAAGGAATTAGGGTTTGTAGTTATCGACAAAGGACTAGTTACCTAAGGAATTAGGAATTAGTGAATGTTGTGGGTTTGATAGCAAAATTAGAGAGAGAGCTTATCCTTCAAATTAAATCAGTGCAATAGTGTGAAATCAATAGGAATTCATCCCTAGCATCTTCTCCATCGTATCTTTTCAAACGCGTTCTTCGTTTCTATTATTAAAAACATAAAAAGAATATTTTATTGCTTTACTTTAGAGCTTCATAGCTCAATCAAATCAATCTCATCCTAGTTCACTTTGGTTCCTTTAGTAGTTGTTAACATAACTGGTAATTAAATTCGATCCTTGAGGACGATACCCGGTACTTGCCGGTTTTATTACTTGCACGATTCGGTACACTTGCCGAAAGTTCAACACGCGCGCCTCACCTCCTCTCTCAAGCTCAACGCCTCAAGCTCTCATTTTCGTTCTCACTCTCACACTCTCATTTTCGTGCCTCAAGCTCAACGCCTCACACTCTCATTTTCATGGCTCTTTCTCATTTTCGTTCTCTTTCACAAAGGTTAGTGTTACTACATGTTGTTCTAGTTATTTTAATGGCATTGGAACCTTAGGTTAGATGATTAAAAGTTGATGATTGGTGATTAGTTCTTTGAAATGGTGTTTCTAAACTTGAGGGGAAATGTAGTTGTAGTGTTTGTTGAAATGTCCAAATGAAATGCTTGTTAATTTAATTTGATGTAGGTGTAGCGTTTGTTGAAATGTCCAAATGAAATGCTTTTTAATTTAATGTTGCTCTAGGTTAATGAAATGCTTTGATGTTGCTCTAGGTTAATTTGATGTAGGTTAATGATTTTACTCCATTAAACTATAGGTTGTGATGATATTAATGAGTGAACTAGAAAAAGTCATAGAGAGAAAACTAGTGAAAGAATCAATACATTAAATATTCTTATTCAATTTCAATGAATGAACTAGTTAGAGGTATAGAAAGTATATATAATACAAGTGACTTAGGAATAATAGTGACTTATGAATGAATTAATTTCACAAAAATTGATTGTATGTTTGTCTTTATTAGGTATAGAAAGTATATATAATACAAGTGACTTATGTGATTGAGCTATTCTTTAAACCCCTATTTTAATATATATGGCTTAACTTAATGAATGTTTATAGGAATTGAAAATACTTCATTCGAGTTCGTGTTGGTTCGTGAGTTCATTATAGTTCGAGTTTGAGTTCGTTTCCTTCGTATCTAAGTGGTTCGAGAGTTCGCTTCATTTGCTAGTGTGTGGTTCGCATTCGTTGAAGTTCATCGTTGCTTCCACTTGTTCAGGTACTTTTGTTGTTTTCTTGTATTATTATATGAAGAATGACAATATAGAAGACATCAAAGTCTTTGATTTCTTTAGTTTAAAATAGTTGAATGTATTAGCTTCAAAAAAATTGTTTTCTTTAGTTTGATTTCTTTGATTTCTTTTGTTTGTTTTGAACCATGATGATTTATTTCTTCATAGATATTGCATTGATATGTAGGCTTTGTTTTCTTGATACCTATCAAATATAAGTTATGCAAACTCTTCTATTATTATTTTTTAGAAATAGATCACCTTTTTTTATATTATATATTTTGTACTTGAACAAGAATATAAGTTATGCAAACTTGTATATGTGTGGTGAATGAAACTAGCAAAGTAAAATCGAATATGCCTAAATATGCGAATAGTGAGTGATTATGTTTTATTGCAGGTCTGATGGCGGATCATAGTGATCATGACAGTGATCATGACAGCGATCATGAGTGTGATGTTGAAAAGTATATCAGAAAGCAGGCTCCTCGGGGAATTGCGGTCAAAAAAAATATCATCAATCGAGTAAATAAAGGAAAAGGAAAAGTACCAGTAAGTTACTAATTACTAATTAACTTATTAATTCAACACTTAGTTTTAATTGTTTGTTAACTAATTTACTAATGACATAATGTAGGTGGTGTGGAATATTAAGGGTCAGCCAATTGGGGATAATCGCGTTGATTTGGTTACCTTCCTCGGTAGTAAGGTAAAACAAATGATACCAATTACAATCAGTACTTGGAGTGAGAAAAGTGCTGTTTTGAGGAAACACAAAGAGGAGTTTTGGTTAACAATACAGGTATATAATTTTACATCTCTTTTGTAATCTTATGTAATAAATTTGTAACCATATATATTTATATCATTTTCATTGAATATGTGTATGCAGAAATATTTTGATGTGGATGAGTTCCGAAAAGACTGGTGTATGAAGGAAGCTGGAAAGCTACATCGGAATTTCAGGGGTAGTCTAAAAAAATGGTTGTTTGATAATAGTGGAAACCTCAGATGGAAGCCTCCAACGCCAGATGAATTGGGCAACCAGTGTTTGTATTAGAGCATATATCTGGTACGTATGTAATTTATTATTTAACATCATTAAGTTTATTTTATTATATCGTTAATTTAATTTGTGTATATATATATATATATACCTCTAATTGTAGGTGCTTGTATCATAACATTTTGGTCCCTTCGGAGCAGACACAGAGATATGTGTTCTTGTGTCCGGATAGTACACACCTCCGTAATGTCAGGGAGGATCTGTCTAATTATAACGACCTTGTGAAACAAAACAAGACAGATGTTACAAATTATATCACTCGACGCTTATTGGATGCTCAACATACAGGCGTCAATACCATGTTTTTGGCACCGTGGCTCGTAGGGTGAGAGATTTAATCTGTTCTTATATAACATGCATTTTTTAAATACTAGTCAATTACTTATTCAAAGTTTTATTTTGTAGGGATCATTGGATTTTGCTTGCAATAAATCCTAAGACAGATACGGTGTACTACATTAATTCTGTGCATGGTCATTTCAACACCCACCCAGACTTGGTTGTGATATTTAATAGGTGTGTGTATTTCGATCACTCTGCATATTTCTTTGTTTTAGTTGTTAACTATATGTATTTTTAATAATATAGTTATATCCAATTGTGTTCAGTTGTTTGAAGGAATATTGGGGATTGGAACAATCACAGACAAAATGGGTGCCAATAGAGGTAAGTTTGTAATCAATCTTATCATATATTTATTTACATTATTGTTGTCAAAAAAATGTATTAAATTAAATTTAACAATTAACTAATCTTTTGTTTTGTAGTGTCCGAAACAACCAAATAACAATGATTGTGGGTATTACGTAATGAGATTTATGAAGGAAATTATTACCCACAACCAAATGGTTATCCCCAGACAGGTATCTTTACAAAACTTTTTTATTTTGATTTAACCATATATTTCAATTCTAATTTTATTTGATTATATAATTTCAGTATTTTTCCGATTGTCGGTGGAAGACATACTCTACTGCACAGATTGATGAGCTTAGAGGAGAGTGGTGCCATTATGTCTCGCAATTCTTTTGATTTTAGATAGATTGTAATTTTGTAAATTGTTAGAGTTTTATTTGGATACATGCATATGAATTGGTTCATGCATATGTAAGTTGCTAACTTGTTTTAATTTAGATACATATTGTAAGTAGCTTGCTAGTTTTGGATACATGCATATGAATTGGTTCATGCATATGTAAGTTGCTAACTTGTTTTAATTTAGATACATATTGTAAGTAGCTTGCTAGTTTTGGATACATATTGTTAGAGAGTTTGATTTGGATACATATTAATTTGTTAATATTGTAAGTTGCTAAGTTTTGGATACATATAATAACTTGTTAGCTAGTTTGTTTTGGTTTGTGATCATATTGGTGCATTTGGATATATAACTAGTTTATATATACATATGTTGTTAGTATATAATGGATTGGATTGATATTAATTGGCTGTATATGACCAGGAAATTATCAAATATAAAAAGGAAAATAAAAAAAAACAGAAAAAAAAGAAAAAAAAATTAAACAATGGGCAGCGCTTGGTGGGAGAAGCGCTGCTCATTCACCTAGTGCATATAGCAATGGGCAACGTTTGGTAAGGGGAAGCGCTGCCCATTGCTAAACGCGCTAGGTGAATGAGCAGCGCTTGGTGGGAGAAGCGCTGCTCATTCACCTAGCGCGTATAGCAATGGGCAGCGCTTGGTAAAGGGAAGCGCTGCCCATTCACCTAGCACGTTTAGCAATGGGCAACGCTTCCCTTTACCAAGCGCTGCCCATTGCTAAACGCGCTAGGTGAATGAGCAGCGCTTCTCCCACCAAGCGCTGCTCATTCACCTAGTACGTTTAGCAATGGGCAGCGCTTCCCTTTACCAAGCGCTGCCCATTGCTATATGCACTAGGTGAATGAGCAACGCTTCTCCCTTCAAACGCTGCCTATGGCTATTAATGAGCAGCGCTTCTCAAACGCTGCCCATTTTTGAGGAGGAATCACCAGCGCCAAATTTAGCAGCGCTCAGAAACGCTGCCTATCCCCAAATCTGTTGTAGTGAATTATATTCAAGGGACTTTGTACATCAGACGATTTAAAGTCAGGCTCCTGCCCGATTTCAAAAGTTGGTTTTTAAGGCGGGCTTTCAGCTACCTGACTTCAATAACTCGTGTATGTTTCGGACCAACCTTAGTGAATAACTTTTAAAGTCGAGCGTTGGTCCGACTTTAATGGTATTTTTAAGTCGTACTTTTAGTCGCCTGACTTTGAAAGTTTTAAATATTAAAGTCAGGCTTGTAGCCGCCCGACTTTAAAAGTCTATTTTTTTTTTATTTTGGGTGATTCCCATGCATATACTAATTTGACTCCACTAGTGGCATCAAATTCATTAAACCTAACATTACACATTCTATATAAAAATTCAAAAATACTAAATTTTGCTCCAAAAGTATCATTAACAAAGTAAAAGTTACTTTAGCAATTCAACATTCATTTGCATATGATAGTTATCTCCAAGACAACATATCAAAGCAACAAAAAAACAAACATAACTACGCTTCTATTAAGCTCCAGTATACACAAATATATATCATTAAAGGCAACTGAACACATAATTGAGATTTGATGCCACTGATTTTGACATTACTTAAAATGTTTTCTTGGTTCTTCCTTTGAAGTTGGTTTACGCTCCGCATACAACTTTATAAAGAATTCGGCCCAAACTTGTCTAACATGCTTCAACTCTTCAAGTGTGAATGAACAACTTGAATTAAACATCTCATCAAGAATATAAAGTTGAATAAGAATCACGTGGTTAACCTAATACATACATACAACATATTATCCTAAAAGTTGAAAAATTCAATTACCTTCCTCCAATTATTAGTAATAGTTGCGGAGACAACGGTCATCATATTAATCATCACTTAATGGCCACAAGTATATCCATCTTTTTGTTTCGCTCCCTATAAATGAATAACAAACATGTAAATTGATTATAATTTAAATAACAACTATAAAATGGCTAAAATGTGATACTATATTGCTGATTCTTTTGGTTGGTTTTGAACCTATAGCTAAAGAGAGGATATACATATTCACCTTTCTTTCGAAAGTTTAAAAAAAATAACAAGTATAAAATGCAAATAATATGAATGTATTTAATACTTACTTTAAGTGTCACCCATTGAGGTTTTGGTTTTTTAATACCCTTCAACCTTTTATATCCATCCATGGCTCTGTGTGGCAACATCATAAGTACTAAGTTATAAGTCTAAAGCATATTAAATCACAAAATTGTGACAAAAAAATTTCATCAAAGAAAACCTACTTCTCAATTGTTTTAACCAGGGTCTCGTTTGGAGGGAGATGAAGCGAACACATCCAAAAACAATCGTATTAACAGCAGGACAGACAACAAACAATTGCCAATATTTGCTGTAGAAGTGGACAATAATAATTAAATTATAATCAGACAAAGAATTGAAACACTATAAATTTAGACAGCTGATACTTTACTTAGACAAATATGGTGCTAGAAAACATGTTTTGTTCTGGTTATATAGCTTATTCTGGATATATGTTTGGATGGTCTCTTGTTTGCAGTTAATTCCACTAGAAATTTTGTATGGATCTAAGAATCCATACACATCACTAATTTCCCTTGCTATACATTCACGATGCAAGTACCTAAAATATTGTAAACAATTTATTCAATATTTATAACTGAAATATTTAGGAATAAGTTTTACAAATAACTAATATATACTTACGTGCACCATATTGCCAAATGGTTCATACCAAGTTCCTAATCACCTTTAGCCATTCCTACAATATCGTTGTATCCAATGTAGAAATGTTCGTGGTGCTCATGGTCCAAGTCCAACTTGACATTTTCTGTAATCTCATAAGCTAAAATATGCAATTCTCTTAACCAATC
This sequence comes from Astragalus glycyphyllos, assembly GCA_963573325.1. Taxonomy (NCBI): domain Eukaryota; kingdom Viridiplantae; phylum Streptophyta; class Magnoliopsida; order Fabales; family Fabaceae; genus Astragalus; species Astragalus glycyphyllos. The sequence continues at coordinate 11,095,552 of OY754313.1, read as the reverse complement.
ATTCTTGGGAGGCTCCTCCACATGGAATGGTGCACAACTACCTTTAGATCCAATTGTATTTTTTGGAGAAATGTATTCATTGGCGGGGCTACCAAACAATCCCAACTTCTGCAAATCAAATGTATTGAATAAATGTTATTCACAAAGTTATTAAAATGAATTTATAAATTATGGTAATGTTCATATATATACCTCTGTCAATACTTCTTCTATCATAGCTTTGTTTTTCTTTTCAAACTCCCGAGTTAACTTCTCTGTCAACTCTTCAGTCAACTCTTCAGTTAACTTTTGCTTCATGGCAGCTAGTTTCCCATCTGAAGTGAAGCTAGTACATGAAGTACGCCCAAAGTATTCTGATAGACCCACCCCATTACCAATTGCTCGTACACGACCACGATGATCAGGTTTTCCAATGGTTACTACCAAGATATCTTGACTCCATGTGGAACAAAAGTTCCCTATGTGGTCTGATCGACTAACTCATCCTATAACAAAAACCACGTGCACTTTAGGCAATATTGTAGAATGTTTTTTCTAAGACATCCGTGTTTAAATAAAAAAAATTAACTTACAATTTTCAAAGCAACTGAAGCAGACTTATCCATTGTAAAAGATCCTATTTTCCTCTGATGGACCAACTTAAATAACTCGTGACGTGGAGGAGATGGAGGATCTATTAATAAGTCTGGATCACCAGACTCCTTACGCCTTGCTTCCACGTAGCTCTTTTTCCACTTGCCTTAAGCATCTTATAGCCACCACGAGAGGATTTGTGGTAGAAGTTATTTTGGGATTGAAGTTGTTTAGCTTTTGCTCTTTTAGTCTGTCACAAATAACAAACCAAATGTTACTAGTATTGACATATTAAATTAACACAAAAAACAAATACTATAAAAGATCAACTAATTACCTGAAAAAAATAAATACTATAAAAGATCAACTAATTACCTGAAACTTTTCTTCCATACGACTCTTTACAAACAACTCCCACGTCTCAGTCGTTATGAAACTGTATACCTCGCATGGAGTTTTGTTACCCTGATCGTCTCGAGGGCTAAAGATCTAATTCCTAGTGAGTGTTTCCTTAAATTGTGTCCAACGCTCACCAACATAACCAATCCATTTTTTCTTCAATCTCTCATCATTAGGAATGTCAAATGTTTCCTAAAGTATACAAAAAAGGCAAGAAATTAAATGCTCAGAATTATCTAAACCAGATTTATAAATTAACATCAATGTCAAATCTTATATATAATATTGTTATCTAAGAACTCAGAATCCTCTTTACCTTCTGTACAATGAGTCTCTAGTCTCTACAAATCAATTGCAAACAAATATTGAACTTTAAGTAGTACAATAAACAATAAACAGTTTTAGTAGTTACAAAGATACACGGAATTATGATCCACAAATGTTGCCAGCAACATTATGTATGGATTTTTAATAAAATGAAATCCTCAATATGCATTGAAAAGTAAATACCAAGATATCGTTCCAGATCCTTCCCTTGACCTCGTCACCCACTTTGTCCCAAGATTCTGATAATATGCTTGCCTTGTGCCTTGCTAGCATAGCCACATAACTCTTAAATCTGGTAGCGAAATTACCTAGAGGATCTAGGCGTCCATCAAATTCAATTGGGTACCTATAACCCAGCGGCCGTCTACTCGTCAGCTCCGGTAACATCGTGGCACGTCTAGTCTTCTTTTTTGGGGGGTTGATGGATGAATCAGCCATTATACCTATTTAAACAAAACAAAACAAAAATGTCAATTGATAAAAAAAAAACACTTTATAAAAATGTCAATAGATAAAAACAACAATTATTAAGAATGGACAAACGACACATGCTTATTAAAAATGAATAAATAACTTATATGTACGTATAAATTCTTTTTAGAGGTCAAATTAAAATATCTTCCCATATCCCTTCATTATGATCATCACGAGTCGCATGTACACCGTCCACATCAATGTCCTCATTAAATATAGGCATTTGTGTAGTAAAAGAAGGAGTCTCAGGAATTTCAAGGGATGAATCTCCATCTTCATCATTACCAATCATGATTCTTCCTTGTAGGACTACTGACCATTTCTTGTTAGAAGGATCATTGACAACAAAAACTTGTTTTGCTTGGTCAGCCATGATGAAAGGCTCATCCCCATAACTTACCTTGTCTAGGTCCACCAATGTGAATCCTAACTCATCGGTTTGTACACCATTGTTACTACTGTTAACCCACTTACATTTGAAAACAGGCACTTTAAATTTACAGTAATGGAGCTCCCAAATCTCTTCAATGACCCCAAAGTAAGCAATTGACGCCAAAATTGGGTTTTTATCCTTTGAACTAGAGAAGTGCATTGAAGAAGCCATGACCATAACCTCGGAATTTTGCATAGTACTCTTATCATCTTTTGACTTTGTACAGAATGAGAAATTATTAATATCATACCCAGACCAACACAAGACACTTAACTTAGGTTCATCTGCTAGCCACTTTAATGTATCAGAAGCACTATTATCCTTCATAATATTATCTTTAAACCAAGTTAGGAATGTCTTGTTGTGCTCTTTCAATAGCGCCTTTTCTTTCATTTGAGGATTTTTAGCCTTGACAATATCTTTATGAGTAGATAAATAAGGTGATACCTCATCGGTGTTATTCAATATGTAAAAGTGTGCTTGCAACACTTCTGGTTGACCCATATTTTTAACCCTTGGAAATCCTATGCCCTTACCTTGACACCTCCCCGTATGACAAGACTTGGGAAGCCCTAAAGGTTTTGCTTCTGCCAAATAGTCTGAACAAAACTCAGTAGCTTCTTCTGTGACATATTGTCATACCCTAATTTTGTCCGGCTTGGAACAAAACCTTAATTTTCCACAAAAAAGAAATAAATTATGAAGTGAAGCATCATTCTGAAGGATGTGAAGAACTATGAGCATGCATTTTTGGGTTCTAAAAGTCATTTCAGCGCTTTTAAAATCGTTTTTAGGATTGGAATGCCTTTTGGAGTAAAATTAGGGTTTTTTGGGCAAAAGGGGTATTTTGGTCATTTCCAAAATTAAGCAATTTCTCACCAAAAATCATTGTTCAATCTCAGAGGAATTTATTTGGATCTAGATGATTTGGGTTATGAATTTTTGTGCGCATGCATGCATGATTTTTGGCATAAAATTCAAATTTTGAGCAAAAGGGCAAAATGGGAATTTCCATCAAGGTGAGGTCTCAAATCAATTTTGGGAAGAGTGATATCATGGAATTTTGGGCCCAATCATTGATTCCTAGGATATGGCCCAAAGTGGCATGATTTTTATGGAATTATCTAGAAAAGAATAATCAAAAATGGTGAAAATAAGGAAGTGTCCCCAATAAGACAAAATGTACTATTTTTCTTGACAAGCTTGCAAAACTTGGGCACCAAGGCCTCATTTGCTCCGATTTTTCCAGCTCATTTTCACCTCATTTTGTGTTTCCTCATGCCCTTGATCCATGTGAGTTGTATTCCTAGCCATTGATTAAAATTCTAGATCAAATCCTAGGCTACAACTTTGTGTAGAATGACCTAGGTGCCCTCAACAATTTTTGTGCAACAAAAACTCATAATTTTTGTGTATGACCAGCTATTCCTCACTCATTTGTGTTTTCTCCTTGTCCCTAAGCCATGTGCATTGCAATCTTGGCCTTTGATTCAAATTCTAGCTCAAATCTCAATGGTTTGCAAAAGCACAATGTCCTATATACCCTTAATTTTGCACCTCATATAAAACCCAAAATAGGAGACCATGAGAGACACTCATTTTTTTTACCCTAGCACCCAAATCTCTCCTCTCTTTCTCTGATTCCTTCGAAGCAACCAGCCACCATACCCATATTCTTTTCTTCAAAATTCTTCCAAAAAAATCAACCGTCAAACCTTGTTTATTCTTCATCCTTTCAATAATTCTACTTCTAAACTTGCATAATCATCAAAGTTTCATCAAAAACCATCAAGAATCAAGCATTTGCGAAAGGTTCAAGAGGTTCTTGTGGTGTTCTTCAAGTGTTCTTGCTTCTATTCTCTTTCCTTCTTCATTTTCTAGCTAGATCTAGAGGTAAGCTCACTAACCCTTGCATTTTCTTTAATTTTCATCATGTAATCTCTCTTCTATTCCTCTGTCCTTCTTGCAAGAAGCTTTGAGGACTCATTTCAAACATTATTGGACAAGGACATTGGGAGCCTTGGGTGTTTGAGATGAGTCCTTGGCCTTGAAGGAAAGATTCTTGTGTTTTCTCATCATTCATTGCATTTCTACCTCATTTGCATGATTTTGGTGAAATAAAACCTTGTTTTCCTACCTATTTTGCTTCGGCCATAGCATGGATTTTAGGGTTCTTGTGTTCATTTTGTTCATTTCATGATTTTAAGTTGAATTTTGGCATGATGATCTAGGGTTTAGTCTTGTGAATTGTTTCATGTATTAATTGTGAATTTTAGCATGAAATTTGATGGTGATTTGTGCTTAGCATTGCTTCGGCCTTAGGCCACTTTTGTGCATATTTTGTGCTTGAAAACGTGTTGTTTTGATCTTGTGTGAATAAATGCAATTGTGCAATTGTGTTTTTACCCTTTTACCTTTTTACTTTACCATCTCATTAAATAATTACCATTTACCTCATGCATTTTTACTCTACCATTTCATTAACTTCTCACTCAAACTTTTTACCACTTGTAAATTTGCATAAAAAAATCCCAAAACATTTCAATCATTTGCATTTTAAACTTTTACTACTTCTCATTTAAAATTTTTACCACTTCTTACTCAAAACATTTTCAAACTTTGCATTTCACTTATTTGCATCATCTATGCGACACCTTGCATGCTTGCACACACATTCACTCATACTTGTATACCATGCATAATAAATGCTCATGCATTCTTGTATGCTCATGCATTCTCTTGTATACTTATTCATGCATTCTCTTGTATGCTCATGCATTCACATGCTTGCTTAATCATGTATCATCGCTCACATGTTCATTCATTAAACCTAGAATACTCTATGCCTATGATCAATTGTGTTCACTTGTTCTTGATGCCATCTGAATGACTTGATTTAATTGTGTGCCCTTCCTTTCCACTAGTATGTATTCTTAATGAAGACGTAAGCCTACTTTTCCGATTGTAGCATAGAGTCATTAAGGTATATGCACCCCTTTGAGATTATTGCCCGTCCCGTAGCAATTCTCACACACACACACAATTGTCTTGAGAACTTTGTCTTGCATCCTTAATAATTGGATCTCTTGATTATATTGGCATGTTTAATCTTGGTTAATAATCAACATGTTTATGATTGCTTGATTGGTGAGTATGTTTGGATCTTGTTCATTCATTGTTGCATTTGGTTATGGACTTGGAATTGATTGAATAATGTTCTACTTGTTTTCCAAAACCCATTTTCTAAACTCATTTTCAAACGCTCCTTGCTTTGCGAAAACATTTTCTTAATTCCTCCATTAAATAAAACAAATTGTCATTGATGATCACTCGCGCTGTTGCCGTTTAGATCGCTAATGATGATTTTATTTTCAAAAAAGAGTTAGTAGTGAGGCCATTCTAACCGTTGTTGTTCGGTCTTCACAAACGCTCACCCAATTGCGAAAAACTCTTAAGCCGTTTTCAGACGCAAAAGCCGAGAACTACGTAGCTTTGATCCCTCAACCCAGTGAGGGTACGTAGGAGCGGGTCCGTCCCGTCAAGCACCCTTTTAAAAAAATCTTTGTTTTGTTTCCACTTTTCAAAGATAACAAAAATATTCCTGTCTTCCGTTTTCTATAAAACGATTTTTCAAATAAAAAAAAAGAAAAGAAAAGAAAAGAAAAGAAAAGAAGTAGAACAATTCGCTTTCAACTCAAACCTTTGTCAAACCACACATCGAGTTAATGGTTCCCTTTCAGTAGAAAGGACGTATGGGATGCTAATACCTTCCCCATGCGTAACCGACCCCCGAACCTACATCTCTGATTTCGAAAGACCACTCGCTTTTCCAAAAAAGGGGTTTTTCCGATGTTTTCCCAAATAAATATTGGTGGCGGCTCTACTATTTTTCACGTTGCAAAACGAGAAGTCCCAAACCGAATTTTTCGGGCGCGACAGCTGGAGACTCTGCTAGGGAATTTTTATAAAAGGCGAGGGTCAAGCCTAGTTAACTCGATGTGAGGTTTAAATCGCTTGAATTGAAAGCTTTGTTCTACTTCTTCCTTTTCTTCCTTTTCTTTTCCTTTTCCCTTCTTTCTTTGTCTGTGATGCTTGATTGTTTCTCTAGCATTATCATGATGTTATGTTGTATTCATATGCATTTGTTTTCCTTCTATGTGTGCTCCTTGCGCATTTTCTCTTTGTTCACATACCATGTTCATGCATTCCTCAATTCCCACGTCCCCTCTTCCTTGCTCCCTTTCTAAAGGTAAATTCATGCATTTCTCCCCCACCTTATCATGATCCCTTCCTCTTGGCTCCCTTTCTTAAGGTAAACAATGTTTGCGATTGCTTATTGACTTCCTGTGTTAATTCTTGAATTGGAATGCTATATGATATGCAACATGCTATTGTATGCTTTTGTCTGGACTGTTCTAGGTTTTCATTTGCAGGTGGGGGTTTATGATGGGTAGTTTTAGGCGGTATGTCCTTGCTACACACACTCACACCTTATGCTTATTGTGCTTTGAGAGGGGCCTAAAACCCAAGGTCTGACAAAACTTAGAGGAGTGGAAATGAGTAGTGACTGGCAATTGGACCGTTGTCCTTCTGACTCTCACGAAAGTTTCAGCCGGAGTATGCTCTTTCACGATACCTCACACCAGGTGGCGTACCATCGTTGTGGGTGCTATTGTGAGAGAGAATTAGCTCTGGTAGCCTGGTGAGGAAGTGATTAAAGCCAACATGGGAGGAACATCTGAGTTGCCCTAGAACCTAGGTTCCCGCCTCGTAGGACACAAGGACATACAAATTGTGTGTTGCATTGTAATCTAGGCATGTTTTCCAAAAGGAGTAGAAGGAGATTTTTCCAAAAAAAAAAAAAGAAAGCAGAGAAAGAACTGTCGTTGTAGCCTTTCTTTTGCCGGTCCGTACGAGATAACATATGGCCCACTCTTTTCAAAAAAGGGAACGAGCTGCCGCTGTAGCCTTTCTCTTATAAAGTAACATATGGTCCACATTTTTTTCAAAAAAAAAGGGAGAACGAGTTACCGCTGTAACCTTTCTCTTATGAAGTAGCATGTGGCCCGCATTCTTCAAAAAAACGGGAGAACGAGTTGCCGTTGTAGCCTTTCTCTCACTGGTCCATATGAAACAACGTACGGCCCGTATTTTCAAAAAAAAAGCTTAAATCAATGCCAATAAAGATTTTGCCCTAATCTGCATATGCATAAAACATCATCAGCATTTGCATGCATCCTCGCATTACATAAAACCCATGCATACATCATTGCATCTTACTCAAGTTTGTTTGCCGAGAATCACAAAGTGACAAAGAATCTTGCCATAGGAACTTAATGGAATCAAGAAGTGAGACAGTGCATGCTCCAAGGTACCCGGGTGTAAGAAAGGTAGACGTCACCAGCTTGAAAGGATATGTTGACCTAATGGGACCTATTGAAAGGGGATCGTTTGACAGCTCTTATGGGAACCTTCGGAAGTTGTTGTTGTTAGAGGTATAGACTGAGACTATCGTGGCTCTAAGCAGATTCTATGACTCCGAAATCAGATGCTTCCTTTTCAAAAATTTCCAAATGGCTCCCACTTTGGAAGAATATCATCAGATCTTGGGTTTCCCTCAGACCAAAGCTGCTCCCTGCCAGTATCAATAGCAGTATTACACGGATGAGAAGTTTGCTGCATTATTGCAAGTAAAGGTAGAGGACCTGAAGCTCCAGAGGCAGAGGAAGAACCTTGTGGTAGGTTTCCCGCAGAGTTATCTCGAGGGTATGATGGATACTCATGCCAGAAACAAAAATTGGGTTGTCTTCAAGCAAATCTTGGCCTTAACAATCTTCGGGATTGTTCTCTTTCCGCAGATTGAAAGACTTGTGGATGTGACTGTCATTCGCATTTTCTTAGCTTTCCAGAATGAGGAGAATCCTATCAATCTGATCCCTGCAATGCTTGCTGACACTTATTCCGCTCTTACTCACCACTGTGAACTCAAAAGGAAGAAAATCTCTTGCTCTTCCCATCTGTTATATGCCTGGCTTCTTATCCATGTTTTCACCAATCCAAAGAAAGTGGAAAAGTTGATTGACTATGCTGTATCTTGTGAGGTGAAAACCATGAGTATTCAAGAGTGGATCCAGTTTCTAGGGAGTCTAGACGAGCACTCGGTTCGTTGGTATCTTTCATCTTGCTGGGAAGCTAGACCTGAGGTGGTCTTCCGCTGTGGTTGTTTTCAAAATGTTCCACTGATGGGCACTAAAGGGTGCATTAACTACAACCCCTCCCTGACGCTGAGACAATTAGGATATCCTATGAGGAACTCGCCTACTGAAGAGATGGCATTCCCGTTTTACATCTATGAGGGAGGTCCAAAGGATGACAGTTTGACTAGGAAGATTTTGCAAGCTTGGAGTATGGTGACTCGTTATGGAAAAGTAGAGATCTCTCAGAGAACTAGTGGTGTTACCTTTGCTCAATGGCTTGAGAAAAGGATTCAGAGCGTCCGATTGCCTTATCAGAAATTATTGCAAGTTGAGAGGGAGGTAATAGACTCTGGTACTCCCGTTATTGAAGAGTTAGGTGAGGTCAAGTTGACTCTAATGAAAGCAGAGGAAGAGAAAAAATCCTTGCAAGCTGAGATAGAGAAGTTGACTCTGAACAACCAAAGATTAAAAGAAGATAATGCTCTCAAATCTGCTGCCATTGAGGAGTTTGACAAGAAACTCAAAGTAGAAGAGAAGGAAAAGCTAGAAGCTCAAAAGTATCTGCAAGTAGCCAAAGAGGAAATCAAGAGGCAAAAGGCTAAACAAAAGAGAGCCATTGAAGAGACCAGTCAGTGGAGAGATCTCTATGAAAAGACAAAGATGGATGAGAGGACTGTGAAGAGCTTGCTTGCAAAGTCAAAAAGAGAGTCCCGCTTGCTACAGGCTGAGTGGGAAAGCAAACTGAGCAGTGTCGTGCAAGAAAGAAATTCAGTTGAGAGCATTCTCAAAGAATACAAGCAGGCTCTAGGATTTGAGCGAGAGATTTTTGATGAACTGAAAATAAACCTTTGACACATCAGTGATGCATACAGGCAGGTGAAGGATGAGAGTCAGCATTGGGAACACCGCTTTGTTGAACTGCTTGGCAGGATTGAAGAACAGGCAGTTATCATTGAGTTGAAAGATGAAATTCAACAGTGGAAGGCTAGATTCTCTGAGCTTGCAGAGTTGGCCAACCAAGCTCTTGCAGGTGTACCTAAAAAGCTAAGAAAGGCTGAGGTTGAGATGTTTCCCTTTAACACTCCACTGGTAGTTTGCAAATTCGTGAAGTTTTGCAGGGCCTTGGTTGAAGAAGTCAGAGAGAAGACTGGAAGGGTTCCCACAGGCAACAAGAGAAAGAGAACTGGAGATTTCAAAGCTCTATGTAGTTGAGCTCTTGTTTGTAATTTTCATTGTACTCTCTCTTTCTGGATGACCGTATTTCCATTTGAGTATTCTACCTTTTGAAATGTAAGGCTTGAAGTACTTGCTTGAATTTGAATGTATGGAGTATGTTTTGTTTCACTTATTGATTCCAATCTTGTCTTGTTTCAAACAAAAATAATCAAAGTCCACTGTTAGGCCTATGGCAAGACATGGCACACTGTGGTTCACGGCATAAGACAAACTAAAACTAACACCCATTTGCATTGCATTCATTGCATTTCATTAATACCCCTGCTCATAAAAAATGTTTCGTCAGAGCAAGTCAGGCAAGCTGGTTCTCCGTCACCGATACTTCACCCGACTGCAAGCAAAGTTGATGGCCAATCTGCAAGATTACCCAGAGATTGAGACCGAGAGTAATCCAGAGCACGAAGATCTGGGTGTGCAGATTATTAATCCTGAGCAGCTGGCTCAGGAGAACCAGGTTCTAAAGGATAAGGTTGGGGCCATGGAGACCCAAATGCGTGAGATGATGGCTTTGCTACAAAGCCTAAAGAGTGGAACCGCTGCTGAAGGTACCGCTGTGGTGGGTCCCGATGGTGTCATTTCTTTTATACCTCCTCCAGTGTCAGTTAATGCTGCAGCCACAGTTCCTCCGGGGCCTGGAATCAGTCATCCCGTCTTTGCTTCAGGGATGAATAGGCAGAATCAGTCACAAAGATATCCTTGGGGGATGCCCGCCGAGTACATGCCGCAAATTGTTAGACCCATTCCTGCTGACGCTGTTGGGCCACATCAGGCTACTGCTGCCGTGTCTGGGGGAGCTGCTGGAAGACCGCAGGTCCAGACTCCTAGTCCTCATGCTGTGCTCAGCCCTACTCCGGGGCTTGTTGCACACCCTCACAATGTTCCTCAGCCTGGAGGATATTACTATAGCATGGGCAGTCAACCCCAAGGCCACATGTTTGAGGGATCGCAGCCAAATGACCCGATTCGTGCACTAGAAGAGAGGGTAAGAGCCGTGGAAGGTGCTGGCGTCAGGGCTAGAGAAGCTCGTGAGCTATGCTTAGTCCCAGATTTGGTATTACCACCGAAGTTCAAAGCTCCTGAGGTGGACAAGTACCGAGGCACCGGCTGTCCTGAGAGTCATGTTACAATGTTTGTCCGGAAGATGGGTCCTTATGCCAATGATGACAAACTGCTGATTTACTGCTTCCAAAACAGTTTGGCCGGAGCTCCTCTAGATTGGTACATGAAACTGCAAGCCTCAGAAATCCGTTGCTGGAAGGATCTGTCCGAAGCATTCATGAAACAATATAAATATAACATGGACATGGCTCCGGACAGGTCACAATTGCAACACATGAGTAAGGGCGAAAAGGAGACTTTCAAGGAATATGCCCAGAAATGAAGAAGCTTGGTTGCCCAGGTTCAACCTCCTCTGACCGAAAAAGAAATGGTGTACATGTTCCTGGAAAACTTGCCAGCAATTTATTATGACCGACTGATTACGAGTGTCTCATCTAATTTTCCTGATATGATAGTCTTCGGGGAAAGACTTGAGCACGGTCTCCGAAGTGGGAAGATTTCAAATCATTTCAGCAATTCAGGAAGCTCTGGTAGCTCCCACAGCCAGAAGAAGCACTTCTCCCATTTCCCAAAAAGGAAAGAAGGGGAAACAAATGTAGTCTCAGGAGGAAACTCATCCTTTGATACCCCTCCACCACAAACTGTTCCATTCTCTGCCCCTGCATCACCTCAGCAAAGCAGTGACAATCACAAAGCTCAGGGTTATCAGTATAATAAACGGACCAGTTTCGATCCTATACCAATGACATACACTGAGTTGTTTAATCACCTGACTTCAAAGAACTTGATCAACACTCGGTCAATGAAAGCCCTTCAACCGCCATTCCCAAGAAGCTACAACGCTAATGCTACCTGCAGTTTCCACGAAAACGGGGTCGGTCATACTGTGGAGGAGTGTAAGGCATTTAAGCGTGTGGTGCAAGACCTGATAGATGCTGGTTGGATCTCTTTTAAGCAAAGCAGCCCGAACACAACAACCAATCCATTGCCAGGCCATCAGAGGCCAGCAACCAATGCTATAGAAAGTTCTGTTGGGAAATTGGTGAAGGATGTGCAGAAGAGCAAGACTCCGTTGGGTGTTGTCTACTCGGAGTTATGCCATGCTGGAGTGGTCAAGAAGGGGTGTTGCCATGAAGAAGGATGTGCTGATTCCACATGCGTGGGGAATTGTGAAAGCTTTAAAATGATCCTACAGGACCTGTTGGATCGGTGTGTGGTTCAGATAGGAACCCATGATGTTGAAGAAGAGGTGTTGGCTCTACACTCTGATAAAGGTAGAGGAATCAGAAGACCTATTGAAATCCCTTACAATTACAATCCCAGATTGGTGCAAGCAAATGCTCAACCAATAGTGATTGAAGTTCCGGCTCCTTTCCCCTATGAGTCGGACAGGGCAGTCCCATGGAAATACACTGCGCTATCTACAGTAGAATGCTCTCCAAGTACTACTACTGTAACAAACATAGTGGGATCAAGCGGGATCACCAGAAGCGGGAGAGTGTTTGCTCCAGAGACCCTTCGTACAGAAACTTCCAAGGAAGGTGAACAGAGAGTTCGGAAGGAGAAGGGAAAGGAACCAGAAGTTTCCCAGGAAAAGGTAACGGAAAGGGAAGCAAATGAATTCTTGAAGATAGTCCGGCAGAGTGACTACCAGGTTGTCGATCAGTTAAAGCATACCCCGTCGAAGATATCCATGCTATCATTGTTGCTCAGCTCGGAAGCACACAGAAATGCTCTTATGAAGGTGCTTAGCGAGGCACATGTTGCAGAGGGTATTTCAGTGAACCAATTTGATGGCATTGTGGGGAATATAGTGGCTGCAAACCACCTAACTTTTGCTGATGATGAGTTGCCCGCTGGAGGGGAAAAGCATAATCGGGCTCTCCACATCTCAGTTAAGTGTGGGGACTATGTGTTGGCGAGAGTGCTGATAGATAACGGATCTTCATTGAATGTAATGCCGAAATCCACTATGGATAAGCTGGACGTGGATTGTTCCTACATGAAGCCAAACTCGACTCTGGTGCGAGCCTTTGATGGATCCAAAAAGGAAGTATTGGGAGAGATGGAGTTTCCCATCCAAATTGTTTCGCCTTTCATTCTGCTTTTTCGCTACGGTAAAATGCAGATCCACAGTAATGGTCTCTGAAAACAGTAGTGTCAACAGTCCGCATTCTGACTTTGATCATCCTATCAACCAAGCCGAGGGGGATGTTGAGGAAGATTGGGAAGCTCCTCCGGAACTCATGAGACTAATGAAGCAAGAGGAAAGGGTAATCCAGCCTCACGGGGAATCTACCGAAGTGATTAACTTGGGTACAGCTGAGAACAAGAAAGAGGTCAAAGTGGGAACAGCCATGAATGACGAAGATCGCATGAAGTTGGTACAGCTGTTGCATGACTACGTTGATGTGTTTGCGTGGTCCTACCAAAATATGCCTGGGTTGGACACTGATATTGTGGTACACAAGCTGCCGGTCAAACCTGAATGCCCGCCCGTAAAGCAGAAATTGAGGAGGATGAAGCCTGAGATGTCCCTCAAAATCAGAGACGAAGTAAAGAAGCAATTTGATGCAGGATTCCTAGCAGTGGCCAAATACCCACAGTGGGTTGCCAATATTGTCCCAGTTCCCAAGAAGGACGGGAAGGTTAGAATGTGTGTTGACTACCGAGATCTGAATCGTGCTAGTCCCAAAGACGACTTCCCACTGCCACATATTGATGTCTTGGTGGATAGCACTGCACAACACTCGTTATTCTCCTTCATGGATGGATATTCGGGATATAACCAGATCAAGATGGACCCCGAAGACATGGAAAAGACAACTTTCATCACTCTCTGGGGTACTTTCTGTTATAAAGTCTTGCCATTCGGGTTGAAGAATGCTGGCGCAACCTACCAGAGGGCCATGGTCACCTTGTTCCACGATATGATGCATAAGGAGATTGAGGTCTATGTTGATGACATGATCGCAAAATCCAAAACTGACAAAGAGCACATTGTCAACTTGCAAAAACTCTTCTATCGGTTGAGGAAGTACAAGCTCAAGTTGAACCCTGCCAAGTGCACATTCGGGGTGAGATCAGGGAAGTTGCTAGGCTTCATTGTTAGTCAGAAGGGGATTGAGGTGGATCCAGACAAAGTGAAAGCCATCCTTGAAATGCCGGTGCCCAAAACAGAAAAAGAAGTCCGTGGCTTTCTGGGAAGGTTGAATTACATCTCCCGATTCATCTTCCAGCTGACGGCCACCTGCGAGCCAATCTTCAAGCTGCTCTGCAAGAATCAAGAACTGAAGTGGAATGATCAGTGCCAAGCTGCCTTTGAGAAGATCAAAGTCTACCTCCAGAATCCGCCAGTTTTGATGCCACCTGTGTCGGGCAGGCCCCTCATCCTGTATCTCACGGTGCTAGATAATTCCATGGGCTGCGTGCTGGGGCAGCATGACGAATCTGGAAAGAAGGAACATGCCATCTATTATCTAAGTAAGAAGTTCACAGATTGCGAGACACGGTATTCTGCGCTTGAAAAGACATGTTGTGCTCTGGTATGGGCTGCTCACCGCCTGAGGCAATATATGTTGAGCCACACAACTTGGTTGGTATCTAAAGTAGACCCGATCAAGTACATATTTGAGAAGCCAGCTCTCACAGGACGGATTGCCCGTTGGCAGATGCAGTTGTCTGAATATGATATCCTGTATGTCACGCAGAAGGCAGTTAAGGGTAGTGCACTCGCAGAGTACCTGGCTTGTCAGCCCATTCCAGACTACCAGCCGATGCAGCATGATTTCCCTGATGAAGACATCATGGAATTGTTCGACGAGGGGAAGTCCCAAGAAAACGAAAGGTGGAGGATGATCTTTGACGGTGCATCCAATATTTGGGGGCATGGGGCAGGTGCCATGCTGATATCTCCTGATAACTGCTTCATTCCTGTCACTGCGAGGCTGAGCTTCTATGTCACAAACAATATAGCAGAGTATGAAGCATGCATCTTGGGCATTCAGGCAGCCTTAGAATGGAAAGTCAAAAGGCTAGATGTGTATGGTGATTCCGCCCTGGTAATTCATCAAGTAAGAGGCGATTGGGAGACTCGAGATCCCAAACTGATCCCATATTATGAATATGTTCAAGAGTTGGTGGAGTCTTTCGACGAAATCACCTTCAAACACATCCCTCGAGGTGAAAATCAGCTGGCCGATGCCTTAGCAACACTGTCATCAATGTTTAACATCAACTGTGATAAGACATTGACTCACATCAGAATCCAGCATCGGGATTTGCCCGCACATCATTACTGCACCGCAATAGACGAAGAGCCTGACGACAAGCCTTGGTATCATGACATCAAGCAATACATCATTAACAGAGAGTATCCACCAGGGGCATCAGAAAATGACAAAATAACGCTCAGAAGACTGTCAAGAAATTTCTTCCTGAGCGGTGAGGTCCTCTATAAAAGAAATTATGACATGGTTCTCCTGAGGTGTGTTGCCAAGGAGGAGGCTGAAAAGATCATGAAGGAGGTACATGAAGGCTCCTTTGGAACCCATTCCGGCGGGCATACCAAGGCTAGACAGATTTTAAGGGCGGGCTATTACTGGTTGCAGATGGAGGGTGACTGCTATAGTTTTGTCAGAAGATGCCACAAGTGTCAAATCTACGCTGATCACATTCACGTACCGCCTGCCAAACTTAATGTTCTGACTGCATCATGGTCGTTCTCGATGTGGGGAATGGATGTCATAGGTCCAATTGAGCCGAAAGCATCAAATGGGCATCGCTTCATCTTGGTTGCGATCGACTACTTCACAAAATGGGTTGAGGCTGCCTCATATTCAAGTATAACCAGCGCAGTGGTTGCAAAATTCATCAAGAGGGATCTGATTTGTCGCTATGGTCTTCCCAACAAGATCATCACTGATAACGGCAGTAACCTGAACAGCAGAATGATGAAGGACATGTGCAAGGAATTCAGGATCCAACATCATAATTCTTCCCCCTACCGTCCTAAGATGAATGGGGCAGTTGAGGCGGCTAACAAGAACATCAAGCGGATAGTGCAGAAGATGGTGGTAACATACAAGGACTGGCATGAGATGCTTCCCTTTGCTCTGCATGGCTACCGTACTTCAGTGCGTACATCAACTGGGGCAACCCCTTTTTCCTTGGTATATGGGTCAGAAGCAGTCCTGCCCATTGAAGTTGAAATACCCTCCCTGCGGGTACTGATGGAAACAAAACTAGAAGAAGCTGAGTGGGTACAGGCCCGGTTGGATCAGCTAAACCTGATTGAGGAGAAAAGGATTGCAGGCTTATGCCACGGTCAGTTATACCAGCAGAGGATGAGAACAGCTTTTGATAAGAAAGTCAGACCTCTTGAATTCAAGAAAGGCGATCTGGTGCTGAAGAAGATCCTGCCTATTCAGACTGATCCCCGAGGAAAGTGGACACCCAGCTATGATAGTCCCTATGTTGTCAAGAAAGCCTTTTCTGGAGGGGCGCTGTTACTCACAGACATGGATGGCGAGGATCTCCGGAATCCGGTCAATTCTGATCAAGTGAAGAAGTATTATGCCTGAAAGAAATAGACGAAAAAAGAGAAAGATAAGCCAAGTAAGGATCAGCTCGCTAGGTTGAAAACCTGAAAGGGCGGCCTAGGCAAAATCAGAGCGACCCGGTGGATTGAAAACCCGAAAGGGCGATCCAGGCAAAAATTAGGGTCAGAAAACTTGGGCGTGGAAAGTTAAACAAAGGCATACAACCTTCCCCGAGGCTTGAATGAGGGAATGATCAAGGTCAAGGACACAGATGTTGGCACTGCTCCACAGAGACGGACAGTCAGAAATTAGCTTTTCTCTTTTTTCGTGTCTTTTTGTAGTTTAAACTTTCAAATGTATTGAACAGTCGTCGTAACATTCTGTGCGATTGGCTTCTACATCAATAAAGCTCAACTTTTTCCTACCGGTTTGTTATTTTCCGCTTCTCTGCTCAAGATAAACGTTTTATGATGATGGTAATACTGAGTTGCAAAACATGTGCATACATCATAGAGCATTACAAATCATTGCGAAATCCTTAAAAGTCACGGGAAATAAGCAATCTCCCAAAGAAAGTTAATCTTGCAAGGAAAGTTGCACTCATAAGTCATTCCAGAAGGCAAACCATAAAGCAAACTTGCACTCGGCTCATGGGTCCCGTAAATCAGTTCCTCAGTCTCGTGCCAGGAGTGTCGGGGGTCGGTTGAACCAGCAAAAGAATAAGCCTTTTATTAAAAAAAAGAAGAGCACAAAAAAGCAAATGATCAGGAAAAAAAAAAGCTGATCAGGCAAAAAGAAGAAAAAACAAATGATCAGAAAACAGAAAGCTGATCAAAAGAAGAATTAAAAGATGAAAGAAAAAAAAACAATCAAAGCTGAAAGAAAAGCATTCCCCAGCATTCATCATTCACCCAAAATCATCGCATCGCATGCATTCGCATAACAGGCCTTTGCATAACATGCATTCATTCCATGCACCATGCATTGCATCTGCTGACATGTGCAGGTACCGCCAACCTGAGAAACCTGAAGAAAAGTCCTGCGACCAGAGCAGGCACCCCTGGATCGGTGTGAAAGCATTGACCCTGAAGAAGATGAATTGGATTTCCGAATCCCCCTTTGGACCCACGTGTCCCCCAGAAAGACTGACTTCAACTTGTATTCGAGCTGCAAGTAAGTCCCTCTGATCTCAATAGGTCCAGTCGAAAAGGATAGCCGTGTTGGTCTAAAACATGGCGCAGTCCTAGGGAAATATCGAGATCTAGACTTGATATAGTACCCTCCCCCTGATCGCTCGAAAGACCACCTCTTTTGAGCCCGCGCGCTCCCAGGCCCAAGTGCAAACTCGGATCGTTCGCGATTCGTTAAAAGGCTTTAGGCAGCCTCCTTCGCCGGCTCAATGGGAGTCGGTACCCCTTTTATTGCTTTCTTTATTTTCTGCTTTCCGTCAGCTTATTGAGGGTTGGCGCTCATAGGAAAAACAAAAAAATATCATGTCATCGCATCTGCATCAGAAAAAACAAAAAAATAGAAATGGAAAAAGGAAAATTCGGGTTTCTTTAGGTAGACAAAATTGGTATAATTTCTGAATTCTTTATCTTTATTTTGCCTCGAAATATGTTTCGGCCAATTCATATTCCTTGTTAAAATCCAGATAAAGAGGGGCAGCTGTCATACCCTAATTTTGTCCGGCTTGGAACAAAACCTTAATTTTCCACAAAAAAGAAATAAATTATGAAGTGAAGCATCATTCTGAAGGATGTGAAGAACTATGAGCATGCATTTTTGGGTTCTAAAAGTCATTTCAGCGCTTTTAAAATCGTTTTTAGGATTGGAATGCCTTTTGGAGTAAAATTAGGGTTTTTTGGGCAAAAGGGGTATTTTGGTCATTTCCAAAATTAAGCAATTTCTCACCAAAAATCATTGTTCAATCTCAGAGGAATTTATTTGGATCTAGATGATTTGGGTTATGAATTTTTGTGCGCATGCATGCATGATTTTTGGCATAAAATTCAAATTTCAAGCAAAAGGGCAAAATGGGAATTTCCATCAAGGTGAGGTCTCAAATCAATTTTGGGAAGGGTGATATCATGGAATTTTGGGCCCAATCATT
Organism: Astragalus glycyphyllos; assembly: GCA_963573325.1. Taxonomy (NCBI): domain Eukaryota; kingdom Viridiplantae; phylum Streptophyta; class Magnoliopsida; order Fabales; family Fabaceae; genus Astragalus; species Astragalus glycyphyllos. Next base: position 11,077,201 of record OY754313.1, on the reverse strand, counting down.
TATTCCTAGGATATGGCCCAAAGTGGCATGATTTTTATGGAATTATCTAGAAAAGAATAATCAAAAATGGTGAAAATAAGGAAGTGTCCCCAATAAGACAAAATGTACTATTTTTCTTGACAAGCTTGCAAAACTTGGGCACCAAGGCCTCATTTGCTCCGATTTTTCCAGCTCATTTTCACCTCATTTTGTGTTTCCTCATGCCCTTGATCCATGTGAGTTGTATTCCTAGCCATTGATTAAAATTCTAGATCAAATCCTAGGCTACAACTTTGTGTAGAATGACCTAGGTGCCCTCAACAATTTTTGTGCAACAAAAACTCATAATTTTTGTGTATGACCAGCTATTCCTCACTCATTTGTGTTTTCTCCTTGTCCCTAAGCCATGTGCATTGCAATCTTGGCCTTTGATTCAAATTCTAGCTCAAATCTCAATGGTTTGCAAAAGCACAATGTCCTATATACCCTTAATTTTGCACCTCATATAAAACCCAAAATAGGAGACCATGAGAGACACTCATTTTTTTTACCCTAGCACCCAAATCTCTCCTCTCTTTCTCTGATTCCTTCGAAGCAACCAGCCACCATACCCATATTCTTTTCTTCAAAATTCTTCCAAAAAAATCAATCGTCAAACCTTGTTTATTCTTCATCCTTTCAATAATTCTACTTCTAAACTTGCATAATCATCAAAGTTTCATCAAAAACCATCAAGAATCAAGCATTTGCGAAAGGTTCAAGAGGTTCTTGTGGTGTTCTTCAAGTGTTCTTGCTTCTATTCTCTTTCCTTCTTCATTTTCTAGCTAGATCTAGAGGTAAGCTCACTAACCCTTGCATTTTCTTTAATTTTCATCATGTAATCTCTCTTCTATTCCTCTGTCCTTCTTGCAAGAAGCATTGAGGACTCATTTCAAACATTATTGGACAAGGACATTGGGAGCCTTGGGTGTTTGAGATGAGTCCTTGGCCTTGAAGGAAAGATTCTTGTGTTTTCTCATCATTCATTGCATTTCTACCTCATTTGCATGATTTTGGTGAAATAAAACCTTGTTTTCCTACCTATTTTGCTTCGGCCATAGCATGGATTTTAGGGTTCTTGTGTTCATTTTGTTCATTTCATGATTTTAAGTTGAATTTTGGCTTGATTTTGGTGTTGGGTGCCTCGGGTTGTTGCTTCAAAACCTAGGGTTTTTGTTGCCTTTTTACTTCTTTGATTTTGTGAAGAATAAAATACATGATATGCTTGATGCTTACTTTAGAACATGGCATGATGATCTAGGGTTTAGTCTTGTGAATTGTTTCATGTATTAATTGTGAATTTTAGCATGAAATTTGATGGTGATTTGTGCTTAGCATTGCTTCGGCCTTAGGCCACTTTTGTGCATATTTTGTGCTTGAAAACGTGTTGTTTTGATCTTGTGTGAATAAATGCAATTGTGCAATTGTGTTTTTACCCTTTTACCTTTTTACTTTACCATCTCATTAAATAATTACCATTTACCTCATGCATTTTTACTCTACCATTTCATTAACTTCTCACTCAAACTTTTTACCACTTGTAAATTTGCATAAAAAAATCCCAAAACATTTCAATCATTTGCATTTTAAACTTTTACTACTTCTCATTTAAAACCCCAAAACATTTTTACCACTTCTTACTCAAAACATTTTCAAACTTTGCATTTCACTTATTTGCATCATCTATGCGACACCTTGCATGCTTGCACACACATTCACTCATACTTGTATACCATGCATAATAAATGCTCATGCATTCTTGTATGCTCATGCATTCTCTTGTATACTTATTCATGCATTCTCTTGTATGCTCATGCATTCACATGCTTGCTTAATCATGTATCATCGCTCACATGTTCATTCATTAAACCTAGAATACTCTATGCCTATGATCAATTGTGTTCACTTGTTCTTGATGCCATCTGAATGACTTGATTTAATTGTGTGCCCTTCCTTTCCACTAGTATGTATTCTTAATGAAGACGTAAGCCTACTTTTCCGATTGTAGCATAGAGTCATTAAGGTATATGCACCCCTTTGAGATTATTGCCCGTCCCGTAGCAATTCTCACACACACACACAATTGTCTTGAGAACTTTGTCTTGCATCCTTAATAATTGGATCTCTTGATTATATTGGCATGTTTAATCTTGGTTAATAATCAACATGTTTATGATTGCTTGATTGGTGAGTATGTTTGGATCTTGTTCATTCATTGTTGCATTTGGTTATGGACTTGGAATTGATTGAATAATGTTCTACTTGTTTTCCAAAACCCATTTTCTAAACTCATTTTCAAACGCTCCTTGCTTTGCGAAAACATTTTCTTAATTCCTCCATTAAATAAAACAAATTGTCATTGATGATCACTCGCGCTGTTGCCGTTTAGATCGCTAATGATGATTTTATTTTCAAAAAAGAGTTAGTAGTGAGGCCATTCTAACCGTTGTTGTTCGGTCTTCACAAACGCTCACCCAATTGCGAAAAACTCTTAAGCCGTTTTCAGACGCAAAAGCCGAGAACTACGTAGCTTTGATCCCTCAACCCAGTGAGGGTACGTAGGAGCGGGTCCGTCCCGTCAAGCACCCTTTTAAAAAAATCTTTGTTTTGTTTCCACTTTTCAAAGATAACAAAAATATTCCTGTCTTCCGTTTTCTATAAAACGATTTTTCAAATAAAAAAAAAGAAAAGAAAAGAAAAGAAAAGAAAAGAAGTAGAACAATTCGCTTTCAACTCAAACCTTTGTCAAACCACACATCGAGTTAATGGTTCCCTTTCAGTAGAAAGGACGTATGGGATGCTAATACCTTCCCCATGCGTAACCGACCCCCGAACCTACATCTCTGATTTCGAAAGACCACTCGCTTTTCCAAAAAAGGGGTTTTTCCGATGTTTTCCCAAATAAATATTGGTGGCGGCTCTACTATTTTTCACGTTGCAAAACGAGAAGTCCCAAACCGAATTTTTCGGGCGCGACAGCTGGAGACTCTGCTAGGGAATTTTTATAAAAGGCGAGGGTCAAGCCTAGTTAACTCGATGTGAGGTTTAAATCGCTTGAATTGAAAGCTTTGTTCTACTTCTTCCTTTTCTTCCTTTTCTTTTCCTTTTCCCTTCTTTCTTTGTCTGTGATGCTTGATTGTTTCTCTAGCATTATCATGATGTTATGTTGTATTCATATGCATTTGTTTTCCTTCTATGTGTGCTCCTTGCGCATTTTCTCTTTGTTCACATACCATGTTCATGCATTCCTCAATTCCCACGTCCCCTCTTCCTTGCTCCCTTTCTAAAGGTAAATTCATGCATTTCTCCCCCACCTTATCATGATCCCTTCCTCTTGGCTCCCTTTCTTAAGGTAAACAATGTTTGCGATTGCTTATTGACTTCCTGTGTTAATTCTTGAATTGGAATGCTATATGATATGCAACATGCTATTGTATGCTTTTGTCTGGACTGTTCTAGGTTTTCATTTGCAGGTGGGGGTTTATGATGGGTAGTTTTAGGCGGTATGTCCTTGCTACACACACTCACACCTTATGCTTATTGTGCTTTGAGAGGGGCCTAAAACCCAAGGTCTGACAAAACTTAGAGGAGTGGAAATGAGTAGTGACTGGCAATTGGACCGTTGTCCTTCTGACTCTCACGAAAGTTTCAGCCGGAGTATGCTCTTTCACGATACCTCACACCAGGTGGCGTACCATCGTTGTGGGTGCTATTGTGAGAGAGAATTAGCTCTGGTAGCCTGGTGAGGAAGTGATTAAAGCCAACATGGGAGGAACATCTGAGTTGCCCTAGAACCTAGGTTCCCGCCTCGTAGGACACAAGGACATACAAATTGTGTGTTGCATTGTAATCTAGGCATGTTTTCCAAAAGGAGTAGAAGGAGATTTTTCCAAAAAAAAAAAAAGAAAGCAGAGAAAGAACTGTCGTTGTAGCCTTTCTTTTGCCGGTCCGTACGAGATAACATATGGCCCACTCTTTTCAAAAAAGGGAACGAGCTGCCGCTGTAGCCTTTCTCTTATAAAGTAACATATGGTCCACATTTTTTTCAAAAAAAAAGGGAGAACGAGTTACCGCTGTAACCTTTCTCTTATGAAGTAGCATGTGGCCCGCATTCTTCAAAAAAACGGGAGAACGAGTTGCCGTTGTAGCCTTTCTCTCACTGGTCCATATGAAACAACGTACGGCCCGTATTTTCAAAAAAAAAGCTTAAATCAATGCCAATAAAGATTTTGCCCTAATCTGCATATGCATAAAACATCATCAGCATTTGCATGCATCCTCGCATTACATAAAACCCATGCATACATCATTGCATCTTACTCAAGTTTGTTTGCCGAGAATCACAAAGTGACAAAGAATCTTGCCATAGGAACTTAATGGAATCAAGAAGTGAGACAGTGCATGCTCCAAGGTACCCGGGTGTAAGAAAGGTAGACGTCACCAGCTTGAAAGGATATGTTGACCTAATGGGACCTATTGAAAGGGGATCGTTTGACAGCTCTTATGGGAACCTTCGGAAGTTGTTGTTGTTAGAGGTATAGACTGAGACTATCGTGGCTCTAAGCAGATTCTATGACTCCGAAATCAGATGCTTCCTTTTCAAAAATTTCCAAATGGCTCCCACTTTGGAAGAATATCATCAGATCTTGGGTTTCCCTCAGACCAAAGCTGCTCCCTGCCAGTATCAATAGCAGTATTACACGGATGAGAAGTTTGCTGCATTATTGCAAGTAAAGGTAGAGGACCTGAAGCTCCAGAGGCAGAGGAAGAACCTTGTGGTAGGTTTCCCGCAGAGTTATCTCGAGGGTATGATGGATACTCATGCCAGAAACAAAAATTGGGTTGTCTTCAAGCAAATCTTGGCCTTAACAATCTTCGGGATTGTTCTCTTTCCGCAGATTGAAAGACTTGTGGATGTGACTGTCATTCGCATTTTCTTAGCTTTCCAGAATGAGGAGAATCCTATCAATCCGATCCCTGCAATGCTTGCTGACACTTATTCCGCTCTTACTCACCACTGTGAACTCAAAAGGAAGAAAATCTCTTGCTCTTCCCATCTGTTATATGCCTGGCTTCTTATCCATGTTTTCACCAATCCAAAGAAAGTGGAAAAGTTGATTGACTATGCTGTATCTTGTGAGGTGAAAACCATGAGTATTCAAGAGTGGATCCAGTTTCTAGGGAGTCTAGACGAGCACTCGGTTCGTTGGTATCTTTCATCTTGCTGGGAAGCTAGACCTGAGGTGGTCTTCCGCTGTGGTTGTTTTCAAAATGTTCCACTGATGGGCACTAAAGGGTGCATTAACTACAACCCCTCCCTGACGCTGAGACAATTAGGATATCCTATGAGGAACTCGCCTACTGAAGAGATGGCATTCCCGTTTTACATCTATGAGGGAGGTCCAAAGGATGACAGTTTGACTAGGAAGATTTTGCAAGCTTGGAGTATGGTGACTCGTTATGGAAAAGTAGAGATCTCTCAGAGAACTAGTGGTGTTACCTTTGCTCAATGGCTTGAGAAAAGGATTCAGAGCGTCCGATTGCCTTATCAGAAATTATTGCAAGTTGAGAGGGAGGTAATAGACTCTGGTACTCCCGTTATTGAAGAGTTAGGTGAGGTCAAGTTGACTCTAATGAAAGCAGAGGAAGAGAAAAAATCCTTGCAAGCTGAGATAGAGAAGTTGACTCTGAACAACCAAAGATTAAAAGAAGATAATGCTCTCAAATCTGCTGCCATTGAGGAGTTTGACAAGAAACTCAAAGTAGAAGAGAAGGAAAAGCTAGAAGCTCAAAAGTATCTGCAAGTAGCCAAAGAGGAAATCAAGAGGCAAAAGGCTAAACAAAAGAGAGCCATTGAAGAGACCAGTCAGTGGAGAGATCTCTATGAAAAGACAAAGATGGATGAGAGGACTGTGAAGAGCTTGCTTGCAAAGTCAAAAAGAGAGTCCCGCTTGCTACAGGCTGAGTGGGAAAGCAAACTGAGCAGTGTCGTGCAAGAAAGAAATTCAGTTGAGAGCATTCTCAAAGAATACAAGCAGGCTCTAGGATTTGAGCGAGAGATTTTTGATGAACTGAAAATAAACCTTTGACACATCAGTGATGCATACAGGCAGGTGAAGGATGAGAGTCAGCATTGGGAACACCGCTTTGTTGAACTGCTTGGCAGGATTGAAGAACAGGCAGTTATCATTGAGTTGAAAGATGAAATTCAACAGTGGAAGGCTAGATTCTCTGAGCTTGCAGAGTTGGCCAACCAAGCTCTTGCAGGTGTACCTAAAAAGCTAAGAAAGGCTGAGGTTGAGATGTTTCCCTTTAACACTCCACTGGTAGTTTGCAAATTCGTGAAGTTTTGCAGGGCCTTGGTTGAAGAAGTCAGAGAGAAGACTGGAAGGGTTCCCACAGGCAACAAGAGAAAGAGAACTGGAGATTTCAAAGCTCTATGTAGTTGAGCTCTTGTTTGTAATTTTCATTGTACTCTCTCTTTCTGGATGACCGTATTTCCATTTGAGTATTCTACCTTTTGAAATGTAAGGCTTGAAGTACTTGCTTGAATTTGAATGTATGGAGTATGTTTTGTTTCACTTATTGATTCCAATCTTGTCTTGTTTCAAACAAAAATAATCAAAGTCCACTGTTAGGCCTATGGCAAGACATGGCACACTGTGGTTCACGGCATAAGACAAACTAAAACTAACACCCATTTGCATTGCATTCATTGCATTTCATTAATACCCCTGCTCATAAAAAATGTTTCGTCAGAGCAAGTCAGGCAAGCTGGTTCTCCGTCACCGATACTTCACCCGACTGCAAGCAAAGTTGATGGCCAATCTGCAAGATTACCCAGAGATTGAGACCGAGAGTAATCCAGAGCACGAAGATCTGGGTGTGCAGATTATTAATCCTGAGCAGCTGGCTCAGGAGAACCAGGTTCTAAAGGATAAGGTTGGGGCCATGGAGACCCAAATGCATGAGATGATGGCTTTGCTACAAAGCCTAAAGAGTGGAACCGCTGCTGAAGGTACCGCTGTGGTGGGTCCCGATGGTGTCATTTCTTTTATACCTCCTCCAGTGTCAGTTAATGCTGCAGCCACAGTTCCTCCGGGGCCTGGAATCAGTCATCCCGTCTTTGCTTCAGGGATGAATAGGCAGAATCAGTCACAAAGATATCCTTGGGGGATGCCCGCCGAGTACATGCCGCAAATTGTTAGACCCATTCCTGCTGACGCTGTTGGGCCACATCAGGCTACTGCTGCCGTGTCTGGGGGAGCTGCTGGAAGACCGCAGGTCCAGACTCCTAGTCCTCATGCTGTGCTCAGCCCTACTCCGGGGCTTGTTGCACACCCTCACAATGTTCCTCAGCCTGGAGGATATTACTATAGCATGGGCAGTCAACCCCAAGGCCACATGTTTGAGGGATCGCAGCCAAATGACCCGATTCGTGCACTAGAAGAGAGGGTAAGAGCCGTGGAAGGTGCTGGCGTCAGGGCTAGAGAAGCTCGTGAGCTATGCTTAGTCCCAGATTTGGTATTACCACCGAAGTTCAAAGCTCCTGAGGTGGACAAGTACCGAGGCACCAGCTGTCCTGAGAGTCATGTTACAATGTTTGTCCGGAAGATGGGTCCTTATGCCAATGATGACAAACTGCTGATTTACTGCTTCCAAAACAGTTTGGCCGGAGCTCCTCTAGATTGGTACATGAAACTGCAAGCCTCAGAAATCCGTTGCTGGAAGGATCTGTCCGAAGCATTCATGAAACAATATAAATATAACATGGACATGGCTCCGGACAGGTCACAATTGCAACACATGAGTAAGGGCGAAAAGGAGACTTTCAAGGAATATGCCCAGAAATGAAGAAGCTTGGTTGCCCAGGTTCAACCTCCTCTGACCGAAAAAGAAATGGTGTACATGTTCCTGGAAAACTTGCCAGCAATTTATTATGACCGACTGATTACGAGTGTCTCATCTAATTTTCCTGATATGATAGTCTTCGGGGAAAGACTTGAGCACGGTCTCCGAAGTGGGAAGATTTCAAATCATTTCAGCAATTCAGGAAGCTCTGGTAGCTCCCACAGCCAGAAGAAGCACTTCTCCCATTTCCCAAAAAGGAAAGAAGGGGAAACAAATGTAGTCTCAGGAGGAAACTCATCCTTTGATACCCCTCCACCACAAACTGTTCCATTCTCTGCCCCTGCATCACCTCAGCAAAGCAGTGACAATCACAAAGCTCAGGGTTATCAGTATAATAAACGGACCAGTTTCGATCCTATACCAATGACATACACTGAGTTGTTTAATCACCTGACTTCAAAGAACTTGATCAACACTCGGTCAATGAAAGCCCTTCAACCGCCATTCCCAAGAAGCTACAACGCTAATGCTACCTGCAGTTTCCACGAAAACGGGGTCGGTCATACTGTGGAGGAGTGTAAGGCATTTAAGCGTGTGGTGCAAGACCTGATAGATGCTGGTTGGATCTCTTTTAAGCAAAGCAGCCCGAACACAACAACCAATCCATTGCCAGGCCATCAGAGGCCAGCAACCAATGCTATAGAAAGTTCTGTTGGGAAATTGGTGAAGGATGTGCAGAAGAGCAAGACTCCGTTGGGTGTTGTCTACTCGGAGTTATGCCATGCTGGAGTGGTCAAGAAGGGGTGTTGCCATGAAGAAGGATGTGCTGATTCCACATGCGTGGGGAATTGTGAAAGCTTTAAAATGATCCTACAGGACCTGTTGGATCGGTGTGTGGTTCAGATAGGAACCCATGATGTTGAAGAAGAGGTGTTGGCTCTACACTCTGATAAAGGTAGAGGAATCAGAAGACCTATTGAAATCCCTTACAATTACAATCCCAGATTGGTGCAAGCAAATGCTCAACCAATAGTGATTGAAGTTCCGGCTCCTTTCCCCTATGAGTCGGACAGGGCAGTCCCATGGAAATACACTGCGCTATCTACAGTAGAATGCTCTCCAAGTACTACTACTGTAACAAACATAGTGGGATCAAGCGGGATCACCAGAAGCGGGAGAGTGTTTGCTCCAGAGACCCTTCGTACAGAAACTTCCAAGGAAGGTGAACAGAGAGTTCGGAAGGAGAAGGGAAAGGAACCAGAAGTTTCCCAGGAAAAGGTAACGGAAAGGGAAGCAAATGAATTCTTGAAGATAGTCCGGCAGAGTGACTACCAGGTTGTCGATCAGTTAAAGCATACCCCGTCGAAGATATCCATGCTATCATTGTTGCTCAGCTCGGAAGCACACAGAAATGCTCTTATGAAGGTGCTTAGCGAGGCACATGTTGCAGAGGGTATTTCAGTGAACCAATTTGATGGCATTGTGGGGAATATAGTGGCTGCAAACCACCTAACTTTTGCTGATGATGAGTTGCCCGCTGGAGGGGAAAAGCATAATCGGGCTCTCCACATCTCAGTTAAGTGTGGGGACTATGTGTTGGCGAGAGTGCTGATAGATAACGGATCTTCATTGAATGTAATGCCGAAATCCACTATGGATAAGCTGGACGTGGATTGTTCCTACATGAAGCCAAACTCGACTCTGGTGCGAGCCTTTGATGGATCCAAAAAGGAAGTATTGGGAGAGATGGAGTTTCCCATCCAAATTGTTTCGCCTTTCATTCTGCTTTTTCGCTACGGTAAAATGCAGATCCACAGTAATGGTCTCTGAAAACAGTAGTGTCAACAGTCCGCATTCTGACTTTGATCATCCTATCAACCAAGCCGAGGGGGATGTTGAGGAAGATTGGGAAGCTCCTCCGGAACTCATGAGACTAATGAAGCAAGAGGAAAGGGTAATCCAGCCTCACGGGGAATCTACCGAAGTGATTAACTTGGGTACAGCTGAGAACAAGAAAGAGGTCAAAGTGGGAACAGCCATGAATGACGAAGATCGCATGAAGTTGGTACAGCTGTTGCATGACTACGTTGATGTGTTTGCGTGGTCCTACCAAAATATGCCTGGGTTGGACACTGATATTGTGGTACACAAGCTGCCGGTCAAACCTGAATGCCCGCCCGTAAAGCAGAAATTGAGGAGGATGAAGCCTGAGATGTCCCTCAAAATCAGAGACGAAGTAAAGAAGCAATTTGATGCAGGATTCCTAGCAGTGGCCAAATACCCACAGTGGGTTGCCAATATTGTCCCAGTTCCCAAGAAGGACGGGAAGGTTAGAATGTGTGTTGACTACCGAGATCTGAATCGTGCTAGTCCCAAAGACGACTTCCCACTGCCACATATTGATGTCTTGGTGGATAGCACTGCACAACACTCGTTATTCTCCTTCATGGATGGATATTCGGGATATAACCAGATCAAGATGGACCCCGAAGACATGGAAAAGACAACTTTCATCACTCTCTGGGGTACTTTCTGTTATAAAGTCTTGCCATTCGGGTTGAAGAATGCTGGCGCAACCTACCAGAGGGCCATGGTCACCTTGTTCCACGATATGATGCATAAGGAGATTGAGGTCTATGTTGATGACATGATCGCAAAATCCAAAACTGACAAAGAGCACATTGTCAACTTGCAAAAACTCTTCTATCGGTTGAGGAAGTACAAGCTCAAGTTGAACCCTGCCAAGTGCACATTCGGGGTGAGATCAGGGAAGTTGCTAGGCTTCATTGTTAGTCAGAAGGGGATTGAGGTGGATCCAGACAAAGTGAAAGCCATCCTTGAAATGCCGGTGCCCAAAACAGAAAAAGAAGTCCGTGGCTTTCTGGGAAGGTTGAATTACATCTCCCGATTCATCTTCCAGCTGACGGCCACCTGCGAGCCAATCTTCAAGCTGCTCTGCAAGAATCAAGAACTGAAGTGGAATGATCAGTGCCAAGCTGCCTTTGAGAAGATCAAAGTCTACCTCCAGAATCCGCCAGTTTTGATGCCACCTGTGTCGGGCAGGCCCCTCATCCTGTATCTCACGGTGCTAGATAATTCCATGGGCTGCGTGCTGGGGCAGCATGACGAATCTGGAAAGAAGGAACATGCCATCTATTATCTAAGTAAGAAGTTCACAGATTGCGAGACACGGTATTCTGCGCTTGAAAAGACATGTTGTGCTCTGGTATGGGCTGCTCACCGCCTGAGGCAATATATGTTGAGCCACACAACTTGGTTGGTATCTAAAGTAGACCCGATCAAGTACATATTTGAGAAGCCAGCTCTCACAGGACGGATTGCCCGTTGGCAGATGCAGTTGTCTGAATATGATATCCTGTATGTCACGCAGAAGGCAGTTAAGGGTAGTGCACTCGCAGAGTACCTGGCTTGTCAGCCCATTCCAGACTACCAGCCGATGCAGCATGATTTCCCTGATGAAGACATCATGGAATTGTTCGACGAGGGGAAGTCCCAAGAAAACGAAAGGTGGAGGATGATCTTTGACGGTGCATCCAATATTTGGGGGCATGGGGCAGGTGCCATGCTGATATCTCCTGATAACTGCTTCATTCCTGTCACTGCGAGGCTGAGCTTCTATGTCACAAACAATATAGCAGAGTATGAAGCATGCATCTTGGGCATTCAGGCAGCCTTAGAATGGAAAGTCAAAAGGCTAGATGTGTATGGTGATTCCGCCCTGGTAATTCATCAAGTAAGAGGCGATTGGGAGACTCGAGATCCCAAACTGATCCCATATTATGAATATGTTCAAGAGTTGGTGGAGTCTTTCGACGAAATCACCTTCAAACACATCCCTCGAGGTGAAAATCAGCTGGCCGATGCCTTAGCAACACTGTCATCAATGTTTAACATCAACTGTGATAAGACATTGACTCACATCAGAATCCAGCATCGGGATTTGCCCGCACATCATTACTGCACCGCAATAGACGAAGAGCCTGACGACAAGCCTTGGTATCATGACATCAAGCAATACATCATTAACAGAGAGTATCCACCAGGGGCATCAGAAAATGACAAAATAACGCTCAGAAGACTGTCAAGAAATTTCTTCCTGAGCGGTGAGGTCCTCTATAAAAGAAATTATGACATGGTTCTCCTGAGGTGTGTTGCCAAGGAGGAGGCTGAAAAGATCATGAAGGAGGTACATGAAGGCTCCTTTGGAACCCATTCCGGCGGGCATACCAAGGCTAGACAGATTTTAAGGGCGGGCTATTACTGGTTGCAGATGGAGGGTGACTGCTATAGTTTTGTCAGAAGATGCCACAAGTGTCAAATCTACGCTGATCACATTCACGTACCGCCTGCCAAACTTAATGTTCTGACTGCATCATGGTCGTTCTCGATGTGGGGAATGGATGTCATAGGTCCAATTGAGCCGAAAGCATCAAATGGGCATCGCTTCATCTTGGTTGCGATCGACTACTTCACAAAATGGGTTGAGGCTGCCTCATATTCAAGTATAACCAGCGCAGTGGTTGCAAAATTCATCAAGAGGGATCTGATTTGTCGCTATGGTCTTCCCAACAAGATCATCACTGATAACGGCAGTAACCTGAACAGCAGAATGATGAAGGACATGTGCAAGGAATTCAGGATCCAACATCATAATTCTTCCCCCTACCGTCCTAAGATGAATGGGGCAGTTGAGGCGGCTAACAAGAACATCAAGCGGATAGTGCAGAAGATGGTGGTAACATACAAGGACTGGCATGAGATGCTTCCCTTTGCTCTGCATGGCTACCGTACTTCAGTGCGTACATCAACTGGGGCAACCCCTTTTTCCTTGGTATATGGGTCAGAAGCAGTCCTGCCCATTGAAGTTGAAATACCCTCCCTGCGGGTACTGATGGAAACAAAACTAGAAGAAGCTGAGTGGGTACAGGCCCGGTTGGATCAGCTAAACCTGATTGAGGAGAAAAGGATTGCAGGCTTATGCCACGGTCAGTTATACCAGCAGAGGATGAGAACAGCTTTTGATAAGAAAGTCAGACCTCTTGAATTCAAGAAAGGCGATCTGGTGCTGAAGAAGATCCTGCCTATTCAGACTGATCCCCGAGGAAAGTGGACACCCAGCTATGATAGTCCCTATGTTGTCAAGAAAGCCTTTTCTGGAGGGGCGCTGTTACTCACAGACATGGATGGCGAGGATCTCCGGAATCCGGTCAATTCTGATCAAGTGAAGAAGTATTATGCCTGAAAGAAATAGACGAAAAAAGAGAAAGATAAGCCAAGTAAGGATCAGCTCGCTAGGTTGAAAACCTGAAAGGGCGGCCTAGGCAAAATCAGAGCGACCCGGTGGATTGAAAACCCGAAAGGGCGATCCAGGCAAAAATTAGGGTCAGAAAACTTGGGCGTGGAAAGTTAAACAAAGGCATACAACCTTCCCCGAGGCTTGAATGAGGGAATGATCAAGGTCAAGGACACAGATGTTGGCACTGCTCCACAGAGACGGACAGTCAGAAATTAGCTTTTCTCTTTTTTCGTGTCTTTTTGTAGTTTAAACTTTCAAATGTATTGAACAGTCGTCGTAACATTCTGTGCGATTGGCTTCTACATCAATAAAGCTCAACTTTTTCCTACCGGTTTGTTATTTTCCGCTTCTCTGCTCAAGATAAACGTTTTATGATGATGGTAATACTGAGTTGCAAAACATGTGCATACATCATAGAGCATTACAAATCATTGCGAAATCCTTAAAAGTCACGGGAAATAAGCAATCTCCCAAAGAAAGTTAATCTTGCAAGGAAAGTTGCACTCATAAGTCATTCCAGAAGGCAAACCATAAAGCAAACTTGCACTCGGCTCATGGGTCCCGTAAATCAGTTCCTCAGTCTCGTGCCAGGAGTGTCGGGGGTCGGTTGAACCAGCAAAAGAATAAGCCTTTTATTAAAAAAAAGAAGAGCACAAAAAAGCAAATGATCAGGAAAAAAAAAAGCTGATCAGGCAAAAAGAAGAAAAAACAAATGATCAGAAAACAGAAAGCTGATCAAAAGAAGAATTAAAAGATGAAAGAAAAAAAAACAATCAAAGCTGAAAGAAAAGCATTCCCCAGCATTCATCATTCACCCAAAATCATCGCATCGCATGCATTCGCATAACAGGCCTTTGCATAACATGCATTCATTCCATGCACCATGCATTGCATCTGCTGACATGTGCAGGTACCGCCAACCTGAGAAACCTGAAGAAAAGTCCTGCGACCAGAGCAGGCACCCCTGGATCGGTGTGAAAGCATTGACCCTGAAGAAGATGAATTGGATTTCCGAATCCCCCTTTGGACCCACGTGTCCCCCAGAAAGACTGACTTCAACTTGTATTCGAGCTGCAAGTAAGTCCCTCTGATCTCAATAGGTCCAGTCGAAAAGGATAGCCGTGTTGGTCTAAAACATGGCGCAGTCCTAGGGAAATATCGAGATCTAGACTTGATATAGTACCCTCCCCCTGATCGCTCGAAAGACCACCTCTTTTGAGCCCGCGCGCTCCCAGGCCCAAGTGCAAACTCGGATCGTTCGCGATTCGTTAAAAGGCTTTAGGCAGCCTCCTTCGCCGGCTCAATGGGAGTCGGTACCCCTTTTATTGCTTTCTTTATTTTCTGCTTTCCGTCAGCTTATTGAGGGTTGGCGCTCATAGGAAAAACAAAAAAATATCATGTCATCGCATCTGCATCAGAAAAAACAAAAAAATAGAAATGGAAAAAGGAAAATTCGGGTTTCTTTAGGTAGACAAAATTGGTATAATTTCTGAATTCTTTATCTTTATTTTGCCTCGAAATATGTTTCGGCCAATTCATATTCCTTGTTAAAATCCAGATAAAGAGGGGCAGCTGTCATACCCTAATTTTGTCCGGCTTGGAACAAAACCTTAATTTTCCACAAAAAAGAAATAAATTATGAAGTGAAGCATCATTCTGAAGGATGTGAAGAACTATGAGCATGCATTTTTGGGTTCTAAAAGTCATTTCAGCGCTTTTAAAATCGTTTTTAGGATTGGAATGCCTTTTGGAGTAAAATTAGGGTTTTTTGGGCAAAAGGGGTATTTTGGTCATTTCCAAAATTAAGCAATTTCTCACCAAAAATCATTGTTCAATCTCAGAGGAATTTATTTGGATCTAGATGATTTGGGTTATGAATTTTTGTGCGCATGCATGCATGATTTTTGGCATAAAATTCAAATTTCAAGCAAAAGGGCAAAATGGGAATTTCCATCAAGGTGAGGTCTCAAATCAATTTTGGGAAGGGTGATATCATGGAATTTTGGGCCCAATCATTTATTCCTAGGATATGGCCCAAAGTGGCATGATTTTTATGGAATTATCTAGAAAAGAATAATCAAAAATGGTGAAAATAAGGAAGTGTCCCCAATAAGACAAAATGTACTATTTTTCTTGACAAGCTTGCAAAACTTGGGCACCAAGGCCTCATTTGCTCCGATTTTTCCAGCTCATTTTCACCTCATTTTGTGTTTCCTCATGCCCTTGATCCATGTGAGTTGTATTCCTAGCCATTGATTAAAATTCTAGATCAAATCCTAGGCTACAACTTTGTGTAGAATGACCTAGGTGCCCTCAACAATTTTTGTGCAACAAAAACTCATAATTTTTGTGTATGACCAGCTATTCCTCACTCATTTGTGTTTTCTCCTTGTCCCTAAGCCATGTGCATTGCAATCTTGGCCTTTGATTCAAATTCTAGCTCAAATCTCAATGGTTTGCAAAAGCACAATGTCCTATATACCCTTAATTTTGCACCTCATATAAAACCCAAAATAGGAGACCATGAGAGACACTCATTTTTTTTACCCTAGCACCCAAATCTCTCCTCTCTTTCTCTGATTCCTTCGAAGCAACCAGCCACCATACCCATATTCTTTTCTTCAAAATTCTTCCAAAAAAATCAATCGTCAAACCTTGTTTATTCTTCATCCTTTCAATAATTCTACTTCTAAACTTGCATAATCATCAAAGTTTCATCAAAAACCATCAAGAATCAAGCATTTGCGAAAGGTTCAAGAGGTTCTTGTGGTGTTCTTCAAGTGTTCTTGCTTCTATTCTCTTTCCTTCTTCATTTTCTAGCTAGATCTAGAGGTAAGCTCACTAACCCTTGCATTTTCTTTAATTTTCATCATGTAATCTCTCTTCTATTCCTCTGTCCTTCTTGCAAGAAGCTTTGAGGACTCATTTCAAACATTATTGGACAAGGACATTGGGAGCCTTGGGTGTTTGAGATGAGTCCTTGGCCTTGAAGGAAAGATTCTTGTGTTTTCTCATCATTCATTGCATTTCTACCTCATTTGCATGATTTTGGTGAAATAAAACCTTGTTTTCCTACCTATTTTGCTTCGGCCATAGCATGGATTTTAGGGTTCTTGTGTTCATTTTGTTCATTTCATGATTTTAAGTTGAATTTTGGCTTGATTTTGGTGTTGGGTGCCTCGGGTTGTTGCTTCAAAACCTAGGGTTTTTGTTGCCTTTTTACTTCTTTGATTTTGTGAAGAATAAAATACATGATATGCTTGATGCTTACTTTAGAACATGGCATGATGATCTAGGGTTTAGTCTTGTGAATTGTTTCATGTATTAATTGTGAATTTTAGCATGAAATTTGATGGTGATTTGTGCTTAGCATTGCTTCGGCCTTAGGCCACTTTTGTGCATATTTTGTGCTTGAAAACGTGTTGTTTTGATCTTGTGTGAATAAATGCAATTGTGCAATTGTGTTTTTACCCTTTTACCTTTTTACTTTACCATCTCATTAAATAATTACCATTTACCTCATGCATTTTTACTCTACCATTTCATTAACTTCTCACTCAAACTTTTTACCACTTGTAAATTTGCATAAAAAAATCCCAAAACATTTCAATCATTTGCATTTTAAACTTTTACTACTTCTCATTTAAAACCCCAAAACATTTTTACCACTTCTTACTCAAAACATTTTCAAACTTTGCATTTCACTTATTTGCATCATCTATGCGACACCTTGCATGCTTGCACACACATTCACTCATACTTGTATACCATGCATAATAAATGCTCATGCATTCTTGTATGCTCATGCATTCTCTTGTATACTTATTCATGCATTCTCTTGTATGCTCATGCATTCACATGCTTGCTTAATCATGTATCATCGCTCACATGTTCATTCATTAAACCTAGAATACTCTATGCCTATGATCAATTGTGTTCACTTGTTCTTGATGCCATCTGAATGACTTGATTTAATTGTGTGCCCTTCCTTTCCACTAGTATGTATTCTTAATGAAGACGTAAGCCTACTTTTCCGATTGTAGCATAGAGTCATTAAGGTATATGCACCCCTTTGAGATTATTGCCCGTCCCGTAGCAATTCTCACACACACACACAATTGTCTTGAGAACTTTGTCTTGCATCCTTAATAATTGGATCTCTTGATTATATTGGCATGTTTAATCTTGGTTAATAATCAACATGTTTATGATTGCTTGATTGGTGAGTATGTTTGGATCTTGTTCATTCATTGTTGCATTTGGTTATGGACTTGGAATTGATTGAATAATGTTCTACTTGTTTTCCAAAACCCATTTTCTAAACTCATTTTCAAACGCTCCTTGCTTTGCGAAAACATTTTCTTCCTCCATTAAATAAAACAAATTGTCATTGATGATCACTCGCGCTGTTGCCGTTTAGATCGCTAATGATGATTTTATTTTCAAAAAAGAGTTAGTAGTGAGGCCATTCTAACCGTTGTTGTTCGGTCTTCACAAACGCTCACCCAATTGCGAAAAACTCTTAAGCCGTTTTCAGACGCAAAAGCCGAGAACTACGTAGCTTTGATCCCTCAACCCAGTGAGGGTACGTAGGAGCGGGTCCGTCCCGTCAAGCACCCTTTTAAAAAAATCTTTGTTTTGTTTCCACTTTTCAAAGATAACAAAAATATTCCTGTCTTCCGTTTTCTATAAAACGATTTTTCAAATAAAAAAAAAAGAAAAGAAAAGAAAAGAAAAGAAAAGAAGTAGAACAATTCGCTTTCAACTCAAACCTTTGTCAAACCACACATCGAGTTAATGGTTCCCTTTCAGTAGAAAGGACGTATGGGATGCTAATACCTTCCCCATGCGTAACCGACCCCCGAACCTACATCTCTGATTTCGAAAGACCACTCGCTTTTCCAAAAAAGGGGTTTTTCCGATGTTTTCCCAAATAAATATTGGTGGCGGCTCTACTATTTTTCACGTTGCAAAACGAGAAGTCCCAAACCGGATTTTTCGGGCGCAACACATATCTTTCAACAATAGATGCTTCAGGACGATATTGATTCTTCACATAACCTTTCAAAATCTTCATGTATCGTTCAACTGGATACATCCACCTTAAATAAATAGGGCCACATAGTCTAATCTCCCTCACCAGATGGACAATCAAATGAACCATGATGTCAAAAAATGAGGGAGGAAAATACATCTCCAATTGACACAAGATAATAGCAGCCTCATTTTCCAACTCATCCAATTTCTGAGGGTCAATGATTTTGACGCATATAGCATTAAAGAATAAGCACAACATAGTTATGGCATGTCGAACACATTTTGGCAAAATGCCACGAATAGCCATAGGTAGTAGTTGTTGCATCAACGCATGACAGTCATGAGACTTTAAGCCAACTAATTTGAGATCTTTCATTGAAACAAGCCTCTTAAATTTTGAAGAGTAACCTTGTGGAACTTTGATTCCATGTTGACACTCACACAAACTTACTTTCTCTTTTTTTGACAATGTATAACATGCCGGGGGCAAATATGTACGTTTACCTTTTGTCTTTGGATGCAATTGTTCTCTTATGCCCATTTCACGCAAATCTAAACGAGAATTTATACCATCCTTTGTCTGGCCTTTAATGTTGAGAAGTGTCCCGATAACACTATCACAAACGTTTTTCTCGACATGCATGACATCAAGACAGTGCCTTACATAAAGACTAGACCAATACGGAAGATCAAAGAACACTGACCTCTTCTTCCACTTGCTTTTGTCATTGGGATGCTTCTGCTTTTTGCCAAATACAACTTTGATGTCCTTAACCACTTCGTAGACTTCTTCTCCGGTTAAGACATCCGGAGCAATTTCATTCTCTTGGTACCCATTAAAAGCTTTTTTCAACCTACGATACGGGTGATTACGTCTAAGAAATCTCCGATGCCCAAGGTATACAGTCTTCTTACCATGTTTCAGTTGATGGTAGCACATTTTTTCTCCACAGATAGGACAACCTCTATGTCCCTTAACACTATACCCAGACAAGTTCCCGTATACTGGGAAGTCATTGATCGTGCAAAATAACATTGCACGCAGCTTGAAAGTCTCACTGGAATACCCGTCAAACACATCCACGCCTTCATCCCACATTTTTCTCAAGTCTTCAATCAACGGACTAAGGTAAACATCTATGTCATTTGCTGGCTGTCTTGGGCCAGAAATCATCATGGATAACATAACATACTTACGCTTCATGCATAACCATGGAGATAGGTTGTAAATTATAAGGAGAACAGGCCAAGAGCTATGATTCATACTTAAGTTACCATATGGGTTCATCCCATCCGAAGCAAGCGCGAGCCAAAGAATTCTTGACTCGGTGCCAAAATCCGGAAACAAACTATCAATCTTCTTCCATTGTAGAGAATCTGCCTGATGGCGAAGCTGTCCGTCACATTTCCTTTCATCTGCATGCCATCTAATGTTCTTTGCGTCATTTGCATTAGCAAACAAGCGTGTGAACCTAGGAATTATTGGAAGATACCATAACACCTTTGCTGGAGAACCATTTGTGTTGTCATCATCGCAACTAGATTCACCGATCTTTACTTTGTAGCGCGACCTATTACACGTAGGGCACTTATGTAGCTTCTCAAACTCATTTCTATATAATATGCAATCATTGGGGCATGCATGTATTTTTTTATACTCCACACCCATCGGACACAAAATCTTCTTCACTTCATACGTACGACACGGCAATGTGTTACCTTCTGGAAGCATGTCTTGCAACAACTCAAGCAACTCAGTGAAACTCTTACATGCAAGTCCATCCATGTATCACCTTCAGATTGAACAATTTTATCGTCACAGACAACCGTGTGTGTTTTTTACATCCCAAATACAATGGCTCTTCTTTATCTTTGCATAAAGTATCGAATGCATGTGCTCGCTTAAACGACTCCGGCCCAATATCACGTATCATGTCCTCCATTCGGTCATCCATATTTGCATCTACGAAATTATCTCTTTCGGACACACTTGGGATATTTAACTCTCACCATGCCATATCCAAGTTGTATAACCACGACAAATCCATTAACTAGAAGATGATCTTTTATTGTTTCAACTGGTTGTGGTGTCCGGTTCACACACTTAACACAAGGACAGTCAAAAATTCCACCACTATCTTTGAGGTTTGTTTGAGCAAACTCTAGAAACTCTTCCACCCCGTTCGCATACTCGTCACTCAACTTATTAGTTTGCATCCAACTACGATCCATGGCTACACTAAAAAAAAGTTGTATTTATATACAACTTATAATATGCAAAGAAAGAAATGATTCCAATTTTATTGCAACAAACAAACATAACATATTATTCTTGAATTTAACAAACAGAAAGAGTTGCACTAGGAAAAGTTTAACAAGGCAAGAAAATAATTGAAGTATAGAACCATGATAGCTAGATACCTGAAAGGGTTTCAGTACAAGAGAGCGATGGTGAGACGGGAGAGGGTAAGGGCGGAGACCACAACAAGATATAAGTCAACTTTGATAAGGAGCGTGTATTACCTAACCATAAAAAAAGAAAAAGAAATTGTCAAAATTTCCACAAATTGCCTAAATTTTGTCAAAACCTGTCACAAAAAGCATAATATTCTATTTGAATAAAAAGATTGGAATCAAGAATGATATTTCAGGCTGATTGTTATTGTAAATCTTGCTAGTTAAATTAAATCCGATGACACAGAAACAGATACCCACCACCAAAGCAAAAATCAACTAAACTACATTTTCAAGGCATACATATGACACGATCACCAATCAGAAAAATTAAATCTGATGTGAATCATTTTTAAATCCTGGTAGGGTCATATGGAATTGGAATGATAGCATTAGATACTCAAATCCCTTAAATCAATAATCAAATCAGTTGAAAGACTAACTGAGAATTTTTATTAGTAAAAAACCCATCAGTTTGTAAACCCTTATTTACTAAAATCCCTTATATATAAATTTTTATTAGTAGCATAACCCATGTGTTGGAAGGCCCAGCCTCTAACTTGCTTAAGGCAAAGTTTACAGCCCATCTATTTTTTATCAGTTTAAGGCAAATAGTTTAAAGCCCAACACAATTAGTAAAGCCATACAAAATGATCTTTGCATATGCTCTGATGATTTCATTTTTAAATCTTCAATAGTAGACTATAAGTCATCAAAGTAGAAACAGAAATCTAAACAGAAAATGAATAGATAGCATTGTCTTATAAGACTATTATAGTTTATACAAATGAATTACTTATAGCTTATAACTTATGCAGTTAAAGTAAATAATAGCAATTAGTCTGAGACCCCTCATGACATCAAGGATCATGATCAATCCTATTCTAATTTTCCATTATGATTTCATTTTTTTGTCCCACTATCAATTTATGATAAGGTTTCAATTGCTACTGCTGAACTTATATAAAAACTACTGAAATTATATAAAAAAGAATTCAATTTTTTTTTGGTCAAGCTTATTTTTTATAGTATAACAGTCACATATTTTCTTTGTATTTTCAATGTGAGCAATATATATATATATATATATATATATATATATATATATATGTATGTATGTATAATATAATATAATAATATAATGCATAGCAGCAAATCTGAAAAATGGATTAAATGGTTGTTTACCCTAATCATGCTGTCCAAATATAAGTTTCACAGATAATACTTTCTAAGGAACACCGATCTATTGTACAGTAAAGCATCCAACAAATATAGTAGTCATCTACGCTAGTTGGAGGTTCTTCTCTGGTTCAAAGATACTATCTACTTCATTGTTGTTTACAAAATCAGACACAGCATTGAAGGATGCTCACATTTTTCCAAGACAGTGAAGGCAAACCAGCAAACCCGATAAAATCAATAAGGTTTCAATTAAATCTCAAAATAGAAAAAGAATCACAAAATCAAAATAGAAAAAAAATACAAACACAGCATTAGTAACAAAATCTCAAAATAGAAAAAGAATCAACAAACACAGCATAAGTAACAAAATCTCAAAATAGAAAAAGAATCACAAAATCAAAACTACAAAAACCTAAGAATCACAAACATGAAGAACCTTACCTCAAAATCTCAAAATAGAAAAAGAAGTTGAGTGAGACACGCACGAAGAGAGAGACGCACAGAAAGAGACGCTACAAGTCATTTGCTTCCTCCATTAGAAACAAAGAGTCTTCATTGAGAAAGAAATTTAGGGTTTTGTAGAGAGACATGAGATTAGGTTTCCAATAGTGAGATGAGATTGGGTTTTGTTGAGAGTGAGATGAAATCAAAATTTAGTTGAAATCAAGAGTGAGTTTGGTGGAGAGAGCTATCGCAGGAGGAGAGAGCACTGGAAGGAGGGCCTTCATTCTAATTTTGCGTGTACGAATGAGAGTGTTTGGCTAGGGTTTAGACCTTAAACATTTGAAGGCAGGCGTGAATTAAGCAAGACTTAAATTCGTAAAACCTTTTAAAAAAATAGAACTTTTAAGTCGCGCTAAATTTCGCCTGACTTAAAAAGGTTGGCACCAGAAAATTTTTCTAATCTTAATTACAAGTTTGCCACCGCTTTTGCCTTTTAAGTCAGGCATTTGCGCGCCTGCCTTTAAATGTCCAATTCTTATCCTGATTTTGCACTAGTGTCTGCCGTTTTGTTCCCTAGGGACATGGGTTCGCTCTAAAGAAATGAATTTAGATTTGAGATCTTGTACCTTATCACAATACTTGCTGAGGAGCTCATCCTTGGTGTTGAACGCGCTGGTGACTTGCTCGATTACGAGGACAGAATCCTTGCGTACCTTC
The DNA here is from genome assembly GCA_963573325.1 of Astragalus glycyphyllos. Classification (NCBI taxonomy): domain Eukaryota; kingdom Viridiplantae; phylum Streptophyta; class Magnoliopsida; order Fabales; family Fabaceae; genus Astragalus; species Astragalus glycyphyllos. The sequence goes on along the minus strand of OY754313.1, from coordinate 11,054,181 downwards.
AAATGTTTGACTCCCAAGTCGGCGGCGAGCATCATGCCAGCGATGAGCGCCTCATATTCTGCCTGGTTGTTGCTTGCTTTGAAGTTGAAGCGGAGAGACTGCTCCAGGAGAATATCATCTGGCCCCTCTAGAGTGATTCCGGCCCCACTTCCTCTCATATTTGATGAGCCATCTACGGATAGGGTCAACACAAACTCAGCCGACGGTGTGGTTTCTAGACCTGCTTCAACAAGTTCGGCTAAAAAGTCAGCCAATGCCTGTGCTTTGATGGGTCCCCTGGGGACGTACTTGATATCAAATTCAGATAATTCAACTGATCAAGACACCATCCTCCTTGCGAGATCCGGTTTTGATAGGACCTGGCGAATTGGAAGGTTAGTCTTAACTATCACTGAGTGGCTCTGAAAATAGTGCTTGAGTTTCCTTACTGCCAGGACGACAGCGTATGCTGCTTTCTCTATCTTCTGATACCTCTGTTCCGGCCCTCTCCACATCCGGCTTATGTAATAAATAGGGAGCTGGGCCTTCCCTTGCTCTTTTACTAGGACTGCGCTGCAAGCATCTTTTGAGACCGCCAGATATAGGAGCAAAGGGATACCCTGTTTGGGCGAGGTGAGTATGGGTGGAGCCGCCAAATATTGTCTAAGTGACTGGAGGGCTTTTTCACATTCTTTGGACCACTTGAAACTTGTATTTTTCTTGAGAAGCTGAAATAGAGGCTTGACTTTGTCTGCAGACCGACCAAGGAAGTGAGAGAGGGCCCTTATTTGACCGACAAGGACCTGGACTTCTTCGGCTTTGGTAGGAGTTCTGGCTTCGATGATGGCTCAGCACTGTGAGGTTTTGGCTTCTATTCCCCTGTGGGTTAAGACATATCCCAAGAATTCTCCTGCTTGGACGCCGAAATAACATTTATTAGGGTTGAGACGAAGGTCTTGCTTTTCTAGCAGCTTGAAGATCTTGGCAAGGTTGTCAATGTGGGCTGGATCTGTGGCTGACTTCACGACCATATCGTCGACGTAGACCTCAATGGTGCTTCTGATCTCCCCATCGAATATTCGATCCATCAAACGCTGGTATGTTGGGCCGGCGTTCTTTAGATCGAATGGCATCACCTGGTAGCAATAATTGGACCGGCCTGTCATGAATGTTGTCTTCTCCTCATTGGCATAGCTCATTTTGATCTGATTGTAACCAGAATATGCGTCCATAAAACTGAGTAGCTTGTAGACGGATGCTCCGTCAATGAGGCCATCGATGCTTGCCAGGGGATAGGCGTCCTTCGGGCATGCTTTGTTGAGATCCGTGTAGTCGACACACATCCTCCATTTGCCATTAGACTTCTTCACGAGCACCGGGTTGGCGAGCCACGTCGGATATTTTACCTCTCTAATAAGTTCAGCTGCAAGTAGCTTGTCCGCCTCTTCTGTGATAGCTTGCGTCTTTTCTTGTCCCTGTTTTCTTTTCCTCTGCGACACAGGCTGGGCAGAGGAGTTTAAAGATAATCGAAGACAGACAAAGTTTGGGTCAATACCTGGCATGTCCTGTGGGGACCATGCAAATATGTGAACGTCGTCTATTAGGAGTTTGATGAGCTGATCTTCAATTTCGGCTGAGAGCCCTGTTCCAATCTTTGTTTTCTGGTGTTGTGCTGGACCGATGATTATCTTCTTCATGGTGTCGGCTGGTCTGGGTCTCTTCTCCTCTTTGGTCGCGTCATACATCCTAGGATCGAGGTCCCGGAAGCTGCAGTTTGAACTCTTCAGTTAAGGCTTTTGGATTGCTTTGACCTTTCCACTTTCAGCGTAACACCTCCGGGCCATGGCTTGATCGCCCCTTACGGTACCGACTACCCCATTCGGCAGAGGGTATTTGAGGCAAATGTGAGGGTACGATATTGCCGCCATCAACGCATTAAGAGTGGGCCCGCCAACAATGATGTTATAAGAAGAGGTTGCATTAATGACTATATACCTGAGGACGACAGTTTTAGCTGAGTCTCCCTATCTGAACGTTGTTCAGAGGTCCACATAGCCCCGTACTTCAACCTACTCTCCGGTGAAACCGATGAGCGTTCAGGGATAGTCCTTTAGCAACTCCACGGGTAACTTGAGATCTTGAAAGCATTTCCAGTACATGACGTTGGCCGAACTCCCCGTCCACTAAAACCCAAGCGACTCTATAACCGCTTGTCGTGATGTAGATCACAATGGGGTCGTTAGAGTGAGGGTGGACCCCATTGAAATCTGCTGTGTGGAACGAGATTTGGGGATACTCTTGGACTGAAGGCTCTGGGCCACTATCGGCAACAGACATGATGGCCCGGGCATATTTTCTTCTGGCGGACGAGGTGGATCCGCCCCCCCTGAAAATCCTCCTGAGATGGTGTTCACGTCCCCACGATCAGCGACTTCATGTCCTTTTTGCTGTGCTAGTCCTTTCCGGTTTCCTCCTTTCTTGGGCGGTGGTTTTCTCTGTGGGCTTTCGTCTCTCCTCTTCTTCTGCTCTTCGGTCAGCACGTACTTCTTGAGATGCCCCCTTTGGATGAGTTGTTCGATTTGTTGCTTCAGCATCCAACAGTCGTCGGTGTTATGCCCTTCCATCCTGTGGAACCTACAGTAAGCTTCTGGATACTTTCCCATGGTACCGACGAAGGGCGCCGATCGTGTTATGGTTCCATCATTCAATCCTTCGTTCAGTATGGCGGAAGGTCTGGCCTTGAGGGGGGTGTAGGCAACCTCAAGGTTAGGCTGGGACCTCCGGTTTCTGGATCGGCTACTCCTATCACGCCTAGCCGGGGGCTGCTGGATGTCGGCTCGGGCCCTCCTTTTCGGAGGCGAGTAAGGTGTCCTAGCTCCTTTAGTGTCTTGGGCCTCTTTGCTGCACGTTGTTTCCACGGCCTCAATGTGCTTGTCTGCTCGGGCTCTGACTTCATCCATAGTTCTAGGGGTCTGGATGGAGAGTGCTTCGCTGAAAGTCCCGTTCCTGAGACCTTTCATGAATGCTTTGACGAAGAATTTCTCGTCCGGGTCTTCTACCAGAATTCTTACCTTGTTGAAACGCTCCAAAAAATTCTTCAAAGGTTCGGCTGCTCCCTGCCGAAGGTCAAACAAGTCTTTCGAGTGTGTATCAGCTTTTTCTTGTTCGTAGAAAATTGCTGCACGAATCAGCTAGCCGGGTCCTCAAATTCAGTGATTGATCGTGAAGCTAGTCCTTTGAACCACTTGAGGGCGACGTCTGATAAACTCCAATTTAGTGCATTTTTATAGATATCTTTCGACCATTTTTAGAGCAATTATACCAAATAAATAATTAAATGACTTACATTGCTCTTTATTTTGTAGGAAAGAAGATAAATAAAGAAAAAGTTGCAATGAGGTGTTTAAAGCAAAATAGGGGGTACCATTAGCACAAGAATTCATTCTTGTTTTAATTAAAAGAAGAAAAGCCCAAGTGTTGGTATGAATTCCAATCAATCAGCAAAGAGAAGTAAAATAGGATGTGACTTGGAGAAGGGGAAAAACGAGGATTCCTAAGCTTGAGGAAAAAGAAAGAAATCTTGGGTAATTATTTTAATGGGAATTACACAACCCTAGGAGCAATCTAGTATAAAAGGGTTGTTGCACATGAAATAGGGGGGGCCTTTTCCAAGCAAGAATTGAGGAGCCGCATACAGATATATACAATTGACGGCAACAGTAAGAGACACGAGGGAGAGAGTATTGGATACCTGTTATTGACATCGTGAGAGAGCTTTGGAGTAGAAAAAGGAGACTAAATTATCAAGATTAGAGATTTCTCTATTCCGGGTTATTTTTATCTCTGTAATTTATGACTCCTAATTTTATTTCATTGTTCTTGATAGCTATGGATACTTAAATCCTCTTCTAGGGTCTTAGGTGAATCTTGCTTGTTTAGAGACCTTTTGTATGCTTTAATTTATACTTTGAATTCCTAGTTTTTATTTCAATTAATATTATGCTAGTGTTTTAATCACATAATTAGGATTAGCTACCCCTTTCATGTTCATAATCAATTAGTTGATCAGCGACCGTACTGCAATTAGTTGGTGGACTTATAGGATAATTGGGGCTATAATTAATGCATGACCAAACTTTAATTTAGTCTTCCAATCATTCAACCTTTTTGCACTTCATGCTTTTCCTGAATTTAAATTCTAGCATGACCAAACTAGGGTTAATTTAGGAAAAAGAATATTAATCGCGAATGACCAAACGGATTAATAGCTTTAGTAAAGGGATTGGTAATTAAATTAAATAAGGGAATTCAGGTAGAATTAGACATAGGGAATTGAAACTTGCAAGTGAAACCGCGACCCTAGACCTCTCTCCAAATTATTATATCTTTTATTAATTCTTGCCATTTATTTCTTTTTATTTTGTTTCTACAACATCCAAATTATTTCTTCGTCTAAACATTAAATAATCTTGATTAGTTTGGTACTTGCTAATTAATCCCTGTGGATACGATATCTTTTATACTACTTCCGCGAAAGAGTACACTTGCTCTAAGTGTGTTTTTAACGCAACAAGTTTTTGGCGCCGTTGCCAGGGATTAATTTAACAATATTAAACGAAAAAGATTTTTATTGCTTTAGACATTTTTTTTTATGCTTTAGTTTTAATTTTTTTTTATTATTTATTTCTTATAAAAAAAAAGTTGCTAATACTTTTTCAAGAAGTCGTTGCAGTACACTTTGTTTTGCAGAGAAAAATCTAAGTCATGGTTAAAACTCTTGGAGATTATATTAGAGAGGCAGAGGCGAAAAGGAATTTAGATAAGTTATCTTGGTATATGCCTCAATGTCAACGCCCATTTTCTCCTCCTACTTATGAGCCTTATTCAAATTACTGGGATGACTATGAGCCACCTCCTTATTCCTCCAACTGGGATAATTATGAGCAACTACAAGTGCAGAGGAAAGAGGAAGAATATGATATCAATGAGGTCTTGGTCAAATTTATGGAGCAGACAAATGAAAATTTTGAAACATTGGAAAAGAAAGTTGGAAGCTTGGAGGGCCAAATTGGAGCCATGAACAACAATTTTGATAGTTTGAAAAATCAATTGTCAAAGGTTATTGATATGGTAACAACTCAGTTGGCTGAAGCAAATCTCTATTTACAAACTAAGTCTACCCCAAATGAAGAATCTGAGCAATACAAAGATAATATTCTTAGTAATGGTGAAGAATTCTCGGTAGAAGCTAATTTAGAGGAAGAAGCTCTCAAGAAAGATGAAGAGACTCCTACTGAGGGGAGTCCAATTGAGACAACAGATTCCAATGATGAGAGCAGTTGTGAGGAGAATGAGAAAGATCCATTGGTTCATGATTTGGAGAAAGAGGAGAAAACCCAAATTTTTGGGCAAATTGTTTTAACCATTGGTGATGCTGCAATTGAGGTTCACAGGGGAAAGGTAACTTTAAGGAGTGGTAAAGAAGAGGATGTGATTAAAGCTTTAAACTCCAACGAAAATTTCTCTATTTTCACCTCTCCTTATTTTAATGATGTGGTTGAAACTAACATTGTTAATGATTTAAAGATACAGGACCTTTTGGAAAAAATTCTTATTTTGCAGAATCCTAGCATAGTGGTGGATGGAGATAAAATAAAAATTCCACAATCCTTTGAAGTTCAACCACCACGTAAAAAAAGAAAGAACAATGTGAACCACATTGTTAGAAAGCTAAGAAGGTGCACTGCGTTAGATGTAAAATTTGCTCTTGGAGAGCCACCTGATTGAGCACCAACTATCGTCAGGCTCATGACGTTAAACAAGCGCTTCATAGGAGGCAACCTGTGTTTTATTTTCAGTTATTTTCATTTTTGTTTTTGTTTTGTTTCGTTTTTAGGAATAAGCTCCAACTACAAGATCTCTCAGGGAAGTCACTCTTACTTTCTCTCTCTTTTATTACTTTTGCTCCTATTTGAATATTTCGCATTGAGGACCATGCTCCATGCTAGTGTGGGGGAAGATAGTTTATATTGTCACTATATCTCTATTAAAGCACATACCGACTATATATGTTGATAGCATTTTTCTGGCTTGTTTTTGAATGAATAGTGCTTAAATTTTAAAAAAATAGAGATTATGCCTTTAGGGGATCCCATAATTAATTTACTTGACAGACTTGTGTTTAATTGTAACTATGGGGTTGTCCTTAGGAAGCTGATAATTAGCATTTGTCCCTCTTGAGTACTTTTTGTGAACTAGCTTCTAAATGTGAGATCTGAGCCTTCATAAGGGGATTGATACTAAATCATAAATTTTTACCCTTTTCTTTCTATGAGTGTGTTTCCCAATTTGCTACATTCTAGAATTTGTCTTTTGATCGTTTCAAGGCGAAAATTGATTTGCATCATGTAAAAAGATTTGGGGATTTAGGATTTTTCTGGCCTCAGAGTTATTTGTTGAAATTATCCATTAGTTGCCCCCTTTGAGCCTATTTGTTATATTTTTTTCTTTGGTACCCAGATATAATTTTTTCTTTTTTGTTTGTGGTAACCATTTGAAATTAAATGTGGAGCACCTATTGAAAATTACAATTTCGTCCTATACTTTAGTTATTTATCTTGTCAGGATGAAGAAAAAAAAATGGAGTGAATCATGTGTTTACAAAAATATTTTCACACAAAGGAAACAAAATAGGAGTTTTCCGTGCACTTACCTTTTCCTCCTACAAAAAAAAATGCAAGAAGGCGGAAAAGGCACGTCAAAAGAATGAAAGAGCCAAAGGGCAATTCCAAAAAAAAAAGGGAGTCTACTTAAGAAAAAAAAGCAAATCAAAAGGAGTTGACTCAATAGAAAAAGAAGAATGAATAATGAAAGTGAAATTAATTTGGAGTTTGGACAAAAATTGTAAAATAGATAGGAGCTCCATATTTGGTTTCAAAGGTTACTACTTGCTTCTTGTTTTTAGCCCTTTGATTATCCATTTCTTCTTGTTTCCTACCTTGCATGATTTCACCCTTGGCCCCATTACAACCCATGAAACCCCATCTTTTGCATGCATGTGAACTATTTAGTGGAGATTTGGTCAAATTACAAGCTTATGGTAATGTGCATTTTGTTGAAACTTGAGTGTATATTCCCCAGTCCGTAAACACTTAGAGAGATTGTGAGCGAGTGCCCTCGTTCACATAAATGTATTCTTCAGGGACATGAGCCTCTAATTGGGCAACCTCTTGACACCTCATATGTGCTATATTGTTCATTGTCTGTTATTGTACTTCTAATTTTGGATCTCTTTTTTTTGGCTTTCTCTACTACTTCTTTGAAAAATTCATTGAGCCAGGAAATTTGCTTGAGGACAAGCAAAAGTTAAGTGTGGGGAAATTGATAAACTCCAATTTAGTGCATTTTTATAGATATCTTTCGACCATTTTTAGAGCAATTATACCAAATAAATAATTAAATGACTTACATTTCTCTTTATTTTGTAGGAAAGAAGATAAATAAAGAAAAAGTTGCAATGAGGTGTTTAAAGCAAAATAGGGGGTACCATTAGCACAAGAATTCATTCTTGTTTTAATTAAAAGAAGAAAAGCCCAAGTGTTGGTATGAATTCCAATCAATCAGCAAAGAGAAGTAAAATAGGATGTGACTTGGAGAAGGGGAAAAACGAGGATTCCTAAGCTTGAGGAAAAAGAAAGAAATCTTGGGTAATTATTTTAATGGGAATTACACAACCCTAGGAGCAATCTAGTATAAAAGGGTTGTTGCACATGAAATAGGGGGGGGGGGGGGCCTTTTCCAAGCAAGAATTGAGGAGCCGCATACAGATATATACAATTGACGGCAACAGTAAGAGACACGAGGGAGAGAGTATTGGATACCTGTTATTGACATCGTGAGAGAGCTTTGGAGTAGAAAAAGGAGACTAAATTATCAAGATTAGAGATTTCTCTATTCCGGGTTATTTTTATCTCTGTAATTTATGACTCCTAATTTTATTTCATTGTTCTTGATAGCTATGGATACTTAAATCCTCTTCTAGGGTCTTAGGTGAATCTTGCTTGTTTAGAGACCTTTTGTATGCTTTAATTTATACTTTGAATTCCTAGTTTTTATTTCAATTAATATTATGCTAGTGTTTTAATCACATAATTAGGATTAGCTACCCCTTTCATGTTCATAATCAATTAGTTGATCAGCGACCGTACTGCAATTAGTTGGTGGACTTATAGGATAATTGGGGCTATAATTAATGCATGACCAAACTTTAATTTAGTCTTCCAATCATTCAACCTTTTTGCACTTCATGCTTTTCCTGAATTTAAATTCTAGCATGACCAAACTAGGGTTAATTTAGGAAAAAGAATATTAATCGCGAATGACCAAACGGATTAATAGCTTTAGTAAAGGGATTGGTAATTAAATTAAATAAGGGAATTCAGGTAGAATTAGACATAGGGAATTGAAACTTGCAAGTGAAACCGCGACCCTAGACCTCTCTCCAAATTATTATATCTTTTATTAATTCTTGCCATTTATTTCTTTTTATTTTGTTTCTACAACATCCAAATTATTTCTTCGTCTAAACATTAAATAATCTTGATTAGTTTGGTACTTGCTAATTAATCCCTGTGGATACGATATCTTTTATACTACTTCCGCGAAAGAGTACACTTGCTCTAAGTGTGTTTTTAACGCAACAACGTCAGTGAGGGTACCTGCGAACATCTTACAGCTGATTGCGTCACTCCCGCCGTTGATCATCATCTAGGTCTGGAACGCATCAACGTGACTCTGGGGATCCCCCGTGCCGTCGTAGGTGCTGATCACCGGCTCACGTAAGCGGTGAGGAATGGCTACTGCTTCAATATTTTCTGTAAATGGCTGGAATGCCTTCAGGGGAGCTCTGGTGGTTTCTGCTCTATTTTTCTGCATTGCAGCCAGCTGTTCCTGCAACCTGACTTCCCTAGCCTCGAGCGCCTGGGCTCGAAGATTCTGCTCCTTATTCCTGCGAGGTTGCTCAGCGTTCTGTTCCTGCAGTTCCCTGACTGCGTCTAGTAGTTCCAGTAACCTGGGATCAGTCTCGCTGGAAGATGGTCCAGGTTCTGTCCCATTGGCTCTCGTAGTCACCACAATCTTGTCACTTTTTCGTTTATGATATTTTAGTGGGGTAGGATTGTTTTACGGTGGGCGCCAATGTTCGTAACTATTTCCCTTGAGAGGATTTAGCTAGAACACAATGAAGATAATAACAAAAGAGTAGATCGGTCTTAGGGCCGGGGTAGTCCCTCGGCTCTATGTGACCAAAGCCTTCATGTATCTTGCTTCGTTCTCGAGGTCCAGTCGCACTGGCCAGGAGGTGGTGTAGAGCCGAGCCTTCCTAGGTGATCGGCTGGGAACATGTATATTTAAACCTTTAAATAATAATAATAATAATAATAATACCTCTCTGTGAAATCCCTACACGTTGTACATATGCATGAAGGGGAGAGATTCAAGGTTGATGTAGGTTGCGAGATGTGACAGATGAGAGGGTCGGCAGAGAGGTTCCGACAGGGAGACGGTTGATAGATTAAATATGAGAAACGAGCAAGACACTATACCAGAGACATTGAGAGATGAGACATTGAGAAATGGGCTTTCCATATATATTTAGCTCCCGGCCAACCATGACGAAGGAGCTGGGCCGGGGGAGTCCCTCGGTCCTGTAGGGCCGGGGTAGTCCCTCGGCTCTATGTTACCGAAGCCTTCATGTATTTTGCTTCGTTCTCGAGGTCCAGTCGTGCCGACCAGGAGGTGGTGTATAGCCGAGCCTTCCTAGGTGGTCGGCTGGGAACAGGTATATTTAAACCTTTAAATAATAATAATAATACCTCTCTGTCAAATCCCCACACGTTGTACATATGCATGAAGGGGAGAGATTCAAGGTTGATGTAGGTTGCGAGATGAGACAGATGAGAAATGAGAGACATGAAGTCTCTAGAACCACAATTTTTTTTTTTGACGGAAGAACCACAATTTTTTTTTATTCATTTTAGCCAAATAAATTAAAATAAAATGGCTTAAATATGATTTTGGTCCCTGCAAATACACCTATTTTTCAAATTAGTCGCTGCAATTTTTTTTTTATTAAATAGGTCCCTGCAAAATTTTTTTGTTTTAAATATGTCCTTCTGTTAGCCATCTGTTGATGTGGCTAACAGAGTTACATGTTGGCTTGGACACATCAAATATTGGACTCATCTCTGTGTGCATATTAAGTATTTTGTCTTTATTTAGGTCATATTGATTTATTCTTATAAATTAATTTTTAAGTTTCTTAAATGAGTATTTGCACCGACCCCATTTTTCTTGATCGCTATTTTAGTCATTTCGCACCAACGGGTATCAGAAGCATATTTTTATTCGTGTTTATATTTGTATGTTAGTGTCGCTTTTTAGTATTCAATTGTAAATCGTATTTAATGAATATATCGAAGATAATAAACATCTATTTCTTTTGTTTATTTTGATGTATTTCGGATTTTAACATCTAAATGCTTATCTAATGATTGTATGTGCTGTTTGAGGGATGAGTCTCATGTTTTCCTTCAAACCATTTAGATTTAATATATACTCATGTTTAAGATTTAGGCTAAATATATTTATATTTAACACTGTTAACAGAGTTGGATGGAGGTTGACGGAAAAGAATTTATGTGCCTAAAAGTTGAAAGATAAAGGACTTATTTGGGACAAAAAAACATAAAGGACTGAATCGTTACTTTAAATAAAATTAAGGGACCCCGGGAGCATTTTATCCTATTTTTATAGTTTTTATAAAAAAAATGATGGCAATCATTTCGGGATAAAGACAAAAATATGTAATGCTTAAACAAACTAAGAAATGAGATATCTTGGATAATTAAGACAAAAATACGTAAAGCTAAAACAAAATATCATATACAATGCACATTCTTCGTCTAATAAAGGAGATATATTGGTTGATCTTATGCACAAAACATCATCAATTTATTTAATTTTTAATTTCATCGCGGGCCACACGAATATGCATATTATAGACTTTTATGTTTATTTATTTCGATCTGTATGTATAGTACTTAGTACACCGAGATTTATAATACAGACACTCCTTACACATCAACCACTTGCGCAAGACACTCATGGTAGAGTTTTATTTTTATTGTAAATAGGTTTTCTTATGCATACAAATTTATTTAAAAGGGTTCTTATCTATGAAGCCCCGATACTCCAAAATAGGCCACGTACCCGTGTCGGATACGTATCCGATACCGATACGCGTCGGATACTTCCGGATAGGTATCCGGGGAGTATCCTGGAATTTATATTTATTTTTAAATTAAAAAAGACAAGATACTTACCGGATACTAGAGGGACACTTTGGGGATATGTATCTTGGGAGTATCCTGAGATGTCTCTTGATGAACCAGAGTTGGAAGCTATGTTATTTTTTGACGATGGAAATGGAGGAGAGGAGAATGACACAGTTAGTGTTTTTTTTTAGATAAATCAAAATTGTGTAATTGAGGCACTAGGGGTGCCTCAACCCAATTACAAAAATTACAAACTGTTCAAGCACGAATTAGGATTGGAACTCCATTCTTCGAAGCTTGAGGAGATTTTATCGCCCAACCTATTAGCTATCCAACCCCATGTTAATCCTTTTACATGCAATAACATTTGTGATACATTTGGGTTTGCCCCCCTAAAAATTGCTCTATTTCTATTTACCCAAATAACCCACACAATAGACAACCAAACTAAGAATCGAATTCTTTTGTTTAGCTTTCCTCCTTCTTTGCATCTGTTTTTTTCCAAATGATCCCACGCATTATCGCACAAAACCAGATCTGATCCTCTCCAGCAGGCTGCTGTCTCCCACAATTGCACCGAAATAGGACAGTTGAAAAATAAGTGCATCACGTCTTCTTGCTCTTCGGAACACAGCGCGCATTTTGCTTGATTCTGATCTGTCAATACGCCTCTTTGTAGCAGCAAACGTCTTGTTGGCAGCCTGTTAATTAGGACACGCCAGCCATGGACGAGAAATTTCGATGGAGCAGCCGACCGCCACACTTTCTGCAGAAGCTTCCTCTCGGTTTCAGTGGAGAAATCGTCTTCGCTGCAATTGATCAGTTTTTGGTAGGCAGATTTCACAGTATATTGCTGGTTTACAGACTCCAGCCAACACCATTTATCATCCCGTTCTCTTATCGGACACAATGGCCTCAAAATCTCTTCTAACTCGCTAACCATTTGTTCTTCTTCCTCCGATAAACTGTGAGTCCAACTCAATGTCCATTTCCATCTTTCTCCTTCCCACAAACCGAATTCTGATACACTACCAGCAGGTACATCTGTTAAGAGCAGCAGCTGTGGAAAAAGTTCAGCCATCGGCCACGGATCCCACCAAAATTTTGTTAGCTCGCCATTTCCCATTTTCAATTTAATCGAAGAGCTGTACCACCCCTCACCATAAGGCAAACAATTATCAATTGATTGTAAATCTTTCCACCAAACCGAATACGAGGATGAGTTTAGTCCCCCTCCCACTCCATATAATTCTTCCATCAATCTACTCCAAATGCTATCCTTTTCTACCTTCATTCTCCATCTCCACTTTCCCAATAGAGCTATATTAAAAACTTCCATACTTCTAATACCCAACCCACCCTTTTCTTTTGGAAGACAAATCCTACTCCACCTAACCCACGCCATTTTCCTAACCTCCGCTCCTCCACCCCACAAAAAGTTCCTTTGAATCTTCACCATATCTTTAATGCATTTATTCATAAAATTAAAATTAGTTGAATTTCTTTGGTAATAGAAAGGCATTGGAAATCCAACACCTAATAATATTTGTATTTCAAACAACTAATATTAATTCCATGAAATGGCTAAAAATGAGAGACATGAAGTCTCTAGAACCACCAATTTATTTTATTTCATTTTAGCCAATGTGACCATTCCCATTTTCATGTGACATATTTTGACTATTTTCTGGACCTTGAAAATCCCTATGTCCATCGGTGCTTTATTTCACAGACGTAATCATCTTATTGTGCAACTTCAAATTCGATATATTATTAATATATTTTATTTCAATTAATAACTAAAATAAATCGATTTAGGTGTTACGTATAAAATAAATGAAATACTAAATTGGGTATTATAGTTAAAGTATTCAATAAGAATTTAAGTAGAAATAAAACAAATAGTTATTAGCCAATTTAATCCCAAAAATTTCATAAAAGTTTAATTTAATTAGTCATCTCTTATAAAATAGGGAGACTAGGTTGATATTGCAGACAGAATAAATTAAAACATTTTTGAAAACTCAAAGACTATGTTAATATTCTTTATATTATGTCTTATTAGTATGTATGCGTATAATTTTCAAGTTTTTACTTTTTACTTATAATTATCTAGCTATATATTTTGAAAATTCCAAATTTAGCTGAGCCCATACATTGCACCATAACATTTAGAATAGAACCCTCATTATCTCCTTTCAACTCTATATTACTGCTTCAATTTTATTGGTGGTTTTCATTCAACGCTGCATGATATCCACAGGTTTCACTCTCTAATTGTGATCTCATCTTTTCTTTTCTATCTTTATAAACTCTTTAGATAGTGTTTATATTTTGCGAGACTCGGTTTGCAATCCACGTGGATTTCCTTCTACAGGGTTGAATAGCAAGTTCAAACAAAGTGCATGGAGTCCCGTTTCTACCACTAACATATTAAGTATTTTGTCTTTATTTAGGTCATATTGATTTATTCTTATAAATTATTTTTTAAGTTTCTTAAATGAGTACTTGCACCGACCCCCTTTTTCTTGATCGCTATTTTAGTCATTTCGCACCAACGAGTATCAGAAATATATTTTTATTCGTGTTTATATTTGCATGTTAGTGTCGCTTTTTAGTATTCAATTGTAAATCGTATTTAATGAATATATCAAAGATAATAAAGATCTATTTCTTTTGTTCATTTTGATGTGTTTCGGATTTTAACATTAGATGTTTATCTAATGATTGTATGTGTTGTTTGAGTGATGAGTCTCATGTTTACCTTCACGCCATTTATTCTTTCTTAATATTCCCTTTTCATATTTAAGATTTAATATATACTCTTTTCATCTTCATTTAGTAATTAAAGTATTGGTTTTTTTTTTATAAGCAAATGAGATTTATTAATATTAAATGGGGGAGCACGAGGAATACTCCACCCATGTCGTTACAAGTAGTAGGGAAGAGGGGCCTCATTAAAAACCTCCAAGGGCCAAAAAACCCTTTGGGAAAAAGACCCAAGGAGGAAAAGAGTGCCCCAAACGACATTAATGTTCAAGTTACACAGTACAGTACAATAATACATGTTTATTGTGTTTGTTACAACACAATAACAACACCCTCAAAATGCTCCTTAATCTCCTCCACAAAAAACGCAAGAGCGAACCTCCCTTCAACTTCACACATTTATCAGTACCATCTCCATCTTCTCAGCTAATGATGCCTTCAGTACCATTGATTTCTTTGACATCTGATCCTCCCATCTTATAATTATGCAAGACGCCTGTCTTCAATTGCCTTCAATTGTCTCCTCATATTTGACTAAGACTGCTTATCGGCGAGGAGCGCCAACCTGCAAAAGAGATACAAATGTTTCTTCTTTTAGCCACTGACAAGAGAAAACAACCGCCCTGTTGAAAATGGTTTCCGCGTCAACAACCTCTCCTTTAAAGACCACACCATTCCTTTCTCCCCATAAAATCCAAGTTACAACGAACCATATTATGTATCTGATTTTCTTCTTCTTTATCCCTGAGAACAACTACCGTGAAATAAAAAATGATCTAAAGGCTCGCTTAATATAGATTCACGAACACCGAGCCATATGCCAACTTTTTTCCAAATTACAGTTGCAATTTTACATTGAAAAAACAAGTGACTCACTGATTCTTCTTCAATACATAGCGGGCAACAACTATTAAAATTATGATTAATAATTCCTTCAGCAATCAAATTATCTCTCGTAGCAAGTCTCTTTTGAATTGATCTCCACCCGAAAATCTGAATTTTAGAAGGAACATCGCTTGCCCAAATGTGCTTCATTGCTTTTCTCAAGACACCTGACATTTCGCTGATCTCACCTGTCTCTATCAAAATACTATAGCAACTCTTCACTAAGAACCCTTCTACTAGACTAGGAGCCCATCGCCATTGATCTTCCACCCTATCTTCTGGTTTGACATTGGTTGAAATGAATACTCATTTTTAGCCACACGTTTGGAATACAACTCACGACAAACAATCACAATTGGCGCCTATTTGTTTACATTTCACGGTTTAACCACATTAAATTGCAAAGTATTGGCCATTTAATATTTCAAAAATAAATAATAAAAAAATTTAAATCTATTTATTACGTTGTCGGCAAATGTATGATTATAAATATATTTAGCTTAAATAGTGAAGATAATATATTTGAAAAAAACTGAATTATTTATCAAATAGTATAAAACTAAGACCATATTTTTTATATTAAAATGTTAAACTTTTATTTTAATACGTCTTACGTTTACATACTTTTTCAATTTTAAACTTGTAATGTTAATTTTAACAGCTGGTGTAATTGTTCTAGGGAGTGTTTAGAAGCTAGTACTCCATTTGTATGAGGGTTGGATACCCCTTGTACCCCCTTAATAAATTTTTGACTTATTAAAAAAACATATGTTTTCAATTCTATCAATTCATATTTTTGCTAATTTTTAATAAACTTTTTGGGGTCTCCGCGGGACCATTGGGATGGGGGATAAAAACTCCCTGTGACGGAGATCAGGGAGGGGAGCGGCCGAGCGGGGACAATTTAGGGCACGGGTACCAGAAGTAGGGAGTACTCTCCAGTACTCCCGCCCCACCCCATTGACATGCCTAGCAACTACAAAGACTAATCCCTCAAGTGAAGTAGAACCAAAATAAATGGGTTATATTCTATATAATTAATATTAATAGTTAAATAAATGGACTCTACATAAAATCAATTAATATATATATATATATATATATACATACATATACATGTACATACATATAAATAATACCAAATTTTATGAATTGACATATTATAAACACAGAATATATATATATTTAAAACTTTACTAGCAATAACTATAATATAAGTGAGTATTAGTTACACTCAAATTAAGTTCTTGACCAATACTATTTTTATTCATAATATTATTATATAGTTATAATATGTTTACACACAAATTTAGGTTATAATATGTTTACACACAAATTTAGGCTATACTTTACACGTGCAAGACATAAGATGGAATACTAGTTTTTTTTATAACGAAAAAAAGCATTTTTCTATAACATGGATAACACGTGAATATCAGTTTTTCAAAACCGTACCTTCGTCTTGGTTACTCTTTCATATTCAGAAACAACATCCAATGGTTTCAAGTTTTTTTTTTTTAGCTAAAAAATGAATTTATTAAAAAAGAGAAAAAGCGAAGATACCAAGGGGAGACTAGGCCTAAACCCAAGGCAAGAGAGAAACTAGAGTCAAAGCATAAATAGGGAAACCTAAGCTAAAAATTCCCTAAAACAAAACAGTGAAACGGAAAAAGAAAAAAAACAGAATAAACGGCTAAACTACAAAACCAGATCAAAACGATTCAGAGACAGAATTTGTCTTTGAACGAGTCTTGTATCCAACGACCAAATTCTTTTTTTGCCTCAATTTCTTCTTTTGGGTCTTGGATACTACCGGTTCAAAGGAATCATTCTGAGCAACTGCTCCATGAGAGCCAGAGGCCACAGGATCACCAACATCATCTGACCCCTCACCTCAAAGCTTTCTTAAAGTAGTCATTCAGCTTCTACTACAGGATTAGATGTAGCAACGGACTCTGAGGCAACAATCGAATTATGCTCCACGGGTTCTTGAGTATTAGAAACAACCTCATCATCTGAGACCTCCCCCCAATTCTTCCCTACAATTTTCATGTCAGTTGCTTCTACTGTAGCATCGGACATAGAGACATTTAGCGAATCAAGCCTAGTCGTGGGAGATTGGGTGGAGGATAAATCTACCGTCTGCATCTTGAGAGTTGAAGAGTTATTTGAAGAATGAACCACTAACACCCCTAAAGTGGGGGCCTTCACAGAAGAACTACGAGTAGATTTCTGAGAATCCTTTTGCGAAGCATTGCGTTTAGTAGGAATATTTTTTCCTTCCCCAAGAAGAGGGTTTGGGCACCCAGCCATCTCCTCAGGTGATATAACAATGTTATTAACACCCTTGAAGCGATTGGGGTCATTATCTTCCTTTACTATAACCACACTAGTATCTTGCAGTTTAGATGGGCCAACGTCCAATCCCATAACAGTTGACTTCCCTTTATCGTTCTTTGGAACATATTGAAGAGAAGGTTTATTCACCTTTCGAGGCTGCACCTTACTTCCTTTAGTTTTCACCACCTCTTGAGAAAACTTACACTTTTGGAGAGAATGTCCAATACTATGACAAAATTTGCAAAACAAAGGCACACGCTCGTATTCCACATCGATGAGAAAAGCGTATCCCTCTCTTTCTACTAACAATTGATCATGCAGCTTATCAGATAAATCTACATCAATAAGGACTCTAGCAAAGTGACCAAAAGTCCTCTTCATAGTGGCTTCATCCAGAGCAATAGGAAATCCTAGGCTACCACTAATCTCAAACAAAATTTTCAGCCTCCAATATTCACGAGAAAGACCATGAAGTCTAACCCAACACTGAGTATTGGTTTGTTTTGCAGAAAGAGGGTCAAAATCGGGTTTCCAAGCAAACAGACGCAAAACACCTGGATTCAAATTACAAGAACCAAGCGATAAAACTCGGTTAAGATCATCCTTGGAGGCAAAAGAGAATTCAAAGAATCCCTTACCAAGAGAAACCAGGGACCAGTCAGAAGAAATATCCCACAAGTTAGAAATTTTATCCTTCAATTCCATAATCGGATACGGTTTATCCCCTCTAGTCTGGACAATATAATTCTCCCATATAAAATATTTATGCATTTAGCAATACTAGCCTGATATTCATCTTCAGATATTTTAATAGCAAGAACATCCCATTTTATACAGGGCTTCGGTAACTGACTATTGTCAAGTAAGGCGGGACCAAAGGAGTTTTTTAAAACATCTGCAAACGATTTTCTAGAATTAAAATTGGAGGATTCAGGCTTACCTACCAGAACTTCAGAAAATCCTTTTGCGTGAACGCCACTTGTAGAAGTAGTCGCCTCTAGCACCTTGGGTCCTTGGGAGATAGGTCTGCTTTCGATTGTTGTGCTTTTGTTTTCATGGCAGACGCGTGAGTATTCTGATTCGCTACATGATCTGCGCTAGTCATTCCGTCAGCTCCAGACAGCAACTGGCTCACCTGCCGCGCAACAGACGACACAGACACCAATGGAGATGAAGTCTGACGCTGCCTGATTCCTTGATTAATCTCGGGAAACAATTCACTCACATGCCAATTTGTTGGCAGTGAGTCACAACAACGCCAATCCATGGATGACATGTGGAAACCTAGTCCAAGACGGAGAACCCCTAGGACTGCCAAGAGCGGCGCACCCTAATGTCAAAAGCACGCTCCTACTGTACTTGTAAAAAGTACTCCCTTCGTCCCAAATTGTTTGCAGTTTTAGCAAAATCAATTTGTCCCAAATTAATTGTTATTTTAGAATTTCAATGTAACTTTTAATGTTCTTTTCCATTTATACCCCTATTAATGATTACAACTTTTTATATTTAATAAATGAATCACATTTTTCTATGTAGAGAGATAAAGGGTTAATTCGTAAATTGGACAACACTTTTTAAAAAATTTAGACTACTAATCATTTTCCTTAAAGGGTGTGCCAAAATCTTAAACCGCAAACAATTTGGGACGGAGGGAGTATATTAACAAAAATCAATAATTACCAATGATCACACTACTGTCAAATCTTGGATATTAATATTGCATGAGAATTCAGAAATTTCATCCATGGATTGGTAGGAAGCTGGCGGCGCCGAGGGTAAGAGAAGCCCTAGCAGAGCGCCTTTGACATTAACTTCCAACAACTTATTTAGCCAATGGTTTCAAGTTGATAATCCAACGGTTACACAAAAAAAAAAGTAATAAATATATTATATTCTTTAATGAGAAAATTATAATCCACCGGAGAAATGTTAATTTTCTCATTAAAGAATATATTATTTATTACTTCTTTAAGGAACATGAAAAAGTTGCAAGAAGGAGATTCAAACTCCGAAAACTAATATTCCTCCACCCCCACTAACATTTTCTTATAAAAAAAACAACAACAACTAAGTTTTAAATTAAATTTAGATTAAATTACACTCTCATTCCTTAAGGAAAGCTTGAATAACATTTCTCTTCTCTCTTAGTTTGAAATATACACTCCCATTTCTTATGCAAAACATGTTAGCAAAAATTACACTTACTCTCTTGAGAGATGCTTGAATTACATTCCGCCATCTCTTATGTTAAAATCTACACTATCCTCTTTTAATATTTTTTTTTAAATAATCTAAAAACGAAAATCTAACACATAAAGTGGGAAAAAAAGAGTCTTAAGTGTCCATTTTAATATGTTTAAAATTCCTATGCATATTTTTTTCCGTTTTTTATTCACAATATCATTAACATATAGTTTAATTTAAATCCTATAACATATTACACAATGCAAAATAAAATTAAAATGTTGGAAAATTACTAAATCCGGAAAAATGTGGATACTTAAAAATGAATTTTATATTTTAAATTAATAATAAAATATTCAAATTTAATTATCATTGACATTGATATTATAAAGAAATGAAATTATTTTATCTTGAATGGTGGCTCAAAGTTAGTAGACATATCATAAAAATATTTATATATGTTAAAATGGATTAAAGTGCAGTACATATTTAATTACTAAATGAGATAATTGTAATTTAAGCATCTTTTCGGGGAGGGAGGACTTATCAAAAAAAAAAATCTTTTGGGGGAGGGTACAATAAACAATGATGAAAGTTTTGTAGTTTTGCAAAAAAGTGAGAGCAATGAATTTGGGAATAAGACAATAAACAATGATAACATTTGTGTAGTTTTGCTAAAAAATAAGGGCAATCAATTGGGGAATAAGACAAAAAAAGAGTAATGTCAGTCATGTAGGTTTGTTAAAAAACGAGGACAATCATTTCGGGAAAAAGACAAACAAAGTAATGGCATTTTTGTTGTTTTGAAAAAAATGTGGGCATTCATTCTAGGAATATATATGACAGAAAAAGTAATGACATTTTTATAGTTTTGATAAAAAATGAGGCCGGACAATCATGTTGAGAAAAATACAAAAAATATGTAATGGTATTTTTATAGTTTTCATAAATAAATGATGGCAATCATTTCGGGATAAAGTAAAAAATTTGTAATGCTTAAACAAACTATGAAAGGAGATATCTTGGATAATTAAGACAAAAATATGTAAAGCTAAAACAAAATATCATATACAATGCACATTCTTTGTCTAATAAAGGATATTGGTTGATCTTATGCACAAAACATCATCAATTTATTTAATTTTTAATTTCATCGCTGGCCACACGAATATGCATATTATAGACTTTTATGTTTATTTATTTCGATCTGTACGAATAGTACTCAATACACCGATATTTATACTGGCACTCCTTACAGATCAACCACTTGCGCTAGACACTCATGGTAGAGTTTTATTTTTATTGTAAATAGGTTTTCTTATGTATACAAATTTATTTAAAAAAAGTTGGAGATTATCTTAAATAGAAACATGGTTCTTATGTTTAGAGCAATAATATAACCAAAAAAGTTATTTGTATATAAAAGGGTTTACACATAAAAAATGACAAATAAGTAAGCAGTCAACCACTAAATCTATATATGTGCTACTTAAATTACAAGGTCATATAAATTAAGGAGGTTATATATGTGCTACTTAAATTAAGGTTCAGCATAAGTATTTCGACTTCTATAAAAGTGGTCTTGGTCGTGAACCTTAACCACGACCACTTTTATAGAAGTCGAAATATTAAGGAGGTAATTTGCTTAAATAATTTATTTTCTTCTTCGTTGAATCCTTATCAGGTGTTTCAGTTGCTTCTTCGTTGTATATTATTCATAGGAACAATTTACGGTCGTCAATCATCTTCGTGCAAAACACAGGTGAGAGTCTATTTCATTTCATAATAGTTGCACATAAAATCCAAAGTTTTAACCTGTAAACTAGGTTTAAATTTTGTATAAAGAATAAGTAAAACAATACGCGCGTTCAACAGATATTTTACCCTTGTACACATGAATATCATTTTCGTATTATCTTAAGAGGATTGTATTTGTGTTACATTTATTCAAAAATATTATTTTATAATTTTACTATTTTTAAGATAAAAATTTTCTTTATAAAACATGTCGAATTATTTTCTTTTAACGGCTCAAAAGTCTAGTTTTTCTGAAACTTCATTTTTCTTCAACATGGATATATAACACTTGAATCCCAAGGTTCCAAAACAACCTTGGCCTTGGATACTCTTTCAAATTCAGAAACAACATCCTATGGTTTCAAGTTTCAACCACACAAAAAACATACTCCAACTGTACCATATCTCTTTAAATGAGGTTTCAATTTTTTTCATGTACCATGTCTTGATGACATTGACAATCCGTTTGGCATATAGATTGTGAAGTCCAACTACTCCAGCGGTATTAACCACTAAATTCTAATCGAGGTTCGATTTTTTCATATTATATTAGATTTTAGACAAAAAGAGGATCGGTTCGAGCGGTAGTTGAGTTTGGGTCTCACTACAATGTTTGAATTTTGAATTTTGGAAGTGGCAAAAACTCAATAGGCACGAAAGAACACAGACCGACAAAGACGGCTACACGTGATTAGCTAGCTAGGTTCCTCAGGATAGATTAGTCACCGATAAAGCTAATGGATATTACACACCCACTAATGCAGAAAAGACATTTAGCATCGGTTGTTTTGGACATTTATTTTATACGTAACAGAAAAATCAATTTTTAGGTTCATTCAATAAATGATTATCTAGTCTATACTCCCTCCGGTCCCTATTATAAGGAAACTTTTGGTACATTTTCTGGTTCTAATTATGAGAAAATGTTACATTTTTCAAAGCACATTAATTGCTAAATTTTTTTTTTTACCCCTATTTAATGTGAGATATATGTTTACTCGAAAGTCATATAGTGGGTATAACAATTTAATACTAGGGATATATTTGGGATAAGACTTAAATTGCATCACATTTAATAACCTCATTGGTCTTTGTGATTTTTGTAAAATCTTCTTATATAGGGACTGGAGGGAGTATTATTTACTAGGTACATCATTTATTGAATGAACCTAAAAAGTGAATTTTATCTTATAAAGTGGACCGAATTAATGAAGTATTTTATTAAAATTGTTTGACTTGCTCTTAATTTAATAGGGAGCATTATTTTCACTAACCCAAAAGATTATACATGTTTAATACTACTAGTTATTATTATATTTTATTAAAGTCGTGTAAATGGCACTAAATTCAATTAGGGACCATTCGTTCCACTAATTCAAAAGAATACTTATGGCTGGAACTATCGTACATAGAGGTGTGTCAATAATTTAAAAAATAAATATCTAACAAAATCATTTTTCTGTAAATGGTTGCATGCAAGAATGGACCAATGGCATGCTCATAACAAGTGTAGTTGCTTCTTTAATTTCCAATTGTTCTACTCATTAAACAAAAAATGGCTTATGTTAAGCTTGCTCCTTTGACTGTCTTCTTGCTTGCCACATCCTGTATGTTTTAGTTGTAGACTTCAATTCATCTTTCCCACCATGCATTCTTTAGAACTCATTTCATGATGAGAAATTAATAGGATTATTTCAATGAAAGTTTAAAGTTTGAATAAAAAAAAAGAACAAGAATGAATCCAATGAGAGAGAGATAAACCTTTTTTAAATAAAATGTAAGAGTGCGAGTGATTGTATGAGTGTGGTGCATTAGAGTGGTGCAAAACTAAGAACTTTAGTGCAAAATTAAGAACTTGGGTGCAAAAGATACTTTTCAGGGTATGCAAAAACATTTTTCCCTATGGTATCGGTGCTAATTTTATTTCTTCAGGGGGTTCACTTGAACCCCTGAATTATATGTAGTTCCGCCAATGCATGTTATCACGGGCACATGGCACTGACATGTGTCACGTCAGCAACCAATAGATGAATGCCACGTGGCGCTACATGGAAATGTGGGGAATCTTTTGTTGTTATTAAAACAATTAAACATTCAGCAGAATACAGAAGTTAAACTCCTGACCTCCTGGTCATGCCAACACCCCAATACCACTAAGCCACACCAATTGTTGTGATATTTAAGCGAACTATTAATATATAATACATAGTTCCCAATAATTTTAAAAAAAAAAATCTGCAATCATCCTTCATCTTCAACCCATCCGTGTTCATCATCTTCAACCCAAAAAAAAACCAAAACACTACTAGAAAAAAGCATATTAGTGACGAATTTTAGAGATGGAAACTTTTCCCTCACAAATAGTGATGAATTTAGCGAGGGATGGCTCGATTATAAATGTTATCAATTGTTTACTGTTTAGCAACTGATTTAGTGAGGAAATTTTCCCTCACTAACGATTCCGTCACAAATTTCCTCACAAATGAACACAGAAAATTTCAGCGACAAATTTTATGAGTTTCTCTCTCTCTCTCTCTCTAACATGTCCCTCACAAATTCCCTCACAAAAGAATATATATGAAAAAATTTAGAGAGGGATTTTGTGACAGATTTACACTTCTCTTAACGTTTTTTCTTAACAAAAGAAAATGAAAAGTGTTAGAAAGGAATTTTGTTTAAACTGGGTATCAAGTCTTTTTCATAGCAATTTTTTTTTGGAAATTTGGCATCAAAGTAATCATTTTATTAATTTTGGAGTTCTTTTTCATGTGGTGTAAGATTAACCTTTAATGCTACTTAAAATTTAGTCTTCAAAATTTTGTTGATTTATGAAAAATTTATATTTAGGAAAGAAAGACGTTTCTAAATTGTAATTAGAGACAGATTGTTGTGATGGATTGTGGTTACTGATGGATTGTTCCCTCATTATTAGTGACGGAAAAAATCCATCTCTATTAGCGATGGAAACACTCCCTCACTACTAGCGACAGATATTTCTCTCCCTATAGTGACGAATATATCCCTCTCTATTAGGGACGAATTTTCAAAATCCCTCGCTAAATATTTAGTGACGCCAATATTTGAAACGAATCTTAAGTCGTCGCAAATTCCGTCGCAAAATTATTTAGTGACGGATTTTTGTTGTTTAGCGAGGGATTTTGGTCATCTCTAATTTCTATTTTTTTAATAGTTAAACCAGAAAACCCACAAATGTGAAATTAAACGAAAAAAATCATAATTTGCTGAAATGCGTTATTTCTATCCAACTCCAATCTTTATAAACCAAACAAATCGCAGATCTGAAATCAAAGGAAACTAATCGAAACAAATCATAGATCTGAAAATGATTCAAAAACGATGATGATGATTTTCGTTTTAAAAGATGTTAATTTTCGTTTTTTCGTTTTCAGTTTCGTTTTTTCACTTCAGACTATTCCAGTTTCGTTTTCTAGTTGTGACGGTGTTTGGGTTGAAGAAGATGACGGCTTTCTAGCTTCATTTTCCAGTTGAGAATTGTGTATTATATATATTTGTAGGTGGGTTAGTTAACAGAAGCATTCGTGTCTCTTAGTGGTAAGAATGAGTGTTTGCCTTTAGGGGGCATGGGTTCAAATTTCATGTTTGCCAAAATATCTATTTTTTAAGTAACGGACTATGCTTCACTTTTCCAAGCTAGCGGGGCTTAACTGTAAACGTTAATATTTACAAGACTCATTTTAAAGTTTTTCTTTACAGGGACCTAAATGGTCCAATGATATGAAGACATGTTGCAATGTCATCATTGATGACGTCATGTTGACGTCATCTCTGTTAGCCACGTCAGTTTTTTTTGGATGGAAAGTTGAACGAGGGGCTTAACTGTAAACGATTAATATTTACAAGGCTCATTTTAAAGTTTTTTTTACAGGGACCTAAATGAATTATGACCATATTTGGAGGGGCTGAGCATATATTTAAACCTTTAAATAATAATAATAATAATAATAATAATAATAATAATAATAATAATAATACCTCTCTGTTAGATCCCCACGTTGTACATATGCATGAAGGGGAGAGATTCAAGGTTGATGTAGGTTGCGAGATGAGACAGATGAAAGGGTCGGCAGAGAGGTTCCGACAGGGAGACGGTTGATAGATTAAATATGAGAAATGAGCAAGACACTATACAAGAGACATTGAGAGATGAGACATTGAGAAATGGGCTTTCCATATATATTTAGCTCTCGGCCGACCATGACGAAGGAGCTGGGCCGGGGGAGTCCCTCGGTCCTGTAGTATCCTGGAATTTATATTTAGTATCCTGGAATTTATATTTATTTTTAAATTAAAAAAGACAAGATACTTACCGGATACTAGAGGGACACTTTGGGGATATGTATCTTGGTAGTATCCTGAGATGTCTCTTGATGAACCAGAGTTGGAAGCTATGTTATTTTTTGACAATGGAAATGGAGGAGAGGAGAATGACACAGTTAGTGTTTTTTTTTTAGATAAATCAAAATTGTGTAGTTGAGGCACTAGGGGTGCCTCAACCCAATTACAAAAATTACAAACGGTTCAAGCACGAATTAGGATTGGAACTCCATTCTTCGAAGCTTGAGGAGATTTTATCGCCCAACCTATTAGCTATCCAACCCCATGTTAATCCTTTTACATGCAATAACATTTGTGATACATTTGGGTTTGCCCCCCTAAAAATTGCTCTATTTCTATTCACCCAAATAACCCACACAATAGACAACCAAACTAAGAATCGAATTCTTTTGTTTAGCTTTCCTCCTTCTTTGCATCTGTTTTTTTCCAAATGATCCCACGCATTATCGCACAAAACCAGATCTGATCCTCTCCAGCAGGCTGCTGTCTCCCACAATTGCACCGAAATAGGACAGTTGAAAAATAAGTGCATCACGTCTTCTTGCTCTTCGGAACACAGCGCGCATTTTGCTTGATTCTGATCTGTCAATACGCCTCTTTGTAGCAGCAAACGTCTTGTTGGCAGCCTGTTAATTAGGACACGCCAGCCATGGACGAGAAATTTCGATGGAGCAGCCGACCGCCACACTTTCTGCAGAAGCTTCCTCTCGGTTTCAGTGGAGAAATCGTCTTCGCTGCAATTGATCAGTTTTTGGTAGGCAGATTTCACAGTATATTGCTGGTTTACAGACTCCAGCCAACACCATTTATCATCCCGTTCTCTTATCGGACACAATGGCCTCAAAATCTCTTCTAACTCGCTAACCATTTGTTCTTCTTCCTCCGCTAAACTGTGAGTCCAACTCAATGTCCATTTCCATCTTTCTCCTTCCCACAAACCGAATTCTGATACACTACCAGCAGGTACATCTGTTAAGAGCAGCAGCTGTGGAAAAAGTTCAGCCATCGGCCACGGATCCCACCAAAATTTTGTTAGCTCGCCATTTCCCATTTTCAATTTAATCGAAGAGCTGTACCACCCCTCACCATAAGGCAAACAATTATCAATTGATTGTAAATCTTTCCACCAAACCGAATACGAGGATGAGTTTAGTCCCCCTCCCTCTCCATATAATTCTTCCATCAATCTACTCCAAATGCTATCCTTTTCTACCTTCATTCTCCATCTCCACTTTCCCAATAGAGCTATATTAAAAACTTCCATACTTCTAATACCCAACCCACCCTTTTCTTTTGGAAGACAGATCCTACTCCACCTAACCCACGCCATTTTCCTAACCTCCGCTCCTCCACCCCACAAAAAGTTCCTTTGAATCTTCACCATATCCTTTAAAACTTTTTTTGGAGCTTTAAAAAAGGAAAAATAATACAAGGGAAGACTAGAAAGTACCGAATTAATAAGAGTATTTCGTCATCCCATAGATAATTGCCGACTCCTCCATGTTGATAATCTATCCCTCATATTTTTCACCACCGGATTCCATGTGTAAGCCATCCTAGGGTTGGCACCAACTGGAACTCCTAAAAAGTTAAATGGAGTTTTTCCGGTGTTGCAATATAAGAATCTAGCCCCAATATTAAGATCCTCTTCCTTCAAAGCCACTCCCACTAAGCAACTTTTATGGAAATTAACTCTAAGCCCCGACACAAGCTCAAACACTCTCATTATAGCCTTCAAGCACCAAAAATTCTCCTTTGACTTAGAAACCATGAACAAGGTGTCATCCGCAAATTGAAGCACTGGAAAGGACAAACCATTGCAAACCGAAAACTCCTTGAGGAATCCTAATTCCACGCTTTTTTGCACCATGCCCGATAGTCCTTCGGCCACCATGACGAAAAGGAAAGGAGCTAGTGGATCTCCTTGCCTAAGCCCCCTTTCCATAGAGAACTCTCCGGTTGGACTTCCATTCACCAAAACCGATACTTGCCCCGTGAACACACATGCTTTCATCCAATCTAACCACTTGTTATTAAATCCCAACCTAGTCATCATGTACTCCAAGAAGTTCCATGCCACCGAGTCATATGCTTTTTCAAAATCTACTTTGAAAAGCACAAGCTGTTTTCTCCTCTTCTTTGCATAGTTAATCATTTCATTTGCAACAAGTACACCATCTAGAATTTGCCTTCCTTTGATGAAGGCCGTTTGAGTATTAGAAATAATACCCGGCATCACCTCTTTAAGTCTTCTTGCTAACACCTTGGAGATTATCTTGTACATCCATCCAATTAGAGAAATTGGTCTAAAATCACGAAGACCTTGGGGATCCTTTTTCTTACCTATGAGAGCCACAAAGGATGATGTGAAAGCTTTCGGTAGTTTTGCATTTGTATGAAATTGGTCCATGACACCCATAATATCTTCCTTTATCGTTTCCCAGCAAGACTTGATGAAATTAACGTTGAAACCATCGGGACCCGGGCTTTTGTTTCCTTCACAATTCCAAATTGCCTCTTCCACCTCTTCTAAGGTAAATCTTGAAGTCAAGTTTTGCGCCTCCCTAACCGAGATTGTTTTGAAACCGATTCCGTCCAAAATTGGTCTCACGTGAGTCTCCTCCTTGAATTGTTGATTGAAGTGGTTGCATACTTCCTCTTTGATTGCCTCTACATCTTGGACCTACTCCCCTTCTATCTTCAACATTTCTATCCCATTCCTCCTCTCCTTGAACTTAATAGCTTGATGAAAAAACCTAGTGTTGCCATCTCCTTTTTGGATCCACTCCACCCGAGCTTTTTGGGCTAGTGTAGATTCTTTATGATGTAATTCCTTCCAAAATTTCGAATTTAACTTCCTCCACTCCTCCCCGTTCCACCCTCCTCATACACCTCTTCTTGTTCCATTAAGTTCATATCTTTTACTATTTCTTCTATCCTCAAATCCTTCATCCCAAATACTTCATTGTTCCATACCTTCAAGCTTTCTTTTAAGTATTTGAGTTTCTCCTTAACTACATGAGCCATCCAACCCTCCACTTTTACCTCCTTCCATTTATCTTCCATAAAGCTCTTCCCCCCTTCGTGTTTAAGCCACCCGTTAAAGAATTTGAAAGGTTTAGGACCCCAATTCTTGTTAGATGACAACAACCACACCGGGCAATGATCCGAAGTATCCCTTTCTCCTATCCATTGAGCATTAATTCCCCATTTTTCAATTAATTCTTGCGACAGAAAGAACCTATCAATTTTGCTTGCCGCCGGACCATTTGGTTGGAACCACGTAAACTTCTTCCCTAAGCTAGCCGGTTCTACCACCCCCATTTCTTCCAAGAAAAAAGTGAAATCTTGGCTCTCCCTTTCACTATATTTCACGCCTCTTCCTCTTCTCTCCGATCTACTCAAAATCGTATTGAAATCTCCACCAATAACCCATGAACCTTCGGCCAATCTACCCTTCTCCCTAAGTAACCTCGCCCACATGTCTCTTTTTCTCCGCACCGAACAACCTGAATAGACATTCACAAAGTAACAAATCCTATCATCTAATTGAGTCGCAATACCAACGAAATCGGATTGAGAGAAAGTGAACAGGACATTGAGTGATCCTTTGCGCCAAAAAGTTAAGGTTCCACCGGAAAGACCGTTAGATGGCATCATTTGCCATTCCACGTCGTCACCACCCCACATTCTTGAAACAATAGCCTCTT
The DNA here is from genome assembly GCA_963573325.1 of Astragalus glycyphyllos. Lineage (NCBI taxonomy): Eukaryota > Viridiplantae > Streptophyta > Magnoliopsida > Fabales > Fabaceae > Astragalus > Astragalus glycyphyllos. The sequence continues at coordinate 11,024,807 of OY754313.1, read as the reverse complement.
CTATCTCCACTCTCTTAGTCTCTTGAATGAAACACATATCAAAACACTCTCTTGTTACAAGGCTCTTGAACCGCCTTTGTTTGGCATTGCTGCCAATTCCTCTTATATTAAATGAGACTAGCTTCATTGACAACCAATTGAGGCCACCATCTTCTTTCTTGCTTCTTTGTCCCTCATCTCCAACTCCTTAATTCTTCCTATGTAAACTTGATCATTCTCGTTTCCGTTAACTCCAATCTTTTTTGCAAATGCCCAAATTTTTTCTTCCTTGGACATGTTAGAATTTGCCCAAAGTGATTGATTGTTATGGACCTCCAAATTTGAGATCAATGATTCACTTCTTGCTTCTGCGATTCTCTCAAAGGAGTCCTCAAGGGAGGCGTCATCAATGAGAATTGGTTGAGACTCAGTTGGAATCATGGGCACCAATGGCAAAAACGGGAATTCAATGACAAGGGGAATAGGAGGGTGGTCAAAATCTAGAGGGGCTTCGGGCTGAAGAAGGGTAAGGTGCAAGGGACGATAGAGGGTGGAGGGGTTGAAAAGGAAGATGATGAGGGAGATATTGATGGCGATGAAGTCCTTGATAGGGGCTTAGGAGAGGATGGGGGGGGGGGTGAACATAGGAGAGGGGGGTAAGAATTGAGATTAGGGGGTGGGCTGGGAAGAGCAAACAGGGAAGGGGATAATGGGCTAGGAGGTGATGGGTTAAAAGATGATGAATGGGAGGATGGGCTTGGGGAAATAGGTTTTATTAATTCAAAGCCAGGGGGAGGGGATAAGTGTGTAACCGTGTTTGGCCCACTTACATTGAGTGGGTTAGGAATTTGAAAGGGTAAAATGGTATTGGCTGAAGGATTACCGTTTTCATACATCAGTTGTGGGCCTGTTGTTTGAAATTCATTGCAATTACCCATGTCTTCCATCATTGCTAATACCTTGGGACTCTCCAAAGCCTCAGGCACCGTATTTTCTTTTGGTTGCTCAGTGATCATGTCCCCAGGAAATTGATTGTGTTCCATGAACGGCGGTTCGTCTTCTTTGCCGTGAGCGGCTGATTCATCATGCAAACTTCCTTCACTGGCCACCGTATCTTCATCTGAATCTTCGTCAAAATCATCCATCTCATCATCAGAATCGCTTTCTGAGTCTTTCATCTTGGTATCACTTCTCTTGCACCATTGAAGGGGCCCATACCAATCTTCCACCACTTTTATGACGAAAAGTTCGCCATTGATATTCATCCTTTCCATGAAGTTCAGTATATCATGAACTTTTGTTCTTATCAGTATTCTTGCTACATCCATCGTTTTCTTTCTTTCCGTATTATCATCTACATTGATAAATTCTCCAATTCCGGCAACTAAAAATCTGAAAAATTGATCATTCCATGCATGAACTGGGATTCCATATACTCTAACCCATGTTAGCCTCTCATTGTCTATTTCTCCTGGGCTCCATTTCCTTATTTTTTTAAACCAAAAACCCAGCCAATCTGCTGCATCTTCTATTAGTGCTTCCATTTCTCCTTCTTCTAAGCTTTCAAGAAAGACTAGGTTAGAGCCCATCGGTGTTGCACGAACCGAGAAGTAACCTTGCTGAATAAATTCCTTTTGAATGTGATACGATTTTCCAGGCACCCACACCTCACCCACATAGGTGTTTGCAAATTTGTTGACCTCTTCATCCTTTATATTGAAGTGCCGATGAGCCCAGACCATTTTCGGTTTCTTTGGAGGTTTATATGATCAAGTTGGTTCTGATTTGCTATGGTATCAGGCTGGTTCAAGTATTTAGGTTTCGTCGCAGGTTTGGATTTGATAACCCAAGCTTTCTTGGGCGGTGGGGGTTTAGGGCAGTTGTTTCGAACAGGGGGTAAGGTTTGGTGAACGAAAGCTGGTGTGTTTCGTGGTGGATTTAGGTTTTGACGAGTCGTTTCTGGTTTAGGGTTAGGGACAATTACTGGTTGCGGTTTAGGTTTCTGTTTGGATTGTATTGAGGGTTTACTGTGTTGATTTTTGGCCTGGTCATGATTTCTGTTGAATCTTGGCATATTGACCATTATCTTTTCTCTTCCTATGATTATGTTGTCAAGCTTTACAACAAATCTTTCAGGTTCCATGACATTGATCATCCTTACAAACCCAAAACGTTTTCCCAGCTTGTCGCGCTTGGCTGGGATGACAACCTCCTCGGTTTCTCCATAATGTGAGAACGCCTTCAACATGTGCCTAGCTTGAAAGTTTTCTGGTATGTTGGTGAAGAAAAACGTTGTCTTTGAAGCCTCCTTAGGAACAAACAGATAGCTTTTGGCTACATCTGCTGCTCTACGATCCGTCGTTACCTTCCTCCGGTGAACCACTTGCCAACCTTCATCGTCAATCTGTCCGTTCCACTTCTCTCTATGTCCGGTTTTCGTTTGGTGTTGCTCTCGCTCTCTCTCTCTCTCTCATCTCTCAAACTATCTTAAAGAGTCTTCAAGGGACATGGTGTTTTTATGATTATGATGATGATGATGATGCTTTTGGTTTTATGTTACTGTGTTGTCTCCTTTAGGGTTATAAGATTATTGAAGGAGAGAGAGAAAGAGAAAGAGAAGTGAAATAGTGAGAGAAGAGGTTGATGATGATGATCGTGTGAGAGTACTGTTTATTGTGATTGTTTTTGTGGGATTCTCTGTGTGAGTGAATGTGAATGGTGGAGGGGTATGCTTTGTTTTTGACACAGTTAGTGTGAAGTAGTGAATAGTATACAATTCTATAGATCCTAAACTTCTTTCGGATATGACTTATGATGTTTTTTCGTATATTCTAACTTGGGTAGTAGACCGTATATCTTTTGAGACATGCTCGTAGGAGGAAGAATATATTTTAAAATGGGTGGGGAAAATACATTTAATTATGCTTACTTATTTTGATCAGAAGTATCTTTTTTGTAAATGTGATTTATTGAATATTATGAGCAATTGTCAATTAGTAAAGTGAAGCATCTTTAGTTATCTTTTATATTTTTAAATTTTGATTTAAATTTTTATAGTAAAGTTTCTATTTTCAAATATCTTGATTTTCAAAATTTTCCCGTATCCACGTATCGTGTCGTATCGTATCCCGTTTCGTATCACGTATCCGGACTTCATAGGTTCTTATTTTTAGGCAAAGATATAACCAAGAAAGTTATTTGTATATAAAAGGGTTTACACATAAAAATGACAAATAAGTAAGCAGTCAACCACTAAATCTATATATGTGCTACTTAAATTACAAGGTCAACCACTAAATCTTGATAATAATTATGCTGAACCTTAACCACGACAACTTTTATAGAAGTCGAAATATTAAGGAGGTAAGTTGCTTAAATAATTTATTTTCTTCTTCGTTAAATCCTAATCAGGTGTTTCAGTTACTTCTTCGTTGTATATTATTCATAGGAACAATTTACTGTCGTCAATCATCAATTCGAGCAAAACACAGGTGAGAGTCTAGTTCATTTCATAATAGTTGCACATTGTTTCCCATAAATCAAAAATCCAAAGTTTTAACCTATAAACTAGGTTTAAATTTTGTATAAAGAATAAGTAAAACAATACGTTCAATAAATATTTTACCCTTGTACACATGAATATCATTTTCGTATTATCTTAATTAAGAGGATTGTATTTGTGTTACATTTATTCAATAATATTATTTTATAATTTAACTACTTTTAAGATAAAAAATTTCTTTATAAAACATGTCGAATTATTTTCTTTTAACGGCTCAAAAATCTAATTTTTCTAAAACTGCATTTTTCTTTAACATGGATATATAACACTTGAATCCCAAGGTTCCAAAACAACCTTGGCCTTGAGTTGGTAGTCTTCAATTCTCAAGTGGTAGTCAATCATGTTAAAGCAATAGCATAGAGTTGGTTTTTAGTACTGAAGGTCGTAATTCAGCTTTAAAGATCTCAGATTGGTGGGGAAATCCTATTTTTTGTATGAACTCGGTATAATTCGACTTTTTGTCTCATTCTTTCTGGGATACTCTTTCCTCTTTCGGTTTTTCTCACATGGGGTTTTGGCCCAACGAGGTTTTAATGAGGCCCCTTTTATTTATACCGATTGTGGTGCCCGTTTGCATCCCCTTTAATATAATTCTTTGCTTATAAAAAAAAAAACCTTGGCCTTGGATACTCTTTCAAATTCAGAAACAACATTGTATGGTTTCAACCACACAAAAAAAATAGTACAGAACATATTCTTTAATGTGAAGTCCAACAATTCCAACCGTACCATATCTCTTTAAATGAGGTTTCAATTTTTTTCTGTACCATATCTTGATGACATTGACAAAAAAAACGAGGTTCGATTTTTACGTATTATATTAGATTTTAGACAAAAAACCTAATAAGGATCGGTTCGAGCGGTAGTTGTGTTTGGGTCTCATTACATGGTTTGAAATTTGAATTTTGGAAGTGGTAAAAACTCAACAGGGATGAAAGAACACAGACCGACAAAGTCGGCTACATGTGATCAGCTAGCTAGGTTCCTCAGGATAGATTAGTCACCCATAAAACCAATAGATATTGCACACTAATAATACGATAACAAAAAAATTCTTGGCAAAGATTTATAAAGCCCCTAATCCATATATTATACTACCTCCTGTCAACCTTTTAAGAGAAAAATCAATTTTTATGTTCATTCAATAAATGATTATCTAGTCTATACTTCCTCTGGTCCCTATTACTATAAGGAAACTTTTGGTACATTTTCTGGTTCTAATTATGAGAAAATGTTACATTTTTCAAAGCACATTAATTGCTAAATTTTTTTTTTACCCCTATTTAACGTGAGATATATGTTTACTAGAAAATCACATAGTGGGTATAACAATTTAATACTAGAGATATATTTGGGATAAGACTTAAATTGCATCACATTTAATAACCTCATTGGTCTTTGTGATTTTTGTTAAATCTTCTTATATAGGGACTGGAGGGAGTATTATATACTAGATTCATTTATTAAATGAACCTAAAAAGTGAATTTTCTCTTATAAAGTAGACCGAATTAATGAAGTATTTTATTAAAATTGTTTGACTTGCTCTTGATTTAATAGGGAGCATTATTTTCACTAACCCAAAAGGTTAGACAATATTTAATACTACTAGTTATTATTATATTTTATTAAAATCGTGTATCTGGCACTAAATTCAATTAGGGACCATTCGTTCCACTAATTCAAAAGAATACTTATGGCTGGAACTATCGTACAATGAGGTGTGTCAATAATTTAAAAATTAAATATCTAACAAAATAATTTTTCTATAAATTGTTGCATGCAAGAATGGAGCAATGCCAAACTCATAACAAGTGTAGCTACTGCTTCTTTCCATTTGTTGTATTCATTAAACAAAAAAATGATACTAATTATCACTCAATTATATTTTGAGAACTATGATTATTTTTTTGCAATTAAATATCAGTAAATAGTCACTACTAATTTAATTAGACATAAAAATGATACTAATTATCACTCAATTATATTTTGAGAACTATGATTATTTTTTATTAGAGAAATTCATATTAAACAATATTATGCCACCGTGTGAAAGCAATATATAACCCTTTTTGTAATGGTTTTGATTAAGTACATCAATATAGTTTCATTTTTATTTCTCAGTACACACATATTAAGGTATCATTAATTTGCCTTGGCTAAGTAGTAAAATTCCCCATTTGTAGTTGTCTTGGGATAATTGAAATCAAAGTAAAAGAGTCTTGAGACAATTAATTCATACTTTGGAACTCTAAAAGACTCAATAAATATAGAGGGTATCTTAGGAAAAATTGGATGAATTGTACATTGATTTTTTAAAAGTGTCATTGTTTTGGAACAAAAATAAAAGGCCAAAAGTACCAAAGATCAGAAACGGAGGGAGTAGTTTTGATTAAAAAATGAGGGCAATCATTTTTGAGAAAAAGACAAAAATATGTAATGACATTTTTATAGTTTTCAAAAAATAATGATGACAATCATTTCGGGATAAAGACAAAAATATGTAATTCTAAAACAAACTAAGAAAGGAGATATCTTGGATAATTAAGACAAAAATATGTAAAGCTAAAACAAAATGTCATATATAATGCACATTCTTCGTCTAATAAAGGACATATATTGGTTGATCTTATGCACCAAACATCATTAATTTATTTAATTTTTAATTTCAGCGCAGGCCACACGAATCTGCATATTATAGAATTTTATTTTTATTTATTTCGATCTATACGAATAGTACTAAGTAGTACACCGAGATTTACTCACTCACCTTACACATCAACTACTTGCGTTATAGTCTCATGGTAGAGTTTTATTTTTATTGTTAATAGGTTTCTTATGTACACAAATTTATTTAAAAAAAGTTGGAGATTATCTTAAATAGAAACATGGTTCTTATGTTTAGAGCAAAGATATAACCCAGAAATTTATTTGTATATAAAAAGGTTTACACATAAAAATGACAAATAAAGTAAACGGACAATGGAAAAGTAATAATAAATATGAGTTCTAAATTAAATTACTGCTAGAGATGAATTTTAAATACTATATACAGGTGTTACTTAAATTACAAGGTCAACCACTAAATCTAGATAATACTTATGATGAACCTAGTTTCAGTTGCTTCTTCGTTGTATTATTCATAGGAACAATTTACTGTCGTCAATCATCTTAGTTGCACATTGTTTCCCATAAATCAAAAATCCAAAGTTTTAACCTGTAAACTAGGTTTAATACGTTCAACAAATATTTTACCCTTGTAAACATGAATCATTTTCGTATTATCTTAATTAAGCGGATTGTATTTGTGTTACATTTATTCAATAATAATATTTTATAATTTTACTATTTTTAAGTTACAAATTTTCTTTATAAAACATGTCGAATTATTTTCTTTTAACGGGTCAAAAATCTAGTGTTTCTAAAACAGAAGCATTTTTCTCTAACATCCTATGGTTTCAACTTGGCACATTGAATATGAAGTCCAACTATTCCAACTCTATTAACAAACAAGTTTTAATACAGCCAAGATGTGTATAATTTTTGCTTATCAAACCCCATCATTTATTTCATCCGGACCCATGATGGCTATCAACCCCATTTATTTTGAATTACATTTATTTTGAAAACACACATACACAAAAGTAGTTGAGCTATATATGGACAAACACGCATACCCAGAAAGTAGTTGAGCTATGCTTCAAGTTAACATCCAAACTCTCATGTTGTTTAACTGATTACTGTGTAGCTTAACTTAATTAGCTTGCTTCCAAAATGTAAGCAATTTTATTAATTAATAATTTTCCCACACAAAGTATTTAAGCCTCAGCTTGCTCCAAACGTTCCCTCTCTTTTGAACAAAAATAAAATGCCAAAATTAACAAAGATCAAGAACGGAGAGAATAATTTTTAAATGAGGTTCGATTTTTACCTGAAGTCCAACTTGGAGTAACTTTGCCCAAAACACCCTAGTATTATTTTGTTATATTAGATTTTAGAAAAAGAATCAACAAGTGTCGGTCCGAGCGGTACCTGAGTTTAGATCTCACTGCAAGGTTTGAATTTTGAGTCTTGGATGTGGCAAAAACTCAATAAGGAGGGAAGAACCACACAGACCAACAAAGTCGGGTACACGTGATCAGCTAGGTAGGTTCCCCAGTGTAGATTAGTCACCGATAAAGCCGATGGATACTGCGCATCAATAAAGCCGATTGGATCCCCCAATCATACTCTTCCAATTTTCTATAGGTGCTTTTATTTTATTGGTGGTTTTCATCCATTTCTGCACGATATCGTGTTTTACTTTCTATTTGTGTTGTCTTCTTTATTTTGGTCATTTCACACCAACGGGTATTCAAAGCATACCTGAATTGGTTTTTATGTTTCTTTAATATTCTAGTACCATTGCTGCATTGCCTCCCGCGAGAACTGCAGCCACATTTACAATAGAACATCCATCATCTTCTTTCAACGAGAACTTAAGCCACATTTACAATATAATCTCCACCATCTTCTTTCAACTTTGTATAGCTGCTCCAATTTTATCGTGACTTTTCATCCAACCATGCATGATACCCCATGTGTTTCAGTTTTTAATTGTGTTGTCTTCTTTTCTTTCTAATTATGGGTAAAGTTTTTATATTTACATTTGATGAATGTAAATATTATATATGTCATTAAAATTCTTTAGACTTTTTCTTCTTATTATCTATGGAGGATGTTCAATTTAAATGTGTTTGTTAACATTCCTTTTTAAATTTATAATCTTCTTATTTAATTTATAGTTATAATTTAATTTTTATTCACAATTTCAATGTCTTTATGAATGTTTTTTTTTGGATTTTATAATCTTCTTATTTACACGAAGAAATTTAGCCAACCTCATGCATCGCACGGGTTATGGGCTAGTTTTATTAAAATTGTTTGCCTTTTGCTCTTAATTTAATAAGGGAGCATTATTTTCATTAATCCGAAAGGTTCGACATGTTTAATACTAGGCTTAAATGCACTTTTGGTCCCCCTATTTTACTCATTGTGCAATTTTGATCCCCCTATTTTATTTTGGGCAATTTTGGTCCCCCTATTTTACAAAATTGTGCAATGTTGACCAAATTGGAATTTCAAACTCTAAGATGTTGCTGATGTGTCAATATTTTAATTTGACACCGCAATTGAATAAGCCTTGTAGGCATGCCACTTTATTTTTTTTATTAAAAAACATTTACTTTAATTTTATAAAATATTTATTTAAAATAATGAACCTTGCATTTGTTATGGGAGATGATTCCAATTTAAATACATCATGGATTCCAATTTAAGGGACCATTATTTTCACTAAACTCGTGTATCTTGCTCTAAATTCAATATGGGACCATTCTGGCTGGAACTATTGTAGATAGAGGTGTCTGTCAATAATTTAAAAATTAAATATTAAATATCTAACAAAATAATTTTTCTATAAATTGTTGCATGCAAGAATGGAGCAATGCCAAACTCATAACAAGTGTAGCTGTTTCTTTCCATTTGTTGTATTCATTAAACAAGAAATGGCTTATGTTAAGCTTGCTCCTTTGACTGTCTTCTTGCTTGCCACATCCTGTATGTTTTAGTTGTAGACTTCTATATTCATATTTCCCACCATGCATTCTTTAGAACTCATTTCATGATGAGAAATTAATAAGATTATTTTTCTCCCAATTGCATACATCTCTGTGTATATAAGCAAAAACTGATCAACAGAAGTTGATGTATCTGGTTTTAAAATCCAGATACGTCAACTTCAATTGATCTGTTTTTGCTTATATTCAGTAACGGAGGGAGTATATGTTGAAACTAACTTTTGCAATGCCATTTGCAGTATTAATGTTTCCGGTGAAGAAGGTAGAAGCAAGTTGTTGGGGTACGTGTGGTTTCCCCTTTTCGGATCCATGTGGTAGTGGTTGCTTGTGTTTAGGCCCTAATCCTTTAGCGCCGATTGGTGTCTGTACCCCTAATCCTTTTGGGAAGATGATTGGGGAAAATCCTACCTTTTGTCTCTCTCATGATGACTGCACAAAAGATGAAGGAAGGACCTTTTGTGGTCGTCATCCAGATCCTAATACTAAATATGGCATTTGTTTTCTCTCTAAATCTCAGGCAAAGGACTTCTTCAAGATTATGGCCTTTAATTCAAATTTCGCAAATGTCCTCTCAATGAAACCCTTATCAGTTTCAAAATAATCAATATGCCCAACAAAAACCGTCCATGCATGATCCCACGTCTATTACCTTAAATAATATTACTTCAATTGTCTTCATCAATTGGAGTTCTTCCTAGATATTTCTATTTCAAAAATAAAATATGCATGTACGTTATTGTTATTGTTATTATGTGTGTTTTCAGTGTGCAAATAATGCATCATGCATGCAACGTTATTTGCTTTTAATGAAATATTAATGGAGCATGACGTTGGTGAGTGATGCTTTGTTGTAGTTGTAACATTGAACTATTCTAGAATTTTTATTCTAGTTTACAACACCTGTTGCGATATCTAGTCCACGCGTTATGAAGTGATTTTCAGTTGTTATCCAATTGAGATCTCTCTAGTCTTCTCAACCTTCTGGCAAGTGCCTTTGAGGAACCGACTGTTTAACTATCTCTCCAAACTATTTTACAAGAGGTCTGTGCCATTACTGGGTTATTTACTATTTTCCAGTATCTTTTGTTAAGGGTCTCTGTCAAACAAATAACTAATTCAAGATGTGTGAGAGAAAATGACTCGAATTAGATATTGAGTACACAAGTTGACAAGTTTACACTACAAGCCCCAATTTGTGTGCTTTTCATGATTAGTAATGGCGAATTGAAGGGGCGAATGAAATCATACAACAAAACGAATCCAAGATTCTAGGTGATTCTCCGATCAAATTCGAGGCGCCAAGCGATTGAAGAAAACACGAAAATCACGCCTAGAGAGGGGGAAACATCGTGAATCCTCCAAACACACCGAGAGGGTTTTCGAAACGCAAAGATAAGTAAAAACAACCTCAAGGGAAGCACATATATCTATCCCGAGAGGGAAAGCACATCATGACTTCCTCAAGTGCAGGGAGTTAAAAGTAAAGTTAACTGCTTAAACAAAAAGAAGATGATAGATGCCACGTGTCTTTTGGCGTCTGTATGCTTCCACCTGTCCTAGAGCTTTTAATCCTATCCAAGGCAAGTGCCTTAACTGCTATTGTACCTCTGCTTGTAGTCTTTTGCCCTCATGTTTTTACGAAAATATCAAAAATGCTATCATCGGTTATTTTTGTCTTATTCCTGAAATATTTGACCTCAAGTTTTTACTAAAATTTCAAAAATGTCATTAGTTGTTTTTGTCTTTATACTGAAATATCTTCCGTCATGTCTTTACTAAAATTTCAAAAATGTCATCAGCTATTTTTGTTTTTATCCTGAAAAATTTGCCCTCATGTTTTTACAAAAATTCCAAAAATGCCATAAGCTATTTTTGCCTTTATCGTGAAATATTTGCCCTTAGGTTTTTACCAAAATGTCGAAAATGCCATTAGCTATTTTTGTTTTTGCCCTGATATATCTGCCCTCAAGTTTTTACCAAAATTTCAAATATGCCATCAGCTATTTTTGTCTTTATTTGGACGCCTAGCGTATATGAATACCTAATATCATATCTATTTAACTATCTCTCCAAACTATTTTACAAGGGGTGCGCCACTACTGGGTTGGTTACTGTTTTCTAGTGTTTTTTGTTAAGGGTCTCTGTCAAACAAATAAATTTGAGATGTGTGAGAGAAAATGACTCGAATTAGATATTGAGTTCAGAAGTTAACATGTTTACACTATAATCCCACTTTGTATCCTTTTCAAGATGGGTAATGGCGAAAGGGGCGAATAAAATCGCACAATCAAACTAGTCCGAATTTCTAGGTGGTTGTCTGATCGAGTTCGAGGCGCCAAGCAATTGAACAAAGCACGAAAATCACACTCAGAGAGGGAGAACATCGTGAATCCTCCAAATACTCGCAATGAGGGTTTTCGAAACGTTAGGATAAGTAAAAACAAACTCAAGAAACCAACAGAAATCAATCCTCAAGAGGGAAAGAACATTTTGAGTTCCTCAAGTGCCGAGAGTAAAAAGTAAAGTAAATTGCTTAAACGAAAAGAAGACAAGAGTGAAACACTCGATTGTCGAAAAGAAAATGCACTGAATTGACAGAAGTTGGAAGATGATAGATGCTACATGTCTTCCGGCATCTAGATGCTTCCACCTATCCCGGCGCTTCGAATCCTATCCAAGGCAACTGCCTTAACTGCTCTTGTACCTTCGTGTGTAGCCTTTTGCCCTCATGTTTTTACCAAAATTTCGAAAATGCTATCGTTTACTTTTGTCTTATTCCTGAAATATATGCCTTCAAGTTTTTACTAAAATATCAAGAATGTCATTATCTCTTTTTGGCTTTATACTGAAATATCTTCCCTCATGTCTTTTCTAAAATTTCAAAAATGTCATCAGCTTTTTGTTTTTATTCTGAAATATTTGCCCTCATGTTTTTGCAAAAATTCCAAAAATGTCATCAGCTATTTTTTGTCTTTATCCTGAAATATTTGCCGTCGGGTTTTTACCAAAATGTCGAAAATGCCATCGGCTATTTTTGACTTTGTCCTGATATATCTGCCCTCAAGTTTTTACCAAAATTTCAAAAATACCATCATCTATTTTTGTCTTTATTTGCACGCCTAGCGTATACGAATACATAATATCGTATTAGTTTGTGGTACCTTTCCTTGCTTTTGATATAATATATAACAACAACAACAATAATAATAATAGTAGGGCAATACACGATATTATCGATTGTCTCTCACAGTTGGTTATCTTGGTAATTTCAGCACGTATGGACGTCGGGTCTCGGATTCAAACCCGGATTTGAGCAACAGGAATGTGCGTATACTTAGTGTTTATTTGCCATATCATTTAAATAGACAAAAAAACACTATATTATCAACGGAAATTCGCCGGCTTTACAAAGTGAGCTTCATAAGTTTTGTCAAAAAAAAAAAATGTTCGGCTTCATTGTAGTTAGTTATTATTTTATAATAACCCCTAATCCTTCAAAGTACCATGTATGTCCTTTGGATAAGAAAGTCAAACCTCAGATGGTCAAACACCCCCTCCTTCTTCCGAAACATATAAGAAGACTTCTTTTCTTCTACATACTTAAAAAGTAAATCAGAAAGCTATATTCATATGAATCATATTGGAATCTCTTATTTAATTTCTACACCACCCTTGAGCAAATCCACAACCTGCATCATGCTAGGCCTCATATCTCCACTACTGTCAGTGCATTTCAAAGCAATCATGACTACAATTTTCAATTGTTCCAAATCAAATTTCCCTTTTAATTTTGGATCCACAATATTATCAAAGAGACCCTTGTTAACATATGGTGTGACCCATTGAACAATATCTCTTTTTACACCCCCTGGAAATTTCTCAATTGGTTTCTTAGCACTAACAATTTCCAAAAGTAAAATACCAAAGCTATAAACATCACAACTCTCTGAAACTTTCCCTAACATTGCATATTCTGGTGCCAAATATCCTAGTGTTCCTTTAACTCTTGTTGTAAGTTGCGTTACACCTTCGGGTACTAGCTTTGCAAATCCAAAATCAGCAACCTTAGCTTGATATTCATTGTCTAGAAGAACATTGCTTGCTTTAATATCTCTATGTATGATGTGAGGAATTGACTCATGGTGCAAATACCTAAATAACCAAAAGGAAATAGCTTTATATGCCATATGCTTATAAAAAAAAAATTATATGCGATGTCAATATTAAATGCCATGTCAATATAAAATGATGCATTAACTAAATGTTAATTTTTAAGTGGAAGAATAAGCAATCCGGGATCAGGGGTTGAAAATTGTGTCTTGGATACAATTTGGTGAAATTTAAGAGTACTAGTGCAAACTTAAAATTTCAAGAGATTTAAAAAAATTATATAAAGGGGGAAATAGATTTTTTTTTCTCCAGTGGTTCATGTCAACCCCACACCAATACACAAGTCTGCACATGAGAATAAGTTTGAACTAGTTTTGCTTCTCAAAAGAGTAAAAATTGGGTTTATAGGCTTTAAATTGTGGTCATGTAAACAAATTAATTGATGCAATTGCGAATTGGGAACATATGACAGAAGTAGAGAAACCTAAGAGCCTGTGTAGAAATTGATAACTTACAGCATGTTTGAATAGATTTTTAAAAACGATTTTCTTTCTTATAAAATTTAACAAAGAATAAATTCGTTCTCGAAAACTATAAATTGTTTTAAAAAGTGATTTCAAACATGCTTAGTGTTCTGAGAGACTAAAGTATATGAATCTATAGAGTCAAGATTGAAGGTAAGGTACACATACACTAAAGCTTCAGCTGCTCCAATTGCTATATTCATTCTTCTTGACCAATCTAGTTGACATTCCTTAGAGAGTGGACCATGCAAATGAGTGATTAAGCTATAATTAGGCATGTAATCATAGACAATCAATCTTTCATTTCCTCCTGCATAGAATCCTCTCAATCCCAACAAATTCTTATGCCTCACTCTTCCAAGTACTTCCACTTCAACTGCAAATTCCATCTCTGCCTTTGCAGTCATTGTCTTCAAGCGTTTCACTGCAATCTGCAAATTTATTAAATTCTAATTATTTGTCATGCAAATTTTGGTTATGCATAAAAACAATTGTAATTGAAATTGAGAAGTAAAATATATGAATATAATTAATTACCTGAATTCCTTTACTTGTTCTACCAAAATAAACACTTCCAAATCCACCTTCTCCAATTTTGTTATCTTGATGAAAGTTGTTTGTTGCATGTTGCAACTCCTTCAAGGTGTACATTTTCCATGGATAGTCCCTACTCTCTTTGTTTGTACTCCTATAATGTAATTAAGGTGAAAACTACATATATGTTAGGAAACAAGGCTCCTAAGAAAGGATAAAGAGTAAGTTTGAAGAAAGATAAAATTACAAGATTAATTGCATTTTTGGTACTCAAACTTTCTCAATTTATAAATTTGTCCCCTCTATTTTATTTTTAGCAATTCTGGTCCCATATTTCTCAATTTTAGGGTACCTATACGTTTTAACAGCAGCTTTGGACCCTAGAGGACCAAAAGTGCACAATAGATGATTTTTGGAGAACTAAAAATGCAATTAAAAGATATAGGCGGCCAAAATCCTGAAACTGAGGAAGTTAGAAGACCAATATCACAAAAAGTGAAATAGAGACCAAAATCGCTAAATGGAGAATACTGTGGACAAAAACTACGATTAAGCCAAACTTATAATTATACAAGCACAGGGTGTGTTTACATAGCTTAGGGTGTGTTTGGGAGTTTGGAGGGGACTGACAAGCACAGGGAGGGCATAGGACTCATAGTGTTAATTCATTGGTGATGAGGTGAAAATTTATCCCCGAAACCCCTCTCCTACTTTATTTTTTGAACTTCTCTAAGACCTTTCAAATTTTGGGGGTTTTGGAGGAACTCAAAAAATGAACTAGGAGAGCCCGAAAGGGGGTTCAAAGGGGTTTGGGAGATAACATCACTAAAGAATGAACACTATTAGTCTCATGCTCTCCCCTCCCCTCCTCTCTAAACTCCCAAATACACCCTTATATTTTTAGGTTAAAGCATCCATATTTGATGAAGACCATACCTTATTTTTCTTTGCCCTTCATCTAAGAGGAAACAACAGTAACGTTTCAATTCCATTTTTCCGAGGAAGAATCTAAGTTTACTTTGGCAAAATAAGAAATTAAAGTAGGAAAGGTATCAAGCTATTGAAGTTAGATAATCAAAAATAAAATAAAAAATAAAAAAGCCTCAAATCTCCTTCAAGAAAGAAGGAAAAATAAACAGGCAAATGTCTGCTGCTGTTTGCTTGCGTTAATCGAACTACCTCCCTTTTATAGTCCAATTTAGGATCAACAACAACATATAAAGTTTTATACATAAATCAATGAACCAATTAATTAATACATGACATATATAGTCCATCATACAAGGTACCCGGCCCGTAGAAAGGGGACAAAAAATCTCCACCAAGTATCATGGCACCCCAAGAACCAATTAGGTTTTGACTTTTTGTTTCTAATGATTTTATTCTTGTTATTGTTTATAGTCACTGATATTTTGATCAATGAAAACTAATATCACTGGGAAAGGTATGAAATGCACGAAATATTGCACTAATTGGCTAAAGATATTTTTTTATATATGGGTGGCTCAATGTATTTCTCAATGAATGTTTATTTGAAAGGAAGTTGTTCAAGGTAGGTCAATGATGAAACTATATACAATATCACATATATGCCTTTTCTTTTCCCCCAAAAGTGATGGAAAATGGACGGTTTTTTTTTATGCTCAGAAAATGAAGGAAATGTTCCAAAAACATTGAAAATGGACGAAGAAGACAATGTTGAGTGGAAAAGTTTTTCAAAATAAAAAATTATATGTGAGTCAAATGACACAGAAAACTAACTTATTAAAACATGTGAAGATTGAAGTCACAAGGCCAAGGAGTGCAACCTGGAATCAATTGTATTAAGGCAGGTCAAGAAAGAAGGAGAGTAACCCCCTTTAATAAAAAAATTTGACTTATCAAAAAAAAAAAGGAGAGTAACTAGAAAGAAACACGGGTAATTTTCCATTACGGCTAGGGGTGTTCAGCGGTTAGGACAATCAAAAAATAAATGCAATTCATCTTCATCGTTACCCGTGCAAATTAGACAGTTTAACTTGCAATTTACCAGCTTTTTGTGTAGGTTGCTCCTTGTTGGTAGTACTCCCTTAGTTGCATGCCACATTAATAATTCAACCTTTTGAGGCTTTTTTATCCTCCATAGGGCCAACCAATCAACTTCTTTCCTTAGGTGTGAATTATCAATCAAATCATCCATCGTCGCATAATATGCCGACCGAACTGAATAAGATCCATTCTTGCTTCTCCACCAAGTGATATTGTCGTCACTTTCGCGAATAAGCATAGGCATGAATTTAATTAAGCTTGCATCGGCTGCTGAAAAAATTGATTCAATGAGAGCATTATTCCAATCACTAGAAGCTACATCATAGAGGTCACAAACCTTCATGTCTTCCAAACCTTGTGTCAACGAGGATGTCACTCTAGAATCATTTCGACCCTTTAGCCATGGGTCCTTCCAAACATTGGTGCTCCTACCATTCGCAACTCGCCATCTATATCCCAAATTTAACACCACCCGAGAAGTGTAGATACTACGCCAAACATAAGTGAGATTATGGCCCAAGCGAGCCCCCTTAAAATCTCCATCCGAAAAATATTTAGCTTTGAAGACACAATGCACAATAGTATCTCTCTTGTTAAAATATTTCATGTCTTCCTCCCTAGCATTGCTAAATTGAAACCATAGAAATGACGAAAACTCACACCTCTATACTCCTTCCTCAGAGAGCTTTTCTCAACTTAGCCACTTGATGCCTTTGGAATTGGTTCGATTTGTACCCCACCAAAAAGAATTCAACATCCTTTCCAACTCCTCACCTAAAGTAGACGAAAGAAAAAAGGTACTTATACAATAAGTAGGTATTGCTTGGGCCATAGATTTTATTAAAACCTCCCTGCCTCCCTTGGAAAGATGCTTGCCAGACCAACTTTGTGTGCACTTCCAAGATGCTTCTTGTTTTTGCCAATCATTGATGGAAGCCCTAAATACTTGCTTGTGCCAATACACTCCGAGACACCCAACATATCAATTATTTGCCCCTGGGTCTCTTGACTTGTATTTCTGCTAAAAAATATCTCTGACTTCAGCTTATTAATAGCCTGGTCTGATGCTCTCTCTCTCATAAGTATTAAGATTCTCCTATAACTGACTGCTTTCAGATTCAGTGGCCCTGCAAAATAAGAAACAATAGACAACAAAAAGGAGGTGTGTGGTGGGTGGGGCCCCACGACACACACCAATTCCATGAATGTCTCCTCTGGGCTCTACTTTATTTATAAGAGTGGTAAGACCTCCGCATATAGAATAAACAAATTAGGGGACAGTGCGTCCCCTTGTCTAAGACCTCTCCCAAGTGTGATAGTTTCGTTGTTTTCCCAATAAGCAAGACTGAGTAATTAACTATCTAAAGACACATAGATATCCACTTCACCCATCTCTCATCAAATCCCAATCATTTCCAAAATAAACTCCCAATCCACCCTGTCATATGCCTTACTAATATCAATTTTCAGAGCCACCTCCCCCACCTTGCCACTAGTTTTACACTTAATATGGTGAAGAGTTTCAATTGCAACCAACACATCATCAAGGATAGAGTGATTTGCTACAAATGTCTATTGCTCTAAAGAAATACATTTCTCTAGCAACCATTTCATACGATTTCCAAGCACCTTAAAAATGATCTTATAGATGACATCACACAATGATATCGGCCTTAAGTCTTTCACGCAAGTAGGATTGTCAACCTTTGGAATTAAGACAATATTAGTATGATTTAGGCCCTGAGGAAACTCACCAGATTCAAGCCAAGTCTTCCCCGAGTTGAACAACTCCACCCCACATAACCTCTTAAAGAAAGCTGGAATCAACCCATCCAGTCCTAGCACCTTATCAGAATCCATGTCAAAAAGGGCTTGTTTAAATTCTTCAATCCCCAACAGCTTCATCAACTTGTCATTATCCCTTTATGAAATCCGAACATGGACATGCCTCCACATTCCCTTCATAATCTCCTTGCCTCCCTTGAAATAGATCAGTAAAATACCATCTAGCCTCCTCCCTCATTTCCAACGACTCCATCAACTCCACCCCCTCTGTAACACCCCGATTTCGGAGGTCACTAGTGAAGTTTTACCCTGCATTTTTTTTAAGAAAACACATGAAATATGGTACAATTTTATTTTTTCTTAATAAAAAAAATGCAGGGTAAAACTTCACTAGTGACCTCCGAAAATCGGGGTGTTACACCCTCATCCTGGACTAATTTCTGAACACTATTTCGCCGCTTCCTCGCACTCGCCATAGCAGAAAATTTTTATTATTTTTGTCTTCATCCCTCAACCAATACATCTTAGCCCGTTGCTTCCAAAATGTTTCCTCCTGAGCTAATAACAATGATAGATGCTCCTTCTTATCCTTTAGCGCCTGGGCATGGAGGTCAGCCCATGCCTTGCAACACCTCAATCTCATTTCTATACCGTTTGAGATCATTTCTATATCTCGCTCTTAACTTGCGACCCCAAACATCTATCACCTCCGTACAATGCTTGATTTTTCCATAAAACCCAATCCATCATTGGCATTCCAATTACCACTAACTACGGATGTAAGGTTCGGTTCATCCAACCATGCATTCTCAAACCAAAATTTCCTTCTTAAACAGTGCCTATTTTCCTCAAATAATTTGAGCCATATAGGAGAATAATCTGACTTGTTCGAAACACCATTAATTAACCTGTGCATAGGGAACATATCAATCCATCTTTGCGTAGCTAAAGCCCTATCCAACCTCAATTTTTTACTATCCGGTAACCCGATACTTTTGTCCAAGTAAATTGCTAGCCCTCCATCGGAATGTCATGAAGCTGACTATCTTGTACAACTTCCTAAAAACCACGAATCAACCATGGTGGACGTTCAGTTCGACCTCTTTTATCATCATTAGAAATAATATCATTGAAGTCACCCATTATACACCAAGGGAGGTCATTATCACGTGACAAAGTTCTCAACAACTCCCAAGACTCCGTCCTACGCCCACTATCCGTAAAGCCATAAAAACTAGTAAAACGACAAATTCCATAACCAACACAAGAAACTTCAACATTAATAAAATTTGGTGAATAATTTAAAATAGTACAATCAAAAGGTTACTTCCAAAGAGTCGCCAAACCCCCAGTTACGACCCGTTCTATCTACTGAGAAAGCAAAATCATAATCAGTGCGAATACCAAGCTCCTCAATTTTATTTGCATGAAACAAAGTTTCAGAGAGAAAAATTACTATGGATTAAAAGGCTATTAATAGGTTTGAGCTTGATTTAGTGTATTTTTAAACTCTAAATCTTTATGGCTATTTAGAAGTGTTGAAATAATACAAAAAAAAATGGTAGAATTTTTATATTTTAGAAGATTTACATTTTTTTTGTATGACCCATGTGCCTACTCCGAAACAACCCCTTCAAATATCAGATTTGTTTGGATCGGATTTTGGAGAGAAAAACATAAAATCCAAACCGAGTAATTGTAATCGGTTCGGGCAACGGATTTGGACAAATTCAATCCAAACCGACCCATGAACACCCCTAATTACGGCAGTGTTGATGATTAAACTGTAGAACTCCCAAAGAAACGAAAGTGTCACAAAAATAAACATGGCCATCCGTAATTTTCCATTACGGTCGTGTTTATTGAACAATTAGTTGTCTATTGCTTTTCCTGTTTTAAAACTTGTAATCTGAATATTTCTAATCTTTAATGGACCTAGGCCTATAAATAACATTTTTCTGAGTGTTTAAGCATCAAATTCTATTGAAAAGCAATTTATTTCTATTGTTCTAAGTTCATTTTGTTCTAAACAAAAGCATTTTCTTGTTTTTCTTTAGCTTCTTCTTTACTTTCTTGTTTATGTTTATGATTGTGTTCTTCATCTTTATTTCAATAATATACTATGATCATGAGTGAGTAGTTAGTCTTGGGGTTGTGGGAATAGTCCAATGATAGATTCCTTATAATCCCAAGTCTCTATCCTCTATTTTATGAAATTTTGTATTTCAATACAATCTCATCATCGATCCTTCAATTTCCTAATCATCTAAGACGTAAATTGATGAACTGAAAGGTGAAAATTGATGTTGGAACTATGAGATTAGACAAGGGGATCAAAACATAAAAATAGTTTTGAGACCCTTGAGATATTAAACAAGATATACGCTTAATGGGTTTTGCTAACAATCATCCATGAAAATAAGTTTGATTTTTTTGAACGGAAAACCTATATTATAAGAATAGGGGTACAAGGGGTAATAACCCATACAAAAGAGTCTGAATACAAAAGTAAATTCGAGAGAACAGAAACAACTAACAATGAGAAATATATCTGAGCAGGGTAAGTTACTGCATATGTTCTCTTATTGATAACTAGTAGTGGGGTAGTAGCTAGCAAACACATAAAAACGTCACGCCACACACAGTACGGAGAGGGTGAGATTATTAATTTTTTTTCATTGAAACAAAGTTAAGGAAGAAATGAGCGGAGACGGAGACGGAAGCAACGGCGGCAATGGAGACGGCGGTAGCGCTTGGCAAGTTGTTAACAGAAAGAAGAACTCTTCCCAGCGCAATCTGGCTATGGGAAGAATGGATATTGCGAATAACGGTTATGGCAGCAAAGAGGAGACGGTGTCTTTTTACTTCTCGGAATTCCCAGACTCACACGGCGCGAAGGATATGCTCAGGGCATTTGCTTTCTACGGCAAGATTGTGGAAGTTGTCATTCCACGAAGGAGAAACAAATGGGGGAAGAGGTTTGGGTTAGCAAGGTTTGCAAACATTCAAGATCCTAGAGTCTTCGCTGTGAAACTGAACAACATGATCTTCGGAGCAAATAAAATACTTGTTAACCTACCAAGGTTTGAAAGGGTGAAGCAGGAGGAGAAGATGAAGAGTTTGAGGCTGGAGAAGAGCAAGGGTCCCGATGGTGACGTGAAAACTATACTGCAAAACCACATGGTGTGGAGAAAGGTTAATAGCGGAGGAAACGCTGGAGTTGTAGGAAACAGAGAAGAAAAAAAGGAGGGTGGAAATGTGAAGGAAAGGTGGAAAAGAAGAGAAGCATGGAAGGGCAAGTGGAATGGTAATTCGCCTGAACAGAAGGTCATGTACTACAGGAAACAAAATCTATGCCACCTGTGGTACAATGCATCAGAGGAGGAATTGAGCAGAATTAAAAAAATGTATGTGGCAAAAGTCAAGAACGCCGGCAACGCACATATGGTCCAGGAGTGGTTCAACATGCAACGTTTTTTTGCCATCAAGGTAACTCTGATTGGTGCCAACCTGGTTCTACTGGGGGAGATGGAAGATGGTATCATTCCGGCATTAGTTTCAAATGCTAGGGAGTGGGTTGATGAACACTTTGATGGCATACGAGGGTGGAGTCCTTATGAGTTGGACAAGGAAAGGGTGGTGTGGATTCGATGTCACGGGATTCCTATTCATGCTTGGAATAGCAAATTCTTCTCATTGTTGGCTGGTAAGTTTGGAACGTTCCTTGGTGTCGATGAGAATACAAGGAAAAAGAACTCAATGGACGTGGCCAGAATACTACTACGGAAAAATTGGTACGACGTGTTCAACATGGTGGTGCATGCTAATATAAATGGTGATATGTTTCATATTAAGGTGTTGGAAGAATGGTGTGGACCAATGCATTGGGAAGGTTTAACACATGCAAACAAATCCAACCAATCTGAGAAGGGCTTTGATAGTGATAGTGAAGACGACAATGGAGACGGTCCACCACTGTTTGTGGCGGAAGAGGAAGGGTTCTCGGGCGATGAAGAGGGGGAGGTCGAAGGGGAAAGGGACCAAGCATTAATGTCAGTAACGCTTATTGAGGGTAGAAATGTAGTTACCAATGAACCAGGAAATCATGATGATAGAGGAAATGAGAATACCAAAGAAATTGTTAATTTAGATGAAGGTGTTAATGTGAGCATAGAAGAAAAAAATAATAATGACAATGAAGGTGTGCATGGGGAAGTGGCAGTTGAAAATGTTGAGGAAGTTGGAGAATCCCAGCGTGCAAATAACATGATGGCTGGGGAAGGGGAAAAAATCAAGGAGAATAATGGTTTGATGGAAAATGAAATAAAGGCACATGATGTGGAAGAGAAAAAAGCGGCGCATGAAGTACTGGCTGGGGTAAATGTCCAAGAGCCTCAAAATGTGGAAAATACTTCTCAGGATAATAATGAGATGGAGGTGGAGGATTGTGGGTCTGGGATAGGTGGAGATGCAAGTGGTCTTTTGATTCAGTGTGGTGGAAGTGGGCCAATTAATGTTTTGGGCCAAAATGATGATTTAGGGAGAGACAAAGGTGGGCTGCCTACTAATTCTAATGATGGGTCAATATCAACGCCAATGGATCAGGTGGTGATGGTTAGGAGCAACGAAAATCCTGGGCCAAGAAAGGAAAAGAAGAGAGAAAATGGCGTTAAAATAAAGAAGAAGAAAAGCAAAGATCACAGTAAGAGTTTGGGGGAAAAAGTAGTGTTACAATCGGTTTAATCAATGATGAAGCAAGAAGCTTAATTCCATCACTGAGTAGTGGGTCTGGTGAATACGTTTCGGTTAAAAACAAGTCTGGGCAGTCACTCTCACTAAATGACAAGAAACGTGGTGGTGGCAGGAGCATTGGTGAATCATCTATCGGTGATTTCGAAATTCGCTGCTGTAATGAAAGAAATATTGCGGAACATGAAATTTCAATAGCAAACAAGGTATGGAGTTTTGCTAAAGGAAGCCTTGGAGTTGTAGGGAAAGGTAAAGATGAGGTGTACACGGGGAGAATCAAAAAAATGGAGGCCAGGGATCAGAATGCAAAAGGGAGGAGGGGGAATAAAAATTTGTCTCGATGAAGATTGCAACATTCAATATGAGAGGGTGGGGGGGCAAAAAGAAGGCGCCTTAAGAAGATGATAGTGGATGAAAAAATTGATTTGTGCATGATTCAAGAAACTAAGTGTAGTGATCTAAACAAGAGAAATATTACTAGTATTTGGGGTGACTCTAACTTTGATTGGCAAAGTAAGAATGCAGCGGGGCAATCAGGTGGGATGCTAAGTGTATGGAAGTCAGAAATATTGGAATCAATCATTACAAGAAAACTCGTTTTTAGCTACCAAAATTTGCGACGGAGTATAAATCGGTCGCTAATTTGCGACGGAATATGGGCTGGTTGCTAATATGGGACGGAATATGGGCCTACACATTTGTTTGCCACAAAAAATGGGCCGGTCGTTAATTTGCGACGGGCATAGCCGTCGCAAACCCGTGGCAAACGCTTGAAATCTCACTTAAAACCTCACAGCTCATACGATTCTTTCACCAGTTTCACTCTCTTCCCTCAACCTCCTCCTTCTCCCTCAACCTCCGCCTCCTCCCCACCACTCTTCCTCTTCCCAGAAAAACGGCCACCACCACCACCACGGTTCCTCCTCTTTGGTTGTGTTCCTCCACTCCACCACCACGATTCCTCTTCTCTGGTCGCGTTCCTCCTCTCCACCATCGTAGAATCAAGAAGCTCCTCCATTGCCGGCCTATTTCGTCTTCTTCTTCAATGGTGAGGGTTCCACTTATGTTCTATTCTATTTGACACAAAAGCCCTAATTTTTTATTCACTGAAAGCCCTAACTTCCTCTTCTAAATTTCACAGCTTCAATCCGAACCCTAAGCCCCAATAATCTCTGGTTCTTCTTCCCTGACGCTTCATTTGAAGCTTCTAGGTAAATAGATTATTTGTTTTGTTCTGTAGTTTTGTTTTACATTCTGAAACTGAAGTTTGAAGCATTTGAAATGTATTTTTCTATTTGTTGTTGACTCCTATTTGCTGGTTGTGTTCTTTGTTTCAGTGTTTGCTGGTTGTGGAATAGTTGTGTTTGCTAAGTTGTTGGTTCTAGGTATTTTTGGCTTTAGAAGAGTTGTGTTTGATTCATTGGTGTACCAAAAACATGTACAAATGGTATTATTGACATTAGAAATCTATACTAATACTACTTATACACACGTAAACTTAATTAGCTGTTGCTTGATTTTTTATAGTTGAAAGAAATATTACATTTTCTTGTCGTCATGAATCACTATATCTATTTTGTTTTACCAACATTTGATATATAACACCGGTGTCTTACACTTATTTAATGTCATACCATATAAGATTTTTGTGTGTTTGTTGTTGTTTGTTAAACTCTGATAGGCAATTAAGAAGGGCTTCTATTAGCTTGCAAAAGCCATTGTATTTTAGTGTTGTGATAATAGTCAATGTCTGCGTATCATTTTCCTTGAATGTAATTGTTAAACTCTAGATGTATTTTAATTGAAGTGATCGAATGCTATTTGTAAGATGGTAAGTTCATGCATTTAGCTTAGAGACTAATTTGAATTGATGGTGTTCATGTTAGTTGATGGTTCTACAATGTTTATTTGGTTATTAATTTAATAACTTGATCTACTTTTGCTTTTAAGCTTGCTTTCTAATATTTCATGTTGTTTGATGCTCCTTAATTTGGTTGCAATGTTGTATGTTGTTTTATAAGTTGGTTATCTAATTGTTTTGTTAAGTAGAGACCAGAATTGGGTGTTAACTTTTAATGAACTGATATTCTATGTGCATTGTTTTGCTCTCTCTTTTGCTGATTATGTAACTGACCTCTGATAAGCAATATTAGGATTGGGAGTATTTACTTTTGCATTGATTCAGTAAGACCAGACCTTTAGGGATTTATTGAGTTCAGTATTTGGGATTGATTTTGGAAGCTATTACTGTCTTTGTCTAAGTGTTCGATTTATCTCTCAATTTGTTGAACTAATTCTTGCCTATAAGCACTTGCATATATGAATTGTGTTTTTAATAGAAAGCTTGAAATATTTCTACTTAATTCCTTGGTTTTGGTTTATATTTGTGGCTGTTAATTCCTTTTTGTGGATTCATCTTTTTCTTAACATGTTGTTGGATAAATTGTTCTAAAAGTATTGTTTTTGTTCTAACTTTCCTTGTATATTATAGTGAGGTATAATTGTCAGTCAGCCTCATGAAAGTTACAAAGCCAACTAGCTCTCTAGCCAAATCTAGTGAAGAACAACTCAATTGACATAAGGGGCATTTCATTAGAAGTGAGTAATTAATACTAGGTGTTTGTTGTTTTGCCACAGAAATTGGGCTAAACGCTCAAGAAGCACATTCCACATTGGATGGAGATTCAGTGCACATCTAAGCTTGGCAATAGGTGTCGCTCTTCTTATGCCTCTGATCATGGACCTAACCTTGAGGTTATCAGTTTGAGTAAGGTTGGCTCTAATTTGGAGCATCTTTTGATTGATTCTAATTCTTATGAAACTCTTTGAATTGTTGTCCTGATCTTTGGTGAACAAAATAGGCAAAGTATATATGTCAAGTGTGCAAACTTTTAACCAAACACTAAGAAAACTTTTATGAAACTCTTTGAATTGTTGTCCTGATTCTTACCCCTTTTAAGAAAACTACTTCAAGTGTGCAAACTTTTTGAAATATGTCACTAACAATCAATGTTCTGTTTCTATATATATCATCTCATTTCTTAAAGCAAGCATCCTCAAGTCAATTTATTAACTTCTTGAAATGATAAATGATTTAATTATCATTGATAGAATCTTTTTTGTATTAGATGATCAGGTCGTTGGTGGAGCTGGCAGATTGACTAATCTGGAAGTTCTCAAATCAATTACTTCTTCGCCTAGTGCACTTTGAAGCATCTAGGTAAATAGTTTGGTTCCGTTGTTGCTCCAATTTTTATTTTCTGTTTCACCTTGATTTAATAAGTTAAAACCACTAGTGGAGAAAAATGAGAAACTGGGAATTTAAGGTAGATGTGTAGCTGATTGCTTGTTCTGCTTTGGAACCATCCAGCTTTTGATTTTTTAGAGTTTGATTTTGTTTTGATTTTTAATAACTCACTTCCAATTTTTAGAGCAATCATTTTCCCTTCAAATTCAAATTATTAAGGTTTTAATTATGAATAGATTTGTATTCTTTAATTATATAGGTGCATTTGTTTTTGACAGGCTGATTCTCCAATAAGCTTGGTGCTGAATAGGAAGTTATGAGAGCAATTATAAGATCTTGCAAATTAGAGAGCAAGTAATGGCTCAAGGTTTAGCATATATATTATTAAGCTGTATAAAAATTGGGTTGCTTTGTCTTCAAAATAATTGTGAGAAAGCTTGTATTTAATATATATATATATATATATATATATATATATATATGTTTGGTGAACCACTTTATTTGGTATTTCAAGTATAATGGGAAATTTCTTTGGATTTAGTATATATGTGGGTGTTTGAGCTTGCATCAGGTGCAATATATATATATGTGTGACAAAGCTTATTTTCTACTAGTGTACACAAACAATATATATAGATATCACTATCAAACAACATTTTGGATGTATGATTTTTTTTTATTAAAATTTGCGACAGATTGGTGACGGATTTGCGACGGACATTTGCCACGGGTTTGCGACGGACATTTACGACCGGTTTGTGACGGGCTTATTTGCGACGGAAAAGTCCGTCGCAAACAGTTTGCGACGAGCGATTTTGCCACGGAATTTGGCCCATCGCAAATGTCATTTTGCGACGGGATTTCCTGCATTTGCGACGAATTTTTCCGTGGCAAATCAGCTAATTTCTTGTAGTGAATGTTCTCGTTCTCAGGAGAACACTTTATTGGGTTGTGCGCAAAGATACAAGGTCAACTATGCTATTTGGTGAACGTGTATTCTGCTTGTAACATGTCCGGAAAGAGGAGCTTATGGGAAAGCTTGAGGTGCTTGAGGGATGAATTTGAGAAGGGTGAATGGTGTATAGCGGGGGACTTTAATGCGGTTCTCTCAAGATCGGAAAGGGTTGGGTGTATCTAATTTTAATAACATAGAAATGAGGGAATTTGTAAGCCTTTATTGAAGACATGGAACTTGTTGATGTCCTGGCATTGAGAAAAAAATTTACATGTTTTGGATCTGATGGAAGGGCGAGTAGACTTGGTAGAATCCTAGTGACCGAAGGATTAATCTCGAGATGGGGAATTAGCGCTCAATGGATAGGTGAAAGAGAAATATCTGATCATTGTCCGGTGTGGCTTATTACATCGACATTGAATTGGGGGCCCAAGCCCTTTAGGTTTAATAATTGTTGGTTGGAGCATGAAGGATTTAAAGATTTTGTTAAAGAGTGTTGGTTGTCTTCACGGGTGGTAGGGAATGACTCTTTTGTCTTGAAGGAGAAAATGAAAATGTTGAAGGAAAAGCTTAGACGGTGGAACCGAGAGGTCTTTGGTATTAAGGACCTCAAAATTGAACACATTGTAAGAGAATTAAATGAGATTGAAAGACTAGCTTCCGAAGGGGGAGGTATCAATGATGAACAAAGGCAACAATTGAACAATGAGTTTTGGAAGGAACTCCGTGCAAAAGAAAGCTTGCTTGCACAAAAATCAAGGGTTACATGGTTGGCGGAGGGGGATTCCAGTAGTACATTTTTTCATGCATGCATAAGAGGTAACCGGAGAAGAACTCCATTGCTAAAGCTTAGGGTAAATGGTGAATGGGTGGATGATGTCGGGGGAGTTAAAAAAGCAGTAAAAGATCATTTTTAGGAAAAATTCATGGAAGAAGACTATCATAGGCCGAAGTTGGAAGGTATCGAATTAAAGCAAGTTTCTACGGGGGATAAACATATGTTGATGGCGCCATTCTCCTTGGAGGAAATAAAAGAAGCGGTTTGGGATTGCGATGGTAACAAAAGCACGGGGCCGAATGGATTTAATTTTATTGGGACATCATAGAGATAGATGTTGTAAAATTCTTTAACGAATTTCATCGGGAGGCGAGGCTACCAAAAGCGGTGAGTGCCTCATTCCTAGCACTTATCCCAAAAAAGTGTAATCCTCAAGACCTTAACGAGTATAGACCGATCTCTCTTATTTGAAGCTTATACAAAATGCTTTCTAAGGTGCTTGCGGGACGCTTGAAGAAAGTATTGAAGGAAGTGATATCGGATTGTCAAAGTGCTTTTTTGGCGGGGAGAAATATCTTAGATGGAGTGGTTGTGGTAAATGAAGTAATGGACATGGCAAAAAGAAGAAGAAAAAAGTGTGTGGTATTGAAGGCCGATTTTTAAAAAGCATATGACTCGGTGAGTTGGGATTATTTAGAATATATGTTGGGGAGGATGGGATTCGGGGAGAAGTGGCGAAGGTGGATGCGGGCATGTTTCTCTTCTAACTCTATATCGGTTTTGGTAAATGGGAGTCCATCCGATGAATTTTTGGCACATAAGGGGATAAAGCAAGGTGATCCTCTTGCTCCATTTCTATTCTTGATAGCGGCGGAAGGTTTGGCGGGGCTAGTAAGGAAGGGGGTTGAAACTAATAACCTTCAAGGATTCAAAATGAATGACGTCCTTTCGGTTGAATTACTTCAATTCGCGGATGATACAATCTTGTTTTGTGATGGAGGGGAGAAGAGTATTTGGTGCTTGAAGGCAATTCTAAGAAGCTTCGAATTAGTTTCGGGTCTTAAAGTGAACTTTGCAAAGAGTAATGTCATTGGTATTAATATGGAAGATAGAGTTATGGGTTATGGGGGGGGGGGGGGGGGGGGATTTCACAATTTCTTGCATGTAATTTGGGAGAAGCCTCATTTAAATTCTTAGGAATTCCCGTGGGCGCTAATCCAAGAAGAGCAAGTACATGGCAGCCGGTCATTGATTCGATAAAAGCCCGGCTTAACTCGTGGAGGAGTCGTCAACTATCTATAGGGGGTCGGGTAACACTCATAAACTCGGTGCTTGCATCTTTGCCTTTATATCTATTTTCGTTTTATAGAGCACCAGAGGGGGCGGGGGGAATAAAGATCATAGAAAAATGGCATGGGTGAAGTGGGACTTATTTTGTTTGCCCAAGAATAAAGGAGGGCTTGGTGTAAAAAATTTGGAGGCTTTTAATGTTGCTCTTTTAACAAAATGGAGATGGAGAATTTTGGTGGAAGAAGGTAACCCTTTATGGAAGCAAGTTTTAATGGAGAGATATGGTTTGAGTGGTAGATGGCCGAAATAAAATGAGTATAGGAGAGGGTGGACAAAAAACTCCATTTGGTGGAGGGATTTATGCTTGTTAGGTGAAGGTACAAATATGGAGGAAGGATGGTTTGATGAGCTTGTTAAATTAAAGGTGGGCCGAGGAAATTTGGTGCGTTTTTGGACGGATAGCTGGCTAGGTAGGGACAGCTTTGCTGCGTTATTTCCCTCTCTTTTCAGCAGCTGCAACACGCAAAATGCTGTCATTGAGGACTTGGGTGCTTAGTCCGAAAATGGTTGGAATTGGAACTGGTTTTGGGCAAACGATTTGCTGCAATCTGACGAGCCGAATATCAGTGATTCGATAAAAGCCCGGCTTAACTCGTGGAGGAGTCGTCAACTATCTATAGGGGGTCGGGTAACACTCATAAACTCGGTGCTTGCATCTTTGCCTTTATATCTATTTTCGTTTTATAGAGCACCAGAGGGGGCGGGGGGAATAAAGATCATAGAAAAATGGCATGGGTGAAGTGGGACTTATTTTGTTTGCCCAAGAATAAAGGAGGGCTTGGTGTAAAAAATTTGGAGGCTTTTAATGTTGCTCTTTTAACAAAATGGAGATGGAGAATTTTGGTGGAAGAAGGTAACCCTTTATGGAAGCTAGTTTTAATGGAGAGATATGGTTTGAGTGGTAGATGGCCGAAATAAAATGAGTATAGGAGAGGGTGGACAAAAAACTCCATTTGGTGGAGGGATTTATGCTTGTTAGGTGAAGGTACAAATATGGAGGAAGGATGGTTTGATGAGCTTGTTAAATTAAAGGTGGGCCGAGGAAATTTGGTGCGTTTTTGGACGGATAGCTGGCTAGGTAGGGACAGCTTTGCTGCGTTATTTCCCTCTCTTTTCAGCAGCTGCAACACGCAAAATGCTGTCATTGAGGACTTGGGTGCTTGGTCCGAAAATGGTTGGAATTGGAACTGGTTTTGGGCAAACGATTTGCTGCAATCTGACGAGCCGAATATCAGTGATTCGATAAAAGCCCGGCTTAACTCGTGGAGGAGTCGTCAACTATCTATAGGGGGTCGGGTAACACTCATAAACTCGGTGCTTGCATCTTTGCCTTTATATCTATTTTCGTTTTATAGAGCACCAGAGGGGGCGGGGGGAATAAAGATCATAGAAAAATGGCATGGGTGAAGTGGGACTTATTTTGTTTGCCCAAGAATAAAGGAGGGCTTGGTGTAAAAAATTTGGAGGCTTTTAATGTTGCTCTTTTAACAAAATGGAGATGGAGAATTTTGGTGGAAGAAGGTAACCCTTTATGGAAGCAAGTTTTAATGGAGAGATATGGTTTGAGTGGTAGATGGCCGAAATAAAATGAGTATAGGAGAGGGTGGACAAAAAACTCCATTTGGTGGAGGGATTTATGCTTGTTAGGTGAAGGTACAAATATGGAGGAAGGATGGTTTGATGAGCTTGTTAAATTAAAGGTGGGCCGAGGAAATTTGGTGCGTTTTTGGACGGATAGCTGGCTAGGTAGGGACAGCTTTGCTGCGTTATTTCCCTCTCTTTTCAGCAGCTGCAACACGCAAAATGCTGTCATTGAGGACTTGGGTGCTTGGTCCGAAAATGGTTGGAATTGGAACTGGTTTTGGGCAAACGATTTGCTGCAATCTGACGAGCCGAATATCAGTTATTTGAAGGATTTATTGGCTGGTGTTTGCCCAGCACAGCAGGAGTCTGACCGATTGTGCTGGTTACCGAATTCGGTCGCTGGTTTCACGGTGAAATCATGTTACGAGGCGCTGGTTTTTTATCTCGCAAGTGGCAGGGAACCCGAAGACCATCATCTGGTTTCGGCGTGCAGAAAATTGTGGAGAAACGATGCGCCATCCAAGGTTCTCATTTTCGCATGGAGGGTGTTATTGAACAAGGTGGCTACTCAAGAAGCACTTCACCGACGAGGAATAATTCAGCAACAAGATGATGCTTGCTGCGTTTTTTGCAACAGTGAGGCCGAAACTTCAACTCATTTATTTGTATCTTGTGAGGTGTCCAAGTCCGTGTGGCGGCGAATTTGTTTATGGATGGGAGAGACGCTAGGGAATGTTGATAACATCGTTGAACATTTCATGGAGTTTGGTAAATTGGTGAAAGGGAAAAGGCAAAAAGGTGTTAAACATCTCATTTGGTTGGCGACTATTTGGAGAATTTGGTTGGCAAGAAACAATGCAATTTTCAACGGAGATATGGCTTCAAGTTCCGAAGTTGTAATGGGTATCAAGTATTGTGCATGGAGTTGGTTCAAGGCAAGGAAGGGGAGAAATTGTAGGATAGAATGGTCGGATTGGTACAATTGTCTGTTGGGATGTTTATCTTTATTGTAACTCCATTTTGTAGACATTGATGTATTTGGGGTACTCTTTTTCCCTCCTTGGGTTCTTTTCCCATTGGGTTTTGGCCCTCGGAGGTTTTAATGATGCCCTTTAGGTGTAAGGGGTTGGTGCACCCCTTGTGCGCCCCTTAATATATTTGTTTATCTAAAAAAATTAACAATGAGAAATACTTAGAAATATACAAAAAAAAACTTCTGCCCACCACTCATAGTAAAGGCATGGAGATACTCCACCTCTCGCTAGAAACCATATCCAAGACAAGACTTTGATCCTCTCTAGAGCTCGGATACCATCATCAGGCGTAGCTGCAAAGATGTTGTTGTTCTGCTCCTCCCAAAAGAACCTAGATAACGCATGTCAAATCAAAGCCAACTGCTGCTTACACTTAGCCCCATAACCAAACAAGCAAAAAAGAAGAAACGGTTGAGAGAGATCTCGAGGTACAACCCAAACCCACCCCACCCATTTTGCAACTACATATCAAATCAAGAGGGAAAAATCACAGGTGAAAATAGGTTTGATTGTTGGTTCAAAACATACTTTTGTGCTTTGCAAGAAGACATTAGTTATATTTGCTATCTTGCTGCCTTTGGAATACATTACACACGTAATTTAGAGAATAGATTAGGTTTAATGTATTAATTCTATCATTCAGATAAAACCACAATTCTAGGACGTTTTACTATTTCTGAATTTTCCTACAACAAAAATCATCTTTACCACTAATCAAAATACTTTTAGATAATCATCATTATAAAAAGAAATTAGTGCTCAACAAAGTCTCTATGAGATCAATAGTTTTATCATGCGATAGAATTGTATGCTTGCGGCCTATCAACACTTACTTAAATATAAACCATATTATACTCAACATTAAAACCGTGTGGATGCACATTATTATACTTAACATTTAATTTAATAATATCTTATTACATGTTGGCTTCTTTGGAACTTTAAAAGATCTATATTCAGAAGAATATTCTTTTGTTTTAAAAAAAATCTAAAACGAAGTAGATAGTGGTTAGTGATCTGGCACAGTTGGGCAAAGTCTAGAATAGTTCACTGCACTACAACAAATTTATCTAGCAGACCTAAAGAAAGGGGTATGCAAATATGTGAAATTCATATTAATAGAGTAAGAGTCTATTTCAATTGAGTTTTAAAAACGGTTTTCTTGTTTTTAAAATTTAACAAAAAATAAATTTGTCCATTAAAATTTTTAGAAAAGAAAAGCTGCTTTAAAAAGGGATTTCAAAAGGTTCTAGATCTCCAACATTATGCTCCATTAATATTCATTAAACGATTCAGAAAAACATATATTCATGGAGTCATAATATTGCATTATTTGCAAAGTAAAAACATACATAATAACAATAATGTACCCATGTACATGCGCGTGCGTGCGCGCAAACACATATATATATATATTATATTTGAAATCAAAATATATCTAAGAAACCGAGTGAAGACAATAGAAGTAACTTTTTTTTTATAAGCAAAATTTTATTGAGCGGGAGTACAAGATGTACTCGAAGTTGTACAAGGGGTCTCGTTAAAATCTCCAATGGCCAAAACCCAATGGGAAAAAAACCGAGGAAGAAAAAGAGCAGTACCCCAAAATAGCATTACAACAGAAGCAATTTTATTTAAGGTAGTAGATGTGTGATCATGCATAGACGATTTTTGTTTGACATATTGATCAATATTAAATAGAAGTTTCTGAAGGCATATTGTTGAAGAAGGCCTGTGACTGAGAGTTGGAGACAAAACACAAGCCATGTTCAATATTATTTGGATAATGGCCACAAAAGCTTCTTGTTCCTGTGCAGTCAGCATGAGAGTGACATAAGGTATATTCCCCTTCCATCTCTATAGCATCAATAGGCTTGCAAATATACCCATATGCAGGAGTCAAAATACAACTACAACCAAAGCCACATGGCCGAACCCTATCACAATTTCCACAATCTGCTTCTACCTTCTTCATCGGGAACATTATTACTGCAATCAAAAAGTAAAGTCCATTATGATATACTCCTTCGGGTCTCATTTATAAGAAAAAAAACTATTTTTTAGATTTATTGAATAACTGATGTATCTGGTCTGTGATAGAATCCAGATACAGATAAACCTAAAAACTGTTTTGATTCTTATAGTATGATCTAGCGTCATACATAAAGGCGAAAAGTCTAAACGAATAAAGTATATTCTGATGATAGTAGCTTCCCCATCATGAATTGAGTTCTAAAGATCAATGAATGCATGGTGAGAAAGATGAACAGAAGTCAAGAATTAAGACATACAGGACGTGGCAAGCAGGAAGACGAAAGGAGCCATCTTAACATAAGCCATATTACTTTGGTTGTATAAATTGATAAGCAGCTACACTTGTTATGAGCTTGACATTAGTCCAATATTGCTTACTGTCATTTATAGAAAATTTCTTTTGTTGGCAGGTTGGATAGTTAATTTTAAAATTGTACACCGGTGGAGACCACTATGTACAATAGTAGTAGCCTGTTTGTGGGAAACAATAATGTTATTAGCCAAACTAAAAATAACCAAAAACCACGTTACAATACCAATTAACCAAGTTTTTTTAAGTAAAGAACGAACATACTTTTTCACACTTTTCTAGGCCATTGATTAAAAACGGTGAAAAAATAGGTTGGTTATTTGCTTAAAAAACTTGGTTAATTGGTGTTGTATTGTGGTTTTTGGCTAGAAAAGTTTGGCTAAATAACATTACTCTTGTGAGAATGAAATGTTATAAATCTCACCGTTAAATCCCCTCTCTCTCTCTCTCTTATTTATTATAATATACCTATATCTTCTCTCTCTTTAATGAATGATTAGGATTTCACTGGACTCTCTGTTGTAGTGGTTCAAATAGTAATTCTTAGGTGGTCACAAATATTTAGTCACAACATTTGGTCACACACAAAAAACAAAATTACTATACATTTATTTCTGTTTTGTGTGTGTGACCAACTGTTGTGACTAAATATTTATGACCACTTAAGAATTACTCGTTGAAATGATGCACCGCTCCCTTATTAAATTTAGAGTTTAATAAAATATAACTAGCAAATGTTAAACATGTCTCACCTTTTGGAATAGATGAAAACAAAAATGGGGTTTAATTAAATACAATATCTGGACTAGGGGATTGAAATTGACAATGATGTTTAATTTTTGGAACTTATAGCTCTTTGTTTAGAATCCTTTTTTGCAACTGTTATTGGTGCGCAATATGATTAGTATACGTTAGAGAGCTTGAGTGACAAAGTGTACCCTACTTTTTTGGTCATTGTGGTTCTATCCTTCAATAGAAGTTTTGCTATACCCGAGATTCAAAAACCAGACTTGGAATGGAATCTGAATTTAGTCAATGAAGATTGACTCAGTTGGTAAAGAGTTGACTCATTCCCTACAAGAGCGTGAGTTTAACTCCTGCTGTCGATGTGAGGATATTTTTTGTCGGTGAGCCTCCGGAGCCCAACTCACCTAAACTTTTTATTACAAAAAAAAAATCTGAATTTAGTTATCGCTCGGACCAACCATTATTGGTTCTTTATGTAGAATATCTAGAATATAATATAATAAATAGTACTAGGGTGTTTATGGCAAAATTATTCCAAGTTGGATTAATGACAAAATCGAACCTCGTTTAAAACGTAATGGTTAATACTGTTGGAGTAATTGGACAAAATGCTACTCCTTCCGTTCCTAAACTTTGGTCCTTTTGGAGTGTTTCACGCAAATTAAGAAATAATAAATTTGCAATAACTAATTACTAAAGTACCCCTTTGTAGCATTAACACCCAATTTGTATTTTATTTTTTTGGAATTATTGGAAAGAGAAAAGGAAACAACAAATCATTAAAGCCACACTCTAATTGGCTTCAAGAAGTCCACTAACTTGGGAATCCAAAGGAGTTAATATTGTGAATAATGACAATTATTTAAAGATAAAGGGTAAACTTGGAAAAATTAATTAAATTGTACATTGGTATCTCAAAAGTACCAAAGTTTTGGAACAAAAAAGAGATGCCAAAAGGACCAAAGTTTAGGAACGGAGGGAGTACCTCATTTTAAACTTTTTTTTGACAAACCTCATTTAAAACATACTACCTCCGTCCCATTTTATAAGTTGTTTTAGGAAAATCAATTTGTCCCAAATTAATTGTTGTTTTACATTTCCAATAAAGCATCTAACATGTTTTTACACTATTGCCCTTATTAATCATGACAACTTTTTACATTTAATAAATAATTCACGTTTATCTATGTAGAGAGATAAAGGGTTAAATGGTAATTTAGACAACACTTTTTATAAAATTTAGACTATCAATCATTTTTCTTAATATGTGCGCAACAACCTTAAACTGCATATAAAATGGGACGAAGGTAGTAGTTCTCAATTCATCGGGAGTAGTTGGACTTCACATCACATCCCATGTGCAAAGTGAATCCCCCCACGTGGTACACGAGTACTTCATAAAATATGGAGCAAGGTACACGCGTACTTCATAAAATATTAGAAAAAGTTTACGTGACTTGGGTTTTAGGGACTTACTAGAGTTAAAGCAGGCCTCAAGATCTCAAGTCTTTTTGAGGTAATTACAGCTCACTTAAGAAAAATATCCTCACATTGGCATTGGGAGTTGAACCCACCTTTCATTGGCAACGGTACTTAATAAAATATAACTAGTTTCCATGTTTGTAAACACGTGATGTGTCAAATATCTGTCCCACTTGGCCTTTCAACATCATTATTTTTTACTACCTTTGTCTCACATATTGTATGTAGATTAAGGTTTTGACACAGTGGCGATCCCACATACAGTTGAACCCAATGAAAAAACATTCTTCTTACCACCCTACATATTTTTTTTGAACCCCCTGAAAATTTAAAATTGAACTATATAGTAGCCCATGTTTTGCACCGATTTCACCAAACGTCAAACACACACACACTCTCTCTCTCTCTCTCTCTCTCTCTCTCTCTCTCTCTCTCTCGACCGAATTTTTGAAATTCTTCACTCTTCTCTTGCGTGACGCCAAACACACACAGTACACTAACTGCTCATCACCACCCTCAGCATGAGTAAGCCACAATGGCACGCGACGACCGCCAACACCCGCACACACATTCCTAGGTTCTCTTCTCTCTTCTCTCTATTTCCTGCACGAACTAAAGCAGCAGTGAAGGTGAAGCACTAAAGCTACGAATTTCTGTGTGCCCAGCTTTCTTCTTCTCCTCTTCCTGTGATTGCGACCCAACTTTCTTCTTCTCCTCTTCTTTTAGAGAAGCCCTAAATTGTGTGAACTGAAATCCTTAATTTCTGTGAAATCCTTAATTTCTTTGAAATCCCCGATTTTTGATTGTTTGATTGAAATTTCTAATTAATTTCCAAATCCCAATTTGTCCCAAATCCCAATTTGTGTAAACTGAAATCCCTAATTTCTTATTGTTTGATTGAAATTTCTTATTAATCCCTAATTTATGTTTGATTGAAGTCTGCCATTGTTTAATTAGTATAGAAATTGCATTTAATTTGGTATATTGTTTTGTTAGTGAAGTCTGTTATTAATTCTAGGAATTTAGGACTTTAGCTTAAACCATGAAAATTGTATAGAACTTGCTTTGGTATATTGTTTCGTTAGTGAGGTCTACGGTTGTTTGAACAAGGTCATCAAATGGATAAATTTATAGTAGAGAGACCAAGGTCATCAAGTGAGCAATGTGGTTCAAATTCACAACAACAACCACTTGTTGAAGCTAATTTAGATGAGTTGTCATCGGATCCAAACCATAACAATCACAAATTGGTCCAGAAGCCCTAGAAGCTTACAAAACAAAATCCAATCTGGATCATAACACATCAGCCTAACCACATCCACCTCCCTCTAACAACCGGAACCATATCCTTCTTCCCCCTTTTCTTCTCCTTCACCACCACCACCACCACCACCACCTCTTTCTAACAACCACCACCACATTCTTTTTTGAATCAAAAAATTTAACAACTGAGCACTGTTCGGTACCAAGGTACCTAACCAGTTTCTATGTAGTTACCGAACTGTGGGTGTGCGCAAAAAATTATAATAGTACTTAGTTCGGTACTAAAGTACCGTACCCGTTGAAAGCCCAAAAAAAGGACGTGTTTGGAATTCTTTTGTTCATTAAGAGTATTTTGGTCATTTCGTATGATTAAGGGGTGTTTATTGAGTAGTTGGGGGAGTTTAAAAAGCACGGCCTTTATGTTTTGCTACTGCAACCCTCGGTCCTTTTGCCCTTTGTTCTCTTATACCCCCTTTCTTGCATTGGGCTAAAAACCATCTTTCTTTCCTTGGGTTACTTACTTGCAGACCACACCCATTTCTCTAGTAGTAGATTTGCTATTTACACCTCCACCTCTAAACTTACTACTCGTGCACCCTTTTGTCTCCTTTTTCCTACATTTTTAAAACAAAATTCTAAAGCTACCATCTTCCCACCCTTTCTCATCCCTCTCCTTGATTTTCTCCAACAAAGATAAGAAAAGCTCTATTCCTCCTTCACTAACATTGAATCATCACCTAAAAGGAAACTAAGAGTGTTTTTCTTATCGTGTTCGACAGTATCACCTCTGTTGTTTTCCTTCTTCAATCTACCACTTGTTTGGTCGAAAAACTCCATGGGTGTTATGGGACCACCACTGATCTCATTGAATCACTTGTGGCCACTGGCCACTTCGTATAAGCTTCTCCGTTAGTGACATTTTTTCCCGCATGTTGTTCTAGTTTAGAATCAAGGCATATTCCGAAAGCTGGGCAACCAATGAGGTGTTGCGTTTCAACTGACACGCTAAACATTTTTTAAGCAAAAACCCTATTCTTATATTCAATTGGGTTGTAAGGCTCAGATAACCGGGGTCAGGTTTACTCTTTTACTCTTGAACTTAATTTGCTTATTTATTTATTTCTAAATTATAACATACGCTGTTTTTATTTGAAGATGATTGTAAGGCTTTTAAGATGCCAATATATTTTAAATTAAAGGATCGTTCAAAGTTGTGATTTATGGTAAGAAGTAATACTATTTTACCGTACAAAAAGAAGTATTATTGATATTTTTAATTCCATTTCCCCTTGATTCATTCAAAAACTACTCATTCCGAATGATTTCATTTAAAAACTATTTTGAGATTTAGGTTGTTAGATTATTTATATGCCTTCAATGCTGATTAAAATAACAAGATCATATTGAGTACTTGTGCGTACAACTCAGTTCCTCAAATTGATATATATATATATATATATATATATATATATATATATATATATATATATATATAGATATAACATCATGTAGAGATTTGGATATTAAATCATATATTGAGTACCTATTATTCCGTATTCCGTAAAGGTCGTTGAAGATGCTCCCGACAATGTCTTTAAAGAAACCTTGAAAACAAGATTGGCTTAGTTGTCATATCTTAAGTTGTTGTGCATTTGAAGCCTAAAATATCTTGAAGAGAAAAGACCGATGAGATATTGTTTAAATCATTTATAACTGCTTTGTTATATATAATTAATCAATCAAACTTTTTGCTGCAAAAAATGGTTCCATGATTCCATGAATAATCACTTGATCTGATATGGATTTGCCAAAAAAGAAATCAAAATATGGTCCCCATACACTCCTAATCACTTGATCTAATAATCACTTGATCTTTACATGAGCCTACCAAACCCCTTAGCCACCAACAAGAACAAAAATTTAGCTAGAGAGAAAAGAAACATGTGTATTTTTTTGTATGAATGACTTATGTCATCTTTTTTTAATGTAATAAAGAGAAATGAAGTACAAATATTAGTACCATATAGAGAGGGAAAATTAAAACTCCAAGGGTTTAGTGTATGGAACACGATAAGACTTTGTAACTTGATAGTTCAAGTCCTCACTAGTCCCACTGGAGTGAGGTAAATGTAATTCTCTTTGTAAATATTCATACAGTCAGAAAGTTTCTCTCTTAAGACTGGGGCATTATACCATCAATCTAAAATTTTCATTATACAAAAAAAGTGCAAATCTACTCTCTTATAATCAAAACACATGCTAGCAAATTGACATCTATAGACATCTTAAAATTTTGCCATTTGGCAAAAAATAAGGGTAAAATAGTAATTTCACCACTAAAAGACAAAATAGTCACCTTTTTTTGCAGCTTTTAAAAAAAAAAACACAATCTGACGCGCTGTCAACTATCATGCTGACGCGTTGTCAGCAGAGTTTTATTTTTTATCTACTCTCTTATAATCAAAACACATGCTAGCAAATTGACATTCATAAACATCTTAAAATTTTGCCATTTGGCAAAAAATAAGGGTAAATTAGTAAATTCACCACTAAAAGACAAAATAGTCAGCTTTTTTTGCAGCTTTTTAAAAAAAAAAACACAATCTGCGTGTTGTCAGCTGTCATGCTGACGCGTTGTCAGCAGACACACTGACGCGCTGTCAGCAGAGTTTTATTTTTTATTTTTTTTAAAACTGTTTTTACTTTTAAAAAAACCTGTTTTTCTTTTTAAATTTTTTTTTTTTTTTTTCGAAAAACTGTTTTTTTTTAAAACTATTTTTACTTTAAAAAAAACTTTTTTTTAAACTGTTTTTTAAATAAAAAAATATTTTATTCATAATTTTTTTCTTCATAAAAATTAAATTTTTTCCCCCTTTTTTACTAAAAATAGTTATTCACTATTTTTATCATTTTGTCAAACTACTAAAATTAATTATTTTTTTACAACGGTCAAATTAATCATTTTAACCACTATCCATTGTCAAAAAAAGGTGTACCTGTAACAAAACTTTAAAATTAATTTTTTTATAAATAAATGAGTATAATAAATTAATATTAAGTCGTATAGAAAAAAAAGTCATAATACGTGACAACGGGAGCGGTAATGCGAGACTGACAATGCAATCGACAATGAGAGCTACAACGGGAACATGAGTGGGAACCAGAGCACCAAAAAGCGCCAACGTTGGTGCATATTTTTAAAAATATTATTTTCTTTTTTCTTCATTTTTACTCCATCTAAAATTTATTATTTAGTATAATCTCTCTATTAAAACTATTAATATCACTCAATTTAACCGCTAAGAATTGTAAAAAAAACAACAACTTTAGCCACTACCAAATATTACAAAATAACTTACTTATAATTAAACGAATATGATTTAATTAATATTAAATCATATAAAAAATGAGAGACTCGCAATGGGAGCTGCAACGGGATAGGCAACGGGAGTGCAACGAGAGAGGTAATGAGAGCGCGAACGGGAGTGCCAACGAGAGGGCCAACGGGGATGCATATTTTACCTCTAATGTCCAAATATTATTATGGAATAATGTAATTCTAATTGCCAATATCCTTTAATTTCTTCGACTTAATATAATTTGCATTTGTATGTTATATGACATAATACCTATCTCTTTCCCCTTTAAATTTCAAATCATACATTTTGGACATTGTTCACAACTTATGAATATCTTCCAAATTACTATTATGACTTCATGACAATACACCGACCATACAATATCACCCGTGCGTATGCACGGGTAAAATACTAGTTAATCATAAAAAACGAAGCCCTTCTAAGAAGGGTCTCTATGGTCTATCTCGTGCAAATTAATACACTCAAATGATTCAATTGACCATCAGTAACTTTGGGATGCATTATCTCATACAGATGAGGAAGTATATTAATACCTAAAGATAGAGTTCTAGCCCACAAAATTTGACCACAATAGACAATTTTAATGGCTATTTCTTAAAAAGATTATAGAAATTAAAAGGCTAATTAAAAGATGGTAAAAAATAAAGTTTTTTCTTTTCATAATATTATCATCATCGTATCTGTGTCCCCAACTTCACTGTGATCCTATCGAAATAGAAGTTGCAAAGAGAATGCAATAACTTGGAAGGCGTCCCCGATCTCTCCCAACACAAACTTCAAGATTTGAGAGTCGTGACATACTTGAGGAATGAGGAATCGAAAGATATGAGCTTGGTGAGCAACTTGGCGGAGAATACACTAATGTCTTGCCTCGTCTAAACCTAGATATTCCTTTTTCCCATTAATTTCTTCAAATGTGTTAAGTATATGAATGATTCCTCCCCCAAATTCTCCTCCCAGACGTAGAGTCTCCCCCTCTAGCTCATTCATAGCAAATGTGGTACTAACAACTCTCACTTGAATTTTCAACCTGTTAAAAGTCTCACATCCGATATGATATGGCCTGAAAATGGGTTTATAAGTAGGAGGCATCCCTCACCTTACAAGCCGGTTTTGTAAGGGTGAGTTAGGCCTCAACCACATTCTAAAATGGTATCAGAGCCAATCCAAGATCCGTTGGGCTACCCGCTATCGGGCCACTCGGGTCACGCCCCAGTTGTCCATCTTGGGCGTGAGGGGTGTGTGTTAAAAGTCCCACATCG
Source organism: Astragalus glycyphyllos (assembly GCA_963573325.1). Lineage (NCBI taxonomy): Eukaryota > Viridiplantae > Streptophyta > Magnoliopsida > Fabales > Fabaceae > Astragalus > Astragalus glycyphyllos. Next base: position 10,982,494 of record OY754313.1, on the reverse strand, counting down.
GATGTGTGATATGGCCTGAAATCTAGTTTTACATTCTGAAGAAATTATCATCTCACCTCCATCCTTATTCCAAGAGGCCCCTCCACCTGTTCATCACCATTGTTCATCCATTTCAATAATTGTGTGGATCGGCTCACTAATATGTTTCACTATATAACAGCGATCATGGCCATGAGGTAATGTACCACCAGAATGTAAAACAAGAAATTTAAATATCTTGATGTACGATTGTACGTATATGAAAAACTGTAATAATACTTGAATCCAGAAAATGTACGTATATATAATCTTTTGCTTTGGTTAGAAAAATTATTTATGGCAGATATGTAACATGTTCTCTGTGCTTTACAAGTCATTACAAGTTACTTAACAATGTAAGTATATATAGGCAATTAGAAGTTTCCAAATAATACATTTTTAAATATCAGGGTTTTAGCAATTTTGAGGTTCACACAAAGTCTCCTGCATACCTGCAAATGGATAAATATTTTACGATAAAAACCATGAATATTCTACTGATAAAAAAAAACATGAATATTCAGAAGAAGAAAAAAAACATGCAAAAGACCTTTTGTCATGGTCATTGAAACTCACTACTTGAGGATGCTATTGTTTCTGTAAGCTTTCTTTGAAGTTCAGTGTAATTGATGTCAGTAACTTCCTGATGAATAAGATCCTTCAAGGCAGTATAAACAAATAAATGTTAGAAAAATAATAGAAAATGGAGTAAAATAATAGAAAAAATTACTACAACTAGGTATTGGTTCAAATATTAGGATGTTTTTTCTATGTTATAAGGAGCATTATACATATAACACTACTAAAAAAATTCTAAAATAACACTACTAAAAAAATTCTAAAATAACGATCGAAATTAGAGACGGAAAAAAATGAAGTTAATAGTTAGAAAATGGAAATAGAGAAAGCTTTGTCATTTCTCTTCTTTGAATTTTTGTGGCTATTTTCACCAATGAAATTAGAAAAATTACTAAAGCGATGTGGGCATTGAACTAAGAAGGGGATGAAAAAAATCCTAATTTGATTTAAGATCCAAGTCACCGGTTTAAAAGAATAATAATAATGACATGAAAAAGCTACAGAGTGTCTGTTTGACACATTAATAATTGACTTACAGAAAGTGTCAATGATGCTGAGCTATTCAGCTATTAATGCAATACCCTCATTTATCAAGAAAAAAAAATTGACTAACCGAGTTACTTACAAAACGACTTAAATAGAAACATGCATGTGTATTTGTAGGGACTTATTTAAAAAGAAAAATTTTGTAGGAACTAAAACCAAATTTCCCCATACTTGCAGGAACTAAAAACATATTTAAGCCAAAAAATTAAAATTGAATTAATGGTACCTCAGATATTATAGTGTGTATGAACCTGTCATCTATTTTGTTGGAAGTATAGCTTATAACATTAAGCCCTTCTTTAAGCAGCATGTCTAGAACTCTTGACAATGGAAACACACACTTGCATATAATCTCAAGGCCTCCAGGGAAAGGTTGAACATTAACAAAGGGTGGAGGATGGGTACTATGGTCATTTTCTGGGACATTAGTACACAAATTTGACTTCTTCATTAACTCATCTCTCTTAGCTTCCAATTGCTTCACCTTATTCTGTAAGTGGTTGATATAATTCATAGCCTCATACACATGATCTGAAATTGAGCGCTTTCCCTAACAATGGTCATGTTCAAAAAATGCAATAAGCTACAATTTTTCGGATGAGCTTTGCTATTAGTAACGAAACGAATGACAAAAATCAGTACGTGGCAAAAGTGTAAACATTTGTTGGGAGAAAAAAAAGGGTAAACTAACCCATAACATGGGATCGTGCATTTCGTCTTAGTACTAAGAAGTATTTCTCTTTTCAGATACGAAAAGTTTTGGGTAACAAAATGAAGTATTCAAGGCAGAGAAAACCTCATACTCTATAAGAGCATTATTATTTTTTAAAAAAAGGGAATTTTATTAATAAATATGATACACAAAGCTCGGGATATCGATGAGCCGAGTATAGTTCTAAATTGCGGTCCACAACTGTAACTGTGGCTGCAATATAATGGGGTTTAGAGGTTTCCACAATGATATCGCAACTACAATTGTGACCGCATTGATTGCATTTGCTTACATTTTACTGCAATAAGTTTTGTAGCATAACCACAACTGCGACCGCAATTAGAACTACCCAACATTAGTTTGAGTTTTTATAGCATATTATTAGAGATGGAAAACAACCTCTATGAAAATAGATATAAAGATCAACCTCAATACAGTGAATCTAGTAAGGACAAGGAAAATAGTGTGTGTTTGAACCCACAACCCATTTAGATACAAGTTCAATCCTATTTCACTAGATCAATCAATTGTGGTTGAATAAGGCACCTTTAATATAATGCTACTGAGTTTCAAATTTCAAATGATAAACAAAAAACAATATATAAATAACCTAATGAAGAGAAATAGTTATGTGTAGGTGTGCTTATATATATATATATATACCTTGATATATTCTACAGGTAGAAATGATCTAAGGGTGGTGTAGAGTTTGGCCATCTCTTGCCTTCTTTCTCTTTCTATCTCCATATGCATCCTCTTCTTGTTTTCTTCCATATGGTTATAATCTTATAGCAGGTGGCAACTGCTGCTTTTTCCTTACACTTTACTATTTAACTTATCAGCATGATCGTTGCATCAAAAGATCATGCAAGATGTGATATCTTCAGAGGTTGCTTCAGGTGGGGAGGGAGAATAATTAGTAGATCAAAACTAGAAGATCAACTTTTCAGTATTTTGGGTTTAGGGGGATGATACATCATAGTGGAAAATATTTTTGTGTGGAGTGACAAAGATTTCAAAACAAGAGAATCGAAGTATATTTGGTTGTTAGGGTTTGAGAGTTTCTTTGCTTTTGCCAGATATGCTTGGATTCTCAAATCAGTCTCATATAACATAAGATCCATCTCACCTGCCATATCAATGCTCTTCTTAACATATTCTCCCACCCTTCTTAAACTAATATTTTGGTGGGGCATAGTGTTTTCTCTTTCTTTGACAAAGTTTTCTCTTCTTTTTATATTAATGTTTTTTCTTTATTTTGAAGGGCAGCCATCATCCTTGAAAAATTTAATTTGAGAACATATCACCCCTAAAATATCCGATTGCACATGATCTCTGCCAATTGTGGTGAACAATGTATGTTTGAGCCAATCTCTTTTATTTTGAAACTCTTTTCAATTCAATGAATTTTTACTTCTGATATTTTAGTGCCTCACACTTGTCCTTTACTTTCGTTTTTATTTTGTTTTTACTCCATTTCCACACTTAAGGAATTTGTGACATTCTTTCCTTATTCTCACGGTTGATTTTTGCAAATTGTTTAAGTTTGTTCTTGTTTTACTAACACCTTAGAAAACTAATAGTGTGAAGCGCTTGAAGGATTCATGATGTTCAAGCCTTTCTATGTCTGATTTCCGTTCTTTATTCAAGTAATTAGTGCTAACCGTTCACTTCAATTTCAATTAAGTGATTGATTTAGAATCTCTAATTCTATTGATTGCATAACTGAGTTATGTTTTAACTCGAGTATTGTAAACCTGTCAATTTGTGAACCCGGGATCTAACTCAAGTTCTCTTATTTTATCTCTTTCGAATTCATTTGTTTGATAGGAAACCTTGATTAAATTTACTGGAAAACAAATTGGCACACCCAATGGGACTCAGTTAAAGATAGTTGTGTCAAGTTTTAATTGTACGTTCACTTGAAACGGTAGCATGGTAAATATCAGGAACCGTAATAGGGCATCTGCAGGCTCTCCTTATGAAAACAACGGTTCTGACCAAGAAGTTCAACAAGAACTTAATTCATTAGAACAACATAACCATATGGGTATTATTTCCCAAGGAGAACCAAGATCAAGTCTTGATATAAGTCAAATAATGCCAAACTCGCCAATTGACCCTGAGAGGAGGACTCTTAATGTAGTCCAACCACCCTAAGGATTGCTTTATGGTTTTGTTTCCTCTCCAAGGGTAACTGTACGTGGCTAGTTCTAGTATTCCTTCAGGATTTCATGGAATAAACATTGGGGAAGTTGGTACTTTTAGATTTAGTTGTCTAATCCCAAAACATGGCCTTGGATAATATTCTCCAGTAACCAACACATCCATGCACTCATTCAGCCATAAAATTCATGAGAGCAACCATGATATGGTAACTATATATGTTGACTCAGCAAATAGCAAAAGTGTTTAATCCTATAATCGAAAATAATGATAACACTTAACAAGAATTGGTTACCCAGATGGAGAGAATTGCTGATGTCTTTGGTGCACCGCAAAGGGATAATGAAAATGGAGTTCAAAATAATAATAAGTTAGTACCCCAGCACATGCCATTTTTCAACCACCTAGGAATATTGTGGTCCCTCGAAATGTTACTCTTGCTAACAGAAACCAAGATGTTGATGACATGCTGCAGCAAATTTGACAAAATGATGGGGGGCATCATGTTGAAAATGTGGTAGAAAGGGTCCCGAACAGCCATGGATTCAATGTTGGCTATAAAAAACTGCCTAGAATGATCAAGGTCCTAAAATTTTCGAAAATTGCTGGTGAGGCTGGGGAATCAACAGTTAAGCACATGGCTAGGTATCAGATCAAATGTGGTGACTTAGCCAATGGTGAGGCTGGGGAATCAACAGTTAAGCACATCTTGAGAGTATTTTTCATGAACATTTCTTTCGAGGGAGAACGAAGTCAATGTAATTGATTTGGCTAATATTTGAAGAATGAACAAAGAGTCTATTGTTGACTATATAAGTAGGCTCAGACAAAGGAAATCTAGATGCTTAACAGACATCCCTAAGTATGAATTTGTTCGAATGGCTACTGCAGGTTTTGATTACAATGTTTGGAAGAAAATGATTAATCAACAATTGAGAGATATGTCTCAAATGGAAGATAGTGCCAGACAAATTGGAAAATTAAATTCGTAAAATGATAAATTTAAGAAAAATGAGAAAGGCTATAAAAAGAGAACTTTTCCAAGAAAAATGAAGATTATTCGGAAAAATAAAATGATCGGTTTTCTCAAAATAGAATTGATTCATGTTGTGGGACGGTACCTTAAACTTTACATCAAAAGTTGTTTATATGGAATGAACTCGAGGAATGTCAAGTTATTGAGGCAGACCCAACAACATTCAATATTCCTGATGCTAAGATTTTCAATGCTGATAAGATTTGGGTTGACGTTGGCCCATTCAAGACTGAGCAAGGTACTGATCTCAAGGGGCAGGTTAGTGAAAAAGGTGAACCTTTAACTATGGTTCTCAAGCACATGTTGGCTTCGAATTAAGCTATCAAGATGTTGGTCAAGGCCGTGGCACAGCCGAATGGAAACTTGTATGATGGACTCGAGCATCATAGACCGAACTTCGGCCTATTTGGCCGAGAATAAGAAAAGAGTGGCTTTCGAGGCCGAATGTGGTGTAACGAGTTTCAAAATGAAGCATTCAAAGACACCAGTGAACCTGTCTGAATAAATGATGCTTCTGAGGTAGATGTTGAGTCAGAATCAAAACCACAATCCTAGGTACTATTTCTAAATCCTGTAATTGAGATTAGCGATAATTTGTTAGAAATCCTGACCAATGTAGAGAAAGGAGAGACGTCAGAGAACACTACATCTAAAGGAATATTCGAAGATGTAAAGGAGGTTACTGATGGCCTTTTGGATTGCATCTATGATGATGAACCTCTTGGGTTTGAGAATGGGTGGTCGGATGAAGTAGGTAAGCTAGAGGCACAAGATCCCATGGAAGAGATAAATTTGGCTGAAACGAAGACCCACATTCATAATTTCGCTATTGGAACCCAATATGAAGGAAGCAATAGTAAAAGTCTTGAAAAAGTATAAAGATAGCTTCGCTTGGGATTATAAAGAAATGTTTGGTTTAGATAAATGATTATTGGAGCATAGATTGCCTTTGAAACCAAGAAAGGAACCTATAAAGCAACACCATCGAAGATTCGCGCCTGAGATCATTCACAAAGTCAAGGCGGAGATTCAGAGATTGCTTGAAGCTAAATTTATTCGAACTGCTAGGCATGTAGATCGGATTTCGGATATTGTGCCTGTAATTAAGAAAAATAGTTATCTTAGAGTTTATATAGACTTTAGGGATTTAAATGCAACAACTCCAAAGGATGAAAATCCTATGCTTGTAGAAGATATGTTGGTTGATTCAACATCAAGTAATGAAATACTTAGCCTAATGGATGGTTACTCAGGTTACAATCAAATTTATATTGCTGATGAAGATGTTCCTAAAACAACATTTCGATGTCCTGGTGCCAAAGGAACTTTAGATTAATGGGTTATGATGCCATTCGGGTTAAAGAATGCAAGGGCAACATATCAAAGGGCTATGAATTTAGTTTTTCATGAATTTATTGGCTTTTTTATGCAGGTTTACATAGATGATGTTGTGGTTAAATCTGTCTCCAAAGAAAATCATTTTAGAGCACTTGAGGTTATCATTCGAAGAATGAGATTACATGGATTAAAAATGAATCCTGTTAAATGTGCATGAATCCTGTTAAATGTGCTTTTGGTGGAACTGCAAGAAAATTTCTTGGCTTTCTGATACAAGAAAAAAGGGTGCAAGTAGATACAAACAAGACAAAAGCTATTATTGAGCCCCCCCCCCCCCCCCCCCCCCCTTAAAGGTAAACCGTTGAAACTCTACATCTCAACTTCGAACGAAACAATGGGAGTTTGCTTGCCTAGTAAGATCAAGACTTCCATGAAACGGCCATCTATTATATAAGTAGGACTCTAATAGATGCTTAAACTAGGTATAATGCTATTGAGAAGCTGTGATTGGCATTGTATTTCTCTTGTACAAAACTGAAATATTATTTGAAACCCCGTGAGGTCCTTGTAACTTCTCAATTTGATGTAATAAAGCACATGTAAACCAAGCCTATTTTGCATTCTTGTATAGGTAAATGGGCTTTAGCATTAACGGAGTTCTCATTTACGTATGTTCGTATGAGAGGGCAAGTAATTATGACTTCTTAGCTAAATATGCTTATGAAATAAATAAATGATTGGCCAAAACTACATTGATATGGATACGTGGAAGTTATACTTTGATGCATGGTTCCTGTTAACTTTTCGACAAGTGTATCGAATCTTTGCAAGTAATATTAAAATGGTAAGATCGAGTGTCGAACTCAGGGATTGCAGTTAATTATCAATTTAATTAACTAATTACTAAAATTTTTAAAATAAAGAGTGATAGATAGTAATCGAAAAAGATTAAATGTGAGAATTAAATGCGAGAGTAAAAGTGGTTACGAATCAAATCCTCTCCCCTACACTATCATGCAATATACCATCGATCAATTCCAATTTAATTACCCAAATAAAATATTCAATTCAACTATTACAGATTAAGGACAATCCCTTACCTCAAAACCCCTTTTATCTAATGGAAAACCCTAATTCTTGTAGTGTATCGTTACTAAACAAAGCATTAAACATAGAGAATTAACAGAATTCATATCTGGAAGGGATCTTTACTTTCTATCATGGGAAGAGTCCACTTGGTGAAGTTTGTTATTATTGGTATGTTAATCTACAGTTTTCATGTCTATATGTGTCCTATTGCTATCTTAAGGTCATTGGATCACTGTATTAGAAATTTTATCTGGTCTGGTCGCATTGATCAGCGAAAGGTAGTAACTATTGCTCGGGGCAAAGTCTCCTCTCCGTTGTCAATTGGTGGTCAGGATATTCGATCCCTGAGGTCTTTAAATGAGGCCTCAATGCTGAAACTTAGTTTTGATATGCTTTCTTCTCCATCTCACTGGGCCAGGCTTCTAAGAGCCAGATTTATCAGGCACAATAAACCTATTTGGCACTATGCAAAATCTTCTATATGGCCAGGTATCAGACAATTTATTAATACTGCTATTGATGGTAGTTGTTGGAACCTTGGAGACGGCAGTAATATAAATTTTTTGACGGATTGTTGGCTTTCTCGTCCTTTAGTCGAGTTATAGCATCTCCATGATAGTACATCTTCCCTTCTGAAAGCCTCGGTTAAAGACTTTATTGTTGACCATGCTTGGTGAATTTCTCCAAGGCTGATCGCAGCTTGTCCCTCAATCTTGACTGATCTTCAACATATCACCATCCCTTTTGATCTTGGGGAGGATGCTCTTGTTTGGAAGCATTCTACTGATGGTTCTCTGAGTCTAAAAGATGTTTCCCTCTACCTCAACCCTCCTGGCTCCACGATTGGATGGGGCAGCTCTATTTGGAGTCAAGCCATTCCCCCTTCCAAGACTTTTCTTCTTTGGAGGCTCATTCATAAAAGAATGCCTACTGATGAAAATCTACAATACTGAGGGTGCACGATTGTCTCAATGTGTAGCATGAGTGGAAAAACTAGTGAGACTGCTGATCATCTTTTCTTGCATTGTGGGTTTGCTACCAAATTTTGGCGCTGGTTAGGGGATCTTCTCTGCCTATCTGTAGATGTTAGTAACATACATACCGTGCTTAATATTTGCAACAACCCTCAGGTTCGATTCCATAATGTTTCTATTCCTTTTGAAAGATGCCTTCATCTCATCTCTGCTACAGTTTCTTTATCCAATCACATCTCTTCAGGGGTGAATTCGAATTCCATTGATGAATTTCGTTTCCTAAGCATTTCCCTGTGTTGGGCCACCCTCCAAAGGCCCCGTATATTGTTGCAGTCATTTGGAGTAAGCCCTTCTGCGGTTGGGTTAAATGCACCTAGTCTTGCGGCCTATGGTGGCTTGTTTCGTGATTCAAGTGGGGCAATTATGGGTTGTTTCTCTGATAATGTAAGCATTTCCACTACTTTTGAAGCTGAAATCTCGCCCGTCATGAAGTCGATTGAAGTTGCTTTTGAGAGAGGCTGGCACAAGCTTTGGATTGAATGTGATTCTGCTCTTGTAGTGGCTTCTTATAAGTCCCCTTGTTTAGTTCTTTGGAGACTAAGAAATAGATGGTGTAATTGCATTGCTATAACTAAGAGGATGAGCTTTATTATTTCCCACATCTACCAAGAGGGAAACTCTTGTGCATACAAGCTAGCTAATTACGAGTTTATTAGTCAGGGTTTTAATTGGTGGGAGCTGTTGCCCAATTTTGCTTTTGAGTACTTTACCCGTAATAGGTTAGGTCTTCCTTTTTAGCACTTTCGCTAACGTTTTTTCCTACCAACGGTTTTGGTCTAGTCCCCCCTTGGTCTCTCTGTTACTCTCATTCTTTTTTCTTTCTTTAATAATAATATGGGGGAGTACTCTTTCCTTTAGGTGATTTTCCCTAAGGAGGGTTTGCAACAAAACGTTTTAACGAGGCTTCCCTACCTCTTTTTTCGCCTAAAGAAAACTACTAATTATATAAAACGTTTGTGCACATTTTGACAAAACATGAGCATGGCGTAGTGGTTTTGCTGTCGTTCTTTCAGCAATGCATCCCGTGTTCAACTTCTATCTTGGAACTTTTGTTTTTTTTCCCTCTTATTTTAGAATTCATTTAATCATTTCATCGTATTAATTGTCTCCAAGTTCCACCACTGCTCTTACTGGACCTTCACTCTCCATTCTCTCTATCTCACGCACACATAACCTTATTCTCCCTCTCTGCCTCTCCCACGCTCGTCGGTCTCTGCGTCCATGTTATCATCCGTCCTGTTTCTCATCATCGTTGCAGTGTTTGATTTGTTAATTACTTTTCTCTGCATCGTCTTTTTATCACAGCCGAGTTTCTTTTTCATTCTGAGGAAATGGTAAATTTTTGCGTTTCTGCGTGTTTGCTCATGTCGTCGAGGTTCTATGTCTCTTTCATTACCAGCCCACCCAAAAAATTTAGTCAAGATCCGCCACCGGTTGTTGCGTGCTTTATATGCTTTAGTTGGGATGAAGACGATTTATGTTTATTTAAAGTCTAATACTTGTGACCACATGACCAGTAAAAAATATTGACGTTTATTAAAAATGTAAAATTTCTTGTTATAAAATATTAAATATTGACGTTTATTAAAAATGTAAAAATATTGACGTTTATTAAAAATGTAAAATTTCTTGTTATAAAATACGTTTACATTAATTCATTCTTTAGCTGTGCAGAATAAGTGTGGTCTCTTACCATCCATGCTTTGAGAAAAGTAGAGTCACCCATTTCTTTTTTCTCTTTGAAAATATTGGGAGATCACACTGATTTTTTTTTCCTCATCAAAAAAATTTGGGAAATTATAGTTCTTTTCCTAGTGTGAAAATCACACAGGAGAAATGGACCCGTAACTCACTCATGTCTATTAATTAAACCATTTACATCCTGTGTGATGTTACAGGACAGCGTACTTTAAGAATATATGGCTTATGCAAAACATGGTTTTTCACTATTGCTTTAGCGGCCGCTATATTAGAATAAAACCATGTTAAAAAATGATAAAAATACTCATCAAATGCTTAACCCAATTTTTTATTGAGTAATACTCATCAAATGCTTAACCTTCATTGCGGTAAAGCCAACATTGGAAATCTCATCAAAAAAATAAAACCAACATTGGAAAAAAAAGACAACCGAGAAAGAAACGAAGAGGTTAATGATGTCAACAAGTTATTGTCAGTTCCACACAATAGTTATGAAAATCGAACTAGACATTGAACCGGTTAAACCTCCGAGTCATAGTTCAACGGCTTAAAATCGCTTAAATTCAGATAAAACTGCTTTGAACTGCTGAGATAACCAAATCGTATAAGGAATTGAGTCATGGTTTAACTGGATCAACTGCTCGGGTTGGTTCGGTTTTTAAAACACTGGTCTACGATAACTTAGTATCTCAAACAATGTTTGTTATCGGTGCATACGCACAGGTAATATCATATTTTTTAATAAATAGACTTAGTCAACATTCAATTACAATAAATCTCATTTATTGTATGTTGTGAATTAAAAGTGTGAATATGCATCAGAGGTATGTTGATTGTTGAGAATAGAGGTGTATGTTGATTGTTGAGAATAGATATATCATATAGTAGATTATGTTAAAAGTACTGGTGCCATATATGCATCAAAGAGATCTCATTTAGTTCCTTATTAAAAAAGATCACATATTTATTTCATAATCAAATATTATAGAAAATTTACTATGCTAGAAAATATATTAGTTATCGATTCCTTAATTATCACAAATGTTTGGAACCCCTTTAATATAATTTTTGCTTATAAAACAAACAAATGTTTGGAACCGCAAAGTAAAATGGTGCAAAGAAAATGGTACTAATGTCTGTTCATTTTTATTTACTTTTTATAAGATTGGTTTACCCAAACAAAAGAAACCAGTAATTTTATTTTTTTCTCAAAAAAATAATTTTATTGTTTTTGATAAAATTATTAATCTTTTATCTACTATACATTTAATTGTTTACTACCCACCACATTTATTTCCCTTTCTACAATGAATAATTAAATGAATAATTGAAAAATAAATAAATTTCTTCTTGAAATTTGACAAGCAAAAAAATAGGATGAAGTATTTGATAGCTTTTAAAACTTCATTAGCAGCAGTTCATTGATCAATGGAATAATTAAGTCATTGTTTGGGGTGGTTTTCTGTTTTGAAATTTTCAAAAACTAAAAATAGTTTCTGTTTTGAGTTTTAAAAATTTCAAAAATCGAAACCATATTCAGTTGAGTTAAAAAAAATTCAAAAATAAAAAATATTGTTTAAAACATGAACATAAAAGTGGTAGTTGACGGTTGTTGGAGTGGTGGTCGTCAGTGGCCGCAGTGGTGGTCGTAGGTGGCCGGAGAAGTGGTCGGCGGTGGCTGGAGTGGTGGTCGGTGGTGGTTAGAGTGGTGGTCGGTGGTGGTAAAAGTGGTAGTTGACGAAGCTCGAAGTGGTGGTCGGCGATGGTCGGAGTTGTTGTCGGTGGTGGGTAGAGTGGTGATCGATGGTCGAAATAGTGGTCTGTGGCGGTCAAAGTGGTAGTTGACGGCGGTCATAGTGGTGGTCAATGGTGGTCAGAGTGGTGGTCGGCGGTGACTGAAGTGGTTATCGGTGATGGTCAGAGTGGTGGTCGGTGGTTGTAAAAATAGTAGTTGACGGTGGTCAGAGTGGTTGTCAGTGGTGGTCGAAGTGGTGGTTGGAGTGGTAGTCGGCGATGAGAAGAGTGGTGATTGACGGTCGTAATGGTGGTCAGTGGTGGTCAAAGAAGTAGTTGACGGTGGTCGTAGTGGTGGTCGGTGATGGCCGAAGCAGTGGTCGGTGGTGGCTGGAGTGGTGGTTGGCAGTTGTCGGAGTGGTGGGCGGTGATGGTCAGAGTGGTGGTCGACGGTGGTCGGAGTGGTGGTCGGTGGTTGTTGAAGTGATGGTTGGTGATGACGTGTTAGTGTTAAAACAAAAACTGAAATTAGAAAATCTATTTTTTTGGTTTTGTGTTTTGATGGAAAACTGTTTCGAAAATATGGAAAAAAAAAATCAATTCAGCACCATTTTACTCAAACATGTTTTGGTTTTGAAATTGATTTTCAAAACCAAAAACCTAAAACTCGCAACCACCGCAAACGGGCCCTAAGGTAGTTTCTATTTAAAAGGAATGTTTCTTTCTATTGTAAAAAAGATTAAATAAAAAATGGGATGATAAGTTTAACGTTTGAGATACTAATCGTTGATGGTGATTTTTAGTTGGAAATCAAGTCCATCAACATAAAATCAAAATCAAACGAAAATGAGATTCTCCGAAAAATAGGTAACTCTACCATAAATTTAAAGCAACAAAAAGAAAAGAACTGAACAAATGGTATGAAAGGCCACTTGATTGATTGTGAGAAGAAAAATAAAGAGAAGATTCACATTACCAATAGAACCATGAAATGGACTCAAAATTGCTAAAATGAACTGAATTCAAAGATAAAGTAGTAAAACAAGGACTTAAAAGAAACACAGGAATCAAACTCAAAAGCGAGTGAAATTGCAGTAGTGACTCGTCGATCTGTGAGCGTCAACGCAGACTTAAGATACGTAGAGTGTTTACAAGTTGCAACCCTTATTACAATGATCTTGGAAGTACATATAATGAAAAACAACTTCCTAGTTACACAACTGTCCTCTTGGGTAGCTTTCTTTAATCTATGATTGACATTTTTTTTTTGTCTAGACCAGGGTATCCACCGCCGAACGCAGTGACTAATCCCCTCGCTGGATTTGAGGCACCTTGAAGGGTGGGACAGCTAGCCCAGGGATTTAAAGCTGCTACATGCCCAAGGCGAGGATCGAACCCTCGACACTTGGTTAAGGAAGGATGAGCCCCAACTGCTCAACCACACCCCCTGGGTTTAAAAAAATGGTTTTATTAGTGCATTGACAGAGGTCGGCCCTTCGGTATAGAATGTAATTAATTTTCGACACTAAAACACTAACATTAAGGTTTTATGAATTGGAAAGCCCCTTCAGTATATATTCATATTTTTGGTATATAAATACATAATAATTTTGCTATTAAAACACACAATGTAGTATTATTTATTTATCTATTTTGACAACATATTATGCTGTATTATTAATATATCAAGGACCCTTCTATCTAATCATCTTCGAATAAGCATACCTACCTAGCTAGTACCCACACGCTCAAAATTAAATCCTGGCAAACATTATCCAAAAGCATTGAGTATATTTTGACCACGTGCTCAGCATTCATTTGTTTAAACCACTAAAATCTTTTGGGATCTTGTGTGGTTAGAGATTATGAAAAGAGCCTTCAAAGAGACAACGAGGTTCATTGCTTCGCTGGAAAGACAATTATTATTGATCTTGTTAGGGTTTGTGACCACTCTTATTATCTAATTAGAGGGGTTAGATAAGGGATCCACTTTTAAGATCTTGGAGGGTTAGATAAGGCAAATATTATTTTTTTATAATTGATCTCTTTAATATCTGATATTAACAAAACATCTGCTTTGCTCGTGTGATTAATTAGGAAAATGAAATTAAACTTGATTTTGGATTCAACTCGATGATTCATTTACATTGCAAGCAACTAAGGTCCACTCCACCCGAAGGTTGAATAAGTTTAATAATAAATTAAACGTTTTAGATAAATAATTATAAAGCTAACATTTCTAAAACGTTTAATTTATGAAAGAGTTATGAAAGAGATATAGTGGTTTTAGACCTAACATTTCTTGTAAACTCTTTCAAATCAAATTAATTTCTAAAACGTTTTACAAAAGGAGGTCTAAAATTTAAATTATAGAAACTAACATTTCTCTCTCTCCCCTAACTAACCTTCATATTCTTCTCCGCAACTGTTGGGGAGGGGGTATGAGATGAAGTGGTTCGTTGATTTAACTTTATAACTATCAGATTACTAATGTGACTCTAAATGAAACTTTAAAAGGACTACATAATAATGGTTTAAAATAAGAGTTATACTATATATAATGAGGAAATATTTTTATGAACACAGCGACAACATTTGTGTCCAATTAATAAACAAACAAGAGAAAGTGATTATAATTAGATAGACCAGCTACGCTAGGGTTTCATAAACTTTGAGCTCGTTGCCGGAGTGGGGGGATCCCTCCCTCGCGCCACCCTCAAGCTCCCCCAACCCCCTTCGACCCTCTCGTCTCCTCCCCCACCTTCTCCCTCTATTTTGACTCAAACTCCTCCTCCGTCCTACCTTCTCTCCACCTCCCCCTTTCTCTGTTAGGTGTGTCTTACATCTTCCAGTCACAGGGTGTATCGCTGGGTTGATATGATCACTGGTTGTTCAATTCGCCGCCATCATCGGAGGCTCTGCTCCCTCGTCGCTGCCATCGTGGCTCCCTTTCCCTTCGGCTTAGGGTGTGCTTCTTCTGCTCAAGGTGTGCTTCTTTTGGCCTCAAGGTGTAGCTGCACTGTCTGTAAGTTGAGCCTGGGATGTATCTTCGTGGGTCTGCTTTTATGATTGCTGGTTTAAATGCGTAGATTTGCTCTTTGTATTCTCGTTGTTTTGGATCTTGGGTGTCGAAAGTCGTCAGCTTTATAGTTGGGAGGTTGCGATTCACCTCACATCTTGTTGTTGTTCTTTAGTGGGTGTTTCCTCAAGCGTTGTGCTCGTGTAACCGTGAGGATGAATGAAACCGTGGTGACAGATTCTGTCTTGATATTGGATGGATCACAATTCCCTGCAGTCATTGGTGACTGCAGGTTCCTAAATTTAGGCCAAGAACTATTTTTGCATCCACTAAAAGTTTAATAACAAAAAAAAAGAGGAGAGAGAAGATCTATTTTCCACTTTAATGCAGCAACTGCAGTCATAAATGACTGCAGAGAATTCCAATCCATATTGGATGGGTATATTCTCTATGGGTGTTTCTTTATGGGGGTTGGCTTAGTAGTGCCTGTTGCTGGTGTTCACTCTTGGTGTTGTTGGTTCTGGTAATGTCATCTCTGTCGATGTCGTTCCGAGCCTGTCTTGCTTCCTCCGATGTGCAGTCTTCCTCTTTGGTGTGGTCTTCGGCTTAGCAATATGTTTCAAGGTGTTTTTATAACTATGGTATTATGGTGAAACCTCTCTGTTGGTGTTCTACTGCTGCTATAGCTTTCTATGGTGCACCGATTCTTTTCTTGGTCGCTTGGTCGTGTGGGTCCTTCTCTTGTATATGTGTAGAGGAGTGGTGCTTTGTTGGAGGTTGTGCAGTGGATGAGGTTTGTGAGTGGGTTTCAAATTTATGGTGTTCTTCAGATGCCTTTGGGTGGCCTTTTTATAGAGTTATGTCCCTCGTTCCATTGATGGTTAAGTCTTGTGGTTACTTTGGAGTGGGCATGGGGCAATTGTCTCGTTTGCTGGCTCTATTTCGTGTTAGGTGTTCTCAAGAGTTTTCTCGCTCTTTGGTGTTGTGTTACAAAGTTTGGAGCTATGCTAATAATTAGCGAGTTGTTTATGATTCGTGTCAAGGAACAAGCGTAAGGTATGATGTTGATCAGTCCTCGAACACCTGGATTGTTTCTTGGTGCTTTTTCTAGGACTGTTTCAATATACAATCTATTTGATGTATGTTTTTGTTTACCTTTGGTGTTAGGTTGGCCACCTTTAGGTGCTTTCATGTACTATTTGGTGCTAGCTTTGGTGTATTGCTTTTAGTGGGGGTTTTTGGTGTAAATTTAGGGGCCTCTATGGTTTTTTCCATAGGTGTTTTTTTTATCATCTTTTAGGTAGTAGTCTATGGGTGTTGTTTGTATTGGTGTATCTTGGCCTCGGCCTTTGTGTGTTTTTTCTAGCAAACGGTGGTGTTACACGTTTGTGTTTGGTGTATATTGGCCCCGATCGACCATCTCTTCTTAGACTTGCGTATTGCTCTTTTTTTTTTGTGAACCAGTTATCCTTTTCGCGCAACATCAAAAACTATTCCCTCGAGTCAAGTAGGACCACAATAGACGGCAAAACTCTCTCCCTAGAGAGTTTTAATGCTTCCAATGATAGATTCGAATATTAAGCTGAAAAAGACTTGAACCATCTTATCCAAGCGCTCTTTTGGTCTTGTGTGTTGCTTGTGCTACATATGTTTTATTAATAAAATTTTCAGTTATTAAAAAAAGGGGGAAAGTGATTTTTTTTTAGAGCAACAAACTTAGATCATTTCATTAAATAAAATAGTCTCAATATAGGATGGAATCAAATCAAAAACATTGGAACTAGCATATAATCTTAATGCCCGTGCTAGAGAGTGAGCGGCAAGATTTTCTTGTCTCCTAACAAAGCTAACCTGAAAGCTTGGAAAATTACTTAGAAAATTCTTACAATTAGATATTAACACACCAAACTCGGTATTCGGTAAAGGGTCTGCCATCAAGCCATTTACAACCGGAAGACAATTCAGTTCTATGGAAACAAAAGTCATCCCCAATTCCTCCAACCAGAGTAAGGTTTGTCAAAGTCCCATTGCTTCCGCTTCTTGTCGTGTTGGAATCCCCGGGAACCACACAGTCTTGCTCTTGTAAAAGCTGCCCGTAGACGTACGAATGCACATTCTGATACCAAACTTGTTCTCATTAGTGAAAATTATTGCATCGACGTTGCACTTGAAAGTTCCATCATTCGGTTTCTGCAGCGCAGATCCTGTTCACGTTGCTGCTCACGGCCAGCAGCTCCAATCGGTGTTTCTTGTCTCGCCCAGCACCACTCATGAAGAGCATCTGTCGCAGCATGCACAGTGCGGTCAATCGGTTGGAGAACACCCTCCCAGACTTTATCATTGCGATAACGCCACAAGGACCAAAGAAGCATCGTAAATGTATTTCTTTTAGCTTCATTTAGTACCTGCAACAATTGGTAAAAACAATCACGAAAATCGGCAGTATTAGTCATAACCGAAGTCACGTCTGGCGCCAAACCAGCGGCTGCCCACACTGCAGTAGTGTGCGGACAGTCCAGGAAAAGGTGACGTTCTGTTTCGAGTTCTCTTTCGCACAAAGGACAGCATGTATCACAATTAACATGTCGCCGTTGAAGATTAACACGGGTTGGTAGGCACCCACGCGCCAACCTCCAGAGCAACAACTTAACTTTTGGTGGGATACGACACTTCCATATTAACATCCATGGACCTATTACTCGAAGGTGTGAGCTATCAATAAAGTCTTCCATAAGAACATAATACGCTGAACGAACCGAGTAACAACCAGTTTTGGTTCTCCACCAACATAACCTGTCTTCTTCAGTAGCTTGAAACCGAGGCATAAATTTGGTTAAAGATGCATCTGTAGTGTTAAAAATCTGATCAATGAAAGAAGAATTTCACCCACCCGTAGAGGTATCCAATAAATCACTAACTTTTAAGTCGTCTAGTCCAACAACCATGGGAGATTTTACAAAGCTATCAGTCCTTCCTTTCAACCACGGATCATAACAAAGGGGGACAGTGATTATAAAATATATGTGAAACATCAGACAAGTCTAGCCAATAGAATACATTCGCAAGGCATCCGCAAAATGTAATTTGGAATGGATATCATTTCCCTTAAAATAAGGTAAATATGGAATAAAAGAATTATAACTCATTCTATTTTTTCTGTTTATCAAACAATAAAATGGAACCTTCTCTTTTGTTCTGCTTTACTCCATTATTCTTTGCTTCACTTGTTTTAATCCAAACAAAAATAACTTTTTGAATTGGTTCTTTTTTTCTTGGGGAGGGTGGTGAATTGTTTTCCCGCGACTAGGGGTAATTTACATTTCCATGTTTCAACATGATGAGCAACAATGTTTGACTTTAACCTAAATATGTAAGAAAGAAATACACCTAATATATATATATAATTTGCCAACTTGGCCCTAATAATATGTCTTATGTAAGAGAAATCACCCTAATGATACCTACATACTCTATATGCTTTAATTAATATTTAATTATGAGGCATATACCACGACCAACTTTGTATTTATAAATGATGAAAGGGAAATATGCTATATGTAGATATATTTTTCTTATATTCCCAATCACTTCTTTTTTTTTTGATATTAAAAGGGGCTTAAAGCCCAAAAACGAAAAGCTCGGATTACATAGAAGTAACTAATCTAGGAGTAGAAACTCCACTACAATTATGATGCACTAGATGTAAAATGCTCGCCGGTGGTTGATCAAGAAAACATAAACCAGTTTGAGGGTCACAAGCCAGAGAAGCTAGACCATCTGCCACCAAATTTGCCTCCCTATAAACATGAATGATGTTGACTCTCCAATCAAAATTGAGAAGATTCTTGATATGAGTAATAAGGGCCCTCCCTTCAATATTCCCAACATTGTCACCATTGATGGCAGCAACAACTGCTTGGGAATCCACTTGCAGCTCCACGGTATTGAACCCTTTGCTCCTTGCCAATTTGAGTCCTTCTAACGCTCCCCAAAGCTCTGCAATGTAAGGCGTTGTGTCACCAATGTATCACATGAAACCACCCATCCATCTTCCAGCTGTGTCTCGCAAAACACCTCCGCACCCACTCTCACGACCACCTTCCTTGGAAGCTCCATCAGTGTTGATTGTTATCCCACCTGCACTTGAAGGCTTCCAGCAAACATTAATAGTAACTGTATGCTTCACAGGAGATGGAGAGAACCTACTCTTGTTAGCAAAATAACAATGAACATATTGGTGAATTATATTAGCAGGATAGTAAGGCCTTGTAAAACTTGGATCATGTTCCTCCTTATTGCGCCAAATCCAAAGGAAGAAGCAAGTAGTTGCCTAAATACTCTTCCACTCTTCACCATCAGTTGCTGTGATATTATACATGAGCCAATCTTCAAAGGCATGACCAAAAAAGTCAGCTCGCATATGTAGGGGAACCAAATGCTTCCATACAGCTATGGCTCGAGGACAATCCCTCATAACATGCTGAATTGATTCAGCAACTCCTTGGCAATGACGACAATCACTTGTTGAGCACCTCCATCTACTACAATAAAGTTTGGTGGGAAGTTTCCCATGCATTATTTGCCATGCAAAACTCCTAACCCTTTCTGGTACTTCAAGCCTCCAAATAATCTTCCACTGCTGCCCTTGTTGGATCCCCATGTCATTCCGGAGATGATGATAAGCACTGGAAATGGTGAACCTACCTGTTCTCTCCCCAGGCCAGTATTTCGTATCAGCCCCAAAAGCCATGTCCAGTGGTGGAATCGAAAGCAACTTGTTTAAAATTCCATCCAGCAACCAATTCTTCAACGACTCCAACTTCCACGCCATATTCTCATCCACATAATCAGCCACTTTCAAATGAAGCATCTCCATAGGAACATCATTCACAATATCACAAAGCGGACGAGACTTATCAATCCACTTATCGAGCCAAAAATTTGTCGTGTTGCCATCACCAACAGCCCAAACTTCTTCACCCTTTATAATATCCCAACAAGCAGTTAACGCCTTCCAAATATAGGAGTATGAAGCCTTACACTGAGGCTCACCATTAGCCCAAGTCCTTCTACCATATTTGCCAATAAGAACCCTACCCCATAATTTGTTCTCCTCGAGTTTAAGATTCCAAGCTAGCTTCATGAGACACGCCGTGTTCATATCATTGAGATTTCTCAACCCCAAACTTCCTTGCGCCTTGGGTAAAGTGAGGGTATCCCACTTCACTAAATGCAGCCTCCTCCCAGCCTCAGTATCTCCCCAAATGAAACCCCTCTGCAGCTTCTCAATCTCTTTTAAACAAGCCTTTGGAATTGGTGTTGTCATCATGGTATAGATTGGAATAGATTGAATAACTGATTTGGCAAGGGTAACACGCCCGGCAAAGGAGAGGTGAGTACCTTTCCATACAGAGAGCCTTTGAGTAACCTTCTCAATCAGATAGTTGACATCATGCTTTTTGGGGGCACGACCTAGTAGAGGTATTCCTAGGTATTTCCCCAAAGACGTAGCATTAGTGAAACCAGACATCGAACTCAATCTTCTTCTCGTTCTTGTATCAACATTCTTGGAGAAAAAAATACTAGTCTTCTCTAGGCTCACCATTTGGCCAGACATCTCACAAAAATTATTTAGGACCTCCATGACACATCTCATGTTCTCCTCATTTGCCTTCCCGAAAAGAAGTAAGTCATCCGCAAACATTAGGTGAGAGATATTGGGCCCATTCCTCCCAACTCGGATTGGAATCCAACGCTTACCATCTACTTCTTCTTCAATCAAATGAGTGAACTTATCCATACACAGAACAAAGAGGTAAGGCGACATAGGATCTCCTTGACGGATACCTCGTTGAGGCGCAAAACAATCTGACCTTCTACCATTCCACAAAACATTGGTATTCACCGTGGTAATGCATTGCATAATGATAGTTCGGAGTCGAGTAGGCAAACCAAGCTCACCTAGAACCTTGTCAATAAAAGACCATCGAATTTTATCATATGCTTTTGCAAGATCAACCTTAATGGCAAAGAAACCATTTCGGCCACGCATCTTCCTCATAGAGTGGAGAAGCTCTTGGGCCACAATAATATTTTCATGAATGCTTCTTGTGGGAATAAATCCAGTTTGATATGGCGAAATAACTTCAGGCATCAGAGGTTTCAACCGGTTCACAATTACCTTGGTAATAACTTTATAGCTCACATTGCACAAGGATATGGGCCTAAACTGTGTGATAAACTCTGGCTTGGAGACCTTCGGAATGAGACAAATATCAGTTGAATTTATACCAGCTATTAACTCTGGATTAGACCAAGCAGCCTTCACAAAAGCATAACAGTCATCTTGAATCAACGGCCAATTTGTATGATAGAAACCAGCTTGGAAACCATCCGGCCCGGGTGCTTTCCAAGGCTGCATGCTGAACATAGCATTATCAATTTCCTCCTCCTTCACACTACTATCAAGAGCCTCGCAAGTGGTGGAGTCAAGAGAAGTAAAATGATACTTCATGTCTGGGTAGCTGTCATTATTCACATCATCAGAGAAGAGATCTTTGAAGAAGGAGGTCACATGGTTTTTGATTTGATGCTCCTCCTCCATCCAATGCCCCAAATTGTTTCTAAGCATGATGATTCTGTTCTTCCTCTTTCGGTTAACTGCCTTAAGATGGTAATATTTGGTATTACGATCCCCATCCTTCATCCACTTAGCTCTACTCCGCTGAAACCACATGAGTTCCTCTTGGTAGAGAACATCATGCAATTCAGCCTGAAGCTGCATCTCAAGACAAGATAAAAAATTGTTCATGTTACCTGCATATTGCTGCCGTTGGATTCCGTCAATCCTACGTAATAATTTATTCTTCCTCTTCCTCACTGAGCCGAAGGTATTAGCATTCCAAGATAATAATTGATTCTTCAAATTTGCCAAATTTCCCTCCAAACCTTCATTACGCTGCCAGCTTTCTTGCATTAAACGGGGAAAATCATCATGCGTTACCCAGGAACTTTCAAACCGAAACGGTTTGGCCTCCCTAACGCCATTATTCTCATGCAAGACAACTAAAAGAGGATGATGATCCGAGAAATCCACACGAGGTAAGACTTTGACAAAGGCACCAGGAAAAGAAACCCTCCACGCTGCATTGCACAGTCCTCTATCCAAACGAGCAAATGTTCTATCATAAGTACCATACCTTTGACCTTTCCAAGTGAATTTGGAACCTACCGAGCCCAAGTCAATGAAGTTACAATGATGAATTCTAGAATGAAAAAGTTGACATTTCCTTGTATTCAGCGGGCCTCCACCTTTCTTTTCATGACAACCAACTATATCATTGAAGTCTCCCACTATCAACCACTCACCTTGCATATTAGCTGCCATAGAACTAAACTTAGTCCACACTTCAGTTCTCAACTCCTCAACAGGACTTGCATAAACAATAGATAAGAACCAGCTTCCATTGTCTTGCATCGAAACATTAAAATGGATAAATTGAAAATCATTTGTGAGCTCCACCAAATTGACATCCGCAGTTTTCCATCCCACACTAATACCTCCAGCAAAGCCTCTATTAGCAAAAAAGGCGAAACCATCGTAACCAAGCATGCGAAAGGACCTCTTCAAGCGTGCTGGGTTGCACCGAGTTTCAATAACAGCAAAAATCTCTGGGTGATCTACATCAACAAATTGCTTACAGTTCCGGAAAAGATCCGGACTAGCAGCTCCGCGGCAATTCCAAACTAAAATTTTGTTTAACTCCATAAGAATCGCGTAGCAGAGATAAACTTCACAATGATTGAACAAATTAGAGACCAGGGGTCTCCATAACCATCTCAATATCAGGCTCTTCAGAGCTTGAGTGACCTTGCTCCTGTGCATCCACAAATTCATCAACATCAAAGGCATCACCATTATTATGGGGGTGAGTAGTAACAATATGGTGGGTGTCACTAGTTTCACTCCCACGTCCATCAGGGGGTCTAAGCGAGTGCTGTGGCCCAATAACCATGTTGTTGGTGGGCTGGTCCATGACTTGGTCTACTCCGTTGTGCATTATTAAAATGTCCATTGGAGAATTAACAGATGCATCAAACAAGTGGGTCCCTACATCAACAACTTCTTTGACTTGACTTTTCCTTAAGAATCCCACCGTTGGAATATTCTCCACCAAATTCTGAGCATTCTCTTTCCTTGTCCCCTCTGTTACACGTGCGTCAGTAATTGGAATTGTAACTTGTGCTGGCCTGCTTTTTTCTATTCTTGTCCCCTGGTTCCCACTAGAATTTCCATTTGGCTTGTTTATATTTTTGGCAACTACACACGTAAATTTCGGCGCCCCATTATTAGTCACATGATTATTGTCATCATTAACTCTTCCCTCATTAACACCTTCCGGTAATTGCTCCTCATTCCCCAAAATACCAAATCGTGATCCCACTGATTGTTCCCCCATCGGAGCTTTCACCGGCACGACCCTAGTGCTCATCGGCGCCGGTAGACCACTCCTCTCCTTCGCTCTCCTTGGTAACCGTTGTTTCTGCACGATTGTCCATGGCCCATTTCCTACTGTTGTATTAACATTCATCTCTGCATTCCCTTCTCTCCGGTCACCATCTGCAGCATTCTTGGTCCCTTCCGTCGTATTACGAGCATCACATTGATCACGATAGTGTCCAAATCTTCCACATGCCAAGCACAGCAAGTGAAGACCCTCATATTCTATCTTATAAACATGATTCTTGATTTCGAACATCCCCAACAGAGGAGCATTTAGATAAACTTCTACACATAGTCTCGCATATTTCCCCCTTGCCAGTTTCTCCGTAGTCTTGTCAACCTTAACCGTGCGACCTATTCGATTGCCCAAGAAGAACAAAAAGTCCGGATCATAATACTCGATTGGAAGCTCCGGTAGCCGTACCCACACTGCTACTCGATCAATATCTTCTTTCTCAGGCCGGAAGTTCGGTTTCCACTCTCTTATCGTAAGATAGTGGTCATATATCAACCAAGGACCATTTGCAAGAGCCTTCTCATGTTCCTCTTGGCTTGATAGTTGCACTAAGAAAAAATCACAACCCAGATCAATGATATTCATCACACCTTTCTTTACCCACATCTGGTTGAGGCGGTTTTCCAAAGCTTTGAAACCTATCATCCTTCCCAGCAGCTTAACGATCAACCCTTGCTTCCATGGACGACATAATCTCTCCTCAGCCCCCAGTGGAATGATAATCTCTGGGCATTCGTACCCTCCGTGCTTTTTCTCTACTATTTGCAGATTCATATCCCCAAAGGAAGTTCTTCCACTATCACCAGGAATCTGACTCTTGTCTTCCTTCCCTTCCTCACCACCAGTTGTGACGCCAAGCACAGTTTCCTTGTAGGATCTCTTCTCCTGCCTCTCCTCCGTTGCATCGTCTATGATGTCGGCATAGCTGATCGGGACTGATGAATCATTAGTGAACTCGTGATCTCCTCCCTTAACCTTCTTAGTGCTTCGTTTCAGAAGGTCCTCCTCCTCCCGGGACGTTGAACGGTGATCGCCCTTCGCAGACATCACTTTCTCTCTCTATTGAATTCGTTTGAGTTCTTCAACTTTTGTTTTGTTTTGTTCTGTTCTATCACTTCTTTTACTAACAAAGAAAATGGTTTTTTTAACAAAGAAAATGGTTTGAATTCGTTTGAGATCACTTCTTTTACTAACAAAGAAAATGGTTTTTTTACAAATTTACTAACAACTCGTTCATTTTTTATTTCTAGTTTCTTATTTTCATTTCAATTCACCTTCTCCCAAAGTTCTATTATATTCTCAAATCTTCTCTATATCACAATTATTCACTGCGCAAGAGTTTTTCATCTTCTGTTAGCAATTAAAAATAAATACAAAATAAATAAATAAAGGTTTTCAAGTAATGCTGATTGGATTATTTTTTTAATTACACACTTCACATGGTACTTTATTTTATTTTATTTTATGCTGAACATGGGAGAAATAATAAATGAGAAAATGAAGAGAAGAAAAAGTAATAGAGTATATTTTAATACTTTTTGGGTACATGAAAAAAATTTCCTTTATTAGCATAAAATTAAGAAGAAAAGAATACTATATTAATAGTTTTTTACTAGTTTTTTTTTTATTACCTTGCTATTGGTGCGTAATATCATTTGGTTTTGCCATTGACTAATCAACACCGATAAATCTTGCTAGCCAGGTGTACACTAGGCTTTGTCGGTCGGTGTGGTTCTCCCTCCCAATAAGTTTTTGCACACCCAACATCCGAACTCGAGACCTAATTTGGATGAGATCCGAGTCCAGTTACCGCTTGGACAAATTAACCTCTGTGTGTACAGTTTTTACTCTTGATAAAATGTAAAAAACAAAAAGTTAAATGGAATCCTTATATTAGATAGATAAGCAAATTCGGGGTTGGCCAATGCAAAATTTGATACTAAGCGTTAGTGGAGATTAGTCTTTCTTTAAAAGCGTTGGGACACTCTGTGAGCAATGGACCGAACTAAAAAAGATATATAAGAAAACAGTTAAAACATAAAATTAATCTCAATTTGAAAGAATACTCCAACTCTCTCTTATTGGGAGAAACCCAAGTCCGACATTGACAAAAGATATGGTCTCATAAGAGTATATAGTCAAAAGACAATCCTCACCTTAAAAGCCGATTTTGTAGGGTTAAGTTAGTCTCAACCCACATTTTAAGATGATATATCAAAACCTATCCTAGATACTTCGGGCCACCCACCATTATTATCCACGCACCAAACCCAATAGTGTTGGGCGTGAGGGAGTGTATTGGGAGAAACTCAAGTCTCACATTGACTAGAGATATAGTCTCGTAAGGGAGTGATCCAGTTTTGTAGGGTTGAGTTAGAGCCAACTCACATTCTAAGATCTCAATCTCTTTCTCTCTCTCTCTATTTTCTCTTCACAATCAAATAAGAAAACTAATATAATTTTTCATTTTTTGTCTATTTTGCATTTAGTTTTTTGAAACTAGCCACTGTCCGGAACAAATATAACCTTAAAAGAATAACAAAATTCAAGTAAACTTCACACGAAAGTTGGTACGAGATTAAAAAATTCATAATGCTATCAACAAAATTATTATGTTATTAATGTAAACTAAAAAGTTCTGAATAAAAAAACTTAACATCAGTTAAATGAATCAATTCTGAAACACATGACTATATTTAGAAAAAAAATAAAAAATATTAGAAAAATTAAAATGAAAGGGACTTCAAATAATTAATCCGCTTGAGAAGTGCTAATCTACATGATGTGAACACGACTAAAAAGATTGCTGTTCCCATTAAGAACAGTGATTCAAATCTTAATTTAAATTTAATTAACATATATAAAGTAATGCGAATGATGTCACTTCTTGCGTACTACTACTTTCTTTTTCTGTAAAGTGATTATCAAGAGCCAAAACACATTAGCTATTGATCTTTTAAAAATAATCCTAAACACATTTGCTAATCTGAAAATTAACTAAAAGGCAATAATTAAAAAGAAAACTAATCGGAAAATAAGACTCTTCGTTTGCTTCATTTGGTTTTCAAAAACTCGATTCTATTTTATAAAATTTCATCAATTATTGTAATCGAACCAACTTGAACATAATTCAAAATTCGACTCGACAAATAGTTTATTGAACATGGTACATGAACAAAATGAACTGAATTTGAGGTGAGAATTGAGATCGTTAAAAAAAGTGATAGCTGAAACTTGAGGTAAACATATCTGACTCACTTGCTTAATGAACTAGCCTAATGTTGTTATATATATATATTACGAAAATTCTATATTTTCATTTTCATTTCAATCTCACCATTATTATATGTTTTGTGTTTCTATAGCAAAAATATATAATACGTTTGCTGTTTAACACTAGTTATACCATTATACAATTCTCAAATTATATTATTACTTATTAAACTAATGAGATAGGTACACAAAAAAAATGATAAATCAATTTATATTTTAAATTAGGTAATTATTTTATCAAAAATCTACTAGTAAATTGCTAGTTTATTAATTCAAAGATCTAGATATTTTGGGTATTTTTACTAATTTATTCATGCGAGTCAAGCTAACAAGCTGAATCGAGCTCATCGCAAGCTTGAGTCGAGTTGAAGAAAAAAGTTCATGTCAAACTCAAGTTGAGCTACAAGTTGAGTCGAAAAGTTCATGTCAAACTAGAGTTTAGCTACAAATAAAAAAGATATTAAGATAATATTTTGGCAATAATACATATATTACCAGAGAATTGGGAACGCGATCCACGTGTAACCTTGCTACAAATAGCAAAGTTAAAATGAATCTGCTTCCTTAGTTTATATCTTCCATAGTCAAGAAGATTAAGGAAATTATAGATCGCTAGCTCATTAAATGGAGAATACCATTTTTCCTTTACAACGAAGCAATGAGCTGGTTATCCATTTTTCTAATAATCCCGACCAACAACAACACAAAATCTCGGAAGATCAGATTCTGGATGATTATGCTTCTTTAGTTGTCAATGATTCTGCAGATAAAATATTCAGTATTATTACTAGTAGTACTAGTAGCCAGCCAAAACATCATGTTAATTCTAACAACCAAGAAAAGAAGCTTGTTCATAGAGAAATTGAAAGGCAAAGGAGGCAAGAAATGGCCACTTATTGTGCTTCTCTCAGATCTCTTCTTCCTCTTGAGTTTATCAAGGTAAAAAATCTATATATTTGGTTGATCTTTTTCTTTGTAGAAAAAAAACTGTAATTAGTTTATCAATAGCTTGTAAATATCAACTAGCTTGAATTCACTGATGATCAGCTGTGTCAAATCTCAATTAATGGATACCCTTCTGAAATCATTATACTTCATGAGAACCTTATATTGTATAAAACACTTTTTTTGTGAATTGCAGAAATAGCAAAAATATTGATGTTGCAGCTATGAGAAGTGAAAGCTTTTTTTTTCCTTCTAATTAATTAAAACCCTATGGATAATAATATATGCATGTTTATGTTTAGTTCACATTATAAGTTGTGAAAGACTTCAATTGTCTAAATAAAAGGACACCCTTTTTGAATTTTTGACCCCTTCATGACACTTGATATTATGCTATAGGATCCTCTCTATATACGAGATGGTGGAGACACTAAAAATCTTGGTATTATGGCTCAAATGCGAAATTTTTGTAAAACCTTATTGTGTGATGAACTGTTGTGTGCTTAAAATTGTTGTTGGTTGTTTAGGGTTATTGTACGTAGTGGGCTTAATTGTCTAACAAATGATTTAGTATATGCTCTCTGTAATATTTTCTAGAAGTTGGATAGAGTTTTTGTACAAAATAATGTTATAGTTATCGATTATCGATAATGTTATAGTTATAGATTATCGTTACAGATCTGAAGGCATAGGTATTTAATTCCAAAAACTTTGATTTTGTCATATTTGTAGGCATTTTATCGTTTTATACTATTAATTTGGGTGTTGTGAATTTGTTCACAGATTCATCTTTTTCGGTTTTAGCGATGTTAAATTCATATCAATGATTTTTTACTTATGCGTTTTCAGGGAAAGCGTTCAACATCTGACCACATGAATGAGGCAATAAATTACATAAAATACATGCAGAATAATATCAAAGAACTTAGTGCCAAGAGAGATGAACTGAAGAAACTCTCAAATTCCAAAATGGAAAAACTTGAGAATAAGCATACATCTTGCAAATTTTCTGTGCACGAGAATAATGGTATACTAGGAATTGAAATTACCAGTACTTTGAGAGAAGAAAAGCTCAAACTTTCAGAGTTATTAAAACTACTTCTTCATGAAGGATATGAAGTTATTAGCTGTATTTCAACAGAAGTCAATGGCAGATTTCTCCACAGTTTCCAGTGTGAGGTGGAGTACTATAGTCCTTTTATTTTATAAACTTTATAGTAAAATTTATTACGACTTTAAAAACAACTATATATTTACAGAGACAAAAAATATATTTAAGCCTTAATTCTAATATTGTATACTTTTGCTTTATTCACAGGTGAAAAATCCCAACAACGTTGATCTATTTGAGCTAAGAAAGAAGATTGCTAATGTAATTCCAACATTTACATGTTCTGATTAATTTTAGTGATAGGAAATGTACGTATAACATTCTAGACCTAATTGGTTATTGAATTTGTTTGGATTGTTTGCAATTTTAATGTTGAATCAGTTGATTTAAGACGTTAGATGGTCGAAATGGAGAGGGTTAGAGGACGAGAAACCTTAGCTTGACCTTAAACCCTATTGATTGTTTTAATATGAAACCATATCTCTAGTCAATGTGAGACATGGGTTTCTCCCCGTAGTTATTCTTTGCTCAGTAGGGATGGGCGAGTTGTCTTGTCGAGGTGGTGGTTTTTGTGCTCCTATTTTAAGGTTTTGTTGTTTCTCCCTTGATTATCTGGTGCTACATTGTAGGCAAGTTTTATTTTCTGTTATGACGCTTCTTCAAGTGTGAAGAGTGACTTTGTATACAGGTTTTTTTGTTCCTTACAACACATAATATATATAGTAGGCTGAATTGCACTTTGTTACTTATTCTTTGACCAAAAATTGAGTTTGGCCATTATCTTCTTTTTTGCACTTTTGTTCTTTATCTTTCATATCTGTGTCAGTTTGATCCTTTATTTTTTTTCCTGATATTGGTGCTTTATATTTCATATTAGTATGAGTTTGGTCATTTATCTTTAATATCCGTTTCACTTTGGTCCTTGACTTTTCTATGTTTTAAAAAACCAAATGGAAATAAGTATGAAAGATAAATGACCAAACTGAAAAAAGAAAAGATAAAGGGTCCAACTGACACAAAAATGAGAGATAAATTACTAAAGTGGGAAAAAAAGATAAAGAACCAAACTAAAATTTTGATATAAAATAAAAAATAAAAAGTACAATTTAGCTGCATAATACAATTTCGCCCTAAAAAAAAGGTTGTAGTTTAAACTATATTAATATGTCTTAGTTTTCTGCCAATGAAGGTTGGCTTAATTGATAAAGAGTTCACTCATTCCCCAAAAGGTTGTGGGTTCAACTTCCGCTGCCGCTGACCCTCACCCCCTGGTGAGTCCCCGGAACCCAACTCACCTAAACTTTTTTAATCTAAAAAAATATATAATAATGTCTTAGTTTTCCTTCTCGATTATGGGATTCTCTTTTGTGGCGGTGATTGGGTTGAAGTACCCTAAGTTTCGGTCAACATATTTTGGCATAAACTAAAAAAAAAAGTTTTTATATGTGAGATGATTCTTGTATCTTTAAACTGTACAGTTTTTAGATGATTGATCAAATTGCTTCAAACCTAGAATGCAAGGTGAGTGACAAAGAAATTTTCATTCTTTAGTTGTCAAAGTGATAAACACAGAGAGGCACACAAATGTTTCACCATAACAAAAGAAGCTGTGAGATAAGAGAGGGAGAGAAATCTAATGCATATATATGAAGTAGTTTTTTTTTTTTTTAGATAAATCAAATTTATTAGGTGTTAGTGGCTGATACTCTTGATATTGTTGATTTTGCGCAGAGCTAGCCTTGTGACTATGAAGTAGAGAGGAGTGGTTGGCTCAAGAACAATACGGTTACGTTTTTTATGTCCTTGGAAGTGGAGCTAGGATGTGCTAGAGATTCCTTTGTAGGAGAGGGACAATAAAGAAGTTGAGTAAATGATATAAATTTGTACTAGTAATTAGACTATTAATTATATTATTTTAGTAACATTATTTCCAATGTTATTCAGTTAGTCATGGCACGATAGTCAAGTTTCGATATCGTGTTATGTAAGAGTGACTATGAGACGAGTTAGGACATGCTATAACTAAATCTAACCCAATCCCAAATTTTGATCGTATTATGTTGTGGCAATATTCCCTGAAACAAAGTATGAGCTACACACTACAAGAAGTCCAACATTCCTTGGCCTTGAACCAATTCATCACAACACTGAAATATGGACAGAAAAGATAGTTGACCAAGATGTTAGAGTAGGAGTTATTGACACTGGGATTTGGCCAGAAAGTGAAAGCTTCAATGATACAGATATGAGACCTATACCTTCTCATTGGAAAGGTGAATGTAAGATTGGAAGAGACTTCACAAAACATCACTGCAATAAAAAGATTGTAGGGGCAAGAGTGTTCTACAATGGATATATATGAAACAGCAATAGGTAAAATTAATGAACAAAAAGAGTATAAATCACTAAGAGATCAAGATGGTCATGGAACTCATACTGCTGCAACAGTTGCTGGATCTCCAGTGCATGGTGCTAACCTTCTAGGCTATGGAATGGCACCAGGAGCTAGGATACAGCTTACAAAGTGTGTTGGATTGGAGGGTGCTTTAGTTCAGATATTCTATCAGCTATTGATAGAGCTATAGTTGATGGAGTGAATGTTCTATCTATCTCTTTGGGTGGTGGACTGGAGCCTCCTCTTCTTATCATGATAGTTTATCTATAGCTACATTTAGAGCAATGGAAATGGGGGTTTTTGTTTCATGCTCTGCTGGAAATGCTGGTCCTCAACCTATTAGTCTCACCAATTTATCACCTTGGATCACCACAGTTGGAGCCAGCACAATGGATAGAGATTTTCCTGCTGATGTTAAGCTTGGAAATGGAAATAAATTAGCTGGAGTTTCAATCTATAAAGGGAAAATGATGCTATCAATTAAGAAACAATACCCTTTAGTATACTTGGGAGGTAACTCAAGCACAGTTGATCCAAAATCTTTGTGCTTGGAAGGAACTTTGGATTCTAAAGTGGTTTCAGGAAAGATAGTAATTTGTGATAGAGGCCTTAATCCAAGAGTGGAGAAGGGTAATGTGGTAAAAAGTGCAGGTGGGGTAGGAATGATTCTTACAAATACTGAAGCTAATGGACAAGAATTGGTTGCAGACAGTCATCTCATTCCAGCTTAGGAAACACCGATATAGACACAGACATCGGACACGACACGGACACATACATGCAGACACCGGTTTTAATTTGAAAAGTACAAGTAATTGAAGTGTTGGTGTCGGTAACCGAACACGTCTTCAACCGGAAGTATCGGTGCTACAGAGCAGTTGCAATAGGAGAGAAAGAAGGTAAGGAGCTGAAACAATATATGTTAACAAATAAAAATAATGCTACTGCAACTCTAGCTTTTTATGGTACAAGGTTAGGAATTAGACCATCTCCTTTGGTAGCAGCATTTTCATCAAGAGGACCTAATTTTCTCACACTTGAAATTCTTAAGCAAGATTTAGTAGCTCCTGGTGTGAACATTCTTGCTGCATGGAGTGAAATTATTGGTTCATCAAGTTTACAAACAGATCAAAGAAGAGTGAAGTTCAACATACCTTCTGGAACTTCAATGTCATGTGAGTGGCATAGCTGCAATTCTTAAAGCTTGGCATCCAGAATGGAGTCCAGCTGCTATAAAATCTGCTTTAATGACAACAGCTTATGTTCATGACAATACAATAAACCCTCTTAGAGATTCTTCAAACTTTGAACCTTCTAGTCCTTTATGATCATGGTGCTGGACACATTAACCCAATTTAAGCTCTTGAACCAGGTTTAGTCTATGATATTGAGCCTCAAGATTACTTTGACTTCCTTTTGCACACAAAAGCAAACTCCAACTCAGTTGAAAATCTTTTCCAAATATTCAAATAGGTCTTGAACTATCCAGCAATATCATTAGTGTTTTCTGAGAAAACATCCATTTCAGTTATACAGTTATAACTGTCACAAATGTTGGGCCTGTTGATTCTAAGTATCATGTTGTGGTCTCACCATTTAAAAGATGTTTCTGTTAAAGTTGAGCCAGAAACCTTGAATTTTATTAGAAAATACCAGAAACTATCTTACAAGATTATATTTACAACCAAGTCTAGGCAAACAGAACCTTAATTTGGAGGTTTGGTATGGAAGGATGGAGTACATAAGGTGAGAAGCCCCATTGTGATAACATGGCTGCAAACAATATGAATTTCACCTTCAATATTTACTTGTTAGAATAAGCAAATGTTTTCAAATTGGAAGTTTTTTCTGTTGTATTAATTAGAAGAAAAGTTATATTATTCTATAACAGTCTTGTATCTATGCCTCTTTATCCACTTTAATAAGACTCAACACAACCAAGATAGTTCACTTAGAATTCCTATGCATATCAGAGTTGCAGTTGTTTATTTGGCAACAAATGGAAAGTTTTTTTTTTTTTTGCTTTGTTTCAAATATTGTTGATGGATTATCTCCTTTTTGTTCCATCAGTAATATACACCGTCAGAATTTCATGATATAGTTATAGTATCAATAATCATTTGCCAAAGCATTCGAATTTGTATAGCTGAGAAAATGAAGAAAAATTGATATAAGAGTTTGAGAGATTCTGAAATTGATATTTTTGAAGTGTTAGAGTAGAGTACATTTAATTACATTAATAGACTAAGTTACAGTTAACAAAATCCAATTACTAGTCTTTGACAATATCACCCTGACACTGAGAGCATGAATGATATTATCTAAATACACGGCTAAGTGCATGAATGATATTATCTAGGTACATTTCAAATTTCAAATTTCAATAATAACACTAGTTCCAACATAGTTGACTAACACGCCTCAGAAGATTGGAGTGTCGTCAAAAACATCAAAATTAAGGGAGAGTAGTCAAAGTTGATCATTGAGAGGAAATAGCAACATGAAGAAAAAGTTCTCTCCATCCTTAATTTGCTATAATTCTCTCGATTTTCTGTTTTGTAACCCTACCTTCTCTAGGGTTTCTAGTCCAAGTAAGCTTGCTAAAATCTTAGTTTCCTTCTTACTTTTTCTACTCTTTCTTTTAGGCTCTGGTTTCCATAAGGAATAAAATGAT
Source organism: Astragalus glycyphyllos (assembly GCA_963573325.1). Lineage (NCBI taxonomy): Eukaryota > Viridiplantae > Streptophyta > Magnoliopsida > Fabales > Fabaceae > Astragalus > Astragalus glycyphyllos. Next base: position 10,948,605 of record OY754313.1, on the reverse strand, counting down.
TGACTTATGACCTTTGATTAGGTCCTGAAGCTATCTGGATGTCGTGGCAGCCGCCAGCCAAGCCACTACAATTCCAACTAATGCAGGTCATTTTGACTTTGGGGCATAGTTTGGCACGCCTCCTTGGCCTTAGATTTTTCTAAAGTATGCTTCCTTGCCCCCTTTTAGCGACGACCCCTTCATTCTATTGGATTGCCAAGGTTAGTTTCATCTAGGAATGTTCAAATCCAAACCAACCCAAACAAAAACCACAAACCAAGCAAAACTAAACAAAAAATCGTTTGGGTTTGGATGTGTTCAGGTCACTTTTTCATAGCAAACACAAGTAGCATAGGAAGACATGAGACCTTTACACTGCCTCTCAGATTAGTGGCTTGTGGTTTTACATTGATCTTAAAACTATACGAATAAGCAAAACAAACGCTTAAAGCAGGTATTATTAGGCAAGCTCCTCAATAGAAGTGCTCTAATTCTTCATGTTTATGACTCCAAAGTAGTAGAATAAATACTAACAAGCCACAAAGTGAGGTATGAACATGTCCTGAAGTAAAGCAATCCCAACCAGAGTCAAAGGACGATCAGATTCCATTCAGTGTTCATTGTGTCAGTTGGTGATCATTTACCAAGCTATTTTAGCAGGTCTCACAAAAAGCCATTAATTTAATAGTTCCTTTTCCAGTACTTACCACAATGCATTTGAGTTCATTTGTAATGGCAAATAAGGAAGAGCACATAATGAGTATACTGTATACATGGCCACTTCTCCAAATTAAAAATCAATGCACCCTAAAATCTGAAAAATTTCAGAGACCACCATCTGGAACACTTTAACTATGTTTCTAATCTGATCTTGTCAGCATATTTAATCCAGATTAGTCTTCATATTTACATGGATACTAGGATTGGTGTATCTTACAGGTGGAATCTGCTTACAAATATAAAGCACCACCACATGTATGCCTTATTACACTATTACAAGTAGAATCGGCTTACAAAAAGATTCTGCTTCTATGTATCTAATTTCAAATTCCAATGTTCTGTTACAATATGTATGAATAACATGGCTTCTCCACCTAGGCAAAAAAATGGTCCACATAAAAGCTGGTCAAAATTTACAAAAGCTGTAAAGAGTAATGGACCACCACAAAGGAGCAACTTCCCAAGTAAAGAGTAAAAGGTATGTATGCTGTCATTTCATTTCCAAAAGAGAATACACACTACAAATAGGGCCACAGGCTCAGTGCCATAATATCCAAAACAGAACATCACTCAAAGAAAGCATACCTATATTACAAGTCGGTATGAAAAAACTATGTCATGTATGTTAATATACACAGATCAATCTCCAAACTGAGTTTGTCATGGTATCAACACAAGGAAAAGTGGAAGGACTGGGACCAAAATGGTAAATAAAAATAGAAACAATCAAATAGTAAAGAAAAGAGAGAAAAGTGAACTCCAATGGTGAGGACATATCTTTTCTCTCCTAAATCCTATACAAAGAATTACTACCTATCAATGGAAAATTGTCACTGCAAGTATATTACTATAACTGCTAACTGAATTGGGTTATGATTTATGTTTCAGTAACCAATTCACTTGCCTTTTCTTCTAGACTTGAAAGGGAAGCGAGAAGGTGTTGAAGGCGAGTACTCGACAGGGAATTGGGGCGGCTCCAAATCTCCACTAAGCATCCCCACAACCTCCTTCATTGAAGGACGTCGAGCAGGTGACTTGAGCAAACAAACCAAAGCCACCTTGATACAGAGTATAGCCTGATCTTTATCTAATGACTGAATAGACTCATCAACAAGCTCAATGAGCTTTCCATTTCTGGCACAATGGCGTGCCCATGACAAAAGATTCGCTCTTTGAAACTCCGATAACGGTGAACCGGTCACCTGAAGTGGGCGCCTCCCAGAAACGATAACAAGTAATAAGATACCAAAGCTATACACATCACACTTCTCGGAGACATCTCCACCATAGCCATACTCAGGAGCAACATAACAAACAGTTCCCCTCATACTTGGAGTACTACTCACACCGCCACTCTTTGGAATCTCTCCACTGGCAGAATCAAAGCTGTTTCTTCGAGCTCTCCATAGTTCGTCACTGAATCCATCTAACCACCAATCCCTCTTGTTCTTCTTTCTATCTCCATGTAACTCATCATTACTCACCCACCAGTGATCACCATTTCCATTATTATCACTTTCCAAACCCTTCTTCTTATTCCTCTTCTTATTCTTTTTCTTCCTTGCAATCTCTTCACAGTACTCCTCATTCCACCATTCTCTCACTGTTCTCTTCTCATTTCTTATAACCCCACTAACATTCTCTTCATCCATTGATTCCCACCATTCCAATTTCTTCTTCTTCTTCCCCTTCTTCTTTTCGAGCTTCCCCATCTTCCCTCCCTCCAATTCTTCATTCTTTGGTATTTCACTCTTCACCTCCCTTCCAATCCACTCCGTAACATAATCCTTCACCTTCTTACCTTCAACAACCGGCATCGAACCCGAACCCATTCTCGTTCCCAGACCCGCATTCTCATTGTCATGTTTCCACCACAAATCCTTCACTGAATTACTCTTTAACCCTTTCCCATTCCTCTTAACACCCTCAACCCCAACGAAAACATCCTTCTCACTCTTCACACTCCCCGGCGACATCATCATCCTCATCTCAACAGTTTCCGGCGAAACCGGAGACTGCTCAACCCTAAAACCCTCTTCCAAAAAACCAGTATTCACACTCTGACTTTCCAATGATCCACAATCATCCACCACAATAACCCCACTAATCCCATCACACTCCAATTCTTCACCATTTTTCTTCTCATCATCACTATTACCAACTAAAACCTCAACCTCAACTTTCAAAGGCTCAGATTTCAACCTAGCAAGTCCAAAATCCCCAATTTTCGCACTAAAATCACAATCAAGAAGAATATTACTAGGTTTAATATCACCATGAATAACAGGAGGATCACAACCGTGAAGATAAGAAAGTCCTCTAGCTATATCCAACGCAATTTCAAAGCGCTTCTTCCAATTAAAAAGTTCAGGACACTTACGTCTCAAAAGCGCGTCTTGAAGATTACCGTTTTGCATGAGAGGATAAACGAGGAGAAAACGTCGTCGTTTAGGATCAGAAGAGAAACCTATAGGAGCTATGACGTGGAGAGAACGAAGCTTTGAAGAGAAGAAGAGTTCGTTATGGAATTCTCGTTCGCCTTGGTGAGAAGTAGAGTCCATGAGCTTTACGGCGATGGACTTGACGGCGTTGGATTTGGAAGATGGAGAAGGAGAAGGAAGTGTGCCGGAGTAAACGGTGCCGAAGCCGCCATGGCCGAGGGGAGTGGAGAAGGAGCGAGTGGCGCGGCGGAGGAGGGAGTAGGAGAAACGGTGAGGAGGGTTATCGAAGGAGAATGGAGCAGTGCGTTTTTTAGTGCGGCGGTGGCAGAAGAAAGTGAGGAGGGAGAGGAGGAATACGGTGGCTGTTGCGGCGAGGAGAGGTGTAAGAACGTGGTGGTGGTGGTGGTGGAGTGGTGGTGGTGTTTGTGGAGGGAGGTACAAATCTGACGTGGACGGTTGAGATTGTAAGAGTTTACGAAATTGCATGGTGGAGATGAGAGAATATGGAAAGGTTTTTATTGAGAATTGAGGAAATGGTTTTGTTTTTGAGGGTTTTGGGGAATTTGAAAGGGAAGGAGAAAGGAATGGAATAGAAGAAGTGGTGTGGTGTGGTGGCAGTTGGGAGTTGAGGGAATTTTGTTTGTATTGTTGTGTTTCTCTTTCTTTCTTACACACTCAAGCTTTGTTGTTTTGGAGTGTGTTATGTGTCATGTCATGTGTATGAAAATTTAGAACAGCATCTTTGATGGACTTTTGTTGAGGTTGTTTGTTTGGATGGATTAGAAGGATGAGTATGAGACTCTTTGAGTGACAGATACTTTTTGTTTACTTTATTCGATTCAATTGTTTTGGTCAACAATAAAAATATGTTTATTCAATTGTTTTCTTTATTTATTTACTTCTTTAAAGCATCCAAAATGATAGTAGTTGCTACTTGCTACCCTTATTTAGTTCCTTGTTAAATAAACACTACTTCATCCGTTCCAAAACTTTGGTTCTTTTAGAGTATTTCACACAAATTAAGAAATCATAAATTTTTAATATCTAATGACTAAAGTACCCTTTGTAACATTAAATGAGTTAATATTGTAAAGAGTGACAATTAATTAAAGATAAAGGGTACACTTGGAAATATTAGGTAAATTACACATTGGTATCTTAAAAGTAACAAAGTTTTGGAACAAAAAAGATATGCCAAAGTTTAGGAACGGATGGAGAACTATTGTTAAATCCTCTCATTTTTTGAGGTGATTATAAAGAATGTTGTTTATACCAAGAGCACTCGCATGAGATGTTTGAAGACTCTTCCAACTTAACTAGGATTCTGAATTCAAATACGGCATTGGACATGCGTCAGTGTTAAATCTTTTGAGGGAGAGTTTAGTTGCCCATTGTGGTCCTATCCGGCTCAAATGATTAGTGATTAGTCTCTACAATTGCGTACAGAAGATACCCAATTATACCAAAAGAATGTTGTTTCTTTTTTTTTTACAAGATGAAAGAATGAATGTTGTTTCTATTTGCACTTATTCTTAGAGTTTGGATTCTTACAGATACTTGTGAACAAGTTATGTGAGGATACAAACTCGTCTTGTTATGGTTTGAGAGTTAAAGAAGGCGAGCATTTAGTTTTGCAAATGCATGTGTAATGTTTATCTAACAATATTTTTTAGGATTTTGTTGTGTCTCTTGAGACTTTTTAGATTAGAAAATGGTCATCTCTATTTTTCTTTTTTGGATTGGAAAATTATATTACTATAATTTTAGAGGTATAAACACGTATTATTAAAATAGGAAATATATATTATGTATTTTCATATTTTATTTACCCAACCAAATACATTCGGATGATCAAAAAATACACTTGAATTTAAACAGGTTAGTTCGAGTTGGACCCAGTCTTGAACAAATTCAAGTTAAATAGAGAAATGTTATTTTGACCAAAAAATATGTACCAAAATACGAATACATATGAGATACGAAATAAATACGCGTATAATATATTTATTTTTTTATTCTAAACTAAATTCAATGTTATGCGCGTATAACATATTTAATTTTAAAATATAAAAAATAAATATATCAAACCCGTTTAAATCCAAATATCATTTCTGAATTAAATATGAGTTGATTTCGTTTGGGTCACCGAATTAAAAGGTTGACTCCAAATATTTGAACAACCCTAACTTCATGCAACTAAATTTACCATATAAGCATGTGTTTTTTCCTATTCTACCTGTCTCACCACTTTCCTTGGCCTCTATTTTTGGCCAATTTTGCAACACAAAACACGAAAGATACATTGTGTATATAAAAAGCATCTTAAGAATTAAATTTATAATGGATCCAATTTTTTTCTCTTTTTTTCTTCTTTTCTTGATGATAGATTTGTTTTCTTAAACTTCATATATGAGGAGACTTTTATAGCATCCAGGCTATTCTTTTTTAATAGAAAAAACCGCTTCATACGTTTTCTTTCTTTTTTGGATAAATTCTTCACACGTTTTCTCTTGTAATTAATTACTACCTCCGTCACATTTTATAAGTTGTTTTAGCAAAATGAATTTGTCCCAAATTAATTGTTGTTTTACATTTTTAAGAAAGAATTTAACATGTTTTTCTTCTATTGCCCTTATTAATTATTACAACTTTTTACATTTAATAAATGATTCACATTTATTTATGTAGAGAGATAAAGGGTTAAATGGTAATTTAGACAACACTTTTTATAAAATTTAGACTAATAATCATTTTTCTTAATATGTGTACAACAACCTTAAACATATAAAATGGGACCGAGGTAGTAATAGTTAAATATTGTGACGTAAGAATCAACATATGCACGTGTGTTTTCATTTGAATTTTTCAAACCATGACTTTAGCAAAAACTATTATATATAATATATATTCAACTAATTATTTCAACTGTCGGGTGTGGATAGTGAGCAATACTTCGGAAAAAAAAAATATTTCATCCTTTCTTGTAAAACTAAAAATGCTAGTGGATATAAAACCAATAAGTCAACTGTGTTTCTAACGTCTATCCCTATAATTGTACTCCCGAGACTCTCTCTCAAGTTGACTCAATCAACCCCTATATTGCCTCACTTATTTTAGGTAGACACCAAATTTTGTCACATAAGTAAACTAACATAGATCAATATTTTGAAAATCGAACTAAAAATTGAATCAGTGAGTTTCGGGTGATGGTTCAATTGCTTAAAAACAGTAAAAATTGAGAAAATCCTCTAAATTGCGATATTTAAAAAGGTGGAAAGTACATTTAAGATATACTTTTAACTTTAAGTGTGAGAACTTTAGGTCGAGGGTCAACATTATTATTTTACTTTATAAAAATTAATAGTTTTTCGATACACTAAAAATGTCCATCACCGAAACTTGCTGTTTCAATCAGTAGTTTATAAGCACTAACATTCTTAGTCAACCGAGACATCTTTTAACTAATGACAAATCGTAACAGCTCGTCAGTTTCCATGTGGGTCAAAGCTGACAATACCTCATGCGATGTCTAGACTCAAGTTTGCAACAAACAGTAACTAATTAAGCTCTTCTTAATGAACTAAAGTTAGTGCCCTAATAATAATTGTCTTGGGCCAGTCCTAGCTATTTTTTCTGTGCATCAAAACATTATGGCTAGGTGTTTCTTATGTCCTCATCCAGCACTCAATAACCTAACACTTAATACTTTACAACTGGATCCATCATCCATGTCTTGTTGGTAGCCCCCTTTTATTAATTTTGTTTGTTTATTCTTCCCTGAATTTCTTACTTTGTTCCTTGTTTTCTAGTTTGCTTCTGTTTATATATATATGCACAGCTGTGAATCTGTGTTACACTGTTACTCAATTGATTCCAACACTCCACGTATATATATATATATATATATATATATATATATATATATATATATATATAATGCAGTGTAGCTCTTTTCTTACTAGTTGTTATGACTCTTACTTTGCATGTGTACATTATGACCAAAAAATCATTGCCTATATTTCATAATACCTGCTTTTATATATGCTCATAAAGTTTCATTACGGCTTTTCTTTTATTGCAAGGCAAAGAAAAAGACTAATTATTACAACTCTTTTTGTATATAACTTTTTAACAGCTTCAATTATGTAACTTAAATATGTTTTAGGCCCCTGCAAATATGGGGTGTTTTGATTTAAGCCCCTGTAAAATATTTTTTTATTCATAAACCCTTGCAAAATGACACGTTTTGTTTTAAGCCATTCTGTTAGCAAACTGTTAGTGAGACGTTAAAAATCTCTTCCACGTGTATATTTGCAGGGGCTTAAACAAAAACAAAAAATACTTTGCAATGGTCTAATAAATAAAATATATTTTTGCAGGGGCTTAAAATAAATAAAAAAACACACGTGGAAGAGATTTTTAACGTCTCACTAACAGTTTGCTAACAGAAAGGCTTAAAACAAAACGTGTCATTTTGCAAGGGTAAATAAAAAAATATTTTGCAGGGGCTTAAACCGAAACACCCCATATTTGCAGGGGCCTAAAACATATTTAAGCCTACTATTATTTATGTAGTTTTTTGTAAGGGATTCTATATATCGATCCATCAACTAGGGTTGACAAATATGGTTGAATCTTCCGCTTATACTCTTTTGTAACTTGGGTTCAAGTGTGGAATTTAATTTCTCAATGGGTAGATTATATATAACTTTAATAGTAAATCATTCTTAAGGTTGGTGGTTGCTCCCCCAATTTAAATTTCTTTGAGTTAAAAAAGATTTTATATCCCAAGGAATTAGTCCTTTGATTAATTTACAAAGTCAAGGTTGTTAAGCTGGACATTTTATGTAGTTACTTAAGTTCGAATCCGGGATTTTCCCTTTGCGTATGTGAATTTGCGAATAGCGCTTGTAAATCGGTCTGCAAATAAACAAAAATATTTGATTAGTTAATTTGTAATTAATTAAATAGTTGATATTATAAAAGTAAGAAACATGTTTGTATGGAGTAGGGTCAATATGAAACCTACTACTTTTGTATTGGCATCCTAACAATATTAAAGAACTAATGAATGGTTTAAATAAATTAATGAAATAAACAGGTGAAAAGGATGTGTGTTTGAGATCTTGGCATGCATGGTAAGTGGGGTAGGTGATTCTCCTTTATATGTTTCTTCAAACATCAAACCAACCCTGTTTCCTTTGTTTCACCTATCGTGACTCATGAGGTCAATACCCACCAAGTCACTAATAAGACTTTTTCTTTTGTTACTGTTAGTAGTGTGTAGTATTCACCGATTTTGTCGGTGACTAATCTATGCCAGAAAACTTGACTGACTATGTACATCTGACTTTATCGATTTATGTCGTTCTCAACTCTCAATATAATATTTGTCACACCCAAAATTTGAACTTGAGACCGTAACTTGGGATCCGAAGTCACTTTGTCTTTGTAATATGCTTGTAGTGGTGGTGATAGTATGAGAAAAATACCAAAAAATTATTCCTTATTTTCTTTTGGTAGATTTGACTTTTGTAATGCTAATTTCCAATTTGTTGTGTGATATTGACATGTACGCGTTAATTGCCCAAATTTGTCAAATTTGGATGGAAAAAAAATTATTTTATGTTTTGGTCACACTGAAAATGAATTATGAATCACGATTACAGACAAATTTATATGAAATTTAAGAGATTGAATTTGGAGTCACCTCACTAGAAAGAGATCAAAAGTTACACGTAAAACATCTGTTTTTTAGTTGAGATTTGAAAAATAATTTTTTCGTTATCACACTTAAGTATTTATTAATATTATCTTTTTTAATTATTGTCAAAAAAAAATATTATCTTTTTTAATTAATTATTTGTGGTTCTTCTCACTTAAGTACAAAATTACTCCTTTTTTTAACCCTAGTGAGGAAGTTGGATCTTACATAGCTGATTACTCAACTATATTAATATTTTTTTAAGGTCCATTTGTTACTAAATAAAATAACTGGTTTGAATCTTAAGAAAGAGAAAATCAAAATATTAATTAAAATGATCAAATAGATCAGTTAATATTAAAAAGGTTATAAGAATTTGACAAGATGTTAAGCATGGTTTTGACAAATTTTTTGTGATGACCCCTCGCCGAACACATATTACATTTGGGGTCATCATTTAAACGGATCTTAGTTATACTAAATAAAATAATAAAAAATACTTAATTGACTAAAATAGGAGAGATAGAATATTTAAGGCTATAGTTTTTATTTTAATCACTGATGGAGCAAAATAAGTTTGAAGTGCTTTAAAACTGACTCGATAACTAAGACTAGTAAAATTGTTAATGATGCGGATTTGCTATTGTGGATGCTCTAAAACAATGCAAATGATGTTTCTGATTGGGAAATTATTTGTATAGCTCCAACATGATTTTAGCCTTGACTGCACGACTTACAACGCTATTGTGTAAGTTTTATGGAGTAAACCAGATACTAGCGTCGTGACCCGTGCTTTACACAGGGTTAAAGCTCTAGTAAATACAAAATTGTGAAAGTAGGAAAATTTATCGCTCAAATTCTAATATGAAAAAGCCGTATTTAATGCATAAAAATTATAGAATTATAAAATTAATATTCTTGAGAAGCAAACTTCTCAAGTAAGAAGAACAATTCAAGCTTTTGTTGGGAGATATCACTACAAGAAAAATAGGGATTAGCGAGGGGTTTTTCCCTCGCAAAATGACCAAAATCCCTCGCTAATGGTCATTTGCAAGGGAATTAGCGAGGGACCAGTTCCCTCGCTAAATCCCTCCTCGCTAATGTGATTAGCGAGGGATTCAAAATCCCTCGCTAATTAGCGAGGGAAATTTCCCTCGCTAATGTCTACCTCAATTTTTGTGCGAATTTTCAAATTTCAAATTTGAATGGCTTGTTTTTTATTTTTTTATATATTATTATATTATTAATGAAAATTATTTTATATTATTAATTTTGTAGGTGGTGGTGGTGGTGGTGGTGGTGGTCGAAGGTGGAGAGAAAGAGAAAAGAAAGTCGTAGGTGGTGGTCGTCGTCGTCGTCGTCGTCGTGGGTGGTGGTTGTTGTGTGGTGGTTGTTGTGTGGTGGTGGGTTAGTGTTTGTAGGTGAGAGAGAGAGAGTAGAGGAAGAGGAGAGAAGAAGAGTGAGGGTGGTTGGTTGGTTGTGTGGTGTTGATGGTGGTGGTGGTGGTTGTTGTGTGGTGATGGGTTAGTGTTTGTAGGTGAGAGAGAGAGTAGAGGAAGAGGAGAGAAGAAGAGTGAGGGTGGTTGGTTGGTTGGTTGTGTGGTGTTGATGGTGGTGGTGGTGGTGGAGAGTAGAGGAAGAGAGGAAGGGAAGAGGAATGGTGAAGAGGAGAGAAGAAGAATGAGTGTTGTGAGTGAGAAAAAGGGTAGAAACAGATTTAAGTAAAAAAAAGTAAAAAAAAATTGCGAGGGAACAACATTTCCGTCGCTAATTGTTACTTTATTTGCGAGGGATTTTAATTTCCGTCGCTAACTTCCTTGATTCGCGTGAATTTGACTGAATTTTCCCTCCAAACCATTAGCGAGGGAAATTTCCGTTGCTAATAGCTTCAAATCCGTCGCTAATCCCTGACCAAAACGACAGATTCAAATTCCGTTGCTAATCCCTACAAATCCGTCGCTAAATCAGGTTTTTGCGAGGGATTGTTTTTCCCTCGCTAATGTCCCTCGCTAATAACTGATTTTCTTGTAGTGTATTAGACAAATTGTGATATCAAATATAAAGTTATAATATTCTTGAGAAGAGTAAACAAACTTCTCAAATAAGAAGAGCAAATAATAATATATTCCAATTTCAGTTTATAGTTATTAGATAGTTTAAATTGCAATAAAATTCATCACAAAATTTTATTTATGGTGTAGCGACCGAAAAATCCGAAGGAGGGATCCTTCGAGGTGTCAGATGAAGCCGCCATCAAGGTTTAGGTTTAAAGGGGCAAACATTGATAAATCCCCCTTGACAGGTCTATACGAACCAAATATGGGTTCGGGAGTCGGTTATGCGCGGGGAAGGTACTAGCACCCTACGACATCCTTCCTAAGGAAGGTTACCTTTAATTAAATGTGTAAAAAGATTGTTAATTCAAACGTAGTTACTTTTACCCTTTTGCAAATTAAAAATAAAAAGACTTGATACATAATTAGTTATTTTATTATTTTTTTTGAGAGATAGAAAAGAAATTATTCAAAACTAAAAAAATGGTTTTATTAGTGCAATTGACAGAGGTCGGCCGCCCTCTGCTCCTACGTATCTCCTGGTAGAGAATCAAATCACACGTAGTTCTTGGAAAAAAGTTTTGTTAGTTTGTGTTTTTTATTTAGGGGTTCTAGGGCTTTTGATCCGTAACGATTCATTCGTCTTAGAACGCTGATCAACCCGATCGACTCAATCTCCTATTTTGAAAAATGGTTTAATTTATTTGAAAGAGAGAGATGTGTTTGTATTTTTTAGTTTAGGAAATTGCTTGTTTCAAATAGGGACTTCAAGACCTGATCCGTAACGGTTCATTTGTGGCCCCAAAAATGTTGACTAACCCGACTGTACAGTCGACTTAGCCCCTATTTATATTTTTTGAGTAAAAATATTTATTTGTTAATTTTTATAGGTTTTTTGTAAAAAAAAACTAATAATTTCCTTAAAAAGAAATGAATAAAAACGACAAGGGGTTGAAATAGTAAAATATGACGTAATGAGCATATAGGGTGTTGTATTGTTAAAGCTGGGCGTGCGTTTAGCAGCAACCCAATTTAAGTTTGGACTTATCAGTCCATGAATTTTGGGCTTTTGAGGGGGGCGTATATCTAACTTAAAGGGGTACAGGAAGTAGTCTGTATTAACAATTAAAATTAAAAAATTAAAGTGGAAATAGGAGAGGGTATAAAAGGGGAATAGGTTTTTTAGAAAACCTAATTGTTACTCTTCATCTACAGCTGCGCCGCAGCCACTTCCCATGAGAGAGAAAGAATAAAAATTTCAGAAATGGAAAGAGAGAGAGAATCATGGGGAAAGAGAGAATCGTGGAGAGAGGAAAACTGAGAGAGAGAATGGAAGGAAACGAGAGTGAGAGCGACGGTGAGGGAGAGGACGAACGGATTCGTGGCGGTGGGTGAGGAACCACGACGGAGGTTCACGGTGGTGACTGGTCTGGCACGAACGGAGGGAGAGGGACGACAACATAACTTCATGTTGGTGGATTGACGACGTATTCCGGCCAACGACCACCGTCTACGGTGGTCGGAACTGGAGGTGAGTTCTAATTTTTGCATTTTTTCTCTCTCTTCTACTCCTGCTTCTATTTTGTTACTGTTTCCCTAACTAATTGCTAATTTTGTTTTTTTTGTATTTTTTCTGGAAAAGAATAATTAGCTCTAAACCCTATTTTTTGAACCACAATTTATTCTTGACTTGTTATTTACAAAATCAGATCCTGTTTGTGTTTTGTTAACTCTTAATCCTATTTATTTTTCTTTGCAAGTTATGAACAGATTATTATATGTACAAAAGCAAGTGCAGTTTTTGTATAATATAGCTTATTACACGATAAAACTAAATAACCGAAAATTTGGGACCAACCTATGCTCCAGCCTCTGTTCTTCTTTTGACCGTGGATACCGCTGCTACTGCCTTTGCTTTGACTGCTGCTGTTCTTTCTGAATTTTTTGGTGTTTGATGATTAGGGTTTCATCGTGAAATTGTAATCGTATTCCTCTGATTTTTTGTGTGTATTTCTGTGTCTTTCTTGTGTGAATTCTGGTCTGTTTTATAGCTAAAGAATTGAACCAAAAATTAATTGCTTCAATCTTTTGTTTCCTTATTTGCAGGTTTTGGGCTTATTGAGGAGACTTGTTGAGCAAGGAGAAGCCCATAGGAATTAGGAGTAGCGTTGATGCTGATTTTCTTGCATTTTCGTTTTTATTATTTTTTGTATTTTTTTTTTGACTATTTTGTATAATTGTAAAGTTAATTTTAATTAATTCTGATTTTATTAATATTTTTATGATTTATGATTTTTTTTATTTTAAATTAAGTGAACAAAACAAAGTGAAATTGGGCCAAAGCCAAGAACAAAAATCGGGCCCAATCAACGAATGCGCTAAAAAGAGGCCCAATTAGAGGAAATAGGTCCAATTAAAAGAGACACGTATCGGATGAGCCCAAAAAACTTTTATTACGACCTGAGACTTGTGATAGGCGAATTAAAGACGACTATAGTAGAAACAGGGCGGACAAAATTAGGGTATGACATATGGCTTTTGAACTCAGGCTGAGGGTGATGAGAAAAGAAATAATGATATGTATTACATGTATATATGTTTAACTTGAGTTAATAGGCTTAGTTAGATTTAACTTGTACAGTTAGTTTAGTCAGTTAAGTTAACTTGTGCAGTTATTATCCAAAACAGAATTAGTTAGAGCTAAGTTTTGTATTAGCTAGTTTAGTTTGTAGTTTGTATATATAGACTTCACTGTACAGTATCAAACTTAATCAATGTGAAAGATGAATTTCATTTACACGTTTGTGTCTTCTTCCCCAAATTCCATCATGGTATCAGAGCTCAAATCTTGAGCTCTAGTTCGCCATTGATGTCGTACAAACTTCTGCAAATCTTTCTCATCTTCCATTGATTCTTGCTTTGCGAATCAATCTTTCCTCAAAACTCCAAATTCGTAAAATTTCTTAATCTTTTCGTTCCTCAAATTTTCCCCAATTTTTCTTTCATGGCGAACCAGTTAATTGACAGTTACGGTGATTTCGCAACGAATTCATCAAATCCACTCTATATCCATCAAAATGAGAACCTGGCGGTGACGCTCGTTCAACCTCAACTGGAAGGAAGCAAAAAATTTCAAACATGGATCCGATCGATGTAAATAGCACTTATTTCGAAGAACAAGATGATGTTTGTGGATGGAACCATCACTGTGATGAACCCACATCACATGATAGTTTTCAATGATAAGGAGGGAGTTTAATTGGAGATTTTGATGAATAAAAATAAGGAGTTTGATGAAAATTTAAGAAGTTGTGAACTTAGGAAGTTGGCTTGTTATGCAGTAGTTATGTTGGTTTTCTTCGTGTTTTTGTGTGCAGGAACTAGATCGAATTGAAGATCGAGTGGTGCAAGCAAGAAGAACAAGTGGTACAAGCCAAGGACTTGTCGTGCTGAGTGGCGCGCAGGAGGCGCGCAGGTGGCGCTTCACGCGCAAGAAAACAGAATTGGCGTGCTGTGGGGCGCGCAGGAGGCGCGCAAGTGGCGCGCAAGCGCCAGTCACGCGCAAGAAGGCAGAAGCAGAGGCGCGCAGCTTGCGCTTAAGTGGCGCTTAAGCGCCAGCTGAGCGTGAAAAACGTTAAAAACACGTAAGGCCAGGGGGAGAAGGGGGGTCGACGAATTTTGGAACGCTAGAACGCGAAGAGAACTCATTCCTTCTCACCGGTATTGAAGATTCAAGGCTTGGGGACAAGAATTGAAGCTTCATATGTGTTCATCATCATCTTTATCTTGTAATTCTTCCTTTCTCTCTTCCCTTATCATGTGTAGCTAAACCCTAATGTTAGGGATGAATTAACTTTGACGTAACGCTATTGTTGCTGGTTTAAAATTATGTTTATGTCGTACTCTCTTATATTTTGTGAATTGAATTTCTATGCTTAACGCTTTCTATGGTTGGAAAACTTGTAGAACGATATTTTATTCAATGATCGAATGGAAGTTTTATTATTGAATGTTTGAAATTCAATTCCTACCATTCGTAGTTTAGGAATACTCTTAGAATTGTTGTATGTTGCGAATCCTCGTTGTTAATGCTTGTTGTTAATTGAAATCGCCTAAGGAATTAGGGCTTTAGTTATCGGCAAAGGACTAGTTACCTAAGGAATTAGGAATTAGTTAGAATTGAGGGTTTGATAGCAAAATAAGAGAGAGGTGATCTTTCGAAATTAAATCAGTGACAATAGTGTGAAATCAACAGGCATTCATCCCTAGCGTTCTTCCCATCGTATCTTCTCCTAAGCATTTTAGTTTTCTCTTATTAAAAACACAAAAAGAAATATTTAATTGCTTACTTTAGTATTAGTCGCTCACTCATACCAATCGGAAATTTATTTCAACTTGGTTCGTTTAGTTGTTGTTAACGTAATTGGTAAATTAATTCGATCCTCGAGGACGATACCCGGTCTTACCGGTTTTATTACTTGCAACGATTCGGTACACTTGCTGAAATATTAACAAGTTTTTGGCGCCGTTGCCGGGGATCGAAATTACATTTACCAGTAAATTCGAAGGCAACTGCTAATTCGAACCTGTACATACTTTAGTTTTATTTTAGTTTTCTTGTTTCTTTTTTTTCCTTTTTACATTTTTTTTATCTTTTTACCACTTTTACTCCCTTGATTCTATGAAAGCCAGGTGAATACTTTATCAATCATGGAGTCCACACTACCGCCACTTCGTTGTTGTTGTTGTGGAGGACCCCATTTAAATGGCAATTGTGAGACATACTCCTATTGTGATCTTTGTGGGAAGGATCTTGTTTATTGTTCTTGTGAACCAGAATGGATACTGATTGATGAGTCCTATCCTTGGTTGGCTCAACCTAAAGTTTTTGAGGAGCCAGAATTGATAGTCATTGACAAATCATATCACTGGTTGGCTGATGATTGGTTAGTAGATGAACAACCACTTAATCAAAATTCAGAACAAGAAAAACAGGGTTTAATAATAGAAGAATCATGGGAGAAAAAGAAAGATGGGGAAGAACAAAGAATTGAACGGGAGGATCCTCGTGTTTGGAGGGAAGCTAAAAATTCTCAATCTTGGGAAGGTGTGGAAATCCAACAAGAAATCTCCCAACAAATCATTTTCTCTACGCATCTTTTGAGAAGTAAGGAATATGGGAGTGAAGACCTTGATCGATATTTAGACTCCTTCCATTCCTTGTTCGACATCATTCACCTTGAGAGGGTATGGAAGCATACACAATTGTACCTCAAGTTCATGAAGTTCCTGCCTCATAAACGGAAGAAGAAGGATGATGTGTTCTTTGTGTCATATATTCCACCTTGAGAGAGTGGAATTGCAACGTCAAGCTAGTGACGTTAAAGAAGCGCTTTTTGGGAGGCAACCCAATTTTCTCAACCCTTATCTTTTTAATTTTTCGCATTATTTTTCTTAAATTAGGTACTTTGGTGTTTATTTTAGTTAGTTGTCGCTATGTGATTCTGTTTTTGTTTTGCTTTTGTTTCTGTAAATAGGCCTTCCCCTAAATTACTCAGTGAGGACACTGCAAAGTTTTGAGCGGGGGGAGGACCTATTGTCAAGTCAGTGTCAGTGTCATGGATTATGTGCAATCATGTAGCGAATTATTGAAGAAGAAAAAAAAAAGAGTTGAGCAAACTTAGTGATGAATTGGTGAGAATTGAGCGAATAGTACCCCTGTGGTGAATGAACTAGTGCACTCTTGCTTCCACACTTAAAACATGAACTCAAGTGGAACTTAGTGATCCTAGAGATGATTGTAGCTAAACTAGCTGTTTGGTGGACCATGGGAGCTGCAAAATTTTTACTAAAAATATAGGGTAGCATAAGAAACTAAGTTTGGGGTTCGTTGAGCTGTATTAAGGCAAAGCATGAAAGAATGGGATTAAGCCAAGTGCACATAGCTTAGAATGTTTGTATTGTGATTGTAAATATGTGTCATTGTTGTCATTGCCTATAAAAAAAAAAAAAGAGTGAAATAAGCTGCCATTTTGAACTGAGTAGGGAGGCTATTCTGTGGAGACACATTATAGTTTCAGTCAAAAAGATGAGAAATGGTAGTTAGGTTGATTATGAAGTAGGGAGGCCAATTTGTGGTGACACACTTTGGTTTCAGTCGAAATAAGTAATCAACCTGTGAGAAAAGTGAGGAAAGAATCAGGGCAATGCAACATATATGTCAAGTATTGTTTGTTTTTGAATTCTGTTTTAGTTTCTATTGCTGCAGCATTTCAGTGAAGTTGTAATAAGTGCACTGTCCTAGAGTTCGGAATTGCTAAATCAAAGCCCTTTGTCATGCTTAACCCCCATTCGGAGCGAGAATTGTTAGTCTACCTTTTGTTTTGAAACATCTTTGGCAGTCTCGGAAGAAAACCCTCTAGTCTTAGTTAAACGCATTTTGAAACTAGCTGTGTTCCAACTGAGTTAAGTGTCACACACTCACTTTTGAGCAAGAATGTGCTAGTAAAAGTACCACATGTGGGTTTGCAATTGAGGGACCAGTCTGAAAGTTGATGCTCAACTTGTTTCCTTGATGTTTGTGTTAAGTGATGGATTCCTATGTGATTGCATGTTATCTGATGTTTGTTTTGTCTTGTCTTGTCTTTGCTTGAGGACAAGCAAACGTTTAAGTTTGGGGTTGTGATGAACCCACATCACATGATAGTTTTCAATGATAAGGAGGGAGTTTAATTGGAGATTTTGATGAATAAAAATAAGGAGTTTGATGAAAATTTAAGAAGTTGTGAACTTAGGAAGTTGGCTTGTTATGCAGTAGTTATGTTGGTTTTCTTCGTGTTTTTGTGTGCAGGAACTAGATCGAATTGAAGATCGAGTGGTGCAAGCAAGAAGAACAAGTGGTACAAGCCAAGGACTTGTCGTGCTGAGTGGCGCGCAGGAGGCGCGCAGGTGGCGCTTCACGCGCAAGAAAACAGAATTGGCGTGCTGTGGGGCGCGCAGGAGGCGCGCAAGTGGCGCGCAAGCGCCAGTCACGCGCAAGAAGGCAGAAGCAGAGGCGCGCAGCTTGCGCTTAAGTGGCGCTTAAGCGCCAGCTGAGCGTGAAAAACGTTAAAAACACGTAAGGCCAGGGGGAGAAGGGGGGTCGACGAATTTTGGAACGCTAGAACGCGAAGAGAACTCATTCCTTCTCACCAGTATTGAAGATTCAAGGCTTGGGGACAAGAATTGAAGCTTCATATGTGTTCATCATCATCTTTATCTTGTAATTCTTCCTTTCTCTCTTCCCTTATCATGTGTAGCTAAACCCTAATGTTAGGGATGAATTAACTTTGACGTAACGCTATTGTTGCTGGTTTAAAATTATGTTTATGTCGTACTCTCTTATATTTTGTGAATTGAATTTCTATGCTTAACGCTTTCTATGGTTGGAAAACTTGTAGAACGATATTTTATTCAATGATCGAATGGAAGTTTTATTATTGAATGTTTGAAATTCAATTCCTACCATTCGTAGTTTAGGAATACTCTTAGAATTGTTGTATGTTGCGAATCCTCGTTGTTAATGCTTGTTGTTAATTGAAATCGCCTAAGGAATTAGGGCTTTAGTTATCGGCAAAGGACTAGTTACCTAAGGAATTAGGAATTAGTTAGAATTGAGGGTTTGATAGCAAAATAAGAGAGAGGTGATCTTTCGAAATTAAATCAGTGACAATAGTGTGAAATCAACAGGCATTCATCCCTAGCGTTCTTCCCATCGTATCTTCTCCTAAGCATTTTAGTTTTCTCTTATTAAAAACACAAAAAGAAATATTTAATTGCTTACTTTAGTATTAGTCGCTCACTCATACCAATCGGAAATTTATTTCAACTTGGTTCGTTTAGTTGTTGTTAACGTAATTGGTAAATTAATTCGATCCTCGAGGACGATACCCGGTCTTACCGGTTTTATTACTTGCAACGATTCGGTACACTTGCCGAAATATTAACACACTGCTCCGGCGAAGACGCATTCTCTGTACAACCAGTGGTTTAGATGCAACAATATGGTGCTCGCTTGGATCCAAAGATCGGTAAGTGCTAGTGTCCTCAAATCTATTGCATTCTTTGACAAAGGATATGATGTATCGAAGGATTTACATGATAGATTTGATGAAGGTTATTTGTTTAGAATTGCTGATATACAAGAAGAAATAGCGAAATTAGGTCAAGGAACTAGAAATATCTCTGATTATTACACAGAATTGAAGTCATTATGGGACGAATTGGATAGTTTTAGGCCTATTGTTACTTGTTGTTGTGTTGTTCCCTGTTCTTGTGATGCCGCGATCAAGATTACACCATCAAGTTCTTGAAGGGATTGAATGAAGATTACACTCACGTTCGTGGACAAATAATGATGATGGAGCCACTTCCACACATTCCCAAAGCCTTTTCCATGGTGATACAACAAGAAAGACGCATTCCTGCTGCCAATCCTCCAACAACAGAACCAGAACTGAGGTAAAATTACCTGCCATGGCTAATAATGCCACTTTCAACAGAGGAGGTAGTAACTATCGTGGAAGAGGAAGGTTTGGACGTGGTCAAGGACGTGGACAGGGTGTGAATCGTTTGTGCACTAATTGTGGAAAGACTAACCACACAGTAGATTCCTGCTATTTCATATATGGTTTTCCATAGGGATATCAAACCAAGAACAACAAATCTGGTGCTTCTGCTAATTCTGCAGGTGTAGAAGATGAGCCAACAAGAAAATCAGAGGCTTCAAATGCAAGCAATGGGTCTGTTTCCCTCACACAAGATCAATATCAAGGACTGCTGGAATTACTTCAACAGTCAAGGCAACAAAAACTTGCTGCTGCGCATTCTGCTAACACAGTCACTTACCAACTACCTTCAGCCAATAACTCTCAAATTTCTGGTATGATTACTATATTTTGGATAGTAGATACTGGAGCAACTGACCACATGACAGGTGGTGTGTGAAAAACGTGTGCAAGTATACACAGTCACAAACAAGTAGTACAAAAGATCGAACCCACAGGGATTGGATTAACTCTTATATATTGTTGTAAAGAAATGTAATTTAGTGCGACTACTCTATTCAAAATATTTGGTTTTGGTTGAAGTTGAAATGAAAATTTAATTAAAGGAAAGCAAGTAAATTGTGCAGGAAATCAGTTGAGAATGATAGTTGAGATGTCTTCACTATCTAAATCACTTTTGAGTGTATTGTGTTTTCTTGTGGTGTGGTTGCTGCATCAGTGTGTGCTGGTCAGCTACTTTCTTCGGAGTTTCGTTACAAGCTCTTATGATCCTGTTTTTTTGCGGTAAAGAAAGAAGTTGTCAATTCCTCTCTCTCCCCTTTACAGATAATCCAAGTTGCTAAATAAGTACACTCTTGTATCTTAAGATCTCACTACACTGCTTGTAAGGACTATGTTAACCTAAGGTTTAGGAATTAACATGGAATTACCAAGCTAACTTCATTAAAACGAGTTTAACAAAAAGCTTTATTAAACACTTATCCTTACTTAGTTCTTGATTTCTAGTTATAAGCCAATTAAGTGAATATAACTCTTCTTGTTCTAAGTGATCAACTTTAAAACAAGATTAAGAATTTAAACACAAGAACTAAAGTGCTTACACCACTTGAAAACACAATAACTTTCCTCAAAAGATCATTGGAAAGTTAGAACATCTCAACTTAAAAGATTTAGCTCATGATAGGCATAACAAAGCAAATATATTTGAATGAAAACATGTTGTAGTGAAGGAAAGTACAAGAGAATTCAAAAGAGTAAGAATTACAACAATTGAAAGACTTGCATATATTTGCTTACAACCAATTTCTTACACCTATTAGTTCTTTGAAGAAGTGGAAAAAGAAGTTGTCAATTTCTTCTCACCTTCCTCTCAAACTAACACTAATTTAAACTAAGAAAATATGTAAAAAGAACTAGAAGAAATAAACTAGAGAACTATGAAAAGCTAGTAAAGACTATGAACAAAAAGTAAGTATGTAGAAATCTATATATTTTTCTAGTGAAGATTTGAGTCCTATTTATAGCCTTTGGAGATTTCCTTCATGTGGGGGTTTCCTTGATGATCAAGCTAACCAAAGGGTGTTAACCATGGTTACTTTTCAGAAGATGGAGATAAGCTTTTGATTCCCATACTCAACCTTAAAGGGAGGTCCAATAGGAAGTAGCCACATGTCTTTGTGAATGATTATGTATGATGGTCTTCCATTGTAGGCGCCTCCTTTTACAAGTGGCCATGTGCCCCCATGTGACTCTGAAGCAAGCAGCAAGCCAACTAAGCATTATAGCAATGGTAAAAATTGAGGTGCTTCCAATGTGGGGTTGTGAGCTGCTTCGGTGTAGGGAGGTGCAGTTGCACCAAGTGCAGATGCACTAACTTCCCTTCAGGTGCAGTTGCACCAAGTGCAGATGCACTAAACTACAGTTGTACTGAACAAACACATCAAACATACCAATTTCCATGTAAAATGCTAAGTTATGGACATCTTTATCTGAAAACCATAAATGTTGTTATTTTATTTATACTACTATATTTAACATATATTATACTTTATTTTGGGCAATTATCTAAGTGTGAAAGCACAAATAACTCTATATAAAATAGAGTTATCACACCCCCAAACTTAATTCGTTGCTTGTCCTCAAGCAATGACAAAGAGAAAATACTAATAAGATTTTCATAATCAAGAAGAACAGATCAGCTCACATCTTTTTCGTAAAATGATGTTTCAATAAATGCAATTTATGAACTTCATTTTTCAGAATTTTTTTTTGTCTTTGTGCCTTTGAATTCCAAAACATCCAAAGCTATTAAAACTCATTTGTGTGAGTGTGTGCCCCACTGAGATTCAACCAGTTCCAAAGCCAAGTAACAAGTTTCTCCTAGCCTTCGAAAAGTTTAGATCACATTTGGTCAAACCAAAGATGTTTCAAAATATAGAATAGACTAATAAAATCCTCAAGATTTGGGGACTTTTAAGCACAACAAAGGGCTTGGAAGGAGTATTTCAAAACTGTTGAGTAAATGCACTATTTGTGTTTTTGGTAGTTCTTTTTCTTGATGCAAATGCAGTGAGTGCAGTTGCATCGTTTTTTCTGAGGTGCAGTTGCACTAGGTATTTTTGAACTAGTGCAGATGCACTGAACTTTTTGATGGTGTAGTTACATTAAGTGCAACTGCACTTGATACTTCTTTTCAAGATTTGTAGCTTATATTGCCCTCCTCACTGTCCTCCTTATGCATACTTTTTTTCTTCGGTCAGTTCTGTCTTCTTTTCTTCTTTTTCTTTCTTTTTGAATTTTTCTTTTTCTGACCAAATGCACTATTGGAACAGGTACAGTTTATTGACTCAGGCAATATAGCTTTCTTATATTTTGAGCTCTTTTTGGTAGTATTTGTGGTAACCTATTGTATTGACTACTCTAAGTTTTTCATACTCTTGCCTTTGTATTCATAAAAATTCCCCCAAACTTAATTCATTAAGCTCTTCTATTTTTTTAATAAAAATTTGTTTTTGACCTTAGTTTTCTCAAAATCTCTCTTGCATCGGATAACTTATCACATAGTAAGGTTCTTTTTAAAATTTCAGCTTTGATGTGTTGAAGTGATAATAACAATGGTTATTTTTGGAAAAACAAGACTTCTTTTTCTTTTTTTTCTTTTGTTTCATCATTAAAAATCAGTTCACAAATTGCATTTTCTTTAAGTTTTTGAAAAAGGCTATAAGCTGATAATGCTTCAAGACTCATCAAATCATTTTAAAACACTTATTTAGCTTTGTTAAGTAAATCTAAAAATAGTTAAAACATGACACTTATTAACACAGTATAAATAAATAACACACATATTATAGAATAGCACATGCATCAAAAGTTTGAGTCCTCTCCCCCAACTTAAAGTGAGCAGTGTCCCCACTGCTTTAAGTTGAGTTTTAAAACAGATTGTTCAAAATGGGGGACGGGGGTTAATACATGTGGGACTCAAAACCAGTTAATAAAAGTATATAGCAATTGTACTGAAAGTAGAATATTTAAAAACAACATTTACAGTTTACTCAGGTTTTACTCCAGATCTGAGTCTGTTGCTGGTCCTTGTTGCTTGACGTTTAACCTTCAGCTTTGGTGGCTTCTTTTCTTTTTCTGCTTCAGGAGGTGCATCTGCACCTTTTGTTGTTCCTAGTGCAGCTGCACCAGATGTTGGCTTGAGTGCAGCTGCACGGCTTTGATCTGCAACTTCTTGTGGTTGCTTCTTTCCAGCATCAGTAACTTCAGTGGTTTGCTTATGACTTTCTTCTTTCTCCTTGGCCTGACTTTCTTCCACTTCCTTTGCTTCTGCCTCTTTAGCTCTTTCCTCCTCACCAGATTGTTCAACCTCTTTTTCTTTCTCAGCCTCTCCCATTGTTGGGGTCTCTTTTGTAATTCCAGCAGCCTCAGCGGTTTCTTTGATAATTCTTTCAAATTCTTGTCGCCTCTTATCTTCCAATTCTCTTAGTACTACTGCAATAGTGTCATGCATGTCCTTTGGGTAGATGGTGACTGTTGAAAACTTCTGGGATGCAACTGCACTGGATGCAGATGCATCAGGTGCAGATGCACCAGCTGCTGGTTTATCAAGACCTCCATTTCCAGCTTTCTCCCCTGCTTCTTTTGCTGGTTCTTCATTAATTACCTGCAGTTTATCTTTCAAAACATTGGGGTTAGTTGGAATAACAGGATCAGGTTGTGTTGGCTTTGGTTGAGTTTGTTGAGGTGGAGTTGGTTCTTTTTGGGTTGGTTGGTTGGGTGACTTTTGTTGTCGTGATTGAATTGGAGATATTGAAATTGATGGGGATTTTTCTGGTTCTGGCTGGGGTTGTTGTTTTGATGGGCTCAGTGGGGTGAGAAGTGGTTCTACTGTCTTTTTAGCAGCTTTCTTCTTTCTCACTAGTTCTTCCATTGTTAAATCCAAATCACCCTCACCTTCAGAATCAGTTTCATCACTTTCCTCATCTTCATTTTTCTCCATTTCTTTCACCATTTTGATAGTCACTGGGTCTTCATCAGTATCATCCAACTCTTCACTCAAAACATCCTCTTCCTCCATTACTTTTTTCTTCCCCTTCCCTTTTCTTTTTGTTTCCTTCTTTCTTTTCAACACCTTCTTTTTCTTTTCTTCTACTTCACTCTCTTCTTTCTCTTCATCTTCCTCTTCTTTTTCTTTTTCTTCTTCAAATACCCAAGATGGAAAAACTGGAGTGTCTAGTACTGTTGGTAGTTGTGAAATCTCCAACAACCTTTCTTGCAGCCATTCGTGTTGTTCCTGCTGGAATTTCCAAACAGCTTGGTGCTTCTGCACCAGGTGCTCTTGCACCAAGTTGGGTGTTTCCCTCACAACTTTTCTTTCCTTCAGCTCTGCAGATAAGGCTCCAGGTGGATACTTCTTGTACTGATGCTCTTCAACACTAATTTGGGCCCCTTGCTTCATACACAATTCAGTTATTAAACATGGAAAGAAAAGAAATCCCTCTGTTTTTGTTGCACAATCTAAAATTTCTTTGTTGATGATCTTTCCTATGTTTACATTCTCATCAGTCAAGATTGAATCCAAAAGGATCAATCTATCCTTAGAAACTGTGTATGTGTGTGAAGTTGGTAAGATGGAGCAGTTTATGAACAAGTGCCAGTTTCCTAGTTCAGGGATGATGTACTTGGTTTTCAATTTAAACTCAGTTTGAGTAACTTTTTCCCAAGGTGCATTAGGTACTGCCACCCTAGATTTGATTATCTCCATTTGCTTCTTTCCATAAGTCTCCATTTTTCTCTCAAAAGCAGGACCATTATAATAAAGATTATAATGATCATTGATTTTTTCTCATCAAAGTAAATTTTCCTACCCCTAACAAGAGAGTGATCTTGAATCTTACCTCCTTTGTTACTTTGAATCCCAACATAGAATTCCCTCACGATTTGCTCCAAATAGTAAGTTCTGTGCTGTACGAAGAGATCCCAATGCTGAGCATTAATTGTTGCCAAGAAATTAGGGTGTGCCTTCATCAGGTTGTAGCCACGCTCTGGTAAAAATTTCATCTCCCATAGGTGAGGTTTGTCTGCATCAATGGAAACAGTTATTGATGCAGTTGCACCAGTTGGCTTCTTTGATGGTTCTGCATTCAAATTCTTGCTTGATGACTTGATAGCTATTTGTTTGCGCACCATTTTTGAGAGATTGGGGTTGGAATTTGTTTGGAGATGGTGTAGGGTTGAAGATGAATAGTAATGAATTTGGGAATTTCTGAGAAAGGGAGTGGTATTGCGTGGGTGGTTATTGTTTAGAGAGAGATATTGAATGAAGGCGTGAAACGGTTACTTTTTGGGTTAGTGGGATGGTTTAAATGAGGTAATGGGTCTAGTGGGGGTTGATTTGATGGGTGTTTGTAGCCGTTAGGCTAAGTGGAGTTACATGCAAGGCTACACGTGTCTGATTAGGTGAAATCACACTGTTAAACAGGGTTGCTTTGTGTTGCGCTGGCAATTTACCAAAATCATCCTCCCTTTTTGAAATTGTTGGTGCAGTAGCACTGGAAAGTAGTAGGTGCAGATGCACCAATTCCTGCTTTTCTACAAAACACTTGAAAAACATTAATTTGCACAAAATATAAAATATTTAACAAAAATTATGGGTTGCCTCCCATTAAGCGCTTGTTTTAAGAGTCTTTCAGCCTGACTCTTCCTTGTTTCAAGGATTTTCTAAATGAGTGGTGCTTTCACCTTGCACCATTTGTTCACCAAAATACATTTTCACCCTTTGTCCATTTACCTTGAAAGTGGTATCTGAGGCTGCATCATAGAGATCAACTGCACCATGAGGATAGACCTTGACTAATTTAAATGGTCCTGTCCATCTTGATTTCAATTTTCCAGGGAACAATTTTAACCTGGAATTGTATAACAAAACCATTCCTCCTTCCCTAAGTTCTCTTCTTTGGATTTTCTTATCATGCCATGCTTTGGTTTTAGCTTTATAATTTCTGCATTCTCATAAGAGAATTGCCTAAATTCTTCTAATTCATTTAGCTCTAAAAACCTTTGTTTTCCTGCCCTATTGAGATCAAAATTCAGCTTCTTAATAGCCCAATCTGATTTGTTTTCTAACTCAATAGGCAGATGGCATGCTTTGCTATAAACTATCCTGTAGGGGGACATACCTAATGGAGTTTTGAATGCAGTCCTATATGCCCATAATGCTTCATCTAGGTGTAAGGACCAATCTTTTCTTGTTGGTCGAACCATTTTTTCAAGCATTCTTTTAATCTCCCTATTGGACAATTCAGCTTGTCCACTTGTTTGTGGGTGATAGGCTGTAGCAATTTTGTGCTTAATCCCATATTTTTCAAGCAGATTTTCAATAAGTTTATTGCAAAAATATGAGTCTTCATCATTAATGATTGCTCTTGGGGTGCCAAATCTTGTAAAAATGTTTCTTTGAAGAAATTTGCTAACTGATTTGGCATCATTATTAGGCAGTGCTACTGCTTCTACCCATTTGGACACATAATCAACAGCTACTAAGATATATTCATTGCCAAAAGAAGGTGGAAAGGACCCATGAAATTCATGCCCCAAACATCAAAAAGTTCAATTTCTAAAATATTAGTTCTAGGCATTTCATGTCTTTCAGAAATATTCCCACTTCTTTGACATTTGTCACAGGTTTTGACCAAAAAATAAGTATATCTAAATAAAGTAGGCCAGAAATAACCTGATTGCAATACCTTAGCTGTTGTTCTGTTGATTTCAAAGTGACCTCCATATGGTGCAGCATGGCAGTGCAAAAGCACAGTTTTCTGTTCAGATTCAGGGATGCACTTCCTCATGATTTGATCTGGACACCTCTTATATAGATAGGGATCATCCCAATAGTATTGCTATGGAAAAATCTCCTTCTTTGCTGATAATTCATGTCCACTGGTGCAACTTTGCTTACAAGGAAGTTGACTATGTCAACATACCATGGTGCAGCTGTATTTGGTGCACCTGCACTTAGTGCAGAAGCACTAGGTGCTGTCAAGGTGACTGCTAACAACTTTTCATCTGGGAAATTCTCCTTGATCTCTTGTGTACCTGAACTTTCACTTTCAAGTCTAGATAAACGGTCAGCTACTTGGTTCTCCACCCCCTTCTTATCTCTAATTTCAAGATCAAACTCTTGAAGGAGGAGAACCCATTTTATTAACCTTGGTTTAGCATCTTTCTTTGAAAACAAATACTTGATGGCAGAATGGTCAGTATAAACAATAACTTTGGTACCAACCAAGTAAGATCTAAATTTATTAAATGCAAATACCACTGCTAATAATTCCTTTTCTGTCACAGTGTAATTCATTTGTGCTTCTATGAGTATTTTACTAGCATAATAGATTGAATGAAAGATTTTATCATACATTTGCCCTAGGACAGCTCCCACAGCAAAATCACTAGCATCACACATCAATTCAAAGGGCTTGCTCCAATCTGGTGTTACAATCAATGGTGCAGTTACCAGTGCCTTTTTAAGCTTTTGAAATGCTTCCATACAAAGTTCATCAAAGTTAAATTGTGTATCTAATTGTAAAAGAGTACACAATGGTTTAGAAATTTTTGAAAAATCTTTGATGAATCTTCTATAGAAGCCAGCATGGCCCAAGAAGCTTCTGATTCCTTTGACAGTTGATGGAGGTGGTAATTTCTCATTGACCTCAATCTTGGCCTTATCCACTTCAAGACCTTTTTTTGACACTTTATGCCCAAGCACAATGCCTTCTTGTACCATAAAATGGCACTTCTCCCAATTGAGTACTAGGTTGGTGTCTTCACATCTTTGGAGAATTCTTTCTAAGTTTGACAAACACAATGGAAATGTTTCTCCAAAAACTGAAAAATCATCCATGAAAACTTCCATTGATTGCTCAATGAAGTCAGAAAATATGGACATCATGCATCTTTGAAATGTAGCAGGTGCATTGCAAAGTCCAAAAGGCATCCTTCTAAATGCAAAGGTACCATAGGGACATGTAAAAGTAGTTTTTTTGTTGATCCTTAGGTTCTATTGCAATCTGATTATAACCTGAATAACCATCTAAGAAACAATAAAACTCTTTTCTTGCTAACCTATCTAACATTTGGTCAATGAAAGGTAAAGGAAAGTGATCCTTCTTTGTGGCCTTATTGAATTTTCTGTAATCCATACAGATTCTCCATCTTGTGACAGTTCTTGTTGGTATCAATTCATTTTTTTCATTGGCTATGACTGTTACACCCCATTTCTTAGGAACACATTGTACAGGGCTCACCCATGCACTATCTGAGATGGGGTATATGATTCCAGCATCTAGCCATTTAATGATTTCTTTCTTAACAACCTCTTTCATTATAGGATTTAGCCTTCTTTGCCCTTCTATGTAATTTTTAGAATTATCTTCTAAAATGATCCTATGTATGCATATTGAAGGGTTAATTCCTTTTATGTCTGCCATTTGTCAACCTATAGCTTTCTTATGCTTTTTTAAAGTACTAATGAGATCATTCTCCTGTTCTAATGATAGATCAGATGCAATGATTACTGGAAGTGTATCACCTTCCCCTAAGAAAGCATATTTTAAATGTTTAGGCAAATCTTTCAATTCTAATTTGGGAGATTGTTCAATTGAGGGTAAATTTTGTTTAAGGTTAGGGTCTTCTAAATTAAGAGATTCATAAGTTCTAGCCCATACCTTAGGTGTTGGTTCTTCTTTTGGCAGTATGTCTTTTTCCAGCATTTCTTCTTCAGGAAGTGCAGATGCATCAGGTGTAAGTGCACTGGTAAGATGATCATACTGCTTGTTGAACTGCTTTTGCACCAAATGATCAAGAGAGATGACTGCTGAACATTCTTCACTCTCATCTGCAGGATATTTCAGAGCATTCATTACATTGAATTTCACCTCTTGATCATTTACTCTCATGGTTAGTTCTCCTTTTTGCACATCAATCAATGTTTTTCCAGTTGCTAAGAATGGCCTTCCAAGAATAACTGGTATTTCTTCATCTGCAACAAAGTCAAGAATAACAAAATGTACAGGAAATACAAATTTGTCAACTTTTACCAGTATATCTTCTATGATTCCTTCTGGGTAAGCTATTGACCTGTCTGCAAGTGACAATGTTAAAGATGTAGGTTTAGCATGTCTAATTCCTAAATGTGTAAAGACAGATTTAGGCATCAAGTTGATGCTTGCTCCTAAATCACACAATGCACAACCTGTATAGTAATTACCTATTGAAAATGTAATTGTAAAGCTACCTGGATCTTTTAATTTTCTTGGAATTTTGTTTTGCAAAATCGAACTACATTCTTTTGACAAAGCAACAGTTTCAAATTCACCTAATCTTTTTCTTTTTGAAAGAACATCTTTTATGAATTTAGCATAATTAGGCATTAGTTACAATGCTTCAATCAAGGGAACATTAATATGCAATTGTTTTAAAACAACTAAAAACTTACTGAATTGCTTCTCCTCATGTGCCTTTTTTAATCTTTGAGGAAAATGAGGAGGAGGGTATTCAGGAACTAACCTTGGGGTTGGAACTTCATGAGATGCAGATGTATCTGGTGCTTCTGCATCTTGAGAATTTTTTTCATTTTTATTTTTTTCTCCCTTACCTGTACCTTCATTCTCATTAGGTTCTGCAAGATCTTTCCCATTTCTGAGAGAGATAGCTTTGACCTGTTCTTTACCTGGCCTCTGAGATGGACTTGCTTATGTATTTGATGGTTGTGTACCTGTTGGTCTTTGATACAGAGCAGTTGCTAACTGACCTACTTGATTTTCCAGATTTTTGATGGATGCATCTTGAGCTTGCCTAGCTATTCTAGTTTCATTAATGAAAGATTTAAGCAAACCTTCTAAGGAGTTATCAGTAGTAGGTTGTTGTTGTGGCCTTTGGTAGTTTTGAGATTGAAATCTTGGTGGAAGGGTTGGTGCAGTTGCACTAGGTGCAGGTGCACTAGTATTGTTCCATCGGAAGTTTGGATGGTTCTTCCAACCAGCATTATAGATATTGGAGTAAGGGTTGTTATTCCTATCATAACTTACATAATTTACGAGACAGGGTTGCTAGGACACTCCTCATAAAGGTGACCTCCTCCACAATAAACACAACTTATAGCTCCTGGAGGGGCTTGTTCTATTGCTGCTGCAGTGTTCTCTACTAGTGCAGCTGCACTTGATGCAGTTGCACTGGTTGTGGTGAAGTTTTTGAACATGTTTGCTAGTGAGGCTACTTGAGCAGATAGGGCTGATATTTCACTGATTTCATGTACCCCTGATGATTTCCTTTGGGCACTTACCCTCTTAGTAGGCCAACTAGAACTATTAGTAGCAATTCTATCAATCAATTCACATGCTTCATTATAAGACAGATTTAACAAAACACCACCAGATGATGCATCAAGCATTATTCTAGTTTGTGGTTCCAAACCATCATAAAATGTTTCCATCTGAATAATAACTGGAAGACCATGGTGTGGACATTTCCTTAAAAGTTCTTTCCATCTTTCTCATGCTTCAAACAATGATTCAAATTCTTTTTGTCTAAAAGATGTAATATCATTTCTTATTCTGGCATTTTTGATGGGTGGAAAATATTTTGACAAAAACTTTTCAGCCATTTCATTTCATGTATGAATAGAATTAGCCTCCAATGAGTTTAACCATGATTTAGCTTTATCTTTCAAAAAATATGGAAATAGCTTAAGTCTAAATGCATCTTCACTAACACCAGGTATGATAAAGTTACTACATATTTCTAAAAACTATTTTAAATGCTCATGGGGATCCTCATGAGGAAATCCACCAAATTGACCAATTGTTTGCAGCATTTGAAACATCATGGGTTTAAATTCAAAATGGACAGCCTCTATGTGAGGTCTTGCTATGCTTGTTTGCATGTTTTGATGATCAAACATAGCATAATCTCTCATAGGTCTATCTCTATCATTAATCATACCTATTGGACCCATGTGGATGAATTGCTGTCTGTGATCTGCTTGAACTTCTGGTTGTGATCTAGGACCATCTCTGACTGAGGCTGGTCTTGAGCCTTCTCCTTCACCTTGTTGAGACATAGTATTTCTGCAACTTTGAAGTTTTTGTTTCTGGAGTTTTCGCAACCTTCTGAACAATCTTTCTATTTCTGGATTAAGTTCAAATTCTGGTGATCTATCCCTAGGCACAAGCTAATGCATCTGCACTTGTTTCTGCACAGAAAAACAGACTACCAGAGTAATAAAACAAAACACTAATTTACTATCTTTAAAACAACAAAAATTAATGACAATTCCCGGCAACGGCGCCAAAAAACTTGGTGTGTGAAAAACGTGTGCAAGTATACACAGTCACAAACAAGTTGTACAAAAGATCGAACTCACAGGGATTGGATTAACTCTTATATATTGTTGTAAAGAAATGTAATTTAGTGCGACTACTCTATTCAAAATATTTGGTTTTGGTTGAAGTTGAAATGAAAATTTAATTAAAGTAAAGCAAGCACATTGTGCAGGAAATCAGTTGAGAATGATAGTTGAGATGTCTTCACTATCTAAATCACTTCTGAATGTATTGTGTTTTCTTGTGGTGTAGTTGCACTTGGTGCAGCTGCATCAGTGTGTGCTGGTCAGCTAATTTCTTCGGAGTTTCGTTACAAGCTCTTATGATCCTGTTTTTTTGCGGTAAAGAAAGAAGTTGTCAATTCCTCTCTCGCCCCCTTACAGATAATCCAAGTTGCTAAATAAGTACACTCTTGTATCTTAAGATCTCACTACACTACTTGTAAGGACTATGTTAACCTAAGGTTTAGGAATTAACATGGAATTAACAAGCTAACTTCATTAAAACGAGTTTAACAAAAAGCTTTATTAAACACTTATCCTTACTTAGTTCTTGATTTCTAGTTATAAGCCAATTAAGTGAATATAACTCTTCTTGTTCTAAGTGATCAACTTTAAAACAAGATTAAGAATTTAAACACAAGAACTAAAGTGCTTACACCACTTGAAAACACAATAACTTTCCTCAAAAGATCATTGGAAAGTTAGAACATCTCAACTTAAAAGATTTAGTTCATGATAGGCATAACAAAGCAAATATATTTGAATGAAAACATGTTGTAATGAAGGAAAGTACAAGAGAATTCAAAAGAGTAAGAATTACAACAATTGAAAGACTTGCATATATTTGCTTACAACCAATTTCTTACACCTATTAGTTCTTTGAAAAAGTGGAAAAAGAAGTTGTCAATTTCTTCTCACCTTCCTCTCAAACTAACACTAATTTCAACTAAGAAAATATGTAAAAAGAACTAGAAGAAATAAATTAGAGAACTATGAAAAGCTAGTAAAGACTATGAACAAAAAGTAAGTATGTAGAAATCTATATATTTTCCAAGTGAAGATTTGAGTCCTATTTATAGCCTTTGGAGATTTCCTTCATGTGGGGTTTCCTTGATGATCAAGCTAACCAAAGGGTGTTAACCATGGTTACTTTTCAGAAGATGGAGATAAGCTTTTAATTTCCATACTCAACCTTAAAGGGAGGTCCAATAGGAAGTAGCCACATGTCTTTTGTGAATGATTATTTATGATGGTCTTCCATTGTAGGGGCCTCCTTTTGCAAGTGGCTATGTGCCCCCATGTGACTCTGAAGCAAGGAGCAAGCCAACTAAGCATTATAACAATGGTAAGAATTGAGGTGCTTCCAATGTGAGGTTGTGAGCTGCTTCGGTGTAGGGAGGTGCAGTTGCATTAAACTTCCCTTCAGGTGCAGTTGCACCAAGTGCAGATGCACTAAACTACAGCTGTACTGAACAAACACATCAAACATACTAATTTCCATGTAAAATGCTAAGTTATGGACATCTTTATCTGAAAACCATAAATGTTATTTTATTCATACTACTATATTTAACATATATTATACTTTATTTTGGGCAATTATCTAAGTGTAAAATCACAAATAACTCTACATAAAATAGAGTTATCAACCGGAACCTTTCCATTTTTCACTTCATACACACCTATTAACCCTATTACCATAGATTGTCCTAACCAAACAACTGCCCTAGCCATTGGCATAGGAACAGTGCATGTCACCAAAGATTTAATACTTTACAATGTTTTCTATGTGCCAGATTTTAACTCAAATCTTATGTCAGTTGGTCAATTAGCCAATACCAGCAAAGTAACTACTATTTTTAATGATGATGGTTGCTTTCTTATATAAGAACATACCAAGAAGATGATTGGATCAACTAAACTCAATGGACTGTACAGACTCTATCTTCCAGTAACTGTGCCTGCAATTGTCCCTAGATCTGCCTGTAATGTTACTGCACCTGTCTGTAATGTTTCTGTACCCTCTTGTAGTTCACAATTCACCACACTAGAAAATTCAAAACTATGGCACATGAGATTAGGACACTTGTCTAATGATAGACACCAATGTATTTCACAACAATTTCCATTCATACATTTCAATAATAATGTTTTACCTTGTGACATTTGTCACTTTGCCAAGCAAAGAAAGTTATCATTCCCACTCAGCACATCTAAAAGCACACATACATGCTGACATATGGGGGCCTTATGGCCATCCCTCAATCTTAGGACACAATTATTTCTTGACACTTGTGGATGATTTTAGTAGATTCACTTGGATCATACTAATGAAAACCAAATCAGAAACTAGAAAACACCTTGTCAACTTCATTTCCCACATAGAAACACAATTCCAAACCAGACTCAAATGCCTTAGAAGTGACAATGGCCTTGAATTCTTGATGCATGACTTCTATGCTAGCAAAGGTATCATACACCAACATTCTTGTGTAGAAACACCCCAACAAAATAGGATAGTGGAAAGAAAACATCAACATATACTCAATGTAGGTAGAGCCTTATTCTTTCAAGCCAAACTTCCTAAACCATTATGGAATTTCTCTGTGCAACATGCTGTGCACCTAATAAATAGGCTACCTACACCCATCCTACAAAATAAATCACCTTATGAACTACTCTACAACAAGCCACCATCTCTCTCTCACCTCAAAACCTTTGGTTGTCTCACTTATGCATCCGCTCTCACTGCAAATCACACAAAATTTGACCCAAGGGCCAGAAAAACAGTCTTTTTAGGATACAAACAAGGACTAAAAGGATATATACTCTATGACCTTACCTCACACCAACTACTGGAGTCTAGAAATGTGACATTCTATGAACATATTTTTCCCTTTCACAGTGACACTACCTGTCCTAATCCCAATACCTCAAACACATCTCCTACATGCTCTGTCACTGATATTGGCCTAACCTTTGATGACATTACCACCAACACAGTCCCTACAGCCTCAACCTCACCACCTAGTACTGACCAACACTCACAAAATTACCCTTCTCACACCAGCACAGATACCTTAAATACAACACCTGAAACCACAAACACAACTTCCATTAATACTGTCAATGACACAGATACTTCATCTAGCTCTCCAAATGATTCACCACAGCTTTCCTCTGATTCTAACACCACTGAATCAAATCCTAACAGCTCTTTGAACCCTACAATACCCCTTAGACAATCATGCAGAGTCACTTGCAAGCCCAGTTACCTAAAAGATTATCACTGCAGTTTCACTAGCTGGGCCAATACATCTCCAGGTACTGTAAATCCCCTACCTTATCCTCTTTCCTCAATTTTATCATATCACAACTGTACACCTTCTTATAAATCCTTTTGTCACAATGTTTCCACCAATATTGACCCTCTCACATACTCCCAAGCATCCCCACATGACTGTTGGCAGAAAGCTATGCAGGCTGAGCTTGATGCCTTGGCCTTGAACAAAACTTGGTCCTTAGTTGATCTTCCTGCAGGGAAAATTCCTATTGGGTGCAAATGGGTCTACAAAACCAAATATCGTGCTGATGGTACTCTTGAGAGACACAAAGCACGCCTTGTAGCTAAAGGCTACAACCAGCTTGAGGGAGTAGACTACTTTGAGACATTCAGCCTTGTGGCAAAGTTGACCACAGTAAGAGTACTTCTTGCCTTAGCTGCTACAAGCAATTGGTTTCTTGAGCAGCTAGATGTAAACAATGCATTTTTGCATGGGGATCTCACTGAAGAAGTCTATATGACTATCCCACCTGGTTTTAATCCTACTAACACTGATCTGACAAACAAAGTTTGTAAATTACACA
Organism: Astragalus glycyphyllos; assembly: GCA_963573325.1. Lineage (NCBI taxonomy): Eukaryota > Viridiplantae > Streptophyta > Magnoliopsida > Fabales > Fabaceae > Astragalus > Astragalus glycyphyllos. The sequence goes on along the minus strand of OY754313.1, from coordinate 10,913,413 downwards.
AATCACTTTATGGATTAAAGCAGGCCAGCAGACAGTGGAATCACAAGCTGACTTCCACCCTTTTGTCTCTTAATTACACTCAATCTCAAGCAGATCATTCCCTCTTTATTAAGACTACTACTTCTGACATTACAATTTTATTGGTTTATGTTGATGACCTTGTGTTGGCAGGTACTAATATGACAGAAATCACCAAGGTCAAGCAGTTACTTGATGCTAAATTCCGCATCAAGGACCTTGGTGCCCTTAGATTTTTCTTGGGTCTTGAAGTAGCACGAACCAAGAAAGGTATCCTTCTAAATCAGCGCAAATACACTCTTGAGCTACTGGAAGACACTGGCACACTTGCTGCCAGACCTGTTTCAACCCCTTGTGACCCTTCCTACAAGCTCAATAGTGAGGGGGGCAAGGTATATTCTGATCCATCAGCATACAGACGTCTCATTGGAAGACTCCTTTACCTTACAACAACAAGGCCAGATATTGCCTTCTCAGTTCAACAGCTTAGTCAACACATTGCTAGGCCCATGGAGTCTCATTTTCAAGCAGCAACCAGAGGGCTCAGATATCTAAAAGCATCCCCTGCTTAGGGCCTGTTCTTTCCTAGCTCCAATTCAGTGACTTTATCAGGATTTGTTGACTCAGACTGGGCTGGTTGCACAGATTCAAGGAAATCCATCACTGGATATTGTGTATTTTTGGGCACTGCCCTTGTGTCATGGAAGTCTAAGAAGCAAAACACGATATCAAGGTTTTCATCTGAAGCAGAGTATCGTGCACTAGCTAGCCTCACTTGTGAAATCCAATGGTTGCATTACTTGTTGACAGATTTGCAAGTATCCATTATAGCTCCTATATCAGTATACTCTGACAATAAGTCAGCCATCTATCTAGCACACAACCCCACTTTCCATGAGCGAAACACATTGAAATTGATTGCCACGTAGTCAGAGAAAAGATACAGAAGGGACTCATTCACTTGCTGCCTGTATCTTCTGAAGCTCAACTAGCAGATGTTCCAACTAAGCCCCTTCATGCAACTTCATTCACATCCTTTATTCCCAAGCTGGGACTTTGTAATATCCATAGTCCAACTTGAGGGGGGCTATTACATGTATATATGTTTAACTTGAGTTAATACGCTTAGTTAGATTTAACTTGTACAGTTAGTTTAGTCAGTTAAGTTAACTTGTGCAGTTATTATCCAAAACAGAATTAGTTAGAGCTAAGTTCTGTATTAGCTAGTTTAGTTTGTAGTTTGTATATATAGACTTCACTGTACAGTATCAAACTTAATCAATGTGAAAGATGAATTTCATTTACACATTTGTGTCTTCTTCCCCAAATTCCATCAATATGTTGCCTTTAAACTTCAAATCATTTGGTTTCATTTGGTCTACTTAATCAATGGAACACCTAATTAACACTTAAAAGGTTTCCAAAGAGTCCAAAAAATTTAAGTGCCTTCCTTGCTCAACATCAATCAAAAAACAAAGTTTCTCATATACCCTTGGTTCCACTATATTTTTAGCAAAAACAGTGAGTATTTAAAATATCAACCTAAGGAGTTTCCAAAGCAAGTCATAAAAAAGTGACATAGTATCAACAAATAAAAGTTCTGTAGTTGGAAGCTAACTGCTAGAGGGTTTTGAAACTAATTAACTAAAGTTAACAGGTTGTTAAAGGGGGAAAAATGCTGGTATTTAGGTTTGTGTTAGTAATTTTGGTTACTAAACTTATGCTCTCTTAAGCTAGATTCTTGTTTTTTGTCCCATTAAGCTTCAAGCAAGTATATACACAGAATATTTTCAAAAAATGTCTAAGAAGTCATTGGCAAAGATTTCAACAGGTTGAAGAGAGCAATAATAGTGAGTTACCCTTTTCAGTTGGAATGCTTTACTATTCAGAAATTGTGAGTTACCTTTACTGTTAGATCTGCAAAAATGAAGCTAAAAGGTGTTACAAAATACAGATGCTGGCAAAAATGAAGCCCAAAAAAATAGAAATGTAGAATGAAAAGGTTAGGGAATCAATACAGGCTGCTATAAAGTCGGGACATCACAATATGATTAGATGGGCATTGTTTATAATAATAACCTGAAGCTGTCAACAACATGGTGAGTTTCTTCATGTCATAACAAATGAGAAGTGAAACTCACTTGACTAAGGAGTACACATGATTGTCTTGCAAGGGATTAGGATATGTCTGCAGTAACACCAAGATATAATAAAACCATACATTAGTCTTAGAAATTGTAAGATTGAAAATGCATAGACATCAAAAGAAGCAAATACATAATTCATGCATAAGAAATACATTAAAATTCAGAATCCATAGATAATACTATTGTCAAAATAGTAAGTAGAAATGTGAAGAGTCTCCAATGAAGATTAGTTGTTGTTGTTGTTGTTGCAATTAGAAATCCAAAGTCACAAAATGCATACACATCAAAAGACGGAAATATAAATAGGCTTAAACATGAAATAAACCGGAACAACGGTTTACCCAAGATTCTATATACACCGTGATTGGGTGCAGCATGATTGGTTTTGACTGCTTTCTATTCTAAGCAACATCTCAACTTCGCCTACCTTTCTTTTAACACACACTGTATCTGACATAAAAAATGCACATTAGTTATTACATGTTAACAGAGTATATTTACAAAAATGTAGCAGTAATGATGATAAGTCAAAGTGTCATCGTGTGTCTAATTCAAGCCATCAAATCATCCACTGGTAATTAACTAAGCTAATTAGCAGGAACTGTTAGATAAAACAAACATGCCATAAAGCATTTCACCTTTTAATTCTTTCTCTGTTCATCTATGAAAGCAAGAGTAAATTTGACCCAAGTTTAGTAATATTTGAATTAGCCATTTTGTATTCTAATATGAGGAATGTGGAGAGTAAGGTAAACCTTAAAGTGCATGCTCCTCTGTGTCACAAGATTCAAAATATTATGATTGAGTTGTTAGCATTCCCACCATCAGCATTAGGACCATCAGCATTTTCCCCATTAGCATTTTGATTAGCAAATTCCATTTGAATGGGTGGAGGTTGAAAGAAGCACATCCTGATAATCATTGTAGAATCTTCGAAAATCTGATAACTTTTGCTTAAAACTTCAATAATGTTCATATTAGAAGCAAACAGGGATCTAAAAATTAGAAAAGAAATAAGTAAATATGAATGCTTTACTGACACTATAGTAGCTAATAATTGCATTAAACTCTCTATCACCCATCTGATAATCTAACTAATGTACATAACTTCTAGAATGCTTCAACCACTACACTCAAACACCCTGGCCCCCCCAAAAAATAGTCTTCTATTTTATTTTTTGCTTCACCTAAAAATACTCAGATGCATTTTCTGAGAGGAAAGTTTCGCTACCTATAAGAAACACTGCTGCTAAATGAATTCAATTCAAATGATAGAGGCTTACACATAATCATTTATGCCCATCCATTATGAACGCAAAAGTTATGAGAAAACTAATAAACACAGTTGAACTTCAAATAATTGAAACTGTGAAACACAATATGTTAAAGAAAACCGAAAATTTCAGAGTCTAGCATGAGTTGATAATATTTCCAGACTCAAATGTAAATCAACCGCACTGAGTCCAAACTAAATACATAGTGCTAATATGGATCGAAGAGAAATAACCAATAGCTAGCTAAGTTGACAAAATATGCAAGTTCTAATTTAATGAAAATAACACAAATGAGCAGATTGAAGGAGAATCCATACAAAGGTCAAGTCTAACACAATTGACCATAAAACAAACATTAACCAATAGACCAAAATAAACAAAGAGTGATACCAGTTCAACACATGGAAAGTCAAAGGAATCAATCAACCTAAAATATACAAAAAAAACATACCCGCCTTCTTCATTGAGGAAGGTAAATAGTTTGTATAATTTAAGTTTCTGCGAAGGTGGTTAGCTCCAATGACTGATTAAATTTGTTTCACAAACAAATTGATATCTGTAACATAGAGTTATCCAATGTTAAAAGAATGAACAATAAAAAGCAAAGAAATTCATTGAAAAAAGGAGCAAGTCAAATTTTGAGGGACAACTGAAAGAGATTGAAGCAATATAGCACAAATTGCTAAGGAGTTACAAATATTAAATAGCAAAAAGTTATGAGGAAGAACTTGCATCAAAACTGAACAGATATGCAAATTAAAATACTAATTAAAAGGGAAAAATTGTAGAAGAAAAACAGATCCAAGAGAAAAAGAAGTTAGTGTATGAAAACATCTAACATAGGTTAATATAATCTACAATTTACAATTTCATCCAACATTACAGAATTTTCTTAATTTCAATGACAACAAAATCATCATAAAAACGACAATCCAAAAGACTCAAAAAATTCAAACTTTTTTTGTCAGTGAACTCAGCTCAATGAATCAACTCACCTTAGGCAATGGAAGCTGGGTGGAATAGCCCAAATCCCTTGACATGAAAAGTGCTGAGAAAGAATAGTAATTAAAGGGGATGAGCCAAATCCATGATATATACACCAAATATAAAGGCTAATGTGTGGGTTGAGAAAGAGCGCTCATCAATTTATAGGTAATTCATAAGTCTAAAAAGGTATAAGCTTTCACCTGATATCAATCAACATCCATGTGTGTAGGACATTCTGTTCACCATCATCACATAGAGAATCTAACATAAGAAAGTTCAATATCATTACATTTGAATCATATAAGATGAATGTTCAATAAGCAATAAGTTGGACCAAGGGAATAATTATAAGAATGATTTATATTTTTCTTTCCCAACACTAACTCTTTTGAATTAAATTTCAAATACACTATGTTTCAGAAACTTGGGTAACTCTCCCATCACCACAAATCTCATAGAGCTTCATCCCCATTCAAATATTATTTCTCTTAACCAAAAACAAAAATTCCAAAAAGAACCATCCACAAAAAAGTCAAAATACACCATAAATTGATTTTGAAGAACGTCACGTCTCTTGCTAAAAAGCAAGTGGATAATCCCTATTTCATTCATTCTCCTTTTTGGGTTAACTGGAAAATAGTTTCAAAGTTAGAAAAAGGAGGAAGATGAACATGCAAACCTAATTTTGGGTGAACTTTATAATATGAGAAGCCAACTACTTGTTCTTTCTTCGCTTTGTTGTTCTTCTTCTCCCAATTTTGGTTTCGCGATCTTCTCTTTTTTTCCTGTGTTTGTTTCCCTTTCCTTTTCTTTCTCTCTGAGTTGTCTTGCTTCTTCTCTAATTTGAGTTTTCACATTCTGCGTTTCTTCCCCTTTTTTCTCTCTCTCAAATTTGGGTTTACGATTTCTGCTTGTCTTCCCATTTTCATTTTTGAAGTCCATATGTCAGAGAGAGGAGAGAAGGAATTCAATTTTTCCTTGTTAATTCTTGTTGAAACTCATATGAGTGGTGGTGAGAAGCCTAAGAAGGGAAACTTATTAATAGTTTCCAACTTATTAAGGTTGGTTTCAAAGGTGGTCCTTTTACATGGGAGAAGGGCAATGTTTGGAAGAGACTTAGAGTTCTTGTGAACTTGACTTTCAGATTACGCTTTTCTGAGGTAGATGTTCTTCACCCTCCCCCTTTCAAATCTAATCATAAACCCCTTATGCTTCGGTTTGACAAAGGGGAAAAGGCTTAATAGGAGACGCAGGACTTTTCGATTTGAAGCTACTTGGCCAACTCATGAGTCAGTCCTTTGAAGGTGTTATTCGTAATAGTTGGAGGTCTCATATGAGTAACTAGAATCTTTAATTATAGGAAGTTCAGCCTGAAGGAGTGGAATAATTCTACTTTTAGTAACATTTTTGTTCAAAACCACTCCTTGATTGCCTTTTGGTTGGCGGTTGGAACCAACAACTTCTTAAGGTCCAAACGGAGATGTGGCTAGATATGAGCAAATGCTAGCTAGGGAGGAGAACCTTTGGTATCAAAAATCAAGGTCTAAATGGTTGGAGTTTGAAGCAATTTAAAGCAATTAAACCATAACCCAGAGATCTCCTCAATTTAAAGTTCAGTCTGATTTTAAAACATTGATTTATACGACTTCTTACTGTCATTTTCTAATTGTAAGCACTAATCCCTAGGAACCACATTGGAGGTTTGCTCATGTCTAAGTAGAGCCCTTTGGGTGATATGGCATGATGTGTGGACTTTTATGGTGTCTCACAGTTTGATCGCTGACATTTGTCATGTTGACACTTAACTGCCATCCATGTGAGCTCCGTCAACATTGTTAACTAACTAACTAGCTAACGAGGTTGACGGAAGAAGAAGTAAATTGAAGTTTGTGAAAAGTCAATGACCAGCAACCAACCATCAAAGGCGGTTTGTAGCGATGGAAGGGAAGGCGCATTCTACTGCTCAAGAGGAGGCGCAGTTGAGTATGAGTATAGTAATGGGTAATTTGATCCGAAAGCTCTTGATTCCCCATCTTCAAATTAATTAATATAGTTTCTTCTGTGTTGTGATGATTATTATTATTATTATTATGCAGCGATGATGAAGGATGCCTTTAGGGTGATACCGCCCAACCTAAAGGCTCATCTGTTGGCTCATCTGACACTACTTGCCGCTATAAAGGAAGGTGAGGAAACATATATCAAGCTTCAGAAGGCTTTGGCTTTGGAGGTTGGTACGGACGCAGATTCTGATGAATGTAGGAAAGCTTTATTAGCTGCAGCATTGAAACATGGAGTTCCAAGGGCTGTAATACTTGCACAAGATATTTATTGCAATCTCAGAAACCTTGCAACTACAAATCTTAAGGATGCCTGTCATAGACTTCACCTCTGGTTTCTCCTTAAGAAGAACAAGGTCTTATTCTCAAAAGCAACAATATTGGAATTAGGCCCCAGATTCATGTCCATTTATATTCATACGCTAGCTGTAAGTAACTCCACTTCTGATTCTGATTATGTTGAGTTGAGTGCTAGTTTTGCAATTGAATTGATTCAGTTACTAGCATCACCATGGCTTATAGGGAACCATTCTTTTATATCCTATATAAGAGTTAATTAGCTGTTATTGCCAAAAAAATGAGTTAATTAATTCTAGCAATTGTTAGAGTCCAACATCAGATCAGATGTGATATGAGATGAAAAACATTTACAAGTCAAGTCGGTTTTGTAGGGCAGTATTGTTATGTCAAATCCAAAATCTAAGATGGTATCCAAGTCTATCTAAGATCTGTTGGGTCACTCGCACTCGGCTATATAAATTAGTTTTGATGCAATTTGGTGTTTTTATGCTATGATGATTGCTTTGTCTCATCATCCTTATGAATTTTTTCTCTCACAGATTGAGAGACGTATCTATTATGACGATGTTGAAGGCTTGACTGCAGAGTGGCTCGAGATGACATCCACTGTGATTCTTAGAAAGAAATATGGTGCTAATAATAAGCGTGAGGGTTGTTACTCTAGCAAGTTGAGGGCGTTGGAAGAAGTTGCATGGGTTATTAGTCCATTTGATGATGACTTGAAAGGTGCTGAAACAGACACTAAAATTCACCCTGCAGGTTTTCCACTCACAGTGCACCTTTTTTCAACAATTCCGGTAGCCGTCCATGCTGCTGGTGGGAGTGATGATGATGGCCCCCTTGATTTTGGAGTGAGGCTGTACATGAGGTCTTTCTGACAAACAAGGTGGTAGCAGCATTCACAATGGAGAGCTTCTCAAATTTCAGTACCTAAGTGGGTTCCTACATTTACATACACACCACTTATTTATAACTTTTTAATGTTATTTTAACGGATAAGTACCCTTTAGGTACTCCCAGTAATTGAATTTATTTGATTTTTAGCCCTTTTTTATGTAGGTTGAAATTTTATCATTAACAAAGGTGTTCCCTTTGACAAATTAAGCTATCCACACAACCAACAGTTCTCCAGTCGGCATTAGAAAATAAACAATATACTTCCAGTTTACTGCTATTTTTCTTGCAACACTGCTCCAATAGGTCGCTCCCTCTAGTGGGTGAGTGAGAGAGACTCTTAATGAACAAAGCACATTATTAGGTTTTTCATTGCTAAGTGCTAATAGCATCTTCAATAGGGTTTTTTTTGCTTATTAACAAGTTCAATTCAATTTATTAGGTGCTCCCTCATTGTGGAGAATAAAAAAGTGGGTACACCTATTGGGATGAAATTCTTGTAGAAGAAGCCCTCTCTCATGTCATTGTTGTGCAATGATGAAACTTTGGTTTATATTTCTTGGGGCCTTTGTTAAGGAGTTAGTTGCTTCCGAAAAGCATAGCCAAAAGTTGGTACTGTAGGAGAAAATTATGGTTGTTGAAAATGGAATCAAATTTTCTTGCAAAGCCATTTCTCAGTTGTATGGAAGATGCAAGCAAATGGAAGTTATTGCAATTTGTTTACTAGGTGCTCTACTTTCATCTCATTCCAAGTCAGTTGTTCCTGAGTCAAAGAAGGTTGGAGATGCCGAGATGATTATCGATGTTGCTCTAGATCATAGTGGAATTGGAGTAAATAAAGGAGAATTGGTGAGAGTTAACTAAGCTTCAAATTGTGCAAAGAAGTTTAAAAAATGTGGTGGAGACCGACTCCTTTTTTCTTGTGGTTTTTGAGGCTGGAAAACAGAATGGAATAAAAATTTAAGGTATGACATGAATGAAGCTTGGTTATCAGCATTGGTTATCAACTTGGGAAATAAGGGAACGCTCAATTAGAAAGTATTGGATACAATTGGTGCTGCTACTAAGCAATTACAAGTTAGAACCACATTCCACTATCCGATTATCTGTAGCATCTAGCACAACTTTGACAAAATCGATGTTAAATTAGATTGTTTTCGTGGCTACTCGAATTTGAACTCAGAACCTCCACTTTGCTTGTGTGAGTTTAAGGGTAGTACTTATCACTGACGAAAATGTAACACAAAAAACAATGAAAAGAGTAAGCTGGGTCCATTTTGATATATTAAAAATTCATATGTTTAATTTTTGATTCACAGTATCATTAACATATAGTTTTAAATCCTATTATAAAATGTGAAACAATGAAAAATAAAACTAAAATCTTGGAAAAACTACTAAAGTATTGACAGAAAAACTACTAAATTGTTAAATTAATAATAAAATAATAAAATTTGATTATCATTGATATTGGATTTAAATAAATAAATAAATAAATAAACTTTTTCTTAAATGGTGGCTCAAAGTTAGTATATATCATAAAAATATTCATTTATGTTAAAAAGGATTAAAGGTAATACATATTTAATTATTAAGGTATTTTAACAAACAATAATTATGTGAATAAAAATAAGGGTTAAATGTGTTTTTGATCATTATGAAATTTGAGTGTTTTGCTTTTAATCCCCCAAAACATTATCAACTACTTTTGGCCCCTAATATTTCGCCAACAGTTTTAGTACTTCATAAGTTATAACAGTTCTTATTTGGGACTTTTCAGCGCTTCTAAACGCCATTAAAAACTATAAGAAACAAAAGCTACTAACGTAAAAACTTAGGGAGACTAAAAGTAGGTGAAATTGTTGTAAGAGACTAAAATAAAAAAACTCAAATTTTATAGGGACCAAAAAAATAGTTATCCCTAAAAATCATACTCTCTTAATTAGAGTATGTTTGGATGTAGAGTTTTAGAGGACAGGAGAAGACATATTTTCATATTCTACATTAAAGAATATAAATTGTTTTGAGAAACAAAGAAAAGATGGTTGAAATGTTACATAAGATCTTCTATCAAAGTTATTATTCCATTTTTTTACATTTCAAATGTATATCAAAATATAAACTTAGCCACACAAAAATCAGTGTGAGATACCCACAAACTTTATAAATAGTCTAGAGTTAAAGGAGAAAATCTAAGCCATTCAAATCACAATGAGTGCTTCCAACACACTCTCCTACCAACGCTTATTGCTTATTTTATGGTTGGTTGAAATTCACATACAATCGACAAAGTTAATGAGTCCCATTTCAACGAATCATAAAGCGAGTGTTTAACGAAGAGTGTCAAAGAGAGTGTTGTTAGCATTTTTCTAAAAGTTTAAAAGTCACATTATTTTTTGGCTAAATTGCAGTTTTGGCCATTTATCTTTGGGATTGGTGTCACTTTGGCTCTTTATCTTTTTTTTCTTCTGGTTTTCGTCTCTCATGTTTTTTGTGGATGTCATTTTGGTCCCTGCCGTTAATTTTTTCTAACAGACACCTCACTGGCGGTTAACTGCTGACGTGACGTCTTAAATGTCTGTGCTGACTTGAAACTGATTTAGTGATGTGGCACATAAGGGACCAAATTGAAACTTAAAAAGAACATAGGGGACCAAATTGAAACTTAAAAAGAACACAGGGGACCAAATTGAAACTGAAAACTAAAATTAACAAAAACAAAAAAACACGTTCATCTTCTTTCTCCAAACGCCACATTCATCTTCATCTTCTCCGGCGAACTACCCATTGCCTGAGGTAGATAGAGTCTATTTCATCCTTGATAGGCTGATAGGCAGATTGATGTTCTTTTTGTGTTTGATCTCTGACTGGCTTTAGCGTGTATACCTGTGGAAATCTGATTTTCTGTTGGCTACTACGACTAAACCTCAATTATGGCTAATAAATGTGCATACTCTCCTATGCCATGTGCATATAAAATGTATCTGTTTAAAAGTTATTGTGCTTACTGGAGGTAGGACAACTGCATTTTCAACTGCTCACTTTCCTCCAAAAGTCAACTATTTTTGCTTTAATTTACAGCCGTGAATTTACACATCGAGCGAAATTGGTTTCAATCGCTAAATTTACTTCGCAAGAAGTTAAGGCACTTCAAGAAGGAGGAAATCAGGTAATGGTGTTTTTTGTGCTAAAACACGTGCTAGATTTGTTGATGTGGCATATCCACTTGGACACATGGGCAAGTCAAATAGTCAATAATTGGCAATTGGGGTATTTTGGTAATGTCCTAAAATGAAATGTGTGGCTGGAAAATTACACTCATTCTCTCGTCTCAAGCCTCACACTCCTCTTCTACTCTCGGGTTGGTTTGTTAAGCCCTTGTCGCTGCGAATTCTCCATGGTGGTGTATAAGTATAGGCTTAACAGATTCGGTTGAAGGAAGTTTTTCATTCTTCTTCAATTGGGTGTGTGATTTGAGAGAAACACTTGCGAAATTTGGGGCTTGATGGTGAGGGGAAACACAAGGGAAAAACCTAATTATATCAATCTTGTAAATTGTTCATTGATTCAGAAAATTGGATTTGAGGACTTCTCAGTCCCCCAAATGTAAACAACTTAATTGTTGTTGAACTGGGTCAACAAATCTTCTGTGATTCTTCTTCTCCCTTCTTTCATTATTACTGATATTTTCGCTGCTGTTGAACGATTCTTGCATAGGAATAAATCGCGAGTTTAATCGAATATTAATTAGCGTTCTGTTTCGTATTGTTGCTGTTGCTGCTGCGTTTCTGGTTGTGTTGCATTCTGCAGGTTCCTGCGTTGTTCTGTTTCGGGTATTGTTACAGGTGCTGGTGTTGCGACGCAAGGAGGAATCTCTGCGTATCTGTGTTGCTGTTGTTTCTGGTTTCCTGCAGGTGTTGCTGCTGTTATCTGGTTTTCTTGCAGGTGTAGCTGCTGTTCTGGTTCGTTCTTTCTGCAGGTGGTTATTTCGGCGGCATCTTTTGGTCCGTTTCGTGTTCGATTACATGTCTTGAAACCCAACAACTGGTATCAGAGCGTCCGTTGGGTTGAAGTCGCGTTCATGGAGATGGGAAAGTTCAACATCGAAAGGTTCAATGGAAAGAATGACTTCGGTCTTTGGAGAATGAAAATGCGAGCGATTCTCGTTCAACAAGGACTCGAAGAGGCTCGAGAAGGGGAAAGCAAATTGCAGGCAACGCTATCAGAAAATGAGAAGAAAGATATTATGAACAAGGCTCATAGCGCTATAATCTTGTGTTGGGGTGATAAGGTACTCCGCGAAATCTCTAATATGCCAATGTCAGGTGATCGTATTTGTCCTAGATTGATGCATTGTCAACCACCATCTCTCGAGGTTCAGCATCCCGAAAATGAACTTATAGGGGTAGCCCTAGAGAATCCAATTGTTGTTAACTTGGATGATTGAGTTGTGCCTTATTATGATTATCAATACTAAAACTTCTTATTGTGCTTTCTTAATATTTATGACATTTAAAGTGTTAGCCTAATTTTTATAACTCTTATCTATTTGTTTCCAAGTTATATCGAGTTAAATATTAACTTATATCAATTTAATATATTTACATTGGTTAATACTAGCGCTCTCCCTGCATCACACTTGTAATGCGGCTAGTTATTATTAATTAAGTTAGTGGGTTGGTCAAAAAACAGTCGATGGTATACATTAAGGTTGTACATTAACAAGAGGTTCCTATAGGACCTTTGACGCTATCCACTCAAATCTCTTCATGGCATTTACTATGGTCCCGTCATGAACCAAGATTTGGGAAGCTCCATAATAACCTGCAATGCATAATATACACGAATGTTAAGTTCTTATGTTAAATTTCTGATGCATTATATTAATGCTGTAACTATAAGTAGCGATCATTGCACCGCAAATAGCGACCGCTATAGTGGTCAAATGGTTCTCATAGCGGCTACTACAGTGAACTTTCATTAAAAAATCAATGTGGCCTTGTTTAGTAGTTTTGTTGATGAACTGAATTTGTTTGTATCATCTGGTGATACTTCAAATGTTGTTATAGCCATCCTGTTTTGCAAAGTGAAGATTTAGCTTATATTACTAATATAAGGTTTCATGCCAAGAATTGTTAGGACTGGGATTTGTTATTAATATATCTTATATTACTAATATAAGGTTTACTAAACCACTACAATGCAGAGTATGCTAACTTTAGCTTCCAATAAGTAGAAAATGGGGGCAACAAAATGCCACATCACTATTATTCAACACCTCTATTGGGTTAAGACCCAAATCTAGTGTCCTATAACTACCAGCCGCTTGAAAAACAGACTTGTTCAATCTAACAGAGACGGTTCGGGTGTGCATTTGAGTCACGTTTGTGCCGTGAAATGTCGGAGAGTTTGCTGTTAGCTTTAGCGCTTGCTGGCAGTGTTGATTACCATTAGAGTTTGTTTGTCTTTTAACTTAGTTTTGTAAGATCTTGTATGTTTTAGAGCTGCTCTTGAGCTTACTGTTATTTGTTAGGAGTTTCAACTAAACCTGATTATGTAGTGTCCACTATTAGACCTGTGAGCGCTTCTTAGTAAGCTCGTTGCTTACATTCTGTGCAATTTGTACGTTATTAATGAAATGTTGCATCTATCTATCTATCTAAATGAGACTTTTGTTTTCTTATACACTAAACTTGAGTATTGTTTTAATTAATGCTAAATTAATATCTAACTAACCCACCCTACTCCCCGCCCCCACCTCCCATATTGTCCCCCATCTCCATTCCCCGTTTCGGGGGAGTTTTCCTCCTCATCCCAATCCCCACGGTCACCGCGGGGACCTCAAGAATTCATTTAAAGTTAGCAAAAGTAAGACTAAAAAGCAAAAGTTTAATATTAAATATAAAAAAAAATATAAAATTTAGTCTTAATTTGATATTTTAATATTTAAAAAGTATAAAGTTAAGACTAAAAATATAAAAATTAACACAATTTAATATTTTATTAATGTTTTTATTTAAAATCACATATTAAAAGGCTAAAAAATCTATAACTTAGAATATAAGATATATCTACAATAAGAGCATTTTTGTAATATATTCGAGAGCGAGGGATACGGACCCCGTCCCCATCTCCGAGTTGACTGCGGGGGGATTTTCTCCCTCATCCCCGTCCCCACGGAGAAAAATTCCTCGCCCACGGGACCCCAAACAGGGCAATCCCCACGGGGATCCCCACTTGCGGCTTGAAATTGCCACCCCTATCCACCACCTTTCTATATTCCTTTAGTTTTTTACAATAAAGTGCAAGGATTTATTGTCCCTTCAATTTTATTTCATATTTATTTACTTAAATATAAATCGTATTAATAGTTTTCCAGTTGAAATATTTAAAATTTTCTAGCCTTTTAAGGTTACCTATTTATATACCTCCCCATTATATAGATTATTATTATTATTATTATTATTATTATTATTATTATTATTATTATTATTAGGCTTATATCCTTAAAATAGATGTAGTGAACAAAGATATTCACTACGTAGTTGTTGTTAATGTTTTTTATTATGCTACTATTATTCTTTAATTTTATTATATATTTCTTTGACTTGAATATCTATTATATTAATTGTATATATATATATATATCATAATTTTTGAATTTCCAGTTTAAAATAAATTGATAATCTTTTTTTTACAGCAGCAGTTTTGTTATCATTTAGACATAAAGAAGACTTTAATTTTAATGAAAGCAAATAATCGCCAATAACTTATTACATGATTCTCTTACTAGAATATTAATCAACTATTTTTATAGTTATATAAAAAGATATTTTCTTATAGAAATATAGAATTTGATAATAACATCTAACAATATTTTAAATATATATATATATATATATATTATTTACAAAAGAATCTCTTGACTCTTGAATTTTGAGTTTTTCTTCCTTTTTTATTTTTATTTATAAAAATGATATTTTTTTAGATTTAAAAAAAATATCATTTTTTGGTGTCTCTAAATTATTTTATATTTTCTTACACAAATATAGAATTGATAATATCAACTAACAACATGTTTAACTATAGTATAATATAAAATCCAAAAAAAAAACTATAGTATAATATAAGAATATAATATAACAACATGTCTTTTGGTGTCTCTAAATTATTATTATGATTAATACTAATTATTATATTTTGTTTTTAATAGAGATTAGCTACAATCTTTTCATTTTCCTTCACTTTAACTCTTCTTTCACAAATTCTATAAATACCTAAGAAGAGAGGTCACCACTTATCTTTTCATTTTTTACATCACTTTTGTTTGGTTGCTACATCACTTATGTGAATTTTTGCGTTTTCACATCAGAAATATCTAGGCTTGAAGAAAGTCATTGTTGTAGTTGGAGTTCCAAATTTTGTGGTGTAAATTTGTCTTTTATTAGTAGGCTTTTATAAATAGTATTCAATTTGTCATAGGTTTCAAGTTTAATGTATTCATCATATTGTCTCCACTCTCATAAAAATATCCTTGAAATTTAACAAATGTGTCATAAAAATAAAAGTATCTAAATAAAGCTCTAGTAGAGCCTCTAAGATGTACCTCAATTTTTTATTATATATATTTTTTTTGAAGCAATATATTTTTATTTTTTATGAATTTCAAATAAAGAAAAAATTAATATGAGCTTTTAACCTATAATTAAATATTGGCTTAGTTTTATCATTTAATAAAAATGTGTTTAATGTATGATTCCCATCCGTTCACTTTTTCATATTAATCAAATTTGTTTTTAATTACTCTTTTGTTAGTATTAGATATAAATTCTATACGACATCTTATTAAGACTATTCCTTTTTATTCACCTTTTTATTATTTGAATTATTTATCTATATTTCTATTATGTTTATCTATATAATTTTCATATAAAAAGGCTTTAATTTTTTATTTTAATATAAAATTCTTTATTAAATGCCATCTTTATTTTTTATATTAATTCTTATTCATTCTCAATTCCTTAGATGAAGTTCTTGTTTTTTTCTTCGTTTTTATTTTCGAAAACATATTTTGTGTTAAATCTCTATAGGTTATTTGAGATTTTATTTCTTTAGTGTGATATAATTATTATTAAAGTTTCTAAACATTTAAATAATTAGTCACCTTTGAAATTCTTTTTAATCACAATAATGCATTTTCCTTTTTAATCACAGTTAACCTAAGTTACTTTTAAAATAATCAATAATTAGTGACCTTTGAAATTCTTTTTGATGTTATAGTTATGGATTGAAAACAAAGAGTTTCACATTAATATGGATTATTGTTTTGATTGATAATAAACTTATGAGTTAGTAGAACATGAGTAGAAGAGGTAGAGTTTTAGTATTTTACAACGTCAAATAATTTAAATTTCAATATCTAGATGACAATTTGGAATCATAACATAATTGCATAATAATTCATTCATATAGAAGGTTTACTAAATACACTAAAAATGGTTTGTAATATGCTACTATGTGACTAACATATATTTACCCACTAAATCATAAAAGAGGATAGTAATATTCAATTACAAAAATCAAAAAATATCACTAACCAAATCAAAGAATAATTGACTTTCATATCATCCTCAAATGTCTCCTCATAATAATTATCACTCTCCTAAAGTTTCACATGACGAGGTATGTGTATCTATATTCTAATCTAAATCTATATTTATATCTATATCTATATGTAAAGGAAGCTTAGGTTATACCTTTAGACTGCTCCCTAGTGTTTTAATCTATAATTACAATTATTAAGTTTTGATTTATTATTTTGATCAAAAAAAGTTTTCATTTATTAGTTTCTTTTAGTTTTGTAAAAGGAGCTTGAGCTTTGCTTGGGTGTCACTTCTAGGGAACTTTTCCTCTATATCACAAGAAGGAAAAAAAATCAAGAAAAACACCATTTCAAATCTTATATTTATGTAATTTAATTATATTTGTAAGTTAGTTCTAGGGATGTATAACCAACACCACCTTTATATAATACTATATTTTTAATATACGTAATTTATATAGTAAAGACCCATTTTAGTCCCTCACAATTTCTTAATAGGATAAATTGATCCTTGATAATTTTTTCGAACAAATATGTCCCTGACATTTTCAAAACGAGGACAAATTAGTCCCTGTTAAAAAATTGTCAGGGACTAAAATGACCCTTTAATTTATATTAGCAACTTATATATTTTTATGTATAAACTCCATAAAATTCAACAAAAAACATGATAACTACCCGTGTAGCGCATGGGCTTAACACTAGTTACAACTAAGACAAAATGTTTGGGCAGCGGGTCATGACTAAAAAATTTGGGTGGACCACTAATAAAAGAGACATGGAAACTCAAACGCATTAACAGAGACATAATACAATTAAAATAGATAAAGTTAAATTTAAACTATTTTTAAACAAAACCAAATTATTAAAAATGTAACTTTAATTTCAGATAGAGACTCAACTCGATGTTTTTTGTAAAAAGATAATTTTAAAATGCCAGAGATATTTTTTTTCAAAAATTATCAACCATCTATTCATAATTTCTAATTCTAATACAAGAGATGTGTTAATATTAAAAATATGAATAAAATTTTCCTGCAAATATATAAAAAGTACCACACACACACATATATATATTGTTATTGTTATATATTACCTGTACGTTGAGTAAAAAAAATATATTAATGTATAGAAACTATATTAGTGTATTTACTATACACTACAAAAAAATGGAGGGTTGGCGACGAAAATTTCCCTCGCTAAATGCCAAAAATCCGTCGCTAACTGCTGTTGCGAGGGATTTAGCGAGGGAAATATTCTGTCGCTAAATAACTCCTCGCTAATGATTAGTGAGGGATTTTACCAAGGGATTTTAGCGACAGAATTTAGCGAGGGAATAGCCCTCACCTGTTAGCGAGGGATTTTCCCACACTAATGTTGAATTCCACGTGTTCATTTTAGCGAGGGAAGTTAGTGAGGGATTTTCCCTCGCTAAGGAGAATTTAATTTAATTTTTTTTTAAAACCTGCTTTTTTTTAAATGGCACGCGCCCAACTTTAGAAACCTGCTTTTTGTTTTACAATAATAACT
This sequence comes from Astragalus glycyphyllos, assembly GCA_963573325.1. NCBI lineage: Eukaryota > Viridiplantae > Streptophyta > Magnoliopsida > Fabales > Fabaceae > Astragalus > Astragalus glycyphyllos. The sequence continues at coordinate 10,895,601 of OY754313.1, read as the reverse complement.
ATATAATTACTAATTACCAAATCAAACACAATTTTGACAATACTCCAATAAAATCCAAACTAACCGGCAATACAAATATCCAAATCAACATAAATTTTACCCAAATCCTAAACAAGTCTGAACCAGCAATAACAGAATCGAATCCTAAATAAGTCCAAACCAGCAATAATATAATGCAAATCTTAAAACAAGTTCAAACTAACAATAACATAATCCATAACAATCCAAACCAGCAATAACAACATATACTAATACGGGCCATCATCAGACTCCGTATCAGAAGAATCAGACTCTGGAGCCGCATCGGATTTGGAATTCTCGTAGTACATTAATATCTTATTCTGCTGAGTCTGCACCTACTCCAGGATAGCCATCATCTTCTCTATCTGCTGCCCATGAGTCACTACCTATTGCTTGAGCTGCTCGTTCTGAGTCGAAGGACGAGGAGGTCGACTACTAGAGGGTCCCATAGTGTCCAACATATCATCCCCAGAGCTCAAAGTTCCAGCCAAAGGCCCTGTACCATACAGGCGGTTCCTATTAAACCCACCTACCAATTGCTCCCAGTGGCGGTTTGCCATAGCCATGATCTTGGGGTCAAGTGGACCAAGTGACTCTGGGTCCCAGCTCCCCTGAGTCGCCTCAGACATCCACTCAGCATGTTGCTCCTGTTTTGCATAAAGACAACATAGCATAATTAGCACTCCATTTTAAGAAAACGTTATACGATACAAATCAAGTTGTATATTTACCTGAGTCGTACTTGCTCGCTCATCAACATAAGTCTTTTTATCCTTCTTCATATGTGTGGCCTTGTGCAGCTCAGCAATAGTGAGAGGGCGCCCAACCTTCTTACTCTGTAAAAATGAAACAAATTCTCGATCAATTATTGGTAATTAATCGCCCTAACTAAACTAAAATAAGAAAAAAATTTAAAATAACTTACCAATCTCAAAGCATGCTCAGCCTGGTTGATGGAGCCACAGCTGTGAAGCGAGCCACCCTTTTCAGAATTCCTATTTTTCTTCGCTTTTTCAGCGTTGTTTTTGAATTTGTCACTTTTCCAAACATCCTTGTATTGATTCCAGACTTCTTCACTCATAAACTTTGGCTGTTCATCTTTATGGCGCAATTTGTAAAGCAAGTCCGACAATTGCTTGGCCATTCTAATCCAAAAAACTCTCCGCACCGCATCATCATATTCCGGTTTCCAAGTCCGTCTTGTCTATATTAAACAAAATAAAAATATGCATTAGTAATTATATTAAACAATATATTAAAATCAACAATATAGGTAATGACATAATGAATAGTTACCCTAAACAAGTTCACAAACTCTTCCTTTTTCTTCGCATCGACTTTTTTCAACTTTGGATGGAACTCTTTAAAATAGAGTTTCTTAAGGACATAGGTGATCGCTGATGAGGCCATCTTCGATTTAACAAACCTGCATATTTAAGTCGTTGCATAATGAACAAACATATATACACGAAAAACAATTAATTTATATTAATAAAAATCATAAAATACTTACGCATCGCCATAGGGATATATGACTTTGAGTCTTCGACCATCGTTCGGGTTGACAACCACCTCCTCCTGGTCGGACTCAGATGACAGATCATACTCAGTTGGACCATCAGGGTCAGTACCATCGTCCTGTGGGGGGCTGATCAGTTTGTACCTCAGGTGTAGGCATAGATAACCCGACAGGTGTACCCATAGGATGCAGCAGAGGTGGGCCCATATATCCAGGTGGTGCACCCATATATCCAGGTGGGCCCATAAAATACCCATAGGTTGTTGGCGTGCTAGAAAGGTTTAGAGGATACCAATTGGGGCCGGAGGGAGAAGCAACTGGTGGGACAACTAGAGCCGAACGTGAAGTCCCAGCTCCTCCAGCAGTAGTGGTGGTCTGGGGCATCCCCAAAAAAGCATGCCCCACAGTATGAACGAAATCACGAACTCGACGATGCCTCCTCTTAGGTTCAGCAACCTGCTTTCCCTTATTAACATCTCTTGATGATTCAGAACCTCCTCCTGGATGCATATCTGTGAAAAACAAAACACAAGAACAATATATAATGATATATAAATTTAAAGACAACAATAACAATAATGATAAACGAAATGTGATATATATTCATTAAAATTAGATGAACAATCAACTACATGCAGAGATTAATACAAATCACATATAGAAAAAATAAGTCATGTCTCATATCTACTTTAAACAGTAGATATTAAAACGTTAATTTTATTTACTTACTCTATCATTAAACCAAGATGGAAAACTTTCATGTATACGAATAGAAGCATCTTCAGCGCGTATACCCTCAACTTGTAAGAATGCACTGAAAAATAATTATTCATGCTCTTTAGAATGAAAATTGATCAATATATGGTTTAACTTTATTGAAGCATACTTACTCAAGATACGGTTTAACTTCGGTGCAATTGATCAAGACATGAACATGTGCTGATTTATACTCCATATCTGATAACCACTGAGTCGACTTCTTTCCCAAGGGGCGACCAGGTTTGTTAAACAGAGATAAAGTGAGCACATGTCTTTCTTCTTCAACCTCTATTTCATTTCTATTATTTCTTGACAACATAAAGTTGTTGAAATAATGAGAACAGAAATAAATTGTTTAACGATGTAAGTAAGCTGCGCAGATCGATCCTTCAACTCTAGCCTTATTCTTCACTGATCATTTATAATCACCCATTAATCTAAATATATAGAGAAAGAGGAGTTAATTAAATAAATAGTCATAGTAAATATGCACTTTAATTAAAATATTGAAATTGATAATTACCTCTCAAATGGATACATCCACCTATAATGAACTGGTCCACCAAGCCTTGCTTCATATGCAAGGTGAACCGGAAGATGCTCCATGGAATCAAAGAAACCAGGCGGAAGTATTCTCTCCAACTTACAGATAATGAAAGGAATGTTTTGCTCCATCTTAATAAGATCATCTTTTCTCAATGTTGAAGAGCACATATTTTTGAAAAATTGACTCACTTAGTAAGTGGTTCCAAAACACAATTTGGTAATGAACTAAAAGCAATTGGAAGCAAACACTCCATGAATACATGACAATCATGACTTTTCATCCCATACATCTTCCCGGTGTTTACATCTGCACATCTTGCAAGATTAGAAGAATAGCGATCTGGCATTCTCAAACCTTTCAACCATCGACAAACATCTTTTGCTTCATCGGGTGTAAGACAGTATTTGGCTTTGGGTTTTGACATCTTGCCATTAGCCATTGGCACCAAATTCAAATTGGAACGACTCTTGCTACAGTAAAGAGCGGAATCCATTCTAGCCTTATTATTGTCTTTGGTTCTATCTTTCACATTCATCACAATGTACCATATGTTGTCAAAGAAATTCTTCTCAATGTGCATAACATCAAGATTGTGTCTCAATAGATTATCTTTCCAATATGGGAGATTCCAAAATATGCTTCTTTTTGTCCAGTTATGCACCTGTACATAACCATTCAATCGGGTGAGCAAACCTACCTCTGTGGCTTGTGGCAAATTCATAACTCTACTCCAGATTTCACATGATGTCAACAAAGGCGACAACAAATCTGTTTCAACTACCCCTTTCTTGAATGCCTTTTTGTTCTTTCTAAATACATGATCTGGAGGTAAGAATCTACGATGCGAGTCAAACCAAGAACTTTTCCCCCGTATTTCAACGTAAACGCTTTTGTGTGTTCCATGCAGTGGGGGCATGCTAATCTACCGTGAGTCCCCCAACCTGACAACATACCATAAGCCGGGAAGTCATTAATTGTCCACATCAATGCCGCTCTCATCATAAAATTCTTCTTTCGTGCTGCATCATATGTCCCAACACCCTGCCACAATCTCTTAAGATCATCAATTAGAGGTTCCAAAAAGATATCAATGTTACCTTTTGGATTGGATGGACCAGGTATCATGCAAGTCAAAAACATAAACGGTTTAGTCATGCACATCTCAGGAGGAAGATTGTAAGGAGTAACAATGACTGGCCAACAGGAATAGGGTGACGAGGATGCTTGGATATATGGAGTAAATCCATCAGAGCACAAACCAAGTCGAACATTTCGTGGGTCAGAGGCAAAATCTGAATGCACTCGACCAAAGTGTTTCCATGCCTCACCATCAGATGGGTGGCGTAAAATGTCTGAGGTATTCCTATTCTCATAATGCCACGTCATTTTCTTCCCAATTTCAGGCGATGCAAACATTCTCTGCAAACTTGGAACTATAGGCAAATAGAACATCGATTTTACAGGAATGATTTTATAATTACGCTTTTCCCCTTTACAAACTTTATACCTCGGCCTCCCACAAAATCTACAAGCGTCCAACGAACCATCGGTTTTACCAAATTCGTTGTCGTAAAACAACATGTGTCCCTCCTCACAACAATGAATCTTCTTACATTCTAATCCCAACTTCGAAACTAACATCTTTGCTTCATAATAACTTTTTGGCAAACTATCCTTATTAGGTGTCCCATCCAACATCATTTTAGTCACAAAATCTAAACCCAACTCAGAAATATTACTCATGGACTTGAGAGCTAAAAGCTTCACACACATAGACAATTTTGACTCCGACGACCCTTCAAACAACGATGTGTTTGACTTTTTTAACAAAGAATAAAATCTTTGTGCTTCTTCATTTGGAAGTTCATCATGATCGTCATATTGAGGCTCATCAAATGGCACATTCACCCCGAGACCATCACAAATCATGTTTTCCATCGACTCAAATTGTTCATTAGATGGAACATGAAAACTAGAACTGCTTGAAGAGGCCCCTAAGTTAAAATTTGGAAGTCGTTCTCCATGGTCCACCCAAATCCAATAATTAGGCCTAAACCCGACACAATATAAGTGCTCCCTAATTTCATCATCAGGTGTAATAGGTATACCGTCGCATTTAAGGCATGGACATCTAACCCCTCTTACCCTTATAGCCAAATCATGTTGCCACGCTACCCTAATAAATTCTTCAACCCCATTTACAAAAGTTTCCTTCAAAAATGCTCTTCTCGGATTTAACCACCTAACTACGATTCAATTGATTCAAATTCATCTACACGCATTTAAAGAAACAAATTAGACTCCCATAACATTCCCAATAATTAACCATTCAAGTTAGTGGCATCGATATGATCTTGGTGGAGATGATTTCGAGCCGAATATGGGGGTCAAGGACAGCACAAAACCCTTTTCTATCCAAGTAGTGAAGGAAGTTATTTCGAACTCCCAACCTTACCGTTGTTAGTATTGTCTCGCAACTATCTCAATGGAGATGATTTCGAGCAAAATATGGGGGTGAGTGACAGCACCTCACCCGTTTCCATCAACAACAACAATAACAACTTTAATCAAATATCAAAAAACCAATACACAAATGAGTTGTGCAACAATTTACCCCCAAATAATACATTTCCCATTTTGAATTTTTTTTTGAAATTCATGCAAAAAGTGGACTTAAGAATAATCCTTCATTTCAATAAATTGAACCACACTTCGACAACATTAACATTTCCAACAAAACAAAACAAAGTCCCAAAATAAAATGAAACACTAACTACGATTCAAGTGATTCCAATTCATGCAAAATGTGGACTTAGAACAATCCTTCATTTCAATAAATTGAACCACACTTCAACAATATTAACAACTCCAACAAAACAAAACAAAACAAAATCAGCATCAACAAAACAAAATCCCAAAATAAAATGAAACACTAACAAACGGACCTTCAAATCCCACAAGTAGTTGTTCCCCTTCCTTCAAATACTTTGAATCAATAGAATGAACCGCAAGTAGTCACTTGTATTCTTCGGAATCTTGAAAGAGAGTGAAAGGGGATAACTTAAACACCAAAAGATTCCAAATAGAAGAAGAAAAAACTCTATTATAAAAAAAAAAGAGGAATCCAAAATATAAAAAACATAGCATCAGAATTTAAAATTGATGGAAAAATGCACAAATCACAAAATTGGTTCACAACTCATCACACAAAAAGAGCAAAACAAGCTCAAAGGAGTATCTACTAATGTGTAATATGAGTTACAGTACTCTTTGTACTCAATAAAATGTTTTCCTTTAAAAAAATATGTACTTATTTTAGCATACCCAGCATCCTTTTAGCAAGTTATATTATGTACTATATTATGTTTGGAATTCAGATCATATATGTTCTCTTCTATGGCAAGTTTCTTTCATTTTTTTTATTATATGCGTTTGTTTTTTTGTTTCCTCTATAGTAATTTCTCTTGTACTATGTGGTTTAATGCAGTTCAGAACAACTTGAGAGACTAGCTAAGGTTCTGATAATGGAAGGTACCTAGCACGTGCGTGTCTATAGATTAGGAGTTTTTCTAGCTATTGGCAATGAAAACAACTAAACAGACATTTCGTCCTATAATTAATCTACTCATTGGTTGTGAAAGAAACTTTTGCAAATGACACTTCACAACACAACACAACACAACCTTATTCTTCTTCCTTCAATTCCCTTTTCTCTTTCCTAGAAATCCCACTCAAATATGATACATCAATATATTGGTTGATCAAATTCTTTATGTCAACAAAATATAGTAGTGGAGAATGAAAAAAGAACCAGCTAGTAGATAGGTTATGGAGCAGAAACAGCAAAATCGTCTCTCGAAACCATTAAATATATAAATAGTACTTCAAATTTTATTCTTCAAAAGTGGGAAGTCCCACATTGCTTGACTTTAGACTCCCCAAACTAAAGCTTAATAAGAGCTTCTAAACAAGCAAGTAGAAGGGACTCCCTCTCGCGCACAAGCAACCACCAACATGGATTGGTTCAGTGCAAATCTTCCGATTCCCCCCTATGCACACGATTAGCGAGGTGCTAAATTTTAAACAATCATCTATTACTTTTGGTAAACAGGACGAAACAATGTGTGGCTATATCCCAAACTACAATCTTTCCCTAGACAGGTTCTATTTTTCAGCTTTATTTCTTCAACACTCACTGAAATCACGAAACAGTATGTGCCTATATCCCAAACTGCAACCTTTCCCTCAACAAATTCTATTTTGCAAGTTTCATTTCACCTTAATTTCTTCAATACGCACTCAAATCTGGATTTTCAAAAGGCCACAGTAGTATAGAACAAAAACAGAACTCCATTTCAACAGAAAAAAGTCGTGAAAGACAACTTACCAAAAAAAGTCCTGAAAATTAGGGTGGTGGTCGGTAGGGGAGAGAAGTGAGATGGGAGAAGAGAGTGAGATGAGAGAAGAGTGAAGTGAGTGAGAGAATACCCACTGAAACGGGTTAAAAAATTAAATTAGCGACGGATTACTTTTCCCTCGCTATTTTCCGTCGCCAATGCTGCGTTTTTTTGTAGTGATATATAATGCGAATATGTAAATTGAACAAAATTAGCAATTGATGGTTTATTGGTTGTGGCTGCTGTTTGTGTTTTTGGGGTTATGGGTTCGATTCCCATGAGTAGGTGAAGGGAGTTACTAACATTTCAAAAGAGGGTGGTTGAAGCTAACTTGTGTTTATGTTTAGGCTTTTTTTTACCCCCTCTTCCCCCTTATACCCCCATTTTACATTTTATCCCCAAGATATCCCTCACTTTTTTATCAAAGTTTAAGTTGAAACTGATTTTTTTTTAAAATTTCCGGACACATCTTGAATGAGGATAATTCCGGAAGCCATTTTGATGAATTTTTCCGGAATTATCCTCCTTTGAGGTGCTTCCAGAAAACTTAATCAAAATGGCTTCCGGAAGTATCCTCCTATGAGATAATTCCGGAAGCCAAATGAAATATTCCGAAATTATCTCATAGGAGGATAATTCCGGAAGCTTCTTTAATTATCTCATAGGAGGATACTTCCAGAAGCTAAATTCATCAAAATGGCTTCCAGAATTATCCTCCTATGAGATAATTCCAGAAGACTTCATCAAAATGGCTTCCAGAATTATCTCATAGGAGGATACTTCCGAAAGCCGTTTTGTTGGAGTGGGGGTAAAATGGTCAATTTGATCAAAATGGGGTAAAGGGGGAAGATCCTTATGTTTATAGAATATGATTCGGTAAGGAAATATGGCAAGCAAAGAAAAATGTATAATCGCACGTATAATAAGGCTAAATTGTATTTTTGGTCATTTATCTTTGACGAAAGTTTTCGCCTATGAACCACGGACACCTGACATGGCACAGACACAAACATGTTGAAACTGCGAATTTAGAAAGCATAGGATACCGACACCGATACATATATAACTATTTTTTTTATTATAATCAAATAAAATATGAACATTATCTATAAAATCAGTAAGAGTACATCCTACATTCATGCATATAGTAATAGGCCACTATCATGCCAATATTGAGTAATCATAATTTATAAAGAAGAAACAATATATATATATATATATATATATATATATATATATATATATATATATAATAAAGATGGAATGAAGAAATAAGTATCTCACTGTGGATTTGTGAAATCTAGAATGAGGAGGGTTATATAGAGAGATGGGATGGAGTTGTTTGTATTTGAAGAGAGAGGTTGAAGGGAGCTTTTAATTGTGAAGGGAGGTTAAGAAGCTAACTTATATTTATAGAGTAGATGAAGAGAGGTTAAGATTAAATGAGTAGGTGAAGAATGTTTATAAGATTACTTGTATTTCCTTATTAAATGAGTAGGTGAAGGGAGTTATTAACATTTCAAAAGAGGGTGGTTGAAGCTAACTTGTGTTTATGTTTAGGCTTTTTTTAACCCCCTCTTCCCCCTTATACCCCCATTTTACATTTTATCCCCAAGATATCCCTCACTTTTTTATCAAAGTTTAAGTTGAAACTGATTTTTTTTTTAAAAATTTCCGGACACATCTCGAATGAGGATAATTCTGGAAGCCATTTTGATGAATTTTTTCGGAAATTTTTTTCCGGAATTATCCTCCTTTGAGGTGCTTCCGGAAAACTTCATCAAAATGGCTTCCGGAAGTATCCTCCTATGAGATAATTCTGGAAGCCAGATGAAATATTCCGGAATTATCTCATAGAAGGATAATTTCGGAAGCCAAATTCATAAAAATGGCTTCCAGAATTATCCTCCTATGAGATAATTCCAGAAGACTTCATCAAAATGGCTTCCAGAATTATCTCATAGGAGGATACTTCCGAAAGCCGTTTTGTTGGAGTGGGGGTAAAATGGTCAATTTGATCAAAATGGGGTAAAGGGGGAAGAGGGGGTACAAAAAACCTTATGTTTATAGAATATGATTCGGTAAGGAAATATGGCAAGCAAAGAAAAATGTATACCCGCACGTATAATAAGGCTAAATTGTATTTTTGGTCATTTATCTTTGACGAAAGTTTTCGTCTATGAAGCACGGACTCTGACACGACACAGACACAAACATGTTGAAACTGCGAATTTAGAAAGCACAGGATACCGACACCGATACATATGTAACTATTTTTTATTATAATCAAATAAAATATGAACATTATCTATAAAAAAAAGTCTAAATTGAACAATTTATTTCACAAAAAAAATTCCTAAACAAAATATGATAGGTTTTTACACTCATTCTCTGTCTAATATACTGAAAAGCTAAAAATGATGTAATAAACTTAACGTTTTCAACCTCTTCATTGATCATCATTACAACAACACATCTTTAAGCTCTGTAGAAGTGCCTTAGAAATGTCCAAGGAGTGTCTAACATGTGTCAAAGCAAAGAAAAAAATATTTTTCGAGAGAGATATTTTTCTGAGCTGTCGTACGCGTGTCGTACAAGTGTCGGACACCAACATGTGTCGGACACCGGGACACGCCTAATCTGAGAGGTGTCCTTGCTTCATTAGTTTCAGTTTGATCATTTATCTTTTTTCCCACATTGTTGAGGTAGAAGTGATAAACTCCAATTTAGTGCATTTTTTAGGGATATTTTTAAGTCATTTTTAGAACAATTATTATCAATTATATAAATTACTAATTTAACTTGCTCTATTTTAGTGGAAAAGATAAAAAGACAAAATTCCAATTCATATATATATATATATATATATATATATATATATATATATATATATATATATAACTATATAGTCATAGAATCAATTGAAGATTTGGAGCTATTAGAAGGCCCATGTGTGGCATCTGATCCAAACCAAAAGTCAAGGCCCATGGCCAATTTATTTATCTAGCTCCCTTATGCGGCTTGTCAATGACTCCCGCCAACTTCCACTTTTTTTGGAGCTACAAAAAAAGCCACCTGTCGTTACTTGCTTACTCTTATATTCTACGTGTGTGTGTGTGTCTCTTCAATTTTCGTTTGGCTTTTATTTCTTTTCTCCACGTGTTTCGACAAAGCACTTTTATTCCCTCAATTTCCTTAACCCAAACTTCTTCTTTCTTATTCTCATCCTCACTTTCTACGATCGCTGCCGACCCCTGCCTCCTTCATCAACTTTTTTTCCTTCCTCCGCAGCCACTATCTGATGCCTCCGTCACTTGCCGCCGCGTTTGCGTTCTTCTTCTCCCCACTGCTATCCGATCTCTCTAGCCCCACCAACTCCTCTTCACTTTCTGATGCACTTGACGCATGTTTCATCTAGCCAGAGACACAAAGAGGGAGTCGCTAGAGAGAGAATGAATGAGATTAGAGTGGAATAGTTAGCGGTCAAAGAGAGAATGGAGAGAGCAACTGGAAACGTGATATAACCTTATGCGAAGAAGCTTTTAGAGTTGGTTACCCCATCACCACCGATGCACTTGATGCTGTCTACAAGAAGGTGCATTTTTTACTTTGTTTTTGTTTTCCACAATAGTTTGTTGATTCACATGGATAATGCTGATTGAACCTTTTCTTTTTTGGTCTATGGCATATTGTTCAGTAATGCATTCATAGTAGAATTTGATTTATTATTGTAATTACCCTTGATAGTAAATGAATATCACATTGCTTGCGAAGTATTTGCTTAAGTTTTTTTTTTCTAAATCTACTTTCACTCACTGTTGTTTGATTTCCTTGATTCTTTTACCGATAGGAGTGAAGACAGAAAGATAGAAATATTGTTTTGGATTATAATTAATGGCTGGCATGGTTCCTATCCATATTTCATGTCATTGTTATTAACTGATAGATGTATATTTAAGCCACTTCAATCTTTTATCCTTTAAGTAATGTTTCCAGTTTCTTCTTTTATATATTTAAGCCACTTTAATCTTTTTTCTTTTAAGTAATGTTTCCAGTTTCTTCTTTTATGCATACATCCAGGACGCACCAGAGGCTCATGAGAAAGGAATGTATACTATTCGACAAAAACATACAAAGGGATTATGAATATTGTTTGGTCAAATGGTGGAAAATGGGATACTTTATCACTCCAAATGAGATCACTAATTCTGATCTTGCTTTTGTTCATGCAAGATGTTGGAGTGAGTATGGATTTCTTCTTCTATATATAAAACAAATTCTTAAGAATAATCCTTTGATTAGGTGTTTCTAGGAGTGTGATACTGATTTTTTGTGTTTCACTGAGTACTCAAATCTATGTATAAAAAAGATATAAACTTAAATATGTAGAACAACTCTTTGATTATGTGTTTCTAAGAGTGTGATGCTGATTTTTATTTTTATTTATTTAGATGAATTAAAAACTTTTTTGTTGTTGAGATTTCTGATTGGAATAATTGTTGTGATTTTGCAGAGGAAACACATCATTCTGTAGCAAAGAGTGCAGGCAAGGACAAATAGAGATTGATGAGGCTAAAGAGAGGAGTAAAATTAACTCATAGATCAGATGGTTGAGGATGCAAACATCATCATTTTCACTTTTGGCTCTTACTGACTAGGGGTGAGTGTGTTAGTGTGTTACTGATATGTCCATATAAAATAATCTGTGAAGAGTTTATTAGGTGTTATTCATAAAAATAGAGATATTAAGTGTTTGAATGGCCTGGAAAATTTCTGAGGAACTAGAGTAATACAGTACACCATTAGAACTTGAGTTGTTTGTTTGTTTTAATTGTTCACTTGAACACAATATATAGATTTTTCCCATTGATTCATTGTGGACTAAGAACTACTTGCTTTTTGAACAAATTTTCAGAGGCATGAACAATAAATGAGTATTGTTCCAGCTGGGAACATGGTGATTCCTTCCTCTTTTGATGGTGGGGTCAGTTACCAAAGTCTTCAGTCTTAGATGGAGAAGAATTATTTTGGTTAAGGTGTTGGTGGCAGTTTAACTACAAGAAATGGGGTCCAAATATTAATGGATACTACAATTATATGGTGTCATCAGCTATCCAACTTATGATTTTTGGAGATTCAATTCACAATCTGATAGTGATGCTTACAACAACTATGCATTTATTTATTCTCCTGTTGTGGCAACAGTAAGTTGATGGATATGGATTCTATACCTATAACTCTTTGTGTTGTTTTTATCTATGGATTCTCAACTTCATATTTCTATTAATATTTTTTCCTACTTTGAGAATACTCTTAGTAATCATCATGACATGTTTTGACAATGGCTTTTTGCTGGTCTACAGATAAAACAGTATGTGGTTGCTCAACATTAAATGGATACTGCTGTTGGGTAAACTACAGCTTAATTAGTAATTGAATTCAGGTAGAATTGGACATAGGGGAATCGAAGCTTGCAAGTGAAACCGCGACTCTAGGTTTCTCTCCATTGATCGAACTTTACAATTTAAATTCTTGCTATTTACTTCGTCGTATTTTAGTTTCTATAACAACCAAACACTCGTTCGTCTAAATAATAATTAATCTTAAATAGTTTGGTACTTATTAATTAATCCCTGTGGAGACGATATTTTTTATACTACTTCTGCAAGAGAGTACACTTGCTCTCAAGTGTGTTTTTAACGCAACATGAAGCTTTTTCGAACTTCAAATTCAAGATTTTGGTTCCAAAACTGATTTTGCTCATAAGAACTTTTATGAGCTTAATTTTGGTTCCATTGACTTCTTTGCGAAATTTTATTCAAGCTATAGTGCAGATTCATTCAATTTGGTCGCGTATTGCATGAGTTATTCAAGAAGCGAGAAATCAAAGAGACCTTGGTTTGCTTGACGACATTCATAGTATTCTTCACTTTTTTGGGTTTTTGTTTTAAAGGACCAAATGCAAACAAATATAGGATAACAATAATAAGTAGTCTTATAGTCTTGGGGGAGGAGGCACATGTATCTAATGGGGTCAACCGCACACCCAGAAAACTAAAACTATCAATGATATACCTATTAAAAAAATATTTTTGCATACCCAAAAATATTTTTTTGCACCCAAGTCACCACACTCACTCTCACACGTTTTTAATTTTTTTTCTCTCCTCGCATCATTGTTTACTCCTATGTCTCTTCTTCTTTGATCTCCGTTCTCTTTCTTCTTTCTTCTCTTTCTCTTTCGAGCAAGCTGCAAGCCCGACACAGCAAGACTGAACCAACTCTCCTCCCTTCTTCCTTTCAAAGAGAAGTGACCAAAGTGTTACCTCTGCTATCACAACAATATTCGTCGCCGTCGTTTGTCGCTGTCAGTGGCAGGGCTAGCATGAAAATTATAAGGGGGCTAACTATAACAACTTACTTGCATTTTTCGTCTCTCAGCTTTTTTCGATTGGCGAATTTAGTCACTTTACGTTTGTTGGTATAAATCAGATATCCTCTGCGCGCAATCGCAGAGACAAATACCTAGAGTCGAGTAGGACCACAATGGGCGGAAAAACTTTCCTTCAAGAGATTTAACATTGTTGTATGCCCAAGGTTGGGACCTTGGTTAAGCTGGAAGAGACTCCTACGATCTCATCCAAGTGCTCTTGGGTAGTCACTTTATTTTACTTTTTGCAATTTTGCTATTCTAATTTGGTGATTTTGGCCCTTGTAATATTTCATTGCAATTTTGGTCACCAAAAATCATGGATTATGCAATTTTAGTCCGCCATTTCCTTAAAATTCAAGATTTTTGGGAAACAAAAATGCAAATAATCCACGATTTTGAGAATAAAATTGCGAAACTAAGAAAATTGAGAACGTAAGTTGTCAATAGTAAAATAGGGGGACCAAAATCACCAAATTAACAAAAATTGCCATTTTTATTTGGAATACTAATAGACTAATGGACTCAAATTAATGGACTTGTTGTTGTTCTTTTATCTCCTTAGAAAAATAAACTTAGTTGGGGTAGCTAAATTTTATTTTATATTATTTAACAACTACTTTTTTTGGTTTAACGGGTGAAGCTAACGACTCTCTGTTATTCTTTTGACGTTACTAATTCGTTCATTATTAAAAAGGTACTACATTATTCTACAGTTTTTTGCATTCTTAATTTATTAGTTACTAATTGACTTTTGTTTTTCAATTATTTTCTAATCGTGGTAAAGTGTTGACCTAGGTACGTAATGTTGGGAAGCCTCTAAAAAATGTGGTTGTCATCTCTAGATCCGACAACGGGTGGACAAACCGATGGTTTATGTCATTTTAGTGTGAAAAAAGTGGTCCATACAAGACAACAGTGAAAAAAGCAGTGAATCCAACAGATGGACTACAAAAAGGTTAATGTAATTTTGGTTGTGCTCATTTTATTTCCCTATGTTGTTTTTCCTAACAACAATAGTAACAGTGAAAAGTTATATGCAAGTAGAAGAGTAATTCAGAGTTCAATTATGTTACCATCACAAGTAAATTGCCAAATCACCATGAATTCTCTAATTGGACTACTGCATTTTAAATTTTATCATCAGTTCTCTAATGTGAGCAATTTGTATATATTGTTAAAATGTAATGAGTTAAGAAAAGAGAGATTACATATATTTGAAATCCAATACTTGAATTCTTTTCTGAGAAAGATCCTGGTTTTTCAACATGTCGCTTATCATTTGTTCTTGTATAATCTCTTCCAATGTCAAAACGTAAGATGTAAATACATGCTACATTCATTATCCAAATAAAAATGAAATGGAAATCACAATCATAATTTTAATTTTTTTTGGTCGAGACCAGAGTATCTACCGTCGAACGCAGGATTGGAGGCACCTCAAATGGTGGGACAGCTGTCCTAAGGATTTAAAGCTGCTCCATACTTAAGGCGATGATCGAACCCTTGACACTTTCTTTAGAGAGGATGAGTCTCAACCGCTCAACCATATCCCTGGGTTAATCATAGTTTTAAATTTCTAATGCGGCTACATTAAAAATGTAGAAATAGAGTGAAACAAATTATTCTATTAAACTAATGTGATGCATTGCACTCTTCTTGCCTTTTGCAATTAAACATCCAACTTGTGATTCATGCTTTTTAAAAGTCCAACTTGATGAATTACAAAAACATATGTTCCATTTCTATGAATTGTGGCTAAACAAAACATGGTACTGTGTATTTGACCAAATAACACCATTGAACATTCTTATATGGCTCTGTATCAATTCATGGTCTTGGTCAAACAGTGACCTATTAGTGTATGCTTGACATATAGTCACAAGCTGACGAAAACTAACAAGCATTAGTCCAAAAAAAACACAAACAAAAAGACAAATTGGGACCACTAGAAAATCTTCACAAATCATAACTACTTCCTAACACATGAATATGGATTTGAAAAATTCAACCAATCTTTTATTAATATCTTTTCCAATTATTAAAATTTTACCAGTGATATATAGCTAAGTTAAATAATATTTTGCTTGTTAATCTACACACACAAAATTATTAAAATTATCCCTACTGTTTACAAGGGTGGACCTCTTTTGCACCCCAAAAAATGAATTTTGTCAAATTATACTAGTGGTCCTTTAAGTTAATTTTTTGGTAATGAGTTGGTCTTTTTTGTTTTTTCGTACCAATTAATTCCTTTAAATTCCTAACCTAATTTTCATTTTGACACCTTGAAATTTAAATTTTGCGCTTGGACTCATCTAATTTTTCAGCTTTGACAATTAAATAAAGATTAAACTCTTACTTGATCCTTAACTTATAGGACACAATAAGTAGTCATTATATTTTTGTGAAATACGTCAAATTAGTTTCTAAAATTTTAATAAAAAATGTCTCATTTGTCCCCATAATGACTACTTATAAAATTTTGGGGGTTAATTTGAAAGATGTCACAAACTTTAAGGACTATTTGTTATTTTTATATACTAATTAGGAGAATGAGTGTAAGCTTATATACTAAATTGGGGATTGACTTTTAAATAAGTTTAGTTATATAATTTAGTTTCAAAAGGAAATTTCCAACAATTCTATAAACCGAAAATTTTGATAATCAATTTTTTTCACTCCTAGGTTCTTGAGTCTGCCACTATACGTGTAACTGGAATTTGGTCCCAACCATCCCCAATTTGAATACAATTTTTTTAACTTTCTGCGATAAGGACCAAGAAACTAATAATTACATGTCTAGAGACATTAGTTTATAACTTTTTGATTCTTGAAACCGGATTAAAAATTGATATTGATGAATGCAGCAAAAAATAAAAGAGTTAATGAGTAAACAACCATTTCATTCGCTGAAAGTGTAACTCGCTGTCACTTTAATCTCTAGTTTCAAAGAAACTACAAATTAATTCTCGAATGTCTCATATGTTAGTCACTACAAGAAAAACTGCTTTTTCCGGCGACCAAAATCAGCCGGAAATGACCAAAATCCACCGGAAATTTGGACTTTCCGGCGGATTTTATCCGCCGGTAAAACCGTGGGAACAAACGGTTTCCGGCGGATTTTCGAGGGATAATCCGCCGGAAAGGTAAGCCAAATCCGCCAGAAAAGCACCTAAATCCGCCGGAAATACCAAAGTCAAAAAAACGAAATTCAAAAAAATCCGCCTGAATTTTTTTATTTTTTTTTAGTTTTTCCGAATTTTAATATTTAATATGTATTTTAATAAAAAGTAAAAAAAAACGAAATTGAAGTAAAATATTGAATGGTAATGTTGAAGTAGGAAGGAATAAAAGAGAATATGAGAAGAAATAATATAGGAGAGAATAAGAATGAGGAAGTATGAAGAAATAAGAATGAAGGAGTGAGAATGAAGAAGAAATAAGAATAAAGAAGTGAGAATGAATAAGAATGAAGAAGAAAGGAGAATTATAGAAGAGAGATTTGTAGAGAAATTTTTGAAGATTAGAGTGTATGAGAAAGAAGAAGAAAGATAAGATAGAGAAAATGTAGAAGAGAATGGGAATGAAAGAAAAAGTTAAATGAAAGAATGAGAGGAGTGTAGGAGAAAGTTATATTTATAGACGGATTTTTTTACCTCAAAAATTTCCCGCCGATTTTTCAAATTTCCGGCGGATTTTTTTCCCTCTAAGTTTTTCTGGCGGATTTTTAAAATTTCGGGCAAATTTTTAAAAAAAAATTAAAAAAAAATCCGCCGGAAATTTCAAAAAATCAGCCGGAAAATCACTCCAAAATTTTCCGGCGGATTTTGAAATTTCCGACGGATTTTTTTTAAAAACAACCCACCGGTAATGTTGAAAAATCAGTCGGAAAATCACCGGTAACATTTCCGGCGGATTTTTGTAAAAAATTTTTTTTTTTTTTTTTTAAAAAATCCGCCGGTAATACGATTTTTTCCGCCGGAAAAAATCCACCAATAATGCCAAAAATCTGCCGGAAATGCACTGACGGAAAAAATCCGCCGGAAATACTGGATTTTCTTGTAGTGAGTCACTTTGGTCCTCGTTGTTAACTCAATTTCTTAACTCCAAGTAATTTGCTTATGTGGCATGTTTTTTTGCCATATAGGATGCTATATGACTGTTACAGCCAAATTTTGGATTCGAAATTGGCTGTAAGAAACGTCAGCGTGATATTTAAAGGAAGCTCGAGAAATAGAAAAAGGGGCAAGACTCGAAGAACTGGCTCAAAAGTCCACATATACGATTGAAAGGACTTCAGAATCCAATATCGAATGCCGAAAGAAAGTATCTGCTCGAAGGCCACTTCTCTGAAAGGCATGTGGAGGTTCTTGAAGGAATAATCTCGAAGTTTCAGGCACTACACACGAAGGCACAGAACAATTAAGGCAATTTTCTCAAACATGCTCGAAGCACAAAGACAAATGTAAAGAATCCGAAGCGCCGGAAGACACATGGCATTAATCATCTCCAATCATTAGTTAGTTTACCATTTTGTCTGCTTTCAATAAGGACAAGTGTCCAACGCATGCAACATAGCAGTTCACATATGTAGCCTATAAATAGTAGTTCAGTCGATGTACTTAAGGCAATTTCATACCATGTAGTAACCCATTACGCCTAACACATCCGATCACACAAGATCTCTGGCTACAGCGGTGAACAATGTATGTCTGAGCCAAACTCTTTTCAATTCGATGCAATTACTTTTTCGACAATCAAGTGCAATGCACTTGTCTCTTTGCAGTCGGGGAACTCGTGATGTTCTATCCTTCTTGGGATTGATTTCCGTGGGTTCTCTGAGTTTATCTTTATTTTTAGTTTGCTTTATTTTCCGAAAACGGTCGGTGCAAACTAATTGAGGGATTCACGATTTTCTCACCCATCTGGGTGTGATTTCCGTGTTTTGTTCAACCATTTTGTGCCTTGAATTTGATCGGATAATAATCTAGAATCTCTAATTCATTTAGTTGTGCGTTCGAATTCCCCTCATTCGCCATTACCCGTCTCCAAAAGAGCACGCAGGTTGGGGCTTGTAGTGTAAACCTATCAACTGTGAACCCAGTATCTAAATTCGAGTCCTTTTCTTTGATACTTCTAAAATTTATTTGTTTGACAGAAACCTAACCAAAAATACTGGAAAACAAATTGGCATGACCAGTGGGACTCGGTTTAGAGATAGTTGTGCCAAGTTTGAGTTGTGTGCTCGCTTGAATTGGTATCATGATGAATACTAGAAACTTAATCGAGTTAACGCTAGTTCTCCTAGTGACAATAACAGTTCTAACCGAGAGGTTCAACAAAAAATTAATTTGTCAAAACAACAACGTCATGATGAAATTATTCCCCAAGGAGAACCAAGATTAAACCCTGTGGTGAATCAAATAATGCCCGACACACCAATAGATCCTGAGGGAAGAACTCTAAATGTGGTTCAACCAGATAAAAAATTTCATGTTTAGAGACCGTTTAATTCATAACTTTTTGCTAATGAAACCAGATAAAAAATTGATATTCAAGAATGTACCAAAACATAAAAGAATTGATATTAAAGATACAAGTTTAGAAAACTTAATTAAAGTAAGGACACATAGCAAAGCTAATTCACTCGCTTTTTTTCTTCTTTGGAAGCCTTGTGCACTCGTGAATTACTGACTAGTGTTTTACTAGTATTTATACAAAACATTATTTGCCTTCACTTAAGAAACAACTCAAATAAAACAAAAGCACCAAGGCTAATTATATAGATGCACATGCATAATTACCTAATGGCTAAACATATATGCCATTTATTACCTAATTATAAGCGTAGTTTGTAAATAATCTCCCCAGAAAGAATCTTACAGAAGATTAATTTCTATAATCAACTCCATATACCTATGATTCTGGCAATGACAAGGAAAAGGATATTCATTTATTTGAAATCCACTAATAAAACTCGTCAGATAAAGATTTTGGTATTTCGAGCAATTAAGTACCTTGTCATATGTTATTGGACAATTTCCTCCAATGTCAAAACATAAGATGTAAATAAAAACATGCTACATTCATTAGTCAAACCCAGGGTTTCAAATTGCGGTTGCAGCCATTTGCGATCGCTGCGTATTGCGGTTGATGCGGCGTGAAATAATTTTACATTCACACAAAAATTTTAAAAAAATTCTATATATTTGTAATTCTTTATATCTTTTATTTATAGTTTTTTAATAAACTTTCATTCATTTTTAAGACATTAGATCATTAATTGTAGTGAAACAAACGTGATCTAAATAATAAATTTTTTAAAATATATTATTTAAGCAAATAAAAGCATGACATAAAGAAGTAAGAACTTCATAGTATATTTGTATAACAATACTTTTTTTTTATAAATTTTAAGTAAACTTATTAATTTCTTATAAAAACAAACTCCACTTATTTGCTTTTTGTAAAATCATTTACTTGTTATTTTAACAATTTATTTGCTTTTAATTTCTCTACAAATTACTTGTTTACCTTTGTTTGAGTCTTTGACTTTTCAAACTCTAACACACGGATGGAACATTCCAGACAATCACTTCACATTTATCCTTTGATTTTTTTCCATTCCACAGATCAAAGCTTCTATGTCAGTGCCATTGCAAATTCCTTACACGAAAGTCTTCATCCCTTGTTAAAATATAAGTAGTAAGTCCATTAGTTGGTTAGTAAGACCCATTAGATAGTAATGTCATTAGATATTAAAGTTCATTAGTTGGTTAGTATATAAAGTAGATGGTAGACTCATTTAGGGTTATCTTCTTCTCATTAGTAATATATTTACCATTTCAATATAATAGACTTTTAGGGTTTTCTCTCTAATTTCCATGGATGCCATGTTTTTCAACATGGTATCAGAGCAAACATGGTATCCTCGATGAATTTATGTGCTTCTAGGTCACTTTCTTTATTTTGTTATTTTCATTCATTTTCTTGGTCTCTTTTTAGATAAATTCTTTCTCTTTCAGTTTTCATCTTATTTTGCATCTATTGTGCGCATCCACCTTCTGCATTTTGCATTTGAACTTTCGATTTGCATTACATTGCATTCATTTCTGATCACTTCTCCCTTTCGTTCTATCATTCTGAGTCGGCATCACATTCTAGTCTTCCGTTTTGTTTTTTGTTTTCTTTGATTTTACTTGGTCATTCCTAAATCGATCCTTGATTTTGGATTGATGTTCGTGGTATGCTTTTAGCTTTAACCTCGCGGTGCAATCGTCTCTGCATCGAGTTTGTCATGTTATTGCAGATCGTTTATGCGATTGTGTTTCTTTGATTTCTGTTTTGTTTCTCTAAAATCTGAATTCTCACTTCGGCGGTCAGGTATTGTGTCAAAAGCGACTTTAATTCAGCTTCGCACCGCTTCGAAGTCAAGCGTTCTGCAGCTCACTTCGGTCTTGCCTTCATTCATCAGAACCGGTTCTGCATCTCGTTCAGTTTTTTTTATTGCTCTTTGCATTTTTCAGCTCCTTCAATCACTGTTTATGCTTGCGTTGTGGAACTCTTGATGATGTGGTTTGGTTGTTTGAGAGGATGAGGATAAGAGATGTTAGAATTTGGATGAAAATGATATCGGTGTATATGGAGTTTGGGTTAGTTAATTTTGCTCTGAAACTGTTTGATGAAATGTCCAAAAAGAATTTTGAGTTATAATGATTTTTTTGTCTGGGTTTTACCCGAATGGTGAGTTATAAGGTTTAAGGGCTATGGATTTGTTCATCAGAATGGTGGATGAGGGTATGGAATTAATGCATCAAGCTTGCTTATGGACTATGTGTGCAACCACCATCATAATGGATATTGGTAGTTGAATTCGAGACTGTGCATAGAATGTGTGTTTAATTGGATACAAAATTTTTGAATCAAATGAATGTGGCTTGCCCAATAGTTGTATTGTCATTGTCTTGCTGCATGATGGATTCAAGCTTTTAGGTCCTTAGTTGTCGAATTTGGATTCTAAAAGATCGAAGGTGGTTGATTTGATGGATTTGTTCTGCTTTAGTGAGGCGTGCCTTCTTGCAGATATAGTGCCGTACTTTGTGGATGCTAAGCTAGAATTTGATGCTTCCTACATTTATGAAGATGTTATTCGTGCAATTGATCATGTCCACCGAAGTGGTCTGATTCATAATGCAATACTCTCTAATCTACATTGATACTCAAGTGAGGAAGATTAGTGTTCAAGGTGATGTAACAGAAACCTGTCCTTTTATCTTGGAATTTTGGTGGTCTATTGCTTTGTGTTTTGTGGGCGTGGCTCTTTGGATTGTTGTAGCAGATGGCTTCAAGTGGTCTTGATAAAGATATTGGAGGTATGCCAACTTTAATTACCACTCGAAGGTGCCAAAGTTTTTTTTTGTTGGTGTTTTTAGTATTGGCTGATTGTGCTAAAGTTTGTTCAGCAAGGGGTTTCATGGTAGCGTTGATAACTAGTGAATATTCTTGTTGTCACATGCAAAGTTTTCTGGTTTGATTGAAGGTCTTGCTGCCCTTGCTCATATTTGGAATTAGTTCTTCTGAAGTTGATTGTCAATTTCAGTAATTGACATGGTTTTTTAGCTTCTGTTTATGGTGGTTAAGCATGATGCTTCTGCTATAAATGGTTAAGCATTGAGATTTTGCTTCTGTCTTGAGTGATTGAGTACTCTTGATGGTTAAGCGTTGTTTGTGTTTCTGCCAAGTGGTTAAACTTTGAGGTATAGTTTCTGCTTGGTGGTTAAGCCTTTAGCCCTATGGCCTTGTTGATGTTTGCTTCTGCCCTATGGTGGTTAAGCATTTTGCTTCCTTCAAGTGATTAAGCCTTGAGTTGTGGTTTTTGCTTGATGGTTAAGTGTTGGTTTGTTGCTTCCTTTGAGTAGTTAAACCTTGAGTTGTGGTTTCTGTTCGATGGTTAAGCTTTTGTTGACTTCTTTGACACTTGGATGGTTATGCCTAAGAGTGGAGTTTATTCATTCCTTTGGAGTGAATGTTGGGGAGACGCCGGAAGAAGCTTGAAGGGGTCGGATAGTTGGTCGAAGACTTCTAGGAGCTATGCATCTCAACTACTACCAATTCGAAGACTGTTCTTTATTTTCCTTACTTTTATAGTATCTTTGTCTCTTTGTATTGCTTATCTCAAGCTGGAAGTGTTGTGAATACTGTCCAGCTTGCGGGTGGCTGTTAAAATACAAGTAGTAAGTCCATTAGTTAGTTAGTAAGGCCCATTAGATAGTAATGTCATTAGATACTAAGGTCCATTAATTGGTTAGTATATAAGGTAGATGGTAGACTCATTTAGGGTTATCTTCTTCTCATTAGTAATATATTTACCATTTCAATATAATAGACTTTTAGGATTTTCTCTCTAATTTCCATAGATGCGATGTTTTTCAACATCCCTCTTTCCTTTTCCTTTTCTCTGTGACCATTGCAAATTCCTCTTATTGTTGTTGATCTCGCATCTTCCCTCTTCTCTCAGATTTGGACAAATCTTACAATGTATTCGCTGGAGCAACAATTGGTCGATGGAGCTATGGCTGTTGGTCTCTCACCTTCGCTTTCTTTACTACTCTGTTTTCACTTTGTTTTTGATACAACAAGAAGCAACAAGTTGCGTTTGCAGAGCAATCTAATTTTTGCTGTAACACACAAGTTCCACCGATAACGATTCACGGAATGACTGACAAATAATTTGGTTACCAATTGACTAACTTCTTTTTAATAATGTGTCAACTTGTAATTGATAGATAGTGTAAAACACTCATACATCTATTGTGTATATAAATTAAATCCTTATAATTATAATTATTTCGAAATAGTTTTGAGAATAATTTAGAAATATTTGTATGTTTTTGTTGGGTGAAAAAAAGCAGCGATACACAAGTGTTAACATAGGAAGGCAAGGGGGTGGAAACATGAGAAAAAAGAGCGGCATGCTTGCTTGTCCGAAGGTGTAGTGTAGGGTATAGGAAGAACAGGAAGGAATAATGTGTTGCGGTGAAAGATAGATTTTGTTTGGTGCGTGCGGTGATTGTCTGCGTGTGAGTGAGTGAGTAAATAAAATATAAAGAGGGAGAGACGCCACCACACCACACCACACCATTCCATTGGGTTTCCCCTTCTTCCCTTTGGACTTTGGGGGTGTGGCGTTGTGTTGTGTTGTGTTGTGCCGCTCTCCTCTTCAAATTCAATCTCTCTTCATTGGTAGCCATTGGTAGCGCTCCTGGAAAAAGCGCTGCTCATTATGTTAGCGCATTTTGGGAATGGGCAGCGTTTCCCAATCTGAAGCCCGGCTCATTCCCAAAATGCGCTGACACAATGGGCGGCGCTTATAGTCTAAAGCACTGGTCATTCCCTTAGCGGTTTTTAGGAATAAGAAGCGCCTCCCCAAGAAAGCGCTGCCCATTCCTAAAAGCTCTAGGTGAATGAGCAGCGCTTTTCCCTACAAGCGCTGCCCATTGTATAGTTTTTTTTTTCTGTTTTGATTTATTTTCCTGCGTATCCTATTCCGTGTTTTGGCAGTGGGTAGCGTTTCACCTCAAAACGCTGCTTACCAATCATCGCCTTTCTCCAATAGGCAGCGCTCACCCCCAAAAGGCTGCCCATCGTTTAGCATTTTTTTGGTAAACGCTACTGATGATGTAACCTTAAGTAGCGTTTTGATAGAAGCGCTGCTTAAGGGTGCGACTTTTATCTACAATTCTGGCGTATATGGTGCCTACAATTTATTGATAAAAAACAGAAAAGATACATGGGGGACTAAGCCAAGACCCGTGAGAAAGAACTTACAACCAAAAGGACAAAATAACAATCCTATTAAAAGGAATCCCGTCCAAACAAAAAGTTAAAATTGACATGCAAGAGTATCCCTAAAGTGACTCTCATCACAACCAAGTTGACACCAAAGTTACTATAGAATATAGAATCGGTTAGGACATATAGCCAGCAGAGAAAAATGTACACCCGCAAGTATAATGTATATATATTTTAGGATAGATACTCACGGAGTGCTCCAACACTTTTAACGAAAGATTAATTTTTGTTCATGGTTAGAAGCAAGTTTCGCACCGACCAACACCGAATTTGGCTAACACAAGAAATTATTTATTATGTCCCAAGACATGTACATAATGGACCTATTTACCAACAAAGGTTGATCTGAGAGGTAAGTCTGGACTCAGATCCCACCCCAAAGTCTCGGATTTGAATCTTATGTGAGGAAAAAACTTTGATGGGAGGGGAGAATCACACGAGCCAGCAAAATTGGATACTCGTGGCCAACCAGGTTCCCTAGCAAAGATTAGTCATCGACAAAGCTGATGGAAACTATGCACTAATGATATTGTATAAACAAAGTGAACCTATTTTTATTCTAGGGGTAGGGGTATACTTGGACCCCTAGAAAGTAAAATATTTAACTTACACTCCTATTTAATCTTTTCTTTGACGCTCCTTAATTTTAAATTTTATGCTTAGTTTCCTCAATTTTTTCATCTTTGACACTTACATAATGACAAAACTCTTATTTTAGTTTATGAACTTATATCATCTCTTTTACGTAATCTTTAAATTATAGAAAATAATAAGTAGTGTCTATCGTTTGTAAAATATATGTCAAATAGTCTCTATAAATGACTACTTATAAAACTTTGAGAATTAATTTTACATATGCTACCGGCTTTAGGGAATATTTATTGTTTTTATATAAGTTGAGACTAAATTGAGACTAAACCTTAGAGACTAAATTGAGAATTTACTTTTAAATAAGTTTAATTAGAGTTAAATAATTTGGTTGGAAACCAACTGTTACGATCGATTTCTCTGTATGAGAAAATGACCGAACACGAGTTATAATGTATTATGTGAAAAGTGATAAGAACAAGTATTCTGTTGAAGAATCAACATTGGGATCTATTTATTGGCCTCATAGGGCTTATATTTACAGTACAATGCTCATTAATGGTAAAAATACACTTCACGGTCGAGTTGACCATTACAGACAAATGGGAGGGAAATTAGGGATATTTCCCTCTTATTCCTTTGAGTAGCTTCATTTCTTTCTGGGAGAGGTAGAGACGAGATATTTTCGGCCAATTGGTCAGCCATCAAGGAAGTCCTTCTGAAGTCGAGTGAATTTATATATGTCTCCCGGTTTTGATGGTAACAGAGTAAGCGCAGAGCACAAAGTCGTTCAAAACAAGTGAAGCTCGGCTGTATCGTAGCCCTTTAGTTGTTGAATCAAAAGAAAGTACCAAGGCTTATTATATATTTATATAGATGCATATAAATAATTCCCCAATGTCTAAATATATGTGCCATTTCTATGAAGTTCATATATTACTTTTATTAATTGTGACTAAACAGAACATTATCAATTCATGTTCTTGGTCCACAAGTAAAAGGCCAGAATTTCTAACACAACTCAATTACAGATATCTAATTTTTCATGAATGTGGGATGTATCTCTCCAACCTTCCCAACAAGTTCACCATACATGGCCTTTGGCCATCAATCTTGTCGCAGTCTTGTCTGGCCAACCAGTTATGAAATTTGGTGGCCACAGTCATGAATGGTGAACATATATTAGAAGAGTTTGGAAGGAGGTGACGCGATGTAGTAATACTATTAAGGCGTATTTGGGAGTTGGGAAGGAGGTGACGCGATGAAAAATTATTCCCAAAACCGCCCCTAAACCCCTCTCTTAATTCAATTTTTGAGTTCCCCAAAACCGTCCAGATATGCATAATTCAGATATTGATAGCACCAACAACTAATAATGAAATGGATCTCTAGAAACAAGTATATATTCTCAGACATTAAAACATGTCACTTCACATTTACAAACATAAATAGTCATAACTTATACAAAAGTACAAAATTTTGCAAGAAATATCATTAACAATGAGGAATCTACAAACAACATACTCATTCACTGGTTTTGAACCTAATAAGATGTTGAGACTGATCCAAAAACTCTTTCAAGCAAGGTT
This sequence comes from Astragalus glycyphyllos, assembly GCA_963573325.1. Classification (NCBI taxonomy): domain Eukaryota; kingdom Viridiplantae; phylum Streptophyta; class Magnoliopsida; order Fabales; family Fabaceae; genus Astragalus; species Astragalus glycyphyllos. The sequence goes on along the minus strand of OY754313.1, from coordinate 10,868,897 downwards.
GTTAAAACCGGACCGGACTGGCCGGTTGAACCGGACCCCTATCCGGTCCAAATGAACCACAGAACCGTCTGGGGTGAAAACCGGGAATTGAACCGGATAACCGGCTGAAAACCGGGAACCGGACAGGAAACCGGCCAAAAACCGGGGAACCGTGCAGGAAACCGGATTTTGTTTATTTTCCTTAAAAAATGGTATACCAAGTTGATTTTTGGAAAAAAAATGATAAATGATGTTGATTTTTGGTATATGAGATTTTTTTTATCATTTTTTATATTTAAATTGATGTAATAAATAAATAAATAATTAAAAAACAAATGTGTACACTAATATTACTATGAGAGTATTTACATTGTAGTATCTAATTATCTATGATTGTTGAATATTATAGTTTTATTATGTCATATTATGATTCTTTTTTGTTTTTTATCATTTATATATTGTAAAAAATATATTAAATAATCTATTTAATTAATTCCGGTTCAACCCCCGATTCAACCGGTTGAACCCAAGAACCCCTGAACCGCTACCTCTTCCGGTTCAATATCCGGTCCGGTTTTGATTACCTTGCTTTCAAGTCCATATATTATAGCTAGATTTTTGGCAATGACATGGAAAAATCATTTGAAATCCACTACTAGAATTATTATCAGAGAAAGATTATGGTTTTTCAACCAAGTCTCTTGTCTTTTTTACACTTGCATCATCTACTCTATTCTGTACTAAAATGAGGCCACTATAGCAATTAAGGTAAATGAAGAAACAAAGGATAGAATCTGATTGCATTTCACACAGACAAAATAGATTGGAATAATTTATTCTATATTTTGTTTATTTTACTTGTAATCTCAATGAAACTAAAGTGCTGCGTTCCACTCTTTTGGCTTAGGCAATAAAATGTCCATCTTTTGAATTCATTCTTATTAATTAACTTTATATCTATTTATACAAATTAATTACAGTAATGACACGTAGAAAATCTCATTTGCTGGCTTTTGTTTTTTCTTAGATGTGTTAGACACTTGTGAATCATAGGTTTTTATACAAAACATTATTTGCCTTCAGTTAACTTAAGAAGCTAGAACTGAGCAAACAAAAATAAGGCACCAAGGCTTATTATATATGCAACTGGATAATTATCTAAAGTCTAAACATTCTATCAAAATAAAAGTCTAAACACATCCCATTTCATACATGACCGTTTATTAAGTGTGGCTAAACAGAACATGAAGTTCGTATATGTATTTGACAAAATAATAGCACTCAACATTATTGTGGGCAGTACCAATTGTTGAAACATCCCAAATAAGTTCATATATTGAAACATGTAGGTTTTCTTTGTTAATAATTGTTGGCATGCATAGACTGTTACTGTACGCTTGAATGCAAGATGTATATCAGAAACATCCCAAATAAGTTTACCATACATGGGCTTTGGCCATCAAACTTGTCGCAGCCTTGTCCAGCCAACCAGTTTGAAGTTTGGTTGCCAAAGCCATGTATAGCAAACATATAAGAGTGTTAGATAATAGTAAGAATGCATCCTACATTCATGAATATAGTCATAGGCTACTATCATTCCAATATTGAATAGTCACAAACTATGAAGAGGAAATAATAAAGATGAAATGGAGAAAGAAATGTCTCCTAGTGGATTTATGAAAGCTAAAACGACCAAAGATATTTGGAGAGAGGGGGAAAAGGGAGCTTATGTATGTGAAGAGAGGTTGAAGGGAGTTTTGATTGTGAAAGGAAGGTGACTTATATTTATAGAGTAAGAGGTAGAAAAGAGATTGATGGTGGGAAAAAGCTCCTTACATTTAGATGATTTTAGACATAAAAGAGGAGAGAAAATATAGGAAATATGGAGAGAAAATAGGAGAGAGAAAATAATAAATGAGAGATATAGATACAAAAATAGCTACAGTTTCCTACCCTTAAGGTAGATAATCCATACCCGAATATTAATTGTATTTGGTCATGAGTAGGTGAAGAGAATAACTTGTATTTAATGAGTAGCCGAAGGGAGTTATTAACATTATTTGAAGCTGACTTTTTCTTTTTTATGCAAGGTAACTTTTGTTTATAGAATATTGATCAGTAAGGACATATAGCCACAAGGTGACAAAAACAAACAAGGATTGGTCAAAAAAACTAACAAGGAGACAAATTGGGACCACTAGAAAATTTTCATAAATCATAACTACCTCCTAACACATGAACATGGATTTGAAAATTTCAACCAAACTTTTATTCATATCTTTTCCAATTATTAAAATTTTACCTGTGATATAGCTAGGTTAAATAATATTTTTCTTGTTAATCTACACCAACAAAATTATTAAAATTACCCCTACAGTATACAAGGGTGGACCTCTTTGTATACTAGGGTGTGCACTTGCAACCAAAATATAAAATTTTTGCAAAATTACATCTTTAAGTTATTTCGTACCAACTAAGCCATTTAAGTTCATATCCTAATTTTTCATTTTGACACCTTGAAATTTAAATTTTGCGCTTCGACTTCACCAATTTTTCATCTTTGATAATTAAATAAAGGCTAAACTGTTTATCAGAAAAAAATAAAGGCTAAACTCTTGTTTTAATTTTTGAATTTACACTATCTCTTCTACTTGATCCTTAAATTACAGAACATAAAAAGTAGTCATTATAATTTGTGAAATACGTCAAATTAGTTTCTAAAATTTTAATAAAAAATGTCTCCTTTGTCTCCGTAATGACTACTTTAGCAGATGTACAAACTTTAAGGACTGTTTATTATTTTTATATACTAATTAGGAGAATGAGTGTAAGCTTAGATACTAAATTGGTGATTTACTTTTATATAAGTTTAGAGTTATATAATTTAGTTTGTAAAGGAAATTTCAACAATTCTATAAACCAAAAAATTTGATAACGAAATATTTTTCACCCCTAACCTAGGTTCTTGGGTCTGCCACTATACATGTAACTGAAATTAGGTCCCAATCGTCCCAACATTTGAATATCATTTTTTTTAATTCTGTGTGATAAGGACCAAGCAACTAATAATTACATGTCTCATTAATTTATAACTTTTTGTTTCTCGAAACCGGATTAAAAATTGATATTGATGAATGTACCAAAAAATGAAAGAATTAATGAGTAAACATCCATTTCGCTCGCTGAAGGAATAGGCAACAGCCACCTACCCCACGGTTTTGATATTTCGTGGCCTAATGTATAAAAACTGTGGCCTTAAGGAATAAGCAACAGTCACCTCCCCCACCCCTCCAAAACGGTGGCCTCAAGTTCAGGCCACGGTTTTCGGCCATTGCCTAAATTGCTTTCTGTTGTAGTGAACACTACGCCAGAAGTGCAAAAAACAGTCGCCACCTTAAGCAGCGTTTATTAAAAAAGCGCTGGGGAAAGGGGAAAAGCCCAAACGATGGGCAGCGCTTTGGGGGTAAGCACTACCTATTGGGGAAATGCGCTGAGTGATAAGCAGCGCCTATAAGTAAAACGCTGCCCATTGCAGAAGGATAAGCAGCGCTTATGTGGTAAGCGCTGGCTATTGCTAAACACGGAACCAACAATGGGTAGCGCCTCAACAGCAAACGCTGCTTATTGCAAAACACGGAACCAACGATGGGCAGCGCTTCTGCAGCAAACGCTGCTTATTGCTTGAAACGCGCTAACAATGGCTAGCACTTCATTAAAAAGCGCTGCCTATTGCCTTTTTTTTATTTCTTCATTCCCTCTCACACAACGTCTCTCTTCCCGAAAGCTCCCACTCTCTCAAGCTCTCTCCTCTCTCAAGCTCAACGCCTCACCTCCTCCCCTCTGACTCACCTCCTCTCTCAAGCTCAACGCCTCAAGCTCTCATTTTCGTTCTCACTCTCACACTCTCATTTTCGTGGCTCTCTCTCATTTTCGTTTTCACAAAGGACATTTCTTCCACACTTCTCCATTTTCGCAAAGGATTTCGGTTCGTACTTGGAAGCTCATTTCTTTCCCATTTTTGTTTCTCTTTCACAAAGGTTAGTATTACTACATGTTGTTCTAGTTATTTTAATGGTATTGGAACCTTAGGTTAGATGATTCAAAGTTGATGTTTGATGATTGGTTCCTTGAAATGGTGTTTCTAAACTTGAGGGGAAATGTAGTTGTAGTGTTTGTTGAAATGTCCAAATGAAATGCTTGTTAATTTAATTTCATGTAGGTGTAGTGTTTGTTGAAATGTCCAAATGAAATGCTTTTTAATTTAATGTTGTTCTAGGTTAATGAAATACTTTGTTTATTGATTTTACTCTATATATGTGTAGGTGTAGTGTTTGTTGATTTTACTCCATTAAACTATAGGTTGTGATATGATGTATGAACTAGAAAAAGTCATAGAGAGAAAACTAATGAAAGAATCAATACATTCAAATGGTTATCCCCAGACAGCTATTTTTTTAGAACTCTTTTTTATTTTGATATAATAATAGTTAATTTGATTTAACCATTTCAATTCTAATTTTATTTATTTATATAATTTCAGTATTTTCCCGATTGTCGGTGGAAGACATACTCTGCTGCCTAGCTAGCTTGATGAGATTAGGGGAGAGTGGTGCCATTTTGTCTCACAATTTTTTGGTTTTGGATAGATTGTAATGTTGTAAGTTGTTAGAGAGTTTGATTTGGATACATGCATATGAATTGGTTCATGCATATTGTAAGTTGCTAACTTGTTTTAATTTGGATACATATTGTAAGTAGCTAGCTAGTTTTGGATACATATTGTTAGAGAGTTTGATTTGGATACATATATGAATTGGTTAATATTGTAAGTTGCTAAGTTTTGGATACATAATAACTTGTTAGCTAGTTTGTTTTGGTTTGTCATATTGGTGCATTTGGATAGTATATAATGGATTGGATTGGATTGGTATTGGCTGTATATGACCAGGAAAATATCAAATGTAAAAAGGAAAATACAAAAAAAAAAAAAAAATTATACAATGGGCAGCGCTTGCAGGGAGAAGCACAGTTCATTCACGTCGCGCTTTTTAGAATGGGTAGCGCTTCCTATAATAAAGCGCTGCCTATTCCTAAAAGCGTTAGGTGAATGAGCAGCGCTTCTCCTTGCAAGCGCTGCCCATTGTGTTAGCGTTGCTTGGGAATAAGCAGCGCTTTATAGGAGGAAGCGCTGCCCATTCCAAAAATGCGCTACATGATAAGCAGCGCTTTTCCCAGGAGCGTGCTTATGACTATCAATGAGCAGCGTTTTTTAAACACTGCCCTTTGAGGGGGTGGAATCAGCAGCGCCAAATTGAGCAGCACTTAGAAACGCTGCCTATGACAAAAAAAAACGCTGCCATCCCCAAATCTGTTGTAGTGGAAAGTGTAACTTGTGGTCGCTAAACTAAAAATTAATTCTCAAATGTCTCTTCAGTTTGTTCCTCGTTGTTAACTCATTTTGTTGTGTAACCAATTCATGAAGGCTCATCTTCCTCTTAATCAACCAAGCCTCAATGTCAAGTTTTGAGTTTAGTTGGACTTTACCATATGACCACATAGATTATCATACCGTTATAGTACTTCAGGTTTCAGTCTTCTACAACAAACATTATCAAAAACCTAGCTAACCCATTTAAATAATTATTTTGGTAAGCTTACACAAAGGTTGGTTCTACACGGTGACATCCAGAAATTTTTACTAGTAAGGGTAAAACAAAAATATCGTCAATTTTTACAAAATACGTAATTTCATTACACAAAAATTGTAAAATACTTAAATTTCTACAAATCCCATAGCAAAAAATGTATAATTAGTACCACCTTATTCTCTATTTTTATTTATCTCTTGTGAATTTCTTTTTTTTTTGGCAAAATTAACTACAGTTTTTTGTGAATTTCTACATTTAATTTATAAAATTATCTTATGGGGCAAAATAAATTTGTTATATATATATATATATATAAAAATTATTTTTAATAGTAATAATTTATTAGTGTTGTCAAAAAAATAGTAATTTATTAATGACATGAAGAAAAATCATCTCCAAAATCCGTCTTCTAATTATTTTTTTAGTTCTCCAAAACACTCCAAATTTGCATACTTCAGATATTGATTGATATCCCCAACAACTAATAGTGAAATGGAATATATATATATATATATATATATATATATATATATATATATATATATTATCAGTTATTTAAACATATCACTTAATAGTTGTAAATGTACATTTACAAACATAAATAGTCACAAATTATGTAAAAGTAGAAAATTTTGCAGGAAATATCATTAAACAATAAATCTACAAACAGCGTGATTATAGATTTACTCATTCTCTGGTTTTGAACCTATGAACATTATTTCCTTCACTTAAAATTTAAGAAGCTAGAATAGCTCAAATAAATATTAGACACCGTCCCTTATAATTTATGCAAACGCGTGATTTTCTAAAGTCTAAACATTCATCAATATCGCTAAAAGTGTGACTAAATTATAGCACTCAATATTCTTGTGGTAGAACCAATTCATGGTTTGGTTACAAAGAGTAAAACAGTTTCAAGAGAACAATTTGCAGATACATATATACATATTCAGCTAGAGAAATTATACTGGATTATTTTTCCAAATTATCAATATATAGTAGCTTGCATGAAAGGGAAATATGTTTACAAAAATTAAGGCAAAATGTGCAACAGGATAATAACATAAATTTCAAATTATATAGAGAACGGTAATTTTGAAGATTTCTTTGTTGATAGCTCTTGGCACATATAGTGACCTGTCATAGTACGCATGAATGCAAGATGTATCCCACAAACCTCTAAATATGTTTACAATTCACGGGTTTTGGCCATCAAACTTATGACAACCGTGTTTGGCCAACCTATTTGAAGTTTGGTGGCCAAAGTCGTGAATCGTGAACACATATTAGAGTGTTACAGAATAGTAAAAATACATCCCACATTCATGAATATAGTCTTAGGCCACTCTCATGCCAATATTGAATAATCATAATTCATAAAGAGAAAACTATTGATATACTAGATATGAAATGAAGAAATAAGTACCTTGGTGGATTTGTGAAATCCGGAATGAGGACGGTTATATATGGAGAGAGAAAATGGAGGTATTTGTATTTGAAAAGAGGTTGAAGGGAAATTTTTATAGTGAAGCGAGGTTGAAGATAGCTTCTAATTATAGAGTTGATAAAGAGAGGTAGAGAAGAGAGCTTTTATGTGGAAAATGAAAAAAAACTATTCTCCTCTTGCTCTAAATTCGTTCCCCCCATTCTGATCTTGGCTTCTTTTTTTATAGATGGAGAAAACTTGAACTTTGTTTTCTTATCACTGAAATGTCTCTTTCAAATTTCTCACTGTCCTATGCTTAATTTTCTAGTTTTGGACATGCAGGTCTGGCTTGGAAGAAGTAGCTTTTTTGGGAAAAGAAAGCAAACATGATAAAAGATCAATAAACACTTAGCCCAAAGAAGAATATGCGATTCTTCTTTCTTTTTATTTGTACATGTATTCTTGATTTTTATCTTTACTTTTATTATGCTGAAAGTTCAACACAAATACATAGGTCTACTTTATCTGGATCATAGTTAAGAGAGATAAGATAATATTAGTTAAGAGAGATAATAATAATTTGAAAACGACATAGCTTCTTTGGAACTACTTCCATGTTTTGCCGTCCATGGGGAATTATTACTAAAATGATTTAATTTAGAGTTTAATTGTAGTGCAACTTTGTTTTACTAGTTATTTACGCAGACACGATACATATGACTTTTTATTTAATTAAGAAAAGATTTCACTATTTTTAATGACATATCAAATTGTGATTGGTTGAGAGTGTAAAAAGTCTTTATAGTGAACATGCATATAAATTTTGTTTAAGTATCATTTTAGTCACCTCCAAAATATAGTGAATTTTTTGTTTTAGTCCAAATAAAAAATATTTTTTCATTTTAGCCTCTACAATTTCCAAAACCATCACTTTTAGTTCCTAAGTGTTTGTTGTGGCTTTTTTTAATTACACGTGTTTAGTTACACATAGTGTAATGTTTTGTGGGTTTTGCCTCTCATGAATGAAATATTGCACTATTGATATAAAAAAAGCCATCACATTTTAAAGATAAAAGTGTGTGTTGAGTATTTCACCTTAAGTCCTTTTAGTTTAAGAGTGATTCGCTTCCTTCATTGTAAATTAATTCAATTCTCAGATACTAATTACTCATGATTTGGGCCTCTAGTAGAGGTTATGAAACAAGGCCCAAACCATGATTCGATTTGGATCTCGACTCATAAGGTTACATGTTGATAATTATTTGCAATGTCAAAACATAAGATGTAAATATATGCTACATTAATTACTGAAATTAGAATGTAATGGAAAAAGAAACCACAACAACAACAGTAACTAGGAACTGATTAACTCCAAATACTGTGGTGATCAAAATAGTAACAAATTAATTAAAATTATATAGTGAAGTTTGGTCAAGAAGATTTCTTTGTTGATAATTGTTGGCAACACAATGACCTGTCACTATACGCATGAATGCAAGATATATCTCACAAATTTCCCAAATAAGTTTACAATTCACGGGCTCTGGCCTCAAACTTATGGCTGCTTTGTTCGGTCAATCAGTTTAAAGTTTGGTGGTTAGAGCCGTGAATCGCGAACATATATGAGAGTGTTAGAGAATAGTAAGAATACATCCTACATTCATGAATCTAGTCATAGGCCACTATCATGCCAATATGGATTAGTCATAAATTATAAAGAGGAAATGACAAAGTTGAGATGGAGAAGGAATTGTCTCATAGTGGATTTATGAAAGCTAAAACGACCAAAGATATTTCGAGAGAGGGAAATAGGGAGGTTATGTATGTGAAGGGAGGTTGAAGGTAACTTATATTTATAGAGTAGATGAAGAGGGGTAGAAAAGAGATTTTATGTAAAAGGAGGTTGAAGATTACTTGTATTTGGTCATAAGTAGGTAGGAGAAGAGAATTACATGCATTTTATGAGTAGGTGATGGGAGTTATTAACACTAACACAATAAGAGAAGTTGATTGAAGGTAACTTTTGTTTATAGAATATAAATCAATAAGGACGTATGGCCACAAGGTCATAAGAAAAATCAAACAAGGACTGGTCATAAGAAAAATCAAACAAGGAGACAAATTGGGACCACTAGAAAATCTTTACAAATCATGACTACCTCCTGACACATAGATTTGAAATTTTCAACGATACTTTTATTGATATCTTTTACGATTATTAAAACTATAGTCGTGATATAGCAAGGTTAAATAATAGTCGTGATATAGCAAGGTTAAATAATATTTCGTTTGTTAATTTACACACACAAAATTATTAAAATCATCCCTACAGTGTACAAGGATCGACCTTTTTGTATACTTCACGCACTTGCACCCAAAAAAGTAATTTTTTTGCCTTATACCTCTATGTACTCTTTACTTTCCGTGAACTTTAAATTTTGCGCTTAGATTCCTCAATTCTCTTTTAGCTTTGATAATTAAATAAAGAGTAAGTTTTTATTTTAGTTCTTGAACTTACATTATCTCTTCTATTTGATCCATAAGTAATGAAACAATAAGTATTCTCTATAGTTTGTGAAATAAATTAATTTTGTTTCTAATATTTTAAGAAAACTCTTTCATTAGTCTAGTAAATGACTACTTAAAAAACTATGGGACTTAATTTGACAAATGTCACAAATATTAGTTTTTCATATACTAATTAGGAGAACGAGTGTAAGCTTACAGACTTAATTGAGAAGTCACTTTAAAATACGTTGAGTTATAAGTAATTTGGTTTGAAAAGGAAATTTTTATAAGTCCTACAAACCGAAAATTTTGATCCTAACTACCCCTTGCATTTGAATGTCATCTTTTAGCTTTTTGCGAGAAGGACAAAGCAAGTAACAATTACATGTTTAGACACCCATTAATTTATAACTTTTTGCTTATGGAATCCAAATTAAAAATTGATATTCAAGATACTAGTTTAGAAAACTTAATTAATGTAATGACACATAGAAAAGCTAATTCACTCGCTTTTTTTTCTTCTTCATACAAAATATTATTTGCCTTCACTAAAGAAACTAAAACAACTAAACTAAAATAAAAGCAGCAAGGCTAATTATATTGATGCACATGCACAATAATGAAGACGTAATTGCTAAACATATATGCCATTTCTATGAATTATGGTTAAACAGAACATGGTATGTATTTGACTATAATGAGAAAATACACTGGCTAAACAGAAAATACATTTTAATGTTTTAAAGAAAATACACAAAACCCACAACCACCCCCACGAGATTTGTGGATCAAATAACAAATTTAAAGCATTTGATTTTTAAATTAAAAAATACACAAAACAATAACAATACAATGCAAGCTTGAAATTAAGAATATGAGGAGATGGTGCCTCACTGCCTCCATTGAAAATAAGCCTCATAAATTCAAAGCCTTCATAGTGACGCGTGTGAGATATATGGCCGATTGAGATGTACAAACTCGTTGAGATTTTTTTTTATAAGCAAATGTTAGTGGGGATGGAGAATGTTAATTTCTGAGGTTTGAACCCCAGACCTCCTTCTTACAACTCCTTCATGTCCCTTAGCTCGCCAACTGAGCTACCTTACTAGGACAAACTCATTGAGATTTGACTGCCTCCATTCTACCTCATTGAGATGGTGCCTCGTTGAGATTTGACTGCCTCCATTATAGCCCCCAACAAGTTCTTACTGCCTCCATTAGATACATTCTAGGTTCAACGGCGGAGATTTGACGCCCGTTGAGATGTTGTGAAGGGAAGCAAAGATGAGTGTGGTAGTGAGGTCGAGGTCGTTGACTAGTGAAAGTGCTAATATGATTGAAGGGAAGAAAAGAGAGATCGAAGAGAAATTGAGAGAAGCTAGACTAACTAGCGGCTAATGTAAAATGTAATAAAAATTGGGGTTAAAACAAAATTATTTTTTTAAGGAAAGGTTAAAAGGAAATTGTTGAAAGTTATGCGATAATTAATGACATGGCATATCTAAGGCATTCATTTTTAGGCAACTATGATAGGTGTTATGTTGAACGTTCAAATACAAATACATAGGTGATAGGTGATAGGTCTCTACTTCGTATGGAATTAAAAGATGATTGATTTTTTTTTTGATAAGAAAAATAATTTTATTAACAAAAATATAGTTCCAGTATCATATGTGCGATCTCTACCTACCTTCTATGAAGGGTTGCAAAGGGCACAAGCAATCAAATACTAGAAGAACTAGACCAAAACAATTACACCATTTGTCTTGCGGTACAATGGTAAGATACAACCTAAAAGATCTCCCATATAGAAAGGGAGGTACACCAACACAGCTTAAACCTAAAAGATACAACCTGGTTTAGGACCAATCACTTAAGCCATGACACCAACAATAGAACAGCACTGAAAACTAGAAACTAAAATAAAATAAAGCCATCATTTTCATCCCAACAGTGGTTGCTCCGACAAAGATGTCAACCCCAAAAGCCATTCCAAACCGCAATAGCATGATAATAACAGCATGACAGCAGACTGACGACACCAAAATAACACACAACACTGACAACATAGCTGACGGCACAGAGCATGACTCCTGCAAAGACCATCCAAACAACAACATAACAAAAACGGCCAAGTGTCAGTGCCAATGCAGGACACCAACAAAGGCCAATGTAGCACACCATCACTCCCCCTGCAAAAAACCAAGAAAAGGAAAACTAGAAGCTATGCAACGGGGAGTCCCACCAATCAGAAAAGGATAAACTTGAGGAACAAGCAACTTTTCCAACATACCAACCCCAAGAAATATGTTTAATTTTGCTTACTATAAGTAGTGTTTCAACCAATTCCCCACCAAAGACTACATAGTTTCTTTCCCTCCAAATAATCCACATAGTTGTCATCCAAATCAAATAAGCAAACTTATCACTATTACTACCATTAACAAAGCTACCAAAAAACCTAAAATGATTTGACCCCTCCAATCCTTCGACCCAACCAAATAATAACATGCTGCCATATAACTTTAGAGAAAACACAGTGATAGAAAATGTGATTAATAGATTCCTCGTGTAAATTACAAGAAGGACAAAGCACATTGTCAACCTCCACCAAACGCTTTACTAGATTATCCCTTGTTGGTAACCTACCCAAAAATAAATGCCAACAAAAAAAAGGAACTCTTGATGGCACAGCCGTTTTCCAAACTAGATCCAGATTAACAAGGATCTCACTTGACATATGGGTGTTGTGCAGTAAGGACAATATAAAAGTATAACAAGATCTTACTGAAAAAGTTCTATTATTGATGATACTCCATACCCATTTATCTTGGGCATCTGCTACCAACTTCACCTCATGGAGAATAGTTGACAATAAGTGCAACTCATCTTCTTCTATCGAAGAGAGTTGTCTAGCCCAAGAAAAAGCCCACTGCCATCGGTCCTCCTCCCAATAACCCATATGTGCCACTGTTGCTTTTGGCTGTAAAGAACAGAGGAAAAGATTTGGGAACACCTCCATAAAAGGAGCATGGCCTAACCACTTGTGATACCAAAATTGAATGGGAGTCACATTCCCTAGAGAACAACTAAGGGCTTGTTGAAAGTAATTCTGGTCCAAATCCAAATCATCCCCCAAAAGCATCAGATCTCTCCACCACAATGAATCCTTTTGACCCCAACATCTTTCCACCATATCTATAAGATAGAAATCCCACCATATGGCACTAATATCATTAATGCATCTCCATTTATACTTCGCATGGAGTGAATTATTAAACAACGCTAAATTCTTTACCCCTAACCCACCCTCCTTTTTGGGCTTACAAATGACATCCCAAGCCACCCAACAAATCTTCCTACCTTCTTCACTAGATCCCCACAAAAATCCCTCTGAATCTTAGTAAACTCCTTAATAACCGATTTTGGAGCTTTGAAGAAAGAAAAAATATAGAAGGAGACTTGATAGTATTGAATTGATAAGTGTGACCTTTCCCCACATCGAGAGATGTTTCCCCCTCCAAGTAGAAAGTTTTGATCGCATAAAATCCCAAACTGGCTTCCAAGTATACCTCCTTCTGGAATTTTTTCCAACTGGAATGCCCAAAAACTTGAAAGGGAATGACGATATGCTACATGCAAGGAAAGAAGATGCCATCTCAAGAAAACCATCCTTTAAATTGATACCTATCAAATTGCTCTTATGAAAATTTACACGCAGACCTGAAACAAGTTCAAAGCTTCTAAAGATAGTTTTGATACTCTATAAATTTTGCCAAGAACCTTTACCTAACATGATAGTATCATTTGCAAATTGTAAGAATGACATATTATGACTTTCATTCACCCCAAAACGTTCAAAGCTCCCTAGCTGAATGGTTTTTTCAACCAACCCGGCTAAACCTTCTGCCGCGATAAGAAAAAGGAAAGGGGACAAAGGGTCACCTTGCCGCGGACCTTTGTTTGCAGAGAACTCCTCCGTAGGGCTACCGTTTACAAGCACTGACATAGAACTGACAAAAATGCAAGCCTTCATCCAATCAATCCACCTGTCATCAAATCCCATCCTGGACATCATGTAAGACAGATAACTCCAAGATACTGAGTCGTATGCTTTCTTAAAGTCAACCTTAAACAACAAGCATTCATCCCTTCTTCGCTTAGCAAGATCCACCACCTCGTTGACCACCAGCACCCCATCCAGGATTTGTCTTCCCGGGATGAAAGCTGACTGACAAGTAGATATGAGTTTTGACACCACCTTCTTCAATCTGGAGGCTAAAACCTTTGCTAGGATCTTGTAGAGGCATCCAATCAGACAAATAGGTCTGTATTCTTTCAGGCTCTGAGGATTGAGGTTTTTAGGAATAAGAGCCAAAAAGGAAGCAGTAATAGCTTTCGAGAGAACCGATGTATCCTGGAAGGGTTAAATAGAGAGGGGGAAAAGTTGTTTGTACGTATCTTGTATTGTGAAGGGAGCTTTTATTGTGAAGAGAGGTTTAAGGGAGCTTTTTATTGTGAAGAGAGGTTGGAGATAACTTGTATTTATAGAGTAGATGAAGAGAGATATAGCAGAGAGCTTTTAAGTGAAAGGAGGTTGAATTGTATTTACTGAGTAGCTAAAGAAAGTAACTCATATTTAATGAGTAGGTGAAAAGAGAGTAGGTGAAGGGTACTAACATCTTTTTTTGACAGTAGAGTTATTAACATATCAAGAGAGGTAGAAAGTAACTTATGTTATTACCAAAAAAACAAAGTAACTTGTGTTTATAGAAATAGAAATAGCCAGCAAAGAAAAAATTATGCCCCCACTTAAATTATATGTATTAGTATGTATCACCCGTGTCAGCACGGCTATACATTTCCTTTTAACTTAAATTTTGAAATTGTTGTTTGGGATTAAAAAAGAGCCAGTTGAATATTTAGGTATATTATGTCAAAAAAATTGACTACTTTGGACACCTTAGAAAATAAATCCACCATGACAAATTTTAGTAGGACACGTTTATTAGAGTAGATTGTATACTAAAAAATATTATAGTTAAACTAAAAAATCATAGTTTAATATTTTAATATAAAATTTAGTCCTCCGTTTATTTATTGATATTCAAAAAATAAAATTAAGAATAAAAGATAGCAGTTAGCACATTTTTATTTTTTAATAATATTTTTAATTAAAAATTACATATAATGTACTCGGACAGCGGAATAGTCCCCGTCCCCATCCTCATCCCAGAGTTGACAGTGGGGGAATGATCTCTCTCGTCCCCGTCTCCACATGGAAAAATTCCCCATTCACGCTCCACTGTCGGCAGTCCTCGTCGATATTCCCACGTACAGGTAGAAAGCACTCGTTTAGTTGAGTGTGAGACTGAGGGAAAGATGAAACAATACATCCATCCATAAGTATACATAACAAAGATCCTTTGGTCACTCTAAGATCTTCCTCATGATCTTCCCCAAACTTCCACCTTGAGTAACACCAAGCTTTGCTATCTCCGAACCTTCATCGCTGAGAAAGAGAGTTAGTAAGTTGGAAAAAAGTAGATTAAAAAATACTTTATTACCAGATATTGGTATGTTTATTATTACTTATTTAAAAAACAAATTGTTATATTAAAATATTATATTTTAATTAAAAATTTCATGTGGCACTCAAACATGGGATGCCACGTCATTTAAATTAGTACCACTTCAACCATTAGTTTGACCAATTTCGGTTGGGGGACCAAAATCGTGAATTAACAATTATAGGGGGACCAAAAATGTAATTAAACCTAAAATATTTGATGTTATAAGTTTGAAAGCAAGATACAAAAAGAAATTAGAATATCAATATTAGTATTGCTTATTCCCCATATCTTCTTTTCTAAAAGGGACTTATTCCCCGTATCTTATTTGCCTATAAAGCTCCATAATTAATAAAGTATAAAAAATTTCTAGAATTGACAATAATTTATGATATTTTATTTTAATATGAACATTATATATATTTTTTATTAAACCTTATATATTCATTCTATTGTAACATCTATGATTGAATAATTAATAGTTTTTCTTGACAAAAAATAATTAATAGTTGGAGAATGGTAAATATTTTACTTAATAATTAATAAAAACATAATGATGCATTAGATTAGAATTTTTTTATCATACGTGCGATATACAATATTAGTTGGAGAATGCTAAATATTTTACTTAATAATCAATAAAGGCATAATGATGCATTAGATTAGGTTTTTTTTATCATATTGTTAGTATCCAACGAATTTGCCAGCGACTAATCTAATTTTGTAAAAAAAAAACTAAATATGGAACGATCTATTGCAATCTAATTAGTATTACTCACTATTAGGAATAAGATTGAGAGTGATGATAAAAAAAAAAAGATTAAGAGCAAACAAAAGGAATGAAGAGCAGCACCGCTTTTCACATCACGCGATAGGGTTTGAGAGAAGTCCCAAATTTAGTGGGATATAGTGACTGTGCGAAGAAAGAACCATTAGTTCAAATTTTATTTTATCTTAAGGTTTCTCTCTCGGTGAAAGCTGTGAAATTGTATCCACGAAACCCTCCTGCATTGACGATCGAGACATTGTCTCTAACAGTGTAAGTAATGTTATGGAATATGGTTTGTTGGAAAGTCTTAGCTTAAAACTATGAACGCTATTGAAAATTAAGATTTACGCTTCACCTTAACATTTGATTTATCTTTGAACTTTTTAAGCAAGTCCTAATCAATCATAATCCCTCTAACATGAAATTGAGTTCTAGTTTTATATTTTGCAACCCCAACATGTACTAAAATGAAAGTGCAATGCAAAAGACAGAATATTGGTAAACGGAATAAAAAATTTAAAGTTGACAAGAATGGGGAAAACCAATATGCAGTTATAAGAGTACTTACGGAAAGAACCCAAAACAGGTTCAGCACCTATGTTGTAACAACCCGGCTACCTTGTTGCTCTTGTGCTTCTGATAGTCTCCATCTTCTCTCGATAGTGGTTCCGGCCGAAAGGATTTTCAAAGCTACAACAGTGATCAAAACACGAAAAAAAACCATATTGTTATAAGGGTGACAATAACACTTCCGTAACCGGACAGCCATAGGTGTACCTTCACCGCTGCATCAACACATTTTTGTTACTATTATAGCAATATCTCACAATTTTCTACATCTGCTATTCTGGGTCTGATTATATATATTGGGGAGTATACCTGTATACAATACAAATGTAAGAACAACTATATCCTTAATTTCTCACTATGGAGGTTGACTATATTGTAGGCACAGTCTTCAATCTATTTATTGAAATGAGATGATTGCAAAATTGATAAACTTAGGAAGTACTTCAAAACAATCTTATGATTTCAGAAGCTGAATCTTTTTAGCCATAAAGATACTGCACTACCCAAATTCCTCTAAAGCTTTATGATCACAGAAGCTGAAGGGGAAAAACCATTTGAACATGAATGAAGGAAATCTCAAAAACTTCAAAGAATAAAATTATTACCAAGCAAATGCAAAGAAAACCCATTTAGTTTGACATGATAAAAAAGATAAACTTTACAACAGAAGAAATAGAATCAAAAACAAATCACGGTAAGGTGCTGAAGAAGTTGTGGTGGTTTAGAACGTCGGCGTCTTGTGGCGGTGGAAGTGGCAAATATCGTTCTTCATCCTTCACACAGTATCGTGGCCAACTTTGTTATTGAACAGTACCTTGAGGTCTTCCGCATGGATGATCAAGGGACGGATCGTCTGCTACTGTAGGCTGAGGATGACCTGAACGCGGGGGGTGTACCTGCAAGGACTCTCCGACGCCCAAGTCAGCTATATCGAGCTACTGTACAATCTAGTGAATATTCGAATGAATTGTGTACCTGACACCTGGTGACTGTTGCTATTTATAGAGATAGTAGGCGAGTGGGCTGATCTGGATAGCCCAATTATACTGGGGGCCCAAAACACGGTCGATCTTATCCTCAATAAGCAGCTGATCTTATCCTCCTCTTGCTAAGTTGGATGACCACTACTAGATTGGGCCCAGTTGGACTGATCCTCCCCTTGCCGGGTTGGATGACAACTACTGGGTTGGGCCTGACGATTGGCCCAGTCCAGAACAGTTGCCCCCCAAGCCAAGGTCGATCATTGAGCGGGCGTAGGCTTGATGTGTAGTCCGGATGGTCGTGCCCCCAATCGTTACTCGCGAAGTTTTTTCGGTGATCTGGATCATAACGGATCGTTTGATCATTGGTGGGTATTTTTCGCGTCGTCTTGAGGGGTCTTTCTTTCCCTTCATTCCCAACACTTGTCAAAAACACATTTTCCTTTTTCTTCCAAAGTTTCTCTCTGGGAGGATCACTCAACACGATTGGGGCGATCTGAGGCCCACTTGCAACGTCCTTTCCCTACACAACCCGTTCTGTGAGCGTCCCCCTCATCTCTTTGGGCGACCTCCCGTGGTGTGAAGGGTCCACGTCTGGGCGAGCACCATCTTGGGCGAACACCCCCATCATCCGCGGTAATCTTCTTTGGAAGGAACGACCAACTCGGAGGGACGATCTCGCGCGACGTGATCTCACCATTTCAGGGGCGATCACTACGTCTGTTGGAACGACCATCACCATCGGGTCATCCGTTTATGCGTGTGACCCGCATCTTCAGGCGATCTTGACTACGCGAGTAAACTTCTCTTTCGGGCGACCTTCCTTGCCCGATCTTGCTTCCGGCGGTGATTTGAAAAGGGGTGATCTGCGTCGTTTTTTTATTGGACGACCTGCGGAGGGCGAAGGGGTTCGCGAGAGATCTGCTCTTCTTCCCGTGAGCGACCTGATTTTGGGCAACCCGTTTCCTGCGGCGATCATCCAATGCGACCTGCGATCTTCTCGTTGGGCGAGCTGTGTCTTCGGCTTGGGGCGAGCTGCGGGTCTTCTCACGGCACTCCCTCTTTCCTTTTTGTTTTCTTCGTGCATTATTTCATTTGAACGTGGTGAGCTTGACAGGATTCAAAAACATTGGTGTTTTAATTTACCAAGTTGTGTTTTGGACAGGCACTCTCCTCTTTCGCTTTGGACGAGCACATCGCTTGACTGGTACTCTCCTCTTCCGGTTTGAATGAGTACGCTGTCATCTAGGTAAATTCCCCTCAATTCTTAGTTCATTCTCTTTGCGTGATGAGCTCGGTAGGACCTGGATAACTTAGTAATTTGGTTTCTTTGTGATCTTGTTGTTTGAACTCTGGTTCGATTTGAACTAGTTCCCATGGACTGCTACCTTGATTTTCGTTGCTAAAAATTCGTCATGATTATTATCTTGTATGCTCTAAATTATGATGTTTTGTTGGTGGATGATCTGCAGTTCTAGGGAGAGACCATTCTTCGTGTGACTCGGGCGATCATTCGCTAGTATTTTCCTTCTTGGTGTAAAACGCACTTTGGGTATTTACCTCTTCCCCTTTTCAAGTATTGTTGTTGTGATTTCGGCTAGGATCGTAATAACCTGATCATTTGATTTTTCGATCTTCAAGGTTTCATCGTGATTTTGCCTCTTCCCGATTTGGTAATTTGATCTTCCGGGTGGCTTTATCTTCCTTTCACGGTATGCTACTTTAAACTTTGTTGTTAGTAACTCGTGAACATTGTTTGTGCGTTATAAATTATAACTCCTCGTTCTGTTGTCCTCCTGTGAGCCTGACCATAATCTTCTTTCTATCTTCAGTGAGTGGTCTAGATCGTAGATGCTGGATAGTACAGCGGTACTAGGGGCCCAATAATTAGTTTGATTGATCATCCCCCTATTCGGCTGGACGACCACTAATGGATTGGGCCTGGCCGATCACTTCGTGAGTGTCCTACTCTCTTCGTGAGCCAGATCTGCTCCCTTCGTGAAGGACGACCACTTCGTGAGCCATAGGGGACTACCACTTCATGTCTGCGACGATCACTTCCTTTCTTTCTCTGGATGATCACTCCCCCTCTTGGGCGAGTGATCACTTTCTTTCCTTGGACGATCACTTCCCCTCTCGGGCGATCGATTGCCCCACTTCGCTGGACGATCACTTTCCCTCTTGGGCAATCACTTCCTTTCTTTCTTTAGATGATCACTTCATGTCTGGGACGACCACTACTGGGGCCTCATCTTGGGTGACCTGCCTTCTTTGGACGAGCTACCCTTCTTTTACGATCTAGAGTTGGAGGATCTAGATTTGGACGATCTAGATCTGGCTAGATCTCCAGATGAGTTGGTTGAGGCTTTAGGTTTATTGTCTTCTTTATCTTATGACTTGGTTCTTGTATCGTTGCCCACAATCTTTTGGTCGCCTCGCAAGCATGGTCGTCCATACTCCTCGGGTTGCCCATGATCATTATTTTTCTTAACATCTTTTCTTTGTGACTAATGTTTTTCTCTTCTTCTTTTGCAGATAAGATGGTGGGTAAAGGTTCGTCCTTCGCTCGGATGCTTTCACGGGCTGGGAAAGGACCTACGGAGGGTTCGACCTCTGCTCCTCCTTCTACCCCACAGAATCCAAACGACAACTCCCACGCTACTCCTGAGGATCCAAATTTGCATTTGGTCTGACTTTTGTAGTAATCCAGACTTTGATCGTTTGTGCTTTTGATACTTTGTTGCACGTTTGATTTTCTTTTGCTTTAAGTGTATTTGCTCTTTCATCTTTGCACGATCGATGCTCAGTATCTTTGGGTTGCCCATGCTTCCAAGGTTGTCAGAATAGACAGCCCTCCATGGTGCCGTTTGCCCATTTTTGTGTTGTGGGTGCCCCAATTTCAGACGACCAAGAGGGGTTGAATACGTCCGAATTAGATTTTGCGCTCAACATAAGAATTGTATCTCAGCTTCTAAGCTTTTCTGTGCATGCTCACATGCCCCCATCGGATAAACATGGACGAAGTTATGGTCTCCATACTAGACAGCCCTCCAAGGTTGCACGCGGGCGACCAAGAAGTGGGCGCCCCAATCTTGGGCGACCATCAGGGGTCGAGGACGTTAGAAATGGATTTTGAGCTCAACATAAGAATTGTAGCTCTACCCCGTAGCTTTCCAACGCATGCTTACACGCCCCCATCGGATAAAAATGGACGAAGTTATGGTCTTCAGACCAGACCGTTCTCCAAGGTTGCGTGCTTGGTCGTCCCAATCTTGGGAGACCATCTGGGGTCTAATACTTTCGAATTAGACTTTGAGTCCACCATGAAAGTTGTAGGCATGCTTATTAGCTTTCCAACACATGCTCACACTCCCCCATCAGATAAACACAGCCAGCGTTATGGCTTGCAGACTAATGTGAGGGCGAGATTCCTCTTTTGCGCTTGAGTGAGCTCGTCTTTATTCTTAACTGGTCGGGTCTCGTCCCTACCCCTTTACATATTCATTTAAGTGCATGTTCGTTTAAGTGCATGGTCGTCCATGTCAAGCCAGGTTGTCCCTGTCAAGCTAGGTTGTCCTTGGCAGGCTTGGTCGCCTCTTTTGAGTTGTTCCTTCCAAAGTAGGGACGCTCGCGCCTAAACAAATAGTTCGTTTGCTTTGTTTGTTGCATCGTGCAAATTGCTAAGTCTGCTTTAGTTTATCGTGTTATTTCTCCACGTGAGTCGATCATTCCAAAGGAGGAGCGCTCTGCGCTAGAAGGAGAGCGTGAACCTCCTGAAGAGTAGAGGGGGTCGCCCCTTGTGAGTTGATCCTCCCAAAGGAGAAGCGCTTGATCCTCCAAAAGGAGGAGCGCTTCATCCTCCCAAAGGAGGAGCTCTTGATCCTCCCAAAGGAGGAGCGCTCATTATTTTATTGCCTTATTCGCTTAGCTCGTTATTTTTGCTTCCTATGTTACTCTTTCGACTCGTTTCGTTCGAGTAGGATCGAGAGCGCTCGTGGGCAGTTTACCAGGTTTCTACCCAGATTTAACTCGCCTTTGGGGGTGCGTCCAATCTTAGGCCACTTTATTTGTACTTAAATTCGTTTTAGTGCCTTTGGACAGTTTACCGAGCTTCTACCAGGATTTAACTCGTCCTGAGGGGGGCGCTTCATTTGTTCTTATATTCATTTAAGTGTTGTATCCTGACCGCGCAGTTTATTGAACGCGGTTCGAACTTAACTTGCACGGTAGGTCGAACCTTTGAGCTTCATTCTCGATTGACCGTTCGTAATTAAAGAGACATATGAACACATATATAAAAGAAATTGTCTTATTTAACGGTCGGGCGGACTTCGATAAAAATCCCTGTGGGAAAAAGAGAGTTCCGCCCGTCTTTTCATTCATGACATACAATCAGTTCTTAAAAGGCAACTTGCCTTCCCCTTGATCTTCTGGTATCCGAGACATCATCGTCCTCGTCGTCCTCTTCTTCTCTGACTTTGGCCACTTCGTCGATTGACCCCTTTCTAGGTGATCGCACCTCCTTCCTGTCATCCCTCCCGTCGGCCTGGTCCTTCTTTACATATTGAGCCAGTTTCCCTTTTCTGATCAGTTCTTCGATGTCGTCTTTGAGGGCCATGCAGTTGTTGGTATCGTGCCCGTTGCTCTTATGGTAACGACAGTACTTCTTGGATGAGCGCTGCCCTTCCTTGAGGACGAGAGGGTCTGGTTTTGTCATCTCTCTGAACTCTGCGTTTGCACATTCTAACAGGATCTGTGCGTATGAGGTATTCATTTTCGCTCGGTCCGCGAACTTCCTGATCGTGGAATCTCTTGGTGGTCCTCCCTGATCCCTTCTAGGCCTTTGGTCGCGATCTTCGCGAGGTTGTCGATTGATCCCTCTTTCAGCGGCTTCAAT
Source organism: Astragalus glycyphyllos (assembly GCA_963573325.1). Lineage (NCBI taxonomy): Eukaryota > Viridiplantae > Streptophyta > Magnoliopsida > Fabales > Fabaceae > Astragalus > Astragalus glycyphyllos. Next base: position 10,846,550 of record OY754313.1, on the reverse strand, counting down.
AACCATCGTGCTCTCTTCATAATTCATGAACCTCTGAGATCTGCGGAGGAAGGTTTCCAAATCTCTTAGCAAGTGTAAGCCTACTTCCACTTCAAATCTACTCCCTCGGAGGAGTCCAGTCCTCAAGAACCACAATCTCTGGTTATCATCCAGATTCCTCACCCGGTCGGCCTCCCGATTGAATTGCTCCACATAGCTTCGGAGGGACTCATTGAGTCATTGTATGATCGCGATCAAGACATCCTGAGACTTAGGCTTTACCCTTGAAGTTGTGAAACGGGCGGAGAAGACTCTGGCCATCCGTTCCCATGAAGAAATGGTGTTAGGCCGTAACTCAGTAAACCATTCCAAAGCTGATCCTTCCAGGGTCAAGGGGAAAATGTTGCATTTGACAGGATCGGGCGCCCCCTATACCTCATCATAATGTCGAAGTGCTTTAGATGGGTTTCAGGATCTTTCACGCCATTGTACATTTTCAAGTCGGATGGGGGTTTCTGTACCGAGTGTAGGATACGAAACTCGTCTATTTCTCTGGTGAATGGACCTAAACTCATGTCCACTCTACCCCTACAAGGTGGTCGATCCTCGAAGTGTCGACCTTGATGACCACGTCGTTCTTCATTAGAATTGTCTCTTGAATTGTTGCGTGGGAGCCTTTCGTAAGACCGGCTGTGAGATCGATGGTTGCGTGGGCGTCTTTCATAAGACCGGCTGCGCGATCGAGCGGGCGAGCCGGGTGAGCCAGACGAATCATAGGAGGATTCCTGCTGCGAAGACTCCTCCGGCCAATAGGTGTAATCTGAAGTGGAGGGAGTGATCTTGGACGGAGTTGGTCCTCCTCCTCGTCCCCTTCTGCGAGGTGGAGATCTGTGGACGAGCTGTCTTCTAGGAGGCGAACGGTGTCACGTAGACAGGTCGACCCGTGGACCGGACGACCTGTTGTTGCGACGGCATAGTTCGGGTGCTGTGTTTGCTCGCCTGATCCTCCATCTGGGTGAGGAGGTCGTTCTGCTGGGCGATTTGCAGGTCTCGGTTTCGAAGTTGTTCCCGGAGCTCTTGAACCAAGTTGGCCGGATGGGTGACGTCGACCTATTGGGTCGTGCCTGGCTGGGCTCCGGGGGCCACGACCTAAGCGTTGGTCATTGTTCCTTCTAGTGCTGGGGGTGAAGGGACTGGTATCTCGGCCACGGTCGACCGCGGTCTGCCTCGAGTTGCCATTGGAGGCATTTGAAATGTCGGTGGGATAGCTTGCTCCCACTGTGGTCGCCAATGAACCGTATCTTGAGGTCTTCCGCGTGGATGATCAAGGGACGGGTCGTCTGCTACTATAGGCTGAGGGTGACCTGAACGCGCAGGGGGATGTACCTGCAAGGACACTCCGACGCCCAAGTCAGCTATATCGAGCTACTGTACAATATAGTGAATATTCGAGTGAATTGCGTACCTGACAACTGGTGACTGTTGCTATTTATAGAGATAGTAGGCGAGTGGGCTGATCTGGATAGCCCAATTATACTGGGGGCCCAAAACACGGTCGATCTTATCCTCAATAAGCAGCTGATCTTATCCTCTTCTTGCTGAGTTGGATGACCACTACTAGATTGGGCCCAGTTGGACTGATCCTCCCCTTGCCGGGTTGGATGACCACTACTAGGTTGGGCCTGACGACTAGCCTTGTCCAGAACAGTTATGATGCTAACGAAGGAAATTCTTCAGAAATTTAGGGAGAAACGAAACCCTAACGAAGGAAGATAGAAGGAGTGATGGTCCATGGAGAGAGAGAAATGCAGTGCTCTGTTTCTTCTAATTTTCTTCTTTCGTTGCTTTGCGTTTTGAGTTGATCAAGATGAAAGGAGAGATAAAGCACAAACTTTTGTAGTTCATCAAAAAAAGATTGAAATTTTGTGATAGAAAAAGAGAGGAAAAGAAGGAAGAGGAATGTGTGAATGAGAGATGAAAGGAGATTGTCGAGAGAGAGAGATTTGATCAACAAAATTAGCATTGTATTCATTACTTGTTTTTGTTTTTTTGAAACTGTCTGCTCCAATCAATGTTATTAAAACCGACCCGGTGATCGACCCGAGCAGGTCACTGAGTCATTGGGTCAATGGTCGAACCGAGGGATCACTAATTGACCCGCATGACCCGATATCAATAAATTTGGTATTAAATTAATATGAGAATTAGAAAAATGTAAGATATTATAAGTCAATATTTTTAAATTTAATATAATTTTGAATTAAAAACAAATTTGAAAATCAATAAAATTAATCATATAAAATAACATTCTAGTTAATAAATATATAGAATCTAAAATCTAAGGAAAGTGATACAAAATATTAGATGTCAGATAAATATGATATACAAATGTAATATATAAGTATTAAAATACATATAAATAAATATAATTAGTAGGTAATAGGTTTTGCTAGAAATAAAAGAAAAAAAAGGGTATATATTCTATAATACGCCTCAGTTACAACAAAATGTGGTTGCTCAAATGATTAGTGTTGGAAGATGCGGGTGTGAGGAAGGGGGTTCGATCTACTGATTCTGTATTTTTGAGATATATTTCGAAATTAATTTTCAATAAAAGCTGAGGTGGATGCCATGTATTTATTTGGAGATGTGTGTGGCTTTTTCTGATTGGTCCTAGTTGTAAGCCTATGTGGACAAACTCATAATTTATATTACTTATGATTATGACTAGTATGTATCACCCGTGCCAGCACAAGTATACATTTCCTTTTAACTTAAATTTTGAAATTGTTGTTTGGGGATTAAAAAAGAGCCAGTTGAATGTTTACATATATTATGTCAAAAAAATTAACTACTTTGGACACCTTAGAAAATAAACCCACCATAACAAATTTTAGTAGGACACGTTTATTAGATTAGATTGTATACTAAAAAATATTATTGGTAAACTGTAACACCCTAATATCTCTAATCAATAGAAATACTAAGAATATACAATTTAGTAAACATCAGAGTAACTTTCCTACTTATAATAAGGAAAAACCGGAAACGATTACATAACTCAATTATCTCAAGTCATATATCGACTACAAAGACGACGGGGAATAACATAATCAGAGACTGATGGATTAAATCTTCAATCTCCTCTTCTTGCATGACACCTACTCGCATCCCTTAACCTTCTTCTTTTCCCTTGTTTCTCTGTAAAACAACAACAAATGATAGGGTGAGATAACATATCTCAATGAGTTCTACCGCGACCCCTAACATTCACTCGGTTCAATTATGAAAACCCTTTTAATTCGTAATTCAATATAAATTACAAAATAGTCCATTTCATCTTGTATCACATCACCAACCACCCAAAGTAGCTTAAGTGATGAATTTCAATATTACATTTTAATATTTTGCAGGTCACCAACTCCGAAAGCTTAAGTGAACCCCTAATTACGCTCACGGTTTAAGTACAAAGTTCCTCTTTAATTGGTAATTCAGTATGAATCACAAAACCATCTGGCAATTCTACCAATGAATTGCAAAAACATCTGGTAATTCAATAAAAGAATTACAATAAAGCCTTATTAATTCTAGCACATCACCAACAACCCAAGGAAGCTTGAGTGAACCCCAACATCTGGCCGATAAGTGTACAACTCTTAAAGGCAAAGTAATAATAAACCTCAGGGGGCCTAAGATAAGGGCTCATGACTTCCCTCTCTTAGTATGCTAACATCTGGAGGTCGTCACCTCAATTCGATATAATTTATATATCACACCCGCATTGGGCCGTCAATCTTATTTAATACCCGCATTGGGCCGTCAATCACATATGATATAATTTATATATCATGTCCACTACAATAGTAGAACATGAAGTTCCGTTTTGATTTGAAAAACATATGTTCTCACACGTGGCTAGCCTCGGTTTTTCGAAACATTGATAAGTTCTAAAACATTTCCTAAAAACCAAGTTTGAACATGTTAAAATCATGTTTTTGGAACAAAAAGGAGCGACGAAAAGACAAAACAGCATTTTGAACCCGAGAGCAACGCATGGTCCGTGCCCCTGGGGCGCACGGTCCGTGCTACCTGTAAAAAAATTTGTGGGTTTCTATCTACGGGGCGCACGGTCCGTGCCTCTGAGGCGCACGGTCCGTGCTGCCTGTACAGAAACAACATTTTAACTCCATTTCGTCCGTTTCGCGATTCCGATCGATTCCAAACCGTAACCCAAACCAATTCCAACTGAAAAACAGAAGATTTCACAACATATTCCAGTCCAAACAATCACAATCAAACCAAACTTCACATCACAATCAAAGTATAATTGGAAAATTAAACCAGAAACGATGTTTTTCTAAAATTCGGTTTTTGACTCTAAAACCATTTCGAAACCAAAACAGCAATCGATTCTAGAATTTCAACACAATCAATTTAAAGTGTAAATTCCCTAAACGTGAGTAAAACTCACCCGGAATGTAGAATTCACAAATACTTGAATCTTCATACAACGAACGAGACCAAAAACCACTCGAACATTCCCCGTAATAGTTTCGAAGCCCACGAACTCGGAATCCACTTCAAATTTCGAATTCGAGCTACCCAATCAACCCAAAACAGAAAGGTGACTATTGGAAGGCTCTAGTGTCGAGCATTGTACTTCACAATTAGTTTATGAACTTCAAGACTCCATTTTTGTTAGTGTTTGAGCTTGAGATCTAGAAATGGGGCTTTGTGATAGAAGAAGAAGTAGCCACAGATTTTTGTACCAATGGATAGAGAGCAAGAAATGGAGAAGAGTGGTGCTGAAATCAAACACAAGCAATGAAGATCCATGGAACTCTCTTCTCTTCTTCTTCCTCTCAACTCTCTCGACCTACACTCTCTCTCTCTCCCTATATTTTCTCTTTTCTTTTTCTAAAATTCAGCAATGTGAGAAATGAGAGAAGGTTGAGTGATTTAAGTAATAGAGGGTGTAATGACTATAATGCCCTTGTTTCCCTAATTCCCTCTTTAATCTATTTTCTACCCAAACAATCATCAATAATCCACACAATTCAAACTATAATTCAAATAAATCACATAATCTAACAATTTAATATTGATTTCACGACAAACTCATATCTGAGACTTGATTTATTATTTACTCAAATAACAAACCGCTAGGTAATTTCGTAAACCGAAATTTACCAAACTAGGGATGTTACAATCACCCCAACTTGAAAGATTTTGTCCTCAAAATCGTTCGAAGCATATACATATAATTGACGCAAGGCCAACATTTATTGATCGATTAACGACATCTGACTTTCCTATGCAGACACTAGCAGTTGTCTACTCACAGATGTATCCACCGTTTGTTTAGAAAACAGATTCATAACTTAGGGTAGAGACACAACTTTCGCCTTCAAAGCGGAATAAGCTTGAAAGGTTTCTGCCTAAATGTAGCATTGGGTTTGGAGGAATTTACGCCTATGAGAGAATCGCTTTAAACTCAAACCACACTGTATTCGGAGGAAAAGTTTTCTTCTCTTCCCGAGTTACGCTTACATAAGAGCTTAACTCGTTTTACTAAAATTCCCACAGAAGAAAATAGAATGATTTTATAAAATGAATTGACTCTTAACCAAATAGATATGGGAAAACGATTTTTCTTGCAACTCGACCCAAGAAAAACTCTAAAAATTGTAGTGACATACTCAATTCCAAAAATTGAAAGTAATTTCGTTTTGTTTGGGTAAAGATTCTTTTCAATGGGGTTTTCAAACAATTGATAATTTTGAAAAATATGATTATCCCCAAAAACGATAATTCACCCCAACTTAAAAATGACCTTACTAAATGCACGACGTTTCAACCAAAGGTATTATCACTTTCAGATTTTAGAAATTTTCGACATTGAAAGTAAGTATAAAAGTATTACTTGGTTGAAATTAACCATTTGTGTGATCAAAATCTCACAAATTTCCCTCGTTGTGCTTTAATTTGGCCTCTTTAATGTTAAAATACTTAGGTCAGTTTGAGGAAGGAATTTGGAAGGAGATTGTGTCGATCGGAAAGTGGATATTTGATTTTTAAAATAGGGACAAAAGCAGGCGCTCAGATCGGACCTTAGGGTGCACGGTCCGGCTCCTTCATTTGTACCTTTGTTTGAAACTTTTGTTTTTCTTAAACCTCTATTCTATTCGATCCAATTCGTTCCCTTTCAATTCTTTTCTCAACTTGGCCTAATGACAAGATTTCAATACTAACCCATGTGTGTGTGTGTGTGTATATATATATATATATATTTCATGATGAAAGACAGACATAGACCTTTCACCTCAACGACACAAAAATGGTTACAGTATTCACTATCAAGGACTCATGTGTTAAACACTCACTGTCCAATCATTTAGTCTTAGCCCGACATGTGGTTTATCCATAGACATTCCTCCATCAAAACAGTGTAGTGGGTAAAACCTTTATTACATATATCTGACTTATGAGATTCCTTAGAAACAGCCTCGTGTGCTGGACTATAATCAGACAACTCTGAGTTTAGCGCATGCGTGTTCTATTGACATTTAACCAATAGAATATCTGGATTGAACAACTAGTCTTGACTAATACAATGGATTAAAATCATGACATCACACTGTTAACCCGAACGAAATTAAGGTTAACTATTGGAATTTACCTCAGTGGCGGAAGCTTGAACACTATAACTGCTGAAAGATAATTCCCTAAGCATGGCTTGATACTTCCCTTACTTGCAATTATATTCACATATTAACCCAATCTTCCACTACATTCGGGTAGAGGATTGAGGAACTGAAATCTTCGGTTATCTTAGAAACACTTCTAGCATTTTGGTTAGTCATCAGTACAAACAATATTTCCGACTGACTCACGAAGGGGTAATGTTTACAGAAAACTTTTCTTGAAAACATTTTGATATAAAACAATTTTATCATGTACCCAAAGGAGTCGATTCTCATAACTAACCCAAAAATACTAATAAGAGTGTATCTTTCAAACCTTAACTTACTACACGGGATTTAACCCTAGAACCTGATAATCCTACACAGTATACGGCTTTTCGAAATTACTTAAGTCAAAGATTTATCCAAGATCATTGTCCTTCTTAGGTCTTGTCCATACAGACGCTAAGGAAATAAGAGTTTCGGTATTAGAAATCTTACTAGAACGACATAAGGTTTTCCTTAGAAGGTAAGCTTCATTACCATTCTATGAAATTCTGGATCTATTGATTAACCTTAACGTAACGATTATTCTTGGACTAATTATGAAATTAAAACAACGGTGGCACTAAGGAGTTTTTTTGAAAATGAAACGTTTAGGGAATCAAACGAGCACACCAATAGTATCATCGTATTGATTCATAAAATTTTAGTATAAAATCATTAAACATTTCCTTGGCCCAACTTCTCTTCGAATTTCCGCAACTGTCTAAGCATAGTCTTTACGATCACGTTAGTCAATCAAGTTTTAGAACGATTCTACATCCATAACAACATTCTGTCCGACACGTAGGTAACTTTGAGCTTCTCGCTCTTCCGACATACAAGATGGGATTATAGTCTAAGAGTTCAGAAAACACTTCCAATTATTGAAAGGCTAAAATTACTAATAATCATTCCCGAGGAATAGATTCTTTGGAAAAAGTTACAATGAAGGCCATTCAGAACCGGTGTCTAGGAATCTAAACTTAATGGTTGGAACTCCTCGTCCAATACACCGTGCAATTGCAAGATTTCCAATCTACAAATGCGTTGGGGTGTAACTGCTAAGGATAAGACAGAGATACACTTCTAAATGAAATTAGAAACTCAGTTTACGACCTACTCAGATGTATAAACATTTTCGTTAGCTTTCCAATGCTTCTTAGAACATAAAAATCGGAGTTCCGAAGTATGAGTTATTAATAAAATGAGTTGGAAAACTAGCGAAAATTTCTCGCAGACTGAGACGAGTGTGCACTTAACCAGAGGATTGGTATAAGGTGATTTCTATCGACTCTATTTACTAGTCTAATCCTTAAAAGGATTTGGTTTAAGGGTTCGGATCATTTGGTAACTCAGTTCACCCTTACATATGTTACTCTATCATTTGCTAGAGTGGCTTTATACAATTCGAGATGTGATTCTGGGAGAACAGAACCTTGATTTAGGCTTGGAACTTATCCGATAGAAGTCTCTAATTGTGACATAAGTCAGGGTTCTAGCTCGAGTCACTAAGAAGAATTAATTACTAAACCGTATATCGGTCCCGAGTATATTGATTTCAAAGGTTATAGCTCTGTGGTATCAGCTAATCTTAACTGATCTTAGATTAACGACTTGGCCGTAGCAAAACAATTACCTTGGATTCAAGAATGGAGTAGTCGCCCACAATTTCTTCGAACAAATCCGGATGCCAATCTATTGCCCTTCGCTTACGCTACGCACTCTAATGAAACGAAAAGGCTAGGATCCTAAGGTTTAGGTTTTGGACATTATCGGGGCTGAGGCAACTAATCGTCATCATTCGCAGTAATTCACATGAGACACTGAGTGGATCCTGACCCAATACATCACATGATTTACTGAAAGGTTCTGACATTTTAATTGTCTAAGTCCATAGCTGACTTGCGCACGGTCCGTGCCTCTGAGGCGCACGGTCCGTGCTACCTGTACAGAAACAGCATTTTAACTCCATTTCGTCCGTTTCGCGACTCCGATCGATTCCAAACCGTAACCCAAACTGTAACACCCCGGAAATAATTTAATTAAAATAGTTGATTGAATTATTAAAATAATTTGGAGGCGGGATATAGATAAATTAAAAGGTTAATATTTTATATGCGTAGGAGGTGAAACGAGTAAAGGAGGTGGTGACGTAGAGAGCCCAGTGTTTACTGAGCCCTCAACTTAAACCCTGGGGGTTTAAGCCAAACCCTCATTCGCAGCAAGCAAAAGAAAAAACGAAAGTGAGAGTGAGAGAGAGAGCACGCGGCGCAAAGAGGGAGAGAAGAGGAGGGTTTCGCGAAGAATTTCAAAAGGAGATCGTTCGTGTTGCTGTGGTTTTGTTCGTGTCTCGTTCGTCGTGTTCCGGAGCTTACGTTATTCGAGGTAAGGGTGGGCTTAACCTTGATAATGGGTTGATGATAATTATGTGTGGGTAGTCTAGGGTTTTGTTGAATTGTTCGTGTTGTTGCATATCGTGTTTTCGTTGAGATTGGTGCTTTGATGATTATTGCACGTTATTGTGATTTGTTTCGTTATTTGTTGTTGCGTGATTGTTGTATCACGATGATGGTGTTGTTATTGTTCGTGTTTTTGTTGTTGCTGTGCGTGGTTGATTGTTGTTGTCGCGTTGTCGAATTGTCGTTTTTGTTGTGGTGGTTGCGGTGTCGTTGCCGTTAGGGTTTGGTGTTTGGCAATTTAGCGATTCTGGACACAGGTTCGGTTTTTCTAAAACTGGCGCTGTTTGGTTGATCCAAAAATTATGAGGTTGATTTTTTTTGAAAATAGACTTAACTTCGGTCGTTTTGGCACTGGTTTCGTCAAATTCGGAGTTGTATAGCTCGAATTATAGGCGATACAAGTTAGGTTAAAATTCTGGAAACGATTTGGGTATAGATTCGGTATTTCGGTGACTGGGAACGTTGTATTGACCGAAAAATTATGTGGTTTATTTTTCTGGAAAATAGACTTAATGCTTGTTAATTTGGCACTGGTTTGGTTGCGTTTAGAGTTGTGTAGCTCGAGATATGAATTCCACAAGTTAGAGTAAGATTCTGGAAACAATCTGGACACAGGGTCAGTGTTTTGGTTACCACGTTTTCAAAAGAACTCCTTTTCGAACGAATCCAATTTCTTTGAAAACTAGACAAAATTTTCCCCAGTTTATGCACAAGTTTCATGCAATTTGATTGAGTTTTGGTCACTTTGGAATTGCTTGAATTTGAAGGACAGAAACTGTCCTCTTTTGCAACTAGCCTGTGTGCTTTTCGAAAACTGTACCTATTGGACACACTCCTTCAAAAACTGAACTTAGGGATGATAACCAGACCCATAGGGCTTTCCAACAAGTATTTATTTGTTGAAATCCGATGTCGTTTGCTATTTTAATTAATTCGCTGAAGTAGGTGCGATGTGCCTAGGCGCTGTGCGCCAGTCTTGTGCGTGGTGTGCGTGCGTTATGTCCGCGTTGTGGAGCCGTCTGGTGTTAATATTTCAGGTGCGGTGCTGGTATGCTCAGGAGAGTTTAGTGGTAGCTGTGATGCTACAACTTGGTGCTATTTTTGGTGAAATCATTTGTTTTGATTCTGGTGATATAGTATTTATTTTAAATACTTGTTATGGTGAGTTGGTGCATAATCATGGTGTCGCATTGTCATATGCATGTTTTGGTGATATAGGCTCTGCCTCTGGTGTTTATTGGTGATATGCCCGTCGTGGCTCATTTTGGTGATCGGTACCGCATGCATATGCCCACTGGAGGGGTTGCATATCATCCCATTGTCTATGAATGTTATAACTTTGGTGGTTCACTGTCAAATGGACTTTTCCTTTGGTATCTGGTGCTGTGATATGGTGTAATTGTATTGTGTTGCTGTAGTTACCTGATGCTAGCATATTTTTATCATCTGCTTATTACCTCTGTTAGACTCACCCCTTCTGCTTGGAATGTTGCTCTCATGCGGCAACGCTGCAGGTGATTGCTAGTGCTCGTGGAGGAATTGCTAGGTTTTGCTTCCTCTCTCGTTTGGGTCTGTGTCAGCTCTGATATGTAGCACCGGGGAGTCGTTAGTTATCGTTTTGAACTATTATTTTAGTTATTGGAAATTGTTTTAATTAATTTTGGAGATGTCTCTAATTGTTAATTCTGGAGATGTTTAAACTGGTTAATATTTCCGCTGCTTGGTGATTTCTTTTATATAAATTATTTTGGAGATTTTTTTTTGGAATAAATGGTGTTTTTTTTTAAAATGGTGAAAAATGTAGCGCCCTTCGAGGTGACTCTGATAATTGTCTATTTAGTTGTAATAGTAAAAGGGGGGTGTTACACAAACCAATTCCAACTGAAAAACAGAAGATTTCACAACATATTCCAGTCCAAACAATCACAATCAAACCAAACTTCACATCACAATCAAAGTATAATTGGAAAATTAAACCAGAAACGATGTTTTTCTAAAATTCGGTTTTTGACTCTAAAACCATTTCGAAACCAAAACAGCAATCGATTCTAGAATTTCAACACAATCAATTTAAAGTGTAAATTCCCTAAACGTGAGTAAAACTCACCCGGAATGTAGAATTCACAAATACTTGAATCTTCATACAATGAACGAGACCAAAAACCACTCGAACATTCCCCGTAATAGTTTCGAAGCCCACGAACTCGGAATCCACTTCAAATTTCGAATTCGAGCTACCCAATCAACCCAAAACAGAAAGGTGACTATTGGAAGGCTCTAGTGTCGAGTATTGTACTTCACAATTAGTTTATGAACTTCAAGACTCCATTTTTGTTAGTGATTGAGCTTGAGATCTAGAAATGGGGCTTTGTGATAGAAGAAGAAGTAGCCACTGATTTTTGTACCAATGGATAGAGAGCAAGAAATGGAGAAGAGTGGTGCTGAAATCAAACACAAGCAATGAAGATCCATGGAACTCTCTTCTCTTCTTCTTCCTCTCAACTCTCTCGACCTACACACTCTCTCTCCCTATATTTTCTCTTTTCTTTTTCTAAAATTCAGCAATGTGAGAAATGATTAAAAGACAAACTTTACAACAGAAGAAAAAGAATCAAAAACAAATCACAGTAAGGCGCTGAAGAAGTTGTGGTGGTTTAGAACGTCGGCGTCTTGTGGCGGTGGAAGTGGAAAATATCGTTCTTCATCCTTCACACAGTATCGTGGCCAACTTTGTTATGATGCTAACGAAGGAAATTCTTCAGAAATTTTGGGAAAAACGAAACCCTAACGAAGGAAGATAGAAGGAGTGATGGTCCATGGAGAGAGAGAAATGCAGTGCTCTGTTTCTTCTGATTTTCTTCTTTCGTTGCTTTGCGTTTTGAGTTGATCAAGATGAAAGTAGAGATGAAGGACAAACTTTTGTAGTTCATCAAAAAAAGATTGAAATTTTGTGATAGAAAATGAGAGAAAAAGAGGGAAGAGGAATGTGCGAATGAGAGATGAAGAGAGATTGTCGAGAGAGAGATTGGATCCACAAAATTAGCATTGTATTCATTACTGGATCCACAAAATTTACATTGTATTCATTACTTGTTTTTATTTTTTTGAAACTGTCAGCTCCAATCAATGTTATTAAAACCGACTCGGTGATCGACCCGAGCAGGTCACTAGGTCATTGGGTCAATGGTCGAACCGAGGGGTCGCTAATTGACCCGCATGATCCGATATCAATAAATTTGGTATTAAATTAATATGAGAATTAGAAAAATGTAAGATATTATAAGTCAACATGTTTAAATTTAATATAATTTTGAATTAAAAACAAATTTGAAAATCAATAAAATTACTCATATTTAATAACATTCTAGTTAATAAATAGGCTTAAATACAAGTTTGGTCTCCAAGTTTCACCAACTTACGATTTTGATCCCCCAAGTTTTAATTTCACGAATTTGATCCCCCAAGTTTCCCAATTTGTAAAATCAGGGTCCCCCACTAATCTGGTCAAAAATGATGCTGACCTGTCGGCCACTTAAACTACGTGGCAGCCACGCTGGCATGCCAAAGTGTCCCCCAAGTTTTAATTTCACAAAGAAGAAGATGAAAAGCTCTCTGCTCTCTCTGTCTGCTCTCTTGATTCGTTTAATCTGATAGTTTAAGTATTTTTTTTAATTTCTAATTTCTTAAATATAATATAAATATATATATATATATAAACAAAATGTTAAAATAAAAATAACAATTTTTAATATTAAAAAGTCACTTTGGCATGCCAGCGTGGCTGACACGTAGTTTAAGTGATCGACCCGAGCAGGTCACTAGGTCATTGGGTCAATGGTCGAACCGAGGGGTCGCTAATTGACCCGCATGATCCGATATCAATAAATTTGGTATTAAATTAATATGAGAATTAGAAAAATGTAAGATATTATAAGTCAACATGTTTAAATTTAATATAATTTTGAATTAAAAACAAATTTGAAAATCAATAAAATTACTCATATTTAATAACATTCTAGTTAATAAATAGGCTTAAATACAAGTTTGGTCTCCAAGTTTCACCAACTCACGATTTTGATCCCCCAAGTTTTAATTTCACGAATTTGATCCCCCAAGTTTCTCAATTTGTAAAATCAGGGTCCCCCACTAATCTGGTCAAAAATGATGCTGACCTGTCGGCCACTTAAACTACGTGGCAGCCACGCTGGCATGCCAAAGTGTCCCCCAAGTTTTAATTTCACAAAGAAGAAGATGAAAAGCTCTCTGCTCTCTCTGTCTGCTCTCTTGATTCGTTTAATCTGATAGTTTAAGTATTTTTTTTAATTTCTAATTTCTTAAATATAATATAAATATAAATATAAATATATATATATATATATATAAACAAAATGTTAAAATAAAAATAACAATTTTTAATATTAAAAAGTCACTTTGGCATGCCAGCGTGGCTGACACGTAGTTTAAGTGGCGGACAGGTCAGCATCAATTTTGACCAGATTAGTGGGGGACCTTGATTTTACAAATTGGGAAACTTGGGGGATCAAATTCGTGAAATTCAAACTTGGGGGATCAAAATCGTGAGTTGGTGAAACTTGGAGGACCAAAACTGTATTTAAGCCTAATAAATATATAGAATCTAAAATCTATGGAAAGTGATACAAAATATTAGATGTCAAATAAATATGATATATAAATGTAATATATAAGTATAAGTATTAAAATACATATAAATAAATATAATTAGTAGGTAATAGGTTTTGCTAGAAATAAAAGAAAAAAAGGGTATATATTCTATAATACGCCTTAATTACAACAAAACGTGGTTGCTCAAATGGTTAGTGTTGGAAGGTGCAGCGGGTGTGAAGAAGGGGGTTTGATCCCTTGATTTTTCATTTTTGAAATATATTTCGAAATTAATTTTCAATAAAAGCTGAGGTGGATGCCACGTATTTATTTAGAGATGTGTGTGGCTTTTTCTGATTGGTCCTAATTTTAAGCCTATGTGGACAAACTCAAGATTTATATTACTTATGATTATTATATATTGTTTTTTCGTTTACACATATGTATATAGTTAAAATATTAATTTAATTGTTATAAGTCTTTCTTTTCAAAAAAGGAAAGGGACTTTGACTAATTATGTAAGGCCCCACAGCTTAAGGTAAGCCAAGACCAAAAAAATTAAAGCTTGTCCATGAATAAATATGATTTAAGGGTAATTAAATCAATATATCAATTCTTAATATGACCAAATAATCAATTCTTACCACACTAACAATAGAGTGACAATCTGAAACCCCTCTTGCAACCAATGTGTATTGGTTCATTTTATGGCTCACACATTGTTAAAAAGCAATAATATTTTAGTATTGCTTATAAAAAAAATATTTTACTATATTTTGCCTCTTGGAAAAATGAGAAAATACATTTTAGTGTTTTAAAGAAAATACACAAACCCCATAACCACCCCATGTGGTACCTACATATGCAGTACAGGGAGAATGGCTGGAACAGCCATGTGAACAAATGCAATATTAATTATTATGCTGAATTGCTAAAAGTTAGATAGGTTTACTTTGTTTGGAGTTTTTTTAAATAGCATGGATGTATGTTAAAAATGAACACTAAGGTGCTACAAAAAACCTAAATATAACTCCTCATGAAAAGATCCCACGAGATAGCTAGAGTAAAAGAAAATGATTATACAGGATAGAAGAGGCGGGTATTATACTTACCTCGCATGAGAAACTACCTCCAAGACAGCTATAATGGTATTTCCAATAATTGAGAAGTCTGGCACTCTCACCACAAAAATACATCGATGTGATTGATCCCAAAGGACTCGCAAAACAAAATGCCAAATTAGTTAACCTTGCCCACCCAACAAGTCGAAATAGATTTTTGGACATTACAAGCTCTCCACCCAGCCAACTCACAATGAAGTTCCATACTCAAGACACTAGTGCAATATCTGCTTTAAAAAGCACTATTTGGAGTCGGTTGTTTGAATAACCAATTCCAAATGTGGACGCGGTGGCAATTTTGTAATTAAATGGACGGGAGAGTGAATTTTTTATACATTTCGAATCGGTTGTTTAAACAACCGATTATTTAAAAGATATAAATTTAGAATCGATTTTATTAACAACCGATTATCAAAGTCTTCTTCATTAGCTCAAACTTTTCAGAATCTCATTCTCATTCACGCTCATAAAGATTTTGTTTCCCTTTCCCTCTCACAGCCTACCTCTCCCTCTCTCTCTCTCAAAGTCTGCTCTCAGTCCCTAGCTTTCCCTCTCCCTCTCACAGTTCTCTCTCACTCCGTCGAAGACTCACTCGCAGTCTCTCGCGTTCTCTTCAAGTATAACAAAGGAAACAGAAGAAGAAGAAAGAATAATGAAGGATCCCAAATTGAAGTTTTAATACCCAGGAATCTGTTTCCAATCCTGTATTCTCTTTCCTTATGTTGCTCATTCCTGCTTCCCATTCTCGTTTCCCTTCCCCTTTTCCAGTTTTCTCTTTTCCCTTTGCGTTCCCAATTAATCCTTTCACACCTCAACTAGTCAGCATCGATCAAGATTCTCTTTGTCTTTGTTTGATCCGCAATCAATTTCAGATCGATCTACATTCTCTCTGTCTCTCATTCATCTTCTCAGATTGATCCGCGTTTTCCATCTACAATCTCTCTCTTTGAAGGTTAGTTTCCATCCCTAACATTTCTTTGATTTGATGTTGCAGATTTTTCCCAAATCAAAATCGCAAAAACACCCTAACATCACACGAGTATCAAATTTTCAGATCGATCCACATTCTCCCTGTCTCTAATTCATCTTCTCAGATTGATCCGCATTTTACGATCTGCAGTCTTTCTCTTTGAAGGTGAGTTTCCATCTCTAACATTCTTTTGATTTGGTGTTGCAGATTTTCCCCCAAATCAAAAATGCAAAAACGCCCGAACATCACACGACTATCTCTTCTCCTTTCTCGAGTAATTCTTTAACTTAGTTATTCTTCTTTTTGTATGGATTTCAGTTTGTTCTTTTCGTTAAATATTTGGTATGAAATCAAAAGTTCAGAAATGAAGAATCATAATTCTCATAATCCTCTTTCAGCTTCAGCCTGGATACCAAACTCTCTCATTTAGTTTCAATGATTTTGTTTATTCTATGTAAGTAATTTGATGCATTACTTTGTGTGAATTTATTTTTTTCAAGCATGTAAAACACTTAGTCCGCTTCTTGAAGCTTTATTTTCATAATGATAGCTTCTGGTTTGATTGAGTGATCCATTAGCCTATAATATTATTTCAATACATTCTTTCTTTATATTTGTCCTTTTCTTTTCAAATCTCCAGAGCAGGTTATTGGTATGTTGTTAACTTCTGCTTTATTCATGCTTTTTTCAGTGAAGGTATTAATCTGTAGAAGAAATTAATGTTGAAAAAAAAGAATTAGTTTAAGTTGCTATTGAATAATTAACCTCCATTTCTAGCCTTCCGTTTCTTTTTGATTTAGTAGTGACAATAAAGTTTCTAGATGTGAAATTTCATATTTCTTCCGGAGTTTTTAATGGTGTAGACTTTGTCTCCACTTCCTCATATGGACGTGAACTTAGAACCACCCCATCAGACTGTAGCAGTGGGAGTTGCTATGTGGATAAGCTACTTATACTTTCAGTCGAGATAAGATAAATAAACGCTTCACTACTTTAGAGGAATCAGCAAATAAGAAGCTGATTTCATCTTGCCCTCAAGTTGGGTTTGATTCCTCTATTTCATGACTTTCATTTGTATTAGTTTGTCTTGTCCCTTGGTTGAGTTCTGTTTGTTTATGTGTGTTTGTTCCCTTGGTTTCCCTTTCACATTTTCCTTTGTTCTCTGGTTCTGCTTTTTTACATCACATTCTGGCTATATGTGGTCAGTCACAGCTGATGTCGAGAGCTTGGCATAGGATCTACACAATGAGCACTCTTTTGTGGTGTGTTATGGTTATTTCTAATGCCTATATACTAACCTTAGTTTTTTTCTTCGTTCCTCTGATAAAACATACTAGCATTTTTTTTATTTGCTCTTTTGATAAAAGAATTACTAGCATTCTTTTAGCTACTAACTCCATGTTACATTTAGTTTTGTCAATTTTTGTTGTTTTCTTGTATAATGATACAACTGATTTGAATTCTTTTCCTTTGACTGCTTTTGTCACAGGTAAAGCTTTGGGATTTGTCTAACAACCAAGCATCATGTGTAGCATCTAAAACTCCGAGACTAGTGAGTTTATGTTTCTCACTAATGGAGTTATGTATGTTTCTAAAAATTTTCCTTAAGAAACTTGTATAACTTTCAAGTTTAATGAATTGTTGGAATTTTGTGCTTGTAGCAGTTTTAAGCTCAATAGAAGTAAATTTATGAATTATTGAATTATTATGAGTTGCTGCTTTATGGAAATCAGTTTGCATTGCAATTTGGTTAATACGTATGAATTAAAATATTTTTTTTTTAAAAAAAAGGGACATTACAAATCGGTTGTTTAAATAATCGATTTAAAATGTAACATTTTGAATCCGTTATTTACCCGATTCAAAAAGGTCCCTACGTTTAGAATCGGCAGCACATGAATCGGCCAATAACCGATTCCAAATGTGCCAAATAACCGATTCAAAAGGTGTTTTTTCCACTAGTGAGAGGCGAAGTCATCACCCCAGACAAGGAGATGGAGCTCCAACTCCTGATGGATGCTATAGAGGACACACATAGTAGTTGAAGGATCCACAATGTACGAAGCAAATTTGTCTGAGTAGGAATCCTATCCAAGAGCAATTGTCAAGAAAATGCAATTATCTTAAAAAGGGCATAACTCTTCCAAATCTTACTAAGCATTGAAACTTGTTGATTCAAAAGCCCTAATACTCGGGATGACTAGTACGACAAGACATCGTAACTCCTAAGCAAACCCGGTTGAGTACGTGATACCATTAGATTCTTGCACCCAAACCCAGCTATCGGAATTTGCTGACAATGAGAGAGGATAGTGTCACGAAAGGAGACACGATATTGGTTACGCAGTTCGGCCAATCTTTGCCTACGTCTGCGACTACAGAGCAGCTGTAGTTCCGTCTTATTGATTGTATAATATCTTCCCCTCGAGTACAAACACTAATGCGTTTAAATATGCTATGTGAAAACCTAACGGGCTTGGACCCAATACATATATAAATAAATCAACTATTTACAACCTCTTTATTTCCTTATTCACATCCCCCCTCAAATTGATGCGGGTCATCAAGAAGCATCAATTTGCTAACAAAAAACTGATGGCGCGGACGAGGAACAGCTTTGGTCAAAATATCTGCAACCTGAAATTGAGTATTGATATGGGGAATGGATATAAAAAGATTATCATAGGCTTCACGAATAGCATGGCAATCAACTTCAATATGCTTAGTACGCTCATGAAAAACCGGATTTGCAACAATCTGAATGGCACTTGTATTGTCAGCATAGAGGGATGTCGGCTCAGTTTGAGGAAATCCAAGTTCACTCAACAGACCACGAAGCCAAAGTATTTCAGAGCATGCCGTAGACATAGCACGATATTCTGATTCAGTTGAGGACTTAGAGACTCTTGCTTGCTTCTTACTTTTCCATGAGATCAACGAAGAACCAAGAAACATGCACCAACCAGTGACAGAGCGGCGAGTGTCAGGACACCCAGCCCAATCAGCATCACTGTAGGCAATCAACTTAAGAGGAGTCCCACTAGGAAAGAATAAGCCCCGTTGAGATGTACCTTTTAAGTAGCGAATTATACGACGAACCGCTGCCAAGTGAAGATGACGGGGAGAATGCATGAACTGACTTACTTGCTGAACAGCAAACGAAATGTCTGGTCGTGTAATGGTCAAGTAGTTAAGACTACCCACGAGCTATCGATACAATAAAGGATCGGTCAAAAGTTCACCCTCGTCACGATGGTATTTAGCATTAACTTCAAGAGGAGTATCCACAAGATTAGCGGATTGGAGGCCAGCCATAGCAATAAGGTCTGTGGCATACTTATGCTGATGGAGAAATATACCCTTAGAAGTAGAATGAACCTCAAGTCCAAGAAAATAATGTAAAAGACCAAGGTCTTTCATTTGAAATGAGGCTTGAAGTTTTTGTTTAACTTCCTGTATGGATGCTGCATCAGAACCAGTAATGATCATATCATCAACATAAAGAAGGAGCAGAACAATGCCCGTAGATGTACGGCGAATGAACAAAGATGAATCATACTGACTTTGAGTAAAAGAGAACCCAAGTAGAGTGGAACGGAATTTGTCATACCATGCTCTAGGCGCCTGTTTTAAACCATATAAAGAGCGTTTGAGCTTGCACACCCCCTTAGATGAAGAGAATAGGCCCTGAGGGGGAGTCATATAAATATCTTCAGTCAGATCGCCATGAAGAAATGCATTCTTAACATCCATTTGGTGGAGAGACCACCCATGAGAAGCAGCTATAGAGAACACCATTCTAACAGTAGTCATTTTAGCAACCGGTGCAAATGTCTCATCATAATCAATACCATATTCCTGCTTGTTGCCTAAAGCAACCAATCGAGCCTTATAACGATTGAGGGATCCATCAGAATTCAGTTTCACAGAATAAACTCATTTACAGCCTATGGGTTTGATATCTGGAGGGCAAGAAACAATATCCCAAGTGAAATTGTCTTGAAGGGCCTGAAGTTCGTCATTCATGGCATTCACCCAACGCACATCTTTAACAGCCTGCGAGTAACAAGTAGGAATAGGTGTGCTAGAGAGAGAAGCAGTTAAAGCAGTATGTGAGGAATCAAACCTGTCTGGTGAATATCTGTCAGGTGCTCGGGACGTTCTACTAGAACGCCGTGGTGCAAGTGGTGCAGGATCAGGATCAGGATCAGGTGGCGGATCAGCGTCGGAAGGGGGAATGGGAACCTGCACACTGTGTTTCCTGACATATATGAGTCCTGGTTTAAAACGTTCTATAGGTGAACGCGGGGTAGAAAATTGGGGAAGTATAGCAATATCATTCAGACTAGGAGAAGGGCAAGGAAACATAAACTGTTTATCAAAAAATGTCACATTCCTAGAAATGCGAAAACGATGGTTAGAGACATCATAACAGACGAAACCCTTATGAGAATGACTATACCCCATAAATGCACATTGGACAGATTGTGCTCCAAGCTTATGTCTTTCAATGGATGGTAGGTGAACAAAACACACACACCCAAAAGTGTGTAAGCTACTGTAATCAGGCTGAGTTTTAAAAAGACGAAAGTAAGGAGAATCAAACCCAATCACCATGGAAGGAAGACGGTTGATCAAAAAAACAGCTGTGGAAAGAGCCTCCACCCAAAATTTGGATGGAACAGAAGCCTGGAGAAGTAAGGTACGTGTCACATCCAACAAGTGACGATTTTTACGTTCTGCAACACCATTTTGCTGAGGGGTGTTGGGACAAGATCGTTGAGACAATACACCTTTTTGCTGTAAGAACTCCTGAAACTCATGAGACATATACTCACCACCAGAATCAGACCGAAGAATTTTAATACTGGTTTGAAATTGATTTTCAACATACATCAGAAATTTCTTAAACATAGAAAACACTTCAGATTTAGATTTAAGAAAATAAATCCAAGTAAAACGACTATAATCATCGATAAAGGTGACAAAATATTTATAATGAGCATGAGAAGCGACAGGTGAGATTCCCCAAACATCACTATGAATCATCTCAAAACAAGTAGAAGCACGATGAGCACCAGACGGAAAGGGAAGTGTTTTACTTTTAGCTAATTTGCAAATAGAACATGAAATAGAGGCACTAGAATCCATAGGTTTAGTACCTAACAAGCCAGTCTTAAATAAGTGAGACAAAACAACAGAGTTTGGATGACCCAATTTCCTATGCCAATCCTCACATACATTCAAAACACTAGTACAAGCAAGAGATAAATGATTGGGAATAAACTGGAGTGGAAACACTCTCCCAACTTTAGGCCCCTTCGCGATCACCTTCCCCGACACCCGCTCCTGCACAACACAACCATCCTGAGTAAGATTAACATCACAACCTTCATCCACTAATTGACCAGCAGACAATAAATTTGAGGCAAGCCCAGGTGCTACCAACACATTTCGAAAGGTAGAATTTATGTCACCAACATTAGTTATAGGAAGGGTACTACCATCAGCAATTTGAATTTTCTGATTCACAATATAAGAACGTAAATTATGCAAGAGTTTAGAGGAACCCGTCATGTGATTCGATGCACCAGAGTCAATTAACCATTTGATGAAAGAAGACATACCAGTAATGCCCAAGGAAGAAAGAGCAGATAGTACCGCTTGTTGAATTAAGTCAAGTTGTAGAGCACCACCATCAGAGGCACCAGTGGTGGAAGGACCAGCGGAAGAGGTAGATGCACCAGTGGTGGAAGGACCAGCTGCAGAGCTAGTGGTGGCATGGAATGCCTGCACCGGACGCTTAGTCGGTCGTGGAGGACGCGTAGGACAGGCAGAGATGACATGACCCTGCTGCTTGCAGTAATTGCAAAATTTCTTAGGACAACTACGAGCAACATGTCCAAATTGTTTACAAGAGAAGCATTGAGTCTGTCGCATATCACGGCCTCTAGTTTGCGCAGCATATGCAATTGTCACAGGTTCAGAAAGGACGGGATCATGAGCCATGGTTCCTTGAGTATGGAGACGTTGTTCTTCCCTGAACAGTTCACCAACACAAATATCCAAGGAAGGAACAGGGTTCCTATTCAGCAAAGCACCTCGAACAGCCTCAAATTCTGGACGAAGTTTCATGAGGAATTGATCTCGTTTACTAATATCATAAACATCTTGGACGGCTGGCAGTGACGGCTTGGGAACAGCAGCATAGATAATAGCAGAATGTTCTGTCCATAAATTCAGAAAACCAGAATAATATTCTTGAATTGACAAATTACCTTGTTTGTAATTGGCGATTTCTAACTCCAATTGAAAACGCTTGGCCGTATTGTCCTGATTGTAAACACGCTTCAAGTAATTCCACATTTCTTGAGCCGTTGAAAAAGATCGCAAATTATTGATCATCTGAGGATCAATAGTACTGAGGATCCATGAAATAATTTGAGCATCTTTGACTTCCCACGCATCTAAGGCAGTTTTGTCTTCGGGCGCCTTAGAAATCCCATCAAGGTGACTCCATAATCCTTTCCCTTTGACATACATCTTGAACTGAAATTCCCAAGCAGCATAATTCTTGCCGGTAAAGCGAACACAAAAATTATCCTTTTCTCTTTCAGCAGCCATTAAAATAGCCAATAGAAACCAACAAATACTCTTCAATAATAATAAAGAGCAGGTCAGCCTTTGTTAATAACCTTTGTTAATAATAATAATAAAAAGTAACCCAGGGAGCAAAGACCCTTTGTTAATAACAAAGAGCAGGTCAGCCTCTTCAATAAAGTTACTGTAGCAGACACTTTAAAAATTAAAAGCCCAATGTCCAGTAAAGACAACAACGTCACAACTCACAGAACCAACTTTGAACGCAAAACAGAAGCAACGAAATTGGAACCAGGAACGAAACAACCCACAGCCAAGGAGCACACGAACGGCAAACAGCAACAACAAGAATGATGAAGCAGTCACGAACACAACCAGGAACACGAAACCGCAAGTGGAACCAGAGACCACGAACGCGATCACACGCATCGAGAAGAAGAATCCAAGAGAGAGACACTAAAGGTCGGGAAGAACCGGAAGGTACCCACGAACCAGAAATTGACAAGTTCGAAACACTAAAGGAAACCACGAGCAACGATGAAGGCCAAGGCAAGAGCGACCGAAGGAGGTGTCGCTGACGAAGTCTCAGTTCTGAACGAAATCACGAGTATGAATGAAACCCTAACGAAATCAAAGGTATGATCGAAAACCTGCTTTGATACCATGTCACGAAAGGAGACACGATATTGGTTACGCAGTTCGGCCAATCTTTGCCTACGTCTGCGACTACAGAGCAGCTGTAGTTCCGTCATATTGATTGTATAATATCTTCCCCTCGAGTACAAACACTAATGCGTTTAAATATGCTATGTGAAAACCTAACGGGCTTGGACCCAATACATATATAAATAAATCAACTATTTACAACCTCTTTATTTCCTTATTCACAGATAGAAGATTGTACAAATCTAAATGTGTCGAAATGTATTTAAATAGTTTGTCTTGTCTTTATGGAGCAAAAATAAAATAGGAAAGAAAAAGTAGAGTTTTCACATAATATGCCTACATACTTCTAACTAATGCCCCGTAATCTTTGGTTCTGTTATTTTGCTTTTTTGGGGGGTAGTGATGCAATAAAAGAACTACCATAACCATTCATTTCTAGCGCTACTCCTTTGACATTAGTTGACACAAGAGGAAGAGTTCTGTAAAGTGATATTAAATCATTGAGACATTTGTTTCTCTTGTGGTTATGCCCTCTAAGAGTGTTAATGGCTGATGCCCCAATTTCGTAGATTTTGCCTGCAACCAATCAATCATCATAGAAATGCAAGCAATCATTATGAAGTCTGAACATCAAACAAGTAAACCTCCATCTATAAGAAAGTGCGGGACTAAAATTTGGGACCAAGACATTACCCTCACTTGAATTAGAGCAGGGATCGACTCCTAAGAATCAGGTGAACAATTGAGAAAAATTGTTCGCATAAGTAAAAAGTCTGTCAAATCATCTGAAGGTGAATGTCCTAAATGCCATACAAAGAATGACAACGAGAAGAAAGGCCGATCCTTGAAAATGTTCATTTCGAGGAGGAGGAACCTGAGTCACCTGACAAGCAACCATTTGAGGAGGACCAACATTTTCAAGGATCGGCCTTTTCTTCTCGTTGTCATTCTTTGTATGGCATTTAGGACACACCTTCAGATGATTTGACAGACTTTTTACTTATGCGGATTTTGTGATTGAATATAATCTTGCTGCTGTTTCAAATCGGTTTTCTGGTTTAAGAAATGTGCAGGTATCGGACTCTGTCATAGGTTCGCACACCTGAGCCTTTGTTGATGCTGGTTGCTTTGTTGATGGTAGCACTTGTTGGGGCCTCTATGTTATGGACCCTGATGATAATATCATTTTCAGTGCGTGCAAGAAGGATAATATTTCTGTTGAACCCTGCTGGCTGAAGCGCTTGGGCTGCGTTGGTGTTTGGGAAATTTGGTGGAGCAGCAATTGAGTCCCAACTTTATTTTTTCTGATGTTGAAGTTGTTGTCCATTGTTTCCATAATATTGCCTCTGTTGCTGTCATTGAACCTGTTATTAGTGACTGTCGTAGTTTGTTGGGAAACTTCCCTGAGTGCTCTGTGAAGCATGTTAGTCGTAAAGGTAACATTGTAGCTCACAATTAAGTGGTCTTAGCTAAGCAAACAGGATGTAGATACTGGTTGGGGCCTCCCCCAGTAAACAATGTTGTTCCATATGATGTAATGCCAGTGGTTGGCTCTTTTCCACATTTCAGTTCATGCAAATCAGCTTACGTTTCAAAAAAAAAGTAAAAAGTGAAAAGAGAAAAAAAAATTCAAGAAATTTTGTCTTAGAAACGTGAGGAGATGGGCTTAAAGCCATGAGTGGAGGCAACTATGGACACCAAATTTTTGTCAAACAAGCCATAAGAATACTTTCTTGCACTAAAGTTCTCATTTCTTGATGGGTGGTAGTTCTAGACGTGAAGTTCAACGATGAGTTCATAATAGACACATTGTCCTTGATATAGTGTTCATAATAGACCCATTGTCCTTGACAACTGGCACGAAAGATTACATATATTTGAAATACACTGCTAAAATTCTTATCAGACAAAATAGAGTGAAACAAATTTTTCTATTTAACTAAAGTGATGCATTCCACTCTTTTTGCTTTTGGCAATTAAACATCCAATTTGTGAATTGTGAATCATAAGGCTCTTAACTTGAAGAAGTTAGATATATCTCATCTATCTATTATCTATTTAGAAAATTTAGCTACATTAATGGCACATAGCAAAGCTAACTCACTCATTTTTGTTTTTCATCTGATGCGTTTTGCACCTTTGAATTGTCTATGTTACAAAACATTATTTTCCTTCATTTAAGATGCTAGAACAACTCATATAAAAGAAAAGTACAAAGACTTATTATATAGATGCACATACATAATTCCCTAATGTCTAAATATATGTGCCATTTCCATTAATTGTGGCTAAACATAACATGGTATGTATTTGACTGACTAATAGAATTCAATATTCTTGCGGTAGTATCAATTTATGATCTTGGTGGATGTTGTAACACAACCCAATTACAGATATCTAATTTTTCATGAATGTTGGATGTATCTAAGGGTCTCAAAATGATTCATTTGTCCAACTGATATCCGGTCCGTCCATAACAAAATCCATCCAATCCGTTCATTACAAAAAACAATATTAATGGATCGGATTGAATCCATCTGCTTGATTTTATGGATGATTGTGATTCATCCATTATATTTTTTAAATCCATTGGATTACAAAAAGTGGAGGTGGTGCTATCCTATTATTTCACTTGGCACAATTTTTGATTCAATTTTTATTCTCTCTACCTCCTCTTCGTTTTTCTTTTATGCTTTTGCAGGGAGTTGCAAGGAAGTAGAGCAAATGAGGTGTTAGGCATGGGAGACGATAGCTTCTTTTGTATTTTAAATTATTTTTGGACTTCATATCTTTGTATATTTGGACTTTGTAATTTAATTTAAAGGAAAGAGTGCAATCTTAGCTTCTCTATCTTTAAATTGGTTTTTTTTTTTGTATTTTCAACAAAATAAAAAGGAGAGTGAGGTAAAACATAAACACAAAATTGAAAAGTTCAAATTTTTAATTAGCCGGACAAAATTAGGTATAAAAATCATATCTAACTCGTTTTTTTGCTTCTTTCGTCTTTCCTTCACGCATCAACCAATGTAGTAAAAGTATACACATCCGCGTTGATACTTTCCAATATCATTTTGTTCAAGAATTCGATTGCATCTTTAACTTGATCCACGATGCAAAAGCCGGAAATTAGAGTACTGTAAGTGATAACATTAGGAGATATTCTCTTAGCAATCGTTTGAGAATATAAATGACAAGTATTTTTAACAAGTTTTTCTTTACACATGCTATCCATAATTGTATTGTACATTACCATGTCAGGCTAAACCGATGTCCACTCTATCTGCTCCAGCAACTGCATTGGGGCTCTATTTCTCCTATCTTACAAAACCCATTGATCAAGGTGCAATAAATAACATGTTCCAAATGAAACCCAATGCTAAATTTTGCCGTTTATAAATTAATTGATATTCCCCATTAATATATGCAAGATTGAGTAGTGTTATATATACGGTTCTAAAGACAAGTAAGTTTCTTTGTCATCATTTATTTGCATAATTCAGATATTGATATTCTCAGTCCTTAAAACAAATCACTTCACATAACAAACATAAATAGTCATAACTTATAAAAAAGTAGAAAATTTTGCAAGAAACTTCATTAACGATGTGGAATCTACAAACTGCATACGCTTTCACTAGTACTGAACCTAACAAAATCTTTGAGACTGATACAAAAACATTTTCAATCTCTGGCGTGCATCTTATAGAAGATCAATTCCTAAGATCAAGAAATCAAGTCCATATAGCTAGATATTTGGCGATGACATGGGAAAATTTGAAATCCACTACTAGAATTATTATCAGAGAAAGATTCTGGTTTTTCAACCAAGTCTCTTGTCATTTTTACACTTTTGGCTCCTTTTTGTACACTTTGCATCATCTACTCTATCCTGTCCTAAAATGAGGCCACTATAGCAATTAAGGTAAATGAAGAAACAAATGATAGAATCTGATTGCATTTCACAGACAAAATAGAGTGGAAAATTTATTCTATTTTGTTCATTTTACTTGTAATCTCAATGAAACTAAAGTGCTGCTTTCTACTCTGTTTGCTTAGGCAATAAAATGTCCATCTTTTGATTACAGTAATGAAACTAAAGTGCTGCTTTCTATTCTATTTACACAAATTAATTAATTACAGTAATGACACATAGCAAAATCTCATTTGCTGGCTTTCGTTTTTTCTTTGATGTTTTATACACTTGTGAATCATAGGTATTTATACAAAACATTATTTGCCTTCACTGAAGAAGCTAGAACAGCTCAGATAAATATAAGGCACCAAGGCTTATTATATATGCAACTGGATAATTATCTAAAGTCTAAACATTCCATCAAAAAACAAGTCTAAACACATCTCATTTTCATACATTACCTTTAAGTGTGGCTAAACAGAACATGAACTTCAAATGTATTTGACTAAATAATAGCACTCAACATTCTTGTGGCAGTACCAACTCATGGGTTTATGACTATAAAAGAACGGGTGTATGGAACACACAACACAGTTTCAAAAGAACCAATTACAAAAGTTTAGTGGAGGAGGAAAATACATACATACATACATATTTGTGTGTGTGTGTACACACAAATTAGGTAAAATCTGCAACAAAATAATAACATATTAGTTCAACCTTCAAAGTATATTGAAATATGTAAGATTTCTTTGTTGATAATTGTTGGCATAGACAGTGACCTGTTACTGTACGCATGAATGCAAGATGTATCTCACAAACATCTCAAATAAGTTTACCATACATGGGCTTTGGCCATCGAACTTGTCGCAGCCTTGTCCAGCCAACCAGTTTGAAGTTTGGTGGCCAAAGCCATGTATAGAAAACATATAAGAGTGTTAGATAATAGTAAGAATACATCCTACATTCATGAATATAGTCATAGGCTACTATCATGCCAATATTGAATAGTCACAAACTATGAAGAAGAAATAATAATAAAGATGAAATGGAGAAAGAAATGTCTCATAGTGGATTTATGAAAGCTAAAACGACCAAGGATATTTGGAGAGAGGGGAAAAAGGGAGCTTATGTATGTGAAGAGAGGTTGAAGGGAGTTTTGATTGTGAAAGGAGATTGAAGGTAACTTATATTTATAGAGTAAGAGGTAGAAAAGAGATTTTATGTGAAAGGAGGTTGAAGATTATGGAAATAGATTGTCTTCCTTTACGGTGGAAAAAGACACCTAACTTTAGGTGATTTAGACATAAAAGAGGAGAGAAAATATAGAAAATATGGAGGGAAAATAAGAGAGAGAAAATAAAAGATGAGAGGGATAGAGACAAAGATAGCCACGATTTTCCACCCTCAAGATAGACAATCCAAACCAAAGATTACTTATATTTGGTCATGAGTAGGTGAAGAGAATAACTTGTATGTAATGAGTAGGTGAAGGGAGTTATTAACATTATTTGAAGGTGACTTTTTATTTTTTATGCAAGGTAACTTTTGTTTATAGAATATTGATCGGTAATGACATATAGCCCCAAGGTGACAAAAACAAACAAGGATTCGTCAAAAAAACTAACAAGGAGACAAATTGGGACCATTAGAAAATCTTCATAAATCATAACTACCATACACATGAACATGGATTTGAAATTTTCAACCAAACTTTTATTCATATCTTTTCCAATTATTAAAATTTTACCCGTGATATAGCTTGGTTAAATAATATTTTGCTTGTTAATCTACACCCACAAAATTATTAAAATTACCCCTATAGTGTACCAGGGTGGACCTCTTTGTATACCAGGGCGTGCACTTGCAACCAAAATATAAAATTTTGGCAAAATTACGCTAATGGTTCTTTAAATTATTTTTTTTTGTAACGAGTTGTTTATGTTTTTTTGTACCAATTAAATCCTTTAAGTTCCTAACCTAATTTTTCAATTTGACACCTTGAAATTTAAATTTTGTGCTTAGATTTCACCAATTTTTCATCTTTGACAATTAAATAAAGGCTAAACACTTAAAAAATAATAATAATAATAATAATAATAATAATAACAATAATAATAATAATAAAAAAGGCTATACTCTTGTTTTAGTTTTAGAATTTACACTTACAGAACGTAATAAGTCGTCATTATAATTTGTGAAATATGCAAATTAGTTTCTAAAATTTTAATAAAAAATGTCTCATTTGTCTTCGTAATGACTACTTATAAAATTTTGAGAATTAATTTGAAAGATATCATAAACTTTAGGACTATTTATTATTTTTATATACTAATTAGGAGAATGAGTGTAAGCTTAGATACTAACTTGGGGATTTACTTTTAAATAAGTTTAGAGTTATATAATTTAATTTGAAAAGGAAATTTCCAACAATTCTATAAATCGAAAAGTTTGATAATATTAGAACTATATATTATAGTATTTTACTTAATGTTAGTCTTTTTGACTTCCTGCAGTATATTATTGTACATTTCATACAATTCCCACTTGTAAATCACTGTAGGAAAAGAGGTTAGGATAGTTGAGTTTATTTACAGTTCTGTTGGAGAAACTCACTTCCAATCATGTGTGAGAGCTCCCATATATATAGCAGAAATGCTTCTATTGTACGGTGAGAGAGCATCAATGAAAATCAGTTTCCATTTTCATCTCTGATATATTAACATGGTATCAGAAGAAGTCATCGCTTCTCTCTACCTCACCGCACAGTTTCATGTGCGCGCTTTCATCTCCACTCTGATTCTCCTCGATTTGGTGTAGTTTCAGTTTCGATTCCTTCATCATCATCTTCGGTTCTTGCTTAATCGAAATTCATCTTCTTCTTCTTCGTCGATTCTTGACAAATTCCCTGTCAATTTCGTTTTCCCCTTTCTTCTCACATCGCGATCTTCGATCTCTCGTCATTCATCTTTTCCGATGACGACACCTCCTCAGAATCACGATGATGCTTACTATCTTCATCCTTCAGATAATCCAGGTCTTGTTCTTGTTTCGCAACACCTCACTGAAGATAATTTCAGTTCCTGGCGCCGCGCCATGACGATGGCTCTCGACGGCAAAAACAAATTAGGTTTTGTCGATGGATCGCTTCCCAAACCTGCAGAAACAGATACAAAATACCGCTCTTGGATCAGAAACAACAGCACGGTTTCCTCTTGGCTTCTCAACTCCATCACCAAAGACATCGCAACTAGCGTGATCTACTCTCAAGATGCTGCCACAATCTGAAAAGATCTCCACAATCGATTTCAGCAATCAAATGGACCGCGAATTTTTCAATTGAAGCAGGCGATTCTCACAATTCATCAAGGTACTTCCTCCATTAGCAGTTACTACACGAAATTCAAGTCGTTATGGGAACAATTGTCAGAGTATAACTCTGCTCACACCTGTACCTGTGGAGGAGTAAAACCTCTGTTAGATGGTATTCAGAATGAATGTGTCATGATATTTCTCATGGGCCTCAATGACCAATTCCTTCATGTCCGTGGTCAAATACTGCTAATGAACCCTATCCCTACCATTGACAAAGTGTACGCACTTGTCTCTCAAGATGAAAAACAGAGAGCTATCAGTACTGGAATCACTCCAACTGAATCTGCAGTTGCATGTGCTGTTCAAACTCAGAATCAGTATGCCAAGACATCCAAGAGAGAGAGACCTCTTTGCTCACACTGTGGAGTCCTCGGTCATCTTAAGGAGAAATGTTTTAAAATTCATGGGTATCCTCCTTCGTACAAGAAGTCATCAGCTTCCAAAGGATCCCCTGCCATCAACAATGTCACTGATCATGACAACAACAAGTCTGAACACTCAGGTAATCCCTCTGTATCACCACAACAGTATGAAATGATGTTCCAATTCATACAAGCTCAAATGGCTAAAGCGGCTTCCCCGGACAATGATCAATCCAACTTAGGTATGATCCTATCCACACTAGAATCATTCTATAACACTACTTGGATATTTGATTCTGGTGCATCCTCACATATATGTTGCCTTTTGTCTCTGTTTAGTTCCTTTAAACCCCTATATAACAAATATGTCACCTTACCAAACAATACACAAGTTCCAGTAACTGGTATAGGTTCAGTCACCATTTCACCTAAGATAACTTTGCACAATGTGTTATACATACCTAGCTTTAGTGTAAATTTAGTTTCTGTGAAACAACTTTTACACAATTCTGATATGTCCATAACCTTTTTTGCAAAATTTTTCTTACTTCAGGGAACCCAACTACTGACAGAGATTGGTAAGGGTATCCTGGAGAATGGTCTCTACACTATGAAGTCTCCCATTCCTAAACAGCTTTCTTCCATTTCTAATTGTAATAATGTGAATCATTCACA
Source organism: Astragalus glycyphyllos (assembly GCA_963573325.1). NCBI lineage: Eukaryota > Viridiplantae > Streptophyta > Magnoliopsida > Fabales > Fabaceae > Astragalus > Astragalus glycyphyllos. The sequence goes on along the minus strand of OY754313.1, from coordinate 10,815,079 downwards.
GGTTTGTTTCTCTGTTTCTAGTTGTAATTCTACAGCAATACAAAAGGCCAATTTGTGGCATAATAGTTTAGGTCATCTCTCTGACAATGTATTGAAACTTGTTGGCAATAAACTGTCCTTTACTGTGCCAAATGATTTCCATTCTCATAACTGCAAAATCTGTCCTCTGGCCAAATTTAAGAGACCTCCCTTTCCCCATCTAAATAACATGACAAATAAGCTTTTTGACTTAGTTCATTGTGATATCTGGGGGCCTTTTAGCAAAGCGACATATGATTCTAAGAACTACTTTTTGACTATTGTGGATGACCACAGTAGGTTTACCTGGCTGTATATGCTAGGACATAAGTCTGATGCTTCATCCAGACTTAAACAATTTTTCCAAATGGTTAAAACTCAATTCAATACAACCATCAAATGCTTAAGATCTGATAATGCCAAAGAGTTGGCAATGCTTGATTTTTTGCAGGATCATGGCACACTTCATCAATTTTCATGTCCATATCGTCCAGAACAAAACTCAGTAGTTGAACGGAAACACCAGCATCTCCTTAATGTTGCAAGAGCATTGATGTTTCAGGGGAATCTTCCCATCAAGTTTTGGGGTGATAGTGTGTGCACAGCTGCTCATATCATCAATAGGACTCCTTCTCCTCTATTAGAAGGTAAATCTCCTTATGAAATCCTTCACAACAAACTGCCTGCATATAACCTCTTGCGTGTCTTTGGCTGCCTTGCATATGCTTCTACAATCCCTCAGCTGAGAAATAAATTTTCCCCTAGAACATCTCCCTGTGTCTTCCTTGGATACCCTACTAGTGTCAAAGGATACAAACTATATGACCTAGCCACTAGGAAGTTCATCACTTCTAGAGATGTTCTCTTTCATGAGGACACTTTCCCTTTCCAAACATTCAATAAAAACAATCCTATGCCCTTCCCAGACATAGTCATTCCAAATTTTTCTGATCCTACAGAATCTGAACTTATCCTCCCTGTTCCTCCACACCCTGATCAACCAATTATTGATGATGTGGAACCCATAAACACTGAACCAGCTTCCCCTGGCCATGCCACAGATAATCCCACACCACTTCAACCTACTGAACTAGTTCCCCGTAGGTCAACTAGAGAACACAACCCCCCTCCCTACCTTCAAGAATACATATGTGCTACCAAATATCCAATTGACTCTCATTTGTCCTATACCAAACTCTCCCAACCCTATCACAATTACATTCTCCAAGTTTCCACCATTTATGAACCACTATACTATCACCAAGCATGCAAACATGTTGAATGGTGTAAAGCTATGCAAGAGGAAATCAATGCTCTAGAAGCCAATAACACTTGGACCATTCTACCGTTACCTCAAGGCAAGAAAAGCATTGGTTGTAAATGGATATACAAGGTTAAATACAAAGCGGATGGGACTTTAGATAGGTACAAAGCAAGACTAGTAGCTCAAGGCTACACTCAACAACTAGGTCTTGACTTTGTGGACACTTTCTCGCCTGTGGCAACTATCACCACAGTTCGTGTCTTACTAGCCTTGGCAGCACAACAACACTGGCACCTTGTCCAAATGGACGTGAATAATGCCTTCCTCAATGGAGACTTACTTGAAGAAGTTTATATGAAACTACCTTTGGGGTATCCTAGCAAGGGGGAGCACATCGTTTGCAAACTGAACAAGTCCTTGTACGGGTTGAAGCAAGCCTCTCACCAATGGTTCACTAAGTTTTCCACCACAATCATCAATCATGGTTTTTGTCAGTCCACTGCAGACCCTTCCTTGTTTACCACAGGATCTGGTGACACTTTTGTTGCTCTACTCCTATATGTGGATGATATCATTCTTGCAGGGCCTAACTCAACACATATCTCAGCAGCTCAAACCTTGTTGCAGAGTTTCTTTAAACTCAAGCTTTTGGGTCCTTTGAAATATTTCTTAGGCCTTGAAATCTCAAGCTCCACCACTGGCATATATCTCTGCCAGCGTAAATATGCTCTTCAGTTACTCACAGACACAAGATTTGTGGATTGCAAGCCTTTGCCAACTCCCATGGATCACAATCTTAAGCTCACAGATTCTGATGGTGACCCAGTTGAAGATGTCTCTTAGTATAGAAGACTCATTGGGAGACTTATGTACTTGACTATATCAAGGCCTGATATAGCCTTTGCTGTCAATAAACTAAGTCAGTTTATGTTAGCACCCAGATCACCTCATCTGCAGGCAGTACACCACATACTTCAATACATCAAGTCAAGTCCAGGACAAGGCATTCTGTTTTCTTCCAAGCCTTCATTGGCACTTTCTGCCTATTCTGATGCAGACTGGGGCAGTTGCCTCACGAGTAGAAAATCCACAACTGGCTTTTGCATTTTCATTGGAGATTCCTTGATCACTTGGAAATCTAAGAAGCAGCCAACTGTATCTTGATCCTCTGCTGAGGCTGAATATCGCGCACTAGCTCTTCTAACAACAGAATTACTATGGCTCAAACAATTATTGAAGACATTTCACATTGTTGTCCCAATGTGCAAGGTGTTTTGTGATAGTAAATCAGCCATCCAACTAGCCAGCAACCCTACATTGAATGAAAGATCAAAGCACATTGACATTGATGTGCATTTCATCCGTGAGCACATCAACAACAAGTTCATCAATCTCTTCCATGTTCCAAGCAAACATCAGCTGGCAGATCCCTTCACCAAGGCTCTCCCTAAGCCACTGTTTTCTGCTCTCATTACCAAGTTAGGAATATTTGATCTATACTTCCCAACTTGAGGGGGAGTATTAGAACTATATATTATAGTATTTTACTTAATGTTAGTCTTTTTGACTTCCTGCAGTATATTATTGTACATTTCATACAATTCCCACTTGTAAATCACTGTAGGAAAAGAGGTTAGGATAGTTGAGTTTATTTACAGTTCTGTTGGAGAAACTCACTTCCAATCATGTGTGAGAGCTCCCATATATATAGCAGAAATGCTTCTATTGTACGGTGAGAGAGCATCAATGAAAATCAATTTCCATTTTCATCTCTGATGTATTAACAGATAATGAAGTATTTTTCACCCCTAACCTAGATTTTTGGGTCCGCCACTATGCATGTAACTTAAATTAGGTCCCAATCGTCCCAACATTTGAATGTCATTTTTTAACTCTTTGCGATAAGGACCAAGCAACTAATAATTACATGTCTCATTAATTTATAACTTTTTGTTTCTCGAAACCGGATAAAAATTAATATTGATGAATGTACCAAAACATGAAAGAATTAATGAGTAAACATTCATTTCATTCGCTGAAAGTGTAACTTGTCGCTTTAGTCTCTAACTTGAAAAAAAACTACAAATTAATTCTCGAATGTCTCTTCTGTTAGTCACTTTGGTCGTCGTTGTTAACTCAATTTGTTGTGTAACCAATTCATGAAGTGCCCATCTTCCTCATAATCAACCAAGCCTCAACGTCAAGCTTTGAGTTTAGTTGGACTTCACCATATGGCCACATAGTTTATTTGTGAATTTCTACATTTAATTTATAAAATTATCTTATGGGGCAACCACTATTTTTTTTTTGGGGCAAGATAAATTTGTTATATATATATTTGTAAGAAAACTATATTTCTAATTCTAGTAATTTATTAATGACATGAAAAAAAAATCATCTCCAAAATCCGTCTTCTAATTATTTTTTTAGTTCTCCAAAACACTCCAAATTTGCATACTTCAAATATTGATATCCCCAACAACCAATAGTGAAATGGAATATATATATATATATATATATATATATATATATATATATATATATATATATTATCAGTTATTTAAACATATTAATGTTTGTAAATGTACATTTACAAACATAAATAGTCACAAATTATGTAAAAGTAGAAAATTTTGCAGGAAATATCATTAACAATAAATCTACAAACAGCATGATTATAGATTTACTCATTCTCTGCTTTTGAACCTATGAACATTATTTCCTTCACTTAAGATTTAAGAAGCTAGAATAGCTGAAATAAATATAAGAAACCGAGGCTTATAATTTATGCAAACGCATGATTTTCTAAAGTCAAAACATTTCCCATATACTACTTTTTATTAAGTGTGGCTAAACAGAACATGGTGTGTATTTGACTAAATTATAGCACTCAATATTTTTGTGGTAGAACCAATTCATGGTTTGGTTACAAAGAATGAAACAGTTTCAAGATAACAATTTGCAGATACATACATATTCAGCTAGAGAAATTATACTGGATTATTTTTCCAAATTATCAATAGTAGCTTGCCATGAAAGGGAAATATGTCTGCAAAAATTAGGCAAAATGTGCAACAGGATAATAAAGTTCAAATTATATAGAGAAGGGTAATTTTGAAGATTTCTTTGCCGATAGCTCTTGGCACATACAGTGACCTGTCACAATACGCATGAATGCAAGATGTATCCCACAAACCTCCAAATATGTTTACGATTCACGGTCTTTGGCCATCAAACTTATGACAACCGTGTTTGGCCAACCTATTTTAAGTTTGGTGGCCAAAGCCGTGAATCGTGAACACATATTAGAGTGTTACATAATAGTAAAAATACATCCCACATTCATGAATATAGTCCTAGGCCACTCTCATGCCAATATTGAATAATCATAATTTATAAAAAGAAAACTATTGATATACTAGGTATGAAATGAAGAAAGAAGTATCTTGGTGGATTTGTGAAATCCGGAATGAGGAGGGTTATATATGGAGAGAGAAAATGGAGCTATTTGTATTTGAAGAGAGGTTGAAGGGAAATTTTTATTGTGAAGGGAGGTTGAAGAGAGCTTGAAACAGGTCCTATATGAAGAGGAGGAGGTTGAAGATTACTTGTATTCACCGAGTAGGTGGTGAAAGTAAGTCCTATTTAATGAGTAGGTGAAAAGGGAGAGAATGCTTAAAGAGAGTAGGTGAAAGGAGTTACTAAAATATTAAGGGAGGTAGAAATTAACTTGTGTTTATAGAAATAGCCGACAAACAAAAATGTAAACCCGCACTTAAATTATATGTATATATAGTTTTTTTTGGTTACATATATGTATATATAGTGAAAAAATATATATTAATTGTTATATATATAGGTCTTTTTTTTCCAAAAGCAAAAAGACTTCGATTAAATATGCAAGGCTACAGCTTAAGGAAATTCAAGAACAAAATAATTGAAGCTTATCCAAGATTAAAGATGATACAAAAGCTATAAAATCAATTCTTAATATGACCAAAATAATCAGTTCTTACAATCTGAAACACGTCTTGCAACCAATGTGTACTGGTTCATTTTATGGCTCCCACATTGTTAAAAAGCAGTAATATATCTTACCATATTTTGCCTCTAAGAAAGGTGAGAAAATACATTTTAATGTTTTAAAGACAATACACAAACCCCACAACCAACCCATGTGGTACCTTACATATGCATTATAGGGAGAACTGGAGAAGGGCAAGAAGGCATGTGCACAAATGCAGTATTATGCTGAATTGCTAAAAATTACATAGCTCTTTTTTTTTTAGATAAGCAAATGTATTAAGGGGCGCACAAGGGGTGCACCAACCCCTTACACCTAGGGGCCTCATTAAAACCTCCAAGGGCCAAAACCCAATGGAAAAAGACCCAGGGAGGAAAAAAGAGTACCCCAAAATCCAACTATAGTTACACAGATAGAAGACCACCCAATGGGACTTTTTTTAATAACATATAGATGAATATTAAAAATGAACGCTAGGAGTGCTCCAACCCAATACAACGAACCAAAATAGAACTCCTCGTGAAATGACACCACGAGACAACTAGAGTAATAAAAAAGGATTATACATGATAGACGAGTCCAAAGACCAAGCTCCTATTCATACAATTATCTGGATAAACAAATCAGTCTTAGAAGAGGCAGGGACTATACTTACCTTGCATGAGAAACTACCTCCAAGACACAGCTATAAGGGTATCTACGATAATTGAGGAGTCTGTCACTCTCACCGCAAAAATTCATCCATTTCGTCAATCCAGAGGGCCTACAAGACGGAATGCCAAACCAATGCTAAACCTTGCTTGCAAGATGCCCACCCAACAAGTGCAGCGAAAATCGGAAACAAGTCGAATGGAGTTTTGGGCATCACAAGCTCTCCACCCAGCCAACTGACAATGAAGCGCCATACCCAAGAGGCGAAGTCACACCAAACAACGAGATGGAGCGTTGACTCCTGATGGATGCTATAGAGTACACACATAGTTGAAGGATCCACAATGTTGGGTAGCAAGTTTGTCTGAGTAGGAACCCTATCCAAGAGCGATTGCCAAGAAAATGCAATTACCTTGCAAAGGCCATAGCTCTTCCAAATCTTACTAAGCACATAAACTTGTTGATCCAAAAGCCCTAAAACTCGGGATGACTAGTACGGCAAGACATCGTAACTCGTAAGTAAACCTGCCCGAGTACGTACCACTAGGACTGTGCATCCAAGCCCAGCTATCGGACATTGGTGACAAACAGAAAGAGGATGGAAGATTGGACAAATCTAAACGTGTGGAAATGTATTTAAATAGTTTGTCTTGTATTTATAGAGCAAAAATAAAATAGGAAAAACGTAGAGTTTTCACATAAGATGCCTACATACTCCTAACTAATACCCCTTAATCTTTGGTCCTGTTATTTTCACTTCTTGAGGGATAGAATGGATATGTGGCTGATTATTGCAAGAACAGAACTACCATAACCATTCATTTCTAGCGCTAACTGCTTTGACATTAGTTGACACAAGAGGAAGAGTTCTGTAAAGTGATATTAAATCATTGAGACATTTGTTTCTGTTGTGGCTATGCCCTCTAAGAGTGCTAATGCCTGATGGCCCAATCTCGTAGATTTTGCCTGCAAATTACATCGATAATGTTACAATACACCCTCAAGTAGAGTGATGCATGAATAGTTGGGTCATTGAAATGAAACTAATTATTATGAAGGCAACTTTTGAACACTAAACAAGTAAATCTCCATCTATAAGAAAGTGCAGGACTAAAATTTTGGGACTTGGATTAAATGCAGGACTGAAATTTTGGGATTTGGATTAAATGCAATTGGAAATGAGAGAAGTCATGCAGTCAGTAACTCTGGAGTCGTCCAATTAAGATCCAGCGGTCCAGCAGTTTTTAATTTTTGCTTAATAAAAAATTCCAACTTTGAAATCTGGATCATATAATCAAAAGATCGGATCCTGAATTTTTTGACTGCATCCGGTTTCAATTGCACACAACCCGGATCCAAAATTTATTTTTAGGAAATGGAGACATTTATGTCCATGTTTTTGTGAGTGCCCCAAAATGATGACATTTACAAAATTTCTGAATAGCTAGTAAGATCTTTAACTAGTACTGAGAAAGAAAGAAGGAACTACCTTTAACCCATATTGGAGGACCATTTGTAGCATTAGCAACAAGAAGAGACATTGCAATGTCTTCACAATTTCTGTTGAAGAAAGCAACAACACGGAAAACTAAAATATATCAATCACATGAAGGGAAAAAAATGAGTGATTGAATTAATATTAGAAGTTTTTTAGAAGGCGAGAAATCCTGAATGGCAATTAATCATATATTTACCTCTCCATGGAAACGTAATCTTGAATTGATGGAGCCATTTCATGAGTATATAAATCCAAGTATTTCCTATGAAAAAATGCAGCCTTTGATAGAACCATGCTATAAGTGCCGGACCACCAAACTGACCACCATCCTCCATATTTGTAATATGCAACATTGTTTTGCTGTCATATACGAAGAGAAATTTGTCAGATACAATATAAAACTAACAATGAAAAGTTATACAAAAGAGTAAATCAGATTTCAATTATGTTCCCTTAAAATGGGTTGCTATGAATAACCGGACTGCTGCATAATTCACATATTTTCCCCTTACAAATATAAAGTAACATGCCATTCAAGAAGAGTATATTTCCTTTGATTCTACTAGTTTGAAAAGAGTATATTTAATAATGTGTGAGTCTGTCTCTAAACTTGAAAATTTGTATCTATTATCAGATTTTAGTGAATTATGATCTATGATCACAATGCAGTTCAAATTGAATTAATTGTGTAACAAAGAGTATATGAGAAATCAAACAGTGACATTCAAGAAGTTCATGACAAAATTTTGGGTAGTTGAATAGGAAAGGAAAAAATTAACTAACAACAAACCTCATTATCCAGCCAGTGCATTCTAGGAATGAATCCCACCATTGTGAATGGAGCAGTTTGCCAAACAGAGAAAGCAAAATCAAGAGTAGAGCATGAAACAATCACATCATCATCAACTGCGAAAACTGCATCTGTCCCGGGATCCTTTATAGGCTTGAACCTGCTGTTTGATTGATCTTTTACATTGATGGCAAATCTAAAATTCGGTTTGCGAGCTCGCCGTGACTTCAAAACCACAATCTTATTAAGATATGTTTCCAGCATTTCAGATGGTGGTTCACTTTCTTCATTCCACACTATATGTATTGCATCAACACTATGACAGGATGCATAATGAGCAACAGTTTGTTTCAGAAGTGAATTCTGCTTCCATGTGTTTATAAGGACGGTAAAGCCACCCCTGAATTAAACCTCAAATCAGTTGTATCAGCAGATCCAGTTCAGATCTGGCTCTATAAGTTAACATAATAGAACTCTACAATTCTAATTCTACCAAAATAAGAATAACATTGTTGCACTGCAGAAAACAATGTTTTTAGAACCAAACCGAACATCGAACAGCGAGACCTACAAGCATGGTTCAATTGCTTCAAACGACTCGAACCGGCATGAAGTGGGGTAAATTCATCCAAATAATTAAATCGTAGACAAGGCTATTTCACGATTCAACCGTACAATTTGGTTCAGTTTTTAAAACGCTGGCGAAGAAAAAAAGATAATGGTTGCTATACTTTTAGCACAAATAAGGAAGCCTTTGTTTTTTTCCCTCTTGTAAATGTTTTTCTTTTCTCTTTACTCTTATTTAATCTTTTCTACACGTCCGTGCAACTCATGGCATGTGTGACTTATATGACTGATAAAAGTCATCAATTTTATAATGAGTCAAATTCTGACTGGTTGTGTACAAAATCTTTACACTAGCATAGTGATTAAATCCAATTAATTAACAATAAACTAAATTAGAAACCAATCTGTACAGACCCACATACATAGCCACCAAAAAATAGAATAAAAAACAAAATTTCAGAGAGAAATCTGTAATTTTTATACCTTGAATTAGAAGAAACTGAAGAAGCGTTGTGAGGGTTCCAACCCATCCAGGAACTGAGCTTAGAAGATATCAAAACGACGAGGAAGAAAGCGCAAAACGCTAAGAAGAGCTTGAATTTAGCGGCGCAGAGAAATTGTTTGGCTCGTCGAAGAGAGAGAAAGGAACGATTGGCATATGCGCTTCGGTTGGCGGCTTTCTGTTTCGCCGGCGAATAGACGTCGTCGACGACGGCAGTATCACGAATCGGAATGAGAGTGGACATGGCTTAATGTATATTTGGCGAATGCTTCGAAGATTTTGCGATGGTTTTGTTGATTCGCGTCGCCATATTTCTTTGATTATTACTATGGTGATTTGAGTTCTTAAACACTTTTTATATTTTTTTTACCAATAAAATCTATCTGCTCTCTATACTCTCTATGTAATACTCCCTCCCCTTCTCATAATAATAGTCGCTTTAGCAGAGAAAAGTTGTCCCAAAATAATTGTCATTTACGATTTTCAATGTAATATTAATTACTTTTTTTCAATTATACCCTCTAATTAAAATAATATTCATCACTCTCAAGTTATTATATTCATCACTCCCAATATTTGATAAGGATAATTTGGTAAAAATACTATTCTCACTCCTTCTTTTATGTTCTTTTCTTAATATGCGTGAAATGAGCTAAAACCACCATTATTTTGAGATGGAGGGAGTAAAATCTTATGGTAGGAAAATTACATTTATAGTGTCATTCTAATCTTGTCATTTGTCATTTTTTAAGGTTAAAAATATCAATTATAATATAAAGCAAAAATCTGATTTTCATTGCCTCTCTAGTCATCTCAACTGGCCTATATCTGCAAAAAAAATTAGTCTCTCTTATCACTGCTTTAGTGGTGTCATTGAGTAACAAATATAAAAAGTAGAAGATATATTATATTGCCAAGAGGGATTGAAGTGTTTATAGATGGGAAAGTTATGTTTTACCTATGACTTATCTTCTCCAATTATTACTTGCAGGTTTTTTTAAAATGCATATATATGATGACAACATGTTTTTTTCTTCTGATAATGATAATCAATGTAGCTCCTATCCAATTGATTAATCCTTTTGCTTCTGAATGGGTTGTTATTTCATAGGTGAGCTTCAACCCAAACTTTGATTTCTCCCACAAGTTACAATATTATCACATGGAATTTTGAATGAAGTAATGTTATTTAGCACTTTGTGTTTAGAATTCTATGAACTGGGAGAGGGTTGTAAAATATGCCATCAACTTATATGTCATCAATTGTGCATTTTACAAGCTGACATGGAGAAATATATCTTATTCTGCATTGTTTTTTGAAAATTGGAAATATATCTTAATAGTTTCTCTGCCTTCTTTTCACTTTTCATTTTCATTTTCCTTTTGTGCTCCTGCCTTATTTTTCTAATATGTTTTTTCTGTTATGGTCTGGACAAATTGTTCGGCTGTAGTGTGATAATAAGTGTGAAGTACGAATTGCCGCTGCTATGTGGACAAAGTTACTGTGGGTTGTTTCTTTGAGGATGATGATACTGCCCCACCATTCAACATGAAAATGTACCAACTAGTAATTTTCCTGTTGTCTAAGTCACCTGCAAAGTCACTATCCCAATAGACAATCAGTTTCTGCTGTCTATCTCTTCTGTATAGTATGCCCCTTTAGGTACGTCAGAATACTTTTGCTGCTGCTAGGTGCTCAATTGTTGGTTTCTCCATGAATCTACTAATCAAACTTACTGCAAACATTGCATCCGGTATTGTAGCATTCAAATACATCAAACTTCGAACAATCAGACTTCTCTTGTGTATTTTTGTTGAGTGATGAATATTACTTGTGAATTCTGAGTCACTTCCACACCTAGAAAATACCTCATTCTTCCCAAATCATTCATATCAAACTCTCTTTTCATTGAATTTCTAAAGATTTCTATTAGCACAAAATCATTTCTTGTATATATATCAGATCATCAACATAAAGAGAAACAATGAGTATTATGGATTTCTCCTTATCTCACTTGGTGAAGAGAGTGTGCTCGCATGGACACTTCTTGAAGCCTTCCTTGGCAAAATAGGAATCAACCCTACTATTCCATGCTCTTGGTGCTTGTCTAAGTCCATACAATGCCCTTTTCAACTTATAAAATTTTCTTTGCACCAGTAGGTAAGTCTTCACGTTCCCATGTCTGGTTTTTTTCTATAGACATAATCTCAGCATTCATTGTATTCTTCCACTTATCATTCTGAGTTGCTTCATCATATGTAATTGGATTTGCAGGATTCTCAAATGCAATGATACTATCCAGCTCATTTGCATCATACAGATCCTCATCACCATCTAGATCTCCACTGACTAGAAATTCACCATGCCAGAGTGGAGGTCTTCTCGTTCTTCTTGTGTTTCCTGTCAAACTTGAATCACTTCCTTGATCTGTCTCTATCCTCCATTGGTCCATGTTTGGAGAGAGTCTATAAACTTGTTCACTGTGTGCAGGAGCTTTTTCACTCTTTGTAGGGTCTGTTGGTATAGAGAGTTGTTCAATTTCTTCAATGTCACAATCCAATGTAGTAGCTTTGTTTGATTCCTCTTCATTTTCCCAGTTCCAAGTGCATGATTCATCCAAAATCACATCTTTACTCACCATTATCTTCTTGCTAATAGGACCATTGAGCTTGTAGGCCTTGGATTCCTCACTTCCCATAAGAAATAAACACTTCTTGCTTTTTCATCTAGTTTCCTTCTATGCACATCGGGAGTATGTGTGTATGCAAGGCATCTAAATACTCTAAAATGCTTCATTGAGGGCATAATGGATCATTGACTTTCTTTCTCAACCATTATCTTAAATCTCTTAAAGGTTTCAGAAGCAGCAGATTTCTCATTAAGAAAGTATGTACAACTCTTTCTACTAAAATCATCAATAAAAGAGATGTAATACCCCTTTTTGCACCATCTCCATCTTCCTTGAAACTCTCCAATTGCTCTGTCTAGACATATTGTCCTTGTGTTGCTTTCCAACTTGGCAGTCTGAGCACACCTTCTCTGTCTCTTCTAAGGAGGGAAGTCCCTTGACCATCTCCTTTTGTTTGAGTAGCATCAAACCATTATAGCTCAAGTGCCCATATCTTCTATGCCATAGTTTTGTTCCTCTTCACCAGTGACTTGCATACATTGAGAATCAGATAGAACAAGTGTTGCCTTGATGGCAAACATCCTGTTATTAGCCATAAAGGAGGTCATAATCAGACCTTTCTCTTTGTGATAGACCTTGAATTTGTCATTCTCAAATACAATCTTCAATTTCTTTTATTGCAATTGACCTATGCTAAATTGCTCTTTAAATTTGGAACATAGTACACATCAGTGATCATATGTATCTTCCTTTCAATTCTCAGCTTAACATTCCCTCTCCCTTCAACTTGTAATCTTCTACCATCTCCAAGCTTGACTGTTTCCCCGAAGCTCTCATCAATTTTAACAAACCATTCCTTTGTTCAACACATACGTGTGCTACACCCGGAGTCCAAGAACCATATTCTTCCATTTTCATCTATGTACCATGTCACTTCCTTTCCTGTTTCTTGATCTTCAGTGAGTGCCATTGTGAACACCCAATTTTAACCGACGGGTTCTTTTTTCATGAAAATCCCAAAAAATATCATTTTTATGCATTTTGTGGTTTTTATTTTACGAGTTATTATACTATAATTTTGCTCGACTAATTTAAAAATTCTCAAAAAATAGAAAATTTTCTCAAAGAATAGACTAATATCAACTTTCTCGTTTATACTTTTTTTGTACACTATATTTTTCTTTTTTCTTCTTTATTAAAGGACAAAATAAATAGAAGCAAAAGAGATTTATCTTTGTTGACTATTTTATATTGCAAATTACAAAATCCAAAAAAGCTAATGGTTGTATGTTGGGAAGCACAACCACCTCCTTTTTAAAATGTCTCTTGCTTTTTCCATTTTTGGCTAAAATAAACAAAGTTTTACAAGCATCAAGCCTACTCCAAGCCACCCATTTCTTCACACCATCCCCTTTCTCACGCTACCATCAACACATCTTTGAACCCAGCAACACTCACTACACAACAATTTGTATGCTTTCCCTCACAACATGTATACATCTATAAAATACACAGTTTGTATGCTTTCCCTCACACTCTTAAAATGTTTATCAATTTTTCCTATTAAATAAATTGGGTGACGACTCCTAAAATTACACATTTTCGAGCCATTTGCGTCGAGATCCCGGTCACGACAGCCATGAGGAGCATTTCTTGTTCATCATCGAACTCAACATAATTTGCTACATCACCTTCAATTACTTGGACAGTCATTTAAAAATGACCAAGCTTGTGGCACTTAATATGTTCCTTTGAGGCTTGTCTACCTCTGCCTCTTCCTGCACACTTTCAAAGCCTGCTCTTCCTCTTTTGCCCTTTCATGCATTATTCCTGAACAAGTAGACTGCTTTGCAAGCCGTCAATGGATAATGTCTCCACATCGTTAGCTTCCTCGATCAAGCACACTACATAATTGAACTTCATGGTCAACGATCTTTGAATCTTTTCCACTACCACTGTTTCACTCATATTTTCGCCATGACTCTTCATTTTGTTTACGATTGATAGGGTTCTTGCAAACTATTCGTTCATTGATTCACCCTCCTTCATTCCCAGAATCTCAAACTGGCATCTAAGAGTTTAAAGTTGTGCTCGCTTCACCTTCGTCGAGCCTTGATGCTTTTGCCTCAAAGAATCCCAAATGTCCTTCACAGTATCCGCCTTCATGACCGTTTCCAAGATTCCTCGCTCAATAGCCTGGAATAGGTAATTTATGTCTTTCAGGTCTTTTAATTTGCTTCATCATGCGTCTCCCTTTGTTCTTGATTAGGATTCTCCTCAAATTCTGGAAGTCCATTTGCTACGACTTCCCAATATTCTTTTGATTTCAGAAGGTTTTTCATCAGCATCTTCCAATGATCGTAATGACCGTCGAATTTGGGAATCGCGGGTTGCACATATGTTACATTCTCCTTTTCTCTGTCCGCCATTGATGCACCTTCACCTTTTTTGCAACCGAAACTGTGATTCTTTGCGTTCTTGCACATGTTCTGTGAGGAGCTCTGATGCCAATTGTAAGAATGCTTACAAAATGTTTAATAAATGATTAAGTGTAACAATTGATTTCATTCAATAATTTATCCGGTATTTATTACAATACATGGACTACTAACTGGGCCAATGAGCAACACAACTAAATTGGACCACAATGATACTGACTTGGGCTGACAACTGTGCTAGGCCCCTTACAATAGACTCAAAACTAAAGACCTGTTACAAAACATTCAACAATCAGAACCTATTCAATTGCCCAACATGCTGCAAAATTTGTAAATTTTGGGTGAGAAACGGTGTTTATTTACTTAAATAAGTCACATAGGTCACTTCGGGATGTTTCACGAAACATTCTTTCGAGTGAAATAGCACTTCTCAGGTTTCATTATTACCCATCCCTTAGAGATTAGACATTAACATTGCATTGTTATTCTCTATCTTGAGTGTGTAATTCAACTCTTTCTCAAACCTTTCCATGGCATCTATTGGTAGGCAAATTATAACAACTCTACCTTTCTCTCTTTTGGAATTTGTAAAGGGAAAATAGAAGCTTACTCCAGAAATTTCCCCAAGACCACCCTCAACTACACCATAAAAAATAGGCTTGCCCCATCCAAAGTCTACATTCATTGATGAAACCTTGGAGAGATCTGATACCATAAAGGACCCTAATTTAGTGAAGCAAGGTCTTCCTCTAATGTCCATTAGGTCAACCATTGAGTGGACATACTCTTCTGTTGCTTCATCCTTTGCTTTCTTCACTAGCTCTAATGCATATTCTAAGGGTTGACAACAAAGTTTCCGGACGGTGGTAATTGCCGCCAGAAACACAAAAGCGTTTCCGTAATATCCGTCAGGCAATGGAGGGTTGAACTTACAACGCCCATAACGAGCACTAACAATACCCAACAAGTGAACCTCTTGATCTTGATCATTACCTTGCCAATACAATACTTTTGTGCGACAACGCCAAAGGAATGATGTGAGGACCTCAGAGGAGGATGAAGATTGAGCAAGGTGATAGGGAAGAAGACCACGAATTGCATCTATCTCTTTGGTTCCAAAGAAAAAAGATCGGTGATGATGTTCGAAGATGCTCTTTTTATTAAGTGGTAGTTGGTCAAATTCCCTATGGATACGTGTAACTCTTGGTGGGTCTCTTGGACATAGAAGCTCCCTATGCCACACAGGTAGAATGGAAGGTTTTGATGCCCCACAAGCCATTTCTCCCATGGCCATCATGAACTGGGCCATTCCAACACCATCAATCACTATATGGTTCATGCGGGCAGCAAGGATGAAACTCCCACACTTTAGACGAGTTACCTACCATATACATCAAAATCTTATATTGTGAGTAGTTTCATAATTTTTGTAGGCTTAATAAGACAATAACAATTTTTGTACGTAGAAATACATGGATAATGTAAGTTACACTGATGGTTAATAGGTTTCAATATCTGATATGTCTATTATCAATTTACTAAACATAATTAACTATTCTGAACTACGTTAACTATCTAAATTGATGTCAATTTTTGTGTCCAAAATTCGCTTCTTTATTAAAAATGTTTGTTTATCTAAAATTATGAGAGTGATTGTTGTCACATATGCGGGACACCCAACCCACACTATTTATTTAAAATGGAAATTTTTTATTAAAACTTACGTCAGGTCAAGTTATGTCAAACTTTTAAAATCCTATTTAGATAAATAGGCCAGATTACTGACTATCGAAAAAATCTTCTAGGTCTGCTAGACCAACATATAATTAAGAAAATATAAACGCTATTTTTCACTTCTATTATTTTTATTATTATATTAAAATTTGTACTTTTTGTTAAATTACAAATTTGTTAAGATTTTCTATAATTTAAACATATTGACCTACATCAATTTTGACACATTTAAATGTGTTATTATGAAATAGAGTTTAAATAAGATGTCATTTATAAAGATAATTCTCTTAAAGGTACCCATGTTAGATCTTGAGTGGTATGTAGGCTTTTGGAAAAATAAATAATGAAATTGACTTATATATTGACTTTCAAATCTTACCGGGCCGGTGGGTCTTTGGTCGGACTGCATGAGCCGGTCTATATTAAATAAATTCAAAAATTATAATATATACTAAGAAAGTATTTGTATTTATAATTGTAATTAAGTAAAATGATAAAATATTTAAATTTAATAAGAAATAAAATATCCGCAAAATTATAAATATGTCATGATGACCGGTCCGACCGGCATGATGGCCGGCCCAACCGGCATGATGACCGGCCCGATGACGTCATAGCCGGCCCAAATGCAGAACCGGACTAACATGCTGGCCGAGCCGGGTGGGGCACCGGAACCCGGTCCGACCGGTCCGACTTTAATAACACTGTTAGAAAGGACTAAATTACTCTATCTCTGTCTTCCATTTTAAGGACTAAATTCAATTTTTGTCTTACTCTTTTCCTTTCTTGATATTTTTTTAACATCGAAAGATTTTAATGAGACTTATTTCCTTCTATTAGCCAAAAAAAAAGGTCAAAAGTGAAAGTTAAAGGCAGTGGAATTTTCCGACTTATTAATATTACAATTTGATACGCTACATTAATTTTTTATATGGATAACAATTAAACTCTTATGATCTTTAGTTTTTTATTGACTTATTATGATACTGTGTAGTTGGAGTAGTTGTTCCATATGTTTTAATTCAATAGAATGTTTTTTAAGAAATACTTTTGTTAAGAAAACATTTCCTTAAAAGTATTTTTCTCAAAAAAAAAGTTTCCAAACATAATGACATTAATATAGCATGCATCTGTAATAATGTACGTAGGAACCTGTAGAAGCAAGAGAGGACAATCAACCATGCCATCTGAGCCAGGAACATTATAAAGAAGCTCATCAAAGCAAGGAAATGGAGGTAAAAAATCACAACCAAATTGTTCAAGTGTGACATCAGCATCAGCTTCAATAAACAAGACACCTTCCTCATTACAATCCACAAATAATTTCCCATTATGACCTTGTCTAAGCCTTCCTGCAAGTGGATAATAAAACATAAGTGTTTTTGCAAGTGCTTGTCTAACAACTTGAACTGGGTCTTTACCTTCCATTGAAGGGTTGTAATTAAAGAATTGTGCAAATGGAATGTGACAATGTAGACCCTTTTGTTCATCTATCTCAGATAGTAGCTTAAGTTCATGTGGGGAGTGTTTAGCTGGAGCTATCAGCTCAGGGAGGTGTCTTGTAACTTCAAAGACTGGAGGTGATGTTTGGAGAACCATGTTATATGTATTCTATGTGAAGAAATAAGAGAAAGAAGTAAATTGAGATGAGGGTATAGTTTTACTATTATACTTACTTTGAGTGAATGTGCAATGCTTAATATTTGGAGCCATTACTTATAGCAGGTGGCATGATGCAAATAATTGACACCAACATTGTTAATTCAGTGGCTTAATCTATCTTGAGACACAAGGGTCGACTCGATGCTCCAATATTTGATTCCTTCAGTGGAGAAACTTGGTATTGGCCAGTGCGAAACTTGATTCTAACTATCAGCAGAGATTAGTCTTTCGTTGAAAATGTTGGGAGATATGTGAATAGTCGGCAATAGTAAAAAAATGGATGAAAAAAAAACGTGTTTTTAATTTGTAGTGAAGGCACTATGCTATATCAAATAGAAGTACCTTAATTTGTAGTATGTGATTTTAACAACAAATCCAAGTATTATAATTAGAAGTATGCTATATCAAATAGAAGTACCTTACTGCTGATTTGATTTGTTGTTATAATTAGAAGTACCTTAATTTGTAGTATGTGATTTTAATTGAGGTGGATGGAATAATTGGATTAGACGATTCATTGCATTATAGTAGTACCTTGTCTCCTTATTTGATATGTTGTTTTAATTAGAAGTACCTTAATTTGTAGTATGTTATTTAAATTGAGGTGGATGGAAAAATTGGATTAGACGATTCATTGCATTATAGTAGTAGTACCTTGTCTCCTTATTTGATATGTTGTTATAATTAGAAGTACCTTAATTTGTAGTATGTGATTTAAATTGAGGTGGATGGAATAATTGGATTAGATTAGACGATTCATTGCATTATAGTAGTACCTTGTCTCCTTATTTGATATGTTGTTTCAATTAGAAGTACATTAATTTGCATGTGATTTAAATAGAAATGGATGGAAAAATTGGATTACATAGACCATTCATTGCATTCAAAAGACAATGAATGGGTTAAGTCCACAAAATACATAAATTGTGATGCTAAGAAGTTGTTTTGGGGTACTTTAGTGTTCCGTAAAAATTTTAACTTTCGAAATACGTAAAGTTTGTTCGTCAATAACCAATACGGTGAAAATAATAATAATTTCGTGACAAAATGTATATTTCATCTTCCTTTTATATTTTTTAACTGTTCAAATACGCAAAGTTTGTTCGTCAATGTTTAAACTCACAAATATATTTTTATCTTCCTTTAAATTGTCACATACAATACTAATTTGTGAGTATAAGATATAATTAATTTTATCATCAATCATACAATACTACAATATTTATTTAGTGAATGAAGCTTTTGTCCCGTAAATTGCACCGATAAAAGCACTAGTAATTTGAGAACGGCATAGCTTCTTTGGAACTACTTCTATGTTTTATTGCTCATAGGTAATTATTAATAAAAAGATTTAATTGTTGCGAATGTATTTATATTTAAACATTATGAAAATGAGTCGCTTGTACCAAAAAAAAGATTGGCTTTTATCTTATTATTTTAAATATTTTAATAGTCCTGCATATGTTTGTAAGACATTCCACAACCTGCAAAGTCGACGTTGTTAGACTAGATTTTTACTTCTTTTATTTACCCGTTTTAAACTCAAGATCTTCAATTTGAGTGTGTGAGAGATTAAGGGTGGTGCTTGTTGTTAGCCTGCATTTTCGACAAGCTCAATTAAATGCAGTCAACAAGGTTTGACTTATTATCTCAAGAGAAAGATGTCAATTTCGACATTGAGAAGAGTTAAGTTATTTGGTTGTGTCAAGATGATTTCGACATGAGGCTTGCTGAAATCGAAGTGTTGAAGACAGTGATTTCGACAAGAGGTTTTGAAGACTGGTAACGGATTGGAATCAAGTAACCGCTGTCGAAGGGATGTAGCAGTTACATTTTTAAATATTCTGTACAGTTATTTTCTATTTGTATAAATAGTAGTTTTTTATAGGAAAAAGGGGTCACAATACGCACATACAGAATTCTCATACTCCAACTTCCAAGTGAGAGAGAAAAGCGAGTTACAGAACAATGTATGCACTTGTGCACGAATCTCTATTCATTCAATGCAATTTTAATCTGCACCAAGGGACCGTTTGTGCTAAGTTTCGAAACAATTTGAAACAATTTCTTCCAATGAAATTTTACTGAGTTTGTTCTTAAATTAAAAAAAAACTTGTGATTTGTATGCATTTAAGAAGTGGCAAACGTCTTCCAAAAATGGTTCGTCCTGTTTTAAATCCTGTATCCAATGCACAAAGTTTACAAGAACAAGCATCGGTTAGTGACGCGAGCGCTGCAAATGTCTTAGGAGTAACCGCTTCTATGCCATCTTCGACGACGATAGGGGTAACTGCTCCTGTGTCTATGTCGACCACTGCAGCGTTGACACAGTCTAGTACGATGGCTTCTATGCCACCAACATTAGGGCATCCGACAAGCCCTCCAATGGTTAATCCCTTCATCCCACAATTTACATTACCTATGATCAATAGGGATTACCCATATGGTATGCCAACAAATGGTTCGACATTTTCTCCTCTTCATAGTTCAGTAGAGAGTGTTTATAGTCGAAACGTTCAACCCTCATTAACCACATCGTCCTTGTTAGCGCTAAGGCAACAAATGGATGATAGCAACCACGACATGGTTAATTTGCTGACTCAACAAATAGGTACAGTGTTTAATCCCTTGATCCAAAACACGAACAATAATTACCAAATGTTAGCAACCCAGATGGGGAGAATTGCTGATTTCTTTGGCACTCCACCATTGCGTAACCAACAGGATCTTCAGAATCAGAATGTCAGGCCTGTCGAAAACTCTTTAGAAAGGCCTAACAATGGGATTCCCATAAATCAGAGGCAACAACCAATTGTCGAACAACCTGTACAAAGGGAAATTGAAGCAATCCTTGATGTGTTGCTGGTTAATAGAAACCAAAATGCTGATGAAGTGGTTAGGCAAGTTCAACAAAATAATTTTGGAGCCCAAAATAATTTGACCAATCTTGTCGAAACTATTCTAGCCCAGAATGGTCTCACAAACTGAACTTCCTAGGGGATGGAAAGTCCCTAAGTTCACAAAGTTCGCTGGAGAAACTAGCGAATCTACTGTCAAGCATGTTGCCCGTTATCTAACAGAGGCAGGAGACATAGCACATAATGAAAACTTAAGGATGAAATATTTCCCAAACTCTACCTAAGAATGCTTTCACTTGGTTCACCACTTTACCTCCACATTCCATTTTCAATTGGGGGCAGTTAGAGAAGGCGTTTCATGAGCAATTCTATATGGGCCAATCTAAGATTAGTCTTAAAGAATTGGCTAGTGTTCGACGCAAAGTGGCTAAGTCTGTTAATGATTACCTGAATAGATTCAGACTTCTCAAAGCAAGGTGCTTTACTCAAGTGCCTGAACATGAGTTAGTCGAAATGGCTGCTGGTGGCCTAGACTATTCTATTAGAAAGAAATTAGATAGTCTACACTTTTTTTTTTTTTTGATAATCGATAGTCTACACTTAAGAGATATGGAACACTTATCCATGTTCTTTGTCTTCAAAAACCCAATTTGAGAATTTCTATGCTTGAGCCTTCAATCCATTACCTTTTTTTAGAACCTGTAAAAAATAGGATATCAACAACTGAGAAATGAACATAAAAAAACTGATTAAGAGAGACTCGGATTAAATAAGTTAAAAAAGAAGAAGAGACAAGCAGTTTCGGTTATCACAGAAAATTAGAGCAAGCTTTTTTCTTTTCCTTTTCTTTAAAAAGAATTTTATCTAGATCAAAAATAATAGAACCAATGATTTGAAACATCAATTGGCATCATAAACTTGTTAGAATAGAGGTGTGAAAAAGTCAAAGAACATAAACAAAGTTTAAGGGTTTAGAGTTTTTTTGGAAAAACAAAGAGATCAGAAAGTAGAAGAAGAGGAAGAAGACAGGATCCGCAAAAAAAAAATAGAAAAGAACATACCCAGATTCTGACCGCCACCACCGGCGATGGTCATCACCGTCAGGCGTGGCAGCCATGCTCCTCCACGTTGTCGTCTTCCATCTCGCCATCACGTCCTCTCACTCTTCTACTCTCTCTGGACGAAATTATCTCCCTCTTTCTCGTGAATCTCTCTCTCTCTCTCTCTCTCTCTCTCTCTCTCTCTCTTTTTTCCTTGAAAATTCGCAATCTCTCTCTTAGAAGCCATAAGCGGCACTGAATGAGAGTGGAGAAGATTAGGGTTTTTTATCAGCCCACCTGCTCCCTTTTATACCTCCTTCTCTTAATTTGTTATAATTTTAGTTTTTAATTTCAGATTACTCTTCGCACCATACATTTTAAGTTGTACAACCCCAACGCAAGCCTTTTTTTGCAAATGCAAGCCAGTTCACAATAAATGACCTGGGCTCAGCTAAACACACCCCCGATTTTTAATACAATACCACTTTCTATTAATTGCACAACCTTTTTTCGTTTTTAATTTCTTCAAAAAAAATTCTTTCTATTAATGCGTGCAGTCATATTCTTTGCATAAGGAGTTTCAAAGGATATGAAGGTTAATGACTAGCATTTGTGTTGCTAAAGTTTTAGAGCCTTTAATTTGTTTCACCTTTGTGCTTATTAATCTAACTACTATTTTCTGCCTTTGGAGATATCTACCACATTTTGATTAGAACCTACATCATCTTCTTTCAACGGGAACTTCAGTCATGTTTACAATAAAACCTCCATAATTTTTTTGAACTTTGTGCTCCTATTTTATCATGGGCTTCCCTTCCACCATGTGTGATGCCCGCATGTTTCACTTTTAAATTGTATAGTCTTCTTTTCTTTCTAA
The DNA here is from genome assembly GCA_963573325.1 of Astragalus glycyphyllos. Taxonomy (NCBI): domain Eukaryota; kingdom Viridiplantae; phylum Streptophyta; class Magnoliopsida; order Fabales; family Fabaceae; genus Astragalus; species Astragalus glycyphyllos. Next base: position 10,792,526 of record OY754313.1, on the reverse strand, counting down.
TTATGAGTTAATTTTTTATATTTGCATTTGAACAATGTAGATTATGTTACTAAAATTCTTTAAACTTTCTCTTCTTATTATAATTCTTTAAATGTCTTTGTTAATATTCCTTTTAAAATTGATAATCTTTTTCTTAATTTATATTTATAATTTAATTTTTATTCACAATTATTAGATTTAATATTTTGCAAACTAACATCATTTGTCCAAGGCATAGGCTACCCTGGGGCACGAGGGTTGACCCCGTAGTCTTGAGTTTGATTATCCAGCTGACAAACTCAGTATTGGCCAGTCCGAAATCTGCTTTCAAGCACGATGGGATATTAGCCTTTCGAAAAAATTTATTTACTCAATTATACGATAGAATTTAGTCAACCTCGTGCATCGCATGGGATATGGGGCTAGTTTCTTTTACTTTTGTAAACCATTTTTAAAAAAGAAATTGTAAGTATTTCTAGCAAATTTTGTTCAAGATGGTTGGACTTGGGATGGCCGACCAACAAACCTGCCACTTTTTAGCATACTTTTATTTAACTATTTTTGGAATCATGTATTTTATAAACAGGTTAGCTCGCCAACCCATCCGCACTAAAGAGAGTAGGTTCAACTTTTCAACTCATCCCTTCGTGACAGACTACTACTCACCCATACGTGGATCTATGTAGAACCCAGGTGTTTCAGTTGAATCTCCTGGGAAAAAACTAACTGTACTAGTACCCCTATATAAATAATACTTCGAATCCTTTGAGATGTTAAATTTGCATTTAATTTGCACTCGATTTTTAATAAGTATGTCTTATTAATTTCCGTAAGGGACTACTTATAAAACTTTAGGACTTAATTTTACCAATATCACATACTTTTACCGACTACTTCTTATTTTTGTATACTTTAGAACTAAATAGGAAAGAGTGTGTAAACTTAGAGACTAATTTAGTGATTTACTCTTAAATAAATTTGGAGTTAGATAAATTGATTATTTAGTTTTAGAAAATTAAGTTAGGATATTTGAAAAAATAAAATTAAACAATCCTATAAACCAACAAAATTTATAAAGACTTTTTTACACCCTTTGGCCTAGGGTCTAGGTCTGCCACTGGACCTACCCTACCTATTTGGTGGGCTCAAAGAGTAAAGCATAGCAAACCCACCCACTTTGTCATCCCTTATAAGTGAATACAACTGCAGAATGCACCTTAGCTAATCCAAATCCGTGAAAAATATACAATAATGAATTAGAAGAAAGAGAGTGATACGTTTACATACCTCATGTGAAATAATAGTTGCTATCTCAATATCACTTCCAAATTGACTAACCAAATAATGAGATAGAACAATTTTCCCACAAGATAAGCAATATCCATGGGGAAAATCAGGATTATCGGGATCATTCACAACCAAAACTTCCCAATCCAATTTATCTAAATGCGATATCGAAGCCGGTGGTGCCCTTTCTTCTATACTATTATAAGAAGACATCACATTTCTCATTTTCTTCAATTCTCTTTGCAATGCATAAATGATATTGTTAAAAATCATGTTAACCCTAACAACATCAGGGTGTGTTGGAGACACTAACAACATCCCTTGATTTTCCACAAACCATTCTTTGAAAGAAATCTCATAATCCCATATATGAAAGTCTCTTGGCATTAGAATCCTACGGGTTCGGTTTGTGTATGGAACAGTTTCGAATGATTTGCAGTAGTACCATTCTAGAAAACCCTTTATTCCCTTTAGTATATTGTTGATAAGAGTAGGAGGAGTAGGAGGAGTAGGGGAATTCACACAATAAAATCTTCTGGTGTTTACTTCAACATTTTGTTGTGTTTTTTGTGAGACTAATAATCTCTGAGAAATTGAAGAAAATGGAGAGTTAGCTCCTTTGGATCTGAAAGCCTAGTTGTGAAGAGCCTCAAATAAAGAATATATTTGAACATGAGGGTAACAGAAAATGAAAGGATGAGAAGTTGACCAATTCTGATTCATTCCTTGGCACCGGCCTTCTCGGAAGCAATTCCTACATTAAAGAAATAATAAAATTATTAAAGAAGTAATAAAAAATAAATAAGTAATTTGGTCAAGACCAGCGTATCCACCGCCGAACGCAGTGACTACTCCATTGCTGGATTTGAGGCACCGCGAAGGGTGGAACAACTAGCTCAGGGATTTAAAAAATAAGTAATAATCTAAGTCTTTACGAGAGGATCAAATAACACCTAATAAATCCAAATCAGTTAAAATAATAATATAGACATAAAAAAATCATCTTATTTAAAAATGATGTTTATCTAGTACCGAAATTTATCATCAATAAATTAGTAAAATTAGTGACACCACATTGACTTAAAGTCTCATTGTTTTCCTACGCAAAAGTCAAAATTATTTATTCATTAAACATTTTTCAGTACATTCACATACTCAAATTCCAATTAGTTTACCATCGGTAGTGATCATATTCACAACGAGTATTGTACCCGTGCGTATAGTCGGTGCATTGTTATGAAGTCATAATAGTAATTTGGAATATATTCAATGTTTAAAATGTATGATTTGAAATTCAAAGTTGAATATGCATCCCCGTTGATAATCAGAATTACATTGATTTTTACAATTTTAGTCGTTAAATTGATTGATTTTAATAGTTTAAGATTATATTAAATAGTAAATTTTAGATTATATTAATAATTTATTTTTTTTAAAAAAAATAAATCTGAAACATTTGCTAGAAAAAGGAAAATGAGAGTTTAGGTAAAATATGCACCCCCGTTGGAGCTCCGGTAGGCACTCCAATTGCGCTCTCGTTGCCGATACCTTGTTAGTCTCTCGTTGTCGCTCCCGTTGTCACTTGCTTATTCCTTTTTAATAATTATAAAATAGTTATTTTGTAGTTTTCTGTAGTGGTTAATTTTTTTTTTTTTTACAATTGTTAATGGTTAAAGTGGTTAATTTTTTTTTTTATGAAAAAATTGATTGATTTTAGTAGTTTTAATAAAGAGATTATAGTAAATAATAAATTTTAGATTATTTAATTATTGAGTATAATATTATATTAATAATTGATTTTTTTGGAAAAAAAGATTTTGAAACATTTGTTAGATTGATTGATTTTTAAAACAATTAGTAGTGGTTAAATTGATTGATTTTTGTAGTTTGAGAACATTAAAAAATAATTATTTAGTTAAAAAGCAAAAAAAATTTGAAAAAAAATAAAAAAAAATTGGGGAAAAAACTGATAGAAAAAAGAAATTTTTGAGAAAAAAATTAGAAAAAAAAACTAACAAAAAAGCTATTTTTCTAAATAAAAAACTGAAAAAAAAAACAAAAAGCTGACACGCGTCAGTCTGCGCGAGTAAGTCTGCGCGCGTCAGCACGTCAGTCTGACGCGTTAATTTTTTTTAAAGCTGCCAAAAACTGACTTATTTTGTCTTTTTGCGGTGAATTTACGATTTTGCCCTTAATTTTGGACAAATGGCAAAATTTGAAGGTGTCTAATAAAGTCATTTTGCTGGTATATGTTTTGATTATATAGATAGATATGCACCTCCGTTGGAGCTCCGGTAGGCACTCCAATTGCGCTCCCGTTGCCGATACCTTGTCAGTCTCTCGTTGTCGCTCCCGTTGTCACTTTCTTATTCCTTTTTAATAATTATAAAATAGTTATTTTGTAGTTTTCTGTAGTGGTTAAATTTTTTTTTACAATTGTTAATGGTTAAAGAGATTGATTTTATTTTTTATGAAAAAATTGATTGATTTTAGTAGTTTTAATAAAGTGATTATAGTAAATAATAAATTTTAGATTATTTAATTATTGAGTATAATATTATATTAATAATTGATTTTTTTGGAAAAAAAAAGATTTTGAAACATTTGTTAAATAGATTGATTTTTGTAGTTTGAGAATATTAAAAAAAATAATTATTTAGTTAAAAAGCAAAAAAAAATTGAAAAAAAAAGGGAAAAAAACTGATAGAAAAAAAAGAAATTTTTGAGAAAAAAATTAGAAAAAAAAAACTAACAAAAAAGCTATTTTTCTAAATAAAAAACTGGAAGAAAATAAAAGAAAAAATCAAAAAGCTGACGCGGTGATGCGCGTCAGCCTGCGCGCGTAAGTTTTTTTTAAAGCTGCCAAAAACTGACTTATTTTGTCTTTTTGCGGTGAATTTACGATTTTGCCCTTAATAAAGTCATTTTGCTGGTATATGTTTTGATTATATAGATATAGATTCAACCATATAGTTGCACTTATATTAGGTATATCATGTTGATCTATGTGAAGAACTTGATTAAACGAGAAATATGTTGCACTATCTGATCATATTCCTTGTTTACCAAACTTCTTTTCCTTCTTTTTTGGAGATATTTTTTTATCAAAGGAGAATATATCCAGGTTTGTTCTACCTCCCACTTCTTCACTCATTAAATCAAATGACTTTTTTTGTTGTAGGTCAGCATCATCTACTAGATCAATGTGGATGTACATGAGTTACAAGTGTTACCTAGTAGAGAAATATTAGAAGAAACTCAATTATATAGATTATTATCCTTGTTATGATCATTGTATGTTACAAGAGTTATGTCCTATAAGTAGGACTTATGTTGTAGTAAAATACACCTTTAAGAGTAGAATGAAAATACTCTTTTATTCTCTCATTCTCTTTTTTTCTTTGTTTCTATTTCTTCTATATCTATAGGCTAGTACAGAAGTTTCATCTTACTCTTATTTTGGTTAATTCTATAACATGTTATTAGCATGAGACTCTATCAAGATGATGACTTGATCAACTTGTAGGCTATTTTGTAATAAAGAATATTTTTTCTTCTACTATATTTTGATTAATCTAATTGATATTATCATGCTTTTATTTTAGCTTATACTAGTTTGTATGACCCATGCGCTGCACGGGTATACATGTTCTTTTAACTTAAAATTTGATTTTTTTTATTTGGGTCTAAAAAAAGATGCAGTTGTATATTTATGTTTATTATGTGAGATATAAAATACTCTGTACACCATCTAAAATAAACCTATTATTCTATTTCGAAAAAATTTATACTCGTTAAAGACAAAAATAAAAAATAAATTGAATATATACAGATTAACATTAACAATGCTAACAAAGTAAAAATCTTAATAATGCTAACAAAGTAAAAATCTGGTAATTATTATGAGGTTAAGATTCTTTTAAATGCGCATTTATATGGATATACGATTCTATAAGATTAATGATTTTATAATTTCTTTTTTTAAATAAGCCCAAAATTATAGGTGAATTTATGGTCATAATAACTACTATAAAATCAGCTCTATTAACATCCAGGATTGTATATCACCCAAAAACAAAATGGTTCATTAGCCTCCATTGTCATCTCTAGTGATAGGAGATTAGTTTTTTGATAATATTCTGTTTGTTATCACGTAACAATAAAAAACTAAGAACGTATGTATGACGTTGACCACATCATCATCTGTTAGTTCCATTGTTCACTGTCTAATTCATACATTATTCTCCCATCCATTATTTATATTGGTATTCCTTCCTATTTTTTTTGTTAGTCAAGTTGATATTTACGTCTGTATTTAAATTAGTATCCTATTCTTCAACTTAACCCCCTATTTTCTTTTTTGGGAAAAAGATTTATTTATTAATTGTTATTTTTATAGGGGTTCTAGAACTTTTGAGCCGTGTGGGTCACATCCTAGAACGACGACTAACCCTTCAGTACGGTCGGCTTAGTCCTCTATTTGCTTTTTGTGAGAGAACTTATTTATTTTTTAGAAAGATGTAAGTTTGTTGAAGAAATTGTTTTTTGTAGAGAAAAATTAAAAGGAAAGGAAAAGTGGGCGCAGTAGTAAAATAGGGTATAATTAGCATAAAGGGCGTTGCATTATTAAATGTGTGGTGCATTTAGTAGAAAGGGAGTGTAAGAGGTAAATCATTGGGGTGTAACTATAATTCTGATATTAAAAATTTTAAAAAACAAAATAAATAACAACACCTTGATATATAAGGAAACTAAGAGAACCCAAATTTCTTTCTATCACTTCTCAAGCGCCGTTTTACCCAGTTTAGAGAGAGAGAAGAGCAAACTCGCCGGATATAGAAAATGAGAGAGAGAATGAAAGGGAGCGAGCGGTTAGGGCGTGGCTACGGTGGAGGCGTGGCTGTGGTTCGTGGTGGTTGTTGTTTGGTGGTGACGGTGGACTTTTACAAAAACGACAACCGTGGAGCTGTTTCCATTATTCACCGATGCACCAGTGGTGGTTGTTGTTCGTTGCTAAATTGTTTTTGCAGATATACTATTTGAAGAGGTTCAACAGGGTGTTATTTATGGGAGTCATTTGATTACACCATGGTTTTTAGAGGCTGAATTTGAATTTCGAAATTTCAATTTGTATTACTGGTGTATTGATGGAAATTAGGAAGTTATTTATCATTTGAGGAAGTTATTTTTCTTTGGGGTCATTGCTGAAATTAAAGGGGTTGACTATTTAATGATTAATTTCCACATTTTTAGGGATTCTAATGATTGTTGTTATTTTGAAGTAATGTCTCGAAATCCTAACCGTCCAATCCCCAGCTGCAATTTTGAGGACCATGAGTCGTTGATATGGAGCTTGTGCTATAGTTGGCTAATCACAGCCGTTAGATTTTGTTTAAACGTTGACGTGTCAGGTGAATAGAGTGTAATAGCTGACGTGGAATTCGAAGAAAGCTGACGTCATTATTTGGAATTATTGACGTGGACGCTGCCATGGACTTTTCCATTGTTTAGTATAATAAAGATTTTATCATGTTAATATTTTATATTCGTTGCATAGAAATTTTATTGACAATTTTGTTTAGCTTATTTAATTATCATGTTTGTCTATTCTTATTCTTCCTTTCGATGGATTATGTTTCCCTTTTGCCTCCTAAATTTGATGTGCTGCAAATGATTGTTAATGGCTTTCGTGCCAACCTGGTTGGGACGAGATTCATTATAGTGATGTTTTTGCATGCCTCTATAGGATTGTTATTATTTCATTTCGGTTACAATATTGTTTATTCCCATGGGTTTTGGTCTAGTCCCCCAATGTGTGCTGTTTATTTTCTCTTTCTTATCAATAAAATTTAGGGGGAGTACCCTTTTTCCTTCTTGGTGTTTTTTCCCTAAGGAGAGTTTTACATCAAAAGGTTTTAGCGAGGCTCCATATCCCTTTCTTTTGCTAAAAAAATGTTTGTCCGAAGAATTCCAAAATAGTTCAGCATTTTAGCATCCCATGTAGGATTGCTCAGATATAATTTTTCTTTATCATTATTTGTGATGATTTGTTATATATTTCTTGTAGAACTGGGAAAAAAAACTTAATATTTGAGTATCCCTACAGGATTGCTCAAAGTGTGAAGTTTGTGATAGTTCTTGAAGAACGTAAAAAAAAACTTAATATTCAAGAATTCCTGCAGAATTGCTCAAAGCATGATTTTTGTCAATGCTTAATCTTGTTAATGAAGTCTTGAAGAACTGGAGAAAAAAATTGAACTTCCCTGTAGGATTTCTGAAAGTTCAAAAGCATGATTTTTTTCTTGTCATTGTTTTGTTACATTGGGTTTTCCATTAAAGATTTTTGACATGACAATTCTCACATGTAAGATATTGTACTCTTTTTACTTCTTTAAGAATTTTTCTCACTGGGTTTTTTCTTAGTAAGATTTTAATTAGGCATATCCTTAATGGACATCCAAAGAGGAGTGTTATGAATAATAGTAATGTGGGCGTCTATGTGTTACAAGTGTTACATAGTAGAGAAATATTAAAAGACACTTATTTATATAGATTATTACTAGTATACCTGCCCGTGCGATGCACGGGAAACATTTCGAGTAGATTGGTCATAAAAAAAATACAATTTATTAGCATACTATTATAAATTTTTAAATTCCCTTTGGTCAAAAAAAAATTCTTAAATTCTTAAAGACATTTTTTTACCAAGAATGTGTGAGGAGTCATGATTATAGTGTTTTAATGTATTAATATTATGAACATTTATGTTTTTATCTTTTGACGTTAGTACGATACATTGTTTCATACTTTACGGTTATTAATATTGTCATTTGTGCCTTATGGTTAATAATAGTAATTATGTATTTGTAGTATGTAATATATATTTTTTTTGAATATATATTACATAATGATTATTCAAGATATTATGAATTGGTCATGAAAAAATATCTTAAATTTTTTAATGGCGTGCCAAAATAAAGAGTGTCAAAAATAAGTCACTGACAATAGAAAATATGTCAACAGAGTATGAATAATAACCGATTCGTTGCTAACAAAATTAAATTAGGTTGAACCCATTGACATTGTGACTCGAAACCAATAAGATTGGGATATGTGTAAAGCCTTTTTTTTGTCAAAGAATGTGTATGACTATTTTTTTTAGGAAACAAATATGTATGGCTTGATTCATATATTTTTGACAAAAAGAATATGTACACTATCCAAAAAAAATATATGAAATAATTGTAGACTAATTAATCAACAGCGTTGATTTGTTTCATATTCTATTTTCATAATAGCAAGTGTCTTTATTAGGGTATATTTTTGCAAAAACTCTATGGTGGTCATTGACTGAAATGTTAAAGTTTTATGAGCATATCCAACGGTGAACTCATTGCGGGTAGGAATGGCAATGGGGCGGGGCCGAGGAGTACTTCCCCACTCCCCGCTCCCCCCTCCCATATTGTCCCCCACCCCATCCCCATTCCTCGCTTTGGGGAGTTTTCCTCCCCCATCCCCATCCCTACTAATGTAATAAAATTGAAAAAATATATAAAGTAAGACTAAAAGAAAAAAGTTTAACATTAAATATAAAAAGAATATAAAATTTAGTCTTAATTTGATATTTTAATATTTAAAAAGTATAAAGGTGAGAATAAAAATCTAAAAATTACCACAATTTATATTTTCATTTAAAATCACATATTAAAAGACTAAAAAATATATTACTTAGAATATAATATATATATATATATATATATATATATAATAAGAAAATTTATGTAATATATTTGGGGGGGCCCACGGGCGGAGGATATGTACCCCTTCCCCATCCCCGAATTGACTACGGGGGGATTTTCTCTCCCATCCCCATCCCCATGGGAGAAAATTTCCCGCCCAGAGGGCCCGAAACGGGAAAATCCCCGCGAGGATCCCCGTTTGCAGATAGAAATTGCCACCCCTAATTGCGGGTTCTTAAAGTAAACTCCGCAATGCCACCTATGTTTTAAGCAATCAAAAAATTTTTTATTCCAATTGCGAACCCACGAAAACATTAATTGTGCCTAATAATTTATCTCACTTAATTATTTTTTTATTCATTTTATTTTTCTTTGAACTTAATTTATTGATTAATTTTTTTAAAATATATTTATTTACATTTTTTTAACCAAAACCAAATATGTTATATTAAAACCATATAACAGGATGGATTTGGCTATTTTTCACTAAAACTTTGATGATGTGGATGGAGTTAATATTATTATTATTATTATTATTATTATTATTATTATTATAATTACTATGATTATTATAATAATTATAGCAATTCACTTAATTCTTATTATAGTTATAGCAAGTCACAAAAGTTAAATAAATGCAATCTTATTGAAAATTATATTGAGTAATATATTATTCAAAGAAATTGTAAGTTAAAAACTGTTAAGTGAGTTTTAGTAACTTAAAATAAAATTTGTTATGGTTGATAAATAATTAAATAGAATTATATGATATTGTAAGATATTATAACATAAAAGGACATTTGTAACATAAAATGACTTATGGTTCAATTAATTGAATTAAAACACATTGATAAGCTTTATATTACAATATATTATAGTACTAAAGTACTCTTGTACATATAAGAATCTATTAATTTGAGGTAAGATTTTATTACACAATTTTTAAATAAATTTACTACATTAGAAAATTCTATTCAGAAAAAAAACTAAAAACAAAAAAAAAATCATTTAATATGTAGGCCCGTGCTACACACGGTATATAGTAGAAAAAACTATAAATTTTATATTTTTGAAAATGTCATTTTTTATATTATTATTAAGTTATTTTAATAATATGGATAGTTATTTAATAGAAAATAATAATAATAATAATAATAATAATAATAATAATAATAATAATAATAATAATAAGAAGAACAACAACAACAACAACAACAAACATATAAAGAAAATTGAACAAACTCGATGAAATGAAAAAGAGTAGCCCACAACCAAAAGACCCGTGAAATGAAAGAAAAAGTGATAAAATGATAGAACTATTTTTTGGGGATTTTATTTAGAGCTTAGAAAAATAGTAAAATTAATTATTAGATTTAAATAAACGTAAATTATATTTTTTAATCAAATATTTCTATTAGTAACCTCCGTAATTAATCAAAAAAATTAATGATTTTCCCAAAATTATTAAAAGTTAAATTATTATTATTTTTTAGTTTGCACCAAAAGACAAAAACATACAGAAAATAATTTAATATTGATCATAATTGAATTAATTAAGTAAATGCAATTTTAATGTTTTTCAATATAAAGATTCTTCACATTACATCGTGGCATTTCAAAATGATTCACATGAACCAAGATTGGATTTTGGTTAATTATTTCTAGGGATGGGCAATGGGGCGGAGCGGCGGTGGGGAGTACTTCCCTGCTCCTCGTTCTCGCCTGCCAAATTGTCTCCCATTCGCGTCTCTAATTCCCATTTCGGGGATTTCTCCACCTTAAATCCATTTCCATACGAATCCCCATGATTCCCAGGGACACCAGAAATTTATTAAAAGTTAGCAAAAATATGAACTAAAATATAATAAAATGGAAAAACAATATAAAAGTAAGACTGAAAGTAAAAAAGTTTAACATTTTAATATAAAAACTAATAATGTTGATAGGGAAAGGATATGTGGCCTAAATAGATGTTAAACAAAGAGATTTTAATATAAAAACTAATAGTGTTAATATTATTGCTATTATCTCGGTCTACGTATATTTCTGACACGCTAATTATTCGCAATTGAGTGATAGGGAAAGAATTATACATCACAAGAAATATGATAAGTATAATGAAAAAAAATAACAATTGGGTGCTGATGGGAAACATTTCGAGTACAACGGTCATAAAAAAAATACAATTTATTAGCATACCATTATGAATTCTTAAATTCCCCCTTAAAGACATTTTTTTTTTTACCAAGAATGTGTGAGGAGTCATGATTATAGTGCTTTAATGTATTAATATTATAAACATTTATGTTTTTATCTTTTGACGTTAGTACGATACATTGTTTCATATTTTACGGTTATTAATATTGTCATTTATGCCTTATGGTTAATAATAGTAATTATGTATTTGTAGTATGTAATATATATTTGTTTGAATATAAAATTGGTTATGGTTGATAAATAATTAAATCGAATTATATGATATTGTAAGATTTTATAACATAAAATAATATTTCTAACATAAAATGACTTATGGTTCACATTACATCGTGGCATTTCAAAATGATTCACATTAACCAAGATTGGATTTTGGTTAATTATTTCTAGGGATGGGCAATGGGGCGGAGCGGCGGTGGGGAGTACTTCCCTGCTCCTCGTTCTCGCCTGCCAAATTGTCTCCTATTCGCGTCCCTGATTCCCATTTCGGGGAGTTCTCCACCTTAAATCCCTTTCCATACGGATCCCCATGATTCCCAGGGACACCAAAAATTTATTAAAAGTTAGCAAAAATATGAACTAAAATATAATAAAATGGAAAAACAATATAAAAGTAAGACTGAAAGTAAAAAAGTTTAACATTTTAATATAAAAACTAATAGTGTTGATAGGGAAAGGATATGTGGCCTAAATAGATGTTATACAAATAGGTTTTAATATAAAAACTAATAGTGTTAATATTATTGCTATTATCCCGGTGTACGTATATTTCTGACATGCTAATTATTCGCAATTGAGTGATAGGGAAAGAATTATACATCATGAGAAATATGATAAGTATAATGAAAAAAAAATAACAATTGGGTGCTGATGGGAAACGAAATTATAAAGTGCATAATATTAACCTCTCTATCAATAAAAATGATTTCGACAAAAAAGGGGAGTCTGTTATTGTTCAGATCAGGGACTTCTCATTTCCTTGTAATGCCCATGAGTAGGTTGTATTTGCCATTGCTGGCATTGATGTTAGATATCATTTCATACTTGGGAGGCATTTTGTAAAATGAGAAAGGATTGATAAACAATTTAGTTTTGGATTGAATATAGAGGAGGTTCTCAATTGGCTAATATGAATGTGGTTAGTGGAGAATGGTTGGCTGTAACCATCTTATTTATAGATGGGGTGAGACTCATCATATGAGGGAAATTTTAAAAATAATAAGTATACTAAAATTTTCGAAATATTTTATTTATTATTACACATTATCACACTTTATTACACATTACACATACGTTACAAATTGAAAAAACGTGCATTGATTTTAGTTTATATAAAATAAACCCGTTACATGATATCCATTAAAATTAAACCATAACAAATGATAACGTTATAAATTCAATTTTCTAATTTATGTTACGTTACACATCTTATTGGTATGATGAAGTTCAATATTAAAACTAGATCATCATGAATTATATTTTGTAACCGTCATATTTATTAAATATATTAAATACCATATATTGTAACTGAAAAAATTCAATAAAATTAATGTATATTATTTGCTTAAGAGACTTTTTGAAAATATAATAATTTTTAATTATGGTTTTGTTGTAACCTTCTTAATTATTAGATATATTAAATACCATATATTGTAACTGAAATAGTTATATGAAATTATTGTATATTATTCGATTAAGGGACTTTTTGAAAATATGATAATTGTTATTTATGGTTTTGTTCAAATTTTGTAACTATCACAAATATTAAATATATTATTGTCCATATATTTTGTAACTAACATAAATATATTATTGTCCGTTTATAACCCTTATAACTAATAAATTATGTTTCGGTTTTAAATACTTTAAGTTAGCGAATAATTTACAGGGCAATAAAAGCAGCAGGCATTACACATTCTGCATTATTAGGGACTTTTTGAAAATACAATAATTTTGTAACTGACAATTGTTAAATAAAATTATTGTATATTATTTGATTAATGAATTTTTTGAAAATATAATTATCACATATTTATGTTTTTTGTTGTAACCTCCCTAATTATTAGATATATTAAAGACCATATATTGTAACTGACATAGTTATATGAAATTAATGTAACTTATTTGATTAAGGGACGTTTTGAAAATATGAAAATTTTAATTTATGGTTTTGTTTAAATTTTGTAACTATCATAAATATTAAATATATTAATGTCCATATGTTGTAACTGTCATAGTTATTAGAAAAATAAATTATAATAAATACATAAGGGTCGTTTTGAAAGTATAATAATCATTTTATTATTATACTTTAAGTTACGTTACGTTACGTATAACTGATAAATTATGTTTAGGTTTTTAATACTTTAAGTTAGCAAATAATTTACAGGGCAAAGAAAGCAGCAAGTATTCACAATGTGGTGACAATAGATTTGGAAATGTTGGTTATTTCATTGTTATGTGTAATGAAATAGATCAAATTACACCAAGTTTACACCAAGTTTACCAATTCCAAAATTAACTAAATCTGAATATTCAAAACACATGTAAGAAACTTGTAAAGCAAGATTGACACTTGTATTGAGTCCTATGATACGTTCTAATCGATGATTGGCAATTGAGTGTATTGCTATGGACAACATAAAAAATAATATAAAAACCGAGTAAATATTGTTCCTATGAATAATAGGAAATGATAGCAATCAGTCTTTAGGTTATGGCTTATATAATATATAGGCCACTTACCATATGTAAAAGAATTTTTCAAATCAACTATTTCAACTTGAAATTTCCAAGTGAGGATTTAAACACCCCTACACCCATATTATATGAAAAAAGCTTTAGATAGACTCAACAGATTTCAACGTAACACCAATAGACACCAATTACTTATATGCATCAACTGTTTCAACATTCATTTACAATATGGGATTTACATACCATTACATATGGTTAATTACAAAATATGATGTATAATAGGATTGAACAAAATTCATATGCTGTAGAAAACCTAATTGACAACATATCATATAACTATCTAATAGCAAGAAGATGAAGTTATACAAAAACCCATATATCGCCTAAAAGGCATAAAATTCACCTTCTTCAACACGATATATCCAAATTATTAAGAAGAAGTCTCCATGAAAAGTGACAATATCCATGAAAAACAAATGGATACCTTTTGAAGATGAGGTGATGGTGTGGAGAGTGAATCAAACCATCACCTAAACTTGGCTATCTATAGCTCAACACCAACAGACACCATTTACTTACAATATGCATAATATATTTCAACATTCATTTACAATATGGGGATTTACATACCATTACATAAAACCTAATTGACAACATGTTATATAACTATCTAATAGCAAGAAGATGAGGTTATACAAAAACCCACATATCGCCTAAAAGGAATACTATTTACCTTCTTCAACACGATATATCCATATTATTATGAAGAAACCTCCATGAAAAGTGACAATATCCATGAAACACAAATGGATGGTTTTTGAAGATGAGGTGATGATGTGGAGAGTGAATCAAACCATTACCTAAACTTGGCTATTTATAGCCATATTTTCATGGAGAATTGTGAATTAAAAAAAAACATTTTTTATTAATGTCATTTAATTGTATTAATACAAAATTGAACGTTACACAATGTAATTAAGAATTGTGTGATATAATATTTTAATTTTCATATAATTATTTTATATTATTATTATTATTTATATTATTTAGATGGAGTATTAATTGCCAAATGGCTATATGATTGACATGTGTTAGATTAATAAATGAGATTATTCTCATTTGTTATTTATATAGATATAGATTCCTTGTTATAATGATTGTAAGCTACAAGAGTTATGTCCTATAAATAAGACTCGTGTAGCATCGTACAACACACCTTCATCAGTAGAATGCAAATACTCTCTTATTCTTTCGTTCTTTTTTTCTCTTTGTCTATTTCTTCTTCATCTATTGAATATTATAAAAGTTCTATCTTACTTTTTTTTGTTAATTTTATAACAGATAAATATTTTTTCAAAGAATACACTAAAAAAGGAATCGATGGAGTGTAAGCCTCCTTAAGGAAAGTGTGTCAAGTGTCATTATAAGATAACCCAATTAATTGAAAGAACAATTGAAACATCAACAATTATTTTAAGTGTAATGGAAGAGCTCAACCAGTTCCGTCGCTATGCTGCCATCATTCAAAGAATCAAGAACATGTTAAGTCAAAATTGGGCAATTAAAAGGAGTCATTTCAGTCCCTATTGTTGGGCAATTTAATCCCACATTAAAGCTTAAAACTACTTTATCTTCCTCACGAAATAATGGGACACATTATTACATAAACAGGCATCAGTAAGAGGAAAACAAAGAGACTAACATGTCACCTTTTTACAAATGTCAAGAACTATTAGATGTATTATTATTTCCTAAGGACTAAATTAAATTCTCAAAAATATTATCACGGACCATAATAGTTATTTACTCAATAAATATTCAATTAAAAGTTTTTTAATATCCTATTTTAAATAGCAACCCCCCCTATATTCTTTTATCGTTTTATAAGGCATCTCGAAGACGGTGATTAAGAGATTGATTAAGATTCAACGAGATTTTTTGTGGGTATTAAAAAAGAGGCTAGAGGTATGTATTGGGTGGTTTGGGACAAGGTGTACAAATCTAAGGAGAAGGGTGGCCTAGGTGTGAAAAATATTGAGTTGTTTAATATTGCTCTATTAGCTAAGTGGAAGTGGCGTATCTTGTCGGGTGAAGAAGCTTCTTGGAGGGATATTCTTACGTATAGATATGGTGAGCTAGCCTCTATTTTCTTCAATTGGATATCATCCTCGGAGTTGGACTCTTCTTTGTGGTGACGTGACCTTAGGAGAGTGGAGGATGAGAGGTGTTCGGAGGGGTGGTTTGAAGCGAATGTTACAAAGGGTTTGAGCGATAGTCGTAATGTGAATTTTTAGCACCACCATTGGATTGGGCAGCGCCCGTAGATCGGTTGGGCGATTGGCTGTTTGTTATCTCAATTCTAAGTATCGGTCCCTATTGTTGGGCAATAAAATCCCTCATTAAAGCTTTTAAAAAAAAAAGACAACATAACATTCATAGGAAACATAAAAGGTGAAGTTGTCCATCCAAGTGTCTACGACAACATACTAAATAAAACTTACAATCCCAAAAGTTTAAGCAACATTGTTAGTGAATTAGTTTAAATGCTCAATATGGCTTGCTCTTACATCACTATATATAGCAAGAGCTTCTTGCATTATCTTAGCTTGAGTCAATGCTTTGGCTCTCTCTCTCTTGCCGATGGATGGCTACTAAGGTAACCTCCAAGCATAGAATCATTATTAAAATTCTCATACTTTTCTATCTTTTCATAGACTTCAGGTACTTGTCGGGGATCATACCCAGCTGATGCTACTAGTATAAGACCAATGTAATCAGCTTCCATTTCAAGCCTAAAAATTGTAAATAAATTAGGTTGAGTTACAAAAATATGTAACAAAAATATGCATGATATTTACAAGCAACATTGCATCACAAAACAAGAACTTTCCATTCAAATATACCAACAAGCATCAGACAAACATGTATTCAATTGTAAAAACTAGACAGCAGATGCAAAATAGTATTACAAATCTGTCCATGCTCCATGTAATGAAATTGCGAATCAACCAAAGAAACCATATATCAAATCATGGTTAGATAGACATAATGGAATGATACAAAATTGATAACAAGGCATCCACACAAAAACTTAAGGTCAAAATTGGTGTAATTTTTAAATTTAATTGTTTTTTTTTACTATTTTAAAGTGTTGCAATATTACCATAAAAAGTGTACCATTTTACATTATAAAAAAAAAATATTTTGGGGCATGACCCGTGAGCCCAATCTGTACCAGTTTGTTTGGTTCAGCTATAAGAGAACAAATGTAAAATTTGAACCAGCGCAAATCAAGCAATTGTAATTAGTTTGGGCAACGGGTTTGGGAAAATCCGGTTCAATCTAATTTGTGGACACCCTTACTCCATAATCCCCCTCGAGTACTTTTTTTGAGTTCCCCACTTAAGCAGGTTTTAGTATTATAAATAAAAACAAACTTCTCATTCAAGATGATAAGGACTATCTCTTCCTTCTTTTTTCCTTCTCTCCTTGCCTTTTCCTAGACCCTCTCTTTTCCACTCAAAAACTCAGAAACAAAGCCTAAAAAAAGTACATGCAGTATAAAGTAATAAACCTAAGAAAACATTACATTGATTTATTACTAAAAGGAAATGTTAATACCAATTCATCCAAGTTCCATACTCTCAAATTAAGTTCACAAGGTTATAGAAACTAACCATTTAGTATAGAAAAGCGAGCGATAAACAACAAAAATTAAATTAAATTGAGGGAAAGGGATATCGAAGGAGTAAGAATGAGGTTCAGGGTTCAAACCTTAGAATTGCAACATGAGTCGGCATATTTGAAATTGTTATGCACATAAAACAAAGCAACAACCTATGCTACTAACTTTATACTCTGCTTAATTCCACAAATTTCAGGGGAATCAAAACGCACTCAATTTTTTACCTTGTTTTGTTCTTTTATCTACCCTTATTAATTAATGAATATGCAAATAAGTAACTTGTAATGTATCTAACAAAAGACATTCTATTATGAATGAATCACTAGAATTTGCACCCGTGCATGCACGGGTAAAGTAGATTTAACTCTATTTAAAATCATGTATATATTTGATTCTTTTTTATTTTGTTGATTTTTTGATAATATATGTCAACCAATATGAAAATCATTATAATGCAAGTATGTTGTATAACTTTCTTTTACCCTCAATACATAAAATCATGTAAATAGCAGCAAATGAAATTACTAAAACTCTAACTATTGGAATGTAACGAAACAAAAAAGTGATCATTGTCAACATAATGAGGTTATTAAGACTATCATTGCATACATGATACATGTTTCTCAAACCAAGGGCATAACCAGTAATTTCAATAATTAACATTTTTCCTCACACTTTCTCCCCAATTAGGGAAGAAACGTTTTTTGATGTGGGCCCCCAAAAATCAATCTTTCCTCTCTCTTTTAGTTAGATTCAAACAATGGAAGCACATTTTTCAAAAAAAGTTTCTGTCTTCTATAGTTTATTTCCCTCCACTTTTAGCTAAAACAAACACAGTGTTAATTATCATTTCAATTCTAGTTCCATTTCAATTTATTCATTTCCTAACTCATCCATTCAGCTTTAACCAAAAAATAAACATAACACATTTTCTTCTCTCTCCCACAAACCTAACTTCATCTTCTCCATTGAAAGTCATTGCCCACCGCGGTAAGCTCTCGTTTGCGACCTCCGCAACGTAGATTCCATCATCGTACTTCTGCGAGTGACCAGTCGTCGTTGCGAAGGCTCGCAACACCACCAAGTTCCTTCGCTCATCGCAACCTCTTGCATGCTTTCTTTCTTCTGCCACTGTTTCTCTTATGATCTACAAACCAACCAACCGACCCTCATGTGACCGTCACCCGATAAATCGTCTTCTGTCGTTCTAAACCGTTGGGCATAAGTTCATATTTATGTCGAGACAGCTGAAAAATGCACTCGCTTCTCAAAGATATGTGTTGAGGCAACTGTTAATTTGAGGTTAATTGTTTAATTTAGAGAGGGACTAAAGATATGTTACCCCTTTGAAATTATGTTGAGAACCGACATGTGTTGGTTCATATTTTTGGGTTCATATTTTTCAGTTGCCTCAAGTTAAGTGAATTACTTGTCCCTTTTTAAATTAAACAATTAATTCAAATAACATATCTTTGGTTCCATATCTAAATTAAACATTTAATTACATCAATTAAGTAATATGCTTTAACAAATAAGATAATTATTTATCGAATTTACATATTGTATTTTAATTTATTATACAAAAATAAATATATTACCTATTTTAATTTACCAATAACATTTTTTTACCTATTTTTTCAATTTTCATAATTTAATTTCGAAATTTAAAATAAAATTTTTAAAAAAAAAACATAGTTGGGAAGTTGGGGTGTGGGTAGGCGACTTCCCAACTGCAGTTAAAAAGTGTGCTAGTTTGGTAAATAATTCCAAAATTGTGCTATTTTGGTATATCAATTTTTTTTGGTCCAGAGTTGTTTTTTTACCACCCTGTAAAGTATGGTGGACCATACTTACAATAATCACATATTTTTGAACGACAAAACAAATAAAACTTAGTTGGAAAAATGGTTGACGCTAAACTTTGCTTCACATGCGATTTGGCTCTTGAGTTTAAATTTTTTTGCAAGTTAAATGGGGTGGAATAAAATTTTGTCGACCGCAATCCGCTAAATCCGAAGTCAAAAAAGACATTCAGGGTGGATTTTCTCTGTGCACGGGTCACATAGTGTGAAAATCGATTTAACGATTTAACATGGATTATAACATGCGGGTTCGACTTTAAGAGCATCTTCATCCCTAATCTCAACCCAATTGCTTAATTGGGCCTCACTACTTCTACGTCATTTTAAAGCAACTCATCTCCTTTTTATTTCAACGACGAACTTGTTAAAAAATACAAATAGGTCTTACAACTACTCTCAATTAAATATTATTTTTTATTTATTTCCAACATAAATTATTGATTCACCTATTTTAAATTTATAACTATTTTTTTGGGTTAAAAATACACAACTTTTAAAAGTATTGAATACAGACCAAAAGCACATAACGTTCATGGTTTCTTTAAAAATTTTAAAAAATAAACAAAACAAAAAGAGAGCATTTAGAGCCTTTGAGGCTCATCACCTTCTTTTGTCTCTATGACACACTCACTTTGATTAGTCATTTCTCCCCTTAAGCATTTCATTTTTCCATTTCACCATACTCTCTCATCCTCGCAGCATACCCTCTCATCCTTCAACTCTCGCTCCCTCTCTCCTTGCACACACCCTTCTCGCTCCTTCTCTCTTACACATCAACTCCCCTTTCATCTCTCAACCTTTTATTGCCAAAGAGTTCTCCAAACCATCTTTGATCATGTTAAGACAACTACTAAGTCAGCGATTCTCACTGCATGTTCGCCGGAGCAACCACAATGGGTGACAGAGTTACGATTGCGGTTCTCTCATTTTCCCTCTTTTCTCGGATATGGATCCAGATGTTTGTTGTTTTTCATTTTTATTTTCTTTTAATATCTTGTATCTGAAACTTTAATAAAAAATTGGGTATTGGTGTTTTTGTGTTCAGTGGAATTGAAGGTGGGCTTTATTTCTTTCCTCGACTGTTTTTTTTTTACAACAGAAAAATAAATATTTTTTTCCCCATTAAAAAATTGATATCCATTAAGACTGGACCCATGCTTTTCCCACACCCCATGCTACTCATCAAACACCCCTTACCCCTGCGAAATGACCAAAAGGCCATTAATGAAACGCACATTTTTCGCCGATTCGGTTGAGGTCAATCGAATGGATTCGGTTGAGGTCAACCGAAGGTGTATTATTTGGAACACACCCCATTTTACACTATTCGGTTGACCTCAACTGAATCCATTCGGTTGACCTCAACCGAATGTGTATTTTTTTGACACACACCCCATTTTGCAAAATTGAATTTCAGCATAAAAAGCTATTTGCACACGATTCGGTTGACCTCAACCGAATCCATTCGGTTGACCTCAACCGAATCCATTCGGTTGACCTCAACCGAATCCATTCGTTGTCCTTCGTGGGAGTGTTTTTTATTTAAGGGTATTTTGGGAATTTAGGGGATTTGGGGGTGTGGGGTGAGTAGCATGGGGTTTGGGAAAAGCATGGGCCTAAGATTGTACCAAACAAATCCAATCCAATCCATCCATTGACAAAAAAGAGTCCATTCAATCCATCCATCCACAACTTTTTAATGGATGGATATTCAGTCCATCCATTAGGCCCAACTTTTTTTTTGAAGCAAATTAGGCCCAACTTTTAATTTCTAAATATATATATATATATATATATATTATATTATACAAATAAATAATTTAATAGAATATTGGTGGTGGTGGCGGTGGCCGCCGGCGGCGCTCGGTGACTCACAGTGGTTGCCAGCCGCGGGTGGCGGAGGGCCGATGGTTACTTTATATATATATATATATATATATATATATATATGAGATGGCAAAAGTGGTGAAAAAATTGGAGGGAAAACCACTCTTTACCTTTTATATATTAAGATACCATCTGTTGCAAGGTAGTTGTAGATTAAGGGATATTGTTCTTTGGCCAGTATGATTAGTGGAACTTTCACCAAATCTAGAAATTAAACGCGCAAGCTCTGACCACCTTTCGCTAGGGTGTCGGGCCACAATATGTGCAACCTGGTTAGCAAAAATACCAACATAGAACAATAACATTAGGTAAAATTATCTAATTAGAAACTGTAAGCATTATGTCTCCAAAACATATTTGGGTAATTTTCAGTCACAATATCTTGACCGTCTAATTAAGGTTAGATTAGCTGTATTTTAACCGCACAAATCACACTTTAAATGAAACATCAAATTCAGACGATTCAATTTAGGGGCGACGAAATGGGTTGATTCCAATGGGTTGAAATTCATCGACCCATCATTTTTTATAATCTAGCTTGACTAGCCCCCCAATCTGTTGGGTTACAATCAGGGTAGGTCTAGCATCCCACAAAGCCTATACCTTTGGAAAACATTTTTTTTCTAATTTTTAAGTATTTTAGCAACTTTTGTGCAGTTTGGACGGACTTGAGATCTTCAACCCACAAACCTACCACGTTTTAGCCAACTTTTTTGATTATTTTTGTAATCATTTATTTTATGGGCGAACTAGCTTGCCAACCCGACACTGGGGAGAGCAGGTACAACTTTTTAACTCACCCCTTACAAAGAGGCAGTCTGCCGTACCTTTTTTGGTGGGCTCACAGTAACCAAGACAAACCCACCCATTTTGTCATTCCCTAATTAAAATTAGTCTAGCCACATAACTGCATATGACTACACTTAATCCAAATGTGCTCGATAAAAAATAGAAAAGTGTTTTGTTAAGTAAAACCGATGTGTACTGCGCACTACCACTAATAACAGAGTAAAACAAAAGTTACATACCTCATGTGAAATAATAGTTGCTATCTCAATATCACTTCCAACAAGTTTATGAGATATTGCAATCTTACCACCAGGATAGCAAACTCCTAAATAAGGATTATCAGGATCATTCACAACCAAAACCTCCCAATCCAATCCAATCCATCCAAATGCGATGTAGAAGCCACCCTTCGTAATAAACTCATCCAAATTCTTTCTACTATACTATTATAAGATGACGTCACATTTCCCATTTTCTTCAAATCTCTTTGCAATGCAGATATGATATTGTTAAAGACCATTTTAACCCTAACAACATCGGGGTGTGTTGGAGGCAATAACATCCCTTCATTTTCCGTCATGTATTCTTTCAAATCTTTGAATTGAATCTCACCGCTCCTTCTTTCAAGGCCACTTGGGCATAGAATTCTACGGGTTCGGTTTGTGTATGGAACTGTTTCGAATGATTTGCAGTGGTATCATTTTAGAAAACTCGTAAAGTCAGAAGGAGGAGGAGGAGGAGTAGGGTTATGCACAGAGTAAAATCTTTTGGTGTTTACTTCAACATTTTGTTGTGAGAGTAATAATGTCTGAGAAATTGAAAAAAATGGAGAGAAGATAGTAAAGTTAGCTCCTTTTGATCTGAAAGGCAAGTTGCGAAGAGCAAGAAGAGAGATGTTTCTCATAGTGGTAACTTGTTGTTTAGAGAAATGCAGAAGTGAAGAGTGAAGTGAAGAGCCTCAAATATAGATAGAATGAACGAGCTTATCTAAAAAATGAACGAGTGTGTGTGTGAGAAATTTAAGGCATGAGAAGAGAGAGGAGAAGTAACCAATTCTGATTCAGTTTGAACGATTCTAAATCCATTCATTTTACTCTTTCAATTTACATATGTAAGCTTGCCAGATTTTGTATCTTTTAAAAAAGCAGACCTTCTAAATCCATTTAACCAGCTCCACTTGTTTGTCCACACTTTTTTTAGGGAATCAAAGCTTACACATTTTTTTAACCTCATTTGGTTCTTTTATCTATCCTTAATTAAATTTTTTGACAGAATCTGCCCTTAATTAATGAATATCGACATTTGTAACTTGTGACCTATCCAACAAACATCATTTTTATCTCTCCCACCAATCCTAATTACTCCCTCCATTACTATATATTTATGGTTTTTTGGCTTTTTACACATACCGATGAGACCAATAAATTTTGCTATTTTTGATACAATTAATTCTCTTTTACCTAAAATACCCTTAATGATTTATTATCTCATTTCATTTATTTCTCTCTCTGTAATAAATATTTGAGGGCATTATTGACAAAACAATAATAAATCTTGCATTGGACTTTGAAAATAACATGTAAATGGAAACAAATTTTTTCTCCAAAAGTGACAAGTAATAAGGAACAGAGGGAGTATAAGATAGTAAAAAATAAAACTAACATCAAAACTAGGGGTGGGAATAGGTCAGGCCATCCGACAGGGTCCTACGGCCCTGCCTACGTCAGGCCTAAGCCAGACCAGACTTTTTTTAAATAGATCAGGCTAAGGCTTTTTAAAAAGCCTATTTAAGTAAAAAGGCCAGGCCACAGGCCATCGAAAAAGCCTTTTAGGCTTACTAGGCCGGCTTATTTAAGTAAATATAAAAAATGGTTTTACTAATATTATTGTTATTATATTAAATTTAGTATATTGTATTAAATCTTAAATTTTCAAATAATTTCTATTAATTCAAACATATCAACATATATCAATTTTTTGACATATTTAAAGTTATAATATAAAATATAATTTAAATTCGATGTGATATAAAATAGAACTTAATTTCATTGAGGTATTAGTTTATTAGTCTATTTACAAAAGCATACATCAGTCAAAGGGCGTAGGCTTTTATAAAAAAATGGTGAAATAGGCTTTTATAAACAGGCTTTCAGGCCTTAGCAGGCTTTCAATAAGGCCAGACCAGGCCTAGAAAATGAGCCTACGACAAGCAACAGGCCAGGCTCAAGCCTAACACTTTCAACGCAGGTCAGGCCCAGGCCATGCAAAGCCTAGCTCGGCTCAGCCTATTCCCACCCCTAATCAAAACCAATGAACTCATTACTCCATCTGTTCCTAAACTTTGGTCCTTTTGGAGTGTTTCACACAAATTAAGAAATCATAAATTTGCAATACCTAATTACTAAAGTACCCATTTGTAGCATTAATACCCAATTTGTATTTTATTTTTTTGGAATTATTGGAAAGAGAAAAAAAACAATAAATTTTGCCACAATGAATGTCAAAAATTACAATAGATAATTGGGATAATAAATTTATACTAATTTTATTTCTTTATCCTTCTTTTTTAGGGATAAATATGTTTCTGGTATCTGGTCTCTATAAATTTTGGGTTTTTTTTTCTTTTAGTCCCTCAAAAAAAAATTCACCTACTCTTAGAGGGAACTTCCCCCTAACTTTGTTTCTATCTCTCTCTTCTAATACATTCTCTCTCATTATAATTTCTTCTATATCCCTCCATTTTTTCTTTTCTCTCTCATAAAAAAAGACTAAAGTTAGGAAAAGTTAGAGGTTTGAAAGTTAGAAGATCCATTTCCGGGTGGTTCCTTCACTCCATATCGATTAGTTCAGTTATCGAGAGAGTTAACGAAGGTGAAACCAAGTACTAACGGGAGGTTATCGTCAAGTCTATCGTTAATGACTAATCCACGTGTTATAATATAAGAGGTCAACAGTAAAGGCAATACATAGCATACTGTTTCTAGGTTTTTTCCATATTGAAATTTCAAAAACAACTCTGCGTGTGTTTTGGTTAGAAAGCTTAGAGACTAAAATGAATAACAAAAAAAAGTCACATTTAAAGATTAGATTGGCTAACTTTTTTTTAGTAAAGGAAGGAATGAAGACTCGTTAAACTTTTCTGGTGTAAAAAAGAAAGAGAACAGAAGAACGAACCTAAAGGGGGACTAGACCAATAATACCCTTGATAGGAAAAGAAATTAAAATCTTAGTAATCATAAGTAGATTAAATTGCCTAACTAATGAATAATGATACACTCAAGAATGATTTTGTAATCTTGATATATTTAAGGATTAAATTGTTATTGTCGCACAAAGGACCAAAATGATTGTCAGCCCAACAAATGTAACAAAAGTTTGTTATTTATTTAGGTGTTTTTGTTATGATGGCGATATTAAAGAAGTGTAACAAATAAAAAAGATTTAGTAGAATATTTGTGTGTATGAATAACATTGTTTGGTTGACTTCAGGTCATTTGCAGCATATGCATACCTTAAAGCAAAGTTGTATGCATTTACAATAGAAACAACAATTACCAGTAACTAATTAGAATTGAACCTGTAAACTATTAATTGTGACATTACCCTTTTGAATAATTATTAAATTTACAGGAGAATTGCCAATAGGATTAACATCAGTAATATTTGTGGTTCCTTTTGATGACGTTAGGTTCCTTTTTGACATTGACGTTAGGAAAAATATTGCATAGGTTCCTTCTCTCCTTCCCTTTTTGAGTTCCCCGATTTAAGCGAGTTTTAGTATTATGAAGAAAAACAAACTTCTCGCTCAAGATGAGGACTATCTCTTTACTTTTCCCTTCTCTCCTTTCCTTTTCCGACACCCTCTCCTCCGCACTCCAAAACTCACAAACAAAGCTTAAGGAAAGTATATGCACTATAAAGTAACAGACCTAAGGAAACATTACATTAATCTATCATTTAAAGGAAATGTCATGTATAAGGTAACAAATATAAGAAAACGTTACATTAATTTATTATTAAAAGGAAATGTTAAAATAATCATTTATTATAGAAAAGCAAGTGACAAACATCACAAGTCAAATTAAAATGAGGGAGAGGGATATCGAAGGAGTAAGGAGGTTCAGAGTTCAAACCTTAGAAACTAATACTTCGCCCACTCTTCTAATAATTAACAACTAACATTGCTTATAAAAAAATAAGTCAAATTAAATTGAGGGGAAGCTATTTGTTCCATTTGGTCTAAAGAGAGGCAGACAACAATTCTTTTGGAAGGCTAGAGAGAATTGCTACAAGACTCAACATATTTCAATTTGTTATGCACATAAAACAAAGAAATAACCTATGCTATTAACTTTATTTTCGGTTTAATTCCACTGTTTTTAGGGGAACCAAGACATACTCATTTTTTTACCTCATTTTGCTCTTTTATCTACTTTTAATTAATGAATATGCAAATGTGTAACTTGTGACCTCTCTAATAAAAAACATTTCTATTATGAATGAAACACACTGTCGGTTGAAAGGTAGTCGTGGCACAAGGAATGCTATTCTTTCGCCAATATGCTTAGTGAAATTTTTACCAAAACTAAGACTTAAACTCGTAATCCTTATCATCTTTGACAACCTTTCGCCATGGTGTCGGGCCACAATATGTGCAACCTAATTAACAAGAAAACCAACAAAAACCAATAACAGTAGGTAAAATTAGTTATTTAGAACTTAGAAACTGTGTGCATTATGTCTCCAAGACGGGTTTGGGTAATTTACAATCATAATATCTTGACTGTCTAATTAAGATTAGGTGATTTTTATTTTAACCGCACTAATCGTACTTTAAATAAAACTTCAAATTCATGCTATTCAATTTAGGGTGACAAAATGAATTGAGTCCAATAGGTTGAAAGTCATCAACCCATCACTTTGTATAATCTAGCTTGACTGGC
Source organism: Astragalus glycyphyllos (assembly GCA_963573325.1). NCBI lineage: Eukaryota > Viridiplantae > Streptophyta > Magnoliopsida > Fabales > Fabaceae > Astragalus > Astragalus glycyphyllos. The sequence continues at coordinate 10,765,444 of OY754313.1, read as the reverse complement.
GCCCCCCCTACAAGCAAGGTAGGGCCAGTAGCCCACAGAGCCTATACACTTTTAAAACAATTTTCCCTAATTTTTAAGTATTTCTAGCATTTCTGTGCAGTTTAGACGAACTTGGGATGGTCGCCCCACAAACCTACCACTTTTTATCCTACTTTTATAATTATTTTTGTAATCATATATTTTATAGGCTAGTAGGTTCAATTTTTCAACTCACCCCGTACAAACAAATAGCCTAGCCTGCCCTACCTTTTTGGTGGGCTCACAGTAACCAAGACAAACCCACCCATTTTGTCATCCCCTAATTAACATTACTCTAACCACATAACCGCATACGACTACACCTAATTCAAATCCGCTTAGAAAAAATAGAGAAGTATTTTGTTGACACACTTGTTGACATCCGACACGGTATATTCCAAATTTGTTATGATTATTTTCTTTTTACCTTGGTTGCCAAACACACTAATATCAGTGCTAAAAAACTAATGAGTTAGAAAAAAGAGAGTGATAAAATTACATACCTCATGTGAAATAATAGTTGCTATCTCTATATCACTTTCAACAACCTGCTTCACCAAATCATAGGATACAACAACCTTGCCACCAGGGTAACTCTCTCCTATATAAGGAGGACCACGACAATTGGCAACCAAAACCTCCCAATTCAATCCATCCAAATGCGACGTAGAAGCCGCCGGTACCCTTCGTAATAAACTCATCCAAATTCTTTCTACAATAGTATTATAAGACGACATCGCTTTCCCATTTTCTTCAAATCTCTTTGCAATGCAGAAACGATATTGTTGAAGACCATTTTAACCCTAACAAAATCAGGGTGTCTTGGAGGCAATAAACAATTGTCAAACTTTTCTTTGAAGTTTTTGAACCGAATCTCACCTATCGATCTTTCAATGTCTCTCGGGTGTAGAATTCTACGGGTTCGGTTCGTGTATGGAACGGTTTCGAATGATCTAGAGTAGTACCAATTTATATAACCCTTTAGGTCTTCTGGTATTCCGTAAGTAGGAATAGGAAGAGAAGGGGGCTGCATACAGTAAAATATTTTGGTGTTTACTTCAACATTTTGTCGTGAGAGTAATAATCTCCGTGAAATTGAAGAAAATGGAGAGAAGATGCTACCAAATCTTGTGTGTGTGAGCATTCTGATGATGAGAAGAATTACGCAGAAGAATGGAAAATACTGAATTATTGCTTACGGTTTTCATTCATTTCTTACTCCACTTATTGCTGAGAGTTTGTTACATCTCCTTTTTTGGTCAACAGCAGTTTGTTACATCTCAAGAGGATCACATGCCAAGTGTACAGCTGTGATCACAATAGTGCTAACAGAATCTCTGGCCCAGATGGGCTGCTTCTTAACTCTATTGGGCTTTGGGCCTCTCCCTTATTTCTTAACTTGGCCCAATCTGCTCAAGGCCAGTTATGTGCCTACAAGATTTTTATCTGTTGCATGTGTCAAAAAAAAAGATTTTTATCTGTTGCACTATACTTTTTATTAGCATTGATGAATAAAGGAGGAGTTTTGCTTCTATCATCATCTTTAATTTATTATTTTCTTTAGTGGTGTGTATGAGTGTGACGTTATATTTTCTTTGTTTTCTGGTATGTGAAATTTTAGGTGAGTGGATGACACTTCAGTCCAAGACAAGACTAGTAGGAATTTGAACTCACGACTTACCAGATGCAAATAATGTCATACTCCATTAGACAAATTCCTCGGGGTTTACAATTTAATTGTTTTGGTAACAAAAATAAGATTTACAGATGACTTCCTAATTATATTTCTACTTAAGACCTTCTTCAAGATCAAGATTATGTGTCTAACATCAAGCACAAATTTTCAGATGTTTGTTAATATAATGCACTCAAATGTAAAAAGTAACAATAGGACAATAGTGAGAAGCAAAGCAGTGGTATTGTTTTATTGAATTTCAAGCTTTGTCTTCCAAAGTGTAAATGATAGAAGAGACTATAAAACCCTAATTACAAGTACCAATAAAAACATGTGTAATGCCTGAATACAAGAGGAAGAAAGGAATTCAGAAATTACTCATTACAGAATCTTTCCCTACTAGTATAGACTCGGGTTATAAGGTTGGTTCCAACTCTACGAAGCATGGCTCACAGAAAAACTGGACGAAGTTCACTTGCAGTAGTATAGTAAATAAAAAAATTCTTTGGATTGTTTGATGGGTGTTTTCTTTGTAGATATCACTAAAAAGTCACTCAAAATCCATCTTACAAAACAATCCTTTAAAATCTTTATGTTTTTGAATACCAACGAATTGTTTTTAAGTGAAAAAAAGTCTCAAACGAATACTGGTGGATTTTGAGAGACTCTTTAGAAAATCTTGAAAATCCGGATTGAATACAATTGGATTGTTTTTAAATGATAGAAAATCTTGATTGAATACCAACAGACTTTTTACTCAAAAAAAGTCTTTTAAAATCCTGTAAAATTCTAAACCAATACACCCCTAATAGTGTAATCTCGCTTTAGTGGGGACTAAAACACTGAAACAATCACCAAAGAAAACCGCAAATAAAGACAAAATTAAATATAAAAAATCTCAATTCTAAGTTTCAATTTGAGATACATTTTTGTAGTTTGTAGAGGTGGTAACTCTATAGTCCTAAAAGTAATCATTCAACCCCATGGTCTGCTCTTACATCATTATATAAAGCAAGAGCTTCTTCCATTATCTTAGCTTGAGCCAATGCTTTGGCTCTTTCTCTTCCCAATGGATGGCTTCTGAGATAACCTCCAAGCTTATAACCATTGTCACCGTCGGTTTTCATAAACTTTTCATAAACTTCAGGTGCTTGTTGCGGATCATAGCCAGCTGATGCCAATAATAGAAGACCAATGTAATCAGCTTCCATTTCAAGCCTAGAAAATAGAAATTGTAAGCAAATTGGGTTGAGTTTCAAAAAATATGTTACAAAAAATTGCATGATATTTCCAAATAACATTGCATCACAAAAAGCTTAGAATTACCAGAATTATCCGTTCAAACATAAAGATTTACTTAAGGTCAAAAATCATGATCCTCAAAAGAAGTACAAGTAGTATTAAGAGCCTGTTTGGAGAAACGCTTAATTAAGTACTTATGGAGTAAGTGCTTGTCATATAAGTGTCTATGCATAAACTGTTTATATAATAAGGAATAAAATAATGTTAAACTATTTTTTATAAGTCATAAGCTGTTTTCAAAAGCTATATCATGGAGCCAATGGAAATTAACGTAAAACAGCTTATGAACATATCATAAGTTGTTTCGATAAGCTCTCTCAAACAATTTCACAAGTACTTATCCCAATAGATAAATTCGAATAAGCCGATCCAAGTGTGCCCTAAATAACAGACCTAAGAAGACATCACATTAATTTATGACCAATTAAAAAATTATTGAAAAATTGATTAAAAGGAAATGTTAAAACCAATCCATCCATGAACCATACGAAAATTAAATTTCCCTAGTTTAGCTAAGCTAACCATTTATAGATAGCAAGTTATAAGCAGCACGAGTCAAATTAAATTTCAAAATTATTGTCTCCATTATTTTGTTTCTTGTTTCTTGTTTCGTTTTCCTTTTTTTATAATATTTTAGTTAGAAAAGTCAAATTAAATTTTACATGTAAGGTAAATATCAATACTCAAGGTACAACTGTCATATTGTGTGAAAGTTATTGGTTCCATTGGATCTAAATAGAAGTATATAATCAACATTGTTGATCCAACGGAATAAGCTACTTTGGGACACAGGGGTCGACTCGATGCTCTTGAGTTTGATTTCTGTAATGGGTAAACTGGATGTTGGTCAATGTAAAGTTTTTTCCTATGTAGGAGCAAAAATTAGCCCTTTATTTAATGCGATGGACACTCTGTAAGTAACCAGCACTGGTCCGAAAAAAAATACAGGCATATAACAATTCATTTTGAAGGCTAAAGCGGCAGAATTGCTACATGACTAATATTTTAATTTATTATGCACATGAAACAAAGCAATCGACAACTTATCCCGCATAGATAGCTCAGTTGGTGAGTTAAAGGATACCAAAGAAGTGCACCAATGAGTGCAAGCAGAGGTTGAGGATCAAAAAAGTAATCTAAACATTAAACATACCTTCAAAATTGTAATATTTTTCTTATAAATGGAATCATACCATCTGTTGAAAGGTAGTTGTTCGCTAAGGGGTGCTATTCTTACGCCAATATGCTTCGTGAAAGTATCACCAAGAATATAATTTAAAGTTAAAATCTTCATCATCCTTGTAAACCTTTCGCCAGGGTGTCCGGCCACAATATGCGCAACCTAATTAACAAGAAGACTAACATAAATTGATAATCAATAGGTAAAATTATTTAGTTAACAGTTGTAAGCATTAGGTCACGGATTTGGGTAGATAACTCATCATCTAATTAAGATTAGAAAAAAGAGAGTGATACATCATTTACGTACCTCATGTGAAATAATAGTTGCTATTTAAGTATCACTTTTAAAATCCTGAGTAACCAAATTATGATGCATAACAATCTTCCCAAAAGAGTAGCAACAACATGAATGAGAATGATTAGGATCATTCACAACCAAAACCTCCCAATCCAATATCCAATCCATCCAAATGCGATGTCGAAGCCGGTGGCGCCATTCCTTTTAAACTCATCCAAATTCGTTCTACTATACTATTATAAGAAGACTTGGCATTTCCCATTTTCTTCAACTCTCTTTGCAATGCAGAAATGATATTGTTTAAAATCATGTTAACCCTAACAACATCAGGGTGTGTTGGAGGCAATAACATCCCTTCATTTTCCATGAAATATTTTTTGAACTTTTTGAATAGAAACTCAGTACTGTGCCATATTTCAATGTGTCTCGGGTATAGAATCCTACGGGTTCGGTTTGTGTATGGAACGGTTTTGGAATGATTTGGAAAAGTACAATTGTAGAAAACCCATAAAGTCTTGCGGTATATTGTTAGGAGGAGGAGGAGGAATAGAGGGATGCACACAGTAAAATCTTTTGGTGTTTACTTCAACCTTTGAAAAAAATGGAGAGTTAGGTCCTTTGGATCTGAAAGGCAAGTTGCGAAGAGAATAGAGAGAGAGGTTTCTCATTGTTTTGTAGCACACCATGTTGGAAAGAGAGGAGATAGTGGTAATTTTTTGTTTAGAGGAATGCAAAAGTGAATGGTAAAGTGAAGAACCTCAAATATATAATGAACGAGTGTGAGTGTGTGTGTGTGTGAGAATTTTGTGCTCAGAAATAGGAGGAGTGATGTGGAGGAGTGACCAATTCTGATTCAGTTTGAACGATTCTCATCTCTCACTAGTGTTGCCAATTTTAAAGGTCAACAATACACATAATTTGAATGGGGGGTTCATGATGTGTGAGTCGATGTAAACATGTATTGAAATTGAAACTATTACAAAAACAACTCACATTGTGTTTTGGTGAGTTTTTTTTATAACAAACAAAAAATTAAATATCTCCCGAGGTCACTTCACTTCAGGAGATATTTTGCCTTATATATTTTAGGGTTAAATATGTTTTTGATTCATACAAATTTGGGACATTCTAAGTTTCGTCCCTACATTATGAAAATAGGCGTTTTGGTCTCCCACTTATTTTTCTGTTTCCATTATTAGTCTCGACGTTAAATGATGCTGACTAGGCTAACATTTTTTGAGATGTCATGTACACGTGGCTTTTTTTATCTACATGGCACAATTAAATTAGGTGTCATTCACATTTTTATCCATATGGCTTTTCTATTTTTTAACCAAACTTTTATGTTTTATTAAATTTCTTCTTTTTTTACAAAAAAAATGCTCTTCTTCTTCGCCCACCCTTTGCTGCGCAAAAAACTTCCATGAAAACCTAAAAAGCTCTACTCCTTCACCAATGTTGTCCCTCATCTCACCACGGCAAGCCCCCAAATTCCACATACTAACTCGAAATTGGCCTCTGATTCCTATTCCATCCTTGGTTCCATCAATTGTGGGTTTGTAAATGGTGACACTATGCCGAGAAATTTGATTAGCCACGAGTATCTGTCTTTGTCGGTCCGTATGGTTCTCCCCTCCCAATAGATCGAGATTTTGTCACACTCAAGCTCGAACTTGAAACACTGAGGTGAGATCCAAACTCAGTTACCGCTAGGGCAAACCCATGTTGGTATTACAAAAACAATTGAATTTGTTTAGGTTAGAAAACTTATAGGATAATATTTAAAAAAAGACAAATTTGAAGATTAAATTGACTAACCAATGATACACTCAAGAATTATTTTGTAATTTTGATATATTTAATAATTAAATTGTTATTGTCGCGCACATTTAAGGATCAAAATGATTTTATCTCGACAAATATAACAAAAGTTTGTTATTTATTTTTGTTATGATGAGGGATTTAAAAAAATATTTTTGTGTGAATAACATTGTAGGGTGCATTGACCTTGGTTGACTTCAGGTCATTTGCACCATATTTGCATACTTTAAAGCAAAGTTGTATACATTTACAGTAGAAACAGCAATTACCAGTAACTAATTAGAATTGAACCTGTAAACTTAATTGTGACATTACCTTTTGAATTGCCAATAGGATAGCTATTGTTTCATGTTTAGCTTGTATAATATATTCCATAAAATGGATACTCTATTGGTTGTGTTCCATAAGAAAAATTGAAGTGTTTATTCAAAAACTACCTCCCCAAGTGAAGGATCAAAAACCCAAGAATGGATATGGCACTCACAAATTCATACTTGTAAAGCACATAGACCCTGTCTCTTAAAAATTAACATATCATTCAGTAAATTTATAAAAATTGTAAAATTTGATAGGGAAGGCCCTAAAGAATTTATCCAGAATTTTAGAGTCCTATTTAGTGTTGAAACAGTACAAAAAATAAAATGCTGTCCAATTTTAGTGCAGCTTCATAACTCTTCCTCAAACAGAATTTTGTTCATAATTTTGTATATTCAGAGTCATGGAAAACAATGTTTTATAAACAATATACCAAAGATCTAGTCTAACATCACATTCCTAGTCCAATTTCCAATCCTTTTGAACATGTAGTGTGTGCAGCAACCATGCCAGAATTTTGTGTCTAGCTTTCGTGTAACAAATTGTTTTGGACCGGGCCACGCTCTTTAGACTCAATCCAGTCCAAGCAAATCAGGCCCATGATCCACTATGAATGAACAGTTATGATACGTTCATCCCATCGTACGATTCAAGCACCTTTTTTACCATTACCGCTCCACCAACAAAATTTTGCGAGAGTGTGTGCAGGTGTCACCCCTTCGTTAGATCAACACGAAGAAGTGCATCTCAGCTCAACCCTCGAGGCATTTCCCAGCACCTCGGCTCAACTTTTAGAGTATCATCAGCATCATTGCTTGGAAGCATTTCGGCCTAGTTTCATTGACCGAGACCGGCATTCAACACAGTTCACAAATTTAGAATAGAAAGAATTGTGAAGTAAGAAATACCGCATGAAATGTCCTTATGATTAACAACTAAGACGGTAATTCATGATAAAATCTTAATTCTGTCTCTAACTCTAATAATGCAGACATAAACATGCCAAATCAATTTCATTTTTGAAGAATTCAAATCATTTCAGTGATAGGACTCTGATCCTAATTAATGTCAAGAAATAGATTTCTACATAATATATGGCATGGTTCTTGAAGCCATAGAACTCAGATAATTATTTTTCTCAATCCTTAAACTCTCATGTGAAGGCATTACTTGTGCATTTACATAATTTCTATTATGGACTGGACCAAGACCCAATCTAAACTAGCTAGTCCATCAACGGAATCTTCATCATTACCCAAGTAATCGTCGTAAGGTCCCTAACAGCCCTAGCGACCTTACACGCGCTCGCTCACCCTATGGTCTGCACTTACATCATTATATATAGCAAGTGCTTTTTCCATTATCTTAGCTTGAGCCAATGCTTTGGCTCTTTTTCTTCCCAATGGTTGGCTAATGAGATAACCTCCAAGCATAGAACCATTGTCAAACTTGTCGAATTTTTTCATCTTTTCATGGACTTCAGGTACTTGTTGGGGATCATAGCCAGCTGATGCCAATAATAGAAGACCAATGTAATCAGCTTCCATTTCAAGCCTAAAAATTGTAAACAAATTGGGTTGAGTTACACAAATATGTCACACAAAAATGCATGATATTTCCAAACTACATTGCATCACAAAAAACTTATACCAGAAATTTCCAATACAAAGATATACCAAGAAGAACAAGTACAAACATGTATTCAATGATTATTACAACATAGATAGCAGATGCAAAATAGTATTATAAATCTGTTCATGCTCTCCATGTAATGGAATGATACAAAATTGATATTAAGGCTTCCACAGAAAAACTAATGGTCAAAATTGGAAAGAGTATACCATTTTAGAATATTTTTGCCGATTTAGAAGTGTTGGAATATTACCAAAAAGAGTATACCATTTTATATTTTAAAAAATTAAAATTTGGGTGCATGACCCATGAGCCCTATCTCAACCGGTTGGTTTGGTTCGGCATTTAGAGAGAAAAAAACGTAAAATCTGAAATAACCCAAACCAAGTAATTGTAATTGCTTCGGGAAACGGATTTAGGCAAATCCAATTCAATCTGATCTATGAACAACCTACTTCATTTGGATTGGTAGAGTAGCAGAATCGCTACATGACTCAACATATTTCAATTTGTTATGCACGTAAAACAAAGCAACAACCTGTCCTACTAACTTTATATTTGGTTTAATTCCACATTTTTTAGGGGAACCAAAACGTACTCAATTTTTGGACCTCATTTTGTTCTTTTATTATGAATGAATGAATCATACCGTTAATGAATGTGAAAATGTGTAACATGTTAAGGTTTTTAAACCAAATATAAGGTTTAATTCATTAAGGTTTAATTCCACAAGTTACACATTGTTAGACGGTATGATTCCACATTTTTAAGGTTTAATTCCACAAGTTACCCTTAATGAATGAATGAATCATACCGTCTGATGGAAGGTAGTCGTGGGATGAGGGATATTATTCTTAGACCAATATGTTTAGTGAAATTTTCACCAAGACAAGAATTTAAACTCGTAATCCTCGTGATCTTTGAATGCACTTCGCCATGGTGTCGGGCCACAATATGTGCAACCTAATTAACAAGAAGAATATAAATTAATAACATTAGGTAAAATTAGCTAGTTAGAACTTAGAAACTGTAAGCATTATGTCTCCTAGACGGATTTGGGTAATCTGCAATCATAATATCTTGACCGTCTAAATAAGATTAGATGATCTATATTTTAACCGCACAAGTCACACTTTAAATAAAACTTGAAATTCATGCGATTCAAATTAAAATGGGTTGAGTCCAATTGATTGAAATTCTTCAACCCATCACTTTGAATAATCTAGCTTGACTAGCCTCCCAATATGTTGGGTTACAACCAAGGTAGGGGTAGCAGCCCGCAGAGCCTATACATTTTTAAAACAATTTTTCCTATTTTTTTTAAAATATTTCTAGCATTTTTGTGTTGTTTGGACTGATTTGGGGTCGACCCACAAACCTACCACTTTTTAGGCTACTTTTTATGATTATTTTTGTAATCATTTATCTTATAGGCGAACTAGCTCGCCAACAATACACTGAGAAGGGCAAGTTCAACTTTTTCCACTCACCCTTTACTAACAGCCAGTTTGCCCTACCTTTAAGTTGTGCTCACAGTAACCAAAACAAACCCACCCTCTTTGTCATCCCCCAATTGAAATTAATCTAACTATATAACTGCATATGACTACACCTAATCAAAATCCGGTCGGAAAAAATAGAGAAATGTTTTGTTAAGTAAAACCGATGTATACTGCGCATGAATAATAGAATAAAACAAAAATTACATACCTCATGTGAAATAATAGTTGCTATCAAAATATCACTTCCAACAATCTCTTGAGATACTACAATCTTACCACCAGGGAAGCAAATTCCTAAATCATGAAAATCAGGATCATTCACAACCAAAACCTCCCAATTCAATCCATCCAAATGCGACGTAGAAGCCGCCGGTACCCTTCGTAGTAAACTCATCCAAATTCTTTCTACTATACTATTATAAGAAGACGTCGCATTTCCCATTTTCTTCAACTCTCTTTGCAATGCAGAAATAATATTGTTAAAGACCATTTTAACCCTTTCAACATCAGGGTGTGTTGAAGGCAATAACATCCCTTCATTTTCCATCATGAACTCTTTGAACTGAATCTCACCTTGCCATCTTTCAATGCCTCTTGGGTATAGAATTCTACGAGTTCGGTTTGTGTACGGAACGGTTTCGAATGATTTGCAGTGGGACCATTCTAGAAAACCCTTAAAGTCTATTGGTATATCGTTAGTAGGAGGAGGGGGGTGCACACAGTAAAATCTTTTTTGAGAAATGGAAGAAAATGGAGAGAAGATACCAAAGTTAGTTCCTTTTGATTGGAAAATAGTAGAACTACTACTAGGTAGAAAAATTGAAACTTGAGGTGGAATTCTGAAAGGGGAGTTGCGAAGACGATGGAGAGAGAGAGAGAGATTTCCCATTCTGTACCACACCATTTTTGAAACAGAGGAGAGATCGGTAATTTGGTGTTTAGAGGAAAGCAAAAAGTGAGAGTGATGAAGTGGAATGAGTGTGTATTTATTAAAAGAGAAAAATGAGTGAGAGCTTTCTGTTGAGGGCGTACGTAACAGAAAATGAAAGCCATCATAAAGGTGATAAAGAATTTGTCCAGCTAGAAGAGGTGTTCACGGGTCGGTTTGGATCAGATTTCTCCAAATCTGTTGCCCGAACCGATTACAATTACTTGGTTTGGATTGGTTCAGATTTTATGTTTTTTTCTCAAAAATTCGAACCAAACCAATCCGATATTTGAATGGGTTGGTTCGGATTGGGCTTGCGGATCATGCAAAAAAAATGTTAGTTTTCTAAAATATAAAAATTCTACCATTTTTTTTGTAATATTCCAACACTTCTAAATAGCTAAAATTATTTAGGGTTTAAAAAATACACCAAATCAAACTCAAACCTATTAATAGTATTTCAATCCATGAAAATTTATCATAAGTTACTAAGATAAAAAAGATAAAAAAAAATCTGAGTAAATAACACGTGCTTCTAAAATTACAAAATTAATGACATAGTATGGGTTGGTTCGGGTTCGCGGGTTGGTTCGAGTTCGCGGGTTTGTTTTTTAAAATCCGTTGACCGAACCAAACAACTATGGGCTGGTTCGGGTTGGTTCAAGATTCGCCCGAACATAAAAAATGTCCAAACCAAACATATAGATTTGGATTAGATTGTGGGTTGGTTTGAATTTACCCGAACCACTGAACACCCCTATGTCCAGTCCTACAATCTCTCTCTCTCTGCTTCTCTCACTTGTCTGTTGCGAATTTGAAGGGTACTTTATCCAAAGAATTTGAATGGGGGATTCATGATGGGTGAGTCAATGCTTACACTATTGAAATTATTACAAAAACAACTTTGACTGTGTTTTGGTGTGTTTTTTTAAATAACACAACAAATTTAAACTTACAAAAAATGTCACAATTGTGTCATTACTTCTCAGGTATAGCACAAGTGGTAGATAGTTGCGTTCCTTAACCATTTGGTCAAGGGTTTGATCTTTGACCAATACGTATATAAAAATACCTGATGGGAGAGGTCAACCAAAATAAGTCTTGAACTCTATCTCTAATCGTCAAAACCATACACAACCCTTTCAATAAGTGTATTCTCAAATGCCTGTGCTTTTATGGCCATGCACGTCTATCCCAGTTTAGTGAACGCTCTAGGAATTTCTGCCCAAAATTCCATAGGAAGCGGCCCCACTTCCACATTCACAAAGGTGAGTCTATCAAGAGTACTCCTGTAGCTAGGTACTCCACTCCACATAGAGTATAGGTCTCATTAAGAGTTTCTATTATCTCAACCTTACGTCGCTTTAGGAATCATGCTTCTTTACTTTTAATAGCATGTTCATTCCTATCACATCACAACTTGTTATTACCCATTGAACCTAATTCTTAGGATCTCCAGTCTTTTAGGTCGGGTTACCATCGTGAGTGACTCATGGTTCTAAAGGCAGTAGTCCCATCCTCTGAGATGTATTTTGGACTTTCTCTCTGGCCAATCCTTTCGCCAAAGGATCGGCTAAGTTCTGATCAGTGCGTATATGATCCACTCTCACAGCTCCTTTTGACATTAACTCTCTAACTGTGCTGTGCTTACGACGTATTTGTCGTCTCTTACCGTTGTAATAACGATTCTCTATTTTTGCGATAGCCGCGGTACTATCGCAGTGGATCAACACAGCTGGCATCGGTTTTTCCCATAAGGGAATCTCTGCTAGTAGGCATCTTAACCAACTAGCTTCTTCACTGGCTGTGGCCAGTGCTATCATTTCAGACTCCATAGTGGACTGAGCCAATATGGTCTATTTCTTTGATTTCCAGGAGACAGCACCACCGGCTATACTGAATATATAGCCGCTAGTAGCTTTGGAATCATCAGATAGAGTATTCCAATCAGCATCACTGTACCCTTCAAGTACAGCTGGAAATCTCTGATAATGTAATCCAAGATTCATGGTCCTTTTCAGGTATCTCATGACTCTTTCAATAGCATGCCAATGCTCTATACTAGGTCGACTAGTAAACCTGCACAACAATCCCACAACATAGGCAATGTCGGGCCTAGTACAATCAGTGGCATACCTTAGACTGCCAATGATGCTCGCGTATTCCGTTTGTCTTACACTGTCACCAGTGTTCTTAAAGAGCTTGACACTCTGATCATATGGTGTACATGCAGATTTACAATCAAAGTAATCATATTTCTTTAAGATCTTCTCAATGTAATGAGATTGATCCAAAGAAATTCCCTTCTCGGACCTAGTGATCTTAATACCAAGTATCACGCTGGCTTCTCCGAGGTCTTTCATATCAAAGTTGTTGCACAACAATGATTTCACTTTATCAACAGCATGAATGTTTGATCCAAATATGAGTAAGTCGTCTACACAGAGACATATGAAGTGCAAATGTCATTCTCGGTTTTGTAATAAATGCATTTGTCACTTTCATTCATTTTAAACCCATTCGATATGATCAAATTATCAAACTTCTCGTGCCATTGTTTAGGAGCTTGTTTTAGACCATACAGAGACTTATCCAACTTATAGACCTTGTGTTCTTGCCCATGAACTACAAACCCTTCAGGTTGCTCCATATAGGTTTCTTCTTCTAGTTCGCCATTTAAAAAGACAGTTTTTACATCCATTTGGTGTACTTCTAAGTTATAAATAGCAGCCACCGATATTAGTACCCTTATAGATGTAATTCTTGTAACGGGCGAGTATGTGTCGAAGAAATCTATATTCTCTCTTTGTCTAAAACCTTTGGCTACAAGGCGAGCCTTGTATTTATCAACAGTGCCATCAGGTTTTAGTTTCTTTTTCAAGATCCATTTACAACCAATGGGTTTGCAACCAGGAGGCAAGTCCACTAAGTGCCATGTCTTGTTAGACTCTAGAGAATCCATCTCATCATTTATGGCTTCTTGCCACAAATCAGCATCCAATGAAGACAAAGCTTCTTGAAGGCTCGTAGGATCCTCCTCTAATGTGTAGACCTCATAGTCAGGTCCATAGTCTTTAGCAACACGTGCTCTCTTACCTCTTCGAGGCTCTATTTCCCTTTCTTCGTTGTTTTCAACGTTCCTAGGCACTGAAACTTGACCAGTTCCGGTGCCCCTACTATTTCTTGATTTAAAGGGAAATTCACTTTCATAGAAGTCAGCATCATTTGACTCTATGATCACTTTTGCATTAAGGTCATAAAACCTATATGCTTTGCTATTTACTGCATAACACATGAATACACATTCATAGGCTCTACTAGCAAGTTTAACTCTCTTAGGGTCTGGGATTCTTACATAGGCTAGACAGCCCCATGTTCGAAAATAAGACACATTTGGTTGTCTTTTCTTTATTATTTCATAAGGAGAAATTTGATTCCTAGACTTAGGAACTCTGTTCAGTACATAACACACAGTTAGTAAAATGTCCCCCCACCAGTGAGTTGCAGCTCCAGAGTTGAGCATAATGGCAACCGTTAATTCAGTAAGAGTTCTATTTTTTCTTTCTGCTTTACCGTTCATTTCAGGTGAATATGGTGCAGTCGTTTCATGTATGATCCCATTCAACTTATAAAAGTCATTAAATAATTGGGAATCATACTCAGTTCCTCTATCACTTCGAAAACGCTTTATCTTTGTCTCAAATTGATTTTCAATTTCTTTTAGAAAGATTTTGAACATGTTAAGCGCTTCACTTTTATTTTTCATAAGATATACAAAGGTATAGTCTGAGCAATCGTCAATAAAAGTGATAAAATAGCGTTTACCATTTCTGGTCAACGTTCCGTCTAGTTCGGAAATATCAGATTGTATCAAATCTAACGGCTCTGATTCTCTTATAACAGATTTGTGTGACGCTTTCGTAATTTTGGCTTGACTACAAAATTCGCATTTATGAAAATCATTTAACGATACTTTCGGAATTAATCCTAAATTGCTCATATTCGAAATAATGCGCTTATTGACATGACATAAACGAGAGTGCCAAATATTAAAATCACACAACATATAAGCAGAGGGAACAACTTTATTAATTTCAACATTCAATTTGAACATGCCATCAGTGGCGTACCCTTTCCCAACAAAAATCCCATTTTTAGTCAAGGTATACAAATCACCTTCAATAGTCTGAGTAAACCCTGCCTTTTTCAGAAGGAAGCCTGAAACCAGATTCTTCCTTATCTCTGGAGTGTGCATCACATCCTTCAAGATTAGAATCTTTCCAGAGGTGAACTTCAGCTCAACATCTCCAATACCTGCAACAATAGTGGTGTGAGCATCGCCCAACAACACTTTCTTATCCTCAACTGCCTTGTATGTTTTAAACATAGCACGGTAATTGCATATGTGGCGAGAGGATCCAGTATCATTCCACCAGTCATCAGATCCACCAACCATGTTGATTTCAGTGATCATAGTAGTGAAATGCTCTTCAGTCAGGTTAGCCTGCGGAGCAGGGTTTGGCCCTTTCCTACACTTGCGTGCCATATGATCTGGTCTCCCACATTTGAAACAAATGAAGGGAGCAGCATCATTCTTTGGTGGTGGTGGTGGTGGTGGTGGTAGAGGCTTAGCATTTGGGACCTTTGGAGGGTTCCCATTCTTTTTGTTGCGGTTCTTTTGAATCTGGTTACGGTTCTGATTCTTGAAAGGTTTGCCAGTTGGCTTCAGAACCGCTTCTGCTTTCTTATTTGGAAGAAGCAATACTTCATCTTTCTGATCTTGCTTCCGAGATTCCTCCTCAATCCGGAGTCGAGTAATCAAACTTTCCAAAGAAAACTCTTTGGTCTTGTGCCTGAGAGAATTCTTGAAATCCTTCCAGGCAGGAGGAAGTTTGTCAATAATAACAACTACTTGAAATTGTTCATCTAAGGCCATGCCTTCAGAGATAATTTCATGAGCTATTTTCTGTAACTCATGTGACTGAGTCTCTGCAGATTTATCATCTGTCATCTTGTAGTTGAGGTAGCAGCTCACAGCATATTTTTTAGTACCTGCTTCCTCAGTGTCATATTTCTTTTTCAGAGCATTCCAGACTTCTTTGGCGGACTTGCAGGTGCTGTAATAATCATAAAGATCATCACTTAGTCCATTGAGAATGAAATTCTTACAAAGATAGTCACGCTCCTTCCAAAGTAGTATTTCTTTGGCTGTTTTAATTCGTACTTCCTGTTCAGCAGTTTCGTCTTCCACTGGAATCTCATCGGTCAAGACATTAGCAACTTTCTTCATAGTCAGGAAAAATTCCATCTTTTGTTGCCAACGCTTGAAATGAGATCCCTCAAACCGAAAAGGCTTGTTGTAGTCAGAAACATTGGGTCCAGTAATCTCTTCGGTAGTCATGGTTGATTTCGCAAATATCTGACCGAGCGGCACTACAGGGCTGCTCTTAGATCGTCTCACCTAGCAAGCACTTCAGGGCTACGCTTAGGTTGATTCGAAACGTCTTAAAATTGTTGTTGTCAGAGTTTTTTTTCAAATATACCGAAGAAATTACCGGGTTGAGTCGCGGACTAAGTCGCTCTCTTTAAGACATTTCGCGGCACTGCTCAAGGTGCAAGCAGACTATCAACCACGCCGTCCCCAGGATAAAACAGCCCAGTACGATTATCACTGCACAGTGTATAATCGCTCTAGAAAACCCCAGGATAAAACAGCCCAGTACGATTATCACTGCACAGTGTATAATCGCTCTAGAAATACACCTCAATATGATCCGTAGATTACTCTGAATTATGATCCGTAGATCACTCTGAAATATGATCCGTAGATCACTCTAAAAGAATGGCTCGAAGGCCGGAGTAGAAGAGAAGAAAATATTTTGAGAGAGAAGAGAGAAACACTTGAGGAGAAAATTCTTGATCGTCAAGTGTTCGGTGTGTAGAATGAACTGAGGGAAGGGCCTATTTATAGGCGTCAGAATTGACTTGTTGGCAAGTCTAGAGGATAAGGACGGAGCTGCTTGCACTCCAAGTAGCTCTCGTTCAACGAATCTGTACGCAACGGTTAGTTCATCGTATCAGGACGGTTCAACGAATCTGGACACACAACGCACCAAAAAATAAAATAATATTTAATTATTTTCACAAAAATTTTATTTACACCTCACAAGCCAAGCCCAAGCCCGGCGGCGGCGCATGTGTGTGGTGATCAGATGGTGTGCGTGCTTGCCCGTTTTAGTCCTTTATGTTTCATTGTGCAAGAAAGTGAGGGACCAAAACGAAACAAATTAAAAACTGAGAGGGACCAAAATTAAACCAAACAAAAAAGCAGAGGACGAAAATGAAACAAATAGTGCTAACGGTAGGGACGAAACCGAAACAAAAATGAAACATAAAGGACTAAAACGGAACAAAAAAAAGATAAAGGACGAAAGTGAAACTTCGCCCAAACATAAAGGACCAAAACAGGTATTTAGCCCTAAAAATATTTAATGTTTAAAAAATACACCAAATCAAACTCAAACCTATTAATAGTCTTTCAATCCATAGTATGAAAATTTATCATAAGTTATTAAGATAAAAAAAATCTAAGGAAATAACACGTGCTTCTAAAATTACAAAATTAACGACATAGTATGGGTTGGTTCGAGTTCGCGGGTTGGTTCAAGTTCGCGGATTTGTTTTTTAAAACCCGTTGACCGAACCAAACAACTATGGGTTGGTTCGGGTTGGTTCAAGATTCATGTGACATATGGTCACACCAACCCTGTTTTCCAACATCCCATCACTCCTTCTTCGACTGGCGGAGGGGGCAATGGCGAATTGGCGATATTGTCTTCATGGCGGCCAAAGTGCTACAAAACTTACAAAGCCCTTGAGACACATATTGTAAGTATTTTTTTTAAGGAGCATAAAATGTAAGTGTGGATTTAGTAATAAAGGAGCATACAATGGTTACCGGGCGCGTTGAAACAAACTCAAGAAGGGTGTGCACACGTTCCAATATCCCCCACAAAAAATTGTCGCATCAAAGGCATATCGATTGTCACCACATCATCCCCGAGGAGGGAGCTACTCTCGTCGCTTACCTAAAGATGGTCTCGTATTGTGTCAGTTGGTCGTGAGCTCTGATTCATACAATGAACACGGACAAGAAAAAGTCTCACCAACACCGAAAAGCTTTGCTTGAGCAAATTTTAGAAACTCTTCCACTTCATTCACATATTAATCACTCAAATGATTATTTTGCATCCAACTAGGATCCATAGTATAGCTCTACTCTCAAAAATAATATATTATATACCGACATTTTATTAATATTCGCGGGCATAAACTCATACAATTGGTATGACCCTATCCCGTTTAAGAAGGACCTTTCTCTTCATTTCGTTAATAGTTAGTCCTTAAATCTCATGTTTTATACCCGAGAAAATTCCAGCTGCATTTACCATTTGTTTCGAAGTACACAACTTGTACATGGTGATGAACCACACCATAATAAGGCATGCACCTAAAAAAACCATAGAATCTCTTCGTTTTTTCCCTGTAAAAATTATTTTAGCATTTCACAGGAAAATCAAAAGAACACACTCTCCATTTTTCTCCTTCATATACCATGATTGTTGGTGTACTCTCACTTTAGTTGATGCTAAAACACTGAACCAAAACCAAAGAGAATTGCAAATAAAGACAATTAAATTAAAAATAATAATCTCAATACTAAGTGTAACTAGTCCTAAAAGTAACTAGACCCACACTGAGATACATTTTTGTGGCTAGTTTGTAGAGGTGGTGACTCTATAGTCCTAAAAGTAACTAGACCCACACTCATGTGTTGCACGAGTCTTGTTCTCCTCAGCACTTGTGCTAAGTGTAACGTATATGTAAAGTAATCGCATGTAAAATATGACTGCCACAAGTAGAAGCATAAAAAGAAAACACAACATAACATTCATAGGAAAGATTAAAGGTGAAGTTGTTCATCCAAGTATCTACGTCAACAAACTAAATATTCGTTACAACCCCAAAAGTTTTAGCTAAATTGTTAGTGAATTAGTTTGAATGCTCGATACGACCTGCTCTTGCATCGTTATATCTAGCAAGAGCTTCATCCATTATCTTAGCTCGAGCCAATGCTATGGCTCTTTTACTTCCAGGTGGATGGCGATATAGATAAGCTCCACCCATAGCAGCATTGTCGAACTTGTCGAATTTTTTCATCTTTTCATGGACTTCAGGTACTAGTTGTGGATCATAGCCAGCTGATGCTAACAGTAGAAGACCAATGTAATCCGCTTCAAATTCAAGCCTTAAAATTGTAAACAAATTGAGTTGAGTTACAGAAATATGTAACAAAAAAATGCATGATATTTACAAGCAACATTGCATCACAAAAAACTTATAATTACAAGAACTTTCCATGCAAATATAAATATATACCAAGAAGAACGAGCACCAGCATCTTGAGCACAGACAAACATGTATTCAATGGTAAAGATAAAGACAACATAGACAGCAGATGCAAAATAGTATCATAAATCTGTCCATGCTCCATGAAATGAAATTGAGAATCAACCAAAAGAAACCATTTATCAAATCATGGTTAGATAGACATAATGGAATGATACAAAATTAGGGGTGTTCCATTGTTCCGTGCAAATTCAAACCAACCCAACATCAAATCCAAATTGTTACATTTGGTTCAGACATTTTTTGTGTTTTGGCCAAACCCGAACCAATCCATCCATGGTCCAACACAAGTCAAATTAAATTGAGGGAAAGCTATTTGTTGCATTTGGTCTAAAGAGAGGCAGATAACAATTCATTTGGAAGGGAGCAAGCAGAATTGCTACATGATTCAACATATTTCAATTTGTTATGCACATAAAACAAAGCAACAACCAACAACCAATGCTATTATCTTTATACTCTGTTAAATTCCACAGTTTTTAGGAGAACCAAAACGTACTCATTTTTTTTACCTCATTTTATTCTTTTATCTACCCTTAATTAATGAATATGCAAATGTGTAACTTGTGACCTATCTAACAAAAAACATTTTATATTATGAAACAATCATTTTTTTTTTGACAAAATTATGAAAGAACCATACCAAAAAACCATTTATATTATGAAATAATCATTTTTTTGACAAAATTATGAAAGAATCATACCGCCCGTTGAAAGGTAGTCGTGGGATAACGGATTCTATTCTTTTGCCAATATACTTGGTGAAACTTTCACCAAGAATAGAATTTAAACTCGAAATCATCATGATCATTGAGACCCTTTCGGCTTGGTGTCGGGCCACAATATGTGCAACCTAATTAACAAGAAGATCAACATAAACCAATAACATTAGATAAAATTAGCAGTGAAAAAATGGTCGACCCACAAATGACAACACTTCAAATAAAACTTGAAATTCAGGCGATTCAAACTAGGGATGACAAAATGGGTTGAAATTCATCGACCCATCACTTTGTAGCTTGACTAACCCCCCAATCTATTGGTTTACAAGCAGGGTAGGGCTAGTTGCCCACAGAGCCTATACATTTTTAAAACAATTTTTTTATAATTTTTAAGTATTTCTAGTGTGTTTGTGTAGTTTGGACGGACTTGGGATGGCCAACCCACAATCCTACCACTTTTTAGCCTACTCTTTTTAATTATTTTTGTAATCGTTTATCTTGTAGGCGAACTAGCTCGCCAACCCGACACTGAGTAGAGTAGGTTCAACTTTTCAACTCTCCCCTTACTAACAGTCAGCTTGCCCTACCTTTTTGGTGTGAGCTCACATTAACCAAGACAAACCCACCCATTTTGTCATCTTATTAAAATTAGTCTAACCACATAACTACATACGACTACACCAAATCCAAATCCGCTCGAAAACAATAGAGAAATATTTTCTCAAGTAAAATCAGTGTATACTGCGCATTAATAACACAGTAAAACAAAAATCACGTACCTCATGTGAAATGATAGTTGCTATCTCAATATCAGTTCCAACAACCTCATGAGTTACAGCAATCTTGCCACCAGGGAAGCAAACTGATGAACAACGAAGACAAGGACAATTGACAACCAAAACCTCCCAATCCAATTCATCCAAATGAGATGTAAAAGGAGCAGGTACCCTTCCATTTCTCATTTTCTTCAAATCTCTTTGCAATGCAGCAATGATACTATTAAAGACCATATTAACCCTAACAAAATCAGGGTTTGTTAATGGCAATAACATCCCTTCTTTTTTCATGTATTCTTTCATCCCTTTGAAGTTTTTCTCACCCATTGATCTTTCAGTGTGATATGGTAAAAGAACTCTACGTGTTCTGTTTGAGTATGGAACAGTTTGGAATGGGTTTGAATAGTACCATTTTAGCATACCCTTTATGTTTTCTGGTTTTTCCTCATCATCAGTATGAGAACAGTAAAATCTCTTGCTTTGGAAATGTGAAATTGAAGGAAATGAAGAGAAGATAGTGCTAAAGTTACCTCCTTTTGAGAGAAAAATTGAGTCTTGGAGCTTTCTCGTTTTGAGCAAGAAACCCATGTTGGAAAGAAAATGAAATTCAAAACGGAGGAAAGATTTGAAATTTTTTTAGAGGAATGCAACAGTGACGGTGAAGTGAAAAGGTTGAAAGACAGAATGATTTTTTTTACACTGAGGGTGAGTTTTCTTCTTCACATTGCTGCGTTTTTTCTACGTTGCAACACAGAGAGAAATGGGTTGTTGGGCTTCCATGATTTTTGTTTATATTCTTTCTACGTTTTTAACTCGATGTTCTTTCTACGTTGCAAATATCAGTTTTTGTTTGTATTCTTTCTTTTGTAACCAATAAAACACTTTTTAATATTTTTCATAAACAGAATAAAAATGTATCTCATTTTTTTGTTAGTTTCCGGGACTTAAACTCGGGACCTCCTTCTTGCACTCATTTGGTGCACTCCTTGTTATCCTTTAGCTCGCCAACTGAGCTACCCACTCGGGATAAATATATCTCGTTTTTCATATATACATGTGTTAACACCCATTTTTGGTAAGTTTTAATTAAATATTATTTTTATTTTTCATTTTTTATTATTATAAAAATCATTTTTTGCTAAAAATAGTAAATGTCCACCGGCAAACATTTTTTGAGAGGTTCATATTAGATGCGCACTTAAATTATATTCTCAAATTTAATTTTAGTTTATTTATTATATAAGTTAATTTGATATTTTTATTGTCTATTTTATCAAAATTTAAGTTTTTGATATAATTTTAAATTGAGGCCCATTTTTGTAATTTCAAACTCCAAAGCGATTTTGATCTTTTTTTTGTTACAAAAAGTTTAGGTGAGTTAGGCTCACCAGGGTCAGGGCAGGCCTTAAGGCCCTTTGGTTGTCGATTGGATCGATGGATTGGGAGGTTTTGGTAAATAGCGAAGTTTTAACCAAAAAAAGCCGTTACAAAAAACTTCTCATTTTCTTAAAAATCATTAAAAGCTAATCTCTAAATTATTTAACAACAAATTCACTTATTTTTTAATCCGTAACAAAGAAACCCCTATTCAAACAACAAAAATTAACGAAAGTCAATTTTCGCTAAATGTATCTAAACGGAAATCACGATACGTCAACTCACTTTTAAATGAAAAATCCATTTTGCGAATTCAACTCGTTTATTACGAATTAAAAAATAAGTGATTTTGTTGTTAAATAAGGGTCCGTTTGCTACGGATTAAAAAATAAGTGATTTTGTTGTTAAATAATTTATAGATTAGTTTTTAGTGATTTTTAAAAAAAATTATAAGTTGTTTTGTGTTTGTGTAACCTACTGAAAATTACTTATTTTAAAATAATCATTCTTAAAAAAACTTATTTTTTGAAAAGCTACTCAAACAAATTCCCATATGAAGCAGTTTTTAGATTATTTTCGGCTTTTTCATTTTTTTAAGAATCTGTAACAAACACATGACATGTCGTCATAAGTGATTATTTTTTAAAAAAAAGTGATTTTTTTAGAAAATAAGCCGTAACAAACGGGCTCTAATTTAGAGATTGATTTTTAGAGAATTTTAAGATAATGAGAAGTTGTTTTGTATTTGTGTAACATACTTAAAATCACTTATTTTAAAAAAATTCATTATTAGAAAAATAATTTTCATGATTAGCTACTCAAAACAGATTTAGATTCTCATTTTTTTAAACCGTAACAAGCTGTTGAAAAACTTTTAAAATAGATTTTTTTTTAATCAAAAAAAGGGTCTATTCTTCAAAATAAGTTGTAACAAACAGAACCAAACACACATCATAAATTAAAATTTACAGTTTGCATAGACAGTACTAGACCATTTTCCTTGATTTGTGCCTCTGTGTTTTAGGCTTTTAGCTTTTGAGTATACTAATCATATTTTTTACTCACCCTAATCAGTTATGTGCTTGGAAGATTTTTATCTGTTGAACGAATTTGTCCATTTTTCTCTAAAAAATTCCAACCACTAATATATTCCGTGAAAAAATTGTCAGGAATCAAAACGACTCGTTACTCTTTTATTTATTAATTTCTTTAGTGGGGTGTATGATATTACTTTTACTTTGTTTTCAAAAACAAAATTAAGAATGATTACTCATAAAATCAAATTTGGCTAAATTGCAGTTTTGGCCCTTTATGTTAGGGGTTTGTGTCACTTTGGCCCTTTATGTTTTTTTTTTCTCGTTTTAGACCCTCATGTTTTTTTTGTGTGTCAAATTAGCCCCTACCGTTAGTTTTTTCTAACGGACGCCACGCTGGCAGTTAACTGCTGACGTGGCGTCTTAATTGTCAGGGCTGACTAGGATTCATTAAATGACGTGGCATTTTGTTTTTTAAATTGAAAAATAAATTAATAAAAACAAAATTAACAAATTAACAAAAACAAATTAACAAAAACTTCATCTTCTTCCTTGCCATCAATCTTCAAATCTGAAAAAGAAAAAGCTGAAGAAAAACAAAATTGGAAAACAAAATTAAATCAAGGGCCAAAACTGGAAAACATCTAATTCAAGAACAGATCTGGAAACTTAATATGATGTTTTCCTTTTCGTTTTAGAAGATGAAGAACAGATCTCGAGAGGATGAAGAAAACGAACAAATTGATGTTTTCGTTTCTTAATCAGATGTTTTCGTTTTTCAATCTGATGTTTTCGTTTTTGAATCAGATGTTTTCGTTTTTCAATCTGATGTTTTTGTCTGATGTTTTTGTTCTCTCCTTCACTATCGCAAGCCATTCACCTCCAACCAACAATTTCCTTTCTTTTCTTAATTTCTGGAAAAATAGATGAAGAACAGTTCAATTTCCTTTCTTTTCTTAATTCCTTCCCCTTCATTTCTGCACAACTTGCGTTTCCAGGTCTGATTTTTTTGTTTCAAGATCTGATGTTGTTGTTTCAAGATCTGATTTTGTTCTTAATTTCAAGATCTGATTTTAATGATGAAGATGATTTTGTTTCCATATTTGTTAAGATCTGATTTCCATATTTGTTTTGATTCTAGAATGTTTTGATTTACTTTTACAATTTTTGTTCCAGAATGTTTTAGAACAATTTCTGATTTTGTTCTTTTGAATTTTACCTTTTTTGTTTTTTTTTTTAATTTTACAATTTAAAAAACAAAATGCCACGTCATTTAATGAATCCTAGTCAGCCCTGACAATTAAGACGCCACGTCAGCAGTTAACTGCCAGCATGGCGTCCGTTAGAAAAAACTAACGGTAGGGGCTAATTTGACACACACAAAAAATATGAGGGTCTAAAACGAGAAAAAAAAACATAAAGGGCCAAAGTGACACAAACCCCTAACATAAAGGGCCAAAACTGCAATTTAGCCATCAAATTTTAAAAAAACATACTGTCTGTTTGTTACAGATGCTTAAAAAAATTGTCAGGGACCAAAATAACTCTTTACTCTTTTTTAAAAAAATTCAAATACTAATATGTCCCATGAAAAAATTGTCATGTGCCAAAATCACTCTTTACTATTTTATTTATTATTTTCTTTAGTGGTGTGTATGATATTACTTTTACTTTGTTTTCAAAAACAAAATTAAGATTTACAGTCGGCTCCATAATTATCGTTCAATAAGGACCTTCTTCAATATCAAGATCAAGTGCATATTATGGAGTGTGAATTTTAGATGTTAGTAACGCACATATATAGCTGAAATTGGAGTAAAATTAATAATCTACTAGTATGTATCACCCGTGCATTGCACGGGTATACATTTCATTGTAAATTAAATTTTTTAATTTTTTTATGATAAAAAATAGTCAGTTTTATATTTTAGTATTTTATTTGACTTATAAATTTGTTTGTATATAACAGCTGTAAAAACCATTCAAAAATGTTCTTGATTTTTCGCAATTTGTTCCAGTATAGGAGTTATTTTGTTTCTAGAGTATTGATTATATTTTAAAAATGAGCCACTATTTCAATCATAAAGGTTTTCTTGTATATCTTATTTATCATATGTATTTGACAATCTCTTTAACGATTACCCATTTTAAGTGTCATTAGTTTTTGAATACTGATTTCAACTTGGGAGCAAAGTAATAGCATATGGTGTATTTGACAATTCATGAAGTTGAAATCACTTAAAATTAGTTTTTGAATACGATTACCCATTTTAAGTGTCATTAGTTTTTGACAATTCATGAAGTTTGAATACTGATTTTAAGTGATATGATTATTTTTGGTATCAATCATGGCTAAAATTTTCCAATGCTATTTAAATCTGATTATTTTTAAGTCATCCCAATTATTTTTAAGTGATATGATTATTGTCAAAGTGATATGATTATTTTTAAGTGATATCATTATTTCTGTTTGTGCCATGATTTTGGTTATTTTTAAAATAATTCTGATATGATCACATTGTGTTTGTGAGAATTAACCTGATGATTAGATAACTTAGAAACTTCATGAAAACCATTCATGAAGTGTTAACATTCGTTGATATCCATACATTTTTAATAGTATTAACCGTTCACAAAGCATAGGGATATATTTCTCATCATTCATCATTTCCTTATGAATGGAAAATCAGTATAGAGCAAATTAATGTCCGCAACACTTTTTGGTACTAAACATGGGCATGACGTATAACATAGTAGATGGTATATGTATGGTTGTGAGAATTTCTTGACAAATGAAATATGATTTCTTTTGATGGATGTGAGAATTTCTTGTGTATTAAGATTGTTAAATGTATGGTTGTGATTATTTCCAGAGCCACTGGAAGCTCAATCCGAATCCTATTTTGTAGGGATTTAAACAATGGTCATCAAATAGATTAAATGCTAGGAAAGAGAAATAATCAGGAAATTAAATGGAAGCCGTTGAGATCTTCAGTTGCAATTTTGGTCATTGTAGACCTTTTAGATTGCAGCCGAAACTTTGGATTATCATAGCCGTTCATTTGTTGTCCCCATTTCCTGTGTTTAATGGTATCCATACGATGTGTTTACTTTTGTTACCGAATATTCTTTTACGTGGTTGACTGATGGTTTAATTGGGGATGTGTTGTCCAGGTGGACAGGAAATGCGGATGTGGATTTCTTTTGATGCTGATGTATTTTTCCTGAATATGTAATGTGGATAGTGACATGTCAAACTTATGGTTTAGTATAATAAAGATTGTCTGCAAACATTTGTCAAATAATTTTGCAGGTTAGACACCAAGTGATACCTCAAATTGGAAACCCAAGATGGATGGACATTGTTCACTAAAATCTGCATATGAATCGGTATGTTCCCCTTTCACTAATGGTATAATGTAGATTTATTTAGGGCTCGTTTGTTACGGATTAAAAAATAGATGATTTTGTTGTTAAATAATTTAGAGATTAGTTTTTAGAGATTTTTAAGAAAATGAGAAGTTGTTTTGTGTTTGTGTAACATAATAAAAATCACTTATTTTAAAAAAAATCATTCATAATAAATTGATTTTATGAGAAGCTACTCATATGAAGCATTTTCAGTTTTTCATTTTTTAAGAATCTGTAACAAACAGTCGTCATAAGTGATTATTTTAAAAAAAACTGAAACAAACGTGCTCTTAATCTTATTTTGCAGTGGCAAAGTCCTTGTACTATTGTCAAAAGAAAGTCCTTACACAGTCGTGCAGAAAAGAAAAAAGATTCATAGCAACTGCTGAAAATGCTCGGACCAAAGTGTTTTTAAATTGAATATTGACGGGTCCTTACTAATGGTTCATCATCTTGTGGTGGGTTGGTAAGAGATTCGATGGTAGTTTGTTAGAGGCTTTATGTGTAAATTTACACATATTAATGCATGAAGCTAAGATTAGGGTCCTATTTTGGGGTTGCAATTGACTAAGGTGGCTAACCTGCAAAAAAAGGTCATACATTTGTGTTACATCTGTCGCCCTTACTTCAAAAAGTGGTAAATCTTATGAATTACTTGGTTGGCCTATCATGTACATGGTAAATCTCTTCCTTTGCATTCTCCTGAATTTATGCTATTATGTAGGGATATTTTTGTCTTTTCCTTACTTCAAATCTCTATGAACATTCTCTCTTAAGCATTTTACAGTAAATTTAGGACCCTGCAATTGCAATGGATCATAGTCCCTTAGTGCCAGTTTTTTTTCCGCTTGGGGATACAACGGCGTTAAAACTCTTGAGAAAGAGTTTTGTGGAGCCTATTGTAGTCTTACTTGGCTTGAGAAATTACTCTCTACTGTTGTGCACAAAGAATACCTGTTTAAAAAAAAAGGCAAAATTACAGCAGAGGTCCTTTAAGTTATTTAATTGTAACAAGTTGGTCCTTTATGTTTTTTTTGTACCAACTAAGTCCTTTAAGTTAGCTAACGTGTACATCGTTACCCTTTTTTTTATTTTCCGTTCCAAACAATCCTAGGTGGCATTAACGGCGCTGACATGGCCGTGACTAAGTCTATGTGTCATTTATTTTGTAACAATTTGGTCCTTAAAAACTACTCTATGTAACAATTTGGTCCCTAAAATAAAGAAAAATAAAAAAATACACAAATAACTTCATCTTCAACCTCTCTTCAAATCTGAAACACTTTTTCTCTCTCCATCTCAAGTCCCCCACCACATCTATTCATGAAAAACTACAATTTTTCTTATCACTCCTTCCTTCTTCATTATATTTTTAACACTGCATAATACCATTCCAAATGCATAACAATGTCGCTTGAAAGGATTTAGAAAGACTACTTATTGTTCTCAAATTTCACGTTTGTTTTGATTTCTACATTCTAGAAAGGATTAACAATGGTGAAATCAAGAAAAAGGGTGAAATCTTATACTTTCCAAATGCATTTCTAAACCCTTTCACCCTTTTTCACACTCTCAGAACAAAAAGAGTGAAAACCCAGAAAATCACAATCAATCATATTACTTCGTCATCATCTTTTTCATACCCAGAAAATCCAAAAAATAAACCCATAAACTCAGTACTTCTTCATCTTTTCATCTTTTATGTTTAAATCGTATGACTTTGAAAGTAAAAGGGTGAGGCAACGAAAAATATAAATCATATTACTTTTAATTTGAGTCTAAATCATAAAATCACAATTAATTAGTGGGGGAGGGATAGTCTTGACAGTGAGTTAATGACTTCCAAACTTTATAATTTAAGCGCGCAAGGAAGAGTTTTAAAAAAGATGCTTTTGGCCTAATCTTAATATTCTCTCTCATTAAGTGCAAACCCAGATCTGTAAGATCTGTAAGGTATGAAGCCATTGAATCTGTAAGATATGAAGCCATTGATGAAGCAATGGAGGATCTGGTTCAATTTTAGGGTTCTAAAAGTATTTATGAAAATTGGGAGTTAAATGGAGAAGAAAGGCATTTTTGGTATTTACTTAAATGATAAATAAAATTATTTTCCACGTATGCACCGTAACTGACACATCAGCATCGTTAATGCCAACTAAGCATTTTTGGAACGGAAAATTGAAAAAAGGTCAACGATGAACACATTAGGTAACTTAAAGGACTTAGTTGTTACAAAAAAAAACTTAAAGAACCAATATGTTACAAATAAATAACTTAAAGGACCTGTAGTGTATTTTTGACAAAAAAAAAAAAAGATGAAGTGAACTCTAGGATAAATTGTTTTTTTACCCATCATGAAAATTATTCATTCAAAACTGTAACAGCTTCAAACTTGCGACGTATTGTTCTGAATGTTGCTGATATGGTTTCCTTACATGAGCTCAAAACTGTAGAATCCCAACGACTAATTCTCAAAAATACACTCTATAAATTGGTTGAAGAATGCAAGAACCTGAAACAAATCAAAATAATTCATACCCAGATTCTAAAGTCTCCAACTTTAAACCCTTGTGACCAATATAATCTCATTTCCCGTTTACTTTTCTTTTGTTCCTTTTCCAATTGTGGTTCTTTCAACTATGCCAACAATATCTTTCACATGATCAAAAACCCAGATCTTCCTATCTACAACATCATGATCAGAGCACATACTAGAATTGAAGGAAGTGATGATAATGATGATGTGCATTATTTCAAGGCTTTGATGTTGTATAAGAAAATGATGTGTAAGGGTATTGTGCCTAATAACCTTACTTTTCCTTTTCTTTTAAAGGGTTGTAACAGATGGTTGGATTGTGCTACTGGAGAAGTTATTCATGGTCAAGTGATAAAGTTTGGGTTTTTGAATGATGTTTTTGTTGGGAATTCTTTGATTAGTTTGTTTATGAAATGTGGGTTGTTGAATAATGCAATGAAGGTGTTTGATGAAATGTTTGTTAGAGATATTGTTACTTGGAACTCAATGGTTGTTGGGTATTTGAGAAATGGAGAACATGAAATGGCATTGGATTTGTTTAGGAAGATGAATAGGAGAAATATCATAACTTGGAATTCGATTATAACAGGATTGGTTCAAGCTGGCTATGCGAAGGAATCTCTGGAAATTTTCCATGAAATGCAGTATTTGAGTGATGGTGTGGTGAAACCGGATAAGATAACTATAGCTAGTGTTCTTTCAGCTTGTGCTCATCTAGGTGCTATAGATCATGGGAAATGGGTGCATGCTTATCTAAGAAAAAATGGCATAGAGTGTGATGTGGTAATTGGAACAGCACTTGTTAATATGTATGGAAAGTGTGGAAATGTACAACAAGCATTTGAGATCTTTAATGAAATGCCTGAGAAGGATGCATCGGCGTGGACTGCAATGATTTCGGTTTTTGCTCTTCATGGATTAGGTTGGAAGGCTTTTGAATGCTTTTTAGAGATGGAAAGAGCTGGAGTAAAGCCTAATCATGTGACATTTGTTGGATTATTATCAGCTTGTGCTCATTCTGGTTTGGTCGAGCAAGGTCGTCGGTACTTCGATGTAATGAGACGTGTTTACTTGATTGAACCTCAAGTTTATCACTATGCGTGCATGGTTGATATTCTTAGTCGAGCTAGGCTCTTTGACGAGTCGTTGATTCTTATAAGAAGCATGCCGATGAAGCCAGATGTTTATGTATGGGGTGCATTACTTGGAGGTTGTCAAATGCATGGTAATGTAGAATTAGGAGAAAAGGTAGCTCAACATTTGATGGATTTGGAACCTCATAATCATGCTTTCTATATGAACTTATGTGACATATATGCTAAAGCTGGTAGGTTTGATGCTGCCAAAAGAATTAGAAATCTAATGAAAGAAAGAAGAATACAAAAGAAAATTCCTGGCTGTAGCATGATTGAAATCAATGGTGTGGTTCAAGAGTTTTCAGTTGGAGTATCATCTGAACTTCCCATGAGAGAAATCGTATTGGTCTTGGATAGATTAAGTAATGAGATGAAGACATGAGTTCAGTGAGTTATCAGGACAACTGCAGAAGCATAACTTCAATGGTTATATTGGCAAAATATGCTTATTAAACAGTAGTCCAACAATCAACCACAGTAGAGGTGTTCTAATTTCTGGCTAACAGCGAGTTCAATGATTAAACAATGTCTCTGAAAATCTCTACCCATTCCTTCACTTAAATACCTATCAGGATATCAGAGCTTGGTATTCGGGAAGTACGCAATTCCTGTAGATTGGTAGCTGTGTAATGCATTACCCTTGAGTATTTAGGCCTTCAAGTTGCCTTCTCAGTGTCACTGGTTGTTCCATATGAGTTAGGTACTTATGTAATGTTATTTAGTATATCATTACTGTTTCGTGTTATCTTCATTAGGTTTAAACAAAAAATGTCAACAAACAAATTGACGAGGTTCCATCTCATTGAATAATAATTTCACAGGTGCATACAAGATCTCGAAGGTTTCATGTTGTTCACGATCTCACAGGTTTCATCTCATCTCAACTCACGCTCTTCTGTTGATTAACGCCAATTTAAATTTCTTATATGCTATTTTGCAGTTCCATTCATGAACTTGTCTAGTTCGTGTTCCTATAGTCTACCACCAACTCCACAGACTACGGTAGTGTGGTCCCTTTTGTTTTGTTGCTTTAACCTCAAGATTTGTCAATTGTGTTCATTGTTCTTACAAACTCGTAGGTTGTTTTCTCATTTGATTTTGCTGGAATCTATGGATAATTTGCTTGTAAGAACTTAACAGATTCACTTTTTGGACTCAAAAGGTGCTCGCTTGTGTTTTTTGTTACTTGGTTTGAGTTTTCTTCTGATCTTGTGTATGTGATGTGACTGTTTCCCTGTTGAAGTGTACTTTAAACCTTATTTAATCTTCTAAAACCTTCTGTTTGTTACTATGATTCAGTTTATTATCCTCAAACCTGATGCCTGACCATGATAATTAACAAATGATCTTCCAGTCCAACTTGTTTGTAGTTGTAGTTTACCCAAGTCTCTTATAAAGGGGGAACCTACTTAGCGCTAGTTAGAGATTGTGGTTATAAGCTATTTGGTTATTTTCATTTTATGAGTTTAACTATACTAAGGACGTTCTTATTAGGTTCAGGGTCTGAAAAACTCAATTATTTTTGTGTTGTCATCAGCTTCATCTCTTGTTTGACCCACGAGATAGGAGTTAAATAACAACACTAAATGATTTCGCATTTTTGTATTCATTTTTTGGAAGATATTTTTGGATTTTTGGCTTGATTAGTATGTAATGTCAAACAAATTTCCCCTCTTCTTATATAACTTATTAGTGCATGATTGTCATATTGGTATTGTGATGATTTGTGCTTTGCCTTTTCAACATATTGCGGAAATTATATTTGCATGTGTAGATTCTGATTGTGGGTGCATTTTCTTTAGGAGCTGATGTTGGATGTAATTGTTTGCATAAGCATAGTATATTTAGCATGTGTTTGGATTCTGATAAAATCATGGTGAAAACTGACAGTGATGTCGTAGCTACAACTAACAACTTCACTCTGACCACACGTCTAGCTGTTTTCAACGCGTTTCCAAACACACACTTATATATATATATATATATATATATATATATATATATGATTCTTCTGTGATGTTAATCATATATATGATGAATGCAGGCACTGATGAGATGAGAAACAAGAAAGTGATAACAAGAGAGGTATAATAAGATCACAAACTATACACACCTTTCTGGGAAAGCAGTGGTGTCCCTTGCTAGAATTCACAAACAAGGAAGAAAACTTTAATCTGAACCAAAGGCTAACCACAGTGTTGTTATGTTATGCTATGGAATGGCTACCTTTTAATTGAAGCAGCTTTTTGAGCCTCATTTGCTTCATTCTCAGCCTTTCAAATTGTGAAGATGGAAAGCGATATGTAATCTATTTGTATATGCATACACGATGTATAAATTAGTTGAATCTCATCTTAAAGTTGTTGTTCTCTTAGATATTGCAACTGGTTTTGGTATAAACAAGTTTGGATCACAAACATGAAATTAATGCATTAATAATTATCATTGAAATGTGCTCACACTATGACTTATCTATTAGAGCTTTTCTGCTATTCCCCTCACCCCAACTTCGGGCATTGCATCTTGGATACTTTTAGAGCCATGGTAATGCATTAAGGCTCAGTGAAGGGGAGGCGACCCAAGCTCTAGCTTTAGGTTTCACCTCTCACTAAACTAAAAAATTGATGCATTATGGGCATCATTTCTCATTCTACCTGCACAGACTCTGTTGGATCTGCCATTATCAGTGTGTTTGGATAACTCTCTTCTTGCGGCCAAGAGTCATGTCTACCTAGAAGCTATTGAGAGAAACTTTTACGTCCACCTCCATGGTATCGTGAAAAGGAGGATTCCAAACACTATATGATGTAAATAGGGTTGGCATACCCAAAGACATGATAAACATGTAATTCTTTTTTAGCTTGAGCAACGTTAGTCCTTCTACTGAATCACTCTTTCTTAGCTTCAGCTTTGTCTTGCTGACGACATACCCTCTCTCTGTTGCTCAAGCTAAGAATCCTAGATACTTGATACAATATGGGATACGACACGGGCACGAACACGAGCATATGAGATTTTTTAAAAAAATCAAGATACGTGTATAAGTAATCGATGTATGACTTTCGCAATGTAGAAAAAATTACTTTGCAATCATATCTAGAATTATATTATTTCTACTATAAATGTGTCAACGAATTTCATGTTTTTAGTAAGAGATATCGAAGATATATCATATCAAGGTGAAAATCATATATTTAGTTGGTAAGATATGTATTGAAGGTATATTTGAGAAGTATCGGGAAGTATCGTATCGAATACGTTTCGGACACAATCTGTCTCCACTTTTGAAGTATCAGGGCCTCATAGTGCTCAAGTCATCTTCTCTATCGAATCATCGATCCTCTCTCAGATGAGTAACGAATTTGAATTCTAATTTGTTCTGATTTGAACTCCCCCTGTTCTAGCCCTAATTTCTTATTTGGCCGTTGCAAATTCGAATTTGTTCTGATTTGAATTCTCCCTTTCTAGTTCAACTACAAAGCATTCACACAAGCAACCATAGTCCCTCACGACTGAGATGAGTAATAGGGATTAACAAATTAAAGTGTTATAGTTGTCAAAAAATACAAATTAAATTGTTATTGAAAATATAAAAAGGTTAGGGACTCAAAACCAATAAAAGAATTTATTAAAAGAGGCTTGCTTGCTCACGGTGAGCTACATCACACACATGCACACCATAGTCTTCACCTAGTTTGAACGAGAAAACTGAAATTGAAGTAGTTCCATTGTTATTTTGTTGCCTCTTTCTCAAGTAACCCTTTTATGCGCTTTGCTCTTCTTCCTACGTGTGTCTCTTACTTTCTCTCTTTCTAGATTCTTCGAGTTTTTAGCGGCACCATCTTCTCAACTCATTCATTCTATTCATCTATCTTTTCCTTTGCATACCCTTAATTTCACACTCCTCAAAACCAAAAACAAAATCATATTTTTCTTCTGTGTTGGAATTTTGATTTTGCGATCATGGGCTGGCCCACAAGGGGAAAACTCGCTCTTCATGGTTTTCGCACCTTGGCTAATAGGTTTACACCTCAAGATTCAACTTTTCAGAGGATTTGCCAATCTGGGTATATGAATTCAGGTTCCAAAGGAACTAGCTTTAATGGGTTTTCTTCATTTTCATCAATTTCTCAGAGATTAAGCACAAGAGGTATTGAAGTTAACAAAAAAATTTACAATCCATTTCTTGTTGGTGCTAAGAGATTTTACTATGTAGATCCTAAAAATGTGCGGCATTTTAGACCAAGAGGGCCAAGACGTTGGTTTCAAAATCCTAGAAATGTTTTCATTGTTGTTATGGTTAGTTCAGGTGTTTTCATCACTTTGTATTTTGGTAATTTAGAAACTGTTCCTTATACCAATAGAACACATTGGATTCTAATGTCTAAAGCCTTGGAAAAGAAGCTAGGGGAGAGTCAATTTGAACAAATGAAAGCAGCTTTTAAAGGGAAGATGTTGCCTCCAATACATCCAGAGAGTGTGAGAGTTAGAATGATTGCAAATGATATCATTGATGCATTGCAAAGAGGGTTGAAAAAGGAGAATGTGTGGAGTGATTTGGGGTATGCTTCTGAACATACTATGATGGTTGAAGAAAATGGAAGGGGGACTTTGAATGCTTTGTCTGGAAATGAAGGGAAGATTGAAGGGAATTGGCTTAAGGAAGATGAGATTCTTGATGATAAATGGGTTTAACAAAGCAGGAAAAAGGTTCACAAGCTGCTACTTCGCATTTGGATGGTATAAATTGGGAGATTTTGGTTGTGAATGAACCTGTTGTTAATGCCTATTGTTTACCTGGTGGGAAGATAATTGTTTTCACTGGTTTGCTTGAGCATTTTAAAACTGATGCAGAGTTAGCAACTATTATTGGACTTGAGGTACTCCTTTTGCTTGGTTTAACTTCGTTACTTTTTGCAGGTTAATATGCTTAGGAAGTTAGGACCTCTGCACCACCGATACCTCTGGTTGAAAATGTGTCAGGTTGCAGACACTGAAGCTTCAATTGCTTGTATTTTTCATATTAAAACTGGTGTCTGCGTGTCTTGTCCGTGTCGTGTCTGATTGTCTGTGTCGGCGCTTTAGTTTCTAATCTATATATTTATTTTGCTAGTGATATGCAGACTTATCAGTTTATGTGTTCTTCTTGTTAATTAGGTTGGGCATGCTGTGGCACGACACAGTGCTGAGGGGATTACAAAGAATTTATGGTTTTTTATCATACAATTGATACTATATCAAGTTGTCATGCCGGATATTGTCAACACAATGTCATCCCATTTATTACGGTTACCTTTCTCCAGACGGTATGCTTCATTCGTTATCTCTCGTTCTTACTATTTGATTTCATGTATTGTTTACTAGGCGTAGGTTCATTTCGTTGATACATAGGTAATGTTTGTTAGACAGATTAGAAAAAGGAGTGCATATTAATTATTATGAGTAGATGAAAGCATGAAATATGGTAAAAGGCGAGAATACATTTTGGTTCCACT
This sequence comes from Astragalus glycyphyllos, assembly GCA_963573325.1. Classification (NCBI taxonomy): domain Eukaryota; kingdom Viridiplantae; phylum Streptophyta; class Magnoliopsida; order Fabales; family Fabaceae; genus Astragalus; species Astragalus glycyphyllos. The sequence continues at coordinate 10,729,815 of OY754313.1, read as the reverse complement.
AAAATGGGTGGAACCAAAGAGAACATAATAGGATATAGCCATATCTGTGCTTTTTTGTTTTGGTCCTATGTCAATTGCTGCCATGTTGTTTGTCATCACATTCCCCAACCCACAAGTGACTATAGTCCACATTCAGTTATTTCATATTGGATGCATATCTTGTATAATAACAACGATTAAGATAATTTGATATCTTGAATCTCTCTATGAGATTGTCTGATTGTTTTATATTCCACTTGAACTTGATTAAATCAGTTTTAAATAGTCTGATCATCGAAGAGGGATCGGAAAAACAGGGCATTATGCGACCTTTCATGAGGTATATAAAGCAATATGTTAAAGAAATAGAATGAAATGCTAAATAGTTAGTACAAAACCCAAGCCAAATGAGCATGTGATAAGAATATGGTACTTGGTCAGGATAATTGCCACATAACTTGCTCACAGTTTCTGTGATCATGGTAGTCAAAATTGAGATTTTACATAGAATAAAAAGAGGAGTTATGATTGTAAATCGTGGGATCGTAAGACAGATCGTAAGATCCTACAAAAATCATAAAACTCATGTGTGTTTGTGTGTATGTATGTATGTAGGTATAGTGGTATAAACTAGCATACATAAGAAGAAAAAATTAAAACATTACAAACACTTAAATTCAGAGTCATGAGAAAGACGTACACAGTTCATAAGCCATAAATTAACAACTTAAGCTAGAGTATTAACATAACAAGTAAGCTGATCTTGGGTTGAAGTCATGTTTAGTGCAGCAAAGAGCACGGTTGGAGAGAAAATAGAACAAAGAAGAGAAGAGGAGTAGTAGAGATAATTTAGAATCCTAGTGCAGTTGCTAAATGTTGCGTCAAAGGAAAATGTACCTTATCACCCAATTGTCAAACTCATGGACCTTTCAGAAGTTGGGTCCAATGGTGGATCCTCGAGTTTAAACGGGTACAGCCAGCTAGTCACGTTTAAAAATTTCTTTTGCTTAAAAATTTTCAGGGAATGGTCTCAATATGATAGTGTTGAGGGGTTGAAGTTAAATAATTTACAATCCAGTCCCTGAGTCCCACAAGCTACAACAAAGACTACTGACTCCTGAAGAAATTAACAGATCTCCAAATCCGATAGGACCTAACTTAACTCCTAAATGCTAACTAATACCTCTCTTATTTTTCCTACATAATTTCCAGCGTACTCCGATGATCCATGCCATTTAGTTTTGATCTTATTTACTGCCACCTCATCCAACTCCTACTCATGAAATTCAAATTTGTAATAATAGATGTTAGCCTTTGATCATCCCTGCATGCAGTAGTGCTAGTCTCGGCTCGGTTTGTAACTTCTAAACCCCACAATTGACACTACAGAATTAAGGGAGGAAAGATTATCAGTACCACATTAATGAAATAGAAAATGGAATTGAAGAATAACTATCCCAGCAGATTCAAAATAAATTTGTTAATACCTTACTGACATTCTTCAGATGGGGGGTGGATGAACATTCTTCTGTCTTTGTTGTGATCACTGGTCATTCATAAAAATGGACTCTTCTATTATGTGAAATCCTTTTCTTTTACTCGAGTTGTCTCATGGGGTCACTCCAGAGGAGTCATATTTTGGTTCTTTGTATTGGGTTAGAGCACCCCTAGTTCTCATTTTTAATATTAATATACATTTTTATTACTAATTTATCATGTATTTTATCATTAAAATGTATTTTATCATGTTTCTTAGAGGCAAAATATTACTAATTTTTTACAATGTGTGAGCCATAAAATGAACCAATACACATTGGTTGCAAGACGTGTTTCAGACTGTCATTCTATATTATTAGTGCTGTAAGAATTGATTATTTTGGTCACATTAAGACTTGATTTAATAACTTTTGTATCATCTTTATTCCTGACCAAGCTTTAATCATTTTGGTCTTGGCTTACCTTAAACTGTGGGGCCTTGCATCATAATAAAAGTCCCCTTTGCTTTTGAAAAAAAAGAGACCTATAACAATTAAAATATTAGTTTCACTATATATTCATATATGTAACCAAAAAATATATATTTACATATAATTAATTTACGTGCAGTTATACATTTTTTTTCTATAAACACAAGTTACTTTCAACCTCCCTTGATATGTTAATAACCCCCTTCACCTACTCTCTCTTCATGCATTCGCTCTCTCTTCACCTACTCAGTAAATACAAGTAATCTTCAACCTCCTTTCACATAAAATAAAAGCTCTCAGCTACCTCTCTTCATTTACCCTATAAATATAAGCTATCTTCAACCTCTCTTCACAATAAAAAGCTCCCTTCAACCTCTCTTCAACTACAAACAATGTTATCCCATCTCTCTATATAATCCTCCTCATTCCGGATTTCACAAATCCACTATGAGATACTTCTTTCTTCATATCAATATTGGCATGATAGTGGCCTAGGACTATATTCTTGAGTGTAGGATGTATTCTTACTATTCTCCAATGCTCTCATATGTGTTCACTATTCACGGCTTTGGCCACCAAACTTCAAATAGGTTGGCCGAACAAGGCTGCCGCAAGTTTGATGGCCATAGCCCGTGTATAGTGAACTTATTTGGGAGGTTTGTGGGATATACATCTTACATTCATGCATACAGTAACAGGTCACTGTTTGTGCCAACAATTACTAACAAAGAAATCTCACACTTCTCTATATACTTTGAATTAATATGTTGGTATAACTTATCAAGCTGAATATGTATGCATTGTAATTGGTTTTCTTGAAACAGTGTTGTGTGCTTCAATGCCCATTCTTTTTACTCTTTTTTGTGAGCAAGACCATGAATTCATAAGGCCACAAGAATGTTGAAATACCATGTTCTGCTTAGCCACACTTAATAAAAATAATATATGAAGTTATGAGTTTCATAGAAATGGGATATGTTTAGATAATCATGTGTATATAAACAATTTTAAACAAACGGATGAGTTTTCAACAAGTATCATTACTATAGTTAACATTTCTAAATAGATAGATATGTGTGTGTGTGTGTATATATATAAGTTCAACAGAAGTATGTCCAAGTGTTTGATTCATTAATGTCAGATACAAAACATTATATAATTTGCATCTAGTGAAGACTCTACTTTTTTCCTATTTTATCTGTTGTAGTCTTTTCTGCATGTCAACTTGTCATAAGTTTCTTCTTGATATGTTTTCATTATGAAATGGAGATTTGTTTGATTTATAAGCTTTCTTTGTTGCAATGTTTATTATGCAGGAGTCAATATGGTAATATCTTTATGTTTTCTTTGACATATTTTGATTTTTGTCCTTTTGACCGAAATTCGCAGGAAAATTTGAGTTTTCTATGGATTCTTCTCTGATTTTTGGTAGAAATAATGGTTTTTAGTTTAGTGGATCAAAATTAACAAGATATTTGGTAGGAAAATGAAGTGTTTTATACATATTTATCTATTATGGTTACAAATATTTGTAGCTTAACCAATATATTCACAATATTTCAGGATGGAAATTGAAGCAGATTACATTGGGCTTCTATTAATAGCATCAGCGAGGTATGATCCTCGAGTAGCGCCTAATGTATACGAGAAGTTAGGAAAAGTGACTGGTGATTCTTCGCTTAGAGATTATCTCTCAACTCATCCATCTGGTAAAAAAAGAGCACAATTGCTAGCTCAAGCTCAAGTAATGGAAGAAGCTAAGAGCTGGACGTGGAGTTGAAGGATTTCTTTAGGACACCACAATCACATATCTATACAAAGTCACAAATTGAGACTATTCCTTTCATAATTCACACATTTCACTATCCAAAAATACTGAGGGAATGTTGTTCAACGGGTAAATGTCGAAATTGTAAAGTTGGATATATGTCTCGAGTCTGAATCTGGGACCGTGTAGTTTTGTGTATGTGAGTTTCAAGTGATACTTGTTACTCCTCCATCTACGGACAAAATAAAAAAATAATACCTAGCAAATCTTGTTTTGTTAAATTGTAATGATAAAATAAATTCAAATAGTGCTCTTATATCATCATGATGATTAAAGGATTAGTGTAGTTTACATTTGAAGGAAACTGATATCACACATATTTAGTTTGCTTGGATTTTTTTTAAACATTTTGAATCAAATCATTTAAGCTAAAATCTAATTATTGGGATTGGACAAGTTTTTATTCTCATGTTATGTTTACATTTAATTTTAAATTTTATATTACTCTATACTAAAATGTTTTTTTTCACAGGTCTAAATAAAATAAATGATTTTGAATATTAATATTAATTTTCATAAATCTTAGTAGTTTTTTACTATTATAATTTTACACCACTAGTGATTATTATTTTGATAAATGAGAAACTTATCAAAAATTGTAAAGGAACAAGCTGGTGAGGCACCTAATGGTGTACAATTGTTCAGTACTCCTTTAATTTCTTAACATATGATAAGACACTTGATAATATATGATGAGAAGATATAAATGTTTTAAACAAGTAAAAATAAAGGAAGATTTTAGATATTAAACTTTTAAATGCATACTTTTAGAAAATTGAAATTGAATAAAGAGAATAAAGTGCTAGTTTGATGGTCTTCCTAAGGGATCGTTTGGGGTGGTTTTGAGTTTCTGGTTTTTGGTTTTGAAAGTCAATTTCAAAACTAAAAGATGTTCGTGTAAAATGGGGTTTAGTTGATTTTTTTTCTTAATTTCAAAATAGTTTTCCATAAAAACTCAAAACCATAAAAATAGGTTTTATAATTTTTGTTTCTGTTTTTGTTTCATCCACCTCTGATCATCGATATATGTGACCACCACCAACTACCACTCTGACCACCACTAACCACCTCCGACCACCGCCAACCTCCACTACAACCACCGCCAAACACCACTCCAGCCATCGTCAACCACCACTCTGACCACCGTACACCATCGTCAACCAACGCTTTGACCACCATCAACTGCCACTCCGACCATCGCCGACCACCACTCCAGCCATTATCAACCACCACTTCGACTACCACCGACCACCGCCAACCACTTTGACCACTGTCAACCACCACTAACCACCACTCAGAACACCTCCAACCACCACTTTGACCACTACCAACCACCACTCCGGCCACCGTCAACCACCACTTTGACCGCCAACAACCGACACTCCGACCACCACTCTGACCACCGCCGATTACAACTCCGGCCACCGTAATCACCACTTTGACCACCACTACTCCGATTACCGCCAATCACCACTCTAACCACCGTCAACCACCCCCACTATGACCATTTGACCACCACCAATTACCACTCTTACAGGTGTATGTCGATAACTACTACTCTCAACCTTTTTTATTAGAATTATTACTAAACAAATAGATTATATAGTTGTAATATTTTAAAAAAAATTCAAACCTAATGTTATATATTGTTTTGATTATGATAAGTTTATGATGAATATTTATTCTTATGTTTATGTTTGAAAGTGATTTTGATTTTTGAAAGTTTCTTAACTCAAAACAAAATTTGGTTTTGGTTTTTGATATTTTTAAAACTCAAAACAACAACTAGTTTTGGTTTTTTAAAATTTCAAAACAAAAAAGTAAACCACCCCGAACTTGGGTATGGTTATGACAGCTTACATGCCAACTTCTATGGTCGTGGAAAGCTACATTCAAGCACCCAACCGTTGTGGTACGACATCCTTTGGTCTTGTGACTTTTCTCCCAAGTGTCTAAGCCCTTCTACACATCTACTACCATGGAAATCACACAAATCCGCCATTGAAACCACACCATAGTCGTGCATTAAACCTCACTTTGTGGCCATCGATACTAAGCATGTATTCGAACTCTCCATGCTGAAATAAACTCCCCCTAAATGTTAATATTTCCCAAAATTCTCTATTTCAATGAAAGTAACCACCTCCATGACCACCATCTTTGAAGCTCGACTCCGACCACCACAAGTATTATTAGGAAATATGGAGACCTTATTTTGTATACAATTCCTTGTTACATCACAATTGACGATAAACCCATTTTGCCCAAAGCCATCGCTTATGATCTCATTTCCGACCACTTATGCCCACATTGGTGTTATGATGCTTTGGCTGCAACATGTTTGTGCATGTGATATGTTGCTATGTGAGTTGTGATCTAGCATCCTTGAGTCTCATTTACTAAGTCGTGGAGTAATGCGTAGTGCTTGAGGGATGCTATAGATTAGTTGTAATCTGTTTTGATTTGAATTCCCCCGTTCTAGCCCTAATTTCTGATTTGGACGTTGCAGATTAGAATTCTTGTTTCGAATCTCTGATTTGAACCGCTTTCTCCCTTTTTCGTTCAATTAAGAGAGCTCATACAACAACCATCGTCCCTTGCGGCAGAGATGAAGAATAGGGATTAACAAATGGCTATAAATACGTTATAATTTCCTATGAAATTATAAATACGTTAAAAGTTGCAGAATATAATAAAAGAAAAAGGAAAAACTTAATAAATGACTATATTGTCAAATTTATTAAAATAGTTATGTTGGAAAAAAGTTTAAAAAAAGTCAGCATCTTCTTATAATATTTTACTGGAGTAAAAATGACGAAAAAGGAAAATGAGAATTAAGTCAAATTATGCACCCCTATTGATGCTTTCGTTGGCACTCCCGTTGCCACGTGTTTACGCCTTTTTCTATATGATTTAATATTAATCTAATCATATTCATTTAATTATAAAAATTATTTCATAACTTTTTGTAGTGGTTAAAGTTTTTTTAACAATTCGTAGTGGTTAAATTGATTGATTTTAATAGTTTTAGATTATAATAAATACAAATTTTAGATTATTAAATTATTGATTATAATATTAAATTAAAATTTTAATTTTTTGAAAAAAAAAATTGAAACTTTTGCTAGAATAAGGAAAATGAGACTTAATGTAAAATATACACCTTGGAGTTTCTGTTGGCACTCTAGTTGTCGCTCCCGTTGTCGGTCTGTTGCCAGTTTCTCGTTGCCACTTGTTTACTCATTTCTAATAATTATAGAATAGTTATTTTGTAACTTATTGTAGTGTTGTTGGCACTCCAGTTGTCGCTCCCGTTGTTGATCTGTTGTCAATCTCTCGTAGTCGCTCTCGTTGCCATTTGTTTACTCCTTTTTAATAATTATTACAAAATAGTTATTTTGACGTTTATTGTAGTGGTTGAACTTTTTTTACAATTATTAGTGGTTGATTTTATTTTTTATTAAAAAATTAATTGATTTTCGTAGTTTTTTTGGTACAATGATTTTATTAGTTTTATTATAGTAAATAATAAATTTAACTTATTTTTGTCAAAAAAATAAATAAATTTAACTTATTTAATTATTGAGTATAATATTAAATTAATAATTTATATTTTTGAAAAAAAAATTGAAACTTTTGTTAGAGGTGTGTCTTTTTTTAACAATTAGTAGTGGTTAAATTGATTGATTTTTGTATTTGAGTAAATTATAAAAATAAATAGAAAAATATTTTTTTTAGTAAATAAACAGACAAAAAAGAGAATTTTTTTGAAAAAAGAAATGAAAAAAGAGATTGATAGTAGATTTTGATCCTCAAACGTGTTTTTTATTAGTCTTTTTGTCCTCAAATGTATTTTTTTTGTTAATTTATTCACTAAAATTACAAAAAAAAAGAAACACTGAGGGACGTTTTTACAATTTCCATACATTAGAGACTATAATGTAGGGATGTTCGCTGTGCGATTTGGTTCAGTTTTGAGATAAAAAGTGAACCGAACTACAAGCTAAAACTATATGCGGTTTGGTTTGATTCGGTTGGCTTCCAAAAATAAAACCAAACAAAACCAATCCATTGGTTTTGTTCGGTTTTTTCCAAGACAAAACATAATTTAAAACGGAGTTAAAATTAACTAACATAAGAAATGGCTAACGTAAATCTTTAAGAAAATATCTGCTCAAATATATGTAGAATATAAATTACTCTCTTTTAATTCTTTTATGACAGCTACAGCCATGTTTAAAAAAATTTGAATAAAATGTTTTATTGTAATTTTTAAATATAGCATAACAAAATGGATTGTTTGTAAGTGAGTCAAAGAATTAATTGGATTTAGGTTATTAGTGAGTTAGAGTTGGGTTTTTGTTGGAGTTGGACTAGTACATTAGTAAGGAAGATTCTAAGTCAATAAACCTTGGTGTTACTTGCAGTTTGGTTTGGTTGTAGAACAAAAACCGCGGTCCAAATGATTGATTGAAAAAAAAAAGATTAGATTTTGCGGTTTGCGATTTTTTGCGGTTTTCGATTTGGGTTGATTCAGTTTGCGATTTTCTATTGAGTTGGTTTGGTTTTGAACACCCCTATTATAATGACATTGACTCACACATTTAAGACTAAAACGACTGTTTACCCAATTTTTATTAAAATAAAATGGATGGATGGACTTTTTATTAACATAAAAATTGAACCCTGAAATTGAAACTCCATTGACCATTGTCATTTTGTTTCCTCTCTCTCAAGTAACTTTTTTTGCGCTTTTCTCTTCTTCTATCTCTTTCTTTCTAGATTCTTCCAGTTTTTAGCGGCAGCATCTTCTCAACTCATCCGTTTATCTAAACCAACAAATTTCATATTTTTCTTCTGTTTTGGAATTTTGTTTTTGCGATCATGGGTTGGCCCATAAGGGGAAAACTCGCTCTTCATGGTTTTCGCACCTTGGCTAATAGGTTTACACCTCAAGGTTCAATTTTTCAGAGGATTTGCCAATCTGGGTATATGAATTCAGGTTCCAAAGGAACTAGCTTTAATGGGTTTTCTTCATTTTCATCAATTTCTCAGAGATTAAGCACAAGAGGTATTGAAGTTAACAAAAAAATTTACAATCCATTTCTTGTTGGTGCTAAGAGATTTTACTATGTAGATCCTAAAAATGTGCGGCATTTTAGACCAAGAGGGCCAAGACGTTGGTTTCAAAATCCTAGAAATGTTTTCATTGTTGTTATGGTTAGTTCAGGTGTTTTCATCACTTTGTATTTTGGTAATTTAGAAACTGTTCCTTATACCAATAGAACACATTGGATTCTAATGTCTAAAGCCTTGGAAAAGAAGCTAGGGGAGAGTCAATTTGAACAAATGAAAGCAGCTTTTAAAGGGAAGATGTTGCCTCCAATACATCCAGAGAGTGTGAGAGTTAGAATGATTGCAAATGATATCATTGATGCATTGCAAAGAGGGTTGAAAAAGGAGAATGTGTGGAGTGATTTGGGGTATGCTTCTGAACATACTATGATGGTTGAAGAAAATGGAAGGGGGACTTTGAATGCTTTGTCTGGAAATGAAGGGAAGATTGAAGGGAATTGGCTTAAGGAAGATGAGATTCTTGATGATAAATGGGTTCAGCAAAGCAGGAAAAAGGGTCAAGAAAAAGGATCACAAGCTGATACTTCACATTTAGATGCATTAAATTGGGAGATTTTGGTGGTGAATGAACCTGTTGTTAATGCTTTTTGTTTACCTGGTGGGAAGATAGTTGTTTTCACTGGTTTGCTTGAGCATTTTAGAAGTGATGCAGAAATTGCAACTATTATTGGACATGAGGTACTTCTTTTGCTTGGTTTACCTTTGTTACTTTTTGCAGGTTAATATGTTTAGGATCTCTGTAGCACCGACACTTCTGGTTGAAGACGTGTCTGGTGTCAAACACGTATCGTGTCGGACACTGACACCGACACTTCAATTACTTGTATTTTTCAGATTAAAACCGGTTTTTGCGTGTCTGTGTCATGTCTTGTCTGTGTCGATGCTTCATAGTTTAGATCACATTGTAAGTTGCTAATTTATATATCTATTTTGCTAGTGATATGCGGACTTATCAGTTTATGTGGGTCTTCTTGTTAATTAGGTTGGACATGCTGTGGCTCGACATAGTGCTGAGGGGATTACAAAGAATTTGTGGTTTTTTATTATACAGTTGATACTTTATCAAGTTGTCACGCCTGATATTGTCAACACAATGTCATCCCTTTTATTGCGACTACCTTTCTCTAGACGGTATGCGTCATTCGTTGTTCTCTTTCTATCTAACCAATTATTTCTTGTATTGTTCTTTAATAGTAGTAGATTCGTTTTGTTGATACATAGCTAATGATTGTTAGATATGTTAGAATCAGAATACATATTAATTATTACACATAGATGAAAGCAAGAAAAAAAATCTTTAAAACATTACAAACACTTAAAATTCAGAGTTCATGAGAAAGACACACACAGTTCATAAGCCACAAATTAACAACTTATGTTAGACTATTAACATAACTAGTAAGCTGATCTTGGGTTGAAGTCCTGTTTAGTGCAGCAAAGAGCGCGATTGGAGAGAAAACAGAACAAAGAAGATAAAAGGAGTGGTAGATATAATTTTGAATCATCCTGTTTAGTGCAGTTATTAAATGTTGTATCATCAATGGCAAATGTACGTTATCACAAGTTGTAATAAAATTGAAACTTAGAGTCTCAATTGTCAAACTCATGGACCTTTCAGGAGTTTGGCCCACTGGTGGATCCTCGAGTTTAAACGGGTACAGCCAGCTAGTCACATTTAAAAAATTATTTTGCTTAAAAAATTTCAGGGAGTGGTCTCAATATGATAGTGTTGAGGGGTTGAAGTTAAATAATTTACAATCCAGTCCCTGAGTCCCACAAGCTACAACAAAGACTACTGACGCCTTTTGGGGCAAGAACCCTGTGTGAATCAGTTAGGAGTTTATAACGGAGAGAATAGGCATCGTGAAGGAAGGGATTCTTACTTTTTTGTGAATTGTGAGAGGAATTATTCTCTGGTTAGGAGCGTAGGTTCTGAGATATTCCATTATCTCTTTCTACGAGCTGTTCATGTTCAATTCCATTTTCCAATAATACAATTACAGCATTCTGCCATAATTCCGCCATTGTTCTATTCGCTTTTCTTGTGCTGTTTTTGTTGATTTCCCTATCAGATTCAATTTCTGAGGTGGTATTAATTTAATACCCTTGTCCCTTGCTGCTTTCATAGAATAGATTCACTTGAATATATCAAATGTCGGTCCTGTATAATGAGCACTGAACTTGTAAAACCATAACTTGAAGAAATTAACAGATCTCCAAATCCAATAGGACCTAATTTAGCTCGTAAATGCTAACTAATACCTCTCTTATTTTGCCCACATTATTTCCAGTGTACTCCATTGATCCATCCCATTTAGTTTTGATTCTTTTGAACTTATTTACTGCCACCTCATCCAACTCCTGCTCATGAAATCCAAATTTGTGATAATGGATGTTGGTCTTGGATCATCCCTGCATGCGGTAGTGCTGGTCTCGGATCGGTTTGTAACTTCTGAACCCCACAATTTACACTACAGAATTAAGGAAGGAAAGAGTATCAGTACCACATTAATGAAATAGAAGATGGAATTAAAGAATTACTATCCCAGCTGATTCAAAATAAATTTGTTAATAACTTCTGTCTTTGTTGTGATCACTGGTCATTCATAAAAAATGGACTCTTCTATTATGTGTAATCCTTTTCTTTTACTCGAGTTGTCTCATGGGGTCACTCCACGAGGAGTCACATTTTGGTTCTTTGTATTGGGTTAGAGCACCCCTAGTTCTCATTTTTAATATACATTTTTATTTGTAATATATATATATATATATATATATATATATATGCTGTTAAAAAAATCCATACAAAGTAGACCTATGTATTTCTATTGAACTTTCAGCAATTCAGCATAATACTGCGTTTGTGCACATGCCTCTTCTAGCCATTCTCCCTGTATTGCATATGTGGGTTTTGTGTATTTTCCTTAAAGCATTAAAATGTATTTTATCATGTTTCTTAGAGGCAAAATATTACTAATTTTTTACAATGTGTGAGCCATAAAATGAACCAATACACATAGGTTGCAAGACGTGTTTCAGACTGTCATTCTATATTACTAGTGCTGTAAGAATTGATTATTTTGGTCACATTAAGAATTGATTTTATAACTTTTGTATCATCTTAACATATAATCAATTTACGTGCAGGTTTACATTTTTTCTATAAACACAAGTTACTTTGAACCTCCATTGATATGTTAATAACTTTCTTCACCTACTCTTTCTTCACCTACTCATTAAATTTGAGTTACTTTCTTCACCTACTTCTCAGTAAATACAAGTAGTCTTGGACCTCCTTTCACATAAAAGCTCTCAGCTACCTCTCTTCAACTACTCTATAAATATAAGTTACTTTTCAACCTCTCTTCACATACAAACAAGCTCCCTTTTCCCCTCTCTCCATATATCCACTGAGATACTTCTTTCTCCATTTCATCTTTATTATACAAGAAATAGTTTCCTCTTTGTAAAGTATGATTATTCAATATTGGCATGATAGTTGCCTGCAACTATATTCATGAGTGTAGAATGTATTCTTATTTTTCTCTAACACTCTCATATGTGTTCGCCATTCATGGCTGTGGCCACCAAACTTCAAATTGATTAGCCGGATAAGGCTGCCACAAGTTTGATGGCCAAAGGCCATGGATGGTGAACATATTTGGTAGGTTTGTGGGATACATCTTACATTCATGCATACAGTAACAGGTCACTGTTTATGCCAACAATTACCAACAAAGAAATCTTACACTTCTTTTGTATTAATATGTTAGTGATAGGTACCAGAAACCATCTCAATCTAAAGAACAAATAACTGTGTAATATTGAAATTATAGGTGCTGAATCTAACTGATATCAGCCCTCAAACAGAGTTACAAGAGGAATAATGAAAACAATGAAATAATGGAAATGGCAATCCAATTGCCAAGTCCCTAGCCCAAGCCAATCCCAAAAACCAGCCTGCTTACTCTTACCTCACTCCTCCTATTTATTCCCCTCCCTCAGCAACTATGCGTGAGGTAAAAAGCACACTCTCTTACTGCCAACTCAGCAAAGTTGGTTACAAATGATTCCCTCCACTATTAGCTACTTAGCTTGTATTCCAATTCTACCCATTCTAGAATAAACCTTAGCAAACCTATTAACTTGCCCTGAGTTATCCAAGTCCAGGTACTCATCAGTTAGTATAACTTATCAAGCTGAATATGAATGCATCTCTAATTGGTTTTCTTAAAACAGTGTTGTGTGCTCCAATGCCCATTCTTTTACTCTTTGTGAGCAAGACCATGTACGGCCACAAGAATGTTGAAATACCATGTTCTATTTAGCCATACTTAATAAAAGTAAAATATGAAGTTAATATTTCTATATATATATATATATATATATATATAAGTTCAACAGAAGTGTCTCCATGTGTTTGATTCATTAATGTCAGTTACAAAACATTATATAATTTGAATCTTGTCAAGACTCTACTTTTTTCCTATTTTATTCTTGCTCCATAAATACAAGACAGACTAAGGGGTAACTGTTGTAGTCTTTTCTGCATGTTCTTCTTGGTATGTTTTTATGTTGAAGAAATGAGATTTGTTTGATTTGAAGCCTTCTGTAATGCAATGTTTATTATGCAGAAGTTAATATGGTAATATCTTTATGTCTGTAAAATGTTATGTTGGTTTTTAGTCTCTACAAAATATTTTATTTTGGTCCTTTAGACCGAATCGCAGTTAGGAAAACGAAGTGTTTTATACATCTTTTTTCTATTATGGCTACAAATGATTGTAGCTTAACCCAAATTATTGACAATTTTCAGGATGGAAATAGAAGCAGATTACATTGGACTTCTATTAATAGCATCAGCTGGGTATGATCCTCGAGTGGCGCCTAATGTATACGAGAAGTTAGGAAAAGTGACTGGTGATTCGTCGCTTAGAGATTATCTCTCTACTCATCCATCTGGTAAAAAAAGAGCACAGTTGCTAGCTCAAGCTCAAGTAATGGAAGAAGCTCTTACTATATACAAGAATGTAAGAGCTGGACGTGGAGTTGAAGGATTTCTTTAGGACACCACAAATTGAGAGTATTTATTCCTTTCATAGTTCACACTTTTCCCTGTCCAAAATATACCTAGGAAATCTTGTTTTATAAAAGTGTAATGATAAAATAAATTCAAATAATGCCCTCATATCTTATGATGATTAAAGGATTAGTGTAGTTTATTTTTGAAGGAAACTGATATTCAAGACATATTTAGTTTGCGTAGATTTGTTTTTTTTTGTTTTTTAAGTCATTTAATCTAATCATTTTGTACTAAAATCAAATTGTTTGGATTGGATAAGCTTTTGGTTGTCGTACACACTAATTTGCGCTCGCGCGTAGAGACTCTTAACAATTGCGCTGTCCAACACCCTATTTTGACGTGGGCGGGAATCGAACCCAAGAGCAAACTGGATTGACCCCCACTACGTCCCAGAGGGAGCCTGACCACTGGGCTAGCTAGTGTTGGTTATGCTGTTACATATAATTTTAAATTTTATATTACTCTACGCTAAAAAGATTTTTTTTTCAATAATGGTTCTAAATAAAATAAATGATTTTAAATATTGATATTATTTCCATTAATCTTAGCAGTTTTTTACAATTATAATTTTACACCAATAGTAATTATTATTTTGATAATGGGGGAACTTATCACCAACTGTACACGAACTAATCATGGTGAATGCAAAGCTGAAGAGGACCCTAATGGTGTTCAAATGTACAGTACACCATAAATTTCTTAACATATGATTGAAGACACTTCATAGTATATATGATGAGAAGATATAAATGTTTTGAAAAAATAAAAATAAAAGAATAGTTTAAATATTAAATTTTTAAATGCATAATTCTAGAAAATTGAAATTGAATAAAGAGAATAAAGGGCTTGTTTGATGGTCTTGCTAAGTGAGCTTGGGTATATGATTATGACACCATGACCGCACCTTAAAGCTCACTTTACGACCATCTCAGACCTCGTCCATCGAGACTAAGCATGTATTCGAACTCCCCGTGCTGAAATAAACTCCCCCTAAATGTTAATATTTCCCAAAATTATCTATCTCAATGAAAGTAACCACCTCCTCCATGACCACCATCTTTGAAGCTCGACTCCGACCACCACGAGTACTCTTAGGAAAAATGGAGACCTTATTTGGGATCCTAGCTCACGAGAGCTTTTCGGTTTTGTATACGATTCCTTGTTACATCATGTTGACGATAAACCCATTTTGCCCAAGGCCATTGTTTATGATCTCATTTCCGACCACATTGGTGGTCATTTTGGATTCAACGAAAAGTATACTATCATTCTACCGATGTCATGATGCTTTGGCTACATGTTTGGGGATGTGATGTGATATGTTGCTATGCAAGTTGTGATATGGCATCCTTGAGGATACTATCATTCACTAAGTTGTGGAGCAATGCGTAGTGCTTAGTGGTTGGGGATAATATATTTGATATGGCATCCTTGAGTCTCATTCACTAATAATAGAGTAAACACTAACTTGATAGTTGAAACACAACATCATACAATGCACTCATTTTTTGTCAATAGAGTGATGCGAAAATGATGTTATGTTTAGTTTAGGATCATTGAGTCTGAATTATTTAGTCATAGAGTGATGCGAGAATGATAGTCAAGCAACGTGATTGTAAGGTACCTAACAATTGTAGAGTGAGGCAAGGATGGTTCTCAGTTTTGCTTTAGAGCCCAAAGGGACATTTGTGTGTTGTATGTGGCAGGTATATAAGTAGAGTATTGTATTGATACCTATATATTTATGAGGCGTGGTGCACTACAGTTTCTCTATAAATATACAATGGACTGTTGTAAACAATTAGCCTATGACAAGCACAACATCCTAAGCTAAGGAGGAGGACATAACCTACTCCTTAGCCTTCACGTCAATTCTATTATCGTCACATGTTTAAGCCATGTGAATGAAGTTTATTTTAGAACTAAAAAAAATGTGAAGATAGCGTTGATTAACTCGAGGTTTATTTTTACAAACCAACCAAGTAGTCATGGTACATTAATGGTGGCAACCATGTAAACAATGAAAATGAGAATTCAGCTAAATACCAAGGACAGAATATATTTTTCTTCATTGTCATTGTCAACAATACATATAAAGTCTTTTCCTTTTTTGAAACATAGCAACCTAATTCTTACACTTTCCTGTCAAAACTTAAAATAATGGGCTAACAATGAACATAATAAATAATAGAAGGAAAAAATAGAGCCTCTCAGCCAATGGTTCAAACGGCCAACAAAATTGGGGAGGGTGATACAGCAATTTAGTTTGAAAAACAGAGATTAGATATTGGAGGAGTTGAGGCAACCCATAAAGGGAAAAGTGAATGCATCTTTTGCCTCACTCATATATAAGAGTAAAGTGAAGACTCATCACCAACTCTTCTTACCATCTGTTTCCACCTCCTCTGCCTCCACCACCTCTCCCGCCTCCAAACCTATTGCCTCCTCTTCCACCTCCAAACCTACTACCACCAAATCCACGGCCACCACCACCAAATCTGCGGCCACCACCTGATTGCTCTTTTTGTTGCAAAGCTGGCAATTCTTTTACCACCTCGATGCTTGCATTAGCAGCATCCTTTTGACCTGAAGAGCAAAAATATTTGAATTGAGATTTTGACCAAAGATTAAAACTGTTGCATAAATTCATATGCTCCGATGTGCAAAATTTCAACCAGTGTCTTCTAGTTTAAGGATGCTGATGCTATAGAGCATTCATATGCACGAAGTTTAATCAACAATCAAATAAAACTTTACCTATAAGAAATGCATTCAAATCCTTTGCTGGTACATCAAAAACAGCACCAGTTCCATCTGCAGTGAGAGCAAGACCTTGCACTGCATCAGCCTTCTCATCAGGCACGCATCTCCTCAGGATTCCAAATGCAAAGCTGACAACAATAGACAAAAGCTTTAGTCCAACACAACAAAACACAAAAGAGATACAAAAACTTCAAAACTAAGTCAACACTTGAAACTAATATATTCAAATCATCCAATGATAAAGGATTAAGTTCCTCGATACTGATCTAAAGAAAAGCACCAAAATTAAATACATAAAGCTCTTACGATGGGGTGTAGATAGGTTTTCCACTTTCAAGAAGTAATGTAACATAATTCTCCATTGAAGTCAGAAGTGATCTTTTCTTTATATCAGTATAACCCTGCAAATAACATTTTCCCATATCAGAGAAAAATAGTGAAGATGAAGGTTTTGATAATTTGGAAAAAAAATTAAACGAAGACATGCAGAGAAAAGGAGAACATCGGACTCACAACAGTCTTGGCAAGAGCTTTTGCAAGTAATTCAACAGCTGATAAACCAGAGTTATTCAAAAGCTCCTCAGCAGCAGATTTGAATGCGGGAATCACACTGTATTCATGGCACATATGTTAACAACCACGGATAGTATTGAACACAAAGAAAATAAGAAAATAACAAAGATTACCTATCAGACACTTGAGTAATCAATTCAGCGGCTTCTCCACCAACAGCTTTAGCAATCTGATCTGCCTGAGGAGCAGACACGTGTTCAAATTTCACACCTGCTTCTCTTTCTATTTTGGATACATTTGACCTTCTGGGATCATAAAGCATAACAGCGACTCCAGTATTGCCTACAAAATGAAACCAAAGCATATAATCTAAAAGCTTGATAACACGAATAACAATTCCACTACTAACAAATGGCCAAATTTAAAAAATACCAGCTCTTCCTGTCCGTCCAGATCGATGGATATAAGCTTCTACGTCCCGTGGGGGCTCACACTAAAAATAAATACAATTCAGCATATCAGATAAAAATACATACCAAATGACCAAATATATCATATCATATATTATATATGAATAAGAGTACCTGGATAATCAACTGAACATCATTAATGTCTAGACCTCTCGCTGCAACATTGGTGGCCACCAGTGTCATGAATTTTCCAGACCTAAAACCACTCAAAGTAACCTGCAAGGAATGGGGAAACAGTTAAGAGTAAATAAAATAAGAAAAATGGCGAGCGACAACAGACTAATACTACAAAAATAATCAAAAAGAAAATATACTAGACCAAAACAAGATTTATCATTTCAAGACAGACAACCCTAGCAACATCAGCTGAATGAAGATTACCAGGATCAAGAAGGGCATCAAAAATTATAGCTTACCTCTCGTTGTGATTGTTGTATGTCACCGTGGAGAGCTCTGGCTCCGGGCAACACTCCAGCAAGCTCAGAAGCAGACTCCTTTTTCTCAGTAAATATGATTGTCCGGCCTCCACTGAAACAATACCACATACCAAAAAATCCATTTTGAAGAATCTGAACACATCATCTTTATGAAATAGAAATAGAAATCGCAAAATGAATGGAAAAAAGAATTTACCTGCTATAACAGCGAATAATATCAGGGATAAGCTGTGACCTGGCAGCACTATTACATGGAAGGATAATATGCCTAACATTGGTACTAGCCTTCATTTTCTCATTCCCGACAAGGTCGACAGTTTTCTTATCACGTTTAAGAAATTTCATAGAAAGCTGGCATAAAAAAAAATAACATTGGACAAGGTAGAAGACTATTTAAATAGCGTATAAGTAGCATTAACAGTTATTTTAAAACATGAAATGGTCAACAGGGGCATACTTGCTTAACCCAGTCTGGCATAGTAGCACTGAAAAGAAGTGTCTGAACTTTAGTAACATCTGCTACCTTACCTGCAAAAATAAAATATAATACCATTGTGATACCACAGACATATTACAAATTACAAATCAAAAACTAGACAAGAAATATAACCTAGAGTCCTTGACTGATATCAAGTACAAGGCACCACAAATTAGAAAATTAAAAAAGCCAACAGGATATTGACAATTTTAGGGCATTTGGTCTACTCAAGCAAATCTTGAGGCAGAAGCACCTGTGTCAAGTGCTTGCTTAAAAGACCTTAGAAAATCAACTTACTTCATCTCTATAAGCTGCTTTCAGCTTAGTTTCTTAGGCCTTTCAAGACGAAGACGTTTTAGAGAAACAGCTGACGCTTGGCGTATTTGGAGCTTACCCTCATTACTCTTCGATTATAAGAATAATACACGCAATTTAGATCAAGCCAAAAACAAAATAAATACCTAGAATGAGTTCAACATCTTCAACAAAGCCCATCCTCAGCATCTCATCAGCTTCGTCAAGGACACGGAACTGTAGTAGGCTCAGGTCAATATTTCCCCTCTCGATGTGATCCTAGAACAAGAAAATCATTAAGTACACCAAGTAAAGCTTTTAACTGACAACCATGTCCATAAAAAAAAGCACATGTATCAGATAACTGATACTAAAAAAATTAATAATCACCTTTATACGACCAGGTGTTCCTACAACTACATCAACACCTCTCTTGAGCTTCATCTCTTGAGCACCATAAGGAGCTCCACCATATACAGAGCAACACGACAATCCCAATGACGAACCATAAACTTCAAAATCTGCATGCACCTAAACTCACAAAAAAAACAGAGTCAAAAATAAATAAATAGAATCACAATCTAAAATATCCACACACCAGCTTGTGCTTATCATACCTGATTAGCCAGTTCCCTAGTAGGTAAAAGCACAATAACACTTGGACACCTCCCATAGCCCGTCTTTCTCACTGCCTTAGCTGGACCGTTTATCAAAGACTCTAATATGGGCAACACAAAGGCAAGTGTTTTACCCTGCATTTTCCAACAAAAGCAAAATTCAAAGATAAAATGAGAAGCCAAATCAAAACCATAACATTAGAACGTGACTTCTCTTATTCAAGACTGCAACACAAAGTAGCTTTTAAATAATCTTAGGGTATGTCTAAATAGAGGGTTTTGGAGGGAGGGGAAGCCTTATTGAAATGTCGCATAATTATCTATCATGCGATTAATACTTCTTATTTAAATCCCAATTATAAATTATAAATTATAAATTATAAATTATAAATTATAAATTATAAATCAACATATTACTCTAACACTCAAAACCCTACCTATCCAAAACCCTCTAAAATACCATCCTAAACCCTCAATCAGCCATAATCACAAACAATTCATTCATCAAAAAATATTATGATTATTTCCCGAAAAATAATTCTTGTTCTTGTGTTGCACACAATCCATACAGCAACAACAAAAACAAAAACAACACAATTTAACATTCCTATAATTAAAACAGCAATGCAAAAATCAATACCAGAAAAGATCAATCTTCAAAAAAAAGAGAGAATTAAAATGAAAATTAAAAACTAACAGAAAGAAGGAAAATAAGTACATACCTGACCAGTACGAGCACGACCAACCAAATCAGAACCATCAAGAATAGTATTAAAAGTCATAGCTTGAATAGGAAACAACGATTCAATCCCTTTCTCTTGCAATTTCTTCCTCAACGGTTCCGAAATTCTAAAATTCGTAACCGCATTCGGATCATTCTTCTTAACAATCACTTCTTCTTCAACTTCCTCAACCTTAGCTTTCTTCTTCTCCTTCTTCACTTTCATTTCCGAACTATTATCACTCTTCTCTTCATCTTCTTCCTCATCGGAACTCTTCTTACGCTTTTTGCTCGAACTCTTCTTCTCCTTCTTCTCCTTCTTCGCGCTTAGCGCTTCGATCTCTGAAACGGCGTCGTTTTGTAGTTTATCGTTTTTCTTCTCTTTCTTCTTCTTCATTGATTTGTCTTTGGAGAATGGACTCTCGTTTGAAACGACGTCGTTGGTCATTGGAAGTGAAGGCATGGCGGCGTGTATAATGGAATGAATGGAATGAACGAAACGCTGCGTTTTGATTCTCCTGCTTCGGTGGCTGTAACTTGTGAAAGTTGCAGCGGAAGCAAGGAGATGTTAAGAGAAAAAGTTTCGGTGAGGGTTTTGGGCTTTTAAAGGTTTTGAGGTTGATTCTTTGCCGTTGGATTTTGAAACCCTATTTTTGGTTGAATAATTGCCGCTTGATTTATTATAACCTGAAACCCTCGTTGTTGCAGCTTTCACTCACAGTCACATGTCTCGTCTCTTCAAAAAATATCTGAGGGACTTTTTTTTTTGGATTGAGGCGTTTTTTGGTCAATATGATTTGGGCTATTAAATCGTGACCCGGTTTTTTAGTCGAAAGAAAGGAAATTGTTAAAACCACCTTGTTTTTATCTAGCTAACACCTCCTATTAAATTTTCCATTTTTTTTACAAATTTCCATGTTTTTAAATCTATTTTTGGACGTTTCCCAAGAGCACTTGGATGAGATGGTTTGAGTCTTTTCCAGCTTAACCAAGGTCTTGAGTTCGAATCCAACCTTGGGAATACAACAGTGTTAAGGGCCCGTTTGTTATTGATTAAAAATAAATGATTTTGTTGTTAAATAATTTAGAGACTAGTTTTTAGAGATTTTTAAGAATAAGATATTAGTTTTTAGAGATTTTTAAGAAAATGAGAAGTTGTTTTAGAGATTATTTTTTTAAAATAAGTGATTTTCAGTATGTTACACAAACACAAAACAACTTCTCATTTTCTTAGTTTTTAGAGATTTTTAAGAAAATGAGAAGTTGTTTTGTGTTTGTGTAACATACTGAAATCACTTATTTTAAAAAAATCCTTCTTTAAAAAATGATTTTCATGAGAAGCTACTCAAAACAGATTATCATTTTAAGGATAAAAATGACTTTTTTAAGAAAATGATTTTTCAGAAAAGCTAAAACAAACACAATCAGGATCGCTAAAAATGATTTTCTTAATTAAAAAAATCATTTTTCTCATAAAAAAAGCTTTAACAAACGGGCTCTAAATCTCCTAAGGGAGAGCTTTGCTGCCCATTATGGTCCTTACCTGGCTTGAGAGATTAGTCTCTCTAGAGGATATCTGGTTTCAACCAAAAAGAAGTTCTAGGGCATTATTTGTAAATAACTTGTATACGGACCAATTGCAAGAATAATATTATCAGAAAACATGCTTACGGACAATTTCTATAGTATTTCGTTAATCTATTTCTTGAATCATGCAGGACCCACACAATTTTATATATTTATACACCAAAGTTGATTATACATTCTTCATCTAAATTTCAGAGACATCGTTGGTCGCGAGGACTCTCTAGGATCTTGTGGGATGTCTTGCACACACTTGAACTTTTGCAGGACCCACTTCGAGAGGTCTTGTTGCATCATCTTACCGTGTTGAATCCACCAATAGTACTATGATCAAAGCTCAACATGAATCACTCGTATTAACTAAAATGATCATCCTCTTAAGATCATGCCATTCTTAATGCACCTCAACGAACTCTCATGTGCATAAGTCATGGTAGAAGAGAAAGAGGAAAGAGAGAAGGGGAAGAGTTTCTCTCTTTCTTCTTTCTCTTCTACCAAACACACTTTTAGTGTAAATAGTGCTGAACTAATCTCCTCCATTAGTTTATGCTTCAACCCAATTTTTGTGAATTGAAATCAAGAATCTCTAGAATTCATGTTGAGATTAAGAGAATACTAGAACTATATCAATTTATTCATGTCAGACGTGAAATAATTCATGATAGGATAGAAACCATAAAACTTTGTTTTGTTGTGCTTTCACGAATTAGGTATCTTCCCTATGCATTCCTACTTTCTTACTATGTGATTATGATCAACAAATCAAGTGTCATTGCCTGAGCCATTAAACCTCTAAACCAAAAGATCCTCACATACATATTCCTTCCAATTAGTTTCAATCATAATTCTTGCAATTCAATTCATATGTGTCTCTAAACAAAATAGATGCATACACCTAAGTATTAACCTCTAATCCTTTTTACCACCAAACAATATTGTTCAATATCTATCAACAAAAACAAAGTAACAAGTATTGTGTATATATGAAATTTAATTTTCTGGTTGAAAATAAAATGGATGTGTTAGCATTCAAATAGTGCTTATAGATTGTATATATGATCCAAGGAAGAAACGAAGTATATCATCATCATTAGACATGTCTTTGTAAATGAAAACAATAGTTGGAATTTGGAAACAAGTGCTGCTAGTAGCAGCCAAGGCAATGTGAATGTAAACTTTGAAACTGATCAAGATGAAAACCACCACTTGCTCTTACAAGAGTCACAACCTCCAAGGTTGAAATACTAAGAAGTATTCCTTGATACATGCTATAAAAGATTCATGAGACTAATTGATGTGATCCCACATGCATGGAGTTTGGATGAAGATCACAAAGATAAAGATCAAAAAGAGTCAACAAGAATTCAAGGGAATATACTTTAATGTGCTCAACCTAATCATTATGACAGGAGCACATTAAAGGTGATCATGTAAATAGTAGGAAATTTCTAGATAACCAACTCTAGTGTTTCCTATGCTTTATTTTACTTTCTATAAATTATAAGACATTTTTAATTGAGCCATGTTGGCCTTGGATAAGTGGCTAAGGCCTAGTAGCTCAGTTTGTGGCCTTGGACCTTGTTTTATGTTTCTTTTTGACTTTAAAGTGTGGGCCTAGGATCCATTAAACCCACAATATAAATACTTGAAGGTTTTTTTTTACCCCCACCATCTTCCCATATACCCCCACAAGATTTTTTTGGACGAAAATACCCCTAAAAAGTTTGAGCCAAAATCGTATATACCATACCATACATATATACGACTTTGATTAATTCAAATCGTATATATGTAAAAAAAAGTTAAATACGAAATCTAATTTTAAAACAAGTCGTATATACCTAAGGGGGGTGTATATACGACTTTGTAAAATACAAGTCGTATGTACCCCCACACATACGTATATACGACTTTGTAGATACAAATCGTATATACGTATGTGTGGGGGTACATATTTACAAAGTCGTATATACACCCCCCTTAGGTATATACGACTTTTATAAAAAAAATTGTTGATCTAACGGTTAGGATTTGACTTCCAATGTTAATCAACGGTGTAGATTGCACCGACAATATCAACGGTTGATAATCATTGACGAAATCTATAAATACCCACCCTCACCCTCATTCTTTTCACACCAAAATTTCACTCTCAATTACATTTCTCACACATCCAGAATGCAGATTTGCCTAACACAATAGTCTGCTGAGAATAGGATCTGCAGTATACGTTATGGGGGCAACATCACGATGAGAGAAGATGGGGTCTACTTTTGGAGTCCGAAGCCGAAGTTATGCCGAATCGACCGCGCCATGGGGTTCGATGGTTTGAAGGATAAAGTGTGGTCAAAAGTACAAGTGATTGGGGACGACCGTGACGTCACTGGTATCACTTATCGGAAACCCGATCGTGGAGATGATGGCTGCATTTCCTACTCGTCTATGTCTATCAAGACCGACGAAGACGTGGCGAACATGTTCGACATTCATGACAGGCTTATGGGGTATAAGCCTTTAGAGCTGTACGTGGAAACACAACGGAGCGTGAATGAGATATTATGTCGTCTGCGAGCACCAGAGTATTAGGATTAGGGTTTAGTTTGTTATGTTTTATCTTTTATGTAACTTTATTTTATTGCATGAATGAAATGGACTGATATGTAACGTTGTTTTGTCGCATGAATGAAATCGACTGACCAAAATTTGAAGGAAACTCGCAAGAAACGTAGAAACATAAAATAAATGGTGGTGGTGGTGCCTGTGCTGGTGGTGGTGCTGCTGCAGGTAAGAGTCTCAGAATCGACGCATTCACATACCACTGCAAGTAGCCTGGACCAACCTCACCCAACTCCTCAACAGGACGGGTAGCCGCCAGAATGTCCTGCACTAACGGCAAGTAGTGCGCAATCTGAAAGAGGACGTCTGCATGGGCCGGACGACCAGTAAGAGGGGTACGTGGGATGCCCTGCACATACCCAAACTGTCACAGGCACCTATCAGGCATGTAGGGAACTCTGATGTCCCCCCAGCTGATGAAGCCCCTGTACAGTGAAATCATCTCAAAGTCTTTATCCCCCCGGAGCCCCTCAAATGGTCGCCAACAGACATCATCGGAGGTCAGCCCATCAAACAGCTGCCTATAATCTAATAGCTTCACAGCGTCTGACTTCTTCTTCCTCCAGCTTCCACACAGTGGTCCCTCCATTACACCACCCGGCCTCCTCTCAACTAGGGTAGGAAAATACCATAAAATCCAGGCCTGAAATCCAATAATAAAAAACAAAATGGTTAATTAAAAACAATTTATCAAAACTCGGAAAAAATGAAAAAAATAATTTAAAATTTGTACCTGTAGTAGGCTCGCATACCCTCCTATCTGCTGTTAAGTCTCCACACAGGAGTAGTTCAGTGCATCATACATGTAAGCTAGTGCTGCTGCCCCCCATGCATACCCTCCAACAACATCAGCACTGATCTCCGCAAGCAGGAGCAGCCACTTAGCCTCAGCCCTGTCTCCAGTCTTGCAAGTGAAGATGGAGTAGCTCAGAAGCAAAAGTATATACGCCCTGACAGCAACATCCATGTTCCTCCCCCCACCCCCGCAATGGAATTCTCTTTAAGTATCTCTTCCACCCACTCATAACGGAAGTATGGACTAGTAGTCCTCCCACACCCCATATGAGCCTGCTCAATGCTCACACCTAGATAAACGTGTGCTAGGTGGATGGCCTGCTCCGTGGTAACAGAAGTGGGTGGAGCTCTGAAATAATTTCCCTGGATGGGAAGATGAAGCAGGTAGGACACATCGTCAAGAGTAATCATCATCTCACCAAATGGTAAGTGAAATGACGATGTCTCCAGGTGCCATCTCTCAACGAAGGCGGACAACAGCTCATGGTCCACCGTGGAATGTCCGGTGGAGACAAGGGGGATAACTTGGAACCTCTGACATAGCTGAACAACTGCTCGTTCTAGCAAAAGCGAAATAGTCTGGTAGTAATCTTGTTGCCATGGTTCCATGCTTTCACCACACGTCCAAATGTCTAAATTATAAACAAATTAACAAAATAAGACAACGTATAAGAATAAATTAAACTAACAACACAATGTAAATAAATTCAACTTACCGGGTCTGTCAGTACACGAGAACAGACATGACCTGCTAAAGTAAAGAGAGGCTGCTGCTGATACTGCTGCTGGTGGTGGTGGTTGCTGAGACATAGACTGGTCTGAGAACATAGACTGCTCATGGTCATCATAGTATGTGTAACACCCCATTTCTGAAGTGTCACCTCTCTAACTTAAACTCCTCTTTCTTTGAATTTGTTTAGGAAAAATGGACCAAATTTGTTTTTAAATAAAGTTTGAAAACATTTTCGTAATAAGAACTTAAAAATAAACTAAGGTATTACTCACTATAAAGAACGACTCCAAATAGGTCTAATATAAAGACTACTTATATATTAAACATATGCATCATAATCGCAACAAGCTGCAAAGCACGCTCACAGGCGGCATAGTCAAGGCGAATACAAAAGGGCACGCACTCCGGCGACATCATATAGACATCAAGAAACATGATTCATCCCTAATACATATGGGAGATAAGACGAAAAGGAAACTATATACAAGGATACTAGTCCTCAAAAAGACATACGTGGCATAACCATTCTCTCGCCGGCACGTCGCAACCCACTACCCTACACCATACTAACACCTGACACTATCACACATACCAACACCAACCTCTACTCAACTGATCCCACTAATAATAATATGACGGACTCACCTCCGGGTCCTCCTCATCACTAGAGACATAAATCACCGCATGCGCTCCAGAGGACGGTCCTGCTCTACGAGACTCACTCACTGGCTTCCAGACTGGAAGAGTAGGCGCCTGAAGAGGGGACAACATGGGCAAAGGTGGCGAAGTAGTACGAGCAAACTCTGTAATGATCGGCAGCACCGGAACATCATCAGCAGCTCCAACATGAACATCGACATCACCAAGATCCCTATGACCACCCTCAGCAATGGGGGAAAAAGGTACCTGGATCGTCAGAACAAAATCAACGAGCTCAGGAAAGTCTCGAGTCACAGACGGTCCAGCAATGCTCCTAGGAGTAGCGTTCTTCTTCCGAGTAGTAATCGTGCGCGGTCCAACTCAAACTCCGTTTGTAGGCTCCAGAGGACGCCTAATCCCAGATGGGTATCGAGATACAGGAGCGATCCAAGGTGCTTTCCAGAAGAACTCAAACGGAATATTCAACACTAATCTATTCTTCTTACGTATCTGAGAGAGACGACTACCTTCCTTATCCTTATTCGTAGTAACTACTACCCCCTCATACCGGATCTTGTGGGAGGCGGTGTCGAACTCCCACTTATCCTCATCTCCATCAAGAAAATCCAAGACTTCCTCCCCCTAGAGATCCAAGGGCATGTCCATCTCCATCAGGTCCGTCGAGTCCATCGTATCCTCCGAAGACATCTTCTATATCGAATTTAAATATACACCATAGAAATAAAACATAGCAAGGGTGAATTCCTCGTCCACGAGTTCATCATAAGCTAACCATAAGTAAAGAAAAATAATACATAGGTACAAGTATCAGGCATTACTTACTTATACTTAGATATCATTCACAAGTTAAAGAAAAACACTTAGAAATCACAACCAGTCTTACCATCTCAGCATAATATAGTTAGTCAATCAAAATCATTTGATCCGCATTAGTAATCGTTCCTCACATCCATTATCAATATCATCAAAAGATTCCATACGAAATGGAATAGCACTAGATCGTCACCTAGGCCGATACTGTGATCTAGATTCCCCGTTAGTTCAACAACGACAGGGCATAACATTTACACCATGATTATGTCTTTGTGTCCCTCGTAACCTAGATCTGGATTCCTCATCAGACCTACAGCAATTACTCAGGCAGTCTTCAACACAGGACCATCATGCATCCAAGTTGGAACAACGCCCTACAACGTTCTACACTCTCAACGCTCTAGGTCCTCGATGGTACCGAGACAATCAATACGAATCTTATACTAGATATACACACATCTAGATAAAGACTCAGCCCCAAATTCTAATCACTAATCCACACTTAACTTTGAAAGTCTCGTTACATAACGACAATCATCGAGTAACCCAATTTTCATAAATTCTCTTTTTAACACGATGTGCTCAAAGTTTTTAGAACACTATGCTAAACGTCCCATACCACTTAGCATAGTTTTCTGGGTATTCTTATCCTTTGACGGAAAAGAGCACCACTTTGAGTTTTCGAAACATTCCTCTTTTATAAAAGTCAGAGTACTCAATTGTTGTCTTTACTAACTTACTTTCATCGGTAACCAACAAATCTTAGCCAACTCTTTGCTTTTCCATGCCTAAGGTTTCATTTTCAAAATGAGAGCGCGTTTGTTCGAAATGAGGTTACACCGAAGATCCGTTGGAGAAATTCTGGTTTTCACAATTTATACGAGGTTTCATAAAGTCTTGTTCTTTTTAATTCTGTCTAAAGTATTTATTTCCTTTTAATGCTACTTTACCCTATTAACTCTCGAAATTGTGCTTTTCATTTCGAAAACCTCACGTGATCGATTAATATTGTCACTATCCCTTCATCTTTTCACCGCTTTAAGTTTCCTTCTTAAGTCCAAATCAGTTCAGTTTACAAAACAGCTGGTCATAACAATAGTTATGCTTCCAAATACTCAAACAATTTCAACACAACAAATTATTCAATATTCACAATAATCAATCACAGAGATACTCAATATCAGAAATAGTAATACTACAATTACTACCAAGCCAAAACAATCAAGCAGACAATTCAAGCAATCACACAACACCCATGAAGCTAAAACTCATTATGCAGAAATTCCCCTTACCTGGAACGTTCTCTGACAAGTAGCGAGGTATGCGAGATAAGGCAGGTCCGGGTACCGCGAAACCTTCAACGCATAAAATAAAGTCCAAAGGTCTTAGATTATAATACTAGTACTCGTTTAAAGGTGGTAACTAAAGCGTGTTAAGCTACTAGTCCCGATTTCGATATTTCTTTTCCTAACGCTTTGTCCTTTTTCCAAAAATCATTTGAAAACATAAAAAAGTGAAAAATCTTTTTCCTTTATATTAAAGATTCGATTTTTTATGACGATCAAAAGTGCTCTGAGAACATTACGAAAACTTTTGGCAACTCTAAATTTTAAACTTTACTAAAAATCCTACCTTTACAAAAATCTACATTTTCATTTTTATGGAACCTTAAATAATTTCCTTTCCAGCTTAAACAAGTGAAACTTCTTTGAAAGTAATATGGATCTATGTGAAAAACTACCAAAAATTTTATTCAAAGTTTAACTACTGATACTCTTTAAAAATCATTTCTTTTTAGATAAAAAGAAAACTAATCTATGTTTGTTTCATTAGAAAAGGGTTTTGTTTTGGCTCAACAAATGAATGTGATGGAGAATAACTTGTTGATCATCATCAAATATATATATATATATATATATATATATATATATAAAAAGTTTTTAAACAAGAAAATAAAGTAACAAAATATATCTCTTAAACTTGAATCATGGAGAGAATATATATTTTCTTACCAACCTTGTAAGTAGAAATAACTAGTAGGAGAGATGATCCTTCAAGAACTCTCTTCAAGTAGGGTCCATGATCGTTGATGAAGAGAACTTTCCTTTTTTGGTGAAGTAACAATTATAAAATGAGAGGGTTGGATTCAAGTAGAAATGGATATGAATATTAAAGAAAGAAGGGATTATGAAGAAAGGAAGCTACGGGTTTGCTATGGCGAAAGCTAAAACCATGTTTGCTTTTTTCTTTCCTAAACTTAAGATAATGAGAGAATAATTACTGGCCAAGTAATTGAAAGAAGTGAAATGGGATTGAGTGGTGAGGAAAGCTCCATAGAGTGAGAGTTTAAAAAGGTATAGTTAGATTATTTTTTTTGATCGGATTAGATAACTTCAAAGGAGGGTAACTATCTAGATATTTTTACAACTATAATAATATGGTTAAACGATAGTTGGCGTTTTTGCAGAATTAACATCGTGCCAGATGTTAAATAAATTATCCTAATTGTATTTTCAAAACCTTGGCGGCGAATATTTTCATATTCGGGTCACGGTTAGGGTTTTTAAGCGGGTAAGTTTCGTCCGGTAGGTCCAAAACGCGTCCAAAATCCGGTGGAGTTTTAGAACGAAATTTAAACCTCAACCTAATATAACATATTAGGTCCTAAATCTACTTTCGGTTTGGTGAAAACACACAGAAATTCTGGGGCTAAATTCACACGCGCTAGCGTGAGAAAACACACAAGTGAAAACACATAAAAAGAATAAATTAGAAATTTGAGGGTGTTACAGTATGGGTGCGGCTGCTGGCCCTCCTCATACTCATACTCATACTCAAACTCAGGGACCGGGACCTCCTCCACCGTCTGCTGTCTCTTTGTGCGCCTACGCCTCATAGACGCATGTCCCTCAATCTTGTGGCAGGTGCGTGCAGACGGAGCTGCCGAAGACTCCCCTCAATGCCTATGGGACACTGTAAAAAAACAAAATTTAAAAAAAATGAAATTTTAAAAAAAAAGTAAAAACCGAAGTCGTATATACCTATATACGAATTCCAATCGTATATAGGTATATACGAATATAAATCGTATATATGTTAAGGGACGTATATACGATTTACTTTTGGCAAAGTCGTATATATGTAAAACTGAGGTATATACGATGCGACAAAATCTAGTCTAATCGTATATACGTCTGGTGATGTATATACGATTTCCTCTGTAATTTCTGGTGATAAATCGCATGTAAGTAAAAAATGGCAAGTGTTTTGTAAATTTGTAAATTTTTAAGGGTATTTTGGTCTTTTCGCAGGGGACGTGGGGGTATGAGGGAAGTGTGTGGGGGTACAAAAAAAAAACCCATACTTGAACTCTAAGTGTAATTGGTAGAGCTTTGATGAATGAAATTCACTTTTACATTTTGAGCATGAGAGTGCCCTAAGACCTAAGTGAGTGGTGAGTGGCTAGTTGCTAGTGTCGGTGAAGGTTCATCATAGATTCTCCAAGGTTTCTTGAGATGATAACCTTGAGCACACAACCTTGAGGCTAGGAGAGCTCAAGGATAGTGTTGTTCTTATCATCTTCCCAAGGAAGAAGTGGTGGACTTCCTTCTCCACTTCCATTTTTATCTCTTCCATATTTGCATTTTCTTCCCTTCAAGTAAGTGTTGTTTCATTTGTGTCTTTGATTTTGTGTTGTTGGTGTTTAGATTGTGTGAGAAAATTGTTGATTTGCTAAATTTCAATATTCTAAACTTCAAGATCTACTTTAGCCTCGTCACCCGTGCGATGCACGGGGAGCGCTAGTATTAACGAATATAAATAAACAAAATTGATATTTGTTGATATGAAATTTGGTATAATTAGGAATCAAATAGATAAGAGCTATAGAAATTAACCTTAATACTAGTGCGATGCACGGACTTAGCTAAATCTGGTTTGTGTAAAATAACCAAAATAAATGTCATAAAAGAATAATGATCGACATAAGTACTCATTAAAGAAACAAAAGGGGTGGACACGAGTACTCGCAAAAAATAAATATAAAAATAAATATAAAGAAAAGAAGTAAAAAATAAATGAATTTTTTAAATTGGTGAGTTGCACTTTACGTAAATTAACTTTTTGACAGTTAAAACTTTTCCAGAGACTAATAATTCAAAACACATTGTTTAGCATCACATTTTATGTATTTTGTTTCGAAATTAATTTTTTTCACCAAACCATGTTATTGAGGAGCAAACTTTACGTATTTTTAACATTTATAAAAAAAAATGGACCCTAAAGTACCTCAAAACACACCACTTAGCATAATTTTTTTTTCACCAAACCGATTATTGAGGAACGAACTTCACGTATTTGAACATTTAAATTTTTTCCCGAACTCGAAGTTACTTCACAACACACTGCTTAGCACCGCACTTTATTGGACTTCAATAAACAGAACAAAAGAAACCAATGTTTGTCATCTTCTATATATTCATTAAATACTATTTACAATCAAATACTAAAAAACAGGACTAAAATGAAAACATAAACACCAATTTAGCTATGTTTTTAATACCCATTGGTGCGAAATGACCAAAATTAACTTTCTAAAGATTATAGAAAGTATGGTTCTAAAAAACTTCACTAATTTGAACATCGAAATTTTTTCCGAAACTCTAAGGTATTTCACAACACACTGCTTAGCATCACGCTTTACGAATTTTGTCACGAAATTAATTTTTTTCCACAAAATGGTTTATCTCAAAAAACACAACTTAGCATCGCACTTTACATATTTTGTCACAAAATTAATATTTTTTTCTACAAAATCGTTTAATGAGGAATGGGCTTCGCATATTTGAACATCTAAATTTTTTTCGGACTCTAAAGTTCCTCAAAACACACTGCTTAGCAACGTACTTTATGTATTTTATCACGAACAATTTTTTTTCCCACTAAACCAGTTATTAAGGAACAAACTTCACGTATTTGAACATCTATTTTTTTTAAAAAATTCTAAAGTACCAAAAATACACTACTTAAAGTTAAAAAGAAAAACCAAAATTGCTTAAAATAAAAAAGAAAGGGAAAACTAAAGTTTCCCGCGAATGTGGGCAAAACAAGTTGTGTTTTGAAGACAAATATATCACTACGCCAGCAATAATTGAAGGGGTTTCGGGTTTCAAGTAAGCTAGGTGAACTTGACTATTTGCAATTAGCAAAAGCATCACTAGTAAGAGTTGTACCGATAAATCCTCAGGGGCCTGCTCCACCGGATCCTTACACGGCTGAAGCAATGACTAGGAGAAAGATTTTATATTTTGCCTTTGAAATGAGCTTTTTCAACATGTAGGGGAAAATAGACTCTTTGCAACTGGTCAATGACATACATGTTTTCCTACTCGGTAATAGTTTTACATGAATGTAATGACATTTCAAATCTATTCAGAACCTTTCAATTATTGCATATTAGGACTTAGGAGAGAGATTAATATGATAACTCATTATTTAGCTAAATTTGCTCTTGGTAACTCTAAAATTGTTTGGACTAAAGACATTGCTCCTTGAAGTGAAAATGATTTGAGAAGCTTTTTTTTGGTCGAGACCAGGGTATCCACTGTCGAATGCAGTGACTAATCCCCTCTCTAGATTAGAGGCACCTCAAAGAATTGGACAGCTGATCCTAGGATTTAAAGGTGCTCCCTATTATGAGAAGCTACATCACCTTTTCTAATAAACTCATTTTCACTTAAAAAAAATCTCTCCATATTATGAGGCTCGCAAGAAGCTACATCACCTTTCCTTAGTAAAGACCAGAGAAAATATATAGATTCTCTTACTTTTGATTTAGTGGTTGAGAATATCAAAATCGAATCAATTAAGTTGTTGAGCATTTATTTCTACAATCATAAATAAACCAACTACCAACAGAAAAAATAGTTAATGAAATCTAAAAACAATCCCATTATTTATGGTTAATGAGAAAGCACTAGTAATATTTTTTTCTCGAGACCAGTGTATCCACCACTGAAAGCAGTGACTAATCCCTCGTTGGATTGGAGACACCTCGAAGGGTGAGACAGTTGGCCCAGAGATTTAAAGTTGCTCCATACCCAATGCGAGGATCGAACCCTCGACACTTGATTAAGGGATGATGAGCCCCAACCGCTCCACACCCTCTTGGTTAAAGTACTAGTACTCTGTTGCCTCTTGTTTAAAGATTTTTTCTTTCTAAGACAAAATCTCTTTTTTATCACGTTATTACTACGTCGAGGAACCTAAAAAATCACATGTCGGTTTGTCCAGTTCTCTCCTCCTAATAGAGTTTTTGCCACACTGAAAAATTCGAACTCAAATTTTTTGAAATGAGATACTAATCCAGTTACTATTTAGACCAAGTCTATTCTCTAAAGATTTAAAAGACAAGAAAATCTATTTCTAAAATATGTCTCATTTTTAAACCTTACACTTTTGTATTTTTCCTGTTGGGTCGAGTAGAGCAACTCGATGCTCTAGTTGCACGTGAGAGCCAAAAGACCCTTTAGCCCCTTGGCTGTTATTGGAGGCTATTGTTCCAATAGATTAGAAGTCTCGGTTTTATTTATAAAACTAGTAGGATACCCGTGAATACGCACGGGTGGTATCGTGTTCTTTTTATAAAGGAACCTAGACAATATTGAAATAGTCTGAACATTACCACGTGAATATGAACACAAATTTAAAGTAGATAAAAAATGAGTTTCAAATAAAAAATAGATAAATATTAAAATCTAAAAATGTAAAAGTATCATTTAAAAAAATCTGTGCATTTATCCCGTGTTTTTTATATATCAGTGTTGTTATTCCGTGTCTTTTTATATATCAGTGCAGCTATCCCGTGTTTTTATATATATCATTGTAGTTATCCCTGTATTTTTTATATATCAGTGGAGTTATCCCGTGTTGTTTTAAGTATCAGTGCAGTTATCTCATAGTTTCAATTGATTATTTGAGTTGATTAGTATGTTATAGTAGATAGTAAAAGTTAGATAGTAGATTATCAATAAGAAATGTTTTTTTATATATCAGTGCAGTTATCCCGTATTTTTTATATATCATTGCAATTATATCATAGTTTCAATTGACTATTTGAGTTAATGTAGATTATAATAGATAGTAGATTATCAATAAAAAATATTCATCCCGTGTTTTTTATATATTAGTGACAATTATTTGTCATTTTTAGTATTAGTGACATATATTTGTATTGTGTGTTTTAAATATTAATTAGTTTAAATAATCACTAAGTCTTCTTATTTTTTTCGATAGTAAGTTTATGTCTTCAAAAATTATAATTATCAATGACAAATATTAATCTCGTGTTTTTTATATATCAATGCAGTTATCTCGTAGTTTCAATTGATTATTTTAGTTGATTAGTAGATTATAGTAGATAGTCAAACATATATAGTAGATTATCAATAAGAAAAATTTGTTTTAAATATTAATTAGTAGTTTAAATAGTCATTAAATCTTCTTGTTTTTTAGATAGTAGGTTTGTAGTAGTAGTCTTCAAAAAATTTAATTATCAATGACAAATATAAATCTCGTGTTTTATTATATATCGGAGCGGTTATCTCATAGTTTTAATTGATTTTCTAGTTGATTAGTAGATTATAGTAGATATATAGTAGAAGAGAGATAGTAAATAATCAATAAGAAATATTTGTTTTAAATATTAATCAGTAGCTTTAATAGTCATTAAATCTTCTTGTTTTTTAGATAGTAGGTTTATAATAGTCTTCAAAAATTTTAATTATTAAAGACAAATATTAATCCTGTATTTTTTTATATATATCATTGCAGTTACCTCGTAGTTTCAATTGATTATTTTTGTTGATTAGTAGATAGTAAAAGATAGAAATTTGGTTAAATTTTTAATTGATTATTTTAGTTAAAATTTTAGTAGAGTAGTGTTTGTATAAATTTAGAAATTTGGTTAAAAAACTAAAGTGAAGTGATAAGAGAAAGAGAAGAATTGTTCATGGGAAAAGTAAAAGTAAAGTGAAAAGAAAAAAGGAAGAAAGAGAGTGTAAGAGAGAAGTGAAATGATTGGTCAAAAAAAGAAAAGTGAAAAGGAGAAGAAAGAGTGTAAGAAGAAAGTGAAAGTGAAAAGTTGTTTTTGTTATTTAGTGAGTCAATTACATTTTTGTCCTTAATTAGTATAGGTGTCACTTTTCTCAAATGACTATATAGGTAATTTTAGTGGAGTAGTAGTTGTATAAATATATATTAGATAAATGTCTCATTTTTAAACCTTACACTTTTTCATTTTTCCTGTTGAGTTGAGCTGAACAACCAAGTTTGACAACTCTAGTTGCACGTGAGACCCAAGATCCTTTAGCCCCTTGGCTGTTATTGGATGCTACTTTCTAATAGATTAAAAGTCTCACATTACTTGAAAATCGAGACTATCGGAACTTGAGGTCGAAATTGAGTTCAAATATAATGTTTTTAACGCAAAAATATACTTTTGGTCATTTATGTTTCACTAAAATTTAAGTTGAGTATTCTATCTTTTGTTTTCTCACTTTGGTCATTTATGTTTTAAATCTGTGTCAAAGTAGTCGTTTTTTTAACTTTTTGTCCATTGATGTTAACGGAAGCCACTGTGGTCGTTTATAAGTGACATGACTTGTTTAGCTGGCATTAGTGACTAGGAAAAAACGTAAATAACCAAACTAAAATTTCGGTGAAACATAAAGAACCAGAGTTTACTTTTGCAAAAAAAAAAAAAACAGAGTTTCATCTTCATCTCCAAACCACATCACCGTGAACCACCACCCTCTCATCTCTCTCCATCGCGCCACCATCACCACCACTATAACCTATCTCTCTCCTTATTGTCCATCTCTCTCATTCTCTCCTACCTCGGCCCCTCTCCTCTCTCATTTTTGGTGATTATAAAGAATAATGGAAAAAAACCTATGATGAAAGGGATTAGTTTATCTTCAACATTTCATTTTTGGTGAGTTGGAATCCCTTTTTGTGAATATCCTATTATTAAAACAATGTTCTACAATTGCAGGTGGCTAGAGTTTTGTTCGCACTGTTGATTACTTTTTAATTCTGGATTCTAAACCCTAATTTTACAATTTAGGGAAGAAGATGAAGTAGAGGAGGAGAAAAGAGAAGAGGGGAAAAGGAAGGAGAGAGGAAGAGAGAAAGGTCGCAATGGTGGTGATTGTGGCGCAATGGAGAGAGAGTGAGAGAGTGGTGGTTCACAATGATGGGGTTTGAGAATGAAGACTAAGTTTTTTTTGTGGTAAAAGTGCACTTTAGTCCTTTATGTTTCACCAAAGTTTCAATTTGTTTCTTTTCTATTTTTTCTCAATCACTAATGCCACACATACTTGTTAACAACTAGCGTGACATCCATTAACATTAGTGAACGAAAAGTAAGAAAATGGACTATTTTGACACAAATTTGAAACCTAAATGACCAAAGCGTGAAAAAACACATAACCAAACAAAAATTTTAGTGAAACACATAGACTAAAAGTGCTACACATCTCACATCTCATCCCTATTTCTTCAAAAACACTAATAAGTTTCCATATCTCCATTTATGCATAAAGTACTATTTACATAGAAAAAGGAGAGAGAGATATAGTAATATCTAAGTCCCTAAAGCATAACTAGTAACATTAGATATATAAATATCTAAGTCCCTAAAACATAAAGTACTAATAAGTCTCACAGTAATGTATACTCGCACATCGCACGAGTCATACACACTACTAACATTACATCCAAGTACTAAAAACTGATCCTAAAACCATGACAAAAACAAGCCAATATTTCTGAATAGATAGTTGGTTGGAAGATGATGAAGGAGGGGTAGGAGTGTCACACAAATTATAACCATACCACGTGGCATTTGGAATGGAAGTGTTGAAAATAAATGTAACAGGCACTGAATCGTAACCATAGATTTTAACACTTTCAGGCTTCCAACCATAATTATCTGGTGCACCAGATCTATATAGATATGCAAAACAAATTGGAGATGCACATGGTCCATCTATTTGAAATGAATCTGATGAACATTGCTCAAATGTTTTTGAAACTGGATCACCTAATCTTGGTGCATATACCTGAAATATAGTATTGGATAGGACAATAAGAAAAATCACATTGTTCAACTTCAAAGAATCAAAAGTAAGCTAAATAAAGCCTGAATCTGACTGGCCACCCAACTTTGTTGGTCCGTGAGGTTTTTCCCTCTCAATAGAGTTTTTACGGCGCCCAATGTTCAAACACGAGACCAGATAGTCTTGAGAAACTTCCGAGTTAAAATTAAATTTTGCATTTCAGTTTTTTTTTCTAGACATAGTCTCCACCAGTATCTATATAGCTAATAAGAACTTTTACATTAGTGAAGAACCATAAAATTATTTTAGTTAAGAAGCTCATCAAAATCTAATCCAAACAGAGCCTATTCATATGCAATTTACAAACATAGCTTGAAAGGCCATCAAGCAATATATCAATGTTTTAGCCCAATATCATTTACAAATTCTTGAATACCCATTATTCTAACTCCAATTTTAATCATGAATTTGTAATAATAATTCTTCTATAGATAAATTTGTCAATATTTCGTTCAATACTCTGCCTCCAACTTGTTAAACATAAGTCATAAAATAAATAAATAAATGAAAAAAAAAATGTAAGACCTGGTTGCCAGCAGCATCCCCAAAAGCAATACTGATCTGATCAGCAGTAAACTTTGGTGAAGAACAGCTTGTTGATATCGTCACCAGATAAGAACAGTTATGCTCCCCTTTCATCTATTAAAACAAAACAAAATAAAAAAAAATATAAAATATTAATCAACAAAAATAAAATAAAAAAATAAACTAATTAATTACCTGGATATAACCAAGATCAAAGGAATCTAGAGAGTGAGGTTGTTGAGAAGTAGATTTGGATTCAGAAACTGAAAGGGTAAGTGCAGATGCAAAGCAAAAGAGAAGAAGAAGCTGCTTCAACATCATGTTTCTTTCTTAATTTCTTTCTCAGATTGGAAACTATGGTCAAAGTTCAAATTCTTAGTATAGTGTCTCTTTCTTTCTCACTAAGTATGTATGTATTGTGTGGTATTTATAGCATTAGGGTAGGTATATCGTATGCTAAAAAGTTGAAAAACAGTATCTAACGATGAAGGAAGGGTAAGCGTAATAATATAAGGTTGTCCTTGTTTTTATATGCTACACATGTTTATTTTTTATTAGATCTAGATTCCGTGTGTTGCACGAGTTTCATTATTAAATTAAACCCCACTGAAAATGAAAATCATAAGGATAATTAATTAGTTTATTAAATGTAATAAAAAATACACCTAATTTTTATTTGATGGAAAAAAATACATGTACTTTTTTGACATTTAGGTCTAAGTAAGATAATTATATATTTGTTAATTGGTGACTCTTTCTCATATTTTTATGCAAACTTTACTTATTATTTCATGTTGAATCAAATTGTCAATACAGCAAAGAGATTAGTCACTGCATTCAGCGATGAATACATTGGTCTCGACCAAAAATAATTGTCAATACATGGAGGAGGAAAAAGAAAACCATGGTGACAAAGAAAGATAAGGAAGCTCTTGCTAGGCAATGAACTACCTTATTAGCTTGCCTCTTTATATAAGGTAATTCAAAATTAGCATTTGATGAAAATAAAACATTTAGCTGTCCCAATAAACAATATAGTTCACAATCAACACTAGACTTTTGTTTTGGAATGGGCCAGGCCCAACACCCGGCTTTGGGCCCTGAATTGGCCCATTTACAAGGATCGATCCCCTGGGCATCAATACAACTCAACTCATCCATACCTATCAGACATCAAATCTAGGATTCATTCAGATCATCCAACAAACCACTGCAGACTAGAAGTCTACATGAATTTGATGTGAAAGAAAGTATGGGAGGAGAAATAGGACCTAACTCATGAAAATTTTCAATGATCAACCACTTATTGTTACTTGAATATTAACTGTCAACTGCTGAGTTGCAGAGGATGCTGCTGCTTAAGTAATTGGCTTTGCAGTATTGAGAAAATCTGACACATTAGTCCTAGTATTTGTCTTGATAACATTTCATATGATCAAGAAATTGTGTTTCTCATACATGTCTTGGTTGCATAAAAACCTGTCTAAGAACAGTATCATTATACTTTTTATAATTTGGGGATCACATGCAGTATTTGCTTTGCTCTGAATTCTTATATTTCACTTAAATCAATTGTTTCTTTAACAGTCTGCATCTTTGTGAAAAAGGTATCATAACTAGATGTCCATATAACTCAAATTTCATACCATATAACTTTAATCTCAGTTCTTATCACCTATTCATGATAACCACATTCAATTATTTACTTAGAACCAACACACAAACATACATAGGCCAAACCAGCAGAAATAAAACTAGCAGCATATATGCCTCATTTTATTTTTACATTGAAATGCCAAGTCTGATCCACAAAAAACTTCCTTTGAATATTTAATTTCTTAAATAATACAAGCCAAAATCATATAGTTCATTTTTTCAAAAGAAGGGGCCCAACATTATCCCCAGTGGCTTTGTTATGCTTTACATGGCTTCCATCACATCGAGGAAAAGTCCCTGATCTCCAACACCTGTACCATAGCACCCAATAGCCAGAAAGATTAAGAGTTTTGGAAGTTAAACATGAAAATGAAAACTACATAAAAAAAAAAAAAGCAAGCTATAGACAGGGAAAATTCAAGAATCTCCACTTAACACAATTTGAAAGCTTTATTTTCAACCCACATCAAACATGTCTATTTTTTGGCTATGACCTGAGAGTTGGGAGATGAAATTAGTAACCCTTATAGGGCTTCCATAAGAAGCATATTAGGCATTTTTTGTTGCTCCTAAATCCATTCTACGAAGCACTAACACAGATACAGACACCAAACACGACATAGACACAGACACAGACACCGGATACCAATAATAATTTGAGAAAATGGAAGTGTCCGCATGTGTCAGACACCAGACATGCCTTCAATCTGAAGTGTCGGTGCTACATAGAATCTAATCCTCCTAGAAGAGTGTAAATGTTAAATTTCAATGTAATGTTGTGAAAATTAGACAAACTAGCTAAACAATGACCAAAATATTGTAGAGATCTAAATGATATAACTGGTTGCCTTAACTATCATAACAAACCATGCCTTTTCTTACCATCCAAAGTTAATAAATCAGAATTTTAGAAGAAAAATAATTATTTAATAACAGATGATGACTTCAGTTTAGTGTTAGCTGTGTGTATCAACTATCAAACTCCTTTATGTAGCAAAATTCCAATTTCCATCTAGTAATATTCCCCAAGTCCAATAATGAAGTCATGTAAATAGAATTTGTGACTTAATTCAATGGATAAACTACAATAAATGCTACTTTCTCATAGCCTCTCAGTTCAGTAATACTTAAAGCAAAAATTTAGAAAGATCGGGATAGTGGATCGTACAAAGACAAGCCTTAGCGTAACGATAAAGATTCTACCTAGTGATAAGGAAGTCACGAGTTCAAATCCTAAAAAAAACCTCTCTATTTGTGAGGATAATGCTGCCTACATCTACCCTCCAAGACCTCAACTGGTTGGAGCCTCGTGCATTGAACCGCTCATCCAGGATTGTGGATCAAGTACCACAATTTTATGTTGTGCCCAATACAAATGGATTTTTTTAAGATAAACCTTGGCCATTAGTCTGGCATATCCTAATCTAAGCAGTGTTAGGATGTTACTTACAACTTCACAAGAAAATAGGTTCATCTTATCACAAGGACAATTCAGAAAAGAAATAACCATAATTCATCACACGTAAATACTAAGGCTCATGTTATGACAAGATATGTATCTCCCTGAACCCAAGTTGAAAACCTTTTCTTTTTTTTTTTGACAAAAAAAAAGAAAAAGAAAAAAGAAAAGGTTTTCAACTTGGGTTCAGGGAGATACATATCTTGTGATAACATGAGCCTTAGTATTTACGTGTGATGAAAACCTTTTCTTAAAACAAATTAAAGTGGAATTCTTTTCTCAGTGGCTTAATTAAACACAATTGCAAAATTTAGGTTAAATTCCATCTTTTTTCTCCTAAAATTCAAAGGCTGTGAATTTGGTTCCATATTTTTTAATTGCACTTATTCTCTCAAATTCATGAATTCTATGCACTTCTAGTCCTTAAAAGTCATGAATTCTGGAAAAATAGATCCCAAAAAGTGCAATTTAACCTAAAATTCAAACAAATAACCATGTTAATATCACTAGCAACAGCAAAGAAATCAAGGGACATATAACAAACACCTTACCTGCAATAAGGAGTGACAGCCTTAGAGAGTTCAGTAACAACCACAGAATCAACAACCTTCTCTTCATTCTTCCTTACATCTGGATTTATACTCACAGTCTCTGCTTTAACAAGCACCACACTCCTTTTTCTCTTACCATCAACACCATTAATACCAAAGGAACAAGTGTTCAAATGGGTGCCTATAACTCCCTTTTTCCTCTCATTTAACCCCTTTGTGCCATGGCAGAAAACAGCACCAACTTGGCTTAGAACAGATTCCATTGAAAATGGGATTTCTCTTTCTCTTTGTGGTTTCACAACTACCAGAGTTTGCAATGGGGTGGATGAGATAACACAAGACGCGTGTTCATGAACTTGTGGACAGCACACTCCACTTTGAATGAAGACAATATAGAAATGTCACTTTTCTTCTTTTTTTGTCAAAATATCATTCAGGTCCTTTAAATTATTTTCAGTTTTCGATTAAGTGTCTTATGTTTTAAGCGTAACGAATATATTCATTAACTTTAAAAATCATTGTTGCTATCCTTTTTTGATTTTCCGTTTAGCTTCGTTAAAAAAAAAAGTTAGGTGGCTGACTGTGCTGACGTGGCTTAAATTTTATTAAAAAATTAACTTTTTTATTAATTTTTTTGCTTATGTGGCAGCACACATCATTTATAACTAATAATTTTATTAAAAAATAAAAAGAAATTGTCTTTCATTCCCCTCTATCAAACGTGAAATAAGGAACAAAATTAAACTCCCCTCCATCAAACGTGAAACAAAGAAGAATAGAAATCGAAATCTAACCCTAAAAGTGAAGATCAGAGGAACATAATACCTAAATAACAGAAATTGAAGAAGTAACTTGTTATGTCTTGTCCTAGAGAATGCTTTGTCTGTTCACTCTGTTGCAAGTGGCGTACTAGAAGGATTGCAAAGGAAAATGATTCATAGGAGAAGTGTTCAAACTACTAAGGATCAAATGGAAAGCTTTGCCTCTTAAACGTGACTGATGACATTTGCGATTACTCATCCTTGAGGACAAGGATATTTTGAAGGGGAGGGTATTGTTACCGTATTTTAAGAATTGGTTTATTTTATGTTTTTACTTTAT
This sequence comes from Astragalus glycyphyllos, assembly GCA_963573325.1. Classification (NCBI taxonomy): domain Eukaryota; kingdom Viridiplantae; phylum Streptophyta; class Magnoliopsida; order Fabales; family Fabaceae; genus Astragalus; species Astragalus glycyphyllos. The sequence goes on along the minus strand of OY754313.1, from coordinate 10,686,858 downwards.
TTTAAGTACTAGCTTTACTTTGTCATTTTACACTTTTACCCTCTTGATGGTTGTATTTAGCAAGGCCTTGAACCTCATTTGAAATCAATCAATCAATATTTACATAAAATATTTCTTCTTCGTAAAACTCTTATTCTCTAGTTTGTTCCGATCCATTCTAATTGTGGGAGTTCCTACTCTAGATTACCGGATTACTCTCTAGAATCCATTTTTCCGTCTCAGAAAAGCTCCCTATTTGTGTGGCAAGCAAGGCCTATGAGACAAGTTCAAACATTTTTTCCAGTTGCTACAAGAGTTGCATAGTTATATGCATCATGAGATACAATAGAAAAGGTTAGTAAGTCTGATGGGGCTTCCTCAAAAGTTGATCACTTTTCGAAGAGACAAGAAAGAATTCAGGTTTATGATTTTCCTATATGAGTTTATGCAGTTAACTTTAGGTCTCTTTAATCATCTTTACATTTAGAACATGAGAATTATTTTGGATAACAATAAATATTTGCAAATTTTTCTACTCTTTGTTAGTTTGTACTTTGTTTAATTGATAATAGTAGCTTATTCATACTATGCCATTTTCAGTTTTGATAATACCAGACCAAGTGGCAGCTTTTCCATCTTCAGTTTTCAGTTTTGACATGAATCATATGATGAATGAATGAAATTAAAGAGCACCAGAAATGTAAATTTCTATCTTTGTATGAATGGATGGGAGTATTTTTCAGAATGTTCGCAATAACCTACTTGTTAGCCCAATTTTCATACTGATAGGATATTAATTATTAAATAAATAAAGTGTAAGGGAGAGAGTTGGTTGTAACCACTTGCTTATGTGAAAAACAATCATATTTTATTTAAGAACATTGTTCGTTATAAAATATATGGTTCAATTTAGATCTAAAAAAAAATAATGTTCATATTTTATTGAATTATATTAAATAAATAATTATATATGTATCGGTGTAGGTGTCCTATATCTATGAATTAACAGTATCGACATGTCCGTGTCCGTATCACATCAGGTGTCTGTGTCAAAGTGTTTCATAGTTTTTTCCCCTGCACTTTTGTCGGCCATTTTATTCCTTGTTATCTGCTGTATGGCTATGTACCTGCATGATCTCTTAAACAGTTGGTTTTAGAAGCTTGAATATCATGGCAACATATTTGAGTATTTCATAATGTGAAGATAGATGTTCTACTATTTTGTCTAGTCATGAAGTTATAAATTTGAAATGCTATGTTGTTCTCAATGTAATGAATTTACGGTCAAAAATCCTCTCTAGTCTGATATGGTTTCATTATATTAGCTCCCATTTTCCAAAGTATGCATGTCATGTTTGGATTTGTTAATATTCATGATGTATTTGTGTGTTGTGTGCAGTGGCAGATCCAAGAACCAAGATCAGGAGATTCAAAATTGTATCTTGAATGTAATTTGATGCAAACTAGTATGTAACCCGTGCGATGCACGGGAAGTAATTTTCGTGAAAGATATTAAATTTAAATAATTTTGTGGAGAAAATAATATAATCAATAAATAAAATAAGTAAAGAGAATTGCATTTGATTTGGCGATGTTTGATAACAATACGTCATTTTCATTGTTTTAAATTTAGCATATGTATTATTGATGGTTATGAGGAATAAATATAAATATAAATAAAGACATAAGGTACAATTAGTGCATATTAATAATTTAAGGTATGAGTCAAAAAAATAACTTAAGTCGTCTATTTGAAAAATCAGTTTGAGTCTATATATATGGATAGACAATCAAATAAAATAAAATTGAATTTGTATTTGGATTATAAAGAAATTTAAAATTTTTGGTCAACTTAGATGAAATGGCAAATAAACGCCACGCGCACAGTGAGGGAGTCGACGTCCCTATGTCGCTGAAATTGCCAAGGCGACCAACAGTGAGGGACAAAAACGAAATTTAATTTACATTATTATGAGAAAAATAATATTTTTAATGTGAAGCAATTATATTTTAATTTGCCAGCAACCTGACATAGTTATTGCAGAAAGTTTGTCATTATCAACTATTTTCAATGTTAAAATTTGTTACTCGTTTAAGGTCGAAACTTTGAAGATAGATCGGTGTTTTTGGATGCCTTTTGATATAGTCACTTTTCGTCCATTCCAATAATACTCCAAGCAAAGAACATAATTTGTTAAGCCTGTTCATTTTTTTAATTTTATGTTTGATTATATTGGATCAAATTCATAATAAATTCTAAATAAAAAAAGATTCATCATGAATTGACATTTATAGAATATTTTTTAATAAAACAAATTAAGAACAAATAAGGCAAATTCATCAAGAAAGAGTTTAGAAAATTCAAGTGGTTTTCAAACAAATTAATCACTATAAATGTATTTCTCAACAGCAAAACTGAGACACTAAAAGACAGTTTAAACCCCATAAAACACTAAAACATATAAATTAATTTTGAAGTAGTATTGAAGAACCTAAAAACTAAAACATTGTGGCAAAAACAAACAATTGTGGTAGAAAAAGAAATTGAACAACTTATTTCGATTTTAGTAAAAAAAAACTCAATCCTTCTCGAGGTTGATATCATTCATCAATCACTTCGCTCACGAAAGAAGTGATACTTGTAGTATAATTTAAAATGACTCAAAGTAAAAGCTAAGATAAAGTAAGCCAGCATAACCAAGTTTATGTAAACATTTTCCCTCGGTGAAAAATAACATAATATGTATCCAATTATCTAGTCTTTTGTGCCTGTAAATTTGTAAGTTTCCTCTCACAATTGCAATCCTTGAGTTAGAACAAATGGAGGAGAAAAATAATGATAATGCAGCTAAGTTTCAATGGCTGATAGTAGATTTTGATTTATTTTTTTTGCAATATAGTAAAAGAATGAAAGGAAAAGAGAAGATTATTAACATGCCTCAAAGTAAAAGAGAAATCTGTTGCAAAGTGATGAAATCCACCCTCTACTTTTCTTTACGGCGAGCAAAACATGTTTTTCAAATATCAACTAAATTCAATATTATAATACAATGTGAAAGACTACTTAATTAGAAGATCTTTACAGAAAACTTAATAAGAATATGTCACAAAAAATTTAATAGGAAGTCACTAATATAAATGCTTAATTAAAATTGTATTTACGGTTAAATGAATTCTTTTATCAATTAATTTAAAATAATTTAAACACTTGAAAACAATGATATAAATGGTTAATTAAAATTGTAACTTACGGTTTCACAAAGTAGTTAAACTCATTTTTGAATAAAATAAATTAGTTAATATAAATAATTTAAACACTGTTAAGTTTGTTTTAATTGCTAAAATGCTTAGGAGATGACATTGAAAAATAATTTAATGAAATTATTTCCGGTTGTTAACAGTATAGATTATTTTGTACAAAAAAAAAAGATAAATTATTAATGAGGTGACCAGTGTTCATCATATATAGGTAACTAATTAAAATATAGGCAAAAATACACCCGATGTCCTTTAAGTTATTTATTTGTAACAAGTTGGTTCTTTAAGTTTTTTTTGTAACAACTAAGTCCTTTAAGTTACCTAACGTGTTCACCGTTGACCTTTTTTCAAATTTCCGTTCCAAAAAAGTCTATGTGGCGTTAACGTCGCTAACCTGGCTGTTACGTTGCTGACTTGGGTTAAATTTGCTAACCTGGCCATTAATTTGATAAAAAATAAAAAATAAAAAATAAAAAAATAAACTTAATTGGGTCTGGGTTTTAGTTCATGAACACTAAAAACAAACCCAGATTTGCGATGAACACATTTCCAACAAGTTGTGGTGAATGGGGGATTACATTCAGACCTTATGCACAATTGCAATCCAGGGCAAACCAAGCCCAACGAGATTATTTTATGCACAATGCAATCAGGGGCAAATCAAGCCAAACGCTCTAATATCATTACATTGAATACACCCTAACGCCGTCTCGTCCTCTCCTTCTTCTCCTCTTCTTCGATTCACTTTTTTAACCGGTTGACTGATAAATTGAATCTGTATCTCTTCAATAATAGAAGAATCGATTCACTATATAGGGATGAATCTCCATTTTTTAAGTTTCTGAAACAGAATAGAATTTCATATCTGCAATTTAACTCATCAACTTCGATTCCTAAAATAAATTCGATTAACTTCAATGATAGAGGATACAACTTCAGATCTGCAATTTCATTCATCAACTTCATTGACAGAGGATACAACTTCATATCTGCAATTTTCATTCAAATAAAGCTATTTCCTTGAGCAATATTTTAGATCTGCAAATTTTATAAATTCGATTCGTAAAATAAGTTTGATTCAGTGACAGAGGACACAACTTTGCCTTGAGAAATTTTTTAGATCTGCAATTTGTTTTTAGGGTTCATGAATTAAAACCCAAAACCAATTAAGTTTTTTTTTTAACAAATTAACGGACAGGTCAGTAAATTTTATCCAAGTCAGCAACATAACAGCTAGGTCAGCGACGTTAAGGCCACACAGGCATTTTTGGATCAGAAATTTGAAAAAGGTCAACGGTAAACACGTTAGGTAACTTAAAGGACCTAGTTGTTACAAAAAAAACTTAAAGGACCAACTTATTACAAATAAATAACTTAAAGGACCTCGAGTGTGTTTTTGCCTAAAATATAATTTTTACATTACCGTTGAAATTGGATTGCGCATTACTCGAAGTCGATGGAAACAAATAACTTGTCACATGGCTTACTAAACATGTACAATGCAATAGAATCTGTAATGACAAATGTAGCATCACTGGAAGATGATAATTAGTAAAATGAAAAAAGAAATTATAATTATATTGAGATAAACATTGTGTATGATTATATATGAAAGGAAATTGGAGTATCTCATTTATGTATATTGTGGAATATAATTTTCGATACACGATGGTTTTTATCAAACCAAGATGGCTTTTGTTATAGGAAAAACAGTTGCTTGCATCAAATATATCAATACCACATTTGCATTATTTATACTACCAATTATGATTGCCGAATACATCTTCGATTTGAGCCAAAACCACAAAATCATCAAACAGTGAAAAAATAGAAAATTAATATATTCAAAAGAAAAACCAATTAAACTATATGGTCAATGTATTATTTGATCATGGTGTTGTATGATCCCTGCCATCATGTGAGATATTTGCTGATTTTTTTTTATAATTGAGATTAATATTATTGAAAATACATTTAGCTCATTACCATTGTTACACATTCTCCCCCACATTCTATGTAGGGTTTGAGAGGGCACCTAATCACGTGCTAAAACTAAAAGACAACCAAATACACCAAGGTTCGATGCAATACAGATCTTAATGTTCAAGAAAAAAACAGTAAGAAAAGACCAGAGAAATGGAAGAAACATCTACAGAGAAACAAAACTACAGAGGGAAGAGCTAAAAACCCCAAAAAACATCTCCTAGCAACTACGTACCACAATAGTGGACAATTGAAGCCTAATACAACACTTACTAAATTTTAACAAAAAAAATGTGATGATGCCCCAAGATACAACCCATGGGAATGAGCCCAAGATCAAGTGAAAACTCCACACCACCATGACAGCTACCTTTATTTATGACCTCCAAATTACATGTTTACAGCCTCAGAACAACCACTTTGTGAGTCAGCTGCTGCAATTCAACCGAGACACTTCTATTATGTTGCTTATATGCCCACCAACTGCAAGATAGAAAAGAAAAAGCCAGAAAAACCTGCATGCTTGACATGCAAAACACATTTGGCTATTTATATATATGAGATGTTGCCAAAGTTTGCATGACACAATTAAAGGCTCCCCATTATATTAGTTGAACGATTTGAATTTGAATATATTTGAATTTGTAGTTGTTATGGATATGGAAATGACAATAATTATCATTATTTAAAACGTTTTGCAGGAATTCATTATTTTTAGCAAAAATTAAGGATGATTTCAGGAGTTAACAATATTTTGCTAAGAATTAGAGAGGAAATTATGTCTAAATAAATGTTTCAGTTATGTACTGTCACATTGATAAATAAATTTATTATATTTAACTAGTATGTATCACCCGTGCCAGCACGGGTATACATTTCATTTTAACTTAAATTTTGAAATTGTTGTTTGGAGATTAAAAAAGAGCTAGTTGAATGTTTACGTATATTATGTCAAAAAAGTTGACTACTTTGGACACCTTAGAAAATAAACCCACCATGACAAATTTTAGTAGGACACGTTTATTAGATTACATTGTATACTAAAAAATATTATAGTTAAACTAAAAAATCATAGTTTAATATTTTAATATAAAATTTAGTCCTCATTTTATTTATTGATATTCAAAAAATAAAATTAAGAATAAAAGATAGTTAGCACTTTTTTATTTTTTATTAATATTTTTAATTAAAAAACACATATAATGTCCTCGAACAGCGGAATGGTCCCCGTCCCCATCCTCATCCCAGAGTTTACAGTGGGGGAATTATCTCTCTCGTCCCCGTCTCCACGTGGAAAAATTCCCCATTCACGCTCCACTGTGGGCAGTCCCCGTCGAGATTCCCACGTACAGGTAGAAAGCAGTCGTTTAGTCGAGTGTGAAACTGAGGGAAGGATGAAACAATACATCCATCTATAAGTATACATAACAAAGATCTTTTGGTCACTTTAAGATTTTCCTCATGATCTTCATCAAACTTCCACCTTGAGTAACACCAAACTTTGCTATCTCCGAACCTTCACGCAGAGAAAGAGAGTTAGTAAGTTGGAAAAAAGTAGATTAAAAAATACTTTATTACCAGATATTGGGATGTTTATTATTACTTATTTAAAAAACAAATTGTTATATTAAAATATTATGTTTTAATTAAAAATTTCATGTGGCACTCAAACATGGGATGCCACGTCATTTAACTTAGTACCACTTCAACCATTAGTTTGACCAATTTCGGTTGGGGGACCAAAATCGTGAATTAACTATTATAGGGGGACCAAAAATGTAATTAAACCTAAAATATTTGATGTTATAAGTTTGAAAGTAAGATACAAAAAGAAATTAGAATATCAATATTAGTATTGCTTATTCCCCATATCTTCTTTTTTAAAATGGACTTATTCCCCATATCTTATTTGCCTATAAAGCTTCATAATTAATGAGGTATAAAAAATTTCTAGAATTGACAATAATTTATGATATTTTAATTTAATATGAACATTATATTTTTTTTATTAAACCTTATATATTCATTCTATTGTAACATCTATGACTGAATAATTAATAGTTTTTTTTGACAAAAATAATTAATAGTTGGAGAATGGTAAATATTTAATTTACTTAATAATTAATAAAAACATAATGATGCATTAGATTAAATTTTTTATCATACGTGCGATATACAATATTAGTTGGAGAATGGTAAATATTTTACTTAATAATCAATAAAAGCATAATGATGCATTAGATTAGGTTTTTTTATCATACTGTTAGTATCCAACGATTTTGCCAGCGACTAATCTAATTTTGTAAAAAAAACTAAATATGGAACGATCTATTGCAATCTAATTAGTATTACTCACTATTAGGAATAACATTGAGAGTGATGATAAAAAAAGATTGAGAGCAAACAAAAGGAATACAGAGCAGCACCGCTTTTCACATCACGCGATAGGGCTTGAGAGAAGTCCCAAATTTAGTGGGATATAATGACTGTGCGAAGAAAGAATCATTAGTTCAAATTTTATTTTATCTTAGGGTTTCTCTCTTGGTGAAAGCTGTGAAATTGTATCCACGAAACCCTCTTGCATTGACGATCGAGACATTGTCTCTAACAGTGTAAGTAATGTTATGGAATATGGTTTGTTGGAAAGTCTTAGCTTAAAACTATGAACACTATTGAAAATTAAGATTTACGCTTCACCTTAACAACATTTGATTTATCTTTGAACTTTTTAAGCAAGTCCTAATCAATCATAATCCCTCAAACATGAAATGTTTTCTCAAATATATTCTCGATGAGTCCCTCACATGAACTTTGAAGAGAACCTACCAATGAGGTCAGATATGTTCCTAGGAAAACCCATAGGATTTATATTCAACATTATTCAATAAATAAGTATTAGATATTGTTGGATATTCAGTAGTATCCCTATTTAAAACATTAAAAGCTCCTCCGAGAATTCAAGAAGCTTTGAGCAAGACTTTTCAATCAGGCTCACTGCATCGTGATTAAACAGAACAAAAGTTGCAAATTCAATATCATATATATGACACACAACTTCACAATAACCTGAGATAAATTTATATATGACACACAGCTTCACAATATCCTAATTGCACTACTATTTAGAATAATTTTAATATTTGGATTTGAATAATTGTATTCACTCTATCCATATCATATCCATCATTGCTTAGTAGTTACTTACACGAACCCAAAATTACTACTTAAAGTAAGTTGAATGCCATGTGAGCACAAATGAAACATAAAATTGAATTCTAGTTTTATATTTTGCAACCCCAACATGTACTAAAATGAAAGTGCAATGCAAAAGACAGAATATTGGTAAACGGAATAAAAAATTTAAAGTTGAAAAGAATGGGGAAAACCAATATGCAGTTATAAGAATACTTACGGAATGAACCCAAAACAGGTTCAGCACCTATGTTGTAACAGCCCGACTACCTTGTTGCTCTTGTGCTTCTGATAGTCTCCATCTTCTCTCGATAGTGGTTCCGGCCGAAATGATTTTTTCCTTTTTAGCCATAAAGATACTGTACTGCCAAAATTCCTCTAAAGCTTTATGATCACAGAAGCCGAAGGGGAAAAAACCATTTGAACATGATTGAAGAAAATTTCAAAAACTTCAAAGAATAAAAATATTACCAAGCAAAAGCAAAGAAAACCCATTTAGTTTAGAACTTTACAACAGAAGAAATAGAATCAAAAACAAATCACGGTAAGGTGCTGAAGAAGTTGTGGTGGTTTAGAACGTCGGCGTCTTGTGGCGGTGGAAGTGGCGAATATCGTTCTTCATCCTTCACACTGTATCGTGGCCAACTTTGTTATGATGCTAACGAAGGAAATTCTTCAGAAATTTAGGGAAAAATGAAACCCTAACGAAGGAAGATAGAAGGAGTGATGGTCCATGGAGAGAGAGAAATGCAGTGCTCTGTTTCTTCTGATTTTCTTCTTTCATTGCTTTGCGTTTTGAGTTGATCAAGATGAAAGAAGAGAAGAAGGACAAACTTTTGTAGTTCATCAAAAAAAGATTGAAATTTTGTGATAGAATATGAGAGAAAAAGAAGGAAGAGGAATGTGCGAATGAGAAATGAAGAGAGATTGGAGAGAGAGAGATTGGATCCACAAAATTAGCATTGTATTCATTACTGGATCCACGAAATTAGCATTGTATTCATTACTTGTTTTTGTTTTTTTGAATCTGTCAGCTCCAGTCAATGTTATTAAAACCGACCCGGTGATCGACCCGAGCAGGTCACTGGGTCATTGGGTCAATGGTCGAACCCAGGGGTCACTAATTGACCCGATATCAATAAATTTGGTATTAAATTAATATGAGAATTAGAAAAATGTAAGATATTATAAGTCAATATTTTTAAATTTAATATAATTTTGAATTAAAAACAAATTTGAAAATCAATAAAATTACTCATATTTAATAACATTCTAGTTAATAAATATGTAGAATCTAAAATCTATGGAAAGTGATACAAAATATTAGATGTCAAATAAATATGATATATAAATGTAATATATAAGTATTAAAATACATATAAATAAATATAATTAGTAGGTAATAGGTTTTGCTAGAAATAAAAGAAAAAAAGGGTATATATTCTATAATACGCCTCATTTACAACAAAACGTGGTTGTCAATTGATTTGAAATTTTTCAATCTCGTTTTTCTTATATGATAGACGTTTTAAATTCTATTTTTGAGAAACAAATACATTTTTTGTAATTATATAAGTTCTATGTCGATTTTCAGATATAACTATACTCAACTTTGACAAAACTCAAATCCAATTATGTTTCTATTGTGTATGTATTTTTTATAATTGCAATTATATATATATATATATGCTAATTGACATATTTAAAAATGAATTATATATATATTTAAAAAATGGAATATTTAAAATTAATATATTTTCTATTTCTCTTTTTCTCTCCTAGGGTTTCTATCTAGGCGTTTTCCCTAGAGATCTAATCCTTGTGAGAAGAGTTCTCTCCTAGTGAGAAGGTTCTAGCTTTCATCTCTACTTTTAAGCACTGAGTTCGTGTATCGTTTTTTCTTTCTGGTCATCATGTCTACGAGTGGGGTGGATCGGTTGGTGGAGGTTGAAGTTGAGGAGGAGGAGCAACAAGTTAGGGCAAACTCGTCGTTAACGTTGGTGGGTAGGTTCCTCACGAACCACCCCATTAGATCACATATCATGAAGGAAAGGATGGCAGGAGTTTGGAGGCCAGGTAGAGGAGTTTCGATCAGGGAGGCTGGGCAAGGTACTTTTCTTTTTTAGTTCTTTCATCCATTAGATCTGCAGAAAGTGTTAAAGCAAGGCCCTTGGTCATTCGACAAGCACTTATTGACCTTGAGCGTCATTCCGGAGGGTGTTGTTCCGAGCGATGTTCCACTATATCAGATTCCATTTTGGGTGCAAGTCCACAACGTGCCAACTTGTTTTATGTCAGAAACTATAGGAAAGCATGTTGGGAATACGGTGGGTACGTTTTTAGAATATGATCCGAAAAATTCCTCAGACTTTTGGAGACTCTATATGCGTGTTAGGGTTCTATTGGATGTCACGAAGCCATTGATGAAAGGTTTGAAGTTGAAGAAAAAGGGGGGAGAGGCTAAGGAGGTGTCGTTGAAGTATGAAAGGCTTGATATATTCTGTTACATTTGTGGTATGTTAGGCCACACAGAAGGTGATTGTGATCGGCTATTTGAGATGGAGGTCGATGATGGTTCACGGGGTTGGGGACCGGAGTTGAGGGCTGAGGTTAGGAAGGATGGTGGGAGTGGCGGCGCTAGGTGGTTGAGGGAGGAGAATCAGTCTTGGGTTGCTCCTAATTGTGTCATTAATGCTGGAGGAAATCAAGGGGCTAATTTCATGCATGGTAGTAATGGTAATAATGGTAATGATGGTGCATCAGAGAGTGGATCAAAAACGGCACCTTCAAATGGCAATAATAATGATATTGCCAAATTAGTGGAGGCTTTTAAAAATCCATCATTATTGTTCCCAAAACCAATTCATCAAGAAGTCAATGCGCCAACTAGGACTGTTGAGGAGCCACATGGGATTAATGATATGATGATGGAGACTGAGGTGGATATGGCTACATATAGAAAGAGGATGCGTGAAGGGTCTAGTGATGGGGGAGTGGAAAAAGAAAATAATAATAATAATAATGCTAGTGGAGGTGGTATGAAAGATGATGGTCTTGAAGGAGTGGAGACGTCGCAGCCTAAGGAAGGGTCTTTTTTATGGGCGGTTCCTGGCAGAGGGGCCTGCCAGGAGAAATGAGTATCATCAGTTGGAACTGCTTGGGCTAAGGTAACCCACGAGCAGTTCCGTCCTTGCGTGACCTCGTTCAGACGTACCAACCGGACGTATTATTTTTGTGTGAAACATTGGTACACACTAATAAAATTGAAGAAATTCGTGCTCGACTTGGTTTTGATGCGGCATTTGCGGTGGATAGTAGAGGTAGAAGTGGGGGTTTGGCTTTGTTCTGGCGACATCCTTTTGATTGTACTGTGACTGCCTACTCATCTAATTACATTGATGCGGAGGTAGTTAGTGTTCATGGTCCCTCTTGGAGACTCACAGGTTTCTATGGTTTCCCGGAATCTGGTCGTAGGCGTGAATCTTGGGATCTCCTTCGTTTCTTGGCTCGTGACAATTCTTTGCCATGGTGTGTTGTTGGTGACTATAATGATCTCTTGTCAAATGATGAAAAACGTGGTAGTGCGGATAGAGCACCTTGACTCATTAGAGGCTTTAGAGAAGCGGTGTAAGATTGTTCTCTTCATGATATTCCTATGCAAGGTCATCCGTTCACATGGAGTAGGGGAGAGGAACGGATAATTTCAAGGAGGAGTGACTCGACCGTATGCTTGCTACACAAGATTGGTTTGATCTTTTTCCTAATAATTGTCTGATTAATGGTGTTGCATATAGATCAGATCATACCCCTCTTTGGTTGAGTCTTTGGGAGCGTAGAAGGAGAAGGCCTCAACGGCCTTTCCGTTTTGAAAACGCATGGCTTGAAGAGGAGGATCTTTCGGTGATGGTTAGCGAGAGTTGGATGATGACTGGTGGTCGTGATTTCATGACGAAAGTAGAGGATTGTACGGTGGCTGTGGATTCTTGGGGAAGAAAGCTACGCTCTAGATATAGAGGTTTTGCGAAGCTCACATGATCCTAATGCTAGTTCACTATATAAGGAAGTAAACTTGCGGCTTAGCACTCTCTTATCTCAAGAAGACGCGTTTTGGAAGCAACGAGCAAAAGTGCATTGGCTTCGGGATGGTGATACTAATTCCAAATTCTTTCATGCTATGGCTAGTGCGAGACGTCGGCGCAACACTATTTCTTCCTTAACTCGTGATGATGGTACTGTGGCTGAATCTCAAATTGATTTAAATGGTGTAGCACATTCTTATTTTACAAATTTATTTGAAGAGAGTTTGGGTAACTATGAACCTGTTATTAATTGTCTAAATCCCAAAATTTCTGATTTGAATAATGATTCTTTGCTTGCTCCTTTTGATGTTGGTGAATTTAAGGATGCTTTATTTTCTATGCACTCTGACAAAGCACCTGGGCCTGATGGCTTAAATCTGGCTTTCTTTAAACGCTTTTGGAATCTTTGTGGTCCGGAATTGTTTCATTCAGGTGTGTCGTGGCTTAATGATGGTGTTTTTCCTCCTATGTTAAATGATGCTAATATTGTGCTCATTCCAAAAGTTGATAATCCTTCTTCCATGCGTGACTTGAGGCCTATTGCTCTCTGTAATGTTCTATATAAAATTATTTCCAAAGTCCTTGCAAATAGATTAAAGAGGGTGCTTCATAAATGTATCTCCGAAGAGCAATCCGCTTTTGTGGCTGATCGGTCAATCTTAGATAATGTAATGGTTGCTATCAAAGTTATTCATCATATGACGTGTAAGGTGCAAGGGAAGGTGGGAGAAGTGGCATTGAAGATCGATATTAGTAAAGCCTATGATAGGGTGGACTGGGGGTATTTGAGGAGGGTGTTGTTGAAGTTGGGTTTCCATGAGAAGTGGGTTCAGTGGATGGTGCTATGTGTAGAAATAGTGAACTACTCAGTGCTTATGAATGGCGAGAAAGCTGGCTCAGTCTCACCCAGGAGAGGACTTAGGCAAGGTGACCCACTGTCACCTTACCTTTTTATATTGTGTGCAAAGGGTCTTACAGCTTTACTTAAAAAATTTGAGGCAAGAGGAGATATTCATGGTGTTAAAGTGTGTCGGGGGGCCCCTATCCTGACACACTTATTATTTGCAGATGACTGTTTCTTGTTTTGCAGGGCTGATGATTTGGAGACCAGAAAATTAAAGGAGGTGCTGACACTCTATGAACAGGCTTCGGGACAATCAATCAACCTTCAAAAATCCGAAGTCTATTTTTGCAGAAATACAGGTGCTGACATCAAGGAGCGTGTTATATCTAATCTTGGAGTCTCAGAGTGCTTGGGAACTGGTAAATACTTGGGCCTGCCTTCTATGGTGGGTTGCAGCAAGAAGCAACTGTTTGGGTATCTGAGAGATAGAGTATGGCGCAGAGTTCAGCAATGGTCAGGCAGGCATTTATCCAAACCAGGCAGGGAGGTTCTTGTAAAATCTGTGGCTCAATCTATTCCAGCTTATTGCATGAGTACCTTTCTCCTTCCTAAAACTTTAGGGGAGGAGATGGAGTGCATGATCAATTCTTTTTGGTGGGGCACAAATCGTGGTAATCGGAGAGGCATTAATTGGCTTAATTGAGATAAGTTAACAATGCGGAAGGAGTTTGGAGGTATGGGCTTTCGACATTTCTATGGTTTCAACTTAGCCATGCTAGGAAAGCAAGGTTGGCGCTTATGTACCAACAAAGATGCTATTGTTACTCGGGTTTTCAAATCTAAATATTTCCTAATGGGAACTTCTTGGGGGGCTCGCTTGGGCCATAATCCCAGCTATGTTTGGCGTAGCATCCATGCTTCATAGGTTTTGGTTAATTATGAAGCTCGATGGAAAATTGGGGAAGGCACCAACATTAACATTTGGCATGATCCGTGGTTAAGGGGAGGTCCAAATTCTTTTGTTTCTTCGGCGGTGATTCGTGGTTATGAAGACTTGATAGTGAGTGATCTTTTTAATCCCATTGATGATAGTTGGCACACTCACTTACTTGAGACTCTTTTTAATGATGAGGATCGGATCCGCATTCTTGGGATGGGACTTCGGTGTAGGGAGGAGGAGGATAGGCTGATTTGGAAGTGTAGTCGTGATGGTCATTATTCCGTGAAATCTGCTTATTATTCCGCAATGAATGAAATTATTGATACTAAAAGCTTCCGGGTGGATGGTAATTGGATGCAAATCTGGAAATTGAAGGTTCCTCCTAAGGTCAAACTTCATCTTTGGCGTGTTGCAAGAGGAGTTCTACCTTGCAGGTACAATGTTTGTCGATGACGCGTTCCTTGCCCGGCGACGTGCCCAATGTGCGAAGTGGCAGAGGAAGATGAGCTGCACTTATTCTTCCGGTGCACGCACGCAGAGGAGATTTGGAAAGCATCCGGATTGTGGCATGATATCAGGTCGGTAATTCATAATGCTACGAGTTATAAATCCTCCTTTTTTGAGATTCTATCTTTGCTCCCGGAAATTTCTAGAGATTATTTTGTTATGATGATTTGGGGCTTATGGAAGCGAAGGAATGATAAAGTCTGGGATAATGTGATGAAACCAATCCAATTGTCAATTCAAGTTGCATCAGATTTACTTTTTTGTTGGCAAGAGGCTCGCAAGTCGAAGGCGCCGATGATGAGTGCAACACATCCATCTCGTAGTAACGCCGTTGCTGCGTGGTCACGGCCAGCAGTGGGTGTGTGGAAGTGCAATGTCGATGCCGCCTTCTTTGAGGATGGTAGATTTGGGATTGGTCTTTGCATTAGAGATGCGGATGGAGCTTTTGTGAAAGCGAAGACGGTTTGGTACTATGGTGCTCCCCAACCTCAAGAGGCTGAAGCTGTGGGTTTGTTAGAAGCTATTACTTGGTTACAAAATTTCAACGTCCAAAGAATAACCATCGAGCTTGATTGCAAAGTGGTAGTAGATGGCGTTAGCGGAGTTGTTTCTTGTATTACCGAGTATGGTTCCATATTAAAAGCATGCCACAACATCTCTCAAATTTACAAAACTATGTGGTTAGTTTTACCCGGAGGCAAGCGAACCTTGTGGCTCATACTTTAGCGAGAGCCTCAAGACTTCATGCTAGCTCCCATGTCTTTGATTGTATTCCACTTTGTATTGCAACTTTGCTTTTGAATGAAATTATATAAGTTTCTTTTGGTCAATATATATATATATATATATTATATGTTAATTGATATATTATATATTATATACTATGTATGCAATTATTATATATTAAATCTATTAAAAAACGAATATGTTATGTAACTCTCACAAAAAAATGTATATTTTTTTTTGGTATCGGACCCTTGCGGGCGACCCACGCAGTGTCCCAACGCTGTCAACGAAGGACTAATGTGCGCTCGCTACTTGGGGCTCTTAATCATTTCGCTGGCCAACACCCTGTTTGACGTAGGCGGGAATCGAACCCGGGAGCAAATCGGATCGACCCCCACCACGTCTCAGCAGGAGCCTGAACCACTAGGCTAAGAGTGTTGGTTACCAAAAAAAAATGTATATGTTATGTAATTTAAAAATTTAAAAATTAATTACAATTAAACTCATTAATGAAAATAAGTAGAATGTTTGAATGGGCTGCCAAATAGGATTTGCAGTAAGTACATTTAGGTGAAATGCTTGTATGAGTGACACGTAGGAAAATGAGCAATGATTAGCATTTTCCTTTGTATGTTTATAGATTTAAGGGTAATAGTGCAAATTTCTGCCGCTGATTATGTGTGTGACTATTATTGTAGTACTAATAATCAAGCCTCATCAAAGGATATAAAAATCCAACTTTTCAAAAGCAAAAAGACATCACGTTAGTTGTACCACGAAATTAATATATTCAATGCCAAAGAAATTGGATTGTCCAAACTCCAAAAGTGAGAAAGAAAGAGACACAACCACCGAATTTTGTATAAGGTTAAAAAACAAAAAAAGCATGCTTTTCTTCCTTCCAACAGAACTTAGGAAATTGGAAAAGGAACACAACTATATTTTATGGTGAGACTTGAGTTGAGAGTCCAAAAAATTAGGTAAAACACAAACAAAGTCGTTTTCTTTTTTTTTTTGTGTCGGAAAAAGTGTTTTTTTACATAAGGCAAATAGTTTTGTTTCTTAAGAAATGAACAAAAATTATTAGAAAAAAAAGGTAATATTATTTATTATTAAAATTTAAATTTAGAAAACTGAGAGAATATCTGGAAAATAATTTAATATTTTTTAGGAATCGTAATATGGGTCTATTGCATCCCTTTGAAATAAAATAAAGTTGTTTGGTACGAAACTAAACAAGCAAACATTGACCTTAGCATGTAAGTCGTGGTAGTTGGGGTGAACCAAAAGTCTTATATTTCGTAACCAAAAGTCTTGTGCCAAATATCATCACTTTTTGAAATATTTGGCAAACAATTCATCTATCTTTGTAAGACTTTTAAGTTTTAATGGCTTGACGAGAGCCTTGACATACAAGTCTAAAACCTTCTTCAAAAACCGCTTCATTGTCTCTTTAAGAACAAGAAACTATGATTTACAAATAACAAAGGACTAATAATAAGAGTTCTCTTACAAACATAAACACTTTGGATAATGCCTCTACTTTCCCTTTTCAATAAAGCAATCAAGCAGCCCCAAACACAATAACAATAACAATAACAATGTGATAAGCAACATGGTTGAGAGTTTAAAGCTTGAGAGGGTTCTTCTATTCTAGGTAGCAAGCTAATATGTAATTTTGTTCATTATTTTTAAATTTATATTGAAATTAAAAGAATCAACCTAAGCCGTACAATTATAGACCACATGTCTCTCTTATAACAAAGGAAATGGAGATTGCAATTTCGGAAAAAAATTGTGAGGATTCGAACTCGAATTGAAACACTCGCAAAAAACATTTCTCTCACTCACCAGTTAGAAATATTTACACACAATATTTAGAAAATGATTTTTTTATCATATATACATAGTTACATACTATTAGTGCAAGACTTCTTTTTGTCAAAAAATTAGTGCATGATTTCTTATATGTTCAACTAATTATATTATGAATATTTGATTCTATTCATATTCTCCCCTGAGCCTCCTTAATGCTCACCTAATTGACACTAGTAGAGTCTCTTTCCTTAGAATGTAGTTATTTTTTTTCCTTGTTTCTGCTTGTTTTTTCTCTATGAAACCAAAAAAATATTTTATTCTATCACAACTACCTTAAAAATCACTATACCATGGTTTTAATTGGTTGACAATAAAAGATAGGACAAAAAAAGATTGTATACCATCAATACATAACCATTTATATCTCATAAAAAATGGTCACTCAATTACACCCATAATTGCATACCATTTAAACTCCTACACAAAAAGCCACTCCATCTTTTTTGTTTTCTTTCATTTTCTTTCTTTTTTTGGTATTACAATTTAATTTCCCCCCCTTCTAACCAAAAGAAACAAAGAAGTACCATTTCCAACTCAGGAGCGTGGTTGAGCGGTTGAGGCTCATCCTTCCTTAACCAAGTGTTGAGGGTTAGATTCTCGCATTAAATACAGGAGGGAAATAGTCACTGCTAGGGATGGCAAAAATACCCGCACCCGTGGGTACCCGCGGGTATTACCCGCGATGGGTACGTGGCGGGTAGCTTAATGGGTACCCGCGGGTTGCATAAACGGATAATTAAAGTACCCGTTAATAAATGGGGCGGGGCCGGGTATTGAGGTACTCGTGCCCGCGGGTACCCGTACCCGAAATAAATATACTTATTTGGAAAATTTCTTATTATTATTAACTTTTATTGTTGTTTATCTTCTTTCATTAACTACTATAAGCTATCAAATAGATGATAGAATCAATGTATAATGAAATGCCTAATTTTTTTTATATGAATGAAGATAAAAAATGGTGTTCAAAAGGTTAGTTTTGTTTGGTATTTCAAATTTTATTTTCAAAATAAATATTTAAATTAATATTATATGAATGTATAATGAAATGCCTAATTTTTTTATATGAATGAAGATAAAAAATGGTGTTCAAAAAGTTAGTTTTGTTTGGTACTTCGAATTTTATTTTCAAAATAAATATTTCAATTAATATTATATGAATGTATAATGAAATGTCTAATTTTTTTATATGAATGAAGACAAAAATGGTGTTCAAAAGGATAATTTTGTTTGGTATTTCAAATTTTATTTTCAAAAAAAATATATTTCAATTATTATTAAGTGTATCCGTGGGTACCCGCGAAGAGACAATACCCGTGAAATACCCGTTACGCGAGTACCCGCGCGGGTATGGGGCGGGTACGGGTAGCGTTTATATTAAACGGGGCGGGTAGCGGGTCACCACTACCCGTGCCCGCCCCGCCCCGTTTACATCCCTAGTCACTGCGTTCAATGTTGGATACCTGGTCCCGAAAAAAAAAAGTACCGTTCCAAATTACCAAAGTCCCTCCACAACAATAATAATAATAGAGAAAAATGTTAACGTAACAACAACCAACTAGAAGCGCCATCATCATCACCTGAAATCTGAAGACCGTTTCTTCCCACATTGGGGATTCCGTTCAATTTCCGCTTCCCTCTTCTCTTCTATTCTCTTCTTCATGTTTTCCGCAGAATCCATTTCCCCAATCTGAACCCAAACCCAAACCCAAACCCAAACCCACTCACTCCAACCACCACCGCCACCGCCACCGCCGCCGCGCGAATCAGATGGCGAAGAAATGGGGGAAATTTTGGTCCTGGTGCTGCATCCTCTCAATCGTGATCTGCGCTAGGGTTTGCTCACCTGGCAGATCGGATAAAGAAACTCGAGAGAGATTTTATGGTAACATGGCTAACTCATCTGCGCCTGAAGCTAATGACGCTACCTTGGCTAAGATGTTTGATCGTGTTCTCGAGAAGGAGTTTTCTGAAAATGACCAACCTGAAGGTTTTTTCATTCTTCTAATTTTGCATTGTACTTTTTTTGTTCTATTTCTAATTTGATAAGTTAGGTAAAGTTTGCGGTTTTTTATTGATACTGATAAAATTGCTTGATGGGTTAGCTAAACTAGGTGATTAGGGACTCTAGAATACTAAAGTAGTGGCTTTTGTTGAATTGCATGTGCAATGGGAAATGGATTTTGGCTTGTTCAAATTGAGGGAGGGTGTTTATAACCATGATTATTAGATCAATAGCTGAAACTTTAACATCTTTGTAGTACTGAATGTACTCAATTAGGATCTAAGTTGGTTTTGTAATCTATTGCAAATGAGAAAAATGAGAAGACATGTGAAGCTCTGTTACATACATACATATATTATCTGATTTACTTTATTGACATAATACTGTATGAACATAATTACCCTGTTTACATTATTTCTAACACTATCCCTTAAAATCGAGGTATTGAGAGAAGCACAAGAATTTGCATTTCCCCCCTCACTGCCTAATATTTGACCACAAAGGTCTTATGAAGCAATACCTTTCTATTTTTAAGCAAAGACACTGTAGGTATTTTAAAGAGTATTTATCATTGATGTATATATCTTAATGGCATGACCTATTGTATTTCGTAATAACTTTTTCCTGATGTAATGATGTCGGTGTTGTATGTGGATATGATCTGTCATTTATCCCAATTACCTTTCCCTTTTTATACTAGTTGCTTTACTTTTGCAATTATACAGGCTTTTTGTGTTTTGAATATGGATGTTGATTCAGTTGTCAATTTCATTGTTCAAAAATCAAAATGTTAATCCATTAGCTTATCTATTTGTTTTAATTGATTTGGCTGCTATTCTCATTGATCTTTTCCATCTTCAACAGCACCTGATAAAAGCAGCTTCAATAGCAGTGTAACTGATCAGCAGGTAGGTCTGATACTCTGGTTTTCAATAGTAGTGTTGGGATGGCTTATTTCCAATGAAAACAAGCTGATGTTTCATTGTACATAAATGGTTCCTGAATTATAAACCTATATAATTCAATTTTGGATAATACATGAGAAATGAAATGAATCTATATCTGGCATCTGTTTTCCCCCTCCACCTCAAATCTTAATCTACTAGTTTAAATCTCTTCTTCACTTCAATTGAAGAGTGATTGATAATTGCTTTTACTATTTATAGTGTTTATTTTAAATATGAACTATTCATTGTATTTTGTATTCCTCCAGTATATTAGATATGTGCATAACTCCTATAATAAGTTTTTAGCTATTTTTGTCCTGATGGACATCTCATCAACATTTTCATATTGTGCTATTAACTACTTCTAGGCTCCTTGCTGTTGAAGTTATATTGTTATTGTAGAGAGAGAGTAAGAGAGGGTAAAGTAATACTCAAAATCGTAAGATTACGTTGGAGTGATGTAATAAAAAAATTCTAACCCAATGGTCCTATTTATACTAATTAATTAGGTTCAGGACAAGTGTAATATTACACGAATAAGCCAAAGTGCATTAAGAGAATTTATGCAGTATAGCTACTAATCTTAATCAAAACAAGGAAACTGTACATACCAGGAGATGACAGCCAACCGGTATATATTTAGAGACTCGACCGGCTGATATCCAATATCCGCTATGGACCAAATATAGGATACTTAATGGTACAGCCGACCGATCGATATGTAAATGCCCGGCCAATACCTACAAACCCCAGTTTAAGGCCGAAACATTGTATCCGTAACCATTGGAACCCCATTAATGCCAGTATCCCCTATTTTATGCCTTAGTGTTCTCATAAAAGTCATAGCAATATGTAATTATTACGACCTAGGGCCCATTGTATTACAAATACTCGCCCTCGGAGGCCGATGAGAACATGCCATTTCTGATATAACTCTTGATTACTCATACTTATAATATTAGATCATACTGAGTGGTCGATCTTGTTTACTCAGACGTGAACAGAAACAAATAAGACAATAGTATCAAAATATGTAAGAACTCCAAAGATTGCTTCCTCAAATATTTTAATTGACTAGGATATGCTGAGTATGCTGTGAGATATTCCAACACTTATCATTTCTTTCCCTAGTTAAGCAGCTTTGCAAGTATGAATTATTCCCATATTATTTCCAAATGGAAAGATAAATTTTGACATTCTGGCCTTCTTTTGCAGGCTGTATTGGAGACTGTAGCTAAAATTACTCATGATAAAGGAAAGAGAAATGATACGCGTGAGGGAAAGTATGGTCATATGTTGCTTGATGTAATTTTAGTTGTTACTTACAATGGATACTTTGTTGTATCTTTATTAATATGCCGCAACTTTAATTCTTTTAAATTAATATTTTCTTCAGTGGCACAAAATCATTTCAGCTTCAAGATGTGTTCTCCCTGGAAAATGAGGATTCTGATGATGTGACAACTTTGATCGACAAAAAGGTGAGCTAAAAAGTGATCTGAAGCCTTCAGGGTCGTTCTCCACTGTGATGTTAAGTAAATGATTAGTCCTGCTTACTTGTTTATGCTATTACATGGCAGGACAATGTCTTTGTGATGTCAAACAAGAAATCCAAATATCCTGTGCTGCAAGTGGATTTGAGGTTGATATCTGTTCTGATTTTTATCTTTGTAATTACTATTTAGGGAATTCTTTATCAGCTTGGTTGGCTGGTTGAAGGATAATTAATTGCACGAACAAATTGCTTTAAACTTGGACAATGTGCTATCTTTCTGGGATAATTTATGTTTTTCATGAATCTACATTGGCGGGTTGTGGAATTTGTTATCATGATGTTGCACAGACTGTTAGTGTTGGGAATCATCAAGTTGTGTTCCTTTTTGCTTTTCTCTTCATTTGGAAGAACTGATGAGTTTAGAGTTTTTTTATTTGCTCCTTGCGGTTTGTGTGCTTTAAATAGATGCAAGGTACCTCAAGATGATGGATGTATTTTAGATCTTTAATAGATGGCTTTCGAATAACTATCATTTCCCTTTTGCCAAATTTTTTATTTGTGATATTGTTAGATGCTGACGATGCTGTGTATTTTTGAAATTTGTGTTGCTGTAGTCTGTGCTGTTTATTTTCTTCCAAAGTTTAATCTAAAGTTTGGTAATTGCACATTCATGCAGGCTAATATCAGATTTGGTGGTCATCATAGTTTCTGCAGCCATCGGTGGAATTGTGTTTTCCTGTTTGGGGCAACCGGTCTGTCATTTTTAAAATACCTTCCCATGACATTTGGTGTCCTAGTTAATTTTCGTGTTTGAATTCTATTTTAGAGATATTAAGTGATCCATTTTAGTTCATCTAACTCAAATGATCTTTGCCAAGTGTTGAATTACATCTAACTTGTTTTATTATATATGTAGGTTATTGTGGGCTATCTTCTTGCAGGCTCCCTTATTGGACCAGGGGGTTTGAAGTTCATTAGCGAATTGGTACAGGTATGATATTTTTGATTGATTCACTGTCATTTTTGGCTGAAGTATTAGAGTGCAATGAATCCAGAGAAAACGAAAAGAGAGAAAAGCCAGAGGGAAAATTTTCTGTAACTGAATTGTATTGATAGTGAACACATTACAGAGATGTAGTTATATAGGTTTGCTTAACCTGTGCACTGAGGGCTTAACCTACACCCAGTTAGTTAAGAGCTTTAGCTCACTAGCAGATTCTTAAAACAGAATACCAGATCAGCATTCTGAGACCTAAGTACCTAACCAATTATTACCTTTGCACAAGTTGCTGAGGCAACTAGCACCAAGTCCTAACTAACATAGCAATGCATTATACTCTTATATGAAGCAAGCTGTCATCAAAGACTATCTACATCAGTTACACACTGTGTAACACACTTCCAGTTGAAGACGTGTCCGGTGTCCAACACATATCATGTTGGACACCGACACCAACATAAACACTTCAATTACTTGAAAATTTCAAATTAGTATCAGTGTTCGTACCCGTGTCGTGTCCGATGTCCGTGTCGGTGCTTCATAGGTTACACATCAGATGGAATAACTTAGTCCATGGCTACCTGATCCATCCATTAAAGAAACCATTCAAGAATAACATTTCCGTTTCTGAACTTTGAAGTTCAATATAAGCTGCAGTGATTCTTATGTTGTTACTCAATCATTTTCCATTGGATAACCTTTTTTTGGCTTTTCGTTTTTCTACAGGTTGAGACCGTTGCACAATTTGGGGTAGTGTTTCTTCTCTTTGCTTTGGGTCTGGAGTTTTCCTTGGCGAAGGTTTGCTGTTCCTGTCTTGCTTGCCAGTACTTTTTCACTGTTTAACTTATTTTCCTGTTGTAAGCTTGACTCACACTAAATCATAAATCATTTAAATTTTAGATTGAATGGAAATATACATTTTTCCTTGTCTAAGGCTTTTGATTTGTGGGTGCAGATTTATAAATCTTTTCTTTCCATTTCCATTTTATAACAAGAAACTGATTTGCAATTTCTATCCTTGCAGTTAAAAGCTGTGGGGGCTGTTGCTGTTCTTGGAGGGCTGCTTCAAATTGTAATATTCATGTTCCTTTGCGGAATTCTTGCCATGGTATGGTGCTGACTGTGGCTGATGTGGTGTCGCCAGTATGATTGTGTTGTAGTGGATACTAAATTATGTTGGCCATTTGTTTTGCAGTTATGTGGAGGCAAATTGTCTGAGGGTGTTTTTGTTGGTTCCTTTCTGTCAATGTCATCAACAGCAGTGGTATGTTTTCACCCCATTTCCTGAAACTTGTGCTATTGTTGTTATTGATGGTACTTAATAGATTCCAAGTATGATTTGTTATTTACTTTCACCTTTTACCAGGTGATAAAGTTTTTGGTGGAGCGGAATAATAGTAGTGCTCTTCACGTTCAAGTTACAATTGGGACTCTTATTTTTCAGGTATCTTTCCTGTTAAGTTTTAAATCTTAACTTATTGACATTTCATGAAGTAATGTACTTTGGAGGTCGGCTCAACTTGCATATCATTCGTTCCTCTACCACCTTTATATCAGGATTGTGCAGTGGGTTTACTGTTTGCTTTGCTCCCAGTTTTGGGTGGTAACAGTGGTCTTTTACAAGGAATTATTTCAATGGGAAAACTGTAAGTCTGTCCATCTGGACTTTCTTTTTGTATAATTTCATGAACCTCCTTTTGCTTAATGATAAATTAAAGTTTGTATTGTTGATGCAAGCCAATTGAGCCTTGTAATGTAGCTATAGACTTGTACAGCTTTCTGCTTTCATGTATGCTGAAGTAGAATGTAAGGGATGCATTTTACCCCCCTTAAGTTTTTGTCCAAATTAACTTTGGTGCAGCAACTCAAATCTTAGAAACACTGCACATTGTGTTTTCTAGGCCTAAATACATGAAACTTACCAAGATGTATTGAGATTTGTCTTTTAAACTCGATAGTCGATAGAATATACACCAGTGAGAGAGAGTGTAGCTTGTGGGTGAACCGTGACACCATTCTGTAGATTAACATTAGAAAACAGAATACTGGAAAATGTGATGTATCATGTTATTGGATTTTTTGTGAATAGAACGACCACAAGTATCATATGGTCTCTCTGTCACCCGTTTTAATGAAATGTAGGGATTTATAGGTTTCGCTGTGTGTGTCTAGGAGAGAGGTATAAGTTTAATTTACTCTAAGCTTAGAAACACTGCACATTGTGTTTTCTAGGCCTAAATGCATGAAACTTACCAAAATGTATTGAGATTTGTCTTTTAAACTCAATAGAACATAACAGTGAGAGAGATTGTATCTTGTGGGTGAACCGTGATACTATTCTGTACTTAAACATTAGAAAACAGAATACTGGGAAATGTGATGTATGATGTATCATGTTATTGGATATTTGTGAATAGAATGACCACAAGTATGCATATGGCCACTCTGTCACCCGTTTTAATGAAATGTAGGGTTTTATAGGTTTCGCTGTGTGTATATGTAGTGTGTGCTAGGAGAGAGGTCTAAGTTTAATTTACCCTAAGCTTAACCTATTGTCATTGACTCATTGGGATATGATCTAATTTGTTTTCGGTTTCAGGCTGCTAATATTGTCCTTGTATCTCACTGCTACATCTATACTGTCTTGGTTGTTTGTTCCTCGCTTTCTTAAACTGATGATGCGGCTCTCGTCTCAGGTTAGGCTAAGACATTTTTGTTTCACTGCCAAATTCTCAGCAATATTAGCAGTTCATGGGTTAACTTTTCTTTCTTTCCACTCTCCAGACAAATGAACTTTATCAGCTAGCTGCTGTTGCTTTCTGCTTGTTATCTGCATGGGTAAGAAAAACTTATGCTGGTTGCTGCTGGTGACTCCTTATCATTCTGTAACATCGTTTTGTCATAAAAGTTATGCATTCTTATTAATTACATCTGTCTGCAATTTCATATTGCACTTTGTTTCGTATGCAGAGTTAATCGGTAGTGTTAACGTTTTAAAATCTCTTTCCAGTGCAGTGATAAGCTTGGTCTTAGTCTTGAGCTGGGTTCGTTTATGGCTGGTGTTATGATTTCTACAACAGAATTTGCGCAACATACTTTGGACCAGGTATCGTTCATGACTTTCAACTTGTATCAAACTTATTTCGCTTACATTCAGTACTTCATTGTTTTATACGTTCTGAAGTCTTATTTCACATTTATCTTTGGATCACTGGGGACAATTTTTTTGCAGCTCAATTTTTACTCTCTTTTGTCTTCCTATTTATGCGATATTTTGTGTCTTACTTCATAGCAACTGGTTATGCTACGGTTGTAAAATGTTCTATGAAGTTTCTTTTCCCCCAAACTTGATTTGGCGTACAGTTGCTCCATTGGATTTTTTTTCCCAGTATTGGTTTCTTAAATATGCAGATGTATAAGGCAGCTCATTTTTTGCCTTCTTTCACCTTTGAATATCGACTTGCTTGTTTTGAAGGATTCATTATGATCCCCCTAGCTGTACTTTTTTCTCCATTAACTTTTTACCCCATAAAAAATGTACAATGATATGTTTTGGACAATTTAGTGCTTCTGAATTATTGACTACCTTTTGCTTGTCACAAGATTAGAAGAAGATTTACACCTAATGAAAGACATTTATGTTTATCTACTCTAGGTGGAACCGATTCGTAACCTATTCGCAGCTCTCTTCCTCTCGAGCATTGGAATGCTTATACATGTGCAGTTCCTTTGGAACCATGTAGATATCTTGCTGGCATCTGTTATTCTGGTTGTAGTTGTTAAGACTGCTGTTGCTTCTATAGTTACAAAGGCCTTTGGGTATAGTCTTAAGACATCGTTTATTGTAAGTATATAGCCAACTTGTTGAATGAGACAATGGTTAACTTCACGCACTTTCATATGTTGAACTCTAAATACCTGTCTCCGTGATAATTTAGGTTGGTATCTCACTTGCTCAAATTGGAGAATTTGCTTTTGTTCTCTTGAGCCGTGCTTCAAATCTCCATCTTGTTGAGGTTCTCTCTCTCTCTCCCTCTCTCTCTCTCCCCTCTCCTTCTCTGCACCATTGTTTGACATTGCATATTTTTGTGTGGCTTAGAGTTTGTAATGTCTGTTGGTTTTTGTGTGGCTGCCTTCTGGGCAAATTGTTAACCAAATAGCTTTCAGTAGGCGATTTATGTGCATGCATAGTATGCTACGTTCATACAACCGAGCTCACAAGTTAAATATTTAATTTTATCTAGTTTGCCAATATATAAATATGTCTGGGCTTGGCAATCTGACTTGACAATACTTGAGAACTTTTAGAAATTTGGTTGAAAAAGTCTCACATTGGAAATGAATGTCCCGAGTGAGGACCATAGAAGTGGGATGACCCGTAAATCTAATGTTAAGGTTGGGTCAAGTCAAGATCTGGTGGCAGAGGCAAGCGCACAAGGGCACTTCCTTGCTAAGCCCTTGAAAGAATTTTTCCCTCATATTCTGGACCAAAAAGTATGTCTATTAATAACTGGAGACATTCAACAACAATGAGACATGACCTACTGTGGTAAGGAAACTGGCAAGTTAAAGGATTTGACTCTGCCAATAATTCTTCATTTGGGAAGTTGAAGTTACTTTAGTTCTTCTAGTTATCCTTTACTACCACACCTCGTACAAATTGCAGCTGCCTGAGTAATAATAAGGGGTAATACTAATGAGTAGATGATGTTTATTGTTTGCTAGCTGGATCTTTTTTTTTAGCAAAACAAAGGGTTATGAAGTCTCATTAAAACCTTCTGATGAAAATCCCTCCTTAGGGAAAAAACATCAAGAAGGAAAGAGTACTCCTCCTGCTAGCTGGATCTGCAGTGCAAGGAAAAACAGAAATAAGCTCTCCTAAAAGTGGAGTCCATAAGGGAAAGAGGGGAGGAGTAAGTTATGCAATTTGTCATGTGTATGCATTTATCTGAGGATAGACAGTACGAAGATGGTTTGATCTTTGTCTTGCAAAGACCCTAAAAAATTAAAAGATCATATTTCTGGGGCTCTAAATGAATTGCCTATAACTGATCTACTGACACTTGGAAATTGGAATTCCTTGGCCTTTCCCATTCTTTTGTGATATGAATTGTCATTGAAGACTATTTACATAGTTTTTGTGATTCCTTTTGAGTGATTTTTAACTATTTATGTAATTTTTCCCTTTTCTCTCACTTTCTGTCTGTATCCCTTGCTGACCATTGATTACAATATTTTAGGGGAAAATGTATCTTCTCCTTCTAGGGACAACGGCTTTCAGTCTGGTAAGTTTCAATTAGAGGTTGTTGGTCCATTCCATTATTTCGTTCCTTTTGTTTAACCATATATAATTGATGATATACAGGTTACAACCCCACTTTTGTTTAAATTGATACCTGCTGTCATGAATCTGGGTGTACTCATGCACTGGTTCCCCTCTGAAAATGGCACACAAATTGAGGTCTCTCTCTCATATGCCCTTAATTACATGCAATCAGATAATCACATTTACTCACAAATAGGTAGAGTGCTTCTGAAACATGTTAGAAATGATATGCAATTTTGTTCTCTCATTCAATCATTTGTTGAACACAAATTGCATCACTAGTTTGAAGGGCTTGAAAATTGAAACCCTTCGTCATCCACTTCATAGTTACTGTAAATTAATCTGGCATCTGGTGGTGTCAGATTTAACTAGATATTTCCTGCCATTGTTTCTTTATATTTAAATCTTACTTTTAGGCATACATATTTAATCTATCCTGCTGGATAAGGCTTGGTTTTTGTTGTTTAAATATATCCATGGCGACCAATTACTTTTGAGGGCCACTTGAATTCAATTACGTTGAAGATAGACATTTCTATTTTCTCCACTATAGCTGCTAGCACATTCCAGCTTGATTTTTGTTCCCTTTGCTCTTTCTAAGTTGGTGCATTCCGTTTCAAGAATTAGGTTATACATCATACAGGATGTTTCAAACATGAAATATTCCTTTATATATATATATATATATATATATATATATATATATAATCTCTATTTGCTATTGACAGTATAACAACATAACCTGCCTTTTACTCTTAACAGGGAAAAGCATTGATCACTGAGGTGAACAGAATGTTGTGAGTCTCCAAGTTTTCATGACGTCAAATAGTATAGTGTAAGCAATTAATTACCTACTTTTTTGATGGCAAAAAGAAATAGGGATTCTTCTTTAGTGTTTCTGTTGCAAGTTCCATGATGAGCTTCAGAAGAAACAATCAGTATAGTCACTCACTTCCATTAAAAAGTCGATGGAAAATCTCATGTACATATAAGCATATGAACTTTGTATTCTTTTAGCAAGCAATGTATATAGGAATTTACACGCCTGTCTTATTGCTATGAAAGATCCTATGGATGAAATGATTGACAGATTTTTTGGAAGGAATTCACTCTAACTTTTGTATGAAGATTCACCCAATCTTACATTGTTTTGTAACATGTAAGGAGCATTTAATGAAGATCTTTGTTTTTTGTTAGCTTAGATGAAATAGCAAATAAACACCACCACGCACACACTACCGTTGCTCATCCAAGTTCGAACCCAGAAACTAGCATTCCCATGTCGCTAAAACTGTCAATGCAACCAATAGATAGAGCCATTTAATGAATATATTTGTGAATGAATATGCACTGTAAACCAAAATTTTAAATTAGTGAAGTTTGCAATACCAAACGTGTAAAAAAATGAAGGTTTTGAAAACCAAAGAGGCCATTGAAATGGTAAAGCCTTGCAATCAATGTTCTAGCTGGTTAGCAAATCAACTTAATTTATTCAAGGAATGGTGCATTCTTTTAAAGTGTGGTTTTCATTAAAAAAAATTATGTTTAGTTCCTTAGTGCCAAGCAAATCTCTACAAGATTAAACATTTCATGCTTAGGTTTGCTTTGTATATCATCATGAAATCCATCAAGGCGTATACAATTTCAGTTTCATATTCATCAGATATTTTACCTTCAACTTCAATAGTCGAGGCTTCATCAATAGTTAGGACCTTAGGATTGAATTAGTGCTAGATGGATCTGCTACACGAGCTGGTTATGCCATATGGACCTTTTAGGTAACCTCAATGCCATGAGGTTCATTATACTTATGGAACACATATAGCTTAACTTGCTTCATCATTGTACTAAAACCAACTTTGCCATAGCCATGCAATTACAGTTGCCCTGACTTCCTTTAGTAGGGTTTGTGAGTCAAATAGATAACTCGCATCTGCATAACTAAGTCTGACTAAGTCTGACTTGGATGCATTTGAATAAAATAAATGTTAACCATTGAACCTCTAAGATTAAAAAGTCTATGTTGAATCCATTTTATGTTTTCGTGTAACTGAAGAACTATATATTACTAATAGATTAATGAGAAACATTATATCGAAACAGATATAATTAGCAAGATACGTTAGTGCCTCAATTGCACTAAGATATGATATTTTGGTATTAAATAGTTCTTCATCCATTTATCGCTTGAGGTCTAAAAGGATATTAGTTCATACCTAGTGACCTTACAATTATTGGAGTGCACAAGAATGTGACTTTTCCAAATAGAATTTGTTGCATAAACTTTTTGAAGTATAAGAATTTCATTATTTAAATACCCAATTTTCAATCGTAAACATATAACTTTGTCCTTCCTAAGGCTTTCATTTTAAACTCGTTCTTTAAACAATCTATAGTTTTTAGAAGCTTTTTAAGAGTTCCTATAATCACAATTCATATTATCGAAACTAAATCGCACATTTTGTTTCGCACCAAATACTGGTTATTTTTTTGTCACTAATTCTTTCACCATTTTAATGACCTCACTCGTCAACTAACTTGGCCAAAATTTTCTTCTAAGCATTCTCTAACAAAAACAAACAATTTAGAAGTTAATATATGTAATGGTTATTACACAGTGCACTAGTACACAACTCATGTATAAGCTATACACCCTAAACCTCACCAAATAAAATATGGTGAAAGGGAAGAAAAATAAGTCTAATTCAAATTGTTCAAGTGGTGACAGTTTTGGGAAATTTGAATAATAAATTGGCTCGGATTTTATAATTTGTTGGAATTATATTATCCGAATTCCTTAACCGAAACAAGTCCGGAATATCCCTATTCCGTAATAATCAGTATCAGAAAGCTAGGCGAAGGTCTGAAAAAGATAGTAAGCAAAAGATTCGCCGTTGCCGGGGATCGAACCCGGGTCACCCGCGTGACAGGCGGGAATACTTACCACTATACTACAACGACATTTGATGTTGGTTCTTCTTTCTGTAAACTTTTGTATTAGTATTTGTTTTGGATTTCTTGACCTCCTCTTTTCCTTTTACACTCGTTCGGTTTGAAAATAAAAGGGGTTTTTTTGTACCCCACAATTTACCTAAATACACCCACACGTTTTTTTGGACGAAAATACCCCTGTTTTTTTTTGCCTCAATCGGATTTAGGTTTTGAAGACATAAATACGATTTGTTTTTTACAAATCGTATGTACGTATTGGTGAATACATACGATTAGGCTGAAAATTTTCCAATCGTATTTACCTAGGCTGAGGTAAATACGATAGAGGTAAAAAAACAAAGCGTATTTACCTTGGGGGTGAGGTAAATACGATTCAGACAAAATACAAAGCGTATTTACCAATGGGTGGGGGTACACACGCTTTGTAAAATACGAATCGTATGTACCCTCACCTAAGGTAAATACGATTTGTTAAAATAGGAATCGTATTTACCCTTAACCATAGGTAAATACGATTTGTATTTAAATCGACAGCCAGATTTACTCCGCTGGCCTAACGGCTATTTATTCAACGGTGTAGATTGCACGGATAATATCCAACGGTTGAAATTCATTCACGAATTCTATAAATACCCACCCCCACCCTCATTCATTTCACACCAAAATTTCACTCTCAAATACATTTCTCACACATCCAAAATGCAGATTTGCCTAACACAATGGTCTGCTGAGAATAGGCTCTGCGCTATACATTATGGGGGCAACATCACGATGAGAGAAGATGGGGTATACTTTTGGAGTCCGAAACCGGAGTTATGCCGAATCCACCGCGCCATGGGGTTTGATGGTTTGAAGGATAAAGTGTCGTCGAAAGTTCAAGTGATTGGGGACGACCGTGACGTCACCGGTATCACTTATCGATGTCTATCAAGACCGACGAAGACATGGCGACCATGTTCGACATTCACGACAGGCTTATGGGGTATAAACCTTTGGAGCTGTACGTGGAAACACAACAGAGCGTTAATGAGATTTTACGTCGTTTGCGAGATCCAGAATATTAGGGTTTAGTTTGTTATGTTTTATCTTTTATGTAACTTTGTTTTATCGAATCAATGAAATGAATGAAATAGAAATTTTAAGTAAAATCGTAATAAATAGTAATCAATTGATATAAAATAAAAGAGTTCAAAAATAAATCCAGAAAGTACAGACAAAATAAAAGTAATAATATAAAAGGCCCTAATCATCGGTCTCTATATCTAGCATCTACATCAACTGGTAGAGACGAGCGTACGTCGGAGTGGCCATACGAATATGCCCACGATGAAGCCCCTCCTGTACCGCCTCTATCACACTCTGTACCCAAACTGGATCGCGCTGTGGGGGTGGTGGTGCAGCTGCCTGCTCTGGTGGTGGTGGTGCAACCGGCAACAGCCTGGGAATAGATACTCTGACGTACCACTCTAAGTAGCCCGCAGCAACCTCACCCAAATCCCGAGCAGGCATAGTCGTCTGAAGCACCTTGTGCACAGTGGGCAAATAGTGGGATATCCGGAAAATGCAGTCATCATGGCTAGGACGACCGGTGAGAGGGGGACGTGGGATGACCTGGATGTACCCAAACTGGCGGAGGCATCTATCTGGCATGTAGGGAACAGTGATGTCTCCCCAACTGAGGAAACTCCTGTAGAGTGCAACATGCTCGAAGGGTTTAACATCCCGATGACCCTCAAATGGTCGCCAACATACATCATCAACAGTGAGGTCGTCAATCCTCCGCCTGTAATCGACCAACTTTAGTGCATCTGTCCTCTACCTCTTCCAAACCCCACAGAGTGGTGTGTGCACATCAGATGGCTGCCTCTCCACCAGATGAGGAAAGTACCATAAAATCCAGCTCTGAAATGCAAAGATAAATAACTGAGTTATTTAAATTTAAAACATAATTATTTAAATTTAAATTATAATTATTTACCTATAACATGGAGGGGTAGCCAGGTAAATGTTTGGCCTGGTCCAACGATCCATAGTTCAGCTAGTCGTACATATGAGCAAGTGCAGCCACACCCCATGCATATGATCCAGCACCATCAGCAGTAAGGTCCTCAAGCAGCAGCAGCCACTTAGCCTCAGCCCTGTCATACGTCTTCACTATGAAGATGCTCCAACTCAGAACCAGAAGGATCATCGCCCTGACAGCAGGAGACATGTCAGCAGACATGGACGATGCAACAACTATGTCCAGGAGCCAGCTAAAACGGTAATACGACCCCTGACCAAGTCGACACTCAGCACGGGCCTCCTCCTCAGTAACCCCGAGATATGCCACAGCAAGCTGAACTGCTTGATCAGCGGTGACACTAGTGGGCGGTGCTCTGTAATATCTGCCTGAGAGTGGAAGGTGCAGCAAACAGGATATGTCATCTAAAGTAATGGTCATTTCACCGAATGGTAGGTGAAATGACGAGGTCTCCTGGTGCCACCTCTCAACAAAAGCAGACAGCAGCTCGTGGTCCACAGTAGTATGTCCTATCAATATGAGGGGGGCTAAACCTGAAGCTGTGAACCTCTCCCAAAACTGGTGGTTCTGGGAATAGACCAGGAGTCTCTTAGCTAGCTTGTTACCGTGGTTCGTAGCCTTCACTTTACGCTCATAGATCTGTTTTTAAAAAGAAATTTTAAAAAAATTATGCTATGTAAAAAAAGATGAATTTAAATACAAACACAATGTAAAAAAATAAATTTCACTAACCGGGTTAAGCTGAACACAGTAGCAGACATGACACTCCAGCCTAGTGAATAGAGAATGCTCCTCCTGATCGTGGTGGAACTGCTGTTGAGGCTCGCCCATATGCTGGTCCTGGGCCTGATAGAACAGCTGCTGAGGCTCGCCCATATGCTGGTCCTCCTCCTCAAACGGGTGGTGGTGCTGGCCCGGCTCGTACTCAAACTCTGGGGACTCCGGCTGTGGGGGATGTCTGACCTCAGCGCGCCTACGCCTAGTGGAGGAGTGTCCCGCAACTCTCCGGCGGGTGCGTGTGCTGGGAGCGGAAGACGACGACGCCTGGTCAGTCCGTCGATAAGAAGACACTAAAAAAAAACAGGTTAGTTACCAAAAATTAGAAATCGTATTTACCCTAAAAAGAGGTAAATACGATGCGAAATATTTGAGGAAATCGTATTTATCTATAAAAAGATAAATACGATTTACTTATTTTTGCAGGTTCTGGAGGAAATCGTATATAGCTAAATAGGATGAGAAATTTTGGTGGAAATCGTATGTATCTCCTACGAGGTAAATACGATGCGCTCTGAAATTTGATTGGTCAAATCGTATGTAAGTGACAAATGGTAATTGTTTTGTAAATTTGTAAATTTTTTAAGGGTATTTTCGACTTTTCGCTGACTACATTGGGGTATGGAGTCAATGGGTGGAGGTAAAAAAAGAATCCCAAATAAAATTCAAGTGTTCGGTTCCGCTACATTCCAAAATCCAAATTGGGAAACAAAAATAAGGGGAGTGTTGTGGAATGCGATTCATTAATCTTTTTTAGTGGGGTGTGCCACTTGAAACAAATTTAGTTAAAGACTTTAAGTTTGGTCTTTTTTTTTTTTTTGAATTACTTAAGTTTGGTCTTTTTAACAAATATTTTTTGTTGTTGCACATAAAAATAAGGGTTTAATAGTCTTACCCATTTCTCACAAAAAAAAAAATAGTCTTACCCAGTGTTCTTAGAACCGGACAGTATGGTAGTTGGTTCAACCCCAGTTGAACAAAAATCTGGTTGAACAGCACAGAACCGATTGATCGTGGTTCAACCGCTTTGAACCGTTCGAAATGTTTTTTTATTTATTTACCTTTTCTCCAAAATTTAATACTTTTTCTATTTTTTATTTAATTATTACTCATTTGAGTGAACCAATTGAATCATGACCCAAATGTCTCGGCTGTTCAATCTGTTACCATGAAGGTTTTCTTTTTTTTACCAAAAGTCTAACCCTTTAGCTAGCCATGTCTTATACCATAGTTAGGGCTGGAAATGAGTCGAACTTGGTTCAGCTCGGCTCGGCTCAATAAGAAAAGGCTCGGCTCGTAGCTTGGCTCGAGTTCGACATAAACCTTTTTTTTCAGCTCGACTCAACTCAGTTCAAGCTCGCGAGCAGCTCGGTTCAGCTCGTTAGCTCGGCTCATGGGATGAAGTGTTAAAAAAACCGACATTTTTTAGATTTTTGATATTTTCAAATAGTCATTTAATGGTAGTTTTTGAATGAAATAGTTACTAAATTGAAAATATAAATATAAATATAATTATAACATTTTTGTTGACCTATCTCATGAGTTTAAAAAAAAAGTATAAATAAGCATAGTAATAAAACAATTTGAGAAGAGTATAACAATGATATAATAATTATTGCTAAACAAGTTGTACCAACCAATAAACAAAAAGAACTTTGCTCTAGAAACACAAAATGCATAACATGAAAAACTAGAGATGATATTGAAATAATAAATGGTAATATATATATATATATATATACATATATATATATATATATATATATATAGTTATCGAGCCGGTTCATGAACCAGACGAGTCGAGCTACACCTAGCTCAAGTTCGGTTCATTTATTTAACGAGCTCAATCTTCAGCTCAAGTTCAACTCATTTGGTTCATGAACTAAGTTCAACAAGCTATTTGTCGGGTCGAGTTTCGAACTATGTTCGAGTTGGTTCGGTTCATTGCCACCCCTGACCATAGTCAAATATTCTCAAGAGGCAAAGGTGGACTCTTTTGAAATTTTAGATATTTGCATCACTAAATGATCTCATCCCTCTAAATATTTTAATAAACAAACCAATGGTTTATATTATGGTCTACCAGTGCACTAAATATAAATTTGCGCATTGTATAGATACCCTTTTATTTAACGTATCAAAATCAGAAAGTTCATTCATTGTTCCAACAAGACTCAGAAGCCAAAGCGCTCTCTCTCTCTCTCTCTCTCTCTCTCTCTATCTAACTCACTGTTTCAGTTCTGAGTTGAAGCTTATGGATTCATGAAATCTTCAATGGCTTTCAACAATTTTTTGCGAATTGTTGCATTTTGTGCTGCAATCGTGCTTCTACATGAAGCTCCTTCTGTAAAAGCTGGTGACATAGTTCACGATGATAATTTAACACCCAAAAAGCCCGGTTGCGAGAATCAGTTCGTTTTGGTAACACTCTTCACAAAGTTTGCTTCTTTTTCTATTTTCATTTCTGGGTTTTGTCTGTTTTCTTTACTTGGTAGTTTTAAGCTTCAGAATTATAGTGCCTTTTATGTCTTGCATGTTCAATTAGACATGCTTTTGAAATCAATGTTTAGTTTAAGTTTAATTTAGTTTCTGATTAATCATTAAGTCTATGTGTTTCATTTCACTGTGGAAGACTTGATTTTGTATGATGTGAATTATCATCTTCAGTAAAAATGTTTATTTTTGGTTCTATTAAGCAAATTTTGTCTCTAGACCTAGGCCCTGATTGGATAAACGGCTTAATTAAGCAATTATGCAGGCAAAAGTGCTTATGGATAATCTATTTCTAAAATAAAACATAAAATAAAGTCACATTATTTTATATTAGCTATAAGCTATAAGCTGTTTCCATTAGCTATTTTGGAGAATTTAAGTAAATAAGCTGAAAACAACTAATGAACATGTTATAAGTTATTTTCATAAGCTCTGCGAAACACCAAACAGTCTCATAAGTCCCTTATAAGTCCTATACAAATAGATAAACTCAAATAAGTCAATCCAAACAGACCTCTAGTTTCTGGTTTCATTAAAAAGAATAAAATGTCGCTTTTATATGAAATTGAAAAATCTCCGCTAAATTTTACCTAAAACTCTTAAAAACATCCAAACATGGCACATAAGCTGCTCCCGTCAAGCTCAATTTTAAACAAATCAATTGTACATAATCAAGTTGATTCAAACTCACATTTAAATACCAAATAAAGATGTGATTATTTATTGCAAAAGTTATTTATAACTATTATTATTATCAGATCAAAGTGCAAACTTGGGTTGATGGTGTAGAAGATGCTGAATTTGTTGGTGTGGGTGCGAGATTTGGCAGAGCCATTGTCTCTAAAGAGAAAAATGCTCGGCATACACGTCTTGTCCTTTCCGATCCTCGAGACTGCTGCAGTCCTCCAAAGAATAAGGTTATGTATTTCTTCATGTATGAGCATGTTTTGCTATAGTACTTTGGTTTGTTCGCGAGTGTAGCAGAGTACTAAATGTCACTAGTACAATTGTGTTGTCTTATATAATTAAACTGTAAAGTTTGCGGGAGATGTCATCATGGTAGATCGAGGCAACTGCACGTTCACGAAAAAGGCAAATTCTGCTCAAAGTGCTAATGCTTCAGCTATCCTCATCATAAATACCCAGAAAGGTAACAAAGTTTTTTTCAGCTAAACTCCATTTTTGTGCCAGCCTTGGCAACTTTGGGACATTTAGACAAATTAATCCCTACTCTAAGTAAAAAAAAAGTCGTTGACCTATCTACTATACGTTGAGACTGGAAACGAGAGTTTACTGTTTTTCTTTCGTCTCCTTTGTTGTTGTTGTTGGAGGTATCTAACACCTACATCTTTATTTTTCTTTTGATGTCAAATCTTGTTATTGTTGTCCGCAGAGCTTTACAAGATGGTTTGTGAATCTAGTGAAATGGATTTAAACATACACATACCTGCTGTTATGCTCCCACGAGATGCAGGCACAAAGCTGGAAAATATGCTGATGAGTACTTCATCTGGTAAGCTTCCTTTCTAGTTTTATAATCATGCGATGTTTCTTGGATATTATTTTATTCGGCAAAAATGAAGTGCAAAAGAGCACTTGAGAATTTTTTTGAAAAAGGATAAAAATTACAAACAAGGGGGGACATGAACCAAAACCCTTCAAACAAGCACATATTTTGATTTCTTTGATTCGGTAGCCCGAGCTCGGGTTCGATAATTACTTGTGCTAGAAGCTTTCTGAGATTGCTGCTTCAGTCTCTTCTGTTGAGATTTTGAAATTACCTCTTTAAAATTATAACCATCAATACCTGCTGTGACGTTTCTTGGGCTTATTTTGCTGTCCTTTCTATTTATTACAGTTAGCAAAGTGATGTTCCAAAATCTTCAATACTGTCAATTTTATTTCTTCCCTTTTTGCAGTGTCTGTGCAGCTATACTCACCACATCGACCAGCTGTTGACGTAGCAGAAGTATTTCTATGGCTGATGGCAGTTCTTACCATATTGTGTGCATCGTATTGGTCAGCATGGGGGGCCTGGGAAACAGCTGTTGAACATGATAGGCTATTAAGGGTCAGTTTTTCTCATTGGTTCTCTTAATATGTTGTTGATCCTACTCCTTACTGTCAAATCTTATTTTTATAGGATGCTTCTGATGAAATCCCAAACACAAGAGATGCGGGGGTTAGTGGAGTTGTAAATATGAATGCAAAAGCTGCAGTCCTTTTTGTTGTAGTTGCTTCATGCTTCCTGTTTATGACTTACAAATTGATGTCGTCGTGGTTCATTGAGATTTTGGTTGTTCTCTTCTGTATTGGTGGGATAGAGGTATTAGCTTCCCTATTTGAACATTATATTTATGCAGAAAAAGAAGGTAACAGATCAACATCTAACCATGATTTTTCTTGTATCTGCAGGGCTTGCAAACTTGCTTGGTTGCACTTTTGTCAAGGTACCATCTACTATCGTTAATAGAAATATTACTTTCCTTAAGTTATGAATGTTTTTGTCTTGGCATTCATCTAGTAAGTTTGTCATTCCTTACTTTTTATACAATTCCTGTTTGATTATTTGAAAACGTCACATTGGAGGTCTGAGAGTTGATATGCATGTTTTATGACCAAAAATCCCATTGGTTGGTTACCTATTTCACTACATGATCGGTTTGAAGCCTTAAGCTTGCCTTAGATTGGGGGTGATATATTCAAGAACGTTGTGTTCACACTTGCATCCTTTTATGTCCTCTTTAGTTGAAGTTGTCAATGTTACTCCATGATGTTAGGTTTGTTCAACATGTAAAAGATACTAATTTTGTTTTTTTCGTACAGACGGTTCAAGAATGCTGGCGAATCATACATTAAATTACCTTTCATAGGAGCTGTCTCATACCTTACTTTGGCTGTTACTCCATTCTGTATAACATTTGCCGTTCTTTGGGCAGTTTATCGCACCAAATCATTTGCCTGGATCGGTCAAGATATACTTGTAAGGACAAAATTTTCTCACCAGTCTTAATTGCTTTTCCTCCCCTCCCCTCCTAAACCCTCCATCCAAACACACCCTTAGTTTTTTTTTTTTTGCAGGGATATTAAACTTTTCAATAACACACATACACACACAATGTTGTATTATTTTTAGTTTTTTACACTTACAAATATAACAAATCAGTGAGTGTCCATGTAATGTTCATTTCTTGTCGGTTATTCTAACAGGGAATTGCGCTGATAATTACAGTTCTGCAGATTGTACATGTACCTAACCTCAAGGTATTTATTTAAGCTTACATAATCATTATGCTGTGGCTTTATGCCAAACTTGTTAAAAAATATTCTTGAGTTCTGTTACTTTTCAGTAGTAGCCAATGTATGAAGCATTTGGATATTCAAGTTTGTACAGAAGAACTGAACTAGCAAAATATTCAATTTGTTGTTTGTATCTGGTTGCATTGCTTCTACTTTTCACTCCAGTTTGTGTCCATAGATACATCTGCTAGTTGTCATGTTAGAGCAAGGTTGTCAAACTCTAGAGTCTATGTAAACTCGTGGTACTTTCGTGGACTTGACTTGTAAACTCGTAAGAGTTTAACAAACATTCATAAATATTACTCTAACACTAACTTCATTTCGTAGTTGAATAAACGAAACAAAAATAATACTTAACTTACCATTAACTTTATAAATCCAATACATATTGAAGCACATGGTAATTCAACCCAAGTAACCAACAAAGTTGATCAATAATTCACATTTTAAAGCCAAGTCAATATAAAATTATAGACTCGTAAACTCGTTAGTAAAAATGATAGTTTACTTGAAGTTGTGCTAGTTTACCAAAAAGAGAGTTTACGCGCGAGTTAGAATCTGTGTTTTATGTTATATGGAATGTTTCTTCATAAAAAATAAGATACTCATGTTATATTATATCCAATTGTTTTACAAATTAGGTTGGCACAGTTCTTCTCGGTTGTGCCTTCATTTATGACCTATTTTGGGTGTTCTTCTCAAAGAAATTTTTCAAGGAAAGCGTGATGATTGTGGTTAGTTTTATCTTCATTCTAATTTATGACAACCAGAAAAATCCTATGTAATGACTAATTTTAATTTTTCTTATGTTACCTCGCTATAGGTAGCCCGAGGTGATAAAAGTGGAGAAGATGGTATTCCAATGTTACTGAAATTTCCGCGCATTTTCGATCCATGGGGAGGTTATAGCATTATAGGTTTTGGAGATATCCTTTTACCTGGAATGCTTGTGGCATTCTCACTCAGGTTTTATCTCCTCCCTCCTTTTCCCTTGCATGACATGAGTATGTCTCCACAAACTTAATATTCAAATTTTTATAACTATGGTGTCCATATTTTATGGATTGGAATTTGCTTCGGTCAGTTATTAGGAAATTTGCTTTGAGAATAATAACATTAGTTAGGTAAGAGTAAGACAGTGAAGGAATTGAGTTCTTAACACATCAATTTCCTAATGCTTCTAGCAAATGGGTTATTGGAATACACCATTCTATAAACAAATGGAAGAGCAAGGTTGATCGCTACAGTATTCAGTATTGTTAAGAGTCCAACCCAAATTTTGGGAGTGAGGTATCCCACACTCTACAAGTTGGTTTTGTAGGGTTGATTTAGGTCCAACCCAAATTCTAAGATGGTATCAGAGCTTATCCAAGATTTACTGGGCCACCCGCTATCGGGTCACTCGAGTCAGGCTCCAGTTGTCTCCAACCCATTTGTGGGAGTGAGGTATCCCTCACTCTACAAGCCGGTTTTGTAGGGTTTAGTTAGGCCCAGCCCAAATTATACTTTTCTGGCACAGTATTAATGTAAAAGCTTTGATCAATGGTTGCAGGTATGATTGGCTAGCAAACAAGACCCTTGCAAGTGGATACTTCTTGTGGGCAATGTTTGCCTATGGTTTTGGTAAGAATCAACTAGCAACAACTTTGTCTATTGTTTCTTGACTTCAGTGTTATTATTTCATAACCAAAAAAATAAGATCTATTTTTTTTATTGTTGACTTGAAAGTTGCATCATGATTGGTTGAGCAAGTGCATACATATGACTTGACTTCTTCCTAATTTTGGTAGGTCTTCTAATCACGTACGTGGCGCTAAACTTGATGGATGGGCATGGGCAACCAGCACTACTATACATTGTTCCATTTACTCTTGGTAATGTTTATGAAAAAGATTATTAATTTGTGTTCATATTTTAGTTGGGTGCTCATTGTTACATGCATGAATGCAGGGACCTTTTTGGCATTGGGTCGGAAGCGAGGAGATTTGAAGGTTTTGTGGACAAGTGGAGAACCAGAAAGACCATGCCCACATATCAGACTCCAACATAGTGGAGAATCATTCCCTGAATGATATTGTAACTTTCAACCTGCTTTGATATATTCTGTGTATGTAAATGCATGGTTGATCTTCTGGAACTGGGACCAAAAAACTAATACACCCTTTAGTCATTGCAGGGGCTCACATCACATTTGTAAAATTAGTTTACATTCAGTTTATAGTTTGTTCAGAAAGTTCTACATGATAGAAATCTCTATTTACCTAGTTTTATGAGCATCCTGATTTAGTCTCACTGTCATACTACCAATGTTATATAATGATAGTAATGCATCTATTCTGCACCTGGATTGTATGATATATATTGATCTCACCCTAATTATACATACCTCCTCGTCTTAGAGAAATAGAGAGGGTGTGTCATTTAAACAAATCTAAAGGGGTTGAGTGTAGTTTTCTCAGCAAATAAGAGTGAAGAGTGTGTTTTAAAAATAGAAGGGGTATGAATGTCATTCAAACATACAAATGGTAAAATGCAAGTATTGTGTGGACAACGAGAGTGCGAACTGATTGAACTAATGACAAAAAATTCAAACAATACCTCATGAGAGGT
Organism: Astragalus glycyphyllos; assembly: GCA_963573325.1. Taxonomy (NCBI): domain Eukaryota; kingdom Viridiplantae; phylum Streptophyta; class Magnoliopsida; order Fabales; family Fabaceae; genus Astragalus; species Astragalus glycyphyllos. Next base: position 10,644,544 of record OY754313.1, on the reverse strand, counting down.
GAATGTAATTTTCGTTATGATAAAAAAGGAAGTAAAACAAACAAATAATAAGCTTGAGTTGATTGTTTATATTTGCCAAAGCTGGTTATGAAAGTTGGCCGTGGTCCCCAGTCCGAACCTCTTTGTGGTTTCGTAATGTCAATAGTTAAATTATGAAAGGGTTAAATATGTTTTAGGGCCCCGTAAATATGGGGTGTTTTAGTTTAAGCCCTTGCAAAAAAAAAAATATTTATAAGCCCTCGCAAAATGACACGTTTTGTTTTAAGCTCTTCAGTTAGCAAACTGTTAGTGATACGTTAAAAATCTCTTCCATGTGTATATTTGCAGGGGCTTAAACCAAAAAAAAAAAAAATTGCAAGGGTCTAATAAATAAAATTTTGCAAGGGTCTAATAAAATTTTGCAAGGGTCTAATAAATTTTTTTTTGCAGGGGCTTAAAATAAAAAATAAAAAACACACGTGGAAGAGATTTTTAACGTCTCACTAACAGTTTGCTAACAGAATGACTTAAAACAAAACGTGTCATTTTGCAATGGCTTATAAATAAATAAAATTTTTGCAGGGGCTTAAACCAAAACACCTCATATTTGCAGGGGCCTAAAACATATTTAAGCCATTATGAAATTCATACTTGAATTGTCGAAAATGGATTGCAAAATTGGATTGAAATGATCATTGCTACATGTATCTTGAATTGAATACTTGTATGGCAAGTGTTTTGAGTGGGTATTTATAAATTTGATTTCTGCTGAAACTTGTTCAAAGAAATACTAGTTATTAGCAACTGTGATTTCAGGATCTTGTAATCTCAATTTCTGATGATTGTCAGAGCTATTTAGTTATAATAAAAGGGAATTGAACACATTTAATATTTCACATTGCAGATCACAATACATGCCAATCCCAATATTGTGGGTTAGGGTTCTCTCCACTAACTTCAAATTTTCATTAGGAGAGAAATAAACTTGATGAAAATAATATTTTAGAAATAATATACTTTTATTGAATGTATGATGTATCTCTCTCCGTCCCTCACCCTTGGTTGTGTTGGCAATTCAGTGACATGGAGACGTCGGTTCTCGAATTCGAACCCGAGTGCGAGTAGTGATAATGTGTACGTGATATTTATTTGTCATTTCATCTAAATAGACAAAAAAAGGAATGTATCTCTCTCCTTGGGAAGTTTCCGGTTTATGGAGAGGATCTACACCCTAATATTGCAATTACAACATTGTTCACAACCACGTCACACTGCAACAGCCACCATACAACGAAAGCAAAACACCTGCATCAAACCACATAATACAGCAATGGGTCTCAAGAAGATCCTTACTAAACTGTTCTTCATTTTTTATTTGGAAGATTGATAGGAAAATTCAAAGGATTAAAAGTACTTTAGGATGGTAGTGAGTTGATGATGAATGAAAGGTGAGATTTGAGAGGAAAGTGCAGAGTGATATGGGATTTGGAAAGTATATTGTGATGGATTACATCATTTAATAGGAACATAAAATAAATTTTATGCAAAAACAACCCCAATATGCAACACTTGCAATACGAGTAAAACAATTGCTTTGGCATAAAAAGTCAATCTTCATATTCTTTTCTATAGCCTATACTCGTGTTACAATGCTGTACAAGTTACAACTCTGGTAATTGTTGGATCTCAAGAAACAGAGATCCATAACAAAACTCATCATCCCTCACAAATGTAAAGAGACGTATATTTATGTTGTAACATTATCAAACATTCTATATGAAAAAGATAAGGGAATTTTGATTTCTATTCATTGACTCAGAAACTGAAAATAACTATCTCTAGAAATATTATCCAACACATTCTACCTGCAAGGTTAAATCTTTGATTCCAGCATTATGTAACAGATTTGAAACCTGAGACTTTACTGATATCTTGTCGGTATCTGTTGATACATGTAGATGCAGTGTCCCTACCACATCTGAGTTTGTGAAGCTCCATGAATGAAACTTTTGAATACCATAAACACCCTTTATCTTCAAAACATTAGTTAAGGAGTCTTTAAGGTCATGCTCATGTGCCCTTGGAACTCTTTGGAGCAAAATTTCAGCTGAATTTCTGAGTAAAGGTATCACAGAGGATACAATTAAAACTGAAATGAAAATTGAGCATGCAGGATCAGCTACAAGCCACCCTTTGTATTTAATTAATAGGGTAGATATGCAAACACCAACACTCCCCAACGTGTCTGCAAGAACATGCAAGAATATCCCTTCCATATTATGATCGATATGGCGATGGCTATGCTTTTGGTGAACAAGTGGAGCATCATGACTATGGTGATCAGCATCAACATGGTGATGACTATGGTGCTGATGGTCATCATGGTGATTGTGATTGTGATCATGACAATCACCATGGTCATGGTGGCTGGCATGGTCATGATGATCATGGTGATCATGGGTATGGTCATGATGCTTAAAGCTCTGAATGTTGGAATTGTCTGCAATATAGTCAGCCTTCCCCTCATGACTTGAGTGATCATGGTGATCAGCTTGGTGATGATGGTCATGGCAGTGGGAATGTTCATGGTGATCATGCTGTCCAGCATGGCCATGAGACTTAGAGCTCTGAATGCTACTGTTGTCTGCATGACACTCAACTTTCTTCTCATGATTAGAGTGGTTGTGATGAGCAGGATCACCGAAGCACGAATTGTCTTGGCAGTCACTAGAAACAGAAATAACTTCTTGATTGCTTTCATGTCTTTCATTATGGTGGTGGGAATGGTGACTATGGAGCTCTGAGTGTGCATGTGAATGTGAATGTGAATGCGAATGTGAGCATGATCCACCATGAGCATGATGATGCTCTTCATGAAAGAATATCAAACCAATGACATTGACTACAAGCCCTCCTACAGAAACAACCAACAAACTATTAGTTGATATCTCTTGAGGATCCAATATTCTCTCAAAGGACTCCACTACTATTAATGCTCCCACAAGAACCAGAAAAACAGCATTAGTATATCCCGATAGAACCTCAAATCTTCCCCGACCGAAGTTATAGTGGTTATTCGCAGGCAATCGAGATATATACGAAGCATACAACCCAATAGCCAAAGCAGCACAATCAAACAACATGTGACACGCATCCGATATCAGGCCAAGACTATTGAGCCAACAACGAATTCCACAACCATATAACCAGCGTTGATCAAAAGAAAAAGCGCGATTTTCCTCGACTTCCTCTCACTCAAAATATGTCTTATAGGCTTCATAACCATGTCATTTAACAACTGCGAAGACTCATCTCCCAACACAAGATCATGTGAATCAAAAGGATCCAAATCTCTAACAGCTACATAGAGCAACAAACCACAAAGCAATAAACCCCAAAGTGAAATATCAGGATAATAGAAAAGTTCCAATATCAAAGTACACACAAAAGTCACCAAAGACTCTCTCTTAGAGTCTTTAAAACTCAACAACTCACCACCACCTCCACCGCCGCTACCGCAATAATTCTCGCTCAAAAGCACGCCAAATATTACGGTATTCGCCAAAGGCCAAGCCAAATTCCCAAAGGAAACACCATCTTCAGCAGACTCATAAACAAAAAAACTAACAACAGCAGGAACAAAAAGCACAATTGTAGTAAAAAACAGTGTAATTAACCTAACCCTTTTATAATCCAATTGCTTAGAAAACCCTAAATCCATCGAAATACTCTGTTCATAACAAGCAAGAAATCCAGACATAAAAGGAAGCAACAATTGCCAAACCTTAACACAATTTTCTCCATTCTTAGACAAAGGAAAACACTCAATTCTATACCAACCAAGAGACAACATAAATATAAAATACAATATAAAAACAAACAACAAATTCTTGTTTTTTTTAAGGAAAACATTGTACCAATTTTTATTTAAAATTTAAATAAAGTAGTTTGAGGTATTGGTGATTCATTCGACAAAAATATAATTAGGGGTCCAATTTTCAAAAGTTGAACGGGGACTCCAAATTGTTTTGGACGGCCACGGACTTATCAATGTATCTTTTAATAGGCTAGTAAAACAAAGGTTAAAATGCTATACAAGTCTTCATTTATTTTTTACTTTAAAAACTACCACATTAGAATTGCATGTTTTTTTTTGCAAATAGAATTGCATGTTTACCCAGCAACTAGTAACAACTTTTAAACAGAAAACACAATAGTCTTGCTTGATAGCAAACATGATTATTACCTGATACTCATACATGATAACAAAACTACTCTACCTTATAAAACATTATTCAGTCACCTCTTCTTCATCATTAAGGAGATTTTATTTCACAAAAGGAAGAGAAGAAGAGAATGGTGATTCTTTGTTTTTTTGTTTTTTGGAATTGAAGAGGGCTTAAAAGCCCAGAGAATAGTGATCCTGGAAGAAGGGTTTTTGATTTTTTTATGCACTTTGTTGAGAAATCTATAGCACTTTTATTACTTTTTTTTTAAAAATATAAAGCACTTTTATTACTTTGATACTAAGCAAAGTAATTAGAATTTAATATTTGATAATTTGACACTTTAAATTATATTTTCTAATTAAACTAGTAAGTATCACCCGTGCCAGCACGGGTATACAAATTTTTCTAAAAATAATTTAAAATAATTTTTTCGTTAAATGTTTTCAAAATCACATCTTTTTTTTCCCTCTACGTTATACTTTAGTCGATCCTGGAGGATTTGTGGCGATTTCGAAGAATAAATACTGATCTCTAAGCAACATCACATAATTAGCGCACCTGGTTGAAACTACTTGATATTGGCTTCCAAATAGAATCATCAGGTACAGATTCACGAAATCCGAGATGCATTTTAATTACCTTCATCTGTATATAAAGCTAATACTGAGTCGTTACCCTCTCACACGTCTTAACCTTTGAGATATGTTGCTGGACTACGACTGCAACTTATAGATTTCATTATCGTATCAATTACTTGGTCGAATAGCGGTTTGGCAAAGTACCACATATGATTTTTAAATATTGTTTAAAAATGAATGATTATATTATATAAATACGATTCAATTTAGGGAAAACTGAAACCTTGATTTTTTAAACGCGTGAATATTCACATATTATGAACTTGTCTGTTGTTAATTTCATTACCGTATTAAATACTCACATCAAATAGCGGTTTGGCAAAATCTCACGAACGAATTTTAAATACTGTTTAAAAATTAATGTTATATTTTTTCCTTTTGTTATAATTTTTTTTACATATGTTGTGTCTTTGTAATCAAACAAATATATATGTAGACAAAAATTGAATTTATGAAAAATTTTAACAACAAATGGTTTTTTGTTAATTAGATAAAATTTTAGAGATGAACGATCTTTTTAATTATGAATCAGTCCAAAATTAGTTTAAGAAATGGTTTTTTAATTAGGAATGGAAAGGCATTATTAAAAGCCAAGTCCCTATAAAGTGAACTTCCCTTTTCCTCTGCTTCACCGCTTCAAAGCGCGCAGGATGACAGACCAGATCGGTGACTTTATGGTTTTCTTCAAATCAGCGATGTGACTATCGCTCAACGGTTCTGATTCCCCCTCTACGGTAGACGGCCAAATAACAACGCACGGAGGTCAAGTCTTCTCAGGGAATGAACGCAACACTCTCAGGTATGTAATCTACTGAGCTATATTCCCAAATCGAAAACTCATGGAAATTTCTGGATACTTGATTCATGTTCCTGATATGAAAATCAAAGTTTATTATGCATCTTCAAGATCTGATTGTGTGGCAGCTAACGACTCCATCTTTTAAATTAACCTAATTATTGTTTGAAAATAGTTTTCGTTTGTGAATATGAAGATATGTTTTGTTTAACTCTGAGCCATTTTTGAGTATTTGTGTTTTGAATCAGGATTTTTAGTTGATTCCCTAATTTTGCTTTTATTCTTTTTCCTCTTTTGGTTTTGATTTTTGTTTTAGTATTTTCTTTGCAACATTCTTTGTGCACATCTATATATACAATAGTTCACTTCGAAGTTGGACGCCCTGTTGAAGGTAAGGGTGCTCTAGGAAAAGTGTTAGATAGAGTCCAAGAGACGTACAACTCTATGTTGAATGGGAAGTAGCTTGCCTTTGACGGCGAGAAGACTTTGTTGACCATTGCTCTCTTGCTCAATGGTTTTTTGGTTCAGATTTCAGCGAGTGGTTTTTTGGTTCAATGGCGAGACAACCTCGATCGTCCTGCTCGAGAAAGGTTCATGGCTCCTCAAGATGGACCTCTCGTTAAGTGACCAATCACACCGCCACATAGGTACGACGGTATTGCAGCTTTGTAGTTTCATTCTTTACAGATAGATATTGATCAACGATGTGAATGATGCTTGCTGAGTTTCATGTGAATTAAATTATATATGGCTTGTTGTCATGAAATTAAACCAATTCGTAGTTAGTATGTTTTGCATTTGATTCGTTAAATTACAATTTTTCTTTGATTTCTAAAGCATCAGAGATAGCTGATTAGGGGCAAAATATGAAAGTACTTCTTGGATGAATCAGGTTTGCAAAATTAAAGGAGAGCGTGTTGGGTGTGTTTAAGCAAAAGAGAACTTTTTAAGAAGATTGATGAATGTGTTTTAAAAATGGAAGAGGTTTGTTTACTGGTAACTTAGAAGAGTATGCTATTTTTTGAAGTATCAATAGATCTGCGATAGAGGTATCAATAGAACTCCATCACTTGTTGGTTTAATTATCGACTCTTAGCCTGATGATTCTGATTCATTCATGATTACTTGTTCTGTTTAATTAACTATGAGAACCATTTCCATTGTAAACGGGTACAAATGTGGGACACTTGAAAAATGTAATTCAATTCGTTAAAAAAAACGACCCCCAAATATTCTATTAGTTAAAAGTTGCTTTGATTCAGCATGGATGGTTGAATTTTTTGGTCAATAGAACAGATATCAGTTTGCTTGAATGATTGTAATAATACGTGGCCTGTAACACCCCGGAAATAATTTAATTAAAATAGTTGATTGAATTATTAAAATAATTTGGAGGCGGGATATAGATAAATTAAAAGGTTAATATTTTATATGCGTAGGAGGTGAAACGAGTAAAGGAGGTGGTGACGTAGAGAGCCCAGTGTTTACTGAGCCCTCAACTTAAACCCTGGGGGTTTAAGCCAAACCCTCATTCGCAGCAAGCAAAAGAAAAACGAAAGTGAGATTGAGAGAGAGAGCACGCGGCGCAAAGAGGGAGAGAAGAGGAGGGTTTCGCGAAGAATTTCAAAAGGAGATCGTTCGTGTTGCTGTGGTTTTGTTCGTGTCTCGTTCGTCGTGTTCTGGAGCTTACGTTATTCGAGGTAAGGGTGGGCTTAACCTTGATAATGGGTTGATGATAATTATGTGTGGGTAGTCTAGGGTTTTGTTGAATTGTTCGTGTTGTTGCATATCGTGTTTTCGTTGAGATTGGTGCTTTGATGATTATTGCACGTTATTGTGATTTGTTTCGTTATTTGTTGTTGTGTGATTGTTGTATCACGATGATGGTGTTGTTATTGTTCGTGTTTTTGTTGTTGCTGTGCGTGGTTGATTGTTGTTGTCGCGTTGTCGAATTGTCGTTTTTGTTGTGGTGGTTGCGGTATCGTTGCCGTTAGGGTTTGGTGTTTGGCAATTTAGCGATTCTGGACACAGGTTCGGTTTTTCTAAAACTGGAGCTGTTTGGTTGATCCAAAAATTATGAGGTTGATTGTTTTTGAAAATAGACTTAACGCCGGTCGTTTTGGCACTGGTTTCGTCAAATTCGGAGTTGTATAGCTCGAGTTATAGGCGATACAAGTTAGGTTAAAATTCTGGAAACGATTTGGGTATAGATTCGGTATTTCGGTGACTGGGAACGTTGTATTGACCGAAAAATTATGTGGTTTATTTTTCTGGAAAATAGACTTAATGCTTGTTAATTTGGCACTGGTTTGGTTGCGTTTAGGGTTGTGTAGCTCGAGATATGAATTCCACAAGTTAGAGTAAGATTCTGGAAACAATCTGGACACAGGGTCAGTGTTTTGGTCACCACGTTTTCAAAAGAACTCCTTTTCGAACGAATCCAATTTCTTTGAAAACTAGACAAAATTTGCCCCAGTTTATGCACAAGTTTCATGCAATTTGATTGAGTTTTGGTCACTTTGGAATTGCTTGAATTTGAAGGACAGAAACTGTCCTCTTTTGCAACTAGCCTGTGTGCTTTTCGAAAATTGTACCTATTGGACACTCTCCTTCAAAAACTGAACTTAGGGATGATAACCAGACCCATAGGGCTTTCCAACAAGTATTTATTTGTTGAAATCCGATGTCGTTTGCTATTTTAATTAATTCGCTGAAGTAGGTGCGATGTGCCTAGGCGCTGTGCGCCAGTCTTGTGCGTGGTGTGCGTGCGTTATGTCCGCGTTGTGGAGCCGTCTGGTGTTAATATTTCAGGTGCGGTGCTGGTATGCTCAGGAGAGTTTAGTGGTAGCTGTGATGCTACAACTTGGTGCTATTTTTGGTGAAATCATTTGTTTTGATTCTGGTGATATAGTATTTATTTTAAATACTTGTTATGGTGAGTTGGTGCATAATCATGGTGTCGCATTGTCATATGCATGTTTTGGTGATATAGGCTCTGCCTCTGGTGTTTGTTGGTGATATGCCCGTCGTGGCTCATTTTGGTGATCGGTACCGCATGCATATGCCCACTGGAGGGGTTGCATATCATCCCATTGTCTATGAATGTTATAACTTTGGTGGTTCACTGTCAAATGGACTTTTCCTTTGGTATCTGGTGCTGTGATATGGTGTAATTGTATTGTGTTGCTGTAGTTACCTGATGCTAGCATATTTTTATCATCTGCTTATTACCTCTGTTAGACTCACCCCTTCTGCTTGGAATGTTGCTCTCATGCGGCAACGCTGCAGGTGATCGCTAGTGCTCGTGGAGGAATTGCTAGGTTTTGCTTCCTCTCTCGTTTGGGTCTGTGTCAGCTCTGATATGTAGCACCGGGGAGTCGTTAGTTATCGTTTTGAACTATTATTTTAGTTATTGGAAATTGTTTTAATTAATTTTGGAGATGTCTCTAATTGTTAATTCTGGAGATGTTTAAACTGGTTAATATTTCCGCTGCTTGGTGATTTCTTTTATATAAATTATTTTGGAGATTTTCTTTTTTTAAAATGGTGAAAAATGTAGCGCCCTTCGAGGTGACTCTGATAATTGTCTATTTAGTTGTAATAGTAAAAGGGGGGTGTTACATTAGTGGTATCAGAGCAGTTCGGTCTGTCCGGCCAAGTTGTCGAGTCGTCGAGTCGAGTAACACTTGAGTAATTGTTACTCGTTTCTGGTTATAGTTTCTGTTGCAGTGTTAGGTTGAGATGGCAGGACGGAACGATGCTGCAGTCGCTGCTGCTTTGCAGGCTGTGGCTCAAGCTGTGGAGAATAACCCAGGTGCTGCTGGTGATGCTGGGTCGCGCAGTTTGGCTACGTTTCAGAGGGAGAATCCTCCTACCTTTAAGGGCAAGTATAACCCTGATGGTGCTTTGGCGTGGCTGAAAGAGATGGAGAGAATCTTTCGTGTTATGGATTGCTCTGAGGCGCAGAAAGTCAGGTATGGTACTCATATGCTGGCAGAGGAGGCTGATGACTGGTGGTTGGAGGTGAGACAGAGGTTGGCGACTGTGAATGAAGAGGTCACTTGGGCTGCGTTCAGCAGAGAATTTCTGAGAAAGTATTATCCTGAAGATGTCCGTGGGAAGAAAGAGATTGAGTTTCTGGAGCTGAAGCAGGGTAATATGTCGGTGACTGAGTATGCTGCCAAGTTCATTGAATTGGCGAAGTTCTATCCACATTATGGTGAGGCTGGTGCTGAATTCTCCAAATGCATCAAGTTTGAAAATGGGTTGCGGGCCGTATAGAATGTCTGCATCTGAATTGTCAGAACTGAAGAAGCAACTCGAGGATCTGCTTGAAAAGAAATTTGTGAGGCCAAGTGTGTCGCCGTGGGGAGCTCCAGTGTTGTTGGTGAAAAAGAAAGATGGTAGTATGAGGTTGTGCGTAGACTATCGGCAGCTGAATAAGGTGACTATTAAGAACAAGTATCCGCTTCCGAGGATTGATGACTTAATGGATCAGTTGGTGGGTGCTCAGGTGTTCAGTAAAATAGATTTGAGATCGGGTTATCATCAGATCAAGGTGAAAGACGAAGACATTCAGAAGACAGCTTTCAGAACCCGTTATGGGCATTATGAGTATTCCGTGATGCCTTTCGGTGTGACTAATGCGCCGGGAGTGTTCATGGAGTACATGAATCGTATCTTTCGTGAGTATCTGGATCGGTTTGTGGTGGTATTCATTGACGACATCCTAATTTATTCTAAGTCAGAAGAGGAGCATGCAGAACATCTGAGATTGGTATTGGAAATTCTGAGGGACAGGAAATTATATGCGAAGCTGTCTAAGTGTGAGTTTTGGTTGAAAGAGGTTAGCTTTCTGGGTCATGTTATTTCGGGGAATGGAATTGCCGTGGATCCGTCTAAGGTTGATGCCGTGTTACAATGGGAGTCTCCGAAGTCAGTTACTGAGATTAGAAGTTTTCTGGGTCTGGCAGGTTACTATAGGAGGTTTATAGAAGGATTTTCGAAGTTGGCACTTCCGTTGACTCAGTTGACTTGCAAGGGTAAAGCTTTCATCTGGGATGACTGTTGTGAAGAGAGCTTCAAAGAATTAAAGAAGAGGTTGACGACGTCTCCTGTTCTGACGTTGCCTAATCCGGAAGAGACGTTTGTGGTGTATTGTGATGCTTCCAAGATGGGGTTGGGAGGTGTGCTTATGCAGAATGGTAAGGTAGTTGCCTATGCGTCGAGACAGTTGAGGACTCATGAGAAGAACTACCCTACCCATGATTTAGAACTTGCTGCAGTTGTGTTCGCGTTGAAAATTTGGAGACATTATCTGTATGGTTCGAGGTTTGAGGTGTTCAGTGATCATAAGGGTTTGCAGTATCTGTTTGATCAGAAAGAGTTGAATATGAGACAGCGCAGATGGTTGGAGTTGCTGAAAGACTATGACTTTAGCTTGAACTATCATCCGGGAAAGGCTAATGTGGTAGCTGACGCTTTAAGTCGAAAGACGTTGCATATGTCAGCAATGATGGTTAGAGAACTCGAATTAATTGAGCAGTTCAGGGATATGAGTTTGGTTTGTGAAGTGACGCCTCAGAGTGTCAGATTGGGGATGTTGAAGATTGATAATGAATTCATGGCTAGCATTCGAGAAGCTCAGAAGTTAGAGGTTAAATTAGTTGACCTGATGGTTGGGATTGATCAATCCGAGAATAAAGACTTTGAGTTGGATGCGCAGAATGTATTGAAGTACCGTGGAAGAATCTGCATTCCTGATGAGGAGGAGATGAAAAGAGCAATTTTAGAAGAAGGTCATAGGAGTAAGTTGAGTATCCATCCGGGAGCTACAAAGATGTATCAGGATCTGAAGAAGATGTTTTGGTGGCCTGGTATGAAGCGTGATGTGGCGCAGTTTGTGTATTCCTGCTTGACTTGTCAGAAATCGAAGGTTGAGCATCAGAAGCCTGCTGGGTTGATGCAACCGTTGGAGATTCCGGAATGGAAGTGGGATAGTATTTCTATGGATTTCGTGATAGGGTTACCTAATACTGTGAGGGGGCACGATTCGATTTGGGTGATTGTGGATAGATTGACGAAGTCTGCTCATTTTATTCCTATCAATATCACGTATCCGGTGTCGAGATTGGCAGAGATTTATATTCAGGTGATTGTGAAGTTGCATGGTGTTCCTTTGTGCATTGTGTCTGACAGAGATCCTAGGTTCACTTCTGATTTCTGGAAGAGTTTGCAAGAAGCGTTGGGTTCTAAATTGAGGTTGAGTTCAGCTTATCATCCTCAAACTGATGGACAGACAGAGAGGACCATTCAGTCATTGGAAGACTTGTTGAGATCTTGTGTTCTTGAGCAGGGAGGTGCGTGGGATACTCACCTTCCGTTGATCGAGTTTACTTACAACAATAGTTACCATTCTAGCATCGGGATGGCACCGTTCGAGGCATTGTATGGTCGGAGATGTAGGACTCCGTTGTGTTGGCATGAATCTGGGGAGAGTATTGTTCTTGGACCCGAGGTTGTTCGAGAGACTACTGAAAAGGTGAAATTGATCCGTGAGAAAATGAAAGCGTCGCAGAGTAGACAGAAGAGCTATCATGATAAGAGAAGGAAGGATTTAGAATTCCAAGCTGGTGATCATGTGTTTTTGAGAGTCACGCCTATGGCTGGTGTTGGGCGTGCATTGAAGACAAAGAAGTTGACTCCTCGTTTCATTGGACCGTATCAGATCACTGAGAGAATTGGTAATGTTGCTTATAGGGTGGCCTTGCCGCCTAATCTTTCGAATTTGCACGATGTATTTCATGTGTCGCAACTTCGGAAGTATATTTCGGATCCGTCCCATGTGATTCCGATGGATGATGTGCATGTGCGGGATAATCTCACTGTGGAGACAATGCCTGTGCGAATTGAAGATCGTGAAGTGAAGACTTTACGTGGCAAAGAGATAAACCTGGTGAAAGTGGTCTGGTTAGGAGCTGCTGGTGAAAGCATGACATGGGAGTTGGAGAGCAAGATGCGAGAGTCCTATCCGAAGCTGTTTGAATCAGGTATGTTTTCGAGGACGAAAGATTCTAAGTGGGGGAGGGTTGTAACACCCCGGAAATAATTTAATTAAAATAGTTGATTGAATTATTAAAATAATTTGGAGGCGGGATATAGATAAATTAAAAGGTTAATATTTTATATGCGTAGGAGGTGAAACGAGTAAAGGAGGTGGTGACGTAGAGAGCCCAGTGTTTACTGAGCCCTCAACTTAAACCCTGGGGGTTTAAGCCAAACCCTCATTCGCAGCAAGCAAAAGAAAAACGAAAGTGAGATTGAGAGAGAGAGCACGCGGCGCAAAGAGGGAGAGAAGAGGAGGGTTTCGCGAAGAATTTCAAAAGGAGATCGTTCGTGTTGCTGTGGTTTTGTTCGTGTCTCGTTCGTCGTGTTCTGGAGCTTACGTTATTCGAGGTAAGGGTGGGCTTAACCTTGATAATGGGTTGATGATAATTATGTGTGGGTAGTCTAGGGTTTTGTTGAATTGTTCGTGTTGTTGCATATCGTGTTTTCGTTGAGATTGGTGCTTTGATGATTATTGCACGTTATTGTGATTTGTTTCGTTATTTGTTGTTGTGTGATTGTTGTATCACGATGATGGTGTTGTTATTGTTCGTGTTTTTGTTGTTGCTGTGCGTGGTTGATTGTTGTTGTCGCGTTGTCGAATTGTCGTTTTTGTTGTGGTGGTTGCGGTATCGTTGCCGTTAGGGTTTGGTGTTTGGCAATTTAGCGATTCTGGACACAGGTTCGGTTTTTCTAAAACTGGCGCTGTTTGGTTGATCCAAAAATTATGAGGTTGATTGTTTTTGAAAATAGACTTAACGCCGGTCGTTTTGGCACTGGTTTCGTCAAATTCGGAGTTGTATAGCTCGAGTTATAGGCGATACAAGTTAGGTTAAAATTCTGGAAACGATTTGGGTATAGATTCGGTATTTCGGTGACTGGGAACGTTGTATTGACCGAAAAATTATGTGGTTTATTTTTCTGGAAAATAGACTTAATGCTTGTTAATTTGGCACTGGTTTGGTTGCGTTTAGAGTTGTGTAGCTCGAGATATGAATTCCACAAGTTAGAGTAAGATTCTGGAAACAATCTGGACACAGGGTCAGTGTTTTGGTCACCACATTTTCAAAAGAACTCCTTTTCGAACGAATCCAATTTCTTTGAAAACTAGACAAAATTTGCCCCAGTTTATGCACAAGTTTCATGCAATTTGATTGAGTTTTGGTCACTTTGGAATTGCTTGAATTTGAAGGACAGAAACTGTCCTCTTTTGCAACTAGCCTGTGTGCTTTTCGAAAATTGTACCTATTGGACACTCTCCTTCAAAAACTGAACTTAGGGATGATAACCAGACCCATAGGGCTTTCCAACAAGTATTTATTTGTTGAAATCCGATGTCGTTTGCTATTTTAATTAATTCGCTGAAGTAGGTGCGATGTGCCTAGGCGCTGTGCGCCAGTCTTGTGCGTGGTGTGCGTGCGTTATGTCCGCGTTGTGGAGCCGTCTGGTGTTAATATTTCAGGTGCGGTGCTGGTATGCTCAGGAGAGTTTAGTGGTAGCTGTGATGCTACAACTTGGTGCTATTTTTGGTGAAATCATTTGTTTTGATTCTGGTGATATAGTATTTATTTTAAATACTTGTTATGGTGAGTTGGTGCATAATCATGGTGTCGCATTGTCATATGCATGTTTTGGTGATATAGGCTCTGCCTCTGGTGTTTGTTGGTGATATGCCCGTCGTGGCTCATTTTGGTGATCGGTACCGCATGCATATGCCCACTGGAGGGGTTGCATATCATCCCATTGTCTATGAATGTTATAACTTTGGTGGTTCACTGTCAAATGGACTTTTCCTTTGGTATCTGGTGCTGTGATATGGTGTAATTGTATTGTGTTGCTGTAGTTACCTGATGCTAGCATATTTTTATCATCTGCTTATTACCTCTGTTAGACTCACCCCTTCTGCTTGGAATGTTGCTCTCATGCGGCAACGCTGCAGGTGATCGCTAGTGCTCGTGGAGGAATTGCTAGGTTTTGCTTCCTCTCTCGTTTGGGTCTGTGTCAGCTCTGATATGTAGCACTGGGGAGTCGTTAGTTATCGTTTTGAACTATTATTTTAGTTATTGGAAATTGTTTTAATTAATTTTGGAGATGTCTCTAATTGTTAATTCTGGAGATGTTTAAACTGGTTAATATTTCCGCTGCTTGGTGATTTCTTTTATATAAATTATTTTGGAGATTTTCTTTTTTTAAAATGGTGAAAAATGTAGCGCCCTTCGAGGTGACTCTGATAATTGTCTATTTAGTTGTAATAGTAAAAGGGGGGTGTTACATGGCCAAAGGCATACATGTGGTTTTTTTTGTTTAATTGGTGTTGATTGATGATTTGTGATGGAAAAGGGCCACTACCATGAAATAAACAATTCCTTCATAGCCATTTGCCTGAACCTTTGTACTCACATGGGTATTATTGTATAATTTGTGTTGATGGACAATATAGTGTTACTTTTACGATGGCATTGATACTGTAACATCTCTTATGAGCAACCCTGTTAGTTGTAGACACCCTAAGACAAAATACCCCCTATTTAACAATGATTTGAATCATGTTTGGTTTGTTTCATGTGTTTTAAATTACCTAGTCTTGTTTGGATGAAATTAAATCAATTTTGGTTTCAAATATTTAGCTTCTTCCCCCTTATTATAATATAATTGTTCTTGAACTTCAATGCCTTTGTGTGACAATACTAACAATTGTAGCGTAAGCGCAGTAACAGAATATGGTGAGATGTAGCAACTGTTAGGTTAACAGAATATGGTGAGATGTAGCAACTGTTCCTTGTAATTATTTGTATTTGTTGATAAATTAGGAGTAACTTTTCAGTATCCAACACTCCATTATATGTTCAAAAACTAACTTCGACATAACTGGTGCGTCGTCTCAATTTTACAGGATAACTTGCCGGGGTGTATGCTTATCGATGCCAAGGTATGACTGTAAGCTGACTTTTATTAACAACTGATAAATCCGCATAAGCATTTTCTAACCGTTGCTGCCGCCAGACTGTACATGGCAATTGCAAAACAAAATCAAGAGAATTTTAAACGCTTTGTAGACCCAGAAGTTCTGCCAGTTTTATCACAATTCTTTGTACAATAAAGGCAATGCTCTACGGCCGAAATTGCCTTTACCACCCATTGTGGCATCTTGCATAACAATTCATTGTTTATATTTTTAAGACAAATTGTGGAGACTATCGTTTGACAATAAAGGCAATGCTCTACGGCCGAAATTGCCTTTAATGTGGGCGTTAAAATCAGGGATTGTTATAGGAATTTTCTTTAACAAATACAGAATACCCAATGCTCTGAAATTGCCTCTAATGTTGGGCGCAAGATCAGGGATTGTTATAGCAATTCTGTAATAGAGTTATGAAATTTCCTTAAATGTTTGCTTTGGTAGTTTGAATGCTGATCATTTAGTCAACACTATTTCCATATCTTAGCATTAAATACAGGTTTTTGAAAGCAGGGTTGCGTTTCTTTCTGTGGAAGGGATTAGTAAGAGGAGAGAACAATGATCCACAAAAGTAGGCAGGGCATTGAAGTTTTGGTTTTATATGATTCTGAACGGTTATGTATTAAAATTATTAATTACAGATCCGAAGGTTGTGCAGATCACTTCCCAGGTGTGCTTTGCAAGGTTCGTTGCTCCAAACCGTTGGATTGTCTTAATTGCGAACCGTATAAAACCTTGGCCGTCAGATGCAGGCTTAATGTCATTAGATGCACACGTGGATGCCACATATTTTTGGAGAGATCTGCGTGTATTTATGTGATTGGTCTGCTTGAATGCTGACTTGTACAAACTCATGATTGTAATTAAGTATGATGTAACTTAGATATTTGATATGTTAATTTATTATTTTTGTTATTTATTTTATCAGGTTTTAAGTTTCTACTATAATTTTAAGTAGAGACCCATTATAGTAATTTTACACCCCAAAAGCAATTTTGACTCAATATATCCAAACAAAAAGAATTGGTAAAAATCAATTTTTCATGAATGGATCTAAACAAAAATCACGTTACATATATTAAACTCCCTTTTAACTAAAATCAATTCTGCAAAATCAATTCTACCAAAATCAATTTTCGTCACCGCAGAACCAAACATACACGAAGTGCCTGTTTGGTTTCACGGTGGAGAAACACAATCGTGCGTTTATGATAACAGAAGCACTTCCTTCATGTTTGGATGTTCTTCCAACTCGATTTTCGTCGTACGGCAGCCGCGAAAAGTCACGGCAAAACTGAAGCAACAAATCGTAGCTTCTGCATTCTCCACAATCGATTCTATATTTTGGTTTCTCTACTTTGCCAATTTTACCCTCTCTTTTATTTCTGTCAGTTGCTGCAACACGAATTTTTCCATGGATTTCTACAAGTCAGCAAATAGTTTCGATTCAAATCTTTGTAGAGAATAAAATTGTGAAGTGAGGAGGAAGAAGGAAAATAAAAGTGACGCAGAACTTGATGTGTAAAGAAGAGGAGAAGAAGAAATAAGACAAAAGGGAGGAGCTACTTTTGGAGTTGGAGTTGTGGTGGCCAGGAGTAAGGGGAAGGAAGGGAATACATTTTCATTTTAGGGTTTAGCATATGGGCTGATAATGGATGATGGGCCTTTTTTTTTTTTGACATATGCTCTTTGGGTTTTGTTTTTTGTACCCCCACCGATTGACTCCATACACCCACGTAGTCAGCGAAGAGTCGAAAATACGCCTAAAAAATTTACAAATTTACAAGACAATTACCATTTGTCACTTAAATACGATTTGACCAGTCAAATTTCAGAGCGCATCGTATTTACTTCGTAGGAGATACATACGATTTCCAGCAAAATTTCTCATCATATCTAGCTATATACGATTACCTCCAGAAACTGCCAAAAAAAAAGTAAATCGTATTTAGCTTTTAGTAGATAAATACGATTTCCTCCAATATGTCGTATCGTATTTTCCTCTTTTTAGGGTAAATACGATTTCTAATTTTTGGTAACTGTTAGCCTGTAATTTCGACAGGCTTCATTGAAAATGGTCAACAAGGCTTGACTTATATTTCGACAAAGACCAAAGTATTTCGACAGAGAAAATGGTCATGTGCAGGGTAAATTCGACAAGCTTCCGGAGAAGCAAAAGCAAGAAAGAGGAAAATGGACACAAGCTTTCGACAGACAGAAAACAGAGCAGTTATGCGCTGAAGAACTAGCAGTTGGTCGAAAAGAGGAGCGGTTGCTATCATTTTTATAACTGTTTTAGGGCAGTTTCTGCTTAGTATAAATAGTAGTTTCTGAGAAGAAACAAGGGTCACAAAATTTCATATTGCAATTCTCACGCTCTAACTTCCGCATTCAAGAGAAAAACGAGTCAGAGAACAATGTATGATCTTGTGTACCATTCTCTTTCATTTTAATGCAATTTACTTCTGTTTTCTCTTTACCTTTATGTGTTTTACAATTCAAGTCCTTCTTCCCTGAAATATCTTGATTGCTTCGCGCGTAAGGAATCAATTATTTCTTCTTCTTTTCTGTTTAAAACGCAAAACACTGAAGAACATCACATCAAACTAAAAACTCTAAACACAAATGGTCTTAGGATTCACTGGTTGATTCTGCAAGTTAACCAAATTGGAGACCAGCGGTGTTTACCAAAATCCACGGTAAACAAATTAGCACGCCCAGTGGGACCTTTGTGTCGAAATATTAGAGTGTTAGTTAACAGAATCTTGGAATATAATTGTTTATGCGCCTGAGGAGTGGTAAATCTTTGTCAAAGATGTCACGTTCTGGCGCAAGTTCTTCGAACGCACAGAGTGGCCCTGAGAATGCGTCTGTCAATGACGCTAATTCAGTAACTGCTATGGGAATAACTGCTCCAATGCCTTCGACAGGCATGATCACAGTTACATCTCCTGTGCTTAATCCTTTACCAACAATGGCCACCACGGTGACCACACAGCCTAATGAAATGGCTTCTATGCCACAAACAATGGGAACGTCTAACCCATATATGACTAGTGGTCATATCCCATTTAGCATGCCTATAGTTGGTTGAAATCTCCCTTATGGTATGCCAACTGGCATGATGGTAGGCTTGCAAACCAATTCATCAACGTGTGCAGATAACATAATGAATGGTGGTTTCTCCCCTATGCATGCCTCTCAAGAGGGCATTTATGGTCGAAATGCCCAGCCCACATTAACCACAGCGTCTGTGTTGGCATTAAGACAACAAATAGATGAGGCCAATCATGATATGGTTAACATGTTAACCCAACAAATTGGTACAGTATTCAACCCTTTGATACGTGATACCAATAACAGTTATCAAGCATTGGCAACTCAAATGGTTCGAATTGCAGATTTCTTTGGCACTCCAAGAATGCAGAATCAGCCAATACCCCAAGTACAACCTTTGAGGCCTGTAGAAATCCCCTTAGAAAGGCCTAACATTGAATTGCCTGGAAATCAGGCACAAGCACAAGTTGTCGAACAACCCTTGCAGGGGATGGTTGAAAACGAGCCTGATATAGTGTTAGTAAATAGAAATCAAAATGCTGATGAAGTAGTCAGGCAAGTGCAACAAAACAATTTTGGAGCGCAGAACAATATAGCTAATCTTGTCGAAACAATTTTAGCCCAGAATGTCCTTAATATAGGAATGCACAGGCCAAATTTCGTGTCGCCATTATCAGAATATATTTTGCAAAGTGAATTGCCAAGGGGTTGGAAAGTCCCTAAATTCACTAAATTTGGTGGAGAAACTAGTGAATCCACCGTCGAACACATTGCTCGTTATTTAACTGAGGCTGGGGATTTAGCCCAAAATGAGAATTTAAGAATGAAAATTTTCCCTAATTCTCTAACAAAAAATGCTTTTACTTGGTTTACTACACTACCCCCTCACTCTATGTTTAATTGGAACCAGTTAGAAAAAGCTTTTCACGAGCAATTCTATATAGGACACTCCAAAATTAGTCTCAAAGAATTGGCTAGTGTTCGACGTAAAACGGCAGAGACTGTTGATGACTATCTCAACAGATTTAGACTTCTCAAAGCAAGGTGCTTTGCCCAAGTGCCTGAACATGAGTTAGTCGAAATGGCTGCTGGTGGTCTAGATTATTCTATTAGGAAAAAACTAGACACTCAACATTTAAGAGATATGGCCCAATTGGCCGATAGAGTAAGGCAAGTCGAAAGGCTAAAAGCTGAGAAATCTAGAACTAGTAGGTTTCATAACAATAAAAAAGACAAAATTGCCTATGTCGAAATTCAAATGAGGAACAAGAGTACGACATCTCTTACGAGGAAGTCGAAGAGGAGGTCAATGTTGCCGAATTAAAGCCAGGACCTCCATATACTTGTAAATTGCTAAAACCTTCAAATGGTAAAAATCCCGTCGAAACTAAAAACGACAAATTCGTTGCAAAAACTTATACATTTGATGTTTCTAAATGTGACGAAATATTTGACTTGTTAGTTAAGGACGGTCAAATTTTGGTTCCTAAAGGGCTAAAAACACCACCATTAGAACAAATACAGAAAAGAGGTTTTTCAAATACCATAATTTTTTGGGTCATAATACCTCTCATTGTGTTCTTTTCAGGGATTTGGTGCAGAAAGCGCTAAATGAAGGAAGGCTCAAATTTGGTGTAAAACCAAAAGCGCCAATGAAGATTGATGCTGATCCCTTGCCTGAAGTCGAGGCATTATACACTGAAATTAGCATCAATATGGTCGAAGCTTCTGGAACCGGGCCTAGTAAGGCTCACATTAAGAGAACTTCACCAATTTCAGATATGGATGTCGAAATGGTTGCAGAAGGCCAAGGAAACGACAAGGCCAAATCCGTCTACCCAAAAGCTGAAGAGGATTTGGTTGATTTCCTCAATCGCTGCAAGATAAGTAATTCAGAGGTGATGCTGTGCCCAAGGTGCAGTGCTGTTTTCGACAAGAAAGCTGCTAAAGAACTTGAAGAGTTCAAGCCTCAAATGAAGCGCAAGGGTAAGTGGGTGGATAAAAGGCCCAAGTTTGATTTTGCTGACAAGAGAATTCCCTATGGAGGAAAAGGAAAGTTAAGCACTTACGTGCCTCCTTCTTGTACTCCTGTCGAAAAGTGGGTACATTCTGGTGGGAAAGGTAAAGGCCTGTACCACACTGGGGGCAACGTGATTCATCGAATTAGGCCAAATATGATGGCCAAAGGAAACACAAGTGGTGCTAACCAGAATGAGGCAACTGGAAATAAGAAGTATGCCTACAACAACAACTACAAGGGAAAGAATCCTATGACAAGGACTCAATGGCGAAGATTTCAACGCCAAAAGAAAGTTGATGCTGTTGCTACAGGCAAAGTAGCAATTCCCAAGAACGAGAAAGATAAGGAAATAGTTTTACCTTCAACTAAAGTGGTTAGGAAACCAGCCACTGAAAGACTCTTCCCTTCTTTGGCTGAGATAAAGAAAGGCTTCAAAGAAGAAGATCTCAAGTTGGAAGAGGAATTGAACTCTTCTTTTGCTGATTCTGAGCATGACTTCGACGTGCTATGTGGTGTCGTTTCATTTTTACCAATTGAATATGATGTGGTGTCTGAAGTCAATGAGGTCGAAGAAGAATTCGACGAAGGTATGGCTTACAAGCCAATATGCTATTATGTGCTGAAGAATGGTTGCGTTGAATAGCAACAAGCTGTGTTTGAAAGGCCGAATTGTGGCAGGATGAATCATCTCAAGCCACTATTTATACAAGCCAAAGTCAATAATGTTGGGATCAACAAGGTCTTTGTCGATGGTGGAGCCGCTGTGAATTTAATGCCTCAACACTTGCTAAGTAAAATTGGCAAGTATGATACTGATTTAAGGCCACATAACGTGGTTCTTACCAATTATGAAGGCAAATCTGGCTACTCACTAGGGGCCATTCAGGTCGAATTGGCTGTTGGAAGCATAAAGAGGCCAACTCTGTTTATGGTAATACCTTCTAAAGCAAATTACAACTTATTGCTTGGAAGAGAGTGGATTCATGCAGTGGGGGCAATCCCTTCGACTGTACATCAGAGGTTGGTAATTTGGAGAGAAGATGGATTGGTCGAATGTAATGAAGGGGAAAGGTCTTATCATATATTTTATATTCTAAACTTTGATGTTTGATGCATGATTCAGAGAAGGGAAGCTACATCATGGGAAGGTTGAAAGGGAAGAAGAATAAGGGTGATAAGGCAAATGTAATGGAAGTAAGTTTGTTTTCCCATGAAGTTCTAAACTTTGACGTTGAAGATTTACCTTTAAAAGATGAAGACTGTACAAATGAAGTTCTCAATGAAGCTATTGAAACGTCAAAAGGGACCGCTCATCTCAAAAGAAAAGCTTATTAGACAAACAAAAGGACATTGGGATGAGGCTATCAATGATTGAGGATGAAATGAAAGTACTTATAAAAGCTGATGGTAAAAGGGCATCGACAAGCAATAATATTGTTGGAGGTGAAAAGGTCCCAGAAGCATCGTATGCACCTAAGGCTGTACGTGTGGCAACAACGACATATCAGAATGAATTCAACAAATCGCTGGTTAATTTGTATCGATTTTGCACCTGCCGACTCACAACGTCAATGCGGGACGAGTACATATTAATACTTTTGATAATTTGAAATGCTAAAGAGTACATTTATTGACACTGCTTCGTCTAAATTATGCAGTACTCTGGTTGACTTCAATGATCATATCCTTACAAGATATAGCCTGGAAACCTCCAGCCTTAATGTATTTATTTTGCCATTTCTATTTTTTTTATTTCGGATGTATTTGAATGTAACTGTGTTAAAGTTTATGTACGGATTATGGAATTGTCAACAATATATAAAGTTTAATAAACATTATCAGTTTGTCATAACACCAATCTAGTTCAAGTAATAGGTCACTATAATCTTTCATTGTGTAGGTAATTTGCACAAATTGATAACAGAAATATAGAACAAATGATCAATATTTGCCAAATGGTGGATTTGCAGAATATGGTGGGTTTAAAGAAGACCAGTTGTTCAAAGTAGCCAAGAGCGTTGACCAAGATTACTAAGCAATTCACCAAAAATTTTAACACAGTAACCAAGCCACGTTAGTCCAAAAGCATTAGGGAATATGACTATGTCATCACTTGGGACACCAAATAAGTGCACTCTGAACCCTGATATATCAGATATTCGCATAAAGGTTAGCTCATGTCCTTTCATTTGAGTAGCCAAGACTTTTGACCAAGATTGCCAAGCAATTCACCAAAATTTTTAACACATTAACCAAACCACGTTAGTCCAAAAGAATTAGGGAATATGACTGTGTCTTCACATGGGACATCAAATAAGGGAACTCTGAACCCTGATATATCAGATATTCGCATAGGGGTTAGCTCGTGTCCTTTCATTTGAGTAGCCAAGACTTTTGACCAAGATTACCAAGCAATTCACCAAAATTTTTAACACATTAACCAAGCCACGTTTGTCCAAAAGCATTAGAGAATATGACTGTGTCATCACTTGGGACACCAAATAAGTGCACTCTGAACCCTGATTTATCAGATATTCGCATAAAGGTTAGCTCATGTCCTTTCATTTGAGTAGCCAAGACTTTTGACTAAGATTGCCAAGCAATTCACCAAAATTTTTAACACATTAACCAAGCCACGTTAGTCCAAAAGCATTAGGGAATATGACTGTGTCATCACTTGGGACACCAAATAAGTGCACTCTAAACCCTGATATATTTCATATTCGCAGAAAGGTTAGCTCATGTCCTTTCATTTGAGTAGCCAAGAGTTTTGACCAAGATTGCCAAGCAATTCACCAAAATTTTTAACACATTAACCAAGCCACGTTAGTCCAAAAGCATTAGGGAATATGATTGTGTCATCACTTGGGACACCAAATAAGTGCACTCTGAACCCTGATTTATCAGATATTCGCATAAAGGTTAGCTCATGTCCTTTCATTAGAATAGCCAAGACTTTTGACTAAGATTGCCAAGCAATTCACCAAAATTTTTAACACATTAACCAAGCCACGTTTGTCCAAAAGCATTAGGGAATATGACCGTGTCATCACATGGGACACCAAATAAGTGCACTCTGAACCCTGATATATCAGATATTCGCATAAAAGTTAGCTCTTGTTCTTTCATTTGAGTAGCCAAGAGTTTTCACCAAGATTGCCAAGCAATTCACCAAAATTTTTAACACATTAACCAAGCCACGTTAGTCCAAAAGCATTAGGGAATATGACTGTGTCATCACTTGGGACACCAAATAAGTGCACTTTGAACCTTGATCTTTCAGATATTCGCATAGGGGTTAGCTCGTGTCCTTTCATTCGAGTAGCCAAGACTTTTGACCAAGATTGCCAAGCAATTCACCAAAAATTTTAACAAATTAACCAAGCCACGTTAGTCCAAAAGAATTAAGAAATATGACTGTGTCTTCACATGGGACACCAAATAAGGGAACTCTGAACCCTGATATATATGATATTCGAATAGGGGTTAGCTCGTGTCCTTTCATTCGAGTAGCCAAGACTTTTGACCAAGATTGCCAAGCAATTCACCAAAAATTTTAACACATTAACCAAGCCACGTTAGTCCAAAAGAATTAGGGAATATGACTGTGTCTTCACATGGGACACCAAATGAGGGAACTCTGAACCCTGATATATCAGATATTCGCATAGGGGTTAGCTCGTGTCCTTTCATTCGAGTAGCCAAGACTATTGACCAAGATTGTCAAGCAATTCACCAAAAATTTTAACACATTAACCGAGCCATGTTTGTCCAAAAGCATTAGGGAATATGACCATGTCATCACTCGGGACACCAAATAAGTGCACTCTAAACCCTGATATATCAGATATTCGCATAAAGGTTAGCTCGTGTCCTTTCATTTGAGTAGCCAAGACTTTTGACCAAGATTGCCAAGCAATTCACCAAAAATTTTAACACATTAATCGAGCCACGTTTGTCCAAAAGCATTAGGGAATATGACCCTGTCATCACTTGGGACACCAAATAAGTGCACTCTAAACCCTGATATATCAGATATTCGCATAAAGGTTAGCTCATGTCCTTTCATTTGAGTAGCCAAGACTTTTGACCAAGATTGCCAAGCAATTCACCAAAATTTTTAACACATTAACCAAGCCACGTTAGTCCAAAAGAATTAGGGAATATGATTGTGTCTTCACATGGGACACCAAATAAAGGAACTCTGAACACTGATATATCAGATATTCACATAGGGGCTAGCTCGACTCCTTTCATTCGAGTAGCCAAGACTTTTGACCAAGATTGCCAAGCAATTCACCAAAAATTTTAACACATTAACCAAGCCACGTTTGTCCAAAAGCATTAAGGAATATGACTTTGTTTTCACTTGGGACACCAAATAAGGGCACTCTGAACCCTGATATAGTCAATAATTCGCATTGGGTTTAGCTTATGTCCTTTCATTTTAGTAGCTAAGACGTTTGACCAAGATTGCCAAGCAATTCACCAAAATTTTTAAAACAGTAACCAACCCACGTTTGTCCAAAAGCATTAAGGAATATGACTTTGTCTTCACTTGGGACACCAAATAAGTGCACTCTAAACCCTGATATATTTCATATTCGCATAGGGCTTTGCTCGTGTCCTTTTCGTTTTAGTAGCCAAGACTTTTGACCAAGATTGCCAAACAGTTCACTAAATTTTTAACACATTAACCAAGCCACGTTTGTCCATAAGCATTAATGAATATGACTGTGTCTTCACATCGGACACCAAATAAGGGCACTCTGAACCCTGATATAGTCAATAATTCGCATAGGATTTAGCTTATGTCCTTTCATTTTGGTAGCCAAGACGTTTGACCAAGATTGCCAAGCAATTCACCAAAATTTTTAAAGCAGTAACCAACCCACGTTAGTTAAAAAAACATTAGGGAATATGACGATGTCTTCACTTGGGACACCAAATGAGTGCAATCTGAACCCTGATATATCAGATATTCGCATAGGGGTTAGTTCATGTCCTTTCATTTGAGTAGCCAAAACCTTTCACCGGGATTGTTAAGCAATTCATCAAAAAATTTAACACACTAACCAACCCACGCTATTCCAAAAGTATTAGGGAATATGACTATGTATTGACTTGGGACACTAAATAAGTGCACTTTGAACCCTGATATATTACATATTCGCATAGGGCTTAGCTCATGTCCTTTTCGTTTTAGTAGCCAAGACTTTTGACCAAGATTGCCAAACAGTTCACCAAAATTTTTAACACAATAACCAAGCCACGTTAGTCCAAAAGCATTAGGGAATATGTCTATGTCTTCACACGGGACACCAAATAAAGGCACTCTGAACCCTGGTATAGTCACTAACCTGATATAGATACAAAATGTAATAATATAGATAGACCCAAAAGGTTACACACTGTCTATACAAAGTGTATCAAAATATGAACGTGATGTCATTTACAACATTTACATCAATACTGATCAATACTAGTCAGAAGTGTCTTCAATGAACATGGAATTTTTGACATTTGCGCGCTAGATCCCTCTCTTGAGCATGAAAGAATTCTGATTGCCCCATCTTTTCCCTTTATTGATGTTCTAATTATCCATCCAAAACCTTCTCTTAAAGCATACTCACCATAATATGACATCCCCTCATCTAATGAAGCAAAAGACATCCCGATTGTAGGCTCCCAACATGCATCCTCATCGTTTGACTCGTCAACTGTTATACCTTCGCAATTGCCACTACCACCTTCAACGAATGTATCTGCACTCTCCATGAACTTCCAAATGTGGGTGTCACACCATGACTTCACAATAAAAACCAATTATGTATATCGTTAATTAAAATGAAGATTGTGTTGAAACCTAATACCACTAACATAATTACTTGAATGATTTTACAAAACTAGTTTTTGCAAACATCTTCATTATATCATCACATTTCAAGTACCACAACCT
The DNA here is from genome assembly GCA_963573325.1 of Astragalus glycyphyllos. Lineage (NCBI taxonomy): Eukaryota > Viridiplantae > Streptophyta > Magnoliopsida > Fabales > Fabaceae > Astragalus > Astragalus glycyphyllos. Next base: position 10,617,803 of record OY754313.1, on the reverse strand, counting down.
CAAATATCACATTTCAAGTATAACAACCCCAAATATCAGCAAGTATCTCAGTAAAATCAAGCAAAACCAACATAATCTTCCCCAACCATATGGTTTACCACAACATTAATCCCCAATAGTACCATTCAACATAATATTGTATGGTCACTAAAGCTTTAACAGTAGTTATAATATAAGTTTTTAACTTGTACAGGCCAAATAATCAAATAAATATTCTAATTACAAAGAGTGGTTTCTAGGGAACCTTGAGGAAATCAAACATTTCTACTGATATCAAAGACAATTAATGTTGAAAGGGACCCAAATGTTTGCTCTAGCTAGCATAAGGTCTGGTAAAATTTCAACTTTTACTAAAAATAATAGGGTTTCGTTTCAATCAAATTGGGGACATTTAGGATTTCTACAATCAGCGAAATTAGGGATAAGTTAAGGAAAACAATATAAATTACCTGGGTAGAAGAAGCTTGCGGTTGCGGTGGAGAAAAGGGCGGAGGTCGTCAGAGTAGAGTAGAGTGGTGGTCAACGGAGAAGAGAGTGATGGAGGAAAGCGCCTTTCTTTTTCGCTGGAACTGTGTATAAAAGAACAGTACTTTCGCTGGAACGGAGTGGAGTAGAGTGGTCGGGGGAGAGGTCAGTGGTGAGAGTAGAGGTCGAGGGACAGAGGAGAGGCTGTGGCAGGGAGAGAGCTTTTTTTGACGTGTTTCCACCGTGTTTTGGTTTTTGTGTTTTTTTCACTTTTAATAATTCTAAAAAATAATTTAACTTTTCAACAACTGGGTCCCACCACCTCATTTCTGCCAGTATTCATACGGTATTGAGTATTTTTGTCTGGTTTTGGCTGGATTTTTTGTCTAAATAACATTATTCTATTTTTAATGAGGGTGTCCAAGAGAATGAGAGGAAATTGATCTATAACTTTGGTCCAAAAATAAATGGTTATTATATAGTTGAAATTGTTTTTCAAAATTAAGTAAATGGACATTTGTGGGAAGCATGAGAAGAGTAAATGGACTCCTCCCTCCCTCGACCTCCAATCTAGCGAGAAGATTAGTCACTGCGTTTGGTGGTGGATAACTGAGTCTCGACAAAAAAAAGAGTGGCATCTAACATCATGTGAAGAATTGAAGCTCTTCAGAAGCAAAATTTTTGACCAAAAATCTCCAGAGTAAATTATAAATGTAATAATTATGTAGAGGAATCCTAATAAAAACTTTTGCTATAAATAAGACTTATTGAAAAGCTGTGGAGCATATAGAAAAACTATCGTAATTGATTATTGAACTACGGTAGATACTTATGAAATAGTGGTTTATTGTGAGTTCTGGACTGGGTTAGCTCAGTCCAAATAGGTTTTGCCCTAAAGGCCCAATAAGGACATTGCTGCAAATCGCTATGCACACACTCTTGATCTAAAGGCCAAGATCGAAAGGTGCTTGAAACCGCGTGTGAAGACATGAGGTGTGATCTAACCTTTCGACCTCGCCAAGCCGATCTTAGCCTATACATCAATAGGGTGTGAATAACGACGTGCTACAATGTGTTTATTTGCCCTTTGGGGCGAAGCCCATTCGGACCGAGTTAACCCAGTTCGAAACTCACAATAAACCACTACTACATATGAGTATCTACGGTTCTCTCATGTTTAAGGTCAGTAATATTTTTGACTATATTAAGGACCTAAAGATAGACCAAAAGCCTTTTTTTTATATTATTGGTAGGGACTAAAAGCACTCGTTTTTATAATATGTAGCAGATTATAAATTATTAAATTTTTTGTAGGGACTAAAATCAAACAATTGATATATTAAATTTTTCTCTGACTGGGGACGTCTGAGATTGAATTTTAGCAATTACGTTGATCTTGACCGTTGGATCTCTGATTTCCGACATCTTAAGATGTAATAATAATAATAGTTAGGGCCGTTTTTGTTTTTTATAATAACACTAGTATGTATGACCCGTGCACGGGTATACATCTTTTTTGAATTTATAATGTAATTGTATTTTATAAATGATAAAAAATTTAATATATATATATATATGTGTGTGTGTGTGTGTTTGTCTATATATATCATAATCATAATCATAAGTATTATAAACCATGGTTTTGTCTACATAGGCTGACAAGTAGGACCAACCAGAAAAAGGCACACACATCTCTAAATAAATACGTGGCATCCACCTCAGCTTTTATTGAAAATTAATTTCGAAATATATCTCAAAAATGAAAATCAGGGGATCGAACCCCCTTCCTCACACTCACACCTTCCAACACTAACCATTTGAGCAACCACATTTTGTTGTAATAGAAGCGTATTATAGAATATAGGGTTAAATATGTTTTTAGTCCCTACAAAATTTCACTATTTTGTTTTTAGTCCTTATGAAATTTTTCATCGACTTTTAGTCCCTATAAAATTTCAAAATTTTGTTTTTAGTCCCTATAAATGCCAACTAGTGTATATCCATTGAATTTTTGAGTGATATTTTGCATACATGTTGAGGACATTATAAACATCTCTTCCAGAAAAACTTTGAATTTTTTAACAACGCATAAATTAAATCTAAATTTTTTAAGTGCAAAAGATTCGATAAACAAATTAAAGGAAATACTACCCTAGAAATCAAATTTTGAGTTTATTTTTTGTGAGGGAGATATTTTTAATATCTTTAACGTGTATGCAAAATATCATTCAAAATTCTAAAGGCATACACGAGTTTATATTTTATCGAGACTTAAAACAAAATTGTGAAATTTTATAGGGACTAAAAGTTGATGAAATTTTTTATAGGGACTAAAAACAAAATAGTGAAATTTTGTAGGGACTAAAAATATATTTAACCCTAGAATATATACTCTTTTTTTATTTATTTCTAGCAAAACCAATTACCTACTAACTATATTTATTTACATGTATTTTAATACTTATTCAAATTTGTTATTAAATATGAGTAATTTTGTAATTCAAATTACTTATGATATATTACATTTATATATCATATTTATTTGACATCTAATATTTTGTAATTCAAATTTGTTATTAAATATGAGTAATTTTATTGATTTCCAAATTTGTTTTTAATTCAAAATTATACTAAATTTTAAAATATTGACTTAGAATATCTTACATTTTTGAATTCTCATATTAATTTAATACCAAATTTATTGATATCGGGTCATGCGGGTCAATTAGTGACCCCTCGGTTCGACCATTGGCCCAATGACCCAGTGACCTGCTCGGGTCGATCACTGGGTCGGTTTTAATAACATTGATTGCAGCTGACTGTTTCAAAAAACAAAAACAAGTAATGAATACAATGCTAATTTTGTGGATCCAGTAATGAATACAATGCTAATTTTGTGGATCCAATCTCTCACTCAACAATCTCTCTTCATCTCTCATTCGCACATTCCTCTTCCTTCTTTTTCTCTCATTTTCTATCACAAAATTTCAATCTTTTTTTTATGAACTACAAAAGTTTGTCCTTCATCTCTTCTTTCATCTTGATCAACTCAAAACGCAAAGCAACGAAAGAATAAAATCAGAAGAAACAGAACACTGCATTTCTCTCTCTCCATGGACCATCACTCCTTCTATCTTCCTTCGTTAGGGTTTCTTTTTTCCCTAAATTTCTGAAGAATTTCCTTCGTTAGCATCATAACAAAGTTGGCCACGATACTGTGTGAAGGATGAAGAACGATATTCGCCACTTCCACCGCCAAAAGACGCCGACGTTCTAAACCACCACAACTTCCTCAGCACCTTACCGTGATTTGTTTTTGATTTTATTTCTTCTGTTGTAAAGTTTGTCTTTTTATCATGTCAAACTAAATGGGTTTTCTTTGCTTTTGCTTGGTAATATTTTTATTCTTTGAAGTTTTTGAAATTTTCTTCAATTATATTCAAATGGTTTATTTCCCCTTCGACATCTGTGATCATAAAGCTTTAGAGGAATTTTGGCATTGCAGTATCATTATGGCTAAAAAGATTCAGCTTTTGAAATCATAACATTGTTTTGGAGTACTTCCTAAGTTTATCAATTTTGTAATCATCTCATTTCAATAAATAGATTGAAGACTGTGCCTACAATATAGTCAACCTCCATAGTGAGAAATTAAGGATATAGTTGTTCTTACGTTTGTATTGTATACAGGTATACTCTCCAATATATATAATCAGACCCAGAATAGCAGATGTAGAAAATAGTGAGATATTGCTATAATAGTAACAAAAATGTGTTGATGCAGCGATGAAGGTACACCTATTGTTGTCCGGTTAAGGAAGTGTTATTGTCACCCTTATAACAATGGATTTTTTTCCTGTTTTGATCACTGTTGTAGCTTTGAAAATCCTTTCGGCCGGAACCACTATCGAGAGAAGATGGAGACTATCAGAAGCACAAGAGCAACAAGATAGCCAGGTTGTTACAACATAGGTGCTGAACCTGTTTTGGGTTCATTCCGTAAGTATTCTTATAACTGCATATTGGTTTTCCTCATTCTTTTAAAATTTAAATTTTTTATTTCATTTACCAATATTCTGTCTTTTGCATTGCACTTTCATTTTAGTACATGTTGGGGTTGCAAATTATAAAACTAGAATTCAATTTTATGTTTCATTTGTGCTCACATGGCATTCAACTTATTTTAAGTAGTAATTTTGGGTTCGTGTAAGTAACTGCTAAGCAATGATGGATATATATATATATATATTTAGAGTGAATACAATTATTCAAATCCAAATATTAAAATTATCATAAATAGTAATGCAATTAGGATATTGCGAAGCTGTGTGTCTTATATAAATTTATTTCAGGTTATTGTGAAGTTATGTGTCATATATATGATATTGAATTTGCAACTTTTGTTCTGTTTAATCACGATACAGTGAGCCTAATTGAAAAGTCTTGCTCAGAGCTTCTTGAATTCTCGGAGGAGCTTTTAGTGTTCTAAATAGGGATACTACTGAATATCCAACAATATCTAATACTTATTTATTGAATAATGTTGAATATAAATCCTATGGGTTTTCCTATGAACATATCTGACCTAATTGGTAGGTTCTCTTCAAAGTTCATGTAATGGGACTCATCGAGAATATATTTGAGAAAACATTTCATGTTTGAGGGATTATGATTGATTAGGACTTGCTTTAAAAGTTCAAAGATAAATCAAATGTTGTTAAGGTGAAGGGTAAATCTTAATTTTCAATAGCGTTCATAGTTTTAAGCTAAGACTTTCCAACAAACCATAATCCATAACATTACTTACACTGTTAGAGACAATGTCTCGATCGTCAATGCAAGAGGGTTTCGTGGATACAATTTCACAACACGGGTATACATATATGTATTGTGGGTGTTTAGATATATATTGTTCAATGATGATGGAAATTTAACTAAATACAGTTGTTTAAATTGAATATAAGCTATAATTGCACCCAAAATTTAGCAAATTGAGTTTAAGCAAATTGGATTTTGTAATCTATAAAACAAATTCTCAACACAAAATTAACATAATTCTTCAAATTTACTATACAAGTTCAAATCCATAAGGACCATAAGTCCATAACCACATCGTAAGTATCTAATTAAATAAACAACCATGAAATAATAATGGTCTCAACATATCCAAAATCATAATTAATACCTAATTACATATACTTTATGTAAGATATATAATATATATCATGTTTGTAAGCTTATTAATAACATATGAAGCTGCCGCAGTGGTTAAGAGGTGCGGCACCACCTTTTGTTGCAGGGTTCGCTTCCCGCAGGAAGCCTTTTTGTAACAAAAAACGTGAACAATTAAATTAAAAGCAATTGAGCCGTTTATGCAAGCAATCCGAACCAAGAAGGGCACCGGTTTCTGGTCGGGCTGGTTCGATCAGACTGAGCGGTCTGGTTCTGATAACACTGACTCAGAGTGCAATATCTTTTAAAATTCAACCACCAGGTATTGTACTTTGAGGTTATTATTATCTTTAGGTAATGACAAACTCAGGCACATTTACGATTTTTGGTTTTTTTTTCATGGATGTGTGTAACTAAAAACTATAAATAGAGATTGAAGTTATAAAATTACTACTCAATTTTAATAATGCAATAACATATATTTGATTCTTTTTTTGACCAAATATTTTATTCTTATTTTTCTTAAATAGTACACTAAAATAGATACTAAATAGATTTGATCAAAAATAGAAAAAAAAAGCTTACATATTTTTCAATTTTTTAAATAATTACATACTTATTAAATAAGAACCATATACGTTATTATATTTGCGTAGAACGTGGAAACAGTAACTCGTGCTTCCATAATATTCGTGACCCCCGTTTGCCTCTTAACAAAAGCGCACAAAGGGCTACTTACCTTACAACGATCGACTTAGAGCTGACAAAACGGGCTACCCGGCCCACATTGGGCTGAGCTGCATCGGGTTCGGGTTTTTACGGTCCGGGCTAAAAGTCCGGATTGTAATTTGGGCTCAACCTTTTTGGCCCAAGCCCAGTCATATGCGGGCTACGGGCTTTTCGGGCTAGCCCACATTGTGCGCTATTTTTATTCTATCTCTCTTTAACTCACGTAATAATTGAAAGAAATTAATCAAATTATCATCACTTTTCAGATTTCAATATTTTAGCACCATTGTAATTTAAAATCTGATTAGTTGACTAGTATCAAAATGTGAGCATAAAAAAACATTGACATAAAAATCCTCTTGAAATTTCATGAAACATAGATATTATCACTCAACTCCTGTATAAAACTATGAGCTCAAACAGTATCATCACTCAACTCAAACATTGACATCTTCGGGAGTGTTGCTTTCATCATCCATTAGTGCATTCATGGCTCATGTGAATTTGAGGCTTCTTGAGAAAGTTGTACATCTTCGGGAGTGTTGCTTTCATCATCATCATCATCTTCTTCTTCTTCTTTATCATATGCTAGAAAGAAAATGAGTAGAAAATAAGTTGTTATATAAGTAAGTTATTTAATTTTAAATTGCTATTCTAGAATAAAAGAGTTTACCTTCAAAACCATGCAACCAACTCCTGGTGCACAGAAGAACTTGAACAGTATCATCTTTCAAAGAGCTCCTATACTTGTTAAAAACTCTTGAGCCAATGCTAAAAGCGGATTCAGACGCCACAGTAGTTATTGGAATACTCAGTATATCAAAGGCCATCTTTGCAAGATCAGGACATCTACGGCTTCTTTCCTTCCAATAAGCTAGGATATTAAAACCATCACATGGAGGAAGCCTTGGCTCGGATAAATAAGCATCAAGTTCAGATATCCCAATATTGTTGGCACTTTGGCTTTCGTGCTCTTCAAACTCCTGCAAAATAAAGAACCAAACAATAATAAGAATTATATCTATTGTGAAAAAGGCAAAATATTTAAATTATTGCTAAGTAATTGATAAGAAAAACTTACTTCACAAACATAGATAGAATTTGCCATGTTAAGCACTCCTCCAGAAGATTGCAATTGTTGTGAATCTAAACTAGTACCTTCTTTGACATATTCAGCATAAAGCCTAGCCAAATTATCCTTGACTGCTTGCAACTTTGCTTCAGTGGTGATTGGATCAATTTTATTATATGCGAATGATAAGAAATTCTGCTTCTTGGTTGAAGAGACACTTTATTTGGAGGAGGAAGTCAGAAACTTTTACAAGGCAGCAATAATAAAATGCACCCCTTTTTTTATTTGTGGGCTTGCGGGCTACCCATAGCCCGGTCGGGCTAGCCCGACACGGGCCCGGGCTTTTGTGGACTGGGCAAAAAAACCCGGGTATAAAAACAGGCTCCTTTTCATTGGCCCAAACCCTCCCATATTTCGGGCTAGCCCGGCCCATTTTGCCAGCTCTAAATCGACTTTCCAACAAACCATAATCCATAACATTACTTACACTGTTAGAGACAATGTCTCGATCGTTAATGCAAGAGGGTTTCGTGGATACAATTTCACAGCTTTCACAAAGAGAGAAACCCTAAGATAAAATAAAATTTGAACTAATGGTTCTTTCTTCGCACAGTCACTATATCCCACTAAATATGGGACTTCTCTCAAACCCTATCGCGTGATATGAAAAGCGGTGCCACTCTGTATTCCTTTTGTTTGCTCTCAATCTTTTTTTTTTATCATCACTCTCAATCTTATTCCTAATAGTGAGTAATACTAATTAGATTGCAATAGATCGTTCCATATTTAGTTTTTTTTACAAAATTGGAATAGTCGCTGGCAAAGTCGTTGGATACTAACAATATGATAAAAAAACCTAATCTAATGCATCATTATGCTTTTATTGATTATTAAGTAAAATATTTACCATTCTCCAACTAATATTGTATATCGCACGTATGATAAAAAATTCTAATCTAATGCATCATTATGTTTTTATTAATTATTAAGTAAAATATTTACCATTCTCCAACTATTAATTATTTTTGTCACAAAAAACTATTAATTATTCAGTCATAGATGTTTTTATAGAATGAATATATAAGGTTTAATAAAAAATATATATAATGTTCATATTAAAATAAAATATCATAAATTATTGTCAATTCTAGAAATTTTTTATACCTCATTAATTATGGAGCTTTATAGGCAAATAAGATATGAGGAATATGTCCCTTTTAAAAAAGATTATTTCCATTGTATATAATATTTATAATTTATATAAATATTTAGTGACATGGCAGTGGCGATGGTGGCACATTCTTGATTGTATATAATAATGATAATGATTAATGTGATTTTCAAATTTTTTTCTTAATTGTCAATTTTAATGAAAATTTACTATATTGAATGTAGTTTTTTCAAAAATTAAATTATATACATTATAAAAAGGAAGCCTAAATTCCGTTAAAAAAAAGGAAGGCTAAATAAATTTATAAAGTATTCACTTAATAAATTAAACATATTATCAAAAACAATAAATTATATATACATAGGGTGTTGGTATAATATTTAGGAAGCGTATAAAACCTTGTCAAAAAAAAAAATCCTATGTCGCTCACTGTTGGTTGTCTTGGCAATTTCAGCGACATGGGGACGTTGGCTCCGGGATTCAAACTCGGGTCTGGCCAGTTATAATGTGCGTGTGTGGTATTTATTTGTCAATTTAGCTAAGTAGACAAAAAACAAAAGCCTATAAAAAGAACCTCATTACATCAAATTTTTTTTAAGAACCATGAAGCGTAGCGGTTAATTAATTATGCATGTGAACGTGGTTATGTGCTTGGTAATTGGTTGGAAGTTGTTCATGAAAAATAAACTGCTTGAGTGATGTGGTTGTGAATGAAAAACAAACTGTTGTTCCATCTACTTGACGTTCGTGTAAATGAAAAATAAACCGTTGTTTTATTGTTGTCGATGTGTTTTGTTATGAGGGTATAAGTGGAAAGTGAAATGTGAAAACCAAAAAGTTTGTTTTTTTGGCTTACTTTCTTTATCTATTAGTAAAGATTATTTATTATTATTAATTATTTGATAATCACATAATGAAAATTTATAGTAAAATACTATTCCAGCCCAAAATATTACCAGGGGAACGTGGGCCAGCCCAATGGGCTTAATTTACGGGCAAGCCCTTCAAGCAGAGCATGATATGATCTCACGTGCACCTTACCTTATACAATCTTCTCCCACCGTCCTTATCCGATTGCAACTTTCCAATCACCGTTTAACACATACCATGTATCACAAATACAAAATCCCCAAATTACCCTCATCCGCTTTATATAAAACGCCACCACTAATCAGTTCAGTAACTCACTTAACTCAGTTAGAAAAAATGAAGGACGCCGGGAAGAGCCACAAGGCAAACGGAAAGTCATCGCCGGAGATGAAGAAAGATCGGAAGTCAACAACCGGAATGAGCGGATCGCCAAAGAAAGGAGGTCACGGAGGCAAATTCACATGGATCGGTAACGGATACTCTGATCTTGAGATCCTGCCGGAGCATGTAGCTATGGATTCGAAGGATCCGAACTTTGAAGATTCAGATGAGGTCTCCGCCGTCTGATTCCGATGGTTCCGTTACGACATCTGTATATACTATGTCCGTTGAGTTAAATAACGCGAAACGTGTTGGAGTGCTGAATTTGGTGTATTGGTAATGGTATTTGTACTGTTGTTGTTGTAAAAGTCTTAAGGTATTTGAAGTAGAATGACAGTAGAATTCACCATTTTGTGTTTCTATGTGATTTTTTCTTTATCAATGGGAACTAGTTTTTTTTAATTACTACTAAAAATCAGTACACGACTTTGGATTTTGAGAACAAATTTACATGAAAAGATTGTTTTAAGATGAGTTGTTTACTTTCAGAAAAAGTTTTAAAAATTGAACCAATGGGAGCGATTTCACACTCTAGTCTAGAAGCTTCTCCCATTTCTCAATGTAAAAGCCATTTTTTATTTTTTTGTCCGTTGCTCTTCTCACCACTCTCAAATTCTCTCACATTTTTCTCGCACTCTCATTTCTCAAATGCATCAGATCCTTTCATCTACCCATTCTCCTTCTCTCAAACCTCTCATCACTTCTCTTCCCAACTCACTCTTGCTCTAATCATCACTTCTCTCCTTTTCCCAGCTCACCACCACTCATCAAGAACATCACCTCATCTTCATCATCTCTCTCACCTCAAAATCTCCTCCAGAACTCCATCTTTCTCACCACAATCGTCAAAAACTCCAAGAACTAGATCTTCAACTTTTCAGTTTTATTTGACTGTGTTTGTTTGGAAAATGTAATTTACTTTGAAAGTTAAATTTTTCCAGTCAACTCCATTCTTCTTGTTCATCTCAAATCGCAAATTTCTGATGCTAATCTGGTTTTTATTTTGTTTGTGCAACTTTTTTTTGTCCTTTTTGACCCATTTTTCACTCTTCTACTTCTCTGTTTTGTTTTGTTTTTTCCTGCATTTCATTTCTGGAAATTCTATTGAATTTTGAATTAAAAAATTGAGGACAAATACTCATAGTCGCCGGGGTCTAAATTTTCTAATAGTCGCCGACTCTTATAGTTGATAAATCCATTAAGATGCGCTAATGATGCTCTAAGCAAAAAATGTCAATAAGGAAATAAGCAGAAGCAGGGATGGATCCATGTTATGCTAATTGGGGGCATTTACCCCCACTTTAGCTCAATATTTTTAGTCATATATGCTTAATAAATTTGTTTTGCTCCCATAAAAAAATAAATGTTGCTCCATGAGATAGTTTTTATAAACAAATACATGTAAAAAGTTATAAGAGATAAAAAATAAATACATTTCTTACATTTTCTCTCTCTATTCTTCTAATTTTAACTTATCTTCTAACAAGGAACATACAAATTGACACTAAACTAAACACATTAGATTTTGGGTTAAGTTTTTCTTATCACGAAACTATGTATTTTGTTAAGATTTATAGAACTTTTCTTATATAAAAATATTATGCACCAAATTTTTGCCCCACCAACAAAAATTTCTGAATCCGTCATTGAGCAGAGGCAACGACAATATCAGAAAAAGCATAATCATGAGATGGGAAATGAGAAAGGGACCATTGAGGCATCCTTAGCTGGCATTCTTGGCTAGTATACTCAACAAGAAAACAAGATGAAGGTCTTTTATATATTTAACTAGTAACATATCCGTGCATCTGCACAAGCGGCACTGTATATGTTATAATTTGCTGTGAACCCATAAATACTTTGAAAATTGTAAAATATAATGAAAGAAAAAGACTAAACTTGATGAATAAAGTTTAAAAAAAACTAGAGAGGTTGCAATATGCAAATGAGAGAGGAAGAAGATATAACTAAAGTGAATCTAGGGACGTTTAAACCACCGCGACCACGACCTCGTCACCGCCCCACGCAGCCGCCACATGCACACCTAACTTTGGCTATCAACTAATGAAATTTATTATAAGCCAACGATACAAACCATGAGGTTATCCGCTATAAACTATATACTAAACGATTGTTGTCCTACTATTGGTTGGATTTGCAATTTCAACACCATAAACACGTCGACTTCAATCTGAGGTATGAACCAACATGATGTGACACAAGTGGTAGATACTTGCGTTCCTTAATCATTTGTTATTGAGTTCGATCTCGGGTTGGGAGAGATGAACCTTTTAAATAGAACTCCGATACTTCAAGGATTATGACGATTCGATAATATGCGTTGTTTATCTAACATCCTTTTAACCTAACATCAAAGATAGAAGTTTTTTTTTTTTACCAAAGCAAAGATAGTAGAAGATAGAACCCATCAAGGTGATGCTATTGGCAATAATATAGAACTAGTAGGATACCCGTGCATACGCACGGGTGCCGTCGCGTTTTTTTATGAATGAACTTAGACATAGTTTAAATAGTCTGAACATTACCCCGTGAAAATAAAAGACAAATTTTAAATAGATAAAAAAAAGTCTTAAGTAAAAAATAGATAAATATTAAAATCTAAAAATGTAAAAGTATCATTTAAAAACAATATGTGCATTTATTCGGTGTATTTTATATACTAGTGAAGTATTTTTATATATCAGTGTTTGTATCCCGTGTTTCTTTATATATCGGTGCAACTATTCTATGTTTTTATATATATCATTGCAGTTATCCCGTATTTTTTTATATATCAGTGCAGTTATCCCGTGTTTTTTTATATGTCAGTGCAGTTATCTCATAGTTTCAATTGATTATTTTAGTAGATTATAGTAGATAGTAAAAAATAGATGGTAGATTATCAATAAAAAATACTTATATCGTGTTTTATTACATATCAAATTATCAATGACAATTATTTGTCCTTTTTTGGGTATCAATGACAAATATTTGTCACGTGTGTTTTAAGTATTAATCAGTAGTTTAAATAGTCGTTAAGTCTTCTTTTTTTAGATAATAATCTTGTGTTTTTTTTAATATCAGTTCAGTTATCCTATATTTTTTATATATCAGTGCAGTTATTTCGTTGTTTCAATTGACTATTTTAGTTGATTAGTAGATTATCTATCTATAACTATTAATTGTTGTTGCGGAGTTTTTTAGAAAAATATACCGAAGAAATTACCGGGTTGAGTCGCGGACTAGGTCGCTCTCTTTAAGACGTTTCGCGGCACTGCTCAAGGTGCAAGCAGACTATCAACCACGCCGTCCCCAGGATAAAACAGCCCAGTACGATTATCACTGCACAGTGTATAATCGCTCTAGAAATACACCTCAATATGATCCGTAGATCACTCTGAATATGATCCGTAGATCACTCTGAAATATGATCCGTAGATCACTCTGAAATATGATCCGTAGATCACTCTAAAAGAATGGCTCGTAGGCCGGAGTAGAAAAGAAGAAATTTCGAGAGAGGAGAGAGAGCTTGAGGTATGATTTAACGTCAAGCGGTGTGTCGAATGAACTGAGGGAGGGGCCTATTTATAGGCATCTAACCGGCTTGCTGCGCAAGTCTTGTTGGATAAGGACGGAGCTGCTTGTGCTCCAAGTAGCTCCCATTCAACGAATCTGGACACAACGGTTAGTTCATCGTATCCGGACGGTTCAACGAATCTGGACGCAACGGTTAGTTCATCGTATCCGGACGGTTCAACGAATCTGGACGCAACGCACCAAAAAATAAATAATTATTAATTATTTTCGAAAAAAAATTTATTTACACCTCACAAGCCAAGCCCAAGCCCAAGCCCGGCCGGTCGGACGGACGGCGGCGGCGGCGCGCGCGTGTGGTGGTCAGATGTTGTGCGTGCTTGCCCGTTTACCAAACTGGGTACCCTTTGGGCCCCAACCCAAAGGTGTGAAGTCACCACTTATAAGCACTCTTCAAGTGCCTAGTCCAAGCAATGTGGGACTTTTTAATTCACAACCCATGTTCCAACAATCCCCCACTTGAATTTAAAAGGAAGTTCCAGAATTAGCGTCAAACGCCTCTATAGGATTGTGCATAAGCAGAGGTGTCATACGACTTGAACCTTGCATAGCGGTTAAGATTTAGATTCAACAAGAGTGACTCGTAGTCTTGAACTCTATCTCTAATCGTCAAAACCACACACAACCCTTTCAATAGTGTATTCTCAAATGCCCGTGCTTTTATGGCCATGCACGTCTATCCCAGTTTAGTGAACGCTCTAGGAATTTCTGCCCAAAATTCCATAGGAAGCGACCCCCACTTCCACATTCACAAAGGTGAGTCTATCAAGAGTACTCCTGTAGCTAGGTACTCCACTCCACATAGAGTATAGATCTCATTAAGAGTTTCTATTATCTCAGCCTACTTCGCTTCAGGACTCATGCTTCTTTTCTTTCAATAGCATGTTCATCTCCTATCACTTCACAACTTGTTATTACCCATTGAACCTAATTCTTGGGATCTCCAGTCTTTTAGGTCGGGTTACCATCGTGAGTGACTCATGGTTCTAAAGGCAGTAGTCCCATCTTTTGAGATGTATTGTGGACTTTCTCTCTGGCTAATCCTTTCGTCAAAGGATCGGCTAAGTTCTGATCTGTGCGTACGTGATCCACTCTCACAGCTCCTTTTGACATTAACTCTCTAACTGTGCTGTGCTTACGACGTATTTGTCGTCTCTTACCATTGTAGTAACGATTCTCTATTTTTGCAATAGCCGCGGTACTATCGCAGTGGATCAACACAGCTGGCATCGGTTTTTCCCATTAGGGAATCTCTGCTAGTAGGCATCTTAACCAACTAGCTTCTTCACTGGCTGTGGCCAGTGCTATCATTTCAGACTCCATAGTGGACTGAGCCAATATGGTCTGTTTCTTTGATTTCCAGGAAACAGCATCACCGACTATACTGAATATATAGCCGCTAGTAGCTTTGGAATCATCAGATAGAGTATTCCAATCAGCATCACTGTACCCTTCAAGTACAGCTGGAAATCTCTGATAGTGTAATCCAAGATTCATGGTCCTTTTCAGGTATCTCATGACTCTTTCAATAGCATGCCAATGCTCTATACTAGGTCGACTAGTAAACCTGCACAACAATCCCACAACATAGGCAATGTCGGGTCTAGTACAATCAGTGGCATACCTTAGACTGCCAATGATGCTCGCGTATTCCGTTTGTCTTACACTGTCACCAGTGTTCTTAAAGAGCTTGACACTCGGATCATATGGTGTACACGCAGGTTTACAGTCAAAGTAATTATATTTCTTTAAGATCTTCTCAATGTAATGAGATTGATCCAAAGAAATTCCCTTCTCGAACCTAGTTGTCTTAATGCCAAGTATCACACTGGCTTCTCCGAGGTCTTTCATATCAAAGTTGTTGCACAACAATGATTTCACTTTATGAATGTTTGATCCAAATATGAGTAGGTCGTCTACATAGAGACATATGATAGTGCAAATGTCATTCTCGGTTTTGTAATAAATGCATTTGTCACTTTCATTCCCTTTAAACCCATTCGATATGATCACATTATCAAACTTCTCGTGCCATTGTTTTGGAGCTTGTTTTAGACCATACAGAGACTTATCCAACTTGCAGACCTTGTGTTCTTGCCCATGAACTACAAACCCTTCAGGTTGCTCCATATAGATTTCTTCTTCTAGTTCGCCATTTAAAAAAGCAGTTTTTACATCCATTTGGTGTACTTCTAAGTTATAAATAGCGGCCATCGAAATTAGTACCCTTATAGATGTAATTCTTGTAACGGGCGAGTATGTGTCGAAGAAATCTATATTCTCTCTTTGTCTAAAACCTTTGGCTACAAGGCGAGCCTTGTATTTATCAACAGTGCCATCAGGTTTTAGTTTCTTTTTCAAGATCCATTTACAACCAATGGGTTTGCAACCAGGAGGCAAGTCCACTAAGTGCCATGTCTTGTTAGACTCTAGAGAATCCATCTCATCATTTATGGCTTCTTGCCACAAATCAGCATCCAATGAAGACAGAGCTTCTTGAAGGCTCGTAGGATCCTCCTCTAATGTATAGACCTCATAGTCAGGTCCATAGTCTTTAGCAACACGTGCTCTCTTACCTCTTCGAGGCTCTATTTCCCTTTCTTCGTTGTTTTCAACGTTCCTAGGCACAGAAACCTGACCAGTTCTGGTGCCCCCACTATTTCTTGATTTAAAAGGAAATTCACTTTCATAGAAGTCAACATCATTTGACTCTATGATCACTTTTGCATTAAGGTCATAAAACCTGTATGCTTTGCTATTTACTGCATAACCAATGAATATACATTCATAGGCTCTACTGGCAAGTTTAACTCTCTTAGGGTCTGGGGTTCTTACATAGGCTAGACAGCCCCATGTTCGAAAATAAGACACATTTGGTTGTCTTTTCTTTATTATTTCATAAGGAGAAATTTTATTCCTAGACTTAGGAACTCTGTTTAGTACATAACATACAGTTAGTAAAATTTCCCCCCACCAGTGAGTTGCAGCTCCAGAGTTGAGCATAATGGCAACCGTCAATTCAGTAAGGGTTCTATTTTTTCTTTCTGCTTTACCATTCATTTCAGGGGAATATGGTGCAGTCATTTCATGTATGATCCCATTCAACTTATAAAAGTCATTAAATAATTGGGAATCATACTCAGTTCCTCCAGAAATGGTAAGCCCTGCCTTATTCAGAAGGAAGCCTGAAACCAGATTCTTCCTTATCTCTGGAGTGTGCATCACGTCCTTCAAGATTAGAGTCTTTCCAGAGGTGAACTTCATCTCAACATCTCCAATACCCGCAACAATAGTGGTGTGAGCATCGCCCAACAACACTTTCTTATCCTCAACTGCCTTGTATGTTTTAAACATAGCACGGTTATTGCATACGTGGCGAGAGGATCCAGTATCATTCCACCAGTCATCAGATCCACCAACCATGTTGATTTCAGTGATCATAGCAGTGAAATGCTCTTCAGTCAGGTTAGCCTGCGGAGCAGGGCTTGGCCCGTTCCTACACTTGCGTGCCATATGACCTGGTCTCCTACATTTGAAACAAACGAAGGGAGCAGCATCATTCTTAGGTGGTGGTGGTGGAGGAGTCTTAGCAT
This sequence comes from Astragalus glycyphyllos, assembly GCA_963573325.1. NCBI lineage: Eukaryota > Viridiplantae > Streptophyta > Magnoliopsida > Fabales > Fabaceae > Astragalus > Astragalus glycyphyllos. The sequence goes on along the minus strand of OY754313.1, from coordinate 10,600,756 downwards.
TTGGGACCTTTGGAGGGTTCCCATTCTTGTTGTTGCGGTTCTTTTGAATCTGGTTACGGTTCTGATTCTTGAAAGGTTTGCCAGTTGGCTTCAGAACCGCTCCTGGTTTCTTGTTTGGAAGAAACAATACTTCTTCTTTCTGATCTTGCTTCCGAGATTCCTCCTCAATCCGGAGTCGAGTAATCAAACTTTCCAAAGAGAATTCTTTGGTCTTGTGCCTGAGAGAATTCTTGAATTCCTTCCAGGCAGGAGGAAGTTTGTCAATAATAACAGCTGCTTGAAATTGTCCATCTAAGGCCATGCCTTTAGAGATAATTTCATGAGCTATTTTCTGTAACTCATGTGACTGAGTCTCTACAGATTTTTCATCTGTCATCTTGTAGTTGAGGAAGCGGCTCACAACATATTTTTTAGTACCTGCTTCCTCAGTGTCATATTTCTTTTTCAGAGCATTCCAGACTTCTTTGGCGGACTTGCAGGTGCTGTAATAATCATAAAGATCATCACTTAGTCCATTGAGAATGAATTCTTACAAAGATAGTAATGCTCCTTCCCAAGTAGTATTTCTTTGGCGTTCGTACTTCCTGTTCAGCAGTTTCGTCTTCCACTGGAATCTCATCGGTCAAGACATTAGCAACTTTCTTCATAGTCATGAAAAATTCCATCTTTTGTTGCCAACGCTTGAAATGAGATCCCTCAAACCGAAAAGGCTTGTTGTAGTCAGAAACATTGGGTCCAGTAATCTCTTCGGTAGTCATGGTTGATTTCGCAAATATCTGATCGAGCGGCACTTCAGGGCTACTCTTAGATCGTCTCACCTAGCAAGCACTTCAGGGCTACGCTTAGGCTGGTTCGAAATGTCTTAAAATTGTTGTTGCGGAGTTTTTTAGAAAAATATACCGAAGAAATTACCGGGTTGAGTCGCGGACTAGGTCGCTCTCTTTAAGACGTTTCGCGGCACTGCTCAAGGTGCAAGCAGACTATCAACCACGCCGTCCCCAGGATAAAACAGCCCAGTACGATTATCACTGCACAGTGTATAATCGCTCTAGAAATACACCTCAATATGATCCGTAGATCACTCTGAATATGATCCGTAGATCACTCTGAAATATGATCCGTAGATCACTCTGAAATATGATCCGTAGATCACTCTAAAAGAATGGCTCGTAGGCCGGAGTAGAAAAGAAGAAATTTCGAGAGAGGAGAGAGAGCTTGAGGTATGATTTAACGTCAAGCGGTGTGTCGAATGAACTGAGGGAGGGGCCTATTTATAGGCATCTAACCGGCTTGCTGCGCAAGTCTTGTTGGATAAGGACGGAGCTGCTTGTGCTCCAAGTAGCTCCCGTTCAACGAATCTGGACACAACGGTTAGTTCATCGTAACCAGACGGTTCAACGAATCTGGACGCAACGGTTAGTTCATCGTATCCGGACGGTTCAACGAATCTGGACGCAACGCACCAAAAAATAAATAATTATTAATTATTTTCGAAAAAAAATTTATTTACACCTCACAAGCCAAGCCCAAGCCCAAGCCCGGCCGGTCGGACGGACGGACGGCGGCGGCGCGCGCGTGTGGTGGTCAGATGGTGTGCGTGCTTGCCCGTTTACCAAACTGGGTACCCTTTGGGCCCCAACCCAAAGGTGTGAAGTCACCACTTATAAGCACTCTTCAAGTGCCTAGTCCAAGCAATGTGGGACTTTTTAATTCACAACCCATGTTCCAACAATTAATAAAGTGGATTCTAAAAAAACTATCTTTTTTTGTGTCTGATTTTTCTGACCAAAATGCCCTTACTATAAGTACAAGTTTCTAATAAACGATAACCACCCACTAACACACCAACACATAACCACCCACTAACACACTCTAGTTGTAGATAATGGGTAGGTTTGGTTTGAAATTTGAAAAAAAAAGGTAGGAGAAAGTAGAAAAAAAGTGGGGGTGAGAAAAAAGTGCATTGGGAAAAGAGATTTGAAAAAAATGATATAGTAAATTACAATGCTGTCCTTAGTTAGTTGAGTTGTCAAATAAATATGAATGTTTGTTTGGGAAATTTAAGTGTAGTTTGTTTGTATAAATAGATATTAGATTAGATTAGATTAGATATTAGATATTAGATAGATAGATTAGATGACAATTATTTGGCCTTTTATGGGTATTAGTGACAAATATTTGTCACATGTGTTTTAAAAATTAATCAGTAGTTTAAATAGTTGTTAAGTCTTCTTATCTTTTTAGATATTAATCTCGTGTTTTTTATATATCAGTTCAGTTATCTCGTGTTTTTTTATATATATCAGTGCAGTTATCTCGTAGTTTCAATTGGTTAGTAGATTATAGTATATAGTAAAAGATAAATAGTAAATTATCAATAAAAAAGATTTAGCCTATGTTTTATTATATAATTGTGACAATTATTTGTCTTTTTTTAGGTATTAGTGACAAATATTTGTCACATGTGTTTTCAATATTAACCAGTAGTTTAAACAGTCAATAAGTTTTCATTTTTTTGACATTAATCTCGTGTTTTTTTTATATATCAGTGAAGTTATCCCGTGCTTTTTTATATATTAGTGCAGTTATCTCGTAGTTTCAATTGATTATTTTAGTTGATTAGTAGATTATAGTAGATAGTAAAAGATAGATAGTAGATTATCAATATAAAAGATTTATCCCGTGTTTTATTATATATATGTGACAATTATTTGTCCTTTTTTAGGTATTAGTGACAAATATTTCTCACATGTGTTTTAAATATTAATCAGTAGTTTAAATAGCTATTAAGTTTTCATTTTTTAGATATTAATCTCGTGTTTTTTATATATCAGTGAAGTTATCCCGTGTTTTATTATATATATGTGACAATTATTTGTCCTTTTTTAGGTATTAGTGACAAATATTTCTCACATGTGTTTTAAATATTAATCAGTAGTTTAAATAGTCATTAACTTTTCATTTTTTAGATATTAATCTCGTGTTTTTTTATATATCAGTGAAGTTATCTAATGTTTTTTTTATATATTAGTGCAGTTATCTCGTAGTCCCAGTTGATTATTTTAGTTTTTTTAGATAAGCAAATTGATTATTTGAGTTGATTAGTAGATTATCTATACCTATATATAAAGGGAATTCATTTTTTTGGTGTCAGATTTTTCTGACCAAAATACCCTTATAACTACCCACTAACACTATTTCACTATATTATTATTTATTATTTATATATTATTTATCTATTACTTCTATAACCACCCACCAACACATGAAAGACGGGCCCGTAGGGCCCGTCTTTCCCCTAGTAGTAGATAATGGGAAAAGAAAGTGGTGGGTTTGATTTGAATTTCGAAACTTGAAAAAAGAAGAAGGAGAAAGTTGAAAAAAAGTGGGAATGAGAATGTCACATGTGTTTTAAATATTAATCATTACTTTAAATAGTCATTAAGTTTTCTTTCTTTAGAAATTAATCTCTTATTTTTTATATATCAGTGAAGTTATCCCGTGTTTTTTTATATATTAATGCAGTTATCTCGTAATTTCAGTTGATTATTTTATTTTTTTAGATAAGCAAATTGATTATTTTAGTTGATCAGTAGATTATAGTAGATAGTGGGAAAAGAAAGTGGGTGAGTTTGATTTGAATTTCGAAATTTGAAAAAAGGAGAAAGTTGAAAAAAGGGGGAATGAGAAGAAAGTTCATTGGGAGAAGAAATTTGAAAAAAATGTGATAGTAAATTACAATGTTGCCCTTAGTTAGATGAGTTGTCAAGTAAATAAGGAGGCTTATTTAGGTAATAATTTAAGCGTGATTTATTTGTATAAATAGATATTAGATTAGATAAATAGATATTAGATAGTAGATTATCAATAAGAGATATTTATCTTGTGTTTTATAATTTATCTTTACAATTATTTGTCCTTTTATAGGTATTAGTGACAAATATTTGTCAAATGTGTTTTAAATATTAATCAGTAAATTAAATAGTCATTAAGTTTTCTTGTTTTTTTAGATATTAATTTCGTGTTTTTTTTATATATCAGTACAGTTATCCCGTGTTTTTTTATATATCAGTGCAGTTATGTCATAGTTTCAATTGATTATTTTAGTTGATTAGTAGATTATAGTAGATAGTGAAAAAATAAAGTGAGCGGGTTTGATTAAAATTTTGAAATATGAAAAAAAAAAGGTATGAGAGAGTAGGAAAAAAGTAGGAGTGAGAAGAAAAATTGAAAAAATGTGTGATAGTAAATTACAATGTTGTCTTTAGTTAGATGAGTTTAAGTAAATAGGGAGGCTTGTTTGATTAATTTAAATGTGGTTTATTTGTATAAGTAGATATTAGATTAGATAAATAGATATCAGATTAGATAGTAAATAGGAGTTAACTGTAAATCATTTAATATTAATGTAATTATATTATACTATATAGTAGATTAAAAAAATTGGGAAAATAAATATTTTTAAATAAAGGATGTGGGGGCAACAAATAGTAGATGTGTAAAAAATTGAGAAATATTGGGAAATATGAGATTGAAAGAAAGAGAGAGTTAGAAAGGAAGAGAAATTAGAATTAAAAAATAAGAAATAGAGTGGTGATGTGTCAAAAAATGAATATGTCCAAAATGATCTTTTTGTAAGTTGTTTGTTTAATTAAATAGATATAGTAGATTAAAAAAATTGGGAAAAGAAATATTTTTAAATATAAGATGTGGGGCCCACAAATAGTAGATGTGTAAAAAAGTGAGAAATATTGGGAAATGCTAGATTGAAAGAAAGAGAGAGTTAGAAAGGAAGAGAAAATAAAATTAAAAAATAAGAAATAAAGTGGTGATATGTTAAAAAATGAAGATTTCCAAAATATGGTATTTTTGTAAGTTGTTTGTTTTATTTTAGATTAGATTAGATTAGACTAGCCGTCTGACCCATGCTACGCACGGAGTTGACTAATTTTTAGTTAGCAAAATTAAAGTAAAACCGGAAGGGGAAAACCTCTTTAATAAACCAATCATTCAAGACAACAGTTTTCTTTCCACTGCAGGAATCAAACTCGGGAGCAGTAAGTCGACCCCGTGTCCCAGGGTAGCTTATGCCAGTGGACCAATGATGTTGGTTTGTAAAATATATAGTCAAATAATTTTGGATTGAAATTAAATTATAGCTATAAATTAAATAAGAAGATTATAAAATTTAAAAAGAATATTGACAAAAAATGTTGAAATTAAATATCCATAGATAATGGGAAGAAAATGTCTAAAACTTTTAATAACATAATCCATATTTATCAAATGTAAATATAAAAACTTAGCCCATAATAAGAAAGAAAAGAAGACAACACAATTAAAAACTAAAACACCTGGGTATCATGCATGGTTGTATGAAAACTCATGATAAAATAGGAGCAATACAAAGTTGAAAGAAGATGGTGGAGGTTGTATTATAAATGTGGCTGAAGTTCCCGTTGAAAGAAGATAAAAATTTAAACACCAGTTAAAATATGTTTTTAATACCGTTTGATGCGAAAAGACAAAAATAAAGAAGACAACACAAATAGAAAGTGAAACATGCGGGTATCGTGCAGGGTTAGATGAAAACCACAAATAAAATAGAATCACCTATAGAAAGTTGAAAGAGGGCGATGAGGGAATCTATTGTAAACGTGGACGAAATTCCAGTAAATAAAAATTAAATTAAAAAACTATAAATTAAATAAAAATATTATAAAATTAAAAAGAAACATTAACAAAGACATTGAAATTCAACATCCACAGATAATAAGAAAAAAAACGTAAAGAATATTAATAACAACAAATACATTGAAATTGAACATCCATAGACAATTAGAAAAAAAAAGTTTAAAAAAGTTTAATAACGTTATCTATATTTATCAAATGTAAATATAAAAACTTAACATATAATTAAAGAGAAAATAAGATAACATAATTAGAAAGTGAAACACGTACGTAAAGGTATCGTGCAAAGTTTGATTTAAAACCACCAATAAAATAGAAGCACATATACAAAGTTGAAACTATTTTTGAAGAAAGAAGTTAGCATATTTGAATAAAATAGAAGCACATAGAAACACTACTTAGTATCGCACTACATATTTTGTCACAAATTTTTTCCACCAAACGGGTTTTTGAGGAATGAGCTTTGTGTATCTGAACATGTAAAAAATTTTGAATCCAAATGTACCTCAACAAATTGTTTGGCATCACATTTTACGTATTTTGTCACGTATTTTTTTAATTTTTCGTCAAACAGGTTGTTGAGGAACAAACTTCACGTATCTGAACATATAAAATTTGTTCTGGACCCTAAAGTACCCCAAAATTCAATGTTGGCATCACACTTTACCTATTTTGTCACAAAGCTATTTTTTTTTACCAAACCAGTTATTGAGGAAAAAACTTCGGGTGATTGAACAGCTAATTTTTTTCTGAATCCTAAAGTGCCTCAACACACACGGGTTAACATCGTACTTTACGTATTTTGTTAAAAAAATATTTTTTTCACCATCGAGTATACCAAAGCACACTGTTTAGCATATCATTTTATGTATTTTGTCATGAAATTAAATCTTTTTTTCACCAAATCGATAATTGAAAAACAAAATTCGCATATTTAAACATCTAAATTTTTTCGAGACCCTAGAATACTCGTTAAAATATTAAAAAGGAAAAAATGGAAAACATTAAAATAAAAAAGAGGACAAAACAAAAAAAGAAAAAGAAAAAAAACTAAACTTAAAAAAAAAAGTGCGGCAATTCCCGCACGGGGTTGGCTAAATTCTATCATACTAATATCTGATTGTGCTTGAATACAAATTTTGCACTGGTCAACACTGAGTTTGTCAACTGTGAGAATCAAAATCTGGAGCACGGGATCGACTACTAGGCCCCAGGGTAACCTGTGCCATTGGGCAGATGGTGTTAGTCTGCAAAATATAAAACTAATAACTGTGAATAAAAATTAAATTATAAATATAAATTTTAATCAAAAGATTATAAATTTTAAAAAGAACATTAACCTTTGATAAAATAAGAAGAAAAAGTCTAAAAAAATTTAATAACATAATCCACATTCATCAAATGTAAATAAAAAAAATTAACCCATAATTAGAAAGAAAAAAAAGACAATACAATTAAAAAGTGAAACACGCTGGATATCAAGCATGGTTGAAGGAAACTCATGATAAAATAGGTGTAGTTATACAAAATTGAAAAAGATTTTGGAGATTTTATTGTAAATGCGACTGAAGTTCCCGTTGAAAGAAGTTCATGAAGATTGTATTGTAAATGTGGCTGAAGTTCCCACAGGAGTCAATGCAGCAATGTTGTACTCGAATTTTAAATAAAGATAAAAATATAAACACCAACTAACGAATGGTTTAAATACCCGTTGGTACGAAATAACCAAAACATAGAAGAAAACACAAATAGAAAGTGAATTATGTGGTATCGTGTAGTGTTGGATGGAAATTACAAATAAAATAGAAGCACCTATAGAAAGTTGAAAGAGTACGATTGAGGGACCTATTGTAAATGTGACTAAAGTTTATGTAAATAAATATTTTTGAGACTTAAATATTTACGTAAATAAATATTTACGTAGATTTTTATTTACGTAAATATTTGCATATTTAAACATTTAAAATTTTTGAGACCGTAAAGCAGCTCTTAAAATATAAAAAAAGAAAAGAGGAAGAAAAAACTAAAGTAAAATCCAAAGTAAAAACCAAAGGGTGCTTTTAGGTTACGGGAGCAAGTTAAATCTCTCATCGATAACCACTAAAATTGATCGTAGGATATTGTGTAAAATGCTATGAGCGGTTAAGATTGAATCAATTTGTATTAAATCTCAACGGTTAATGAATTTTTATACTACATCCTACAGTCATATTTAATGGTTCTGAGGAATTTGATTTGTTCCCTCACTCTAAAAGCACTCAAAAACGAAAAAGGAAAAAAAGTAAATGAAAAAAGGAAGAAGATAAAAAAAGTGAGGTAATATAAAAGAAGAAAAAAATAAATAAAAAAACAAAAAGGAAAACAAAAAAAAGGAAGAATAAAAAAAAATGAAGTTTGGCGGGCTTTGGTGACAAGCCGCATAAGATATAAGATAAATAGATATTAGATATTAGATTAGATTAGATAGATAGATTAGATTAGATTAAATAAATAGATATTAGATTAGAAAGTAAATAAGAGTTAATTGTAAATCATTTAATAGTAATTTAATTATATTATACTATATAGTAGATTAAAAAAATTGGGAAAAGAAATATTATTAAATAAAGGTTGTGGGGGCCACAAATAGTAAATGTGTAAAAAAGTGAGAAATATTGGGAAATGTGAGATTGAAAGAAAGAGAGAGAGTTAGAAAGGAAGAGAAAATAAAATTAAAAAATAAGAAATAGAGTGTTGATGTGTCAAAAAATGAAGATGTCCAAAATGGTCTTTTTGTAAGTTGTTTGTTTAATTAAATTGAAGATTACAATTACAATGTTGCCCTTAGTTAGATGAATTGTCAAGTAAATAGGGAGGCTTGTTTAGGTAATAATTTAAGCGTGATTTATTTGTATAAATATATATTAGATTAGATTAGATAAATAGATATTAAATAGATAGTAGATTATCAATAAGAGATATTTATCCTGTGTTTTATAATTTATCGTTACAATTATTTGTCCTTTTATAGTTATTAGTGACAAATATTTATCACATGTGTTTTAAATATTAATCAGTAATTTAAATAGTCATTAAGTCTTCTTGTTTTTTTAGATATTAATTTCGTGTTTTTTTTATATATCGGTACAGTTATCCCATGTTTTTTAATATATCAGTGCAGTTATGTCGTAGTTTCAATTGATTATTTTAGTTGATTAGTAGATTATAGTAGATAGTTGAAAAATAAAGTGAGTGGGTTTGATTAGAATTTTGAAATATGAAAAAAAAAGTATGAAAAAGTAGGAGTTCAGAAGAAAAATTGAAAAAATGTGTGATAGTAAATTACAATGTTGTCCTTAGTTAGATGAGTTTAAGTAAATAGAGAGACTTGTTTGAGTAATTTAAATGTGGTTTGTTTGTATAAGTAGATATTAGATTAGATAAATAGATATCAGATTAGATAGTAAATAGGAGTTAACTGTAAATCATTTAATATTAATGTAATTATATTATACTATATAGTAGATTAAAAAAATTGGGAAAATAAATATTTTTAAATAAAGGATGTGGGGGCCGCAAATAGTAGATGTGTAAAAAAGTGAGAAATACTGGGAAATGCTAGATTGAAAGAAAGAGAGAGTTAGAAAGAAAGAGAAAATAGAATTAAAAAATAAAAAATAGAGTGGTGATGTGTCAAAAAATGAAGATGTCCAAAATGGTCTTTTTGTAAGTTGTTTGTTTGATTAAATAGATACTAGCTTCCATGCCCATGCGATGCACGGGGAGCGCTAGCAGTGACTCAAACAATTACGGTAAAGTAGTCAAAGTAATTATTTTTCATTTATTAGTTCAAACAGTATATTAGAAATATAGGATGCCATATAAGTCAAAGTAAGTAGAGATACACAATAAAACATAATTCTTAGACAACAAAAGGGTGATAAAGAAGAAAACATAAGTCTTAGACAATAAAATGGTGGATAGACAACAAACAACAACATGAAGGTCCTGAATTGTCTCAAGAAGTACATTTATCAATGAACGTTGCATGGTTGGGCAATAACTGTTGAAGCTCTACCGTTGAGATGAATCCAACGATGATAGATGATTGTTGAGACACAAAAGAAACAAATGGCAATTGAAGGTCCATGTGTCAAGCATGCAAGGACAAAGAAGAGTATGTACATTTATTAACGATGCATGATTGGGTAAGAACTGTTGAAGCTCCACCGTTGAGATGAATCCAACGATGGTGGATGATTGTTGAAGTAAGAAAGAAACAAATGGCAATTGAAGAGACATGTGTCGAGCATGCAAGGAGAAAGGAAGAGAATGTAAGAAAGAATAAGAGAAAGGGATTGGATGAGTGTGGAGTATGGCAGAACAAATGAAGAGAATGTGCATTTATTAGATAAGTAAATGAAGCAGAGAAAAGAAGAAACAAAGCACTTGGTAAGCAGAGAACAAAGAAGCAGGGAAAACAATTGGGTGAGTGTCGAGTATGGAAGAACAAAGGAATAGAATGTGCATTTATTTATAAGGAAAAAGGAAGCATATAAGCGTGCAACAATGAAGTAGAGAAAAGGATTGGAAGATGAATCATAACAAACAAACCAAATGGCTATCATGCAAACATTAAAATCAAAGAAATCACGAATTGAAAGATAGAAGGAACAATAGTAGACAATTTTGAGAAGATCTGATGTAAATATATGACATGAAATAAGGGTTAAGAAAGAAATATAGAATTGATTAGATGCTAAGGAAAGAGAATGCCAAAGTCTATTTTTTTGTCACATATTGATCACTACTCATTTAAACATAACATAATGGTAAATCTTACCCCAAAAAAAAAAAAACACAATAACTCATGTAACATGAGACTCATGGGGAAGAAAAATAGGTTGTTAGATTATGCAGGTTTAGTTATTTAACCATATAGTTATGATTTTAAAATATACACATGGTATATAAGTTCAAATCTGTTGTTAGTCATTATACAAATGAATCATCATCATTTAAGTGTGTTGAAATAACGTGTTCTAGGTTAAGAGTAGATGACAAATTAAATATTAGTGTCATTGATAAAGGGAAGAAAGTACAAAATAATCCCCTTCATAAGTAAATCATCTATCTTATTATAGGTACTAAGGAAGTACAAAATGATACTTAACTAACAACACAAAGTAGACATTGGATAAAAGAACACAAATTTTAAGATAAAATACAAAAGGAACAAACCAAGATGACCTCTAATGTCCCTAACGTAAGTTACAAAGAAAGTCACTTAAATAGCAAAGATTACATAACATGATTTATTCACAGCAACACCTAAGACAAAGCTAACAGGTATTTAGTAACAAAAAAATGTAGTCCTTACACAAGGGGAATTTCAAACTTCAGGGTAAGGCCTTCAACATAACCATGGCTTGACGACAAAGAGACTACCCACAGAGACGAACTTCAGAACCATTAGGACTCCTAGGAAAGATGAGATGACATGGCCAAGCTCTGCCCATTTCATCAACCAATATAAGGGCAGAAGCATGTTTGGCAAAAACGGACAAAATTGCAAAGGAAGGTGCTGCAAAAACAAAAGATAAACATAAGACACATAATTCAATCTCAAAAATACAAATCAAAGAATGAGACAGAGAGAGGTTGGAGGCCGATTGTGATGTTCCTCTCCCCCTCCCTTTTCTCCCTCCCTCCTCCGTGTCTCTCCTTTGGCCGCTCTCTCCCTCCTTTCATATCTGTGAAACCTAGTGGTTTTTGTGTAGTCATTATTTTGAGTGCAGCAAGTGGTTTTGAGTATGGGTGTTGTGTGTTGGTGCTGCCATCTAGGAGGGAACACATGTGAGGTATTAGAAGGGAACACATGGGAGATTAAAAAAGAGTAAAGCATGCAAGGTGTTAGTAGGGAACACGTGTGAAGAACAAAGAGGTAAAAGATAGTGGCATAGCAATGTGTCATATCAATGTGTTGAAGACTTGGCGCCAAAAACCCAATGCAAGGCCACTTTATTGAAATTTCTAAGCCAATTTTGGCTCCAAACTAGACTCGCTTACAAGCTTAGGATTAGATAGATAGATTAGATATTAGATTAGCTAGATAGATAGATAGATTAGATTAGATTAAATAAATAGATATTAGATTAGATAGTAAATAGGAGTTAATTGTAAATCATTTAATATTAATTTAATTATATTATACTATATAGTAGATTAAAAAAATTGGAAAAAGAAAACTTTTTAAATAAATGATGTGAGGGCCACAAATAGTAAATGTGTAAAAAGTGAGAAATATTGGGAAATGTGAGATTGAAAGAAAGAGAGAGAGAGTTAGAAAGGAAGAGAAAATAGAATTAAAAAATAAGAATTTGAGTGGTGATGTGTCAAAAAATGAATATGTCCCAAATGGTCTTTTTGTAAGTTGTTTGTTTGATTAGATAGATTAGATTAGAATTAGAATATTAGATTAGATTAGATATTAGATTAGATTAGATAGATAGATAGATTAGATTGGAGTAGATAGATTAGATTAGATTAGACATGAATACTACTCCCTCCGTTCCTAAACTTTGGTCTTTTTGGTCTCTCTTTTTTGTTCTAAAACTTTGGTACTTTTGAGATACCAATGCACAATTTACTTAATGTTTCCAAGTTTACCCTTTATCTTTAATTAATTGTCACTATTCACAATATTAACTTATTTGGATTTCCAAGTTAGTGGACTTTTTGAAGCCAATTAAAGCGTAGCTTTATTGATTTGTTATTTTCTTTTCTCTTTCCAATAATTTTAAAAAAATAAAATACAAATTAGGTATTAATGCTACAAAGGAATACTTTAGTAATTAGATATTGCAAATTTAGGACCGAAGTTTAGGAACGGAGAGAGTAAATACTAATTAATTAACCTCGTAAAATTCAGGTTACTGTTTCACATTGAAAAACGCATAGTAACATTTTAGGGTTAGGGTTCTTAAATTTAGTCCTCTTGCTGGCGCCGTCTTCGCCGTGTCATTTCCTCTCCCTCAACTGATTCTTTCTTCCTTCTCTGGTTCTTCTCAACTCAACTCAACTCAACTCAATTCTCTCTCTCTCTCTCTCTCTCTCTCTCTCTCTCGCTCGTCTCAATTTGAATAATATTGTTGTGTTAACAGATTCACTGAAGGTTGCACCTGAAGAGTTTTGATTAAGTAAAACAAAGTTCAATTTCCATCATGTTCGTCGTAAGTTCATCGATTTCTCATTTCCTATTTCCTAATTAATTAATTAAGATTAATTATTTTACAAATTGATTGATTTATTTTCATTTCTGAGAGTGAATTTTTTTATTGTTGTGCATGTTAATATCTTCAGTTCGTGTGTTTGGATACAGGATTTAGTTTGTCCAGCCAGTGTCAAAAAACAATTGGCGGACCTGTTTAGGGAATCTCTGAGAGCAACGGTGCCTGATGAACCTGATGTTGAGCCCTTAATTGATGCATCCGCTGCTAAAAGTGTTCCCAAAAGAGATTATCAATGGTGAGGTCAAATATATGAAATGGATTTAACATTTTAGTTGCATTGTGCAATGTGCATGTGGAAAAGATGCTTGTTTGCATGCTAACTGCTAAAAGCTAATCAAAAGAGATTTTTTTGTTGCTTTGTGAAGTAATAACGCAATGGTTATATGGGCTAAGATTAAAGGAAAGCAGACAGAATTCCAAAATCCCAATGCAGTTGGACAGGTATAATAGGAGATAATTCTTATTCCTCCTCTCACTGTATGTGGGTTCTTTTGAATTCTTTTTGATATTCATTGATTTTGGAATTAGATTGATTTGTCAATGTCAAATGATTATCTCTGTCTTTTTGTTTGTGTAGGCCATCGTGAAAAATCTTCCTCCTTCTGAAATTATAGAATCATGCTCTGTTGCTGGTCCTGGATTTGTGAATATTGTTGTATCAACGAAATGGATAGCACAGGTGATTTGATTGCATTTCCATCTGTAGTTTTGAATTAGAAATACTATGTACAGCTAGAACGCGTGTCCCCGGTTTTTTATAGGCTGGCATCTGAATTGCAGTGTGTGTGTCCTAGTTACATAGTTCGGATTATGTACTAAACATAGAACATTCCTCCTGCAGAGGTTACAGAGGATGCTGATCGATGGTATTGATTCCTGGGCACCCCGACTTCCAGCCCATATCAAGAATGTTATGGTTGACTTTTCCTCGCCTAATATAGCAAAGGAAATGCACGTTGGTCACCTGAGGTCGACCATAATTGGCGACACATTAGCTCGAATGCTTGAATTTTGCCAGGCGAAAGATCTTATCCGCCGAAATCATCTCGGTGACTGGGGAACTCAGGTACATTTAATTTCTTGACTCCGCTTTATTGTGCCCTGTGTTTGAATACAGTGCATGTTTACACTGAGGTTGAATTTTCATGTGATTTATTGTGTCTGGATCATTGATATACACTGTCAATCCCCTGTGTTTGAATACAGTGCATGTTTAAACTGAGCTTGAAGTTTCTTGTGATTTATTGTGTCTAGATCATTGATATACACTGTCAATGCTAGGTTTACTCCATACTTTTCTAGTCATTTGCAAATATCATTTAACTTGACAAGCTTATGTTCTTTAGCATAGCATGACTTACTGGCTTGAGAGCTAGTTATATTTGTTTTGTATCAATGACTGATGTAAGTTGTTTTTTTAACTGTCTGCATGATTTAAAACGTGAATTGCATTCCTCCCGTTTAAATGAAGGTATTCTATTCCTCTTTGTTGTCCATCCTCCAATAGTTGTTGTCCCAACTCCTAATCCATAAGGAAAATAGTTTATACTTTAGATATTGATTGGACTATTTCAATTTCGATTGTTACGAAAGATGTTTACTTATGAGATATGATATATTTGCTTGAATCATACAACATTTATTAGGAAAATTCTCATTTTATCATTGGACCATATAGCTTAAAGTGCGTGCATTGATTTCACAGTTCGGTATGCTGATTGCATACCTCTTTGAGGAGTTTCCGAACCCGGAAGATGTTAATGAAACAGCTATTGGAGATCTCCAGGTGAGAAAATATATCAAAATGAACTTTATGCCAATTGGTGTCTCCTAATGTAGTAGTATACTTGTCTGTCTGATTAACCTTACAGTAGAGTATGGTTATTCACTAACTCTCCGCTCTACTGATCGGAATATATAACTACCTAAGCCTTGACAAGGCTCTAACTTCACCACTAATGGTGTAATTTGTGGAATTACACATCGACATACACACCATTTTAACGGGTCATGTGAGGGGAAGCGTAGACATGTAGTTGAGTTTGACTCACTTTGCTAGCACATGAAGGCTTGTCTTTTAATTTCCGGGATCATGCCTTTCTGACACCAGCATATCTAATCAATCATGCCCAGTCATTCTTCGAATGTATTCTCCATACTTTGTTCCTGAAATTCCTGAGTTTAACTTCATCGAGACCTGTAAATCCTCTTACAGTTCGTATAATTTTAACCATTGCTATCTCCAAGCAGCGGCATATTACTCAGTTAGATATAAACAGTGCATTTCTAAATGGAGTGTTTGGGGAAGAGGTGTAAATGTGAGGGACCAAATTGAACTTTTGTAAATTTTCAGGGGCTAAATTGGCTAATAACTCAATTTTCTAATTTTTATTACTTAGTGTATCCTTAAGGTTATTGTCAACTTCTTTTGATGATGAGGAATTTGTGTTTAGCTGGAAAAGTGAATCATTTCAGTTATTATGAAATTATTGGTTTGGATTTGGTGCATTTTAGGCATTCTACAAGAAATCAAAATTGAAATTTGATAGTGATCCGGATTTTAAGTTAAATGCACAACAGTCAGTGGTCAAACTCCAGGTAAATTGCACTCCATAGTTTTTACTTTCTCCCCCCAATTTGGGAGATCATGGGGAGCTTGTTTTGCATTTCTTCTATGCCTGAATTTTGATTTCAGAGTGGGGATCCCAAGTATCGCAAAGCATGGGAGAAAATTTGTGATGTCAGTAAGGCTGAATTTGATAAGGTCTATAAACGTCTTGGAGTTCGTTTGGAGGCAATGGTAAGAGGTTCTAGTTTCTTTTGTATCTCACACAAAGAATTTCAAAGATGTTTTTTTATTTGCATTTCATTGTAGGACCAACTACATAGAATTCTATCCCTGCCTTGTATATGTTTGTCTTTTGTAGAAATTCTGGCTGTTGCTGCGGCTTTTATTGAATTTGTGTTGTCACTTCGTTTCTGTGTTTTAGCCAGATCTACCATATTCTATCTTGTAAAATTTGTATCTTTTTCTTGTTTTGTTGCGACCAAAAGTTTAACTGGTTACTTGGCTTTGCAGTAGGAATCAGCTTCTTATCTAGCTCACCAATTTGATTGTTAGTCTTTTGTTTGAATTATGTTCTCAATTCAACTTTACTGAAATAATAAGTATGACTCCTATAGCAAATTTGATTTCCTCTATATGCCATTTGCAGCAAAAATTACCGATTATGGATCTTTAAAAAAAGAATTGTTAATGTGCTCTTGTTTCTGCAATAATTGAATATCTTGAGTTTATGTTGCGATGATTACAGATTTTTATTTTAATGGATAATAATGACATTTTTTCTAAATACCATGTATTGATTAGTGATGTATTTGGTCACAGGGAGAGAGCTTCTTTAATGATTTAATCCCTCCAACTTTGGAGAAACTGGATAAATTAGGACTGATTGAAGATAGCGATGGTGCTCGGGTGATATTTGTTGAGGGTGTGGATATACCACTAATTGCTGTGAAAAGGGATGGTGGCTACAACTATTTTTCAAGTGATTTAGCATCACTTTGGTTAGTTTCTTCTTTTAGTTTTTTTGGATATATTTTTGAAAATTGTGTCGTGGCTCACTTGAGTGTTCATACTTTGTCATCTATTATTGCCATATTAAAGTATCTTGAATGTCACACACTTTGCGAAATGCCAAAATGTGCCTTTAGTGGTTTGGGGCTTTGGGCATCCATGGAGAAGACTAGAAGCGCTGTTGCAAAGAGTTGGAGAGTAGGTTAGATGAAGGATATTCCAATGATTAGAGGTAGAAGACATAGAAACTACATCATAAACCATTAACAAGAATTTAGATTGAATTTGTTTATTATTAGACATGATTTTTGATAGGATATTGTGTTGTTTGATTCATGTAGTTGGATTCACATAGTATGAAAAGGATTTTATTATTATTATTATTATTATTATTATTTGTCTATAGAAATTGCATTTTTTTGTAAATTTTGGGATACATGTTTCTGTGTGTCTAAATTATAACCTAATTTTGGAATAGGAAATATATCAACTGCCAAAAGTAAACTATTTTAGTTATCTGAGCTACGTTTTGTTAACCCTGTAGGTATCGTCTGAATGTAGAAAAGCTCGATTGGAATATATATGTTACAGATGTTGGTCAGTGGCAACATTTTGACATGCTTTATAAGGTATGTATTCCAATTAACAATGTTCTTGCAATTCTATTGTTGTAATTTTGTTTTCAAAAGAACGTTTCTTTTTGCTTTTGCACGATGAAAGTTGTCTTGGTTATTCACTTTTATGTTTTTCAGTTATTTACTAATGGTTTTCTTTGTTGTGTTTTATTATAAGACATGTCTTTCTTTTTCCTTTTTTTGTTATTGTTAATATTAACAAATCACCAGGTCTGAAATATTATTAGTGCCACTGCTGATATTTATTCCAATGAGTTTAAATGTCCGGCATTCATTTGGTTTTTTCTTTCAGGCCTTCAGGCGTGCAGGGTGGCTTCCAAAGGATGAAAATGAATATCCAAAATGCACTCATATAGGTTTTGGTCTTGTTCTTGGGGAGGATGGAAAGCGATTTCGTAGTCGCAGCAGTGAGACTGTTCGATTGGTTGATTTACTTGATGAAGCTAAAAGCCGCTGTAAAACTGCCCTTCTCGAACGTGGTAAAGTACCACCTATATCAATTTTTACGTTACATCCTGTTTGTGAACACGAATCCATCAATTGAAGTTTTTGTTTGTTTAACATCTATGAAAGTGATGTGATACCGCAATGGTTAAGCCTTCTAAATCCTATGTTCTTTTAGATAATGCTAAAAATTGGACGGAGGAAGAGGTTGAGAGAACATCAGAGGCAATTGGATATGGGGCTGTTAAGTAAGTTCTTCTCAAAAAAAAGTTGGACCTATGATTTAAGCATAATCAACATGCTTTCCAGTAATGTCTGTTGTAGTTTGCTTTGTTGTAAGCATATTTGCTGTGTTAAACTGTAGCCAGATTTACCGTTTAACCAATTTCCTCTGTTCTGAATTTTAAACTTTCATTTCCGCTGCTTTAAATTCTGTGCTAGTGATCTGAATCTGTTAGCGTTCAGTTAACAGCCCTCTGTTATGGAACCAAAGAGGGACTGGGACAGTGGCCAGTTGATCCTCTATGGGTTATTTTATTGATAGAAGGTAAACAAGATACACAGATGCACACTATGCACCTCCACTGATTGACTCAATCAGCAACTAGAAAACTGGATACAAGATAGATGCCAACCCTTGTCATATCCTCTCTTATATATCCTAAGAGAATAGAGCATAAGTTGTCAAACTAACTTTTACCAACCTAACTAACAATCTAACAACCCTAGCAATTCTCCTATAAGTTTTGTAGATTCCTGAGTGACCTCCTGTAGGGGTGGCATGAAACTCAGCTAAGACGGTAGGGATCCACTTTGATGTAGATGAGAGAACTAACTTACCCTTGTAATGTAGTCTGCCTTGTTCCATTGTATAGTGTCTGTGTGACTCAGGGTTTGTTTCAAGGTTAGTTATGATTTCTTGAAGTGCTGGGTCTTGTCTAACCTCTTCCCCTATAGATTGAAAGTCTTGTCACAGTGGCTTGCTTACTGACTGAAGCTCAGGTGGTTCATTCTTTCTGGACAAGGCATCAGCTACGGTGTTAGTAGAGCCCTTTTTGTAAACTACCTCAAAGTCATATCCTAATAGTTTGGCTACCCAGTTTTGTTGATTGTGTGAGATGACCTTCTGTTCTAGTAAGAATTTGAGGCT
The DNA here is from genome assembly GCA_963573325.1 of Astragalus glycyphyllos. Lineage (NCBI taxonomy): Eukaryota > Viridiplantae > Streptophyta > Magnoliopsida > Fabales > Fabaceae > Astragalus > Astragalus glycyphyllos. Next base: position 10,581,988 of record OY754313.1, on the reverse strand, counting down.
TTTGTGGTCAGTGTGCACTTGAAAACGTCTACCCACTAGGTATGGTCTCCAATGTTGAATTGCTAGGACTAGGGCCATTAGTTCCTTCTCATATGTTGATTTGGCTAGAGATAGGTCAGAGAGGGCTTTACTGAAATAGGCAATAGGGCGTTTGTTTTGTGTCAACACTGCTCCTATTCCTAAACCTGAGGCATCACATTCTATACAGAAAGGTTGCTCAAAGTCAGGCATTTTGAGCACTGGTGCAGTAGTGACAGCCTCCTGCAACTTGTGAAAGGCTGCAGTACTCTCAGTGGTCCAATGGAATTCCCCCTTTTTTAAGAGGTTGGTGAGAGGTCTAGCTATCTTGCCATAATTGTGAACAAAGCGTCTATAGTACCCTGTGAGACCTAAGAAACCTCTCAAAGCCTTGATAGATTTGGGTAGAGGCCATTTTAGCACAGAATCAACTTTCTGTGAGTCCATAGCAACTCCCTTGTGACTGATAACATGTCCTAGATATCTCACCTCCTTCTTGCCAAACTCACATTTTTTAAAATTAGCATGAAACTTATGTTCCTCTAGTGTTTCTAAGACCTGCTGTAGATGGTTTAGATGGTCACTCCAAGTTGGGCTATAGACTAGAATGTCATCAAAAAAAACTAGGACAAATTTCCTAAGGAAAGGCTTTAGTGTGACATTCATTGCATGTTGAAAAGTGGCTGGAGCATTGGTTAGGCCAAATGGCATCACCAAGGACTCAGTGTGCCCTTGACGGGTTCTAAAAGCTGTCTTTGGAATGTCTGCCTCAACCATTCTAATTTGGTGATAACCTGCTCTTAAATCTATCTTAGAGAAAATCCTAGAACCATGTAACTCATCCAGTACTTCTTCTATCATAGGAATGGGAAATTTGTCAGGTATGGTTGCCTTGTTGAGAGCTCTATAGTCTATTCAAAAACGCCAGCTTCCATCCTTTTTTTTGACTAGGATAACTGGGCTAGAGTAAGGGCTTGTGCTAGGTCTGATGATACCCGTTTGTAACATATCCTCCACTTGTTTTTCAATCTCATTTTTTTGTAGGTGGGGATACCTATAGGGTCTAACATTCACAGGTCCCTCTCCACTCTTAATTGGTATTTTGTGGTCAATGTCTCTCTTTGGTGGCAGGCCTTCTGGCTCAGTAAAAACAGCAGTGTGTTTGGCCAAAAGTTTGTCTAGTTCTTCACATTCCTCAGTGCTTTCAGAGCAAAACAGGTTACTGTCAATGTTTTCATAGTGGAGTGAGGCATTCCAGACCATTGCTACCCCTTCTATTTCTTTTAATTTTAACATTTGTTGGGGAGAGATGAGGGTTTTACCTAGGCTTGGGTCTCCTTGAATTGTCACAGGTCCTGTGGGAGAATTGAACTTCATTGTGAGAGTCTGCCAATTCACTTGCACATCTCCTAAAGTAGCCAACCATGAGATACCCAGGACCAAGTCTACACCTCCCAAATCAAAAACCAGGGCATCAATGAGGACTTCATAGTCACCAATCTTCAGTGGGATTCCCTTGCATCTGTCCAGAGTGCTTTTCTTCTCACCATTTCCCAAACGTACGCATATTCCAGTTGTGTCAATGTGCAGGCCCAGTCTGTCTACCATGTCTTTGGATATGAAGTTGTGTGTTGCTCCACTGTCTATTAACACCAGAATGAAGACTCCATTGATGATGGCCACTAGTTTCATAGTACAGGGTTGAGTAAGGCCCATTGAAGTAAACTGGGATAGTCCAATGCACCTTAGGTCCAATTCTGCCTCAGTGTCAGTGCTGTCACTGTTTTCCTCTTGGTGCTCCATGCAAATAATTTCCCCAGAATCATCCAATTCTTCATTTTCTCCCAGAATGATCATGCGCAAGTTTCCCTCGGCACAACGGTGACCGGGTTTGAAAGGCGCCCTACAAGAAAAACATAAATTTTCCTTCCAACGTCGCCCGTGTTCTGCTTTGGAGATGAATCTGGTACCAGCTCCTTTCTGCGAGGAGGAATGACTTGGTGTCTTCGTTCCCGTGGTCGTATTGGTGGTAGAATTGGTATGGATCCCATTGGAACGTGAATTTCCCGTTGAGGTGCTGTCGTTGTGTTTTGACCCGGTTTGGTCATCGCGTGACCCGGATCTTGCGACCATGCCATTATTCCTGAATCTGTTGTCTCTGTATCTGCTTTGGTACGTCGTGGATTGACGAGGATCACGTTGCGCCTCTTCAATGCGTCTTGCCATCGCCAACTCTTTGACCAATTTCTTGGGGTCTTGAACTCTTACCTGATCGCGTATGGGCTTGCGAAGACCCGAAAGAAAATATCCCAAGATGATTCTTTCTGGGGTTCCATTTGCCTGTGCGAGAAGAATTTCGAAGTCTCGTATATACTCGTTGACACTGCCTCGTTCCAGATATACCTTGGAACTTTTCGTCAAATTTGCGTTCCAGATTGGAGTTATCAGTGTCTCCTCCACGAGTTGCAGCGCCCTTCTTCATGGCAGGTCGGACCAATTTGTTAGTGTTCAGCTAACAGCCCTCTGTTATGGAACCAAAGAGGGACTGGGACAGTGGCCAGTTGATCCTCTATGGGTTATTTTATTGATAGAAGGTAAACAAGATACACTATGCACCTCCATTGATTGACTCAATCAGCAACTAGAAAACTGGATGAAAACTGAATACAAGATAGATGCCAACCCTTGTCATATCCTCTCTTATATATACTAAGAGAATAGAGCATAAGTTGTCAAACTAACTTGGTAACAGTTTTACTAACCTAACTAACAATCTAACAACCCTAACAAAACTAACTAACTGTTTGACAGTTACTAATTGCCCAAACAGATTACAAAACCTACTTAACAATTACAGAAATTATAACGGACATAAGGATAAAAGTTATTTATTTAGTTTCCTTGCTCTTGTTCCTTCTAGCATAGGTTTTCAACGGTCTAACAGAATCTGGTTGATGTGTACTACTAGTTTTCACTTTGGTCTTTGTGATTAAGTTTTCTAAATCCTAATTAGTTAAGTTAGTTCTTGTCAAAAAAATTGACCCTTGTTTGAAGCATACTCAACATGCTTTCTAGTGATAATCTGTTGTACATTGCTTTATTATTAAAGTATTTATATTCATTATTGGGTTAAATTGCAGACAGATTTATTGACTTACGATTACCTCCTTACTGAATTATAAAATTTTATATCTACTGCTTTAAATTCTGTGATAATGTTCTGAATCTGGTTGATTTAGTCTTGTTTTCACTTTGGTGTTTGTGATTATGTTTTCTAAATGCTAATGAGTTAAATCAGATAAAAACAAAAGCACCGGGTTCTTGGTTGTTGATTTTTTATTTTATTTTATTTTGGATTTTTCTTGTCACATTCATCTTAAGAATATGATTTTGATTCGACTTTACAGCATTTCCATTGTTTGCTTATGCCTTGATGGGAAATGCTAAATGTTTGCAGATATGCCGACTTGAAGATCAACAGATTAACGAATTACACTTTCAACTTTGATCAGATGCTTAACGATAAGGTGTGTTTTCCAATTTAAGAAGCTGGTACCCTTGGCAAATATTTATTTATGAAGTCTACAGCTATAAATTTTGCTTTAATATTGACAATTGCAATCAGAACTCTAAAGAGCATCTCTTATCAATAGTTAAACCCGTATTTCATCCCCTTCAAAACTAACCAAGGTAAAGCTATATGTGTCTCACCTTTCTAATTTCTTTTTGTCCAACAGGGGAATACTGCTGTTTACTTGCTGTATGCACATGCTAGGATCTGTTCCATCATCAGGAAATCTGGTAAAGACATAGAAGAACTAAAAAAAGTAAGTTTTTCTTATCTCCGTGATGATGAAATTAGATTTGTTGTTAAAAATGTGATTTAATTATTTTGTATCATATTTTATAGTGCAAAAGTTCCTAGGTTTCATACAACACCATGATTGACTTAATACCTACCAGTCAATTCAGCATACATATATTATAACTGAGATTTGACTCAGTACTGCAGTATATACATCTTAAGACAGCTAAACATGAGCTAGTGCAAGTTTCTTACGCTTTATATCTTCTTTATCAACTTGTTGCAGAATGGGAATTTGGTTTTGGATCATCAAGATGAGTGCACATTGGGTCTTCATCTACTACAATTTACCGAGGTATTTTGATTTATTTTTTTCTTGAGAGTTGTACCTGCATGCTATGACTTGAGCACTAGCCTTTGGTATATGTATTATTTTATTTATTACTAGTTATTTATAATCCTATAAAACATGCACTTATATGTGGGTTTTTTCTTTTTCCCTTTTCAGGTTTTTGTGGAGTCGTGCTCCAATTTATTACCAAATGTGTTGTGTGAATACCTATATAATTTGGCCGAAATCTTCACAAAAAAGTTCTATTCTAATTGTCAGGTATACTACTAAAGCTATAACTTAATGCAGATGATTGTTGTTACTGCATCTTATTCCGATTTTTGAGTAATTAGGCATGTATAAATATTCCAAGTATAATATTTGTTGTATTCTAAGTCAAATTCTTGCCTTGGCAGGTTGTGGGAAAGCATGAGGAAACGGAAACTAGTAGACTCTTGTTGTGCGAAGCAACGGCTATTGTGATGAGAAAGTGCTTTTATCTCCTTGGAATTGAACCTGTTTACAAGTTATGATCTGTTTGAAGCGTTTCAAATGCAAGTTTTTTACAAACTTATTTTTGATGCACAAGTGTAGGGAACTTCTAATACGAAAACTATTATGGCAAATCATCCCCCACCTTTGTATGCAGTGAAAGCCGGAAAATAGCGAATCTTTAGTAGCAACTACACTGACAACCCCCCTTGAATTTTTCTCCATTCTATTTTATTTACATTTACTTTATTGTATGTATTTATATTTATGTTTCTTATATGCCCCCCTCCCCTTCTTTCTCATAGTATGGAGGAACATTAGTAGAGATGCTATAAGGAAGTTTATCATGAGTTGAGTGTATAAGTCGATTAGTAGATCAGAATCTCCTGTAATATATCATTCAACTGATCCTAAATTTAGGCAAAATAAACAGTAAAATTTGGGAGAGATGTTACGGACAGATGTTTTGACACTTGCCGTGTTGTCCTCATGCTCGATGAGATCGCGGGAAGTGAATCACGGTGCTAGAATTGTAGGTTTTTGCAGCCGTTGAAATCTTGCAAGTTGCTGTAAAGCCGATTGGTGCTAAAGTTGCAGATACTAAAGGGAATGGAAAAGAAAAAAGGGTGGTACTGGCACATTGCTTGGTTTGGTGTGGGGATCTTGAGGCAGAATTGTGTTTGCCATTTTTTTCATTAAGCAAAAATTTTGCATTTTAATATTAAAGAAAAGAAGTAGACATGTTTTAGATTCTCGAGGTCTGGTATTTTGCTGGTGATATTTTGAAGTTGGGTGGTGGTGGTGTGTTCAAAATGGAGGACATGTGGGATTTTAGATTTTGTTAAAAACAAAGGAAGTGATTTTTTTTCTAAACATGCATTGCCGGTTATTAGGTGGGAAATTTATTCAAATAGGTGATGTGGCCCAATGGTGTAGGGAGTGTTCAAGAGAGAGTGAGTATTTTTTTTTTGGTCATTTTGTATTGATTTAATAAAAACACGAACGGGTGTAGGCCCAAACCAATACAAAGGAAGGCCCAAGGGCCAAACTGTTGGGTCACAAAGATCCGGCCCAAACTGAACTAACACTAGTACAAGGCAAAGTACACTAAGTATCTCCAAGTACAGAACACGAGAACGCGATAAACTAGTTTACTGAACCCTAGCTCGTTTCTCTTCTGCGAGCGAGGATTAACTGTTGGACTTTTATGTGTTATTTTCGCCAAATCCAGATGTAAAATATGAAAGTTTCAATTTAGGGTTTTTTACCCCTACAAAATATGAAAATCCGAAAATACCCCCCCAGAAATTTGACTCAATCGGAGTTACCTCTTGAATAGGTAAATCCGACTTGACATAAATCAAAGGCTGATTTATCTACATACGATTAGAAGAAAAAATCCGCATCGGATGTACGTATGAATAGGTACATCCGATTTGTTAAATGTCCAAAGCGGATTTACCTCGCAGGCAGATAGATCCGATTTGTCACTTTATGAAGTCGGATATACCTATTGGTGTAGGTACATCCGATTTGAAAAATTCAAAAGCGAATTTACCTTGTACCATGGTAGATCCGACTTACAAAAAAAACATTTAATTTGTTGAATATATATATATATATATATATATATATATATATATAATATATGGATAAATAATTACAAAAAAGTGATATAAAAATAAATACAATAAATGTCAATCTAAACCGTCAGAATCATCGGCTAAGTCTACGATGGTGGGCGCATCAGTAGGAAGGGGCGTGACTGGAGCCAGGGTATGCCAAAGGGCGAAACGGCTGGTACACAGATCCAACCATGTAGTGGATTCCTCAGATGCATTATGCTTCCATATGGAGCAACTGGAGGCAACGGACAGGCAGGCGAGATCGAAATATGCACCCAATGGTTACCCCTCACGTGCAGAATAGATATGATTCTACGACTCTTAGAAGAAGAATAAATACCTCTCAAAGACAGATAAGTAAAATTCATTCCCAAAGATAATTGAACTAGGGTCACATTATACTTGGTAGCTATAAAGTACCCCATCTTAGGCAAACTCAACAACTTATCCTCCTCCTGAATACCGTAGTCAATGTTATCATTTCCATACCAGAGTAGTTTCTTACTTTGTCATTCATGACAAAAATCCACTTCTACTCATTGGTTAAAGTTATTGGTACAAAGTAGAATGAAGCACAGTTAAGTTTTTAAATCGAATCATTAAAAAGCTATTCACCCGGATGTCAATATTGTGGTGAATGTATTTAGTTGCTGAAATTCGAATTTGAGTGGGGGCATTAGCCTCGGTGCCTGGGAACTAGTACGCTTATCATTGAAAAGTTATATGGTACGATCAATTCACCGTCTTATGGGGACGCAGCGCTAGTTTCATGTAAGTATTGGGGAACTATAAGTGCACCACACATTTATGAGATGCCAACGACAAATGGTTAAAATTAGGTTAAGTTTTCAGAAAAAATCAATATTTATAATATTAAAAAAACAATAAATTAATAATTAATAAAACTTTTACATAAGAAAATCACATAAAAGTTTATATCTAACTAATTATTCCAAAGTGAATTTCACTCTAAAATATTACTTAAAGTTTTGAAGATTTATTGAAAAGAAATATTTACAATATTATAGGAAAAAGTAAATATAAATTTACATGATAAAATCAAATAAATTTTTATATTTAATTGAGTCTTTCAATGTAAATTTCACCCACATAAATAAATAATAAACCACATACTATTTACTTAAAAACTAAGGATTAAAATTATATTCCTTATACACATGTGTGTCCAACAAATTATGGAGGTTTAAATATGTTTTTGGTTCCTTTAAAATTTAGGTTTTTATATTTTGTCCCTCACAAAAATTTACTTACTCTTTGTCCCCCAAGTTTTTCCCATCGGCAGTTTTAGTCCATCATGACTGTTAATAGCACTTATTTTGGCCTTTATGGCACTTCTAAGTTCTATTAAAAGTCATGAATGCCTAAAAAGAGATGTGTTATGTGAAGGGTGAAGTATGAGTATTGAAGGAGAAGATCAACTAAAATAAATACTTGCATAATTCACAAGTGGTTCGGTACTATAGTACCGAACCCGTTTTATGCTCTAATTAAGACGAACTTATGTCTATGAAATTTGGTACAATGCATATACTTATTTCAATAAGAGGTGAAACCTAAATATTGGTGTTTGCTTTGGTTCCTTGTGACGTATTAACAGTATAAAACTTTTTACACTCACAATTGACCACAATTAACCTCACGTCAAAATCACTTTCTTTTAATTACAAAATATAGATTGTTATTATTTTTTATCATATATTATTATTCTCACTCTTAAATTGTGTTAATATGTACTGATCAAAAAAAATTGTGTTAATAAGTAATTGAGTTCATATTTTGTAATTAATTTCACGAATAACAGTGTTAATTATTTACATTCAGTTATATTTAGTCAAGATGAATTCTTAACCTTGATACTTTGTAAGATCAAATATAACTAGCAAAATTGATGGTGTTACCAAGACATTTTCCACAGTTACTCACGTTCGCACTCGAAATCTTCACTTTGTGTGTATGCGTTTACGGTACTGCTTGTTACTCCTTCTACGGACAAAAAAAGAATTATTAACTTTATTCAAGTATTTTCGTGTTAATTACTTTTTTTTTACAAAATAAACTTGACATGTTATGATAATTAGTTTATCATCAACATTAGAAAATTAAAGATGTCGATTGATTTGAAGTCTGCAAATAGTAAAATAGTTAGACATGACTATTTGTATGAACTTCTACAAATAGTAAAATAGAAGTCTGCATAATTAAATAGATAAGTCATTAATGCAGGATTTGTCCTAGTATGTTCACAACTAAGTTCATCTTTAGTCCAAATTCTGGTAACGGATTTGGAAAATGGAACCTTGTCCGTGTTTATCATTTCCAACGACAATATTGATACTTGTGTGATCAACCGCACTTATAACACAACGGTTGATACTTATGCAATTTTATGCTCTTTATCTGAGGCAATATCGAGACCCGCCTTATCCTCTACAGAAGGCGGGTCTTTGGTCGAACCGCATGAGCCGGACACACTAAAAATAAACCAAATATCTATAAATTTGTACATAAGAAAGCCATCAAAAATTTGTAATATATCTTAGTAATATACAAAACAAATTCTTAACACAAAATTAACATAATTCTTCAAATTTACTTTACAAGTTCAAATTCATAAGGACCATAAGTCCATAACCACATCGTAAGTACCTAATTAAATAAACAATCATGAAATAATAATAGTCTCAACATATCCAAATTCATAATTAGTACCCAATTACATATTCTTTACGTAAGATATATAATATATATTATGTTTATAAGCTTATTAACTACATATGAAGCTGCCGTAGTGGTTAACAGGTGCGGCACCACCTTTTGTTGCAGGGTTTGCTTCCCGCAGGAAGCCTTTTGTAACAAAAAACGTGAAAAATTAAATTAAAAGCAATTGAGCCGTTTATGCAAGCCATCCGGACCGGGAATGGTACCGGTTCCCGGGCGGACCGGTTCGACCGGACTGGGCGGCCTAGTTCTGATAACACTGACCGTAGTGTTCAATGGTTAACACTTTTCGAAGCACCGCAAGTCTGTCATCCCCAAATATGTAAAAATATAGTTGCTCCCTGTCTTTTGTTTCTTGGATTAATTATTGCCTAATTAAAGACTAACTATCCTCACCAAGATCGAGACCAACAACAACTGCTCGGAACCCACAATTACCATCAGGCTGAACATCAATAATATTTTCAACATAAGAGTGTAAGTGACGAGGAACCCATGGTAAAATCAATTTAGTCTCCCCCTCCTGTGTTAATTTTTTATAAGCACTCTGGGATACCTTTAACTTTGATAACCGCTGTGAGACTTTAGGAGAATGCCCTTTTATCGACTGAGATGATTTTTTAGAAGTCCCACAAAAGTCAATTTTTTTGGTAATTATGGCAAGAGTATTTTGGGGATTAATGAATGATGTGGGGGTACCAAGGAAGGTGGTGGGGTATAAAAAAAAACCCTTCAATTTATATCGGTTTGAGTGCACCATTCTCTTGGTCTACTCACGGAGGCGACCTTAAATGCAACGATGATGACGAACACATTGTGTCCCAGTGGAATAACTGCTGCAAATGGCGACGTGCATGCTGGTGCCAGGTGAACTAGACTACTCCCTCCGTTTTCGAATATAAGCAAATATTCCCATAAAGTCATGTTGCTAAATGTAAGCAAGTCAAAGCTTTTTTTCACTTAACTTACCAAATTTACCCTTACTTTTACTCTTACAATACAAACAACTTTTTAGTATTCCAATACAAACAACTTTTTACACATAAAAGTAAAGGGCAATCTTGGAAACTTATGTCAATTTTTTAGCTTTTCATAAAACTTGTGCATAGCCACTTTTTGCTAATAAATAGTAACGGAGGGAGTATTATGGAAACAATGGTGAATAGGTTGAAGGGAAACAAGAAACTCAATAGAAATGTTAATTGTTGAATCGCAGACTCAATAGAAATCTTTATTATACTAAACCATGGAAATGTCCATGTGTCCATCCACGTCACTAATCATTGGAAATTACGTCAGATTTTAAAAAGTCCACGTCATCATTAAGCCTCCACATAACCTACCCGTCAACATGACCATCGTATCCGACGGCAGCAAAACAAACCAGGTTATACGTTGGCAGAATAAACGGATGACAATCCATAAAATAACGGCTGCCCTTTGGATCCATAGGATTGAATAAACTTAATGCTGGACTAATATCAACGGCTACAGTATGTTGATTTTCAGTCAAAATAACAAACCTTTAAATAAAATGATTCCCTATTAATGCAATCCCTAAAAATTTGGCACTAATATACAATTTCAAACATATACATTATCAGATCAATTGGTAAGACAAATCAAATTCCCATCCATATTAATATTTCCCTTATTCAGACTTTAGGATTCCATAAACACTAGTCCATTAATCTTTGATACTGTTACAATTCCAGTACAACACCTACGACATCGAATATAGACTGGATACGAACAACCTCCATCAAATATGCGCTTATAGTGTGTGGGATCTGGCTATACATACCTGGGATCACAGACAAAAAATCAGAAATTTTGTTACATACATCTCAGTCTTAATTTTCACACCCTATAGAAATCATCAGAAATCATTGGTAGCATAAGCCTGGCAAATAATGGAACTCCCTAGATCTTACTTTTGCGATTTCCTACAGCGATACGAATATGTCAACATTGGTTTCCTGGAAACTGGGATTCAAGCTAAGGTGTAAATACTGTCATTATTTTCATTGAACAAAAAACAGATCCAAAATTTAGAGCTTATGGTGTGCTAACATTGTTCTTATTACAGGAAGCCCAGTACGTGTTGATGGCGCAAATCATCGGCATCGTTTCTACAATAGCGTAAGATTTCTTCCAATTACAATGCTTACATACAAGTATCCCATTCATAGCTTATTCTGTATGTTGGCCTTTTCAACATAGGTAGTTTTATTAACAATGGTTACACTACATTCTTTTTAATAGTGATGGCATTGATCTCATTGCTCAAGATCATACGGGGACGACCACTTTTAGTCTTAGAGGAGAATCAACCCACCACTTTTACGGAGAACACCTTCGTACGTACGAACCAAGTGAATCGGTACGGCCATGTTTCAAATGTTACTATTATTATCTGTCCACTATGCCTACTTCATGTTCTTTTACATTCATTATGTTTGTTTCGCCACAGATTATTCATCCATATGCTCTTGCGGAAAACTGATTTCAAGCCTGCCTTTTCAGGCTTGATTGGACTGGCAAGGTCACAGTCAACGGGAGAATTGCGTACGTTGTGACCCAAATATGGATGGTTAAGGACATTGTTGAGGACTTCGTGTTCTACCAAGTCGAGGAAGAGGTAATCTCAGCCTAATATCTACAAAATTTCCTAATACATAACAATGACTATGACTCCAAGTAAAAATTTGTGTGCTACACAAACTCAACTATGTTTACATTTATCATGTATCAAGAATATCGGTGCTAGTGTGAGGCAATGACCAACACAATTTCATTATCAACCGGATACCTCAATGGCAGCACTAATATGGGCGCTCACGTCCCAGGTGGTGCTGCTCTTGCTGGGGCGTCCAGGAAGCGTATATACGCACCTTATAATACGTGGTTGTTGTTATTGTAGAACTACCATTGTGGATGTTTAATTGGTTTATCATTTCAGTACTTTAAAATTAAAAAGTACGTCATTTCTGTTTTATATGTGTGCATGGATTCCATTGTTAAACTAGGCTTCATTTTATACTACTAAGTCTTTTATTCAGTAGTAATCATAATGCCATATAATCCACCTAAGGGGTCGTGTCACAGGGGTGTACCGTTTAACGATCTAAATGGTTGGATATCCATTACCATTCCTCATGGTGAATCATGTTTATGTTGGCTTCATCTTACCCAATTTAGTCAACGTACTGTAAGCTACTACATTATATTTTCAGCAATCCCTAAATGACTAATGTGGCAGTAGTTTACCAGTTCAAGTTATGAAATGGTTGGATATTAAACATCGTTCCATATGGATATTAGCCCTTTTTTTAACAGGATTCATTTTCGAATATAGCATACTTCTACTTTATGACTACCATATTACCAGTTCACGTACCCAGTAGTTGTTTAGCAAAGAAAATTATCATGTCAACAACAATATTTCCAGAGTAGTTGAGCCAACTCTCAGCACCCAACGAAGAAACTGTCTGAATAAACAGTCTAATTACTAAACAACTATTCTTATATCGCGCTTATAATTCTATAATTTTAACCATTTGTGAAAACATGGTGACTTGCCTTTCATTAGTCCATATGGTGCTGTTGTTCACCAGAAATAAACTACGTTTCAGATAACCTATAACCCTAAAACTGAAAGCAATCATCCCATAAAGGAGTGTTGGGGAAGATGGGGCTACGAGTTCTAGTGTTGCTAAAATCTGGTATTGGTGGATTTTGGGATAATATTGGTGTTGATGAAATGATAAAATCTGGTGTTGATAAAAGTAGTGTTGATGAAAAGGAGATGTAGGCTAATTAATTTTTTTTACAAAAGGCTAATTAAATTTCAGTTATAATATTGCATTAAATAAATATTTGACAAAAAGCTAATTTATTTAAATTATTTTAATTATATTAATCTGATGTGGAATATGTGGCATCATTAAATGACATGTGCAAGCTGCATCAGCTGCCACGTCATTTAATGAATGCCACATCAGCATTTTTTGTTTGATAGAATTCCAACTCAGCAAAAAAAAATCCCTCTTTGGACCAAATGTTTGAAATTTTTTAAAATAGGGAGACTAAATGTCTGAGTTTTAAAATAGGGGGACTAAATGTCTGAATTTTTGACAATAGGGGGACCAAAACTATAATTTAGCCAAAAAAAAAAAACCATATGTCACTAGCAGAAATGTGGGGTATGTAGGAGGGTCTCTAACTTGCTTGGCAGAAAGGGATTACTAAGCTAATTGTTGAAAGTGATTCCAAGACAATGGTGGACATGAATAACACTAGGGACAACTCGGATAGCAGCTCCAACACTCTCATCAAGCGTATTCAAAGAGCCTTATAGCAAACTTGGGAGGTGCAACCGTGCAAGTAACTCATGACGCGAGAGCAATCGGTGTGCGGATGACTTGCGAACAACAATATCAACCTAACCCGCCAAGAGAGCTTCAACAACTTCTTTTCGATGACTACAGTGGAGTTCATTTCTAAGAACTATTGGGATAGCAAGCTAGTTTGGGTTTTTTGTTTTTCTTTGGGTTTTGGCTCTCCTATATACCAAAAAAAATCATGTCACTAATTAGTAATAAATTTCATGATGCAAAGTAGGCATTATAAGAGGTGAAAATAGGTCAAATCACCTACTTAGAAAATTTTATTTAGTTAAAAATGTTAGGCTTCGAAACCAAATAGATTTTTGACACGTTACACACTAAATAGGTTTTTGACCTATTTAAAACTCTCATTGCAAAATAGAGTTTAAATAAACTATCATATAAAACCAAATTCTCTCAAAGGTTAGGTTAGACATTAAAAGTGGTTCATATCACATAAATAAATCATAACTTTGTCGATTTTAATTCATCTTACCAATTTTCACTCTCATGTTTCTTAGTGGTAGTGGTTTTAATTTTCATTTTTTATTCTTATAGTTCATTATAAATAGAACTTCATATAATTAGTAAATTAGCCTGTTAGTCCATTTAAAGATAGGTTAGATAACTTATTTCATGATATGAAATTAAGGTTTTTATTAATAAACTGGGTATCATTTGCGCGCAATTGCAGAAACGAATCCACGAGCTGGGATCACAATGGTGCAGCTGAACGCAACCTAAAAAAAAGCCTATGACGGGTAACTTGTGGCTCAACACATGTAGACACTAAGGTGACCCCCACACTGCCCCCAAGTCTTTGTGCCTAAAGTCAAGCACTAATGGACAAGATCTAAATTGCTAGCAGTAGCAAGAGAGATGTCCACCGGTATTGCCATGTGTAGAAGCAACATATAAATTAGAAAAAACACTTATAAACGTCAAATAGCCATCTTTTTTTTCAGATGCTAAAGTTAGCACATTCAAATAGCCATGTTGATTTAGATTTTTCTCATTCAAAATTGAAAATGTGGCGTCCCCAACTCAACTCCCAATGCACCAAAACTCAAGAATATAAAAGCCTAATCCCTTGTATCTTGTTCAAACCTCAATTTTGCTAACCAGATTTTAGGCTCAAAAACATTGTTTACCGCGCTAGAGTTGGATGCTGCAGCAATTATAACAAGTAATGAAGAAAGGTTACAGTCCTCAAAAACATTATTTTGCATAAACTGATACTAGAAAAATCGACCCAAATTTTGATGAAAACTGACGTAATCCGAAGAAGACTGAAGGTTACAATCCTCTATGTCCTCATGGCTAGCACGACAATCTTATCAGTTGTTTCAACAAAAAACAAAGTGCCTTAAAACTCAACTTGAGTTGGTTTTCTTTTGTTTTTTGTTGAACCAGAACTAATAAGGTTATGTCTCAGGCTCTCAGCCATGAGAATGAGGAAAACTATGAGCTTCTGCTTTCGAGGGTGGCATCGGCCTTTGTCAAAGATTCGTAAGTTTTTCCAAATATTGGTCCATGTGACCAAATTAGAACCCACCATGAATCATATCTCAATGACAGTAAAAGAAATAGAAAATCTTGTTGTGACAGAGAGCAAAACTATGCAGTGTGCAAACCATTCATGAAAAAATTACCTTCAATTGCTGACGAGGATTCTTCCCATAGAAAATAAGGGAAATGAAACCTGTTGTAAGAAAGCTGTCATTTCCCAACAGAAGTGCATCAGAATAAGCACATGCCAACACTGTCTGTCACACTTCTGCAGATAGAGTAAATCCTCAACCTAGTTCTTAAACTTACACCCTCACTCCTACTAGATCCTTAAAGCATTTGAAATAATAAATAGTACTTAAAGTATCTGAAAACCATCTCAATAATAATCAAAGTTTTATAAATAGTCCCTGATGTATTGTGAAATCTATAAGGGACTAGTTATTGTTTTTCTATACTTCAAGAACTAAATAGGAGTGTAAGTTCAGAGACTAAATTGAGATTACAATGTAGAAGTTGCATGAACATAACATCTGAACGCTATAGAATTCAGAGTCATTTATCTCCACCAGCTTAAACAACTAAGTCAACTCCCTAATAAAATTTGAGGACATAGTGTTCACTAATCACAGCTGCCAATCTAATAATACCAGTATATGCATCACATTGAAAAGACAAATCCAACACAAACAATTTTGCCAAACTGAGACAACTATGAAACTCAGAAACATGTCGCACTAAAAGAAGTGGCCAAGAATCATACTGCACTAAATATTAGATGTCACCAAAGTGCTGCCAGGCAGTGTAGTTAGTATCGCACGAATCGTACGATTCGAATCGCGATACGAGTCGAAATCAGAGGCAAACGATGCATATCGCATAGCGACTCGTTTTTGTGACCGAATCGCTCCCTGAATCTCTTGTATCGCAACGGAATCGTTTGAATCGCGATTCAAGAAGGAACCACGCGATTCTGCAACAAATTACAGCCGGGTCGGGTCGGGTCGGGCGTTTTCGCAAAACACAGATTTAGGGTTGCGGCGCGAGGAAGAAGACGATGGAATTGAACGCTGCGTTTTGGATGCTGTGTTAACGCAAAACGCTGCGTTTTGTTAAATGGAGCTGTGCGTTTTGGTGTGGCAGTATTAAAACCAAACGCTGCGTTTTCAATTCTGTTTTTAAAAACAGGGGCATTTTTGACATTTGACATTATACAACACTAAAACCACAACTTCCTCTCCACGTTTCCTCTCATTCAGAAGTCAGAACCGAAACATTCAAAACGTTGGAGCTCCACGTTTCTTTCTTCATCGTCTTCTTTCTTTCATCAGCTGCGTCTTCTCTGTTTCTCTTTCAACAGGTAAAATTCGTTCATCCTCCTTCTTCTTCTTCTTTCCTTTCTTTTACAGAACTCATTTTTTTTGAACAAAACCCTAACTTTTCTTTTATTCTTCCACTACTCTGTTTTGTTGCTTCATAGTTCATCTATCCCATAATGAGTCAACCAAAGAAGAAAAAGGAAGTAGATATTACATGGAAACATTGTTCATCTACCCCACCTAATAGATTGTATGTGAAAAAGGAGGAAGATCGTGAAATTCCGGGGAATGAAGATGATTTGAGTGATCTTGATTTAGGAAATGATGAAATTCCACCGATTGTGGTTGAAGAGTAGATCATAGTTAGATGATGTTTTTTTGGGGGGTTGAATTAAACACTTGTTATGTTTTTTGGGGGTGAATTAAACACTTATGTTTATTTATGACTTGAATTATTTTGAACTTCATGTTTTTTTTGCTAATGCTACCTTGGATTTAGTCAAATATGTTATATATATTTATGTTCATGTATCTTACGATACACGATACGATACGATACGATACACGATTCAGGTTTTGGGCCTAACGATACAGGATGTGTATCCCGATTTGATAACACTGCTGCCAGGCACAAAGCAAGGACCTCTCCCAACAGAGCCTGCTCTATTTGCAAGAGCCAAGAATCGAACCATAGCTACTAATTAAGAGTTAAGAGGACCCAAACCCTCTCCACTCAGACCAACTCATGTTGGTACAAGTTCGACTAAAATGTGACAGCTTCACATTGCCCTTTTGAAAACATCATAAGTGACGCACTTTCGAGTATTTTATCACTTAAATGAAGGTAGTTTCCTATGTTCCTTGCCAACCAAACAAACATTAAAATACACAACCTTAGCCTTATCACCACATTCTTGAAAGCTCCAGGATCACATATTCCATACATGATATAAGACTCAAGAATCATGTTTGCAATTAGCCACTAAGCATGTGAAATCTTTATTATAATAAACCATGGATAGGTCCACGATGACGTCCACGTCAGATAATCAGTGTAAATGACATCAGATTTCTGCTATTCTACGTCATTTATTACTGACCACAAAGCATACACGTCAACGATCAAAACACATCAAACGGCTTACATTAACCAGGCAACACACATGTACAGGATCAACGGTTCCTGCTCCTTAAAATTGCGGCTGCAAATCTAACGGCTACAATCTCAGCAATTAACTTACGAATTGCAGAATAAACAAAACAATAATTAGCATTAATTAGCAGCAATTAAATTACGAAATAATCAATAATTAGCAATAATTAAAATCCCAAAAATCGTGGACTAAATTGACTCATTCAGTGCTATAGACCAGGGACAGATCTGATGAGTTCGCATATACCATCCCTGAGAGTAAAATCATCCAGATCTAACAACTTGAGTTGGTTATCTTCAAACTAATATACAAACCTAACAAATTAAACGACATACAAATAATAAATTTTGATGTCTTCGTTATGACTAAGTTTTTTTATTTTATTAAACTTATCTATGTTTGTAGTCCATACTAAATTAATAACGTGACTAACCAGAATTTCACATTTTTCTTATGTCCCAACAATCATATTTTTACAAGCCACCCCAAGCTTGCCGTCAAAAAAGAATTTAAACACGTTGAACAAACAAATATATATATATATATATATATATATATATATATATATATATATATATATATATATATAGTTATATATGTATATGTATAGAATACATACACAAATGATTACGATAAATTGGATTTTCCTGGAGAACGTGTTAAATAGTAGCTTAATTTTGCTCATAAAAAAATCTATTTACGCCACGAAATTCGTCACTAAAATTGTATATAGAATTTTGAAGAGCTAATGTTTCAATAAACAATATCCTTTTTATGACATAAAATTGGTCAACGAATTTCTTCACCAAATGCCAACTATTTGACCATTCTTAAACGTCGACCCGTGCAGCGCACGGGTAAAGCATACTAGTAGCTCTAATTCCAGTACAAGAAACCATTTAAATTAAACGCACTGCAATTCAATAAAACCACCAGTATACTTACACTAAATTAAACCAATAGCTCCACTTAATAAAAATAATAATTCGTTACAATGAAAGTATACCACTAAACTCATATTTTACAAATTAATTATTTTTGTTTAAAAATAGGTTTAACCAGGTAACAAATTTATGATATGATAGAACAATCAATAAAGTGAGGTTCAAAACAAAACCCTAACACTTTTCAATTTCAAAACACAAAAATCAATCAAAACTTGGCACAGGAGGCGCATCAAAACTCTCCAGAATCTTCGTCTCGCTTCCTCCACTCGAATTCTCCTCAGTTTTCTTTCCTTCACCAAACAAACCCCCAAACCACGACTTCCCAGCATTAGTCGAATTCTCCGGCGACGACGGCGGCGGCATCTCATCAACAAGAATCGGCAAAGGCTGCTGCGAACTAAGAAACTTATTAAGCGCAATTCCAGCGCCTTCAATAACGCTAATAAAACACCACCAAACGCAGCAGATCTAGCAGAAGCACCAAAACCCTGACGCATAGAAAGAAATCCACCAGTAGCAGCACCAGCAACAATAGAATTCCAAGGATCTTCCTTTTGACGAACATAAACCATGGTACAATCAAAGGTAGAGAATAAACCACCCCAAACGGCGAAACTTCCGCCGATTCGAGGAGCGTTGAGACGAACGGCTTGTGTAGCACCGAGAAATCGATCGCCTTTAGGGGAATTGTAAAGTCCTTTGAGGAAGTGAAAAGCGGAACCACCTACAGCTCCCATTCCGAACGCTCCTCCGATGTCGTCTAGAATACGATCTGGACATGGTTCTCGTCAAACTTCTGGTGTTCCCATTTTTATTGAAACGACGTGTCGTTTATTTAGGGTTTCGTTTCGTTTGGGAGTGAAACGATAGGTGAATGGTGTGTGTGGCGGAGATTCTCGCTCTCTGTGTTTAAGGGTTGGTTTTTGGAGAATAAAGAAGAAGGAGCTACGAAAAAGATGCTAAGAATTTTAGCTTGCTTGAAGAAAAAGCTTTTGTAATTTTTATGTAATAAATATTTTCAGTTATAAAAAAAAAAATTGATATAAGTGATTTAAAAGAATTTTTTACACTGCGGATGAATTAAAAATTGACACAACATTAGAACTCTCTACTAGACTGCATAACTTTTTGTCGTGTGTACTGGTTGGTGAACCATGGACAACACAGAAATAAAATATAAAATTTACTATAATATCTTTTCTAATGTTTATAGTAATTTTATATAACATAATTATAATATAACTAAGAATTATAAAGAAAAATGTATGATGGATAAGACAGGAGAGAGAGTGGCTATGAGATGAGAAGAGAGAGGTAGAGAGGGGAGAAAGAAAGAGAGATGGGGAGAGAGGTTATCATGATATGAGAAGACATAAGTGAGGTGTGTGTGTGTGAGAGAGAGAGAGAGAGAGAGAGAGATGAGGGATAGAGGACATTAGGTAGGAAGGTATAAGAGATGAGAGAAGAAAGGTAGGGAGTGGGAGAAAGAAAGATGGACACATGAGGAAGAGAGGTCATGAATAGAGAGAGGGAGAGAGAAAGGAGGGAGAAGAATGAGAGAGAGAGAGAGAGAGAGATGGAGAGAGAGAGAGTATTGAATATTGAATATAAAATAAAAATAATAATTTGGTATTCTTTTTGGGGTAATTAGGTAGTTGTGCGGTGGAATAGAAAATTGTAATATAGTTTTGCGATGAAGTGAATTTGGGTTCTTGTTTAGTCCCTTGTCCACAGTTTTGTCCGCTACCATGAACAATTTCCAAATCAAACTAAGTACAATCGGAGTTATCGAGTCCAATCCCTCCTTTTTTTTTAGCAAATCAAACGCACTATTAGTTTTTTTCATGTTTGTTTTGCTTGGGCTTATGCCCTCTTCATTTACCAAAACAAAGTTAAAAATCGAATATTTTTAAAATATTTAATAAAAAAGACACATTATTAAAATATATGATTTTTGTCTTAAATATTTTTAAAATGTTATATATAATTTTTTATTAATATGCAGTTCGAAAACTTCTAACTATTTTAGACTCCTCCCACATTCTGCATTGAGCAACTCCTCCATTGATTGATGCTTAAGGTTTTGCTTAAGTTGTACAATGGTTTGTACAAGAGACACCAGCATTAGAGTAAGCCTACATACAGGGAGTTGTTTCTTACTTCGCTAACCAATGTTTGACTGACACTTGCTTAACATTAAAAAAAACAATATAGATTCGAAGTAGTTGAACTCAAACATTCTTTCATTACTTCTAAATTGATCATGTCAAATTCATCTTTCATGAAACTTTCAATTTCTCAAACATTCTTTCACTACTTTTAGTGAAGATAAAATCATCAACATACAAGGTTAATATTAGAATGTCACCTGCTGCATCTGACTTGGTGATAAAGTGTGCTTATGGGGCACTTGATGAAACCTGTTTGAGTGAGATACTGTTCTATTATGCTATACCAAGCTCGTGGAGCTTGTTTGGGGCCATACAAATCCTTGTATAATTGAAACGCCTTCTTTTCATCTCCTCTAGTCACATATCCTGGTGGTTGATCATCATACACCTCTTCATTAAGCTGTCCATATTGGAAAGCGCTTTTTCAAATCCAACTGAAACATTTTCATTCCTTTAGAGTTACAAGAACTAAAAGGCTCCTAATGGTATCCAACCTTGCCGCTGGTGCAAATACTTCATCGTTATCAATATCATGTTTATGTGGACAACCTTTAGCAACAAGACTAACCTTGTACTTACCTTTCCCTCTTCATTTTATTTTGTCTTAAAAACCCATTTTACTCCAATACTCTTAGATCCCTTAGGTAAATCAATAAGAGTCTCGATTTTATTTCTCTCTATGGCATCAATTTCAGCACATAACTTTTCTACATACCTCAAATTTCACAGCTTCTTCGTAAGTGCAAGGGTCCTCACTTGGTCCAGTCATTGCCAAGTAGTGGCGAGGGATCTTTTTGTACCAGTTTCCATGTTGTGCCCTTTGAATTGGTGGGTGAGCCAAGTTATTTGTTCGGATTTGAAAGGGTCGTTTCCCTTTGATCCCGTCCTGAATTTGGATTGGGGAACCCGTAATTTCTTTCGAGGACAAGAGAGAAAACCGATTCATTTGCTCGGGTCGGTCAAGGCTCTTCACCATGGACCCCCTCCTGAATTAGATTAGGGGAAACCCAAGGTACCACCATAGGACAGAGAGGGAAAACGAGTAACAAAAGCATAAATAACAATAAACCACAAGAAAAATGAGCCCTCACTCAACAGTTACCCTTTCAAAAAACAAGGATAAACTAGAAAATGATTTATATCTCTCCTGTTCCAATGATGAGTGTAAAATACTGATGTGAACCCACAGGCATGCCTAGCCCAATCATGGAGCTTAAATGAAGGTCACAAAGATAAAGACTCAAAATACAAAAAAGAGATTCAACACTTAAAGGGAATATACTTTAGTGTGTCCACCTTAATAATTGACAAGGACACACTAAAGGTGACCAAGGGTACTATTAGGGAATTTCTAGAATATCCAAACTCTAGTGTTTCCTACTTATTTATATTTGTTTTTCAATAAATTTAGGTTTTCATTCCTAATTGTAATGAACATTTATTTTTGAGCCTTGTTAGCCATTTAGTTTAGGCCTTGGGCCTTATTTCTTTCCTTATTGGACTTTAGAGTGTTGGGCTTAGGATCCAAAAGTCCAACCTATATATACTTTTCCTTTCCATGTAATAGGTAGAACTTTGATGAATGAAATTCACTTTTACATTTTGAGCATGAGAGTGCCTTAAGACCTAAGTGAGTGGTGAGTAGCTAGTTGCTAGTGTAGGTGAAGGTTCATCATAGATTCTCCAAGGTTTCTTGAGATGAGAACCTTGAGCACACAACCTTGAGGCTAGGAGAGCTCAAGGATAGTGTTGTCCTTATCATCTTCCCAAGGAAGAAGTGGTGGACTTCCTTCTCCACTTCCATTTCTATCTCTTCCATATTTGCATTTTATTCCCTTCAAGTAAGTGTTGTTTCATTTGTGTCTTTGATTTTGTGTTGTTGGTGTTTAGATTGTGTGAGAAAATTGTTGATTTGCTAAATTTCAAGATCCTAAACTTCAAGATCTACTTTAGATCTCATCAAATACCCAAAGGAAAAAATGAGAATGCACGACATAAGATTCATGTCAAGAAACGAGGGGAATCAACAGTCATTGTAAAAAATGGTAATTTATCGCATAAGAGTGGTTGAAATTCATTCCATAATTGCGCCAATATAGTTGATAAGTTTGAGAAAAAGAGTGGTCACCACATTCCCCCGCAGTCACAAGCAGAAAAAACTCATGGTGAGTATACATTTATTATTATCACTTTATACGTAAAAGATCCCATGCTCTCTCAAAGTTTAGTTGTTATGCTTTGAAAGAGTATTAGAACTATACAATAATTGAAAACCTAGATCTAAATTTTTTTTACACGAGTTCCTTGAAAAGTCTAATTTTTTTGACCCAGAGAAATGCATTTATCATTATCGCTTTTTATGTAAAAGATCTCATACTCTCTCAAAGTTTGGTTGTTACGTTTTGAAAGAGTATTAGAACTATACAATAATCGAAAACCTAGATCTAATTTTTTTACACGAGTTTCTTGAAAACCTATTTTTTTTTAACCTCTTACCCTTTAGCTAGCCATGTCTTATACCATAGTCAAATATTCTCAAGAGGCAAAGGTGGACTCTTTTGAAATTTTAGATATTTGCATCACTAAATGATCTCATCCCTCTAAATATTTAGGCTTAATTACACTTTTGATCTCCCTATTATCACTCACTCACAATTTTGGTCACCCAACTTTTTTTTCCACGATTTTGGTCCCTCTATTTTCCCAATTTCTAAAATCAAAGTCCCTCTCAAATTTGGTCAAAGTTCTAGCTGACATGGCATTCTCAAAGCCTTATCAGACAACTGAGTAATTTTTCAGGGTATTTGCATTTTCTTGAACATTTTGTGACATTGTAAATTCAGCATTAGAAATCTGGGGTAAGAAGAAACGAAAAATAGGAATTAGATTTAACAACAAATAACATAATCTATCACCATAGACACAGAGCCGTCCATTACATTAATAAAAATCAAGACCCGTAGCAAGAACTCACCAGAAACAAAGCCATGTTCATTTATCCACTGTCCCCTCCACACAAATGATGAAACACTTACATACAACTAATTATACTAGGAATTAATCAGAAAAAGCTTTAGTTGCATTTTGTTTACAAACGAAACACGAACGATAGTAGATCTTCTAAAACGGAGGAACGATGGATCTTCGAACTGATTTTTGCAATAGCGACCCTCAAAGCTCTTAATTCCTTTACAATCTACCACCATAAAATCTATTCCTACCATCCCTTCCATAACCTTCTCTGCTTCTCCCACCATGATTACAAGGTTAGCCATCGAGATTGAGGTGATTGAAAATCGAAACAACTTCAATAAATCACACAGTGAAGTTTCGTTGGCAGCCATGAAATAAATCACTCAGTGAAGCTCCGTTGGGTTTCTGGGTTGAAATTTTCGGCTCCAAATTTTAGGGTTCTGTTGAAACTTAGGGAAGATGAAGCTCCATTTTTAATTATTTAATAAACTAAATATTTTAATTACAAAAATATATTTAAAATAAAAATGTCCATGTGGCAGTACAACATGGAATGCCAAAGAGGATAAGTGAGTGCCATGTCATCTAGAAGTTTGACCAAATTTGAGAGGGGTTTTGATTTTAGAAATTAGGAAAGTAGGGGGACCAAAATCGTGGAAAAAAAAGTTCGGGGACCAAAATCGTGAGTGAGTGATAATAGGGGGATCAAAAGTGTAATTAAGCCAAATATTTAATAAACAAATCAATGGTTTATATTATGGTCTACCAGTCCACTAAATTTAAATTTGTGCATTGTATACATACCCTTTTATTTAACGTATCAAAATCAGAAAGTTCATTCATTGTTCCAACAAGACTCAGAAGCCAAAGCTATCTGTCTTTCTCTCTCTTTATCTATCTCACTGTTTCAGTTGAGTTGAAGCTTATGGATTCATGAAATCTTCAATGGCTTTCAACAATTTTTTGCGAATTGTTGCATTTTTTGCTGCAATCGTGCTTCTACATGAAGCTCCTTCTGTAAAAGCTGGTGACATAGTTCACGATGATAATTTAACACCCAAAAAGCCCGGTTGCGAGAATCAGTTCGTTTTGGTAACACTCTTCACAAAGTTTGCTTCTTTTTCTATTTTCATTTCTGGGTTTTATCTGTTTTCTTTACTTGGTAGTTTTAAGCTTCAGAATTATAGTGCCTTTTATGTCTTGCATGTTCAATTAGACATGCTTTTGAAATCAATGTTTAGTTTAAGTTTAATTTAGTTTCTGATTAATCATTAAGTCTATGTGTTTCATTTCACTGTGGAAGAATTGATTTTGTATGATGTGAATTATGATCTTCAGTAAAAATGTTTATTTTTGGTTCTATTAAGCAAAATTTGCCTCTAGACCTAGGACCTGATTGGATAACCAGCTTAATTAAGCACTTATGCCGGCATAAGTGCTTTTGGATAATCTGTTTCTAAAATAAAACATAAAATAAAGTCACATTATTTTATAGTAGCTATAAGCTATAAGCTGTTTTCATTAGCTATTTTGGAGAATTTATGTAAATAAGCTGAGAACAACTGTTATAAGTTATTTTCATAAGCTCTGCGAAACACCAAACAGTCTCATAAGTCCCTTATAAGTCCTATACAAATAGATAAACTCAAATAAGTCAATCCAAACAGACCTCTAGTTTCTGGTTTCATTAAAAAGAATAAAATGTAGCTTTTATATGAAATTGAAAAATCTCCGCTAAATTTTACCTAAAACTCTTAAAAACATCCAAACATGGCACATAAGCTGCTCCCGTCAAGCTCAATTTTAAACAAATCAATTGTACATAATCAAGTTGATTCAAACTCACATTTAAATACCAAATAAAGATGTGATTATTTATTGCAAAAGTTATTTATAACTATTATTATTATTATCAGATCAAAGTGCAAACTTGGGTTGATGGTGTAGAAGATGCTGAATTTGTTGGTGTGGGTGCGAGATTTGGCAGAGCCATTGTCTCTAAAGAGAAAAATGCTCGGCATACACGTCTTGTCCTTTCCGATCCTCGAGACTGCTGCAGTCCTCCAAAGAATAAGGTTATGTATTTCTTCATGTATGAGCATGTTTTGCTATAGTACTTTGGTTTGTTCGCGAGTGTAGCAGAGTACTAAATGTCACTAGTACAATTGTGTTGTCTTATATAATTAAACTGTAAAGTTCGCGGGAGATGTCATCATGGTAGATCGAGGCAACTGCACGTTCACGAAAAAGGCAAATTCTGCTCAAAGTGCTAATGCTTCAGCTATCCTCATCATAAATACCCAGAAAGGTAACAAAGTTTTTATCAGCTAAACTCCATTTTTGTGCCAACCTTGGCAACCTTGGGACATTTAGACAAATTAATCCCTACTCTAAGGAAAAAAAATGTCGTTGGCCTATCTACTATACGTTGAGACTGGAAACGAGAGTTTACTGTTTTCTTTCGTCTCCTTTGTTGTTGTTGTTGGAGATATCTAACACCTACATCTTTATTTTTCTTTTGATGTCAAATCTTGTTATTGTTGTCCGCAGAGCTTTACAAGATGGTTTGTGAATCTAGTGAAACGGATTTAAACATACACATACCTGCTGTTATGCTCCCACGAGATGCAGGCACAAAGCTGGAAAATATGCTGATGAGTACTTCATCTGGTAAGCTTCCTTTCTAATTTTATAATCATGCGATGTTTCTTGGATATTATTTTATTCGGCAAAAATGAAGTGCAAAAGAGCACTTGAGAAATTTTTTGAAAAAGGATAAAAATTACAAACAAGAAGGGGGGACATGAACCAAAACCCTTCAAACAAGCACATATTTTGATTTCTTTAATTCGGTTGCCCGAGCTTGGGTTCGATAAT